>JAWNPL010000145.1:19992500-22392500 GCA_035047545.1 Drosophila paranaensis
CTGAAAAATTTGAAAAATTAAAAAAGTTAGAATAAAACTCAGTTGAACAAACTTCGAATTAAATCGTTATGAAGTATTAACTCTCACGATGACTAACGCAGCTTTAGAAAGTTCGAGTATTTCTCCCTGATTGCTTTGTGCTTCACCCATACACATTCACCAAGTGAATGTATGTATGTAGTCTTCTTTCTTAGGTTGGACTTTTACCATTTCCTATTTCCTCCCTTGTCAAACTCTTTAAACAAAGGAAAAAAAAACCTTTGTTGACGGCCATTGCTGTGTCATTGACTTTATGTATATGTACATATATATACATACATATATACACAGAATATAGTCTTTTTCGCTTTATTAACGCATTAGATTTTATTTATATATAAAAAAACGAACACGCAATATATAATTTCTCAAGAAATAAATACAATTTTTAACTGCGCCATTGTTTTTTCTTTTATATACATAAATATGTATGCATTAGATAAGTGCGTGCAAATAATACACCCATACAAATGCGTTTGCAGTTACTTGCTTATATTATATTACACATATACGCATACCCTACCCTTGTGTATGTATATACATACACATATACATAAGCCTTCTCGAATTTTCAATGACGCCACAATATGATTTCACAACAAATTGGCAAATTAGTGTGAAATAAATAATTTATTTCCAAATAAACACGTAACCAAATTAATACGACGGAAAATAAAATGGCGTATGGAAAATTCTAGCTACACAAGCTTTTCTTTAAAATATATTTAATAATTTACCGATATTCTATACAAAAACTCACTTTTACAATCACTGTTAGCTCAACTTTTAGATATTTAATTTTTCACCCAAAAAATTACTTTTTTATTTTAGTTTATTTGCAGCTGCTCCGTCTTTTCACTTCCTTCACTTTTTGATTACTTTGACGAATTTCGTTTACGTCTCGCTTTTTATAGACTCGCCTACTGTAGGGGAAATTTTGTATACTTGACTGACGAAATTCTAATGTTAATATAGCTAGCCTACTCACACACAAATTCCGTGTACTTAAAAGTCGTCATAATTTGCCTGCCTTTCAGTCAAAGGTCTATTGAATATGGTTTCTAATCAATTTATACAAATAGTAGTATTAATTTAATGAAAGCAGCTTAATAAACTTTACCGAATATGCTTTAAACAACACGTTTGTCTCGTAATGCAGAACTGCATTTGCTACAACTGGAATATATTTGTCTCGCTCTTGCCCCCTTTTCAATTCTACCACACTGAAATCTACCACAGTTTGAGGCTGCCAGACCGTTACGTGCAGTTTACTTACATATTAAATCGAATTTTTACTCACCGTTTTTCAAAGCGTTTACTTATGTTTCGTTTGTCTAATATTTGCTATTTGTTCAATTTGAGTTTATTATATTTTATTTTTACTATATGTTTGTAGCTTGTCTGCTTACTTTTCACAATTTCTTTTAGCTCCAAGTGCTTTCGAAGTCAAAGGGAAAATGAGCGAGTGGATTAAATGTAACGTCGCACAACAATCTTTAGACGTTCAACGTTTGCAAGGCTTACTACGATACTAAATTTATTTTGCGTATTTCAATTTTAGACACTCACCACACAATTAAATTTTTTTTGTAACAAATTCAAGACAAAACCTGCTTTACGTGCTGAGTCGACTGGCTTAGTAGTGATTCCCAATTTTTCAACGATAGAAAATACGACGTGATAGGCAATGTTAACTGACCATGTACTTTTGTGACGCAATTGAGTTTCATTTAGTGCTGTTAAGCCTGACTTGGTAAACATAGCCAGTTGAGTTTTACAACCTTTACAATACAAGCTTTGCTAGCTGAGCATGCGATTTATGACATCACACCACAAAAATTTAAGTTAACATTGCCATTTGAGTTGCATAACATAATAACATAGTCAACGCAATGTCTCTCTGGCTGCTGACCTTTCGCTATACAGTAACACTAAATAAAGACTAACTTGACGGAAAATAGTGGCAGTCACGAAAAATGGTGGAACTGGAAGTACTAAGTGCCAAGACTAGCAAAGCCTACGGCAAGGTAAATGTGTCCTCTACCTCGGTCGCGATAAGCGAGCTGCGCGTAGTGATTCACAAAAGTTTAAAGCAAACGCCGCATGCCGACCGCATATCGCTGTAAGTGCACCAATACCAACACACGTATACACGCACACACGTATACACGCCCACATGAAATTTCCAAAAATTAATGAAAATGTTTTCATTGAAGTCGCTTGGAGCCGCGTGGCAGAAGCTTGAAGGATACGGACACGGTTGGCTCGCTCAACCTGAGCAACGGAGACAAAGTCTACATTAAGGATTTGGGCCCACAAATCGGCTGGAAGACCGTCTTCCTGTCCGAGTATGCAGGTCCTTTGATTGTTTATCTTATTTTCTACTTTCGTCCGGAGTTCATCTATGGCAAGGCGGCTGGAAATGCCATTTCGCTGACCACACAGTAAGTAGCTATTGATTAGCTGTCTCTTTCGCACTCTCTCTCACGCCGTGTGTATGTGTGACTTTCGCCAGAGTAACGCACACACACACGCACACATGCACACAGATACAGTTTGTTATGCACACAGAGACGGACGTATCGACCCGCTTGACCCGGCGGTCGATTTTGTGAGCTTATGCAAATAATTTGTGATCAGTGCTGGGCTAGCTTTTACCTGTTGTTGGCTGCATAATCATTAACACGCTTTCAACACACTTTTTATGTATACCCTGTACGCATAGAGGAATGGGGTATATGCAGTGGAGACTAAATTCATAAACGACTTATAGACTTATAGATACCCTGTATATAGATATATGCCACATATATATATATAGTATACGCAAAGTTAGTCTAATATTTAGAGAAATCTCTTGTATCTCTGCTTGATTACCAAATTTCACTTATAATTTATCTTCATTTATCATTCGCAGCATCGCCGCCGGCTGTTATACGGTTCACTATGTGAAGCGTCTGCTGGAGACGATCTTTGTGCATCGTTTCTCCCATAATACGATGCCGCTGCGCAATCTGTTCAAGAACTGCAGCTACTATTGGGGCTTCACGGCGTATGTCTCCTACCACGTCAATCATCCGCTCTACACATCGCCCTGCATGTGCACCGTCTACGCTGCACTGGCTGCCTTCGCTGTGAGTGTTGCCCACATATATTGAAATTGATCTGAATAATTTTATAATGAATTTCACTACTTAGCTCTGCGAATTGGGCAACTTCTCCATACACATTGCTCTGCGTAATCTGCGTCCGCCGGGCACCAAGGTGCGCAAGATTCCCGTAGCCGACAGCAATCCATTGACAAAGCTCTTCAAGTAAGTCTCTCTCTCTCTCTCTATTATAAACTTATTTAATTCCCTATCTAATCATTTCCAGTTTGGTCTCGTGCCCCAACTATACCTATGAGATTGGCGCCTGGGTTTGCTTCTCGGCCATGACCTCCTGCTTGCCCGCCTATCTGTTTGCATTCGCTGGCGCATTCCAGATGACCATCTGGGCCCTGGCCAAGCATCGCAACTATAAGAAGGAGTTCAAGGATTATCCCAGGGGTCGCCGTGCCATCTTCCCATTCATCATCTAAAGCGGCAAAGGCCAAAATCGCGAAATTTTGCAAAATTATTCCAATTCATTGGTTAGAATTAATTAGCTTCACTAAATATAAATGGGTAGAAGATTGACGCACTTTGTATATTGGCTTGGCACACACGAATATTTATATATTTATTGGGCAAACAACGATAGACTCGAGGCGTTCGTAAAGTTTTTAGACTTTGAACTTGTCACCTTATGCCGTTTATAGGCTGTATCCAAAGTGGAAAAGAGTGCATATGTGTATGTAAAATACAGAAATATGCCATGAGAACTGTCCCCAGACTTTCTGCTCTTACGGAAAGGGGTATTATGTAGTCTGCAAAGCTTTTATTTATCTTTTTGTTTATCTAAATTTTCAAATAACCGCCAATGTGAATTGGCTTAAATTTAAAACCAGTTGGCAGCACTCAGCTTGCTATCTCACATTAAGTTGGCTGCTGTGCTGCATTGGAATGCTCAATGTTAATTTACCTTTTCAAATGCCCGCCAAACAGACCTAACATATGTTTAAGGTCTAACCAAGTGAAGTTGGCTGCTGCTGAGTTTCTGCAATTCGTTTGTGTTGTTTGAGCCGGCATAAGGCAACTTCAGATGAGATGAATTTATTCGAGGAGCTGGATACATTGGATCCCAGCTCCAAGCTGGTGCCGCCGCGCATCGAGACACCAACACCCCACAAAGTAGCCGTACTCATACTACTCAAGCAATATGTAAAGGTAAGTCCATCTGCAGATATCTCAAATTATGGGTAAACATAAAAATGTATTCAGGATAAAAAGACCTCCATGGATTCGGGCATTATGATGCGTCCACAGCGGCGTCGCATGTTCTGCATGCTCATGTTCAAGCTGGTGCAGGAGGCGGACATGACGTACAACGAGCTGCATAGTCTGATCACAAACAAACCCTTCAAGTTGGACACGCTAATGCTGGAGGCCTTCGAGAAGGCCATGTCCGAGTTCTGTGGCACGGCCAGCATCGAGGCATTGTTCGACTTTGCCGAAATGCAAAATATCGATATGCTGCTGAACGAGGACTACGGCGTCAGCCAGTTCAGCATGGTGGGCGTTTATGTGCGCCGGGTGGCCGTGGTGCTGGAACGCTTTACCTTCGCCGAGATGATGTCCATGTATCGGAACATATGCCTCTACTATGAGCGTGGCATGCGGGCCTTGTCCTCGGGCTCGCGGAAACTAATTGCTGGCGGTGTACTGCACAGGGCGCAGACGCCACCGCCGTCGGCGCCTGAGGAGGAGGAGATCAACAAGGACACAGTGGAGCCAAAGCCGGAGCAGGCAGAGCTGAACCAGCCGCTGAGCCGATGGGCGCCCAAGCAGGCGAAGTTCTTTATTAACAAACAGTCGGAGCTGCTGGACAATGATGAAAGCAGCGCGCTGTCACCCAAGCAGCTGCAGCTGAAGGTGCAGCAGATCATAGAGGATCTCCCCCTGAATACCACCTCCTATTTCCTGGGCTATATGAATCAGCTGCGCATCAGGGACTACTACAATGCCTTGTCGGCGCTGCATCGCGCCTTGGATCGTTCGCCGGTGCGACTGATGAGCCAGGAGAAGGGCTATCAATACTTCTGCATCAATCTGGCCGTGCTGCACGCGACCTTCGGGCATCGGGAAGAGGCATTGGCCGCACTCCGAGAGAGCATCATGCTCGCGCAGGAGCATGGGGATAAGAGGAGCTTGAATCTGGCCAACACCTGGCACTGCCTGCTGCGGGACGAGCTGCCCCTGTCGTACGTGCAGCGCAGCGTGGCGGACATCAGCGATGCGGACGGGAATCTCCTACAGAATTATACGCTGGCACTCCACTTTGCCGTCAAGCTGGGCACTGTGGCGGGATATCAGCCGTTGCGGCTCTTCGACTTACTGCAGCACAGCGATCAGCTGACCAATCGGAATAATCTCTCCAATCACGCCTCTGAGGCTCTGGCCCTGAGGAGCGCCGTTTGGTGCGCCTATGGCAGGCACGAGCTATCCGCTTTGTATGCCCAGCTGCTGTTGTCGGTGCGGGATCGTTTTAACTGCAGCGGATCGGCTGGCATGGGCAGCGCTCTGGCCAGCTACGCCATGTGGCTGCATCTCCAGGGTGAACTGCGTCTCGCCCGCGTGCTGCTTCATCGCGCCCGAGAGCAGCTGCCGCGGATGCCCAACGCCGAGTGCTGGATGATTAGCCAGTGCCATGTGGTCATCCAGTCGGGCATCTACCGCTGTCGGTGGCATGACGCTCTCAAAGCCTGCGATCAACTGCATCTGCTTGATCCGTCGGCTGCGATGCAGCAGCGGGCCGCCATCTACGTGGCCAAGCGGGAGTTCTTCAATGCACGCCGACTGCTGGACAAGCTGGCGGCTAAGCCGGAGCTGCCGTTCCTGCTGCGCATGCGTGTCCAGGTGCTGCTCGCCTACTGCAGTCTGGCCGACGGCAGCTTCTCCAGCGAGGCGGTTATGTTGCTGCTGCGCGTGGCCGAGGATATGGCCGATTCGCAGATGGACTACGAGCTGGCCTTGGTGGACATGTTGCTGGCCCAGGTGCTGCTCATGCTGGGCATGCCGCAGAAGGCGTACCAGGCCATCAAGCGCAGCATGGACGATATACACATCAATGGCGGCCTCTACGAGCGGGCCAAGACGGACTTTGTATTCGTGCGCTGCCTGCTGGCCATCAAAGATGCGGAGGCACGCAAGGTGCAGCTACTGAAATCCTTGGAGATACTGGAGCGATGCGCACAGTCCTTCAAACAGCTGTCTGCGCATGCCAAAGTCCTGGATGTCTACGTGTTTCTCGCGCAACGCTTCAACGAGTACGGCGAGCGGGGGCTGCGTAATAAATACGCCGGAGAGTTCCGGCGCTACTTCATGGAGCATCCCATACCAAGAGAATACCTCGGCGGTCCGTGATTAACTCTTAATAAACGTATATTTTATTAATTTTTATAAACAATAATTGTTCTTCTCTTCTTGTTGATGTGTGTAGGCCAACTAGAAATACTTGTACTAAACCCTAGTTGATAGTTCTAAGCCAACTGTGGACAGAAAGATGGTAAATGCTTAAGGCGTTCACTTTGGATTGGCTCTCATTGATTGCGTGTGTATATGTATGTGTGTGTGTGTGTGTTTGTTGAAATGTTAATTAACATTCACTGGCAGGGACTGGAACCAGCCGATTCCGACTTATACTCTAGAGCGTGTGGCATTGTGTTGCTGCTGCTGCTGTTGTTGTGGTTGTTGTTGCGTCCCCGCTGGCAAATCGAACTAACGTATTATGCATATATGTTTATATATATATATATATATATATATATATCAATGGTTGTTAATTAACGAATCAATGGCAAACTGGGTGATGCACCAGTCGCGGCCATGGCACTGCCTGGACCCAGCAGCACCTGCTTCTGCTGCGACTTGTGTAGCTCCTCCATTTGGGCGCGCTCAGTCTCGAAAATGACGGGCGCAAACAGAATTATGGAACTCGTGAAGAATATCCACGATGCATTGCACGAGAAATGATAGAGACTACGGAAACTCTTCGCTGCTGTGGTGGTCACCGTGTTCACCGCATTTCGCACTGATTCCGGGAACATTTCTGATAGTCCCATCATGCGTTCACCGAACGACTCATCTGGTTCCTAAACGGCAACAACAACACAAATGTGAGGTTAGAATGCTCATCTGTATATATTTATATATGTATATAGATATGCTGCATGTTTACAAACATAAAATGCGAGCAAAACACTTACATCATCGTAATTCTCAGCATCTGTTTGCGGCTCATCATTTGCTGGCTGTAAAGAAAACAATGCGATTGATGCACGTTGTAATAATCAATAGGCGCTATGCATGCGTGTGTGTGTGTACGCTTGATAAGCAAGCAGATGGACTAGTTCTTGAATTACGTGAGCACACGATAGTCGAATTGGCCAGGGGCTTGCAGGTGCACGCGCTTCAACTTACAATGGCTACTGTGCGGCGCTCTGGCGTCTCGTCCTTGCTGCCACCTAACGAAGACATCCCACTATCTTTTTCAATGAACTCAATGTCAGGATCAGAGTCCATCAAATCCTCGATTTTTACGTTATCGGTATCCACTTTTGCGGCTTTATTTTAAACACTGGTTTAATAATATGCTCGTCGGGTTCAATGAAACCCTCTATATATCGCTGATACAACACAAAAAACGTTAAATAATACAATGGACAATATAATCAGTTCGCACTGTCGTTTTCGTTGTAAAAATATGGATTTCGTGTGCTCACCGCGATGGTACCTGACTACAGTTCACAGCGGAACTCGTTCTACTACATCGAACTGGTTTCTTGCATGAACTTACTCAAAATGTTCACCGGCGAATGAGACAGTTCACGATTAATCGATAAAAAGAAAAATATTGAAGTTTGTTTTTTTAAATGCACATTTAACAACGATGATTATGATGATGCTAAGGAGCTGAATTGAGCTGCTGTTGTCAATTTAACTTATTCTAAAAGGTCACGTCTTACTTTTTTGTTATAATTTAATTGTGCGCGATGTGCACAGAGTGAACTGATATTTAAGTGAACTACTCAAAATGGCCAACAGCGAATTCGCCTGCTGAAGACTTATCGATAAATGGTTTGAAGCAGATATTTGAAAGTTTTTCGCAAGCCGTTAAAATGACATTGATTATAGTTACCTTGTCATCTGGTTCGCTCATGATTCTATATCAATAACAATGTGGCGTCTTTTTTTTCTTTTTTTATATAAAATATACACGATATGCACAGAGTGAAATTTGGAAACGTCGACAAGTTGAGCGACAATATCTAGCTTACTGAATGTTCCTTTTGTACTTGTGAATGTAATACTTAAGTGTGAAGCGACAAGGGCCAATTTCACATACAAAGCCTACTGCTTGCGCCAACCAAATTGAAAACAATATTCTTGAGCGTTGGTATATTGTTATTTATTTCTTATATTTGTTCGTTTTTGAAACATGTTTTTGCAATTTTCGGAAAACAATGAAAACGTCAACAAAACAAACAAGTCAAAAACAGGCCTAAAATTATAATGCATATACTTAGATAGTGTCTTAATTTTGTTTAATGTCAGCTATATTACGTTAGAGTAGATACAAACAGCATATAGTAAGTATATATATATAATATATAGTATATAATATATAGTTTAGTATATTTTTTTTTAGCGTATATAAATAATTTAAGCACAATTAGATATCATAAAAATCTACATTGAAACGAACTGCATTTGAATTATCATATACATATACATATATATATGAACGCTTTTTTTTTTGTTTTATTAATTTTTTTAACTCTTTTTTTTTTGTATATTTTTATCTGTCTGGCAATTTTTGTAAATACCATACAAAAATCGTGTTGCTTGCTTTGCTTTCTATTTCTTCTTTTATTTTCGACTATTTGTACTATTGACCTGACTGAATTTTGGTTATCAGAAAACACATGCTTGTATATTGATCTAAATATATATATTTAATAATTATTTTTTATATTTTTTTTGAGTTAACTTTGCGCTGTTCCAAATTGCTAAAATAATTTGAAACCACTGCCAAAAGCCAAATTTATAAAATATTTATTCTGAATTGAACTCTTTAATTTTTTAAAATTATTTTCTTTTCTTCATATTTGTAATGTAGCTGGGACGGCGATGCAATGGACTTTTGAATTTTGATAGCTATATTCTTCTTCTTCACTTTTTTGTGTGTGAAATATATAAACTAAAGTAGGAAGCAAAACAATTGGAAGGCTCTCAAGTTAGATGACTAGAAAAATAAATTTTGATTGAAATTGCTTTTGATTTCTGCAAAAATAAAAATAGTTTCCGCTTTTTTATTATAGATATATGTATATATTTAAAAAAATTTATTTTTGGGAGATTTTTGCATTGCTTAGCAATTAAATTGCGTCTTGATAATAGTTTTAATGTTTTGAAATATTTTTTATTTTGTTATTCTTGTTGTTGTATTCATAGAGATATAGATATATATTTCAATAATTTAACAATTACGTAACTAGACATCTTTTTTTTATATATTTTATGGCTTTGCTGTTTGCTTGAAATACATTTAAAGCAGTTTTTTTATACTTATTTAAGACACAAACATATGAAACATATTTTTTAATTTTTCGATATATAATTTATATGCAACAGTTAAATTTTCTTTTCTTTTCTTATATTTTTTCATTTATTTTTTGACAATGCAGCACCCTAAACACAATATCACTCACGCTCTCAGACTTATCCGAATTTGCATATATTAATATATTTATATTTATATGTATGCTATAAAATGTAATTTCATATAATGTTTGTTACTTAAACAAATTTATGAATTGATATAAAACATAAAACAACTAAGACTGGCCAGCCGGGCATAGCCGACTGCGGAATACTCGCTCACGGCGTGAAAATGGCTTAATTGGCTAGGGGAAGTCTATGATTTCTTCTTAGTCGGATAACAGAGATATAGTGAAGATAAAAACTTATTGATCTTAACCTTCATTTGCCACGATCTCCGGCGCCATGGATAGGTTCTATGCACCAACTGTATAGATCTGGCTCTAAATTATATGTTTAGAATTTCAGACAGACAGATTCAGATTCAGACGAACAGTCAAAAAACACCCATATACTCGCCTTTCACTTTGTGAATGAGCATAATTCTACAAAAAGTTTCCAACTATTAACTAAAGTCGTACAAAAAATGAATATTAAGAATTCTCTTCTCTTTTTTTTTTTTACAAATGATTTAGAAGCTAATGTATGTGTGTATGTTGTGTGTGTGTGTGTGTCCAAGAGAAAATTCCATTTTCAAAACTTTTCAAAGTTCCTTCTTATGTGCTGCTGCTTCCTCTTAGTATCTTAACATTATTAATTAAATATAAATATAATTCTTGTTTTCTTTTCCTTTGCTTTTTGTATAAAACATTTATGAATTCTGGCTGAGTATAATTAAGTTTCATTTGTTAAACTTTTGCCCAATCCAAACGAAATTGCGTCGCATTCGCCGCTTACAGCAAAAGTCTCGTGAACTCTGTCAAGAGAAAGAGAGAGAGAGAGAGGAAATAATATTAAATAAGTATAATAAAAAAGTTATATAAATATATAAAAAATAAATAGAGAGTCTTAAACTTCCATTTTATTGAGGGTATTCCGCATAATTATGGGCATCTATATAATATATACATAATATATATATATATATATATATATATATATATATATATATATATATATATATATATATATATATATAAATTGCTAAAGGGCAGGCCTCTGGGGGCTTTGCAGCGTAGGCCCAAGTGTGAATCAACAAAAACAATTTGCGATGTAAGCGAAACAAAGTAAACAATATTAAGAATTAATCAAATATAATTGCTCGACTTGCTAATACCCTGCATGAGTGCTTAGAGAGTTTAAATATATATATATATATATATATATATATATATATATATATATATATATATATATATATATATATATATATATATATGCAGATATAAAGAAGCCAAAAATAAATATTAAAAATTTTAGACACACAAAATATTTCAATAAAGCTTAAAATAAATATTAAATAATTTAAAGATACAAAAAAAATATTAAAAATTTGAAAGATAAACAAAAATTTGAAATGAAGCTAAAAATAAGTATTAAAAATATGTAAAAGGAAACTTTGCAAATTCTTTTTATATATGAATTTGAAATTTTTAAAAATATTTTTGTGCATAAAGAAAACTAAAGGCTTGAAGTAAAATTATAAAAAAAGTTATATTTAAAATAAAAAATATATTTTAATGCAGTTTAAGGCTTCTTAAGAGTTCGTCAACTTTGATCGTGTTCATATCTTCGCCTTATTCTGCCTCAGCTTTTTTTTTTTATTAATCATCTGAGCCACGCCAGCGCATAAAAAAGGAAATAAATAACATTCTGTGCACATGTCGGTGTAAAATAAATAGGCTAAAGTAAATAAATTGCAGATGGCAGCTAATAAGTGGAGAGCGAGCAGAGGAGTTGGGTTAGCAGCGGAGTATGCCAAGGTCAAAGTAACAACTTGTAATGCCATGGCATCTGAACCTAATGATAAACTCAAGTCGCAGCACAGTCAAAAACAGGCCTAAAATTATAATGCATATACTTAGATAGTGTCTTAATTTTGTTTAATGTCAGCTATATTACGTTAGAGTAGATACAAACAGCATATAGTAAGTATATATATATAATATATAGTATATAATATATAGTTTAGTATATTTTTTTTTAGCGTATATAAATAATTTAAGCACAATTAGATATCATAAAAATCTACATTGAAACGAACTGCATTTGAATTATCATATACATATACATATATATATGAACGCTTTTTTTTTTGTTTTATTAATTTTTTTAACTCTTTTTTTTTTGTATATTTTTATCTGTCTGGCAATTTTTGTAAATACCATACAAAAATCGTGTTGCTTGCTTTGCTTTCTATTTCTTCTTTTATTTTCGACTATTTGTACTATTGACCTGACTGAATTTTGGTTATCAGAAAACACATGCTTGTATATTGATCTAAATATATATATTTAATAATTATTTTTTATATTTTTTTTGAGTTAACTTTGCGCTGTTCCAAATTGCTAAAATAATTTGAAACCACTGCCAAAAGCCAAATTTATAAAATATTTATTCTGAATTGAACTCTTTAATTTTTTAAAATTATTTTCTTTTCTTCATATTTGTAATGTAGCTGGGACGGCGATGCAAAAATCTCCCAAACACGCACACTCCCTCACGTACTTAGACAAAGCCATATATGTGCTTGGCCAACACACACTCACACACATGCAGAGCATGAGTGAAACATCTGCCTTTGGGTTTCGTAAATCAATTTAATGCTACGCATGGGACACATCGAACGTGTCCTTAGCACAACTGTTTACTTTTGACGCTTCATGCCAGCCAATGATCTAGTTCAAGCTATGGCATACCCTGGCCAAAATGGGAATGTAAGAAGTGTTTGTTTGGCTTTTGTCTCTATACAAATATTTCTTTGCTTTGATTTTTTTTTCAGCTGGCAAAGCAATAGTTTAGAGTAGTAACTGAATACCCTATAAATGTTGTTCGCAACGTCAACTGATTCAATTTCTTTCTGAGCTTCGTTAGGACTTGATTGAAGTTCTGTTAAGATATCGGAACTTGAACCAATTGCATGTAAAAAAACTATTGCCTACTTTTCAGCGCTGAGTTTTCAAATTTGAATCTGAACTACTTTGAGCTGCTTTGGCTTTCAAAAAAGACTATTGAACTATAATGCAGTTCTCAGCCATCATAAAAGAAGCCAAATAAATTCTGCGTGCAGACATAAAAAACTGTGCTATGAACCTTGAGTCGAGGGGCGGGGCGAGTGATTCTTTGTTAGTCGAACTGCTGCGCCTGGGGTTATTCAACTTGAGCTCTCGCTTGTGCTGCGGTTTCTATTTGTATTTGTCTAGCTGATTTATGAGTGAGGCTTTAGCAAATATTGACACAAGGCTATACGTGTGTGCAGGTGTGTTTGCGTCTTTTATGCTGCAGCTTGATTAACAGTAACGGTAAAAGTGAAAGCTAACGCGTTTTGCGGTTTTATATACTTTTTTGACGAGGCCTTCGCACTGACTAAATAAAAGAAACAGGCGGGTGTTAGTGGCTGAAGAATACATTGTAAAAAATAGTTATACATATATTATATATTCATGGTCAGAGCTTGAATGGGTATATGCGTATATACATATCTGAAGTATAAGGTAAAAGTCTATCATTCTACAAGCATGAGGCTTTAGCTTCCATTTGAACTCCAACTCCCATAGATGCTTTCAGTAATAGCTCTAATATCTTCAGTAGATATATAAAACATATCTTTCCATTACAGGAATCAGGGATATACACATATCTATATAGTCCATTTAGCTTACTTTCGACAAACAAAACCAATATACTCTCTCTGCACTCTGTGAACGCCCATAAAAAGCGCTCTAAACTGGCCTTACGCTTGCCCACGTCACTGGTGGCCTTTGTGGGTGCAGCATGCGTGTGTGCGTGTCTGTGTGTATTTATGTAGTTGACTGTGACTTACCCTCGTAATTAATGCGTCCATCCTGATCCAAATCGGCAATTGCCAACAGCTGCTCCAGCTGCTGCTCGTTCAAGGGCTCCCCAATCATTTCCATGGCCGTTTGCAGCTCATCTCGTGTGATAAACCCATTGCCATCGCGATCAAATACTCTGCGCAAATATCAGTTAAGGAATCAGCTATATATATCTATAGTTAGTAAAGCCTTGGCCACTTACCTAAATGCAGCTATTAGATCCTCGGTTACGTCGTCAGCCTCGTCGACGGGTTTGCTGGCAGTGCTGGAGCTCTCGTCGTGCTGCTGCTGCTGCTCGTCCCGCAGCGCCTGAATCCTGCCCACCCACTGCAGAAACTCGGCCTCGTTGATTAAGCCATTGCCTGCAATTGCAAAATTGTGAATTTAGCAGGTGTGTACAGGAGCTGTGTGCTGCTAAAAGCTTAGCCAAATACCAGTGCGACAACAAACATTTCAACATTTCTACTTTATGCCAAGAGCCGAGCGGAAGAGAGATGCAGGGCAAGGCAGTTTGCATATGCCGAATGCCCTTTGGAAACAGTTTAAGTGGGGTATGATGTTTCATGAGCATATATAAACGACAATCACTCATATAAAGGCTACTTACGAGGGTAGTTCGAAAAGTATAGTGTCAAGAAAAATAATAAACTTTTTTTTGACAAAAAAATATTTTTTTTAAATTTTGAAAAAATTAAAAAAAATATAAATTTGTTTAGCTGAAGCCAAAGTTTTGCAGAAAATAATTTTTAAATATATTTTTGGCTTTGTTAAAATTATGGTAGCTTGAAGAAAGTCAGAAGTTTTTCAGGGTATCTGCTAGTCGTGCTTCGGTGTATTCTTGCATTTTCCGCTGCTGCTTTGTGGTTTGAACAATTGTTCTACGCTTCCAGCGACAGCTACGAGCATTAAGCATTGAGCTAAACGGCCATTGTCTTGCTCACATACACACACACACACGCAGACTTAACTAAGTGCAGGCAAACGTTGCCTACTTTTGTGCGCAGCAGGTAGCCTCGCACAGAAAAACATTTTTCGTTTTGTTTGTTTCTTTTCTTTTAATATTTAGCAACTGTGGCCAAGCGTGTTTTCTCTGTTTTCTCTCTCTCTCTCTCTCTCATACTCTTTCTCTGCAGCCTTTCGGTACTTTTCCACTTTCACTGAGACTTTTATAATTAAGTGCTAAGATAGCAGTAGAGCAAGCACTGTTAGCGCTTTGCTGCTTGCCAACTTCCGGTCGCAATAACATGCCGAAAAACCTTGACCTTCAGCAAGTGGGTCAGCGGGCAACGGCGAGCAGATACGGTGCAATTTTATATTATGATATCACCAGCAAAACCTGAAGCTAGGTTACCTAAACTACTCCAATTTAGCTCTTAAATAATATTTAAAACTTTTGTAAAATTTTTATGTATTTGACTAACAAAATGTTTTTACTATCTAAGTGCCATAAAGTATTTTTTATGAAAAATAAATATTTGTTGTTTAGTATTCTGCTCTATGGCGGCCACAAATGATAGCTGCATGCGAGGGTTGCTGCAGAAATACCACGTTAAACTATAGATTTAATTTATTGAATTTTTTTAATATTTCCTTTACTCAAAACTACCCACGCCTGTCATAAAGGACACTATTCCGGGCAGGCCATCAAAAAAAAACATCTATTTTTTTCATATTCCAACATTAGCTAAGATTAGATTCTTTACAAGTCTCGCGGCATCTTATCAACAGACATTAAACTCAGCGTGGCACATCCTGCAGTCTGCTTTGGGGCATTTGCTGATGCTGCTGCTGCTGCTGTCGCTGACATTTGCACAAAAAGCATTTTCAATTGTCCTGGCGTGGCTGAGTCTGAGCTTGAGCTTGAGCTTGAGCTTGAGCTGGAGGATTTTCCGGAATGTTGTCATTTCATTTTTAAATACAATGCGAAATGTTTACTTGTGCAAGTCCAAGGATAATGAAAATGGCAACGCTGTTGTTTGCCATTTCAATCCTGCCCCGTCATTCGCGCTAAGGACATTTGCCCAATGCCAACGCCGAGTGGGATGAATCATTCTTGTTGTTGTTCGCGGCCAAAATGTTGCCTCGACGACAACACCAACACCAACAGCAACAAGGATTCAATTCTTGCTCGTCATTTCTTAGCCAGGGGCCAGTATGCATTAAATTGTAGTTAAATACCCTGTAGTTATTGAGGTTAGGGTATATTGGAGATGGGCAAATCTATCTAGAAACTGCTTTAAAGGTACTTTAGATCATTACAGGGTATCTGTTAGTCGAGCTCGTGTTGTGATCTGACAGTCATATACCCTAAAACTTCATTCCCCTAACATGCTTGCCCAGCAGTTACTTAAACGATACAGGGTATCTGCTAGTCGAGCGTTATCGAATGCCAGCTAAACGTCGATTGATTTTGGCCATTGCCTCAAGGCTTGCTTCGCTCTGGCTGTGCTCAATGACTCTGGCTGGCTGGGTGGCTTTGGGGCATTCCTGTGAATCAATGCCTAAACAACAACAGCCTGTCCCTTTAAGGCCAGCAATATGTGAGCCGAGTTGGCTCTCGATAATTGAATCTGGTGCGTAACTGAGTTGCAAACTACAATGTCCATAGACATCATCATCCATATCTGTCGGCAGAGTAATCAATTTAGCTGCTTATCAAATTACGGCCCCAAAGCAGATCGATGCAAATGAAGTGCTCAGAGCTGCAAGCAAAAGGTGAACAGCAGCAGAAGTTGAGATGAGTTCAATTGAATGGCATATTCAAATGAGCTGAACTGCATTGAACTTGTTCAGTGGCCAGTTCCCTGGTGAACAATAGCCTCGACTCAGTTGCTCAATGAGTCTTGCACAATTCGAATATTATATATTATATGATGCCTGTGATTGCCTGAACCAATTCACTAAAATTGAACTAGAACTCGCAGCTCTATTGCGCATAAAAAATGGCAATGGTAACAACAGTCAGCAGTCAGCAGTCAGCGGCAGTGGCAAATGGCAAATGGCAACAGCTTCATGCCAAAATGCAATCAATTATTGGCAAATGCACCTGCTGATGGTGTTGCTGCTGTTACCTCTGTTGGTGCCGCTGCTGACCTCAACAGCGCGACGTGCAGCGGAAACGGAAGTGTGCCCACAGAGTGTTGCACGTGTGTGTTTGCATGTGGGTGTGTAAAAGCTTGATTGCTGCACCAGACTCTCCCTCTCCCTCTCCCTCTCCCTCTCTCTCTCTCTCTCTCTCTAGCACTATCGCGCCCAGTGCATCGCTCATTTTGCTTGTAAAACATGCCATAAACATTGAGCACTTTGCCTTTGTCCACATGAACATATGGCCAGAGGATTACAAGCATATGGCCCCATAACATACATATATATATATATATTTTATATACATCTATAAAACTAGAGGGCTAACTATTTACTATTTGGTTAATCGCCCCTAGCTATCAAAGCAGCTCGAAACAAAGCCAAAACACAATGTTCTCGAGAAATCTTACTGAGCTCTACCCGCCTCAATGGCAGCTCACTCGACCAGGCAAATATTTTAATCCATTCCCTTTGAACTTTGACTTGATTGATTTTTATGCGCTTACAGGGGAATGGGGCTGACTATGTTTCTTGCTGGAATGGTATAAGGTATTGTGGGGCTGATGGAAAATATATAGAAAATATATAGAAAATACATATAGAAAATATATAGGAAATATATAGAAAATATACAGAAAATATATAGAAAATATATAGAAAATATATAGAAAATATATATAGAAAATATATCTAATATCAGTTTCTGTACTTTCTCTCTATAGTCTCTGCTTGCCTTTAGCTCCACGTCTGCTTAGAGTCTTCGTCATTCCTCATTCATATAACACTTTTATCTTGCGTATAACAGCTCTACTACTACTCAGTTCTGCTATTACTCAGCTCAGCTATTAGTCAGCTCTGTTTTAATTTTCTTGGCACACACCTTCGCTGCTCTTTCGTTTCTGTTGCTGTTTTGTTGTGGTCTTTTCTTTATCAGAATTTGCTTAAATTCGTATTCAAATTAGCCCAGTTCAAGTGGCTGTCTGAGTCGCCTTGGCCATGGGCTAAAGGCAGGTGGAGTGTATGTCCTGGTTGGACAGTGAAAAATTAAGTGGCAGCAAGTTTAAAGTTGAAACGAACTTGAGCTGCGCTGTGTGGTTCAGAGAGAGTTGTTCAAATGAACTAGTGCAAGTCTTTAAGTGAAACTAGTTCAATTAGTAATGAATGAAAGGCTTTGCTCTATCTATAAGGTATTCAGCAGGAAATGAGCAGTAGCTGAATCTGTATGAACAGCTATAGTATTCATATATCAATAAAGAGCCAATGAACTAGTGCTTAAATAAGCTGACTCATAAAATGAACTAGAACTTCCACAGCTAGACTTAATGCAGTCTGTTTAGCGTTCGGCTTTAAGCAAATCACAAAGCACGCAACGACAATTTTATGGCCTGGTCAACAGACAGTGTGTTGGCCATTTGCTAAAATCACGCCAAAGCGTCGAAAGCATTTAAATTTGATTTTTAATGCATTTACAGGCGACTTTTAGTGGACATTAAGGTTTCTGTCATACGACGCCTTAATTAATTGTGTTTGTGGATGGCAAGAAAAATAAAATCAAATAAAATAAACTGCCTAGCCCAGTCGAGGCAGGCCAAGGAGCCCAGCACAGGAGCAAGTGAGCTGCTGGCTTATGCGACAATTGACCCCAAAGGTTCGAGGCTCTTAAAGTTCACAGCGAGCGACATATAAAGACGAGCATAAATAACTTCGGGAGGCAAGGCAACGAGGGGGAGACAGCGAGTGCAATGAGGTTTTAGTAGCTAAATCAGGGCAAAGTGCGTGGACTGCGTGGACTGAGCTGGGAGCCAATAACGAAACCCAAGCAATGTAAATGAAGCCATAAAGTGTGCGCTCCACGTTGCATTCAACACTTTTTGTGCCACAAATTGATGAAATGCTATGAAAAAAAAAATATTGATAGATGAGAAGAGAGTCTAAAAGTAAAAATAGAAAGGGGAACGAATAAAAAACGTAGCGTAACGGGCGCGGCTTAGATACCTGTGCTGCAGCCAGTTACTATTATTTAAGTTCAGGTTTCTTTCTGGCCTTGCTACGAATTTTCTTTGTGGTTTTTCTAACAAGCAGCTCATTAGTGATTGCAACTAAATTTAACTTAATTTATATTGTCTTTCAGTCTTTCAGTTTACACGCATTACGTAATACGAATTGAATGACGTAATACACAAAACTTAATAATTCATTATTAATTCATTTTTTCATATAGAGTATAAATAAATTCGTATTGTATTTTCATATTATATTTTCGTTTTACGTTATACGTTATTCGTCTTACATTTTACGTCTTTCGTTATTCGTTTTACGTTGTTCATTTTACGTTATTCGTTTTACGTAACTATATTAACAGCGATATGCCTGTATGCGTAGGCTCTGCTGCTCGCTCGCTCGTTGGCAGTCTGTTCTGTGCTTCCAGCTCTCTTGCACTCTTAGCACAGTTATACAAGTCCACCAATCCCAAGGCGCAGTGTGATCGAGCGTGAAGTCCGTTGCGCTCACCAGCTCTCATTACGCATAACTTCCTTTTGCTTGCTTGCACTGTTCTGCTCTGCTCTGCTCTGCTTGTATGAGTGCTGCGAAATTCCTTGTACTCCCTCGCACTCATTGCAACTATGCTGATTGACCAATCCCAAGGCGCAGTATGATCGAGCGAGAGTTTCATTGCTCATTTCCTTTTGCTTGCACTCAGCGTTCTTTCCATGTATGAGTGCTGCTCAATTCTTGCTGCTCATGACTTCTCCTAAGTACATGTTCCTCAGAGAGCGGCTCCAGAGCAAGCACAGTTTGCAGGCGCCGCTCAATATCATACAGAGCAGTATTAATGTTAAATGTTACTACAATTATTATAAACAATTTCTTACAAATATTAACTATAACTATTACAGTATGGTACTTAAAATTATTAACTATGTTCAACTAGCAACACACTGCACGACCAAACACCACAAGATCAGGAAATCGACTGAAGAAGCGCTGCGCAGGCTCGCCTTTTTATAGGGGCCGCGATGCCTACTCCACTCCTGCGCCGAGTGCAACTCTACTGTTTTCTTTGCACTCGATCATTGGCTGACAAATGACGAGGCTCGCTGCCGCCGCTGCAGCTGCTGCTGCAAGCGTCTCAATGACTTTCTGTGTGAGTGCGCTGCAGCGCTGTTGCTTGGCGTTGCAGAGGAATGCTCATATTAACAGAGTCTCTGTTAAATAGGCAGAGAGAAAGAGAGAGAGAGAGATAGACAGAGACAGACTGACACACAGACAGCTTATTTATTTACTATTTATCTACTATATATAGTTAAAGTGAATTTTGTTTATATAATTATTTAAAATAACACTTAAAAATATTTAAAAAAATATATAAAAAATGCATTAAAATTTAAAATTTATTTATAATGTATATTTTTTATTTTATTTTCTAATAAACTAAAAACTATGATTTAGTTAAATTTAATAAAGTTGCATATGTTTTTCTTTGACATTTTTCATTTCTGTATTAAGCTCAGCAACTTGTTAGTCTAACCTCGCATTTAAAATGAGTAATTAATTTATTAAATATTATTTAGAAAACATTTATTCAACTAGTTTTACAAAATTGTTCGCACGTGTCACTGCCTGAGGTTTGCAGGACACAAGAAAAAAAGAGGATAGATGAAAATAAAAATAAAAAGGAATAGAAATAGCTTATATAAATATGTGTTTGGCAAGTACATAAAGCAAACTCTGCGGTCGCTGTTCGTGGCAGCCATCAAAACAGCTCTCGAAAGCTGTCAGCAACAGTTGCGCCGACACGATGTTGCACATGTGTGTGTGTGTGTGTGTGTGTGTGTGTGTACGGGTGTGAGTGGGTGCGTACTACATCAAATGCGAACTGTGCGTGACTCTGATTTCAATTTGCAGCTTTTGTTAGAAGCCAAGCGAGTGCCACGCCCCAAGCGCGACAACAAATATGAGTTTTGCACTAGCCGAGTTTAAGGGTTAATTAATTGATTTAAATAATGACAATAAATCAAATAAAATACTAAAGGCGAGCAAATACAAAAAAATTTGTTCTTAAACAAAAACTGAATTTGCCGCAAAGAGAGAGGGGAAGAGCAGAGGAGAGGAGAGGAGAGGAGAGGAGAGGAGAGGAGAGGAGAGGAGAGGAGAGGAGAGGAGAGGAGAGGAGAGGAGAGGAGAGGAGAGGAGAGGAGAGGAGAGGAGAGGAGAGGAGAGGAGAGGAGAGGGAGAGGAGAGGAGAGGAGAGGAGAGGAGAGGAGAGGAGAGGAGAGGAATAATGCCTGATCAAATAATAGCACACAAATTAAATCAACAATGTGAGCGAGGCCACAACGCGAACGAGGACGAGCCAGGAGCAGCAGCAGCAGCTGGATTCGGCTCCACTGCTGGAAGCTAATAAAAGTGCGCTCAGTGCCTGGGCAAGGCAGCGCTGAAGGGAATTCCTATATATATATATATATATATATATATAATAGAAAAATTGCATTAGCTAACGAGTAAATTAAATGAGAGAAGGAAAAAACGCAAAAAGAAAAAACTTAACAAATTGGCTTAATGCGGATTTTGGCTTTAAAAAGCGGCTAAAAAGTCAAAGCTGTGATTGCAATTGCATAAGAGCTTGAGCAAAAAAAAAAAAAAACAATAAAGACTAAGATAATTGCATTTTAGCTAGAGCTAAAGCCAAGCCAATCAAAGCGGCGCCTCTACGGCGTATACGTAATATTTAATCGTCGTTTGTTGTAATGCTTGTTGTCAGCTCATTGTTGTTGTTTGATTTCTTTGAATGAGCATACATAGAAACTAATAGACACATATACACGCATACATACGCCCACTCACACTAGCACACGCCATAGAAACGGGCTTTCCTCATTGCGTATACGTAATATTAAACTAGCGCTCTTTGAGTGTTTAGTTTAATGAATATATATCAAAGTGAATAAGCTTGTGAACTTAAGCAGACATACTCACACACATACTCACACACACACTCACACACACACTCTCTCTCTGACACACACTCATACATTGTAATAGCAGCGAAGCTCATTTCCATATTACGTATACGTAATATTTAGCGTCTGCTTTGACTAAGCCTAATTAATGCTTGATTTTTAAAACATCAAATGTTTATATAGCACACACACACACTCTCTCTCCCTCACACACACACGCACACACACTCACTCAAAAGTCTAGACACAACGAACTCTTGTTTGGCTTTGCGGCAACATTTCTATGAAATGGCCCTCTGCCCCCCTCTTGTTGTTGCTCGTGCTGAAGTAGCCTTGTCGCAAGTGGCAAGCGGCAAGTGGCAACACTTACCTGAGTGGCTCGCCTCACGTATGAGATCATGTATAATTTCATCACGCACATTAATGCCCAGATTCTTGAGCATGAACTGCAGCTCGTTCGCCGTGACGCGTCCATCCCGGTTTCTATCTAGTAGATCGAAGGCGGTGCGCAGATCTGCAAGTAAATATAAATATATATTAATATAGATATAAAAACAGCAAAAAATTATAGGAGCAGCTTAAGCCATCATTTGTATGCAGCCATCGGGCCCAAAAGACGCAAAACAACAGCCAAAACAGATAAAACAAACCCAAAACAGTCGTAAAAATCAAGGACAATTCGGCAGAAATTGCGTGATTTTCAATGGAAATTTCAGTCACGACGCAAAAACGAGGAAAACAAAACAAAAGTGAGGAAAATCGTTGTGCCAGAAATTGTTATGACTTTATCTTGGATATATCTTGGCTGTTAGTTCAATTCTGATGAATTTGCTGAGACGTGAACTAAAGCGCTTATGGTTTATTATGAACTTATGCATATATTCAGTTCTTTTAGTGGTTATGGAACTATATAGGGGTCAATCATCGCACAGAAATTCAACTGTTAAAAGGAATCAAAAGAACTGGTACTTCAGCGGAACAGCTCTGTTCCTAATTGACAGCTAAAAACAGCTCAATTGAACTAGTAGTTCATGCGTATTTAAGTAACTTTAAAGTTTTCATGGTGGCCATCAAAAATGCTCAATACAACTAGTACTTTTGTTCATCTGAACTACCCAGAAGAACTGTGCTTTCTTCATCATGCTCCGTTGAACTTGTAGTTCCTGTTCATTGGGGCAATGGGAGTAGAGTTTTATGTTCAAAGAACAGTTTAATGATCTGCTCAATTGAACCTGAACTTCGTGTTCAGCGGAATAACTCAAAAGAACGCTTTAGTCAGTTCCTCATGATCGTTTCATTGAACTAGTACTTAGGTGTATGAGAACTACTCAAAAGAACAGCGCTCCATGGAACTTGTAGCTCATGAACAACTCTAAAGAACCGTTTGCTTAAGATTAAGTGAACTAGACTATGCCTTCATGGATCTTTGAGTAAACAAGCCAAAGTATACCCTTGCCGACTTAAACTCAAGATAAAAGACGAGGTAAAACTCTATTGTATATTTATTTGTTCATAAATGCTTAAACCACCCTCGCACATATCTGTATTTATGTAGAAATTCATGCATTTGACATCAATGTGATTATGTTTCTGCCTGATGCCTGCCTGAAAACTCGAGCGGAAATTGTTCACGCTTGAACTTTGAGTTTGCTCTTATTCAGCTCATGCTTAAGCTGAGTGTGTGTGTGTGTGTGTGTGTGTCTGTGCGTGTGTGTGTGTGTGTGCTCGCCTGGTACAGCAATTAAGGAAGCGCCTTTGACATTGAGACGTTAGCCTTCACCAATTTGCATTCATGGCAAAAGCTATAGCCAAAGAGTCGGCTGGGCGGGCCTTTAAAATTCCAACAGCTCGAAGAGGCAATGCCAAATCGATCAAACTTGCAGCTCGTCCATAATTATGGCAGAGAACAAACTCAATTTATAGTTTTCCAATCAAAAACAAATTATGGCGCCGAAAGCTTGCTTGAATACGAAAAATAAATGCGGGCGGCAGAGGAAATTATCAAAAAATTAAAAAGGAAATACTACAAATAAATAAACGAAAAAGAAAATTTTAGAGAAAAATATATATAAAATATAATATATAAAATATAGTATATATAAAAAATAAAATAAACTATATAAAAACTTTTAAATAAGATTTAAAAATAATAGGAAATTATAAGGAAATTATGAAATTAAAAAGGAAATTTCTGGGAAATTAAAAAAAAATTATTTTAGAGAAAATAAAGAATATAATATATGAAAAATATATATTAAATTTTAAATTAATGTGATTAAATTATGTTTATAAAAAAGCTTAAAGCTTAAATAAAATAACAAATTTAATTGCCAAAGTAACTGATGGAAAAGATGAAAAGCTGCTTTCAGTGAATGTCTCTGAACGCGCCAAGTGTTTGTGTGAGTGTGTGAAGCACTTCCCAAGCACACCAGCAAACAAAGACATATATATACATATATATATACATACATACATATGTACATATACACACACACACACACACACACATACACCCACACTCACACCCACTCGGAAGTGGCTTGTGCAGTTGTTTGTATGGCTTGTAATTGCGCACGTGTAAATACCTTACATATTGACACATTGACACCAATATTTCGCATAGCAACAGCTATAGCAGCAGCAACAACAACAGCAACAACAGCAACAATAGCAACAACAACTATGATAGAGGATGACATAAGAGCCGATTGGGGTTGCCTTTTAGCACATTTGAGAGACATTTCAGCATTTCTTGTGGCGACTGCAAGCGATGCACCGCAAGGAAAAGTTTTTGGCTTCACTGGGAAAATGTGCGCCAGCTGCGAGGGCAGCTAGTACATAAGCCAAACGTATTTATTAGCTGAATAAACATACTTAAGTTAGTTGAGATATTGATAGATTTAGAATAAACGAACTTAGTATCAATATATATTTATATATTCATCATTTTAATCTATTAGTTTTCAAGCTACCCTCGTTGCCAACAGGCAGACAGACAGTCTAGCTTGGCTGACGCCATATTGTACGGATATATATGAATATCACGTTATGTCTGTCGCTCTGCCTGTCTTTCCTTGTTTATCTAGCTGCCTGTATATCAAAGATATCGTGCCTGAAATTTGATGTATATTCTGTAAATTGATATTTTTACACGTAACATATACATATATATTGTAAAAAACTATAATTGATTTTCTGCTTGCATTCTGTCAGGCTCTAAGAGCTGCAAACTCGCTCTCTCTCTCTCTCTCTCTCTCTCTCTCAGACTGCACATTTCTAGTTGCATTCTCTGCGTCCAATCGAGGAACTTAAGTGCCTATCTCGCTCTCGCTCAGCAACAGCCAGTGCTAAGTGCAGCAACAGCTGCCTTTGTCTCGCTCTCGCACAGTGAGCACGCAAACTCACTCGGATCATAGCGTAGCCCAGCAGCTCTAGGCAAGCTCTGAGCATCGCACTAATACTAGTGCAACAGCCGCAACCAATCAGGAGAAGCCAAGTCTTGCAGAATTAGGAAACTGTAGACAGAGTTTTTATTGGCTCTTCGAGTGCTTTGAAGTTGGCGCGAATTGCGAGCTGAGTTTGAGTAATGCACGAAATTGAGGCAAACATAGGAAAATTTAAAAAAAATTTAATGAATCAAGGAAGTATTTTATAATATATTTATATTATATATAATATGTAATTATCATACAGAAATATATAAGTATATATATATGGATACTTTAAAATACTTATATATATAATTGGAGAACAAAACGAGTTCTCATTAGTTTTTAAGTTGTACATATATACATACATATATGTATGTGTATCCATCATATATCTATATCTAAATATCAATCACATGTCTATCTAGCTATGTCTAGCATCTATTATTAACTATCTCGTTAAATTTAGTTATTAGAACTACTCTCAAATACTGCCACATTTAATGGGCAGTTCAATTATACGCCTGATGGACATCAAATAAATTGGCGCTTAGCTCGAAAGCGGAAAATGTTTGCTAATTAGAGGCAATGTCAATGCCGTTTTGGCGTCAACTGTCAAAGTTGGTCAAAAGGGCCAGGCAAGGAAGCGCCAGTGCACCTGGTTTGTCACTCAGTCAGTTTGTCGTCGTCGTTGTTCCTGGTTTATCAAACAGTTAACGAGCTGCGCAAGTGTTGGCGCTTGCAATTATGGAAAGTTTTTAATTGCGAAATTAAATCAGGGACAAAGGCAAAGTTTTGGCTTCTTCAGGCATTGCGCAGCCAAGCGGAAAGTTTGCAATCTGTAAATGTCGCAAACAACTAATTGCAGCGACCACTTGACAGCTAAGCTAAGAAGAAGGAGCCATGAACACGCCCCGCCCCTCTCCCTCTCAATCTCCCTCTCACTCTCCTGGCAAGACTTCCTCCTTTGACTCAATTTTCTTCTGTTTAAAAAGAAAAGTTTCTTTAACGTAAACATTTCTTGTTTGTTTGTTTGCTTTTGTATAGCGAGTAGTCGCCCCTGGCTTTGTTGTCTGTTGCTGTTGTTGTTTCGCTATCGAACTTGATAATTGCACCGAAGGCATTCGGCCATGCATCCATTGCTCAAGGGTCTCATTCGGTTTAGTCTAGGATTTGGCCAATGTAATTGAATTGCAAAACTTGCAAATACAAAAGTAAATAAGACGCAAAAGTTCACAGTTCTCATCAGCTCTCAGTTCTCAGAGGCAAACAAAGCCAAAGAAAAATATCATTAATAAAATGTATTTTATAGATCAAATGGTTTTATCCCTTTAACTTAAGTTGAGTTTTCCTTAAACAAGAAATGCTAGTTCAATTCGTTTTTTTTTTTCGTGTTCTCAATCTGGATTGTTAGTTTTGTTTCTTACTCAGCTTTCACTCACTCATATTCAGGCACTCATATCTCAAGCTCTAGTTCATACTTGCTGAATAAGTTCTAGTTCATTTATCTGGCTCATTTGACGGCCTAGTTCCATTAGTTATGTAGCTCGTTCACAAATGATGAATCATTTCAAATTGGGGTAGTTCATCACTCAATCATGATCAACAGCTGAATAGCTGATTATTACGTACATTTAATGAATTCCTGAATATAAACAATGTTTTAACTACTGAATAGCTGGATATGATAGATATTTCGTGAACTGTTAAATAGCTGAATGTAATATATATTTAATGAGCAGCTCAATATCACAGATAAGTGATATGTGCTGAGCTGAATAGCTGAATATCACAGATAAGGGATATGCTGAGCTGAATAGCTGAATATCACAGTTAAATGATATGTACTGAGCTTAATAGCTGAATACCATAAATTATGAAAGATATTTAAATGTAATAGATATATAAAAAGCTGCTGAATAGCTGAATATAATAGATATTTGATATATGCACTGCTGAATAGCATAGAATATGAACGAACGAACATATTCAATCATCATTCATGACCAATTGCATGACTAATCAAAGAGTATCACTCATGAACTGATTGCTGAATAAGTAGTTCATTTGATAGAAAGTTCACTTTCCCACTGAACAATAGTTGTCACATCAGCAACAAACATTAATATGTCAAACAGCAAAGTCTCATATGTACGTTTTCCAACACTTGAAACCATGTCTAGCTCAAGTGGGCGCAGCTTGTCAGCCGGGGCTGAAATCGAAATTGATATAAAAACGGGAACGGGAACGGAAACGGAAACGAGTTGTGTGCTGCGTTTGTCATATCCATCACAGACAACAACCCTGTCTCTGAATTCTGGTTGACATTGTACTGGTGTCCTTTAAGGACATACGCAAAGCAATAATGAAATTACAAACTCAAGTTGTAAACACAGAGGAAATTGAACAGAATTTTAGCGCTTGATTCCAATTAACTCGCCTTGTGGTCGGCTATAAACAAATCGAAGCGAAATGATTAGATTGCCGAAATGCCTTTAAATGAGCTTTGTTATGGGCCGCGTGGGCAGTTTGACTTATTACTCATTTATAGTGCTCAGCGAGTACTTTGAAGTTTGAGCTAGTTGGGTGGGTGGTTTGAGAAATATTAGAACTTTATGTTAATAAGTAGAAAAATTTAAATATAATGTATTAGAACTTTATTTTAGTAAGTAGAACAATTTAAATATAATATTTGTGTATTAATTATGATTATTTTGTCTCAAGTCACAAGTTTTGTAGACTGCCCTCGTTCATCAGGAAATATTTCCCACTTTTGGCCTAAAACTTAAACTATTTTCTACTGCTCTGGCTCATTCTTGAAGCATTTAAATTTCTTTAAAATATTTTAAATTAAAAAAATTATGCAAAATAAAATTATAAACAAATTTTATAAAAACTAAAATTAATTTTAAAATTAAACATAAGAAAATATATAGTTTTTTAAACATATTTTTTATGGCATTTTGAGTTACATTTAAATTATGTAATTTAAAATTTTTTTATATATATTTTAAATAAATATTAATAAATATTTTATATAAATTAAAATATTTTTTTTTTCAAAAATAAGAATTTTGAAAAATAAAAAAATATTTTTTTTTATTAATATATTAATTTTATATATTTTATATTTTTTATTTTAAATTCATTGAATAATATTTTTTTTATGTTTTATAAATTTTTTAAATATGGAAAATTTTAATATTAAATTGAATTTAGTAATTTAAAATAAGTTTATAATTTATTATAAATAAATTAACTTTTTTATAGTTCACTCTAAGCCTCATATTTAATTCTGCATAATTATAAATGTCAGATAAATTTTGTGGAGAGAAAAAAGCGAGAGACAATTGCTGAGTCAATTGCTGCTTAGTTGAATGTGCTCTACATTAACGGAAATGATATTTCATGTGAAATACGAGTGTTAAATTACTGTTTGCGCTGTTGTACCCATGTGCTGGTGTATATATGTATGTATATAGTCTCATGTGATTATCATAACATGTACTCGATAAGATATACATGGAATAGAGCTACTGCAGAAACATTTGTTTTTATCTTTCGATCGAGTGAGTGTTCGAGCGGCAACAGAGTATAAATAATGTATGATATATATTACAACAAATTGTTATTAATTGATATATATATAGAAAATAAACTATAATTTGTTTCAATTTGTTGCTTATGTGTGCTGAGATATCGAGAATCATAAAAAAACAATTATCGTTCATACTTAGCTCACCTCGCACTTGACTTGCGATTGCTTTGTGATCCATTTCTTCAGATTTCCTATATATATATATAGGTTTGTTTGTATATATAGTATTTATAGCTCGCAGTTCTTTGCGTTATGTATACAAATGTTTTTTTTTTAGCAAAAATATTCAATTTTTACTTAACGGGCGCACGGAACGTATGAGTAATATTTTAGTTTTTTCTCTCTCTCTCTCTCTGGGAAAGAATATATATGATTATGATTATTTGTGTTGTTGTGTGGCTTTTTTTTGTGGCAAAGCATAAGCAAAACTACTTTGTGGGCTATTCTAATTAAGTCAATTATGCATGGATTTCCGTTGAACTTTGACGCCTTTGACCTGGCGAGCGTTTTAATTGCAATTAATTACAAACGAATCAGTGCTAATTGAGGTCAAAGTGACTAAGACAGAGTGAGGGCTGAAGTTTGACGGACTTTTGTTTTACATGTATATATATATGTATATATGAAAATATGTATATATATATATATATGTGTATATTTGTCTTTATGTCTCTTGCTTATCAAGTTTTGTTTGTTTCTCTTCAATTATATTAAATTTTTTAATTATATCCAATTTAGTTCAGTAAAGAATCTTTCAGGCAACTCAAAAGTATTTTTTAAAATTTTGTATTTTATACAATGAAACGTATGACATAACGGACTCAGCCTCAGTCTGCAGACTGCACAAGGACACAGAATAGTTTGCTAAAAGAAAAAAACTATAAAAAATAAAAATACAAATGAAAAATCCAAATTTCGCGCCATTCATCGAGATTTCAACGATTTGACATGCATATTCGAATCAGTGTGCAACAGAGGTGAACAGAAAATTTCAAATTTTTGTCAATAACAAAAGAATGCGGGAAATAACAATGACAAATTGCTTTGCTTTGCTTTGCCAAAACACTTTTTTTGTTAATTTTTATTTTTACTTTTTTTTATAGCACGGCACGCTAACTGTAAATCAGATCAGATACCGTTAGATAGATTGAAAGATAGCACACGAATAGTTAGTTAGTTTGTTAGTTGTTTGCTCTACGCTCTGCGCTGCTCTGCTCTGCTGAGGGTACGTGCTCTGTGCGCCGCTGGACTCAGAGTGTGTGTGCTGTTCACAAGCGCGTCGACTTCGCAACTGAACCTCTGCCCGAAGCGAGACGCGAAGTGTGGAGCCGAACTGCAACGAAGTCGCTCGTCGGCCATTGGCAACGGCAACGGCAACGGCAACGGCAGCGGCAGCTTCGGCTTCGGCTCTGACTTTCATTCATTCATTGCTGCTAGGCAACACACAATGTTGCAGCTCATCAGCAACGGTTTGTTTTGTTTCGTTTTGCCTTTGTTTTTATAACGTTATTCTATCGTTTGCATACGCGCTTTGCATACTTTTATGCCTTTCCCCTTGCTGTCTGTTTATCTGTTACAGCTGGAAGCCTGTTTGATACAGGGTGTTTCTTTTTCGTAATTATAAAGATATATTTTTAATGCCTAATAATATATATTTTAATATAATATAATAATATTTCTAATATTATATATTTTAATATTGATTTTAATTTGATTTATATTTAACTAATTTACTCTTCACTGAACACCCTGTATTCTGCGTAGCTCCGTAGGCAATCGCATGCAAGGAGATGCTTTCCAATGGCCTTGCCAGCCGCAACCGCGAAACATAGCGGCATAACAGGCGCCAGAGCTTGTGCAACGAGCGCGGAATGCAACCGAAATCAATGCGCTTTCTCGCTCTAACACGTTTGGCTTGCGCCCTACAGGAGTAAAGCCGAAACTCTCATTTGACGCTTGGTCACTCTCGCTCTCTCTCTCTCTCTCTCTCTCTCTCTCTCTCTCTCTCTCGCCATGTGATGGCTCAGCGAATATGTGGAACAAAACAAAATGCTGGAAAACATTTCTGTTAGTGCTGGCAGAGGCAGCAACAGCGGCGCAGGCAGCACGGCAGGCAAAACCGTAAATCTGTTTTGAAGTGTTTTTTTGTTGTCGTCGCTCGAAGCTGGGGAAAAGACGCACGTAACGGTTTATGCAACAATTTGGTAGCATTTTATATAATATCAGCATTTAAATTGAATTGCAAATTAAGGTCAGAGTGCGTATGTGAAGAACTTTAGTTAAGAATAATATATATATATATATATATATATATATATATATATATATATTAAGGCATATGCAATTTATCTAGCTAAGCTTCAGGCCTTTAAGGCAAGTTAATCTTTGCTTTAGTTCAAGTTCACTGAACTCGGCTTAGCACACAACTTTTTAATTAATATAAATTGCAGAAGAAAAAGGCAAAAAACGAAACAAAAGTTGTGAGAAAACACAAAGAAAGCCACACGATAATTAAGTTCCTTTCGCTGCCTTTTCGGAATGATTTAAGGCACAGCTCATTGCAGCGCCCACATGGCCCCAGCAGCGTGTGGTTGTGCGAGGGAGAGAGATAGATGTGTTTGGCATAGTCACGCAGCGGGGCAACTAAATAAGGTCACGTGCGAAAAGTCAGGCGAGGCAGTTAAGCCTGGCCTCTAAGACTCTATTTAGTTGAACTTTTACATAGATGCGAGGGTGGCTTGAGACATTTGAGTGTATTAAGTCTTCATGACTGCAAAAGATAGCATTAAATTTTTAATATTATTTTTTTTTATAATTAAAAATTTTTCTGTATATTTTCAAATTGATTTATTAAAGAAAATTAAAATTAAAAAGTGTTGATCATTTTTATAGATTTTGAAAATCTGCATTTAGCTTTTTTGTTAATAAGTATTTTGCCGTCGTTCATGTCCGACTTATTTGAATTTGTTTTTTTTAGTTCTTTTGGGGGAAGCTATTAAAAAGTTCTATATCGGCTATTTGCACATATGAAAAAATAAAATTGAAAAAGCAAATAAATATATCTATCAAGAGTGGACTGCAGTATCAAAGGGTTTAATGGCTGAAACGTGCACTTAGCTAAAAGCCCTGTGGACCAGGCCAATAAAAAGGCTGAAGGACATGCGACAAGGCAATCAGGAGGTATTTGGCATATTTTTACATGTTTTCAGATCAATATCAATTTTAAATAAAAAATTAATATATTTTTAATGCTCCAAAAATGAGAAAATTAAAATAAAATGAATATAAAATATTAAACATTTTTTATTTTTTATTTTTTTAACATTTAATCATAATTTAATTTGATTTAAAATATTTAAAAATATATTAAATAAATTTTTAATAATTTATATTTTATATTTTTAACATTAACTATTAATTTTTTATTTTTTAACATTTATTATAAATTAAAATTTTTGAAAACACATTAATTTTTTTTATTAATAATATAATATATATATTTTATAAAACTTTTTTTACTTTTATATATTTATATTATATTTTTTATAATAATTACTTTTAATATTTTCTATTAATTTAAATTAATCAAAATTTCAAATAAATTTAAATAATTTCTGACTTCCTTTTAGATTTTCCTTTAACGCCAGTTTTCGCAGTTTCTGTTTGAGACTTGCTGCTGGAAAATTGTCTCATTTTTCACTGCGAACGACTTTTCTTTTCTGTTCTTAATTATTTCACTGGCAATTTGAGCCGTTGGCTCGTAACTCAAGCGAAGAACCAAAAAAACTGTGAATTGTTGCGCAAAAAGTTGCGTAATCATAAATCAACAGACACAAAAAGGGGGCGTGGCGAACAACGACAACATTTGTTTTTTATATCGCTTGTCACTTTCCATCAGCAACAAATTAAAAGCCAACTGACAACTGTTGGGCGTGTGTGGGCGTGTTTCACAGGGTGTTGGCCCGATAGATAGAAATTTTGCCAGCAATAATTGCGCTGAGCGAGCTGCCTATGATAGCAGAATCTTTAATTAGATTTTATTAATTGGCGTGTCACCATAAATCGACATTAGAAACTCTGATATATTTTAGAGTAAGGCATAGGTATAGGAGTATAGGCTGAGCGTCGGCTAGCTTATGGCCTGAGTGAAGTTATCATACGAACGGCCTGAGATGGAGACTTGGCATAGAAAATATATATAATGATTGTAAATATATATAGCAGAAAATTCAAGCTCTCTTAGTATGAGAAAAAACTTGTGTTGAGGCAGAAAAGTGACTTTTTGATGGCGTATTCAGAGCTTGATGAGCGGCCAGCCAAGTTGAGGCAATCAGCTGAGTGTTCCGATATATCATACAAAATGGCATATAACTAGCTTAAAAATAAAGCTAGATATATTGCAATAGCTCAAATTGATTTTATTTTACAGCACTTTCTTTTCTCATAGCATTTACTGTGTCACTCTTACATTTGTCTAAGCTATGTTAAATAACCTCTGTTAACTGTTAATGTTAATGTTACACCTTATGTTAAATACTTTGCTATGCAATACACCAATTTAAAGGCTGCACGCACTTACGATCAAATTCACTTTTAGGCATTTTGGAATGCGAAAGAACGCGCTAAACACCGCTCACCCACTCACTTGGTCACTGAACTAAACTAAGCAGATTGTGATTATGGGCCCACACGACGGGGCAATCAGCAGCCTTAATCGAATTTTCGACTGAAGTCCACACGCGTTTGGAAAATACCTTCAGTTCAGTTCAGTTCAGTTCAGTTGAAGTTCTGTTTACTTACACTTATCATCTTTGCTCATATTTGCAAAACAAAATGCGTGTGTTTGGCGTTCTCTGTTAATTATTTTTGCTTCAATCTTTATCAACAATCAATTAGTCAATCACTCAATCAACAGGCCGTCGAGCGGATCATATTCCCGTGGACTATATAGTCAGTTGGTTCTGGTTTAGGTACTGGAACTGTAAGTGCTCCGGCTGAAATGCTAAAGCCCCATTGTACGATTTATCTACGCAACTCCAAAGATAATGACTAAAATTTGTTGTTTTTGGACAGCGAGAGCGAGAGAGAGAGAGAGAGACTGAGAGAGAACGCGAGCATGTTTGTGTTGTATATGTTATATTGTATTATATTTCATTCTCATTGTTGTTGTTGTTGTTTTTTGTGATAGGCGCACCTGGAGATAACTGCAATAGTATTACGAGAGCCGACACACACTTTTTTTTATCAGTTCGAACTTGTCGACGCTGATTTCGTGAACTAAATGAATGTAATGCAAGTTACTAAGCAAGTATACCCTGTAAATATATATATATATATATATATATATATATATATATATATATATATATATATATATATATATATATATATGTATCTGTACTTCACGTGTCGTAATGCTTTGATTGCTACCTTTTATTTGCTTTTATTTTGTCGAGATTATGATGAGATACGTAAGACCTTACTCCACAAATGAAAACTGAATGCACAGAGATAGACACAGAGAGTGAGAGAGAGAGGACAAGTGTCTGAGATTTACAAGTGGATTGCTTTACTTATGGGGGCTATCAGTGCGCTCTACATGAGATCAGTCTGTCAATTTTAATTGAAAGATGACAAAATGCGGGAGTTCGATAAGAGCAAATGAATAGAGATATTGTAGGTGGAGTGTGAGTGTGGGTATGTAAGTGATATATGATGTGCAAAATATGATATATGATACATCATATATGATATATGACATATAATATATGACCTATGATATATGATGCAGAGTAAGCTTAGGTATGCTAAGGAGCTCATATATATGATATATGATGTACGATATATGATATATGATACATCATATATGACAAATAATATATTTTATATGACATATGACATATGATGCAGAGTACGTTTAGGCATGCTAAGGAGCTCATTCATGATGGTCAACAAAATACTCCACATATGTAATATATGATGTGAAATATATGATATATGATACATCATATATGACAAAAAATATTTTATATGACCTATGATATATGATGTAGAGTACGCTTAGGTATGCTAAGGAGTTCTTTCATGATGGTTCGCCAAATACTCTAAACGATAATAGCTATAGTACCTGTTATAGAAATTTATTTAAACTCTTATTTTATTCGACTAAAATTCGAATAAAAACTCAAATCAAAGTCAGCTTTAAAGTTATAAAACTCAACTTCCACACAGAGTATTTCCCTGTCTGCTGAAGTTCTGTTAGCCGACTTTCAATTGAGTTACTTTTCACTTTTTGCAAGCTGTCATGTTACGTTGATAAGATCCGGCGAAGACAGCGGAGCAACAGTTGGCCAATATTTGCGGCTGTAGAAAGCTTTGAAGTGACTAATGCGAGCAGAAAGTGGAAAACAAGATGTGAAGAGATCTGTGGGCTTAACACAGATATATATATAGGCCTATAAAGTGACAAAGAAATTTCACTTTGTTTGGCATTGGCTTAAGAGATTGGGCCCAGATCATTTTGGGCCACGTGATATGAGTGTCGCTATCAGCCAAGGTGGGCAAATTAATTAAATTAAATTTTTGTTATTTCGCGGATGTCTTGATTAGATTAAAGACTCGGCCATGGCAGGGGGGGCGGGCGACCCGCAAATTGTTTACCAATCGGTGCACCTGTTCGGCTGCCAGAAATAAACGATCTATTTAGCTGCACATTAGCCAGCAGTGAAAGCGACAATAATTAATTTTAGCATTTGGCGACACGCTGTAGACGGCCACGTCTAAATTTAGACAGACTTTCAGTTCAAAAGTGCATGAAAATCTATATAAATGCAATATGCAAAGCAGCCGAACGGCCACGTTACGTATACGACGTGTAAACGACTGTCTATTGGGCCATAAGCAATTTATACGTATTTGTAGAAGCTTTTGTTTAGCTGAGCTAGACATATGGGCTTATACATGTTTCTCTCTCATTATTTTAAATACTATATATTGTATATTAAATATATTGTAGATTACGTATACGCAATGTGTGGCTTTCTCTCATTGTCTAGACGAGCACAGGCATTGCTTGCTCTGAAATGTACATGCATGTTGTTTTTATAATTATAAAATGATATATTAATCACTATATATATATGATATCTGAATTATAGTATATATTATGTAGTAGATAATTAGGCTAATATACATATTAAGTATACGCCGTATAAACTAGTGCCTAATTAATATTAATTTATATGCTGTGAGCTTGCTCAGCCTTTCTCAGTCTCTTTTTCTGTCTCAGTATCTGCCTCTTTCTCTGTCTCTTGTTCATCCTCTCATCTAAGTCTAAGTCTCAGTCAATAATTTATACAGATTACTCAAACGCAGCATAAGCCGTTGAGTATTAATAGAATGTATATATAATTATATTATATAGTACATGACGAATATATTTATCAACTAGAGCTTAAACATACATATATAAATATATATATAGAAACAAATATGGATCTCCACTCACCGCTTATTTCCACATCTGTGAAGGGTTTCTTTTTAACAGGCTACGAAAACAGAACAAGACTCAAGTTAATAAAAGAAACTTTATTATAATAATTAATCAAATATTATACCTTTACCTTCGTGGCGCGTTTGCCAAGCAGCGCAGTGCCCAACATCTGTAAAAGAAATCAAAAATAAATTAATTAAAATTATGCCCAATCAAAAGTTCTGATTAGCACACAAATTACAGTCAAGCGAAAAAGTTAGTAGCATGCCAAATTGTGTTGCCTACTTTCAGGCGCTGCCAGAAAAATTCTTTCAGCTAGCTGCAGTTGCTATTAGCGTGCATTTACTGTGCTTGGCGTCTTATTATTCTTATTCGTTTTTTTTTTTTTTTGACATTTCACTTATTACGTCGCTATTTGAGCATCCATTCGGGTCTACGTGTTGTAAATGCTATTTTCGTTTAATAGTAAATTTTATTTTCGTGTCAAGAATTCGGGCGATTTGTTATTTGTGCCCCGAGAATCGAGCAACTCAGAGAACAACAAAAGGCTGAGAACAATTTAATTAGCCGTTAACAAATATTTCAAATGTCTCAGATAGATGTATGAAATGGCCTAAACTGTAAAACACATCATTAGCATTTTGAATATCTCACATTTTAAATACTGAATAGATGCTCGTGATGACCTTTGCAATTTCTAAATCAATACGACTTTATAGTCATTATGCTGCAGTCAGCGTCTTGGCCTCATCAGTATGCATAGGGCACTGCCCGGCAGCGGCACTGCGCTCAGCTGGCGTAAACATGCATTAAGTATGCCAAGACACTCTCGACTTTATCTCACGTGCTGCCCGAGTTCTAAATAACAATTCCGTTGACAGTTTATGAGCTGCCTGTTAAGTCTTTGTCTAGGACATTGAAGTGGAAATTGAACTGTAAATTCAAATTTATTACTCATTAAATTTTGAGTTCACATGTGTTAATTTATCATATTTATTTGTTTTTTTTTATTATTACTTTTTCATCATTCATTATTCATTGCTCATTGTTAATGTTTTATTGTGCATTATTCATTATTCATGGGTAATTTTTTATACTTTATTCATTGTTCATTATTCATTATCGGATATTTATTACACATTATTAATTGTTCATTAGTCTATACTCATTTGTCCTTATTCATTATACATTATTCAATATTTGTCATTTATTATTCATTGTTTATTCATTATTCATTATTAAATATTTATTACTCATTATTCATTATTCATCAGACCTATTCATTGTCCTTATTCATTATTCATCATTCATCATTCATTATTTTTTAATATTATTTATTATTTATTTATTGCTCCTTACTCCATTGTTCATTATTCATTATTTCTGTTTCATTATTGATTACTCCCAATTTATTAGCTATTATTTATCATAATATTTTCTATTTTCGCTCTTGAACAGTTCGAAAGATTAAATTGGCAGCAATAAGCTAATAATCGCCTTTGTTTATGTTACTCGAGTGAATTTTTGTTTAAACACCAAATTTTTTTAATGCCAAAGAAAACATTGAGCAGCCGCCGCCGACGCCTTGAAAGGTCCCATGATGGGCGAACTCGGAGCGAAATATTTATATGATTTAGATATAGAATTATAATTTTATATGTTGTACATATAAAAAAAAATATAACTCTATATATAGTATTTTTAATATATTTTTAAATATTTTTTCTAGAATTTCTTGTTGTCCTTTAATCCATTTCTTATCTAGCTGGCTATAAGTTTTTTTTTAGTCATTTTGCATCTACATAGCTAGTATTTCCATGTTAAAGTACTTATTTGTCTTAATTCCGAGAAAATCGTGACGTTTCTTATGAAGTGCCAAGCTAGCCATTAAATCTTGTGCCAATAACTCGTATAAACATTGTTTACCTTGCCTTCTGGCAACAATTAATATTTACAGACATATTAAAAATTGTTAAGCAAGCGAAACAGTCTCTATGCCCGCTCAGCAAACTGAAAAGTGGGCATATAAGCTTAGCAATATTTGACTAACTAAGAGTTAAGATCAGCCAGGCCTTGATCGTTGCTTAACTACAACAAACTTTGATTGGCTTTGGTTATTTATAGCTCCTTGAGCGAGCATGCTGCAGTCAGTATGCCTAGTAGTACTATCTCAATATGATTTTATAGCAATATTTATATGCATAAATATTTACACAAATGCTTAGCAGCTGTACGGATGGGATTCGGATTCGGGTTCGGTTTTGGGTTCGGGTTCAATGCGGTTCACAGGTTTTTAGGGAAGGTTTAGTTACTTGATGTGATGTGATGCTACTCACCTTTAGCTGTTGACGCAGTCCACTCATTGGGCTCATTCAATACTGATAAGAGCGAAAGGCAGAGAGAGACAGACAGAGAGAGAGAGAGAGAGACAGATAGAGAGAGAGTGCAAGCGAGCTGGGTTGATGCCTTGTGACGGTGGCGTATGTGTAATATTTATATTTGGCCTACTTTTTGCTTCAGCTCGCACATAAAATTTGCTGAATTTAATTATTTACAAATTGCTTTTGCACATTTATTTTTTTTTTGGTTTTTTCTTGTTTTTTTCAAGTTAATTACTTTTTTTGTGGTTCACTTCACTTTAATTGCTGCCGCGTGCAAACGATTAACAAAGAATCTTGGCGAAATGCTGTTAGAAAGGCAAAGCAAAGTTTTTTTTTCTTATGAAATAAGCTTCAAATTAAACGTAGAAGCTCAATTTAAATTGTTGAAATTTTGTTTAATTTTTGAAATTTTATTTTTGAATTTTTTCGATTTTTTTTTTAAATTTAAAAAACCAGAAATTTTTCAACAATTTTTTCTTTGAGTTTTTCTGCTCTTCTTTCTTCAGTTTTTTATTTATTTATTTTTTAATGCATAAACTATTAACTGCACTGCTAAATGTTTATCATGTAATTTGAATTTTTATATTATTTAATTATATACATAATTTTTTGTTAGATTTTTCTACGCGCGACGTTCGTCTCGCTGCGGAGTCCCAAACAATATTGAAATCATTTCAGTTCGACTGATCTACGAAAGCCAGCCGAAATCTTGGCCAAGCGAAAACAACAACAGCAACGACTTAAATATACACAAAATGTGAGCAACAAATAATAAAAAAAAAGAAAAAAAAAAAAATAACAGCGCAGCAATAAAATAAAATAAAATAAACTCAAACTGAAACTGAAAACAAAAACAGCACGAAATACCGGCAGCTGCCGTGCCAGACAATTCATGCTCGTTGTTGTTGTTGTTGTTATTATTGTTGTTGCTGCTGCTGCTCTCGCCTGTGCTCTTCATATCGTTGTTGTTGTTGCTTTTGCAATTTTTGCCTAATTTTCATTACTGATTTACTCAAATTTGTTGGATTTTTATACGTTTTATTTTTCCTGATTTTCTTGTCAACACGCAACAGTACGTGCTGTGTGTGTGTGTGTGTGTGTGTGGGAGAGTGTATGTATGTGTGTGTATATATATACACATATTGTATATGTATGCTTGCCTGTGTGCATATATCTTATTCCTATGACTAGTCGGATCTAAACTAGACAAAGCCAAATGGCACACACACACAATTTGCTATATACATATATATCTAATACATACCTATATATACTATATACATCTATAATATACAAAATATATATACATATGTACACGCGTGTCTATATATATATTCCACATAAAACACAATAAAGCTGCCCTGATATATATTTTCATATCATTTGCTACGCACATAAATCCAGATGAAGACCAAACACACAAAGATATATGTATATCTTGTTTGTGCTTGATTGATTGATTGACTGAGTGAGTGATGGACGCAGTGATTGACTTATAGACTGTTTCGACTTAATGAGTGATTACAAAACTAATTTGATATGGAATAGAGAACGATAATAGCTGTGATTCAGCTGTGATTTTATGTACAAATTGATTGATTGATTGACTGATTGATTGACTGTTTTATTGATTGCTAAAGATCTCTGACAAAAGGCAGCAGTAAGTTGTCTTTGACTTAAATTTAGAATTTTCAGCTGTAGAACAATAATTTCTATAAATCAACTTTTTGGACTTGACTGATTGATTGATTGATTGAGAGTCTGGCGGAGGGACTGATTGAAAGATTGACTTACAAAGAAACTGCTGAGGTTTATGTATATGTAGTTAGCTCTAAACGATTTCCAATTGCTTCTATATACATAGATATATGATTGACTGATCATAGACTGCTTTACAGCGTGATTGACTGATTGATTGACTTATAAGCAGTTTGACTGCTTGATTGACTGCTTAGAACATCACACTTCCACTTGATGATTACTCAAGATCTATACATAAAAGACACCTCTCATTCACATACTTAGCCACCCCCGATTTCAGATTTCAGAACGGAAACCAACAATATAATTATTATTATAAAGAAAAGCAAATGGGAGCAGTGCGTTGCTCACATTTTTGGTTGACAGTTCGTTCAACCCGTTCGCTGAAGTCATATAAAAAGATGCGTGCATCATGCAATGGGTGCGAGTTGAATGCGTTCGGGTTGTCAGCCTCGCCACGCCTCACCACGCCTCTTGAGTGGCGCACGCGGCGTATGCGTTATTTTTAGAGCAGCTGTTGCCGCAGCTAAACTAAATTGAAAACTTGGCAAAGTGCAGCAAAGATTGATGGCGATCAGCAGTAGGCGGCACAACGTAAATCTTTGATAATTTCTTATTAGCCAGCTGTCCAAAGGTGTCGCAACACACACGGCGTATACGTAATATGTGCTCAATGGAATCTCAGGCTAATGCGCTGCTTAATGAAGTATTGTTTAGAGAAATCTTTGCTGGATGTAGATATAGCTAAAGTACTTTTGTGTTTTATTTACTTATTGAACTTGACTTTTGCTTGCGGCTAATAGCTTGAGACAGGTGCAAAACGTGCATTATTATCAGTGCTATTTATATATATATATATATATATATATATATATATATATATATATATATATATATATATATATATATATATATATATCTATATCCATATATATATGTTAATAAACATATTATGAAAAAGCATTCGTTGATGTGCCTTGTTTTTGTTTCTGCGCCTTTTGCCAATGATTTATTTCCATCTTCTCGCTGGCGCGCAACGTTCAATGTAAATATTTACAGCGTTTATTTTCGTACATTTCTACAAATTGTGCAAAATAGAACTAATGTGTAAATGTCTATGGATCTATATCTATATATAAGTGTATATAGTACACTTGTAAGTATTATGAAACAGCTTGCGCCAGCTCTGCGATCATGCAGTAGAGTTGTCGGTGACAAGCGCTTCTTCTTATTGGTCAGCAGTTATGCACTCACTCTCTACTGTCCGCTGATTGGCTGGAGTCAGCACATAACTGAAGAGAGTAAGGCTGAGTGAAAGCACTAGTTCACTTTGCTGACTCGCTCAATTGAGCAGAAGAGCGCAACTCTGGCAGGCACACACACTCTCTCACTCACACACACACACACACACGCACACTTAAGTGAGGAAGTTGTTAATGCGAGTTAACGGCGCGTCAATTGATAGCATTTAAATGAGCATGGGAAGCATTTTAGCTAAACGAATTAATTCTAATGAAATCATCAACAACTCAAATATAATAAATATATATATATATATTATTGAATTTTGTTGCCAAGTGCGCTGCACTTACTGCAAACGGTGGCACACACTCTCCCGCCTGATCAGCCAGATTGAAAGCGAATCAAAATTGATATTGGATTCAAAGATTGCGCGAAAAACACACGACGACGACGACACTCAGCCAAACGGGCACGCGGTCCAAATGGAAATGATCTTTCACGAGCGATTCGCACTCGTTTTTGTCAAACGAATCTCTGCGCTGCCTTTGGTGGGCGTGGGCAGCAGCAACAAAAAAAAAAAAAAAGGTGTGTGTATTCATTGTTGTGGGTTTTTATGTCTCTCGCTTTTCCCACATTCAGTTTTAATTACTTATTTATTGCAAACAGAAAATTTCCAAAGAATACCAAAAAGAAAAGGAAAATTATAATGGAAAAGAACCTTTTCAATTGAAAAAGCTACAAATAGATATATATATATATATATATATATATATATATATATATATATATATATATATATATATATATATAAATTTAGCTCATAGATAATACAGTTCATGTTTAGTAGCTGTTGTACAAGGCAATTTATTAGTTTTTAATTATAACAGTGTTTTGAATCAAAATATTTCCTAGTTAAAAAAATTGCAATTACAAATTTGTTCGTTTAGTTGTGCGCTATGCTTTCGTCACTATATACTACTTATGGCTATATATATATATCACAAATTTGGATATTATCTTTTGCTTTGGATACTAGTCGATCGAATAAATAAATAAATATATGTATATATATGTATGTTCCTAGGTGTACTCTTATATGGAAGTGTAATTAAAATTGTGTCCTGTAATGTGGAAGTATTTGGGTCTTGATCATTAATTCACTTACAGCTATATCTCTATATATATATATATATATATATATAGTAAGCTTGAAGCCTAAAAAGCATTTCGTAGTAGTTAAAACTCTAATCATGGAGATGCGACAACTGGAACAGCACTAAATAAACAAATTACTAGCACATATATGAGCTCATATGCATATGCCTCTGTACGTGTGTGTACAAAGAAGAGTAAATTTTCAAGCAAGTCAACTCTTTGATACCCAACTCAACAACAATCATGCAAAAAACTCAATTTGTGTATGTCTCTCTTCAAGACTCTCAACTAAACTGCACAACTCCGCGCTCAAAAGGGAACGGCTGCATGCTGCGTGCGCTCGCACACACATACATGCATACATTTGAGTGCTTTGGAGAGTATGCAAAAATTTAAAGAGAGCGCGAGTGGCTATCTCGCTCGATCACATTAGGTTTATGACCAATGCTCACAAAAGAATAACGGACAAAGGGAAATATGACAAATGTTTTGTTACCCTGTAGTGGCTACAGCAAATGGTAGGGTATTATGTTTCAGATGTCGCATCGATAAGTATTTAGGTAGTTGTCAATAATTGTTCAGAGTATCACAATCTTATACCTGCAAATAGCGATAGCTACCAATTGAACCGCTTCGATGATTCTCGCTTAGTTTAATATATTGACCCAAGAAATTTAACACCCACGCGCTGCGGCAGATATTGTGCAGATAGCCGAGCAGATAGGGCGTTATGATGGTGCCCAGAATGTAGGCCAGTTGGGGAATACTTTCCGTGTGATCATAGAAGGGCCACAGCCAATATCCCCGTCGCACGGCGTCCCGCGTATGATGCGTGATGAAGGCACAGAGCAGAGCACCCAGCAATAAGCTGCTGCGGAAGTAGTTCAGGCACGCGGTGCATATATAAAATAATAACATGGCCAGGATAATGCTGGAACAGTGCAAGAAAGGACGACGCGACAGATTGGTGGCATCCTGCAGAAGCAAATTGATAATGATTTATATAACAAAACTATTCCAGGGTATTTAGCCGCTCACCTCCAGGTACAGCGAACGCGCCTCTATGAAGTGATCCAAGTCAATAAACGAGGAAACGACAAAACACGTGAAAATCAATATCCAGCCGTAGAGCTGCGTCGTACGCTCGTAGAACTGCATGGCAAAGGCGATGCCCGTTAGGGCGCCAATGGCCGCATGCGTTGCGTTATCCGCCAGAGCCTTAAGCAGCGGATGCTGGGTGAGCTCCACGAAATTGTCGCCCAGCAGGCAGGTTATGGTCACCAGGGTAGTGAGCACAATGCGTAAGTAGACCATCGTGTGGCAGTGTGGCATCGATTGCACCTGCTTGCTGGACCTTCGCACCTTGGGTTACCTGTTCTTCGATTAGTTATGGACGGCAGCGTTGCTCTTCAGTAATTCGTTGTTGTTGTTGTTGCTTGGACAAACTGTGCGCATATTGCACAATCAATATTATTTTGGTCAATTTACAGCTCCAACTTCCTGTGTATGTGTGTGTGTGTGTGTGCGTGTGTAAATACAGTTAGCTAACTGTTAAGTGTGCATTTGCTTTTATGTCACTCACGTGTTCTAGCCAACAACTGCAGTGCCGCAGCAGTGTGTGGGGCCGTTTTTGGGGGTTGCAAGTACACGTACACCATTACGTGGACTCTTTGATGTCGCAGCAACAACAACAAGCGGCATTCTTTTTTGTTTTTGTTTTTTGGGTCTAAGGTTTTGCCCCTACAATGTTTTGATTTGTCGAACAGATGTGAAGTGGGAGGCGGCAGCAGGCTGGAGCTGCGATAGATCTGGCAGCACTGTCAGGCTGGCCACACTGAAGTAGCAACAGCACTTGGTTTAGCACTAAATTTGACCACAGTGCATGGTGCAGCTGTTTTTAAAATTTTAAACATAAAGAAGAGTTATTGTTTTAATTTCAGAGTTGATATACGGAAATTATTTTGTGGATTTGTAGCATGAATACGATGTGTACATTTTATTTCGTTTGCTGTGGCGACAGCTATGATCTGTAACGCATCTGGCAGCACTGCAATTGCGCCGAGTCTGGCCGCACTGCAATAGCAGCAGCTGTTTGCTTGGCGCCAAATTTGAAAACTGTAAACTATCTTTGCTTACATATATGTATATGTGTAGAGTTTGTATTTATTTGATATATTTATGTATGTTTATAACTTATAAGTAATTCAGTAAGGTATTTATTAGAATTAATTTATATCGCATGTGAGCAACGTAGCTGTGGAATTTTCCATAAGTGTGCGACGTCTGCTAGCAAAAGCTCCCTCATTCCCTCTCGCTCACATAAGCTGATCACTCGCGAGACCAGACGGCACACAGACATGATCGTGTGTGTGGGTGTGTGTAGAGCGCGATAACATCTAGGCGTAAAAAATTATAATTGTAGATTTCCTATGTATGTTTATATATTCGTGTATTTATTAATTTTTTTTTTAAATTTTAATATTCAATATTAAATGGATAATTTTTGCTCTTTATGGCATGTTCCATTTTAATCAGACGCTCTCCCGTATTATAGGTGTCCAGCACCGCGTGATCGGCCGCATTTAGCTTGAAGTCGAAAATATTGAAATTCTCCTCAATGCGCTTCGGATTGGATGACTTGGGCAGCGGCACAGTGCCGATCTCGATCTGTAGACATATTTATATATAGTATATATAATAGAGAAATTAATCTATAATTTTACAGTTACTTACCAGATAACGTAGCACTATCTGCGCCGTTGACTTTTTGTATTTATCGGCTATGGCCTGCACCTTGGCGTCGTAGATGAAGCTCGGCTGCTTCTTGGCGGGATCGGGCCGGCCCAGCGGGCAGTAGGCGGTGACCACGATATCGTGCTGCTTGCACAAGGCAATCAGAGGCTTCTGATTGAGCGCTGGATGACATTCGATCTGCGGAGGTGATATAAGAGGTTATTAGTAAGGAAAGCGTAACAGATTATAGAACAAACTGTAAATGTGTGCGGTAGGTCTTACTGTAAATTCGTATTTGCTCTCCGCTCTTCTACTCTCTCAATCACTCAATTGCACTTGCACACATAAACACATATGTACATAAATACAAGCTGAAGTGCAAGCATGTGTGCGTGTGCGTGTGCCGGCAATGCATGTCTCAAGTCTCAAGTTGTTTATTAAGCGTGTCAACTCTTGCCTCTCCAAGAATAAATATGCCAAAATGAGAACGCTATATGAGTGTGGCACAACCGTTAACTATTTTGCGCTGCGTCACAACAGTGTTGGCAATTTGGCTAGTTTCTCGCCAGCTCCGACGCTTTTCAAACAAGGCGGCTAGCCGGAACTACAGCTACATTATATGATTGAAGTTGTAGGAGCAGTAGCTGTTTTTTGGCTTTTTTTTCGCCGAAGCGCTGGCAGCAGTAGTAGTAGCTAGCAGAAATTGTAGCCTTATTACATGATTGAAGTTGTAGCAGCAGTAGCCATTTTTGGCTTTTTTCCCCAAGCGCTGAAGAGCTGGCAGCACTGGTAAAGTGTGCATTGCTTACACATACGCACACGTGCATGCACACTTGAGAGAGTGCAATTGAGTGTAAGCAAAAATATGCAGAGTGACCAGAGCTGAGAGCAACGCCTGGCTATCTCGCTCGATCGCACTTGGCATATGGGCTGTTGAGCCCTTTGAGAGAAAATTGACACGAGCAAATGGGAAATTGAGATGTTTTTTGAGTTAATTAAGTCTGTTCTGCAACCGCAGTTGCCTAACCTGATTATGAATCGGCTTGATTTTGCAGTTAGCTAAGAGGCGTGTCAGCTGCTCGGAATTGAAATTGGAAACGCCAATGCTCTTGGTGAGGCCCAGCTCGACGAGCTTCTCCATGGCCCGCCAGGTGTCCAGGTAATCGACGTCGCTGAGTTTAGATTAGATGATTAATATAGATTATCGTAAGTTAGACGATTTAGCTTACCTTAGTTCCACCTCGCCTTTGGCATCGGTGGGCATCATGTCGTTGTCGCCGCGATAGACATAGGAGTAGGGCCAGTGCATCAGGTAGAGATCGACGTAGTCCAGTCCGAAGTTCTGCAGGGTCTTGCGGCAGGCGTACTCCACCTTCTCCGGCTCATGGAAGTGGCACCAAAGCTGTTGAAATACAAAAATACACCTGTCACTCACCTGTCAATTGGACAGTTCGTTTACCACTCACCTTGGTGGTTATGAAGATGTCCTTGCGCTGGATGACGCCCTCGGCAATCTTCTTCTGCACTGCCGCGCCCACCTCGCCCTCGTTCTCGTAGAAGTAGGCGGTGTCGATGTGCCGGTAGCCGACGTCAATCGCATGCAACGTCGCCCGCTCGCAATCCCCGCCCAGCGACTGGAAATAAACTCAATTATCATTGTCTGTCTCGCTCACACTCCCTCTCCTTCTCTCCCGCTCTTGCTCAGCTGATAAGCTTTCTTCTGGAAATACTTGCCGTGTAGGTGCCCAAGCCAATTGACTGGATCTGGGTTCCGTTATTGTTTTTGACGTACAAAGCTTTGCTTGCGGACATCTTGGCGAATTCTCCGGCCGCTGCCTTTCAACTGTTGCTCGAGCTGAGCGCGCGCTCGACTTTTATACGCGCCGCTCTCCGAAAGCTTTCGCGCGCGTGTGTGTGCTAAAAAAGTTTAGCTCTAATAAGAATGATTGGCTTGCGTTAATCGGACTGCGGCGACATTGAAAATGCGCTGAAAGACGTTGTTGAAAGTCAAGTGGCTGTACTAAATGTACTAAAAAGTTGAACTGAAGCGCTTGAATGATTTGTTGCACTAAAATAAGCTTTACACAGCTTTTAAAACAGTATTAAAAATATACATACACTAAACTATAATTAAGTGTTAGACTAAATTACTAAATTTGTACTAAATAATATTATAAAAATATAAGAGAAAATAATATATAATAATTCATAAATAATGCAAATAGATAAAACCTTGAAAATAATATAAATATTACAAAATTAGTACTAAATAATTATAATATAATATTATATAATAAAATTAGTCAAAAAATATGTAAAATAATTATTAATTAATAAATTATGCTAATAAATAAAAATATAAAAATAATATAATTAGTACTAAAAAATTAAGTGCTAAATATAATATTATATAAATAAAATTTAGACAAAAAATATGATAAATAATAAATAATATAATATATTATGCTAATAAATAAAACTATAAAAAATAATATTATAAATATTAATTAAATTTTAAAGTTAACGCCTCACAAAAATGTACCAAATTATACTAAAGTCAGCCATTGCTTCATACTATCAGTATTTTTTAGTATTTTCTTGTTCGCTTCTCGTCTTTCAAGCTTTTATGCCTTGGCGTTCTTCACCGTTATGGCGCACATGCTTAAGCTTTAGCAGCTGGAACGATTTGGCATGTGGAACAACATCTGTTATTCAAAGTGGCACAACGTAAGGCAGGCAGGAGTAGTCCATAGTCCATAGTCCGTGGTCCTGGCCATTCCAACGTCTCAAATGCCAGCACAGTTGGCCCCAAGGAAACGCAGAGCAAAGGAATTTATGGCAAATTATTTCAATTAATCCATTGGCCAGGTGAATATTTATAATTAAAAAGGTTAAAAATGTGAACTTGAGTGGAATAAATATATATAAAATATAGAAATCAATTTTTGAAAGTTACCAAAAAAAGGCTAAAAGTTGTAAAGGAAATTTTATAAAATATATATATATACATATGTACATATATATACCGTTAGACATGTGCTAAAAATAGACTAAAATATTTATTAGTGAATTTATTTGAAATATACAATTTATCTAATATATATTCTAGATAAAATTAATTTTAAGGCGCAACTGAAAATTATTTTTATTCAAATTTTTTATATATTTCTTCGGTTTTTCTTTTTTTTTTCTTTCTTATTTTTTGTAGTATACGCAGCACGCGTTCGACTGCGCATGCCCCAAACCCAGCCGAGGCCGCGACCAAGCAGCAGGTGCAAGTGGGAGGGGGAGGGCGAGGGCAACGCCTCACTGCTGTGAAAACTCAAGGCTACTTCGATTTAGACCCGGACTGGCATGGCCATAGCTTCCATTGGATTGACTACTGAAAGAGCTAAAAGCAATCGACGTCTTATTGGATTCTCATTGGCTGCTCTTATACATTTGTGATAACTCTAAATTGGACTCTCATATAGATTTGGATACTCTCTTATACATGAAAGAAAGCTCAATTGGAGTTGGATTGGATTCTCCTACTGATCTGGATGCTCTCTTATACTCTTACTGAAGCCGCCATAGGATTTGGTATAAGACTCTGATTGGAGCTAGCTGCTGATTGGCTAGCAATACTACGCCGTACACTATAAACGGTTTAGACTATCCGCCGGACTTAAATACACGATACTCTTATACACCCAGTGGACTCTGCTGCAATTGGACTCCAACTCAAATTATGGCCACCGTAGCGCACGGCTGCAGCAGTCCGCGTCAGCGCTCGTGCAACGGCAGCAGCTCGCCCGGCGGCCATCACGGCTCCACGCCGGCGATGTACACGACGATGCCCAAATATACGCGCACTGCCAGCCAAACGCTGTACGCCACCAGCCAGCAGGTCTTCACCGGAGCCGCGGGCATGGAGAGTCAGTATAACGGTTTATATATGCCCAGTGCCACGATGTCGCAGCGGCCGCTGTCCGCCTCGGCGTTGCCGGAGAGCTCGACGGGCTGTCGCAACTACTGGAGCCAAGGACAGAGCCAGAGCCAGAGCCAGGGTCAGGGTCAGGGTCAGGGTCATGCGAGTCACAGCTCGTTCTACCACAGCAGCGGGCGGCACTACAACTACAACAAGCGCAAGTCCGCCGTAGAGCTGTTGGCGGAATCGAAGCCTTTCTATATCAAATCCGATGCGGTGTTCGAGCGACTGCAGCAGCGGGCGGGCACTGCAGCGGGCGTGGCAGCGGGTATCAAGCGTGGCCACTACAGCTACGAGGAGCTGGAGGACAGGCGCTACATGAGCCTCAGCCGGCAGCAGCAGCAGCAGGTCCAGCAGCAGGTCCAGCAGCAGGTGCAGCAGCAGGTGTATATGCACAATCATCATCATCAGCATCATCATCAGCAGCAGCAGCAGCAGCAGCAGCGGCACAGCCAGAGTCATCCGCGGGAGCGACCGGGCGTCAACAATAATCTGCTCCAGCACAAGCTGCGCCTGCTGCTCGGCTCGGAGGCGGCGGCGGCGGTGGCCAAGGAGCGCTCGAGCATGCGGCGCCACGAGCTGAGCGATGGCAATGCCGAGCTGCTGCCGGGCGAGGAGGAGAGCAGCGCACTCAGAATACCACCCCCTCTCTACCTGCCCGCCCATGCCTTTGGCAGGGAGTCCGCATACGGCGCATATCCCAGTGAGCCGAACAGCGGCGGCGAGGAGCCGCTCGTGCTCACCGAGAACTACAGGCCGATCAGCCCGCCGGCCGAGTACGCGGGCAAGTCGAGTCAGGTGCACAACGAGCGTTACAGGTGAGTGAATATACACAAGAGATCTAAAACACCAATAAACTAAGCTCAACTCGCCATGTCTTCACTCTCTCGCGCTCATAGCGAAACTGCGCTCTCTACAAATTTGCCTTGCTTGCTGCAAAAGGCACTCAAATAAATGAATAAACACCAATACATGTATAAACGTGTACATGCGTGCTTGCATACTCATCAGTGTTGCCGAATCAGCTACTTTGTAGCTAGATTTGGCCACTTTTTAAGGCCGATTGCTACAAAAATTTTAAAACAGCTATTAGCTACAAATCTAGCTATTTTCAAAAATTACAATTAGCTGAATGAAAAGTAAACAAATAGCGGAGTTGGTTGCATAATTGTCGGTCTCGCTACTTTTTTTGAGAGAAATTTTCCAACACTATTTGGCAAAGTGTAGTGCATCGATATCTTTGTCGATAGCGATCACTCAAAAAATTAATATCTTTGTGCAAGCGTCAGGAAAACGCCGAAAGAAGTTTATAATCAAAAATGCCGAGACGCATGGCTTACAAAGCCAGAATTCAAAGACTGGGTGAGAAAAGTGATCACAGATCCCACTGAAGTGTTCTGTTTTTATTGCAAGTGCACGATAAAGGACAAACTGTGTCATTTGCAAAAACATGCAACAACGGCAAAACATGTTTCGAATGGGAAAAGTTTTGGACAGGGAAACAAAATTTCCTTCGAGATGAAATCAGTACCCAAAACCATTTTTGTTGCTGATCACGCTACTACTTCACAAGTTGACCATTTGTCACAGTTGTGCGTTCGCAAGTTTTGTGCTGAACCGGAGACGGCGGATCTTAAATTACGACGGACAAAGTGTGGAAACATTAAATAAATTAAATTAGTAATTTTTATAATGTTAGTTTTATTTTTACTTGATATTTTTAATGTGGTTATGTAGATGTTTTCATTTTAGCTACTTTTTTCAGCTATTTTTTAAGAAAGTTAGCTACTTTTAGCTACTTTTAGACCTCGATTTAGCTACTTTTCCTGAAAAAGTTTCGGCAACACTGATACTCATGCGTCTCATAACAAATAATTTGCTAAGCAGCTCAACTGCTTAATACCCTTCTCAATGCTCATTATGCAAAATTTATACCATTTACATTTATGAGCATGGCAAAGCCTTTAACAGTTCTGCTAAGCCTTTCACAATTCTCTACACTTAAAGGCGAAACGGTGCACCGCTACTTATGCATACACACATGCATACGCAATTGAGAGAGCCATTGAGCGTAAACAAAGCAAATTATATAGCTGTCTCGCTCGATCGCTTAGGCTGTGGCATACTTGTTGAGAGCGTGGTACAAAAAGGAAGTTGAGTTGTTTTTTACGTTGAGTGCTTTTGTTCTAGTATTGTTGCTGTGCATGGCGAATAATGCAGCATAACAGAAGTTATGAAAATCGCTCTTATATTTCTTACTATTAACTCTTATACAGCTGATGCGCGTATATTTTGCAGCCAATCGGCAGTTCTTATACTCGTAAATAATTAGAGCATATTTAAGCAACTCTCATACATCATTTTAGTGCCATTTCATATATACTCCATATCTGAAGAGTACATCTCACATGAGTATCTTATTCATATCTATATCTTATAAATATCTATATCTATATATTCCATAACTGATCTAAATATCATTCTTTGTAGATACAACTATCAGCGCTCCTACTCTCACTCGCACGAGGTGCCCAGCAATCCGGACGAGCGTGCGCCGTACTCGGCGAACGAGTTCAACATCAACAGCCACAAATCGCTGCCGGATCTGCACACGCAGATCAGTCGCCACTCGCCGCACAGCGAGATCCTGAGCTGCTGCAGCCGGGGCAATCGTTCGATCAAGTCTGCCGGAGAGTCATCCATTAATCGGGACTCCGGCGGCAGCTCTGGCCACTATACGCATCGCAGCGAGCCGTGCTACAAGCGGCAGCGGGACACTCAGTCGGGCACCGCCAGTGGCACGATCCGGAATTGCTGTAATCTCGTGGCGGCCACTCGCCGGGACAGCGGCTCCTCCACGCAGCACAGCGCCAACTCGTACTGTGGCTACGTCACAGCCTCGGGCATGGATTGCCGTTGCAAGCAGGAGCCAGGACCCGGCATGGGTGGGATTATGCCCGGCTACGACAATGCAGCTGCCGATTATTTGCTCAATTTCACGCCTACGCCGGAGGTGCCGGAGGCTTTTCAGGACTCACCATCGCCGCGGCTGAAGACCCAGACGCCGCGCTACTCGAGCTCGTCCAGCCAGCAGCTGCAGACCAGCTCGCAGGGCTACACGAGCATCAATCACTCGCAGAGCTCGCTGGTCCAGAGTCCCGGCTCGGCGCCCTCGGTGGACGACATCAGTCCGCCGCCCATCCAGTTCAAGCGGCAGCGTTGCATCCGGTTCAAGAACCGCAATCGACTGCCCGTCCAGCCGCGCACCTCGCCCAGCAGCGGCTCGGCGGGCTACAAGCGGAACATGGAGCACGAGAACGTCTTCTTTCCGAAAGGCTTCTCGGCGGACATGGAGCGGGAGGCACTCAATGCCAGCATATCGGAGCTGGAGAAGTTCTTCGACCGCTTGGGCTTGAACGACGAGGCATTCCACGAGATCTACAGCCAGCCAAGGCGGCACCAGCATAATCCGGAAACCGATTCCGACGATTCCAGCACTGTGTTCTTCTCGGACGTGAGCACCGTGGACTCGATGCGTTTGCCGGACAGCACGGAGACTCAGCCGCAAACGACGCAGCCGTACAGACCCTCAGAGCCGCCATCAATCGTGGAACGCAATGCGAGAATCATCAAGTGGCTCTGCAACTGCAAGAAGATGCAGTGCGTCTGAGGCTGCTCCAAATGCAATTTTTATATCAATCTTTAGAAATTGTCGAGTAACTACCAAAGCCCAAGCCCAGCCGAAGGTCGGAGTTGGAATGAAATGGAAAGACTTTGGGGTCCTTGAGAAGCTGAGGATCCCTAGGTATCTGGAGATCGGACAACTGAAGAGCTGATTAGCTAATTATGCAATTTTGATATTGATAACAGAACCTAAAGCTAACGAAATATACCCTAGAGTCCCGAGGACCCTCGGTATCCTCCACTTTTGATATTGATCTTTAGATAAGAAAAACTTTGTCTCTCAAGTCAAGTAACTAGCAAAGCCTCAGACCCCATTCGAACTTCGGAGTTTAGATGTACCCTAGAGTCCCGAGGATGCCTAGGTATAGCTCCACTTTTGATATTGATCTTTAGATATGGATAACTTTATCTCTCAAGTCTCAAGTAACTACCCCATTCGAAGTTCGCAGTTCAAATTCAAGTTCAAATGTAATGGAATAATAAACCTTAGAGATCCCTACCAGATGGGGATTACTTAGCCATTCGAATGTGCGTTTAGTCACTTTTTTTGCCGCCACGTTTTGCAGGCTCCCCCCAATTAAATAATTGTAGTAACTAATCGTATAGCTAAATGGGAGATCATATTAATCGTATACATAAATGGTATTATTAGATTGAATTATTGTACAATTAGTTCTTGTAACGTGCATATATCGTAAACATATATACTACCTATATATATATATATATATATATATATATATATACTTATATGTATATATGTTTGTAGTTGCCAAACAAACAAATCCCCACAATTGAAGATTACTCGTAAAGAAATTGAACCTACCTATTTATGTAAGTGTAAAACGGTTTGCATGACGAATAAATATTTATGATTATCAAAAACAGCAAATGGGTTTTATTTTGATCTTGGTATACCCTATGGATGGGACAAATGGGCTAAAGGCATGCTGGGCAGCTGGAGAGTGCTGGTGTGTAACTGATATGGGCAGGTATATACATTTGTGACATATCGATAAATATCGATTATTGGATCTTTAAGCTGAAATTCTCTTTTCTGATTTTATAGAAATGTACAGAAGTATGCGTAGCATGTAGCTATCTACTTTTTTACTTCTGATATATAACCTTCGATATTTGTCACAATTATTGTTAATTTCGATAAATATCGATATTGAAATTAGTTGCAAGCTAGGCATTAAATGCAGATTTTTGTTATGCTTACTAGCCTATATTTTTTGTAATACCTGATATCTGGTAACCCACTTAGTTAGCGCTTTATTCTCTGCCCTAGATGGACGCATAATGGAACAGCTGTGTGGCTCGCCCTCTTTGTCAGGCGAGCACTATAAAAGCGATCGCTCGCGGCGCCAAGACTTATCAGAGTCAAGCGGAAGCTTTAACAATGAACAAGTTTTTACTGCTGAGCGTTGTCCTAGGTCTGCTTGCAATGGTGAGAAAGATCTAGATATATATCTAGATCTATATATATATATATATATTTTAGATAATTGTGAATATTAATGTATATTACTGACTTTTGCAGGCCTTGGCTCATAATGTAAGTACTATAAAAATTTAGTGAGCTTGAACAGTTTAAATAGAGTATTCCTAATGTGCAGTACCCGCCGCCAAAGGAAACTGGTGGACATGGTGGAGATGGTGGCACTGGAGGCGGTGGCACTGGAGGAGGTGGCACTGGAGGAGGTGGTAGCACTGGGGGTGGCAAAACAGACTCTGGCGGTGGCACAGCTCCAGAAACTTGTCCGCGACCCTCACCAGAAAGCATAAGAGTAAGCTTACATCTGTTTTTCATATAAAATATATATATAAAATCTGACTAATCCCTGACTTTCAGTGCCTGCAACAATGGGCGTGTCAGCAAATCATTCGACTGGATCTGCGGTAAGTGAAGAAGGCCAGCTGGCAAGGATAACCAAAAATATACTAGATATATATACTTAATATATACTATATATACTCCATATACTATATATATCCCAACTTTTCACCTCTTGCAGCTGTCTGCTCACTCTAAATGGCAACAATTTGCTGGGCAACCTGATCAGCGTACCTGGTATAGGGGGTGGTAATGCCGGTGGCACTGGGGGTGGCATCCTAGGCGGGCTGCTGGGCAAATAGAGCGGAAATCACAATACACAATTAGACTAATAAAAAAATTGGTCGGGTATGCGCGACTAATGAATACCCTGTTGTTTTAATGAATCTCTAAATGTATTATGGAGATGGACTGGGATATTGAAAAAATATGTTGAATTTATGGGAACTACAACATAAAAGTATATATATATAGGAAATTACAAGTCTCTAGATCTGTAGAAGTATAGATGAATGGACAGTTGAGTAGGTGGCAGGACTTACCTGACATACACTTATGGCAAGGACCTTTGTCATTTACCTCCCTTTTCGCCACATGCACACACAAACCAATATACCCCTTTTTGGGATTGAGGATAAGAGTGAGAGCTTAAGCTGAGCAACGAATAACGCATCGAATGGGAATCATGGCTGCGCCTGTTAATGGTCAGTCAATAATGATGATGGCTAACGGCTAACATGCAATTGCGGATTATGGTCAATGGGGGCGATAATCGAGCCACATAACAGTTAACGCAATTATTGTTTAAGAGCTCGTTTTGGCCAAGAGCTGCACAGAGCGGCAATTAGTTGGCCAATTTTCAAATTAGCCAGCAACCACCTTTAAATTTTGGTTGCAGAGGGACAGAGAGAGAGAGAGAGGCAGAGAGAGTTGGTTAAGCTGGTCGGTCAGGGGTCACGAGTCACCTTAAAGCCAGGCCAAAAAACTTGTGGCTCATTGCGAACAAAGTCGCAAATCATTGAAGCATATGCAATTATTCATTTTGAGGTTGAATGCGCTCGAACGAATACACACAGATGCGAAAACGAAAACGAATGCGAATCGCTTCGAATACACGAGCTGGTTGCCTGCCAGACGAATTTAAATTCAAGAGCAGTTCTTAAACGCATAGTTTTCCTTTTTTTCCCGAATACCCTGTACCTATTGATAAGGGTAGATTGGTGTGGGCAGCAATGTGAGAGGCTGGGCTATGCTCAGGGCATCGTTTTGAATATCATAATTTATCGAAGGCAATGGAAATTTGCTCCAGTTATCGATAGTAAATCAAATCGACAACAAATATATAACTATCGATAGCTTATACCATAAAATCGCTTGAAAATGTTATAATTTATCCAAATATCGATAGCTTTTAAAATCGATAAGTTTCCTTTTCCCTTAATTCGATAACATATTACAAGCTATCCAATGCTTATACCACCAAATCGCTTTAGAAGGTTATTCATTTTCAATATTGTAGCGAAAGTTGCTTTAAATATATCGATAACATTTTTATTTTCTACAACTTCGATAACAAATAATATCGAACTTACATTGTTTGGCCATAACTCCCAAGTTTTAAGAGCTCTTCAGCAAATTTAGCACATCATTACTCATTAAGTTTAGGAATATTTCTCATAGTTCCCAATAAATCAAAAATCTCATCCTAAGATAGAATTTTGGCCTCCGTTAACTTGGCTTTCGGTACTGGGTATCTGCTAGTGTAGCACGCCCGACCAGAGCAATCAAAGTCTTCTTTTGTGTTTTCATTTCTGTTGCCTTCTCCGCTTTATTTTTATTTATTTATTTTTTTTTATTTTTTGAATGGCCTTCGCTCTTGGCCAGATCGCAGTCCCATTTTAGCTTAATCCGTCACTTGCATCGACAGTTGCGATAGTCCTGTTGTCCTGTTGGCAACTTCAATTTCCTTTTGCCCTTTTTATAATTAACTTTATGTGTATGTATTTAGTTTTATTGCTCGTTAGACAGCCCCCGCCGACTCATCGAGCGAGGACAATGAAACAACAATTTGTGGCAACAGCAGCGACGCGTGTATGTGAGCCACAGCCGTAGCCGTAGCCGTAGCCGTAGCCAATGGCCCAGCCCAACGCCATCTTCATCGCATTTGCCATCTTCATCTGGCTGCGCCGTGGCCATTTTCACAGCCTCGGCCATTATATTAATTACAAACGTTTGCCAGGCCACATTTCCACAGCCCGAGAGTTCCTGCCTGTCTCCACTAATGGGCCACAGCAACTAAATCACACGCAAAGCTCTAAGGCGATTTTGGACAGCGAGCCAGTTAACGAGCTACAATATATATATATGTATAGATTCTAGTTGTATATATATGTATATATAGTTGTAGTATATATATATATATATAAGAATTAACTGGAGTTGTGTTACGTTCAATGAAGGAAACTTTATAGATTTGCTGACATCAAAGCTAAGCAGCCGAAGCTAGTCGATGCTGCGGTCTGGGGTCTTTAGATGCTAATTTATGGTTATTATTTAGGGTTATGCCTGACTAAGAGTTACTCTCTCTAAGCGAAGCATATATATAAGTTATTTACTATATATTATATATATTATCTGCTAAGCTCATATAACATTTTGGATGAGTAGACTATGTTTCTGCTCTGTTCTTTGTGTTTCATCGGGTATATTTAAGCGCTTAGCCATCATTGCTTATTTATAAAAAATAAAATATAATTTATATAAATATATATATAAGGCATATAAAATCTATAGAACAAACTCCAAAGTTAAGCTACTATACAATATTTATTCATATTTAATTCGATTCATCCAAAGCTTTGATCACATCGAAGCTGGCTATATCCGATTCGGTTGCAGCTTCCGCCACCAGATTCTAGTTGAAGAAAATGGTAAGAATATAGAATAGACTTAAAATTTTCGCATTTTGGGCTGTCTTACCTCAGCGCTGGGCTGCTCTTTGAAGGCCTCGGCCAGGCCGGGATGGATGTTGCTCAAGGACTCGTCGCCGTGGCGTATATAGACTGGCACATGACCCTTGCGTGGCTCCAACTCCTGATAGGGCGCAGCTAAGAAAAATTTAATTACAAGACATTAAATCATTGCCAACTCTGTGTTGCTGCCTCTCCCTCCTTCCCTCCCTCTTGGTCTATGTCTCCTGGTAATCTACGATGACATACACCCGGAAACCTTGAATCACAACGTAATTATGACTAACGAGCTGCTGTTGCTGTTGATGTTGCTGGTTGCTGTTTGCTGTTGCTGTTGCTTCTACCCCTGCTTGAATCTACGCCTCTGCTTCACAGTTGGTTTTTAGAAATTATACACAAAAAAAAATGTTTATATATAGAAAACCTGTTTCAGCAGCTCAACAATAGAAACGAAACAGTTGTGCAAATATAAATTAATTTTGCATTTATTAATGCCTAATTCCAACTGATTTATATATATCATTTCGATTCTCTACAGATCGGTTACTCACCTTTAGCCAAAATGCATAGCATTAGCATAAACAACGCGATCAAAATGCAATTCGCCGATTTGAACATCTTGAGTGGGATATATATTAGATCTTGAAAGGCAGAGCTGAGACTCGCGACTGACAGCCGAAAGTTTGTGTGCCTAAGACTTATAGCGAAGCTCGTTCTCTCTCAGGTTCTCAGCATCTCTCAGCTTTTCACTCTTTCTTAGATAGTTCTGTGTCTAAATATTTGCCTTTACAATTTTTATTGCAATTCATTTCTTTTGGCTCTTTATTGCTGCTTAGCTTTGGGCTGAGCTCTCTTCGCTCAGTCTCTACTTTCCGCAGCATCTTTAGTTGAGGTATTCTTGATCTGTGTGTGTGTGTGTGTGTGTGTGTGTGTGTGTGTGGGGAGCGTCTACTCAAGACTGGATTTGGCAAGCAGCTGTAGCTAAGCTTCTGCAGCGCAGCTGTTCGTTTTGCTGCTCAACCTTGAGCTCTCTTCAGCTCTTACTTTGTACTCCACTGCACATACATATTTATACCCTAACAACTCTAAAAAGAGGGTATATTGGTTTTGTGTTCATGAAGAAGGCATGGCAGACTCCAATGAATATGTATACTTGATGAAGACAACAAGCTGACTTAGTCTACTCATGTCGGTAAGCCTATGTGTGCTTCAGTCGATCCCCTCCTTCAATCTAAGCTTATTTATCTCGAGAAATAATAAAGCTACAGTCTTGATTCCTAAAATATTTAAGCTTGTTACCATAAGCAGGGCGTGTTTATCATTTAACTAAAATAATTTCACTTAATTTATAATTTACGATAATTAAGCTAGTCTGAACACTGTTCAAGCTATAGAATCGAAATTTTGTATATAGATTACTGTTATAATAATATAGATGATTTGCAAGACCTTTGCCCATTGCACTCTATGCCCGATTGCCAACAGGTAGTATAGGGTATATTCAAGTCGGTCATAGCTGTTATTCTGCCTGTTTGGTTGCTATAGATCTGCTGCGTGCTCTTCTCTTCAGCTCTACTCAGTTAAGCTCTGCTCTGCTCCACTCACAGCTCTCAACTCAGCTCCACTTCCTACTCCACTACAGCCCATGTCTATAGGTTAGACGGCAGACCCAACTACTTATATGCCCCTCGCTCACTCTTAGCTCTGGCTAACCTTGAACTCTCTGCAGCTCTTCAGCTCTTCAGCGCAACTCAACTTCATTAAGTAAGTAAATTTAATATATTATATTGCTTAGATTAAAATCTGTGCGAGCGCAGAGCTAAGATTTAAGACTGACTGCTAAGAGTCTTTGTCGCTACTCAGTTAAGCTCTCTCTCTATCTCTCTCTCTCTCGCTCGCTCCATTCTCTCAATTTATCTCGAAATCTACTTTTCCACTCCACTCCACTTTGCTCTGTAGCATCATCAACAGCTTGAGCTTGCAGCAATAAACTTTTGCTTGGCAAATTACTCATGGGTAGCTGATGATGACGCTGATGATGATGCTGATGATGCTGATGATGATGGTGGTGGTGGCTGTAATGAAGCTGTCGGCATTCGCGAACTTTTTGATGCCCGGAAGGGGGAAAGGCAGCTGCCTGAGCTACGTAGCTCCAACTTCTACTTGGGAGCAGGTTGGAGCTGGTGCTGGAGACGTCATTTAGTGGCCTGTGGCATTATCCACTCTGTGGCCATAAAGCAGTTGCTTCTGCTGCTGCTGCTTCTGCTTCTTCTTCGTCAAATTCAAACGCTCGCAACTTTTTTGTTTCAAATTAATTGGGTCGTTAGAGAAGCCATTTGCGCGGGTTCTTTCACTTATTCTTCTTTTTTTTTTCTCTTGCTCTTCTCTCCACTGCTTTCCTCTTTGAATTGTTTGCCCACTTTCGCTTTTGTTGAATGTATTCAAATCGAGAAAATTGCTGACATCTGTAGAGCTCGACGAGTGTCAATCTGAGGGATTGCTTGGGCTGGAGGGTGGGCTGGCCTGGGCTGGGCTGCGTTTGTTTGCCTACTTCGATTGTTCCGTCGAGTGCGCGTCCTTCGACTTTGTAGTAGTACAGCAAGTGTTATGTGTGTAAGGGCGCAGGATTTCAAATCAAATTGTTGAGCAAATATTCAACAGAGTAAATATGTTTATGCCTAATCAAGCAATTTCATTTAAACACACACACACACACACACACACTCAGACCGTATGTGTGTTGACTCTGTTTGTGCACTTGTGACTGAATCTGAATTGAATCAAAGCATAGTTTATAATGCGCGCTGACATAAGCCAAATTAAATTTAATCAGGCCTCAAGACAACTTGTTACGTCGCCTCGTACCTGGGTACTTGAGCAAAGGAAATCCTTTTACACGCTTGGCATATCCTTAAGAGGTAGAAATTATAAACTCTTTAGACTCATGTGAACATTTGGAGAACTTTGATGGGGTTTAATAATACTTCTTGGCATGAGGGAGGAGTATATTGGGTTTATATACAGCTCGTCTTACTGTTCCATGGAAAACTTAGTCCGTTTGTTCTAATATTACAGCTACTCTTATAGACTTACTCTACAGTTAGAGCTATAAATTATATAATTCACCTTATTGAAACATTTATTTTTGATTTAAATTTAAATATTTTTCAATTTTTGCACTGAAAAAAAATTCTAGAAAAATATTTAGTTAATTTCCGATTTTCTTTCAGTTTTTATGCTTAAACAAATTTTTTGTACAGAAAAAAAATTATAGAAAATTTGTTAGGTAATTCCCGATTCACTTTCTTTTTCCATAGATGCTTAAAAATTTTTTTCTACCGAAAAAAAATTACAGACAAATATTTAGTTAGCTCCAGATTTACTTTCAGTGCCTTGAAAAATTTTCTACTAAAAAAAAAAATTATAGAAAAATATTTAGTTCATTTCTGATTTACTTTTAGCTTCCAAAAATGTTTTTTAAAAAAATTATTTCTGAAAAAAAAAATTATATTAATAATTTAACTTACCATAGATACCTATACCAAAAAAAATAAAAAAAAATCCTGTCCCATTTTATAGCTTCCCATAAAATCGAAGTAAAAGATGAATTTGAGTTTTTTGTTTGTCTGTCGTTTATTTAATATGTTTATGTATTTTATGTTTAGTATGTATTTTTCTGAGGCTCTAAAAATAGTTACATGGCTGCACTAATGTGTGTAGGTGTAGCTATAATAAGTAACTATATCTAATTAATATTATATCTTGATTTGGGGTTTCTCAATTTCCATTTTTCATTTTCCGATTTCCTTTTATGTTTTGTTTTGTTTTGTTGTTTTTTTTATACTCGTATGTATGCATGTATTTGTATTTGTTTATGTATTTGTATGCTATTATATGGTTTCTGTGTTTGCTTTATTATTTAGTTTAAGAATGGATAAGCTTTATGTATGGGGGGGAGGGGGTATATATGTCATAGATAATATATATACTCTACATATTTTTGCCATAAAATCGTTATGTACGTGTGTTTCACTGTATGTAAAGTATGTAAGTATGTAAGTATGTAAGTATGTATGTATGTTTGTTAAGTATACGAATTCTATATAGTTTATAAGATCCACTGTAGCATATGTATATAAAGAGACTGTGTATTGGGCATTGATAATTTCGTTTGATTATTATGTTTACGTTCTTTTTTTTTTGCTTAGATATTTTTGTTTTGTGTTTTTTTTCTTTTATATTTTCTACGAAAGCTGAAACTATTTAATTGCTTGCTTCATTCGCATGGTAGAGTTAAAACTTTTTCTAACTTAAAATCTGAACAAGAACAAATTCTAATTAAGTGAAAAGTTGCTGAATATGTATATATATATAATATACATATATATTATATAGAGACTTGTACATCATTTACCAGAGTTTGGTAAAAATACGGTTTGGTATTCAAGATAGAGAGAGAGAGAGAGAAAGAGAGGCTGACAGAGAAAGTCTGAGAGAGAATGTTGACTAGTTAAGTGTTGTATATATATATATATATATATATATATATATATATATGTATAGGTACATAACTAAGTTTTGAGGGTTGCATACAAGCAATCTGACAATATCTGACAGAATGTCTCATTCTAGCAGAGCTAGCAATAAACTTCGGGATAACTCAAGTAGTGTGACACGAAATCAGCCAATTTGTATAGCTATGAAAATATTATAGATATTCCCAGCTCGGCTAGTGTAAGTTAATGCTTCAGGAAACTTATTGGAACGAGCTCGAAGTGAAGGAAATTATCACAGGATTATGTTTTAAGCAAGTGATACGATCATTGAATATTGATATATTGATTGAATACGGTCAGATCATGGTTGATCTCTATATATGTATATCTGCAGATATCTGAAGGAGGAAGCTAATATTCATTCAAAATTGCTCTAAATAAAGCTGCAAATCCTAAGTAAAAAGCACCTCAAAACTTAGCTATATCAATATAATAAATCATTACATATGATAGTAAATGTGTGTATATATGACGTTTACATTATATATTGCAATAATATATATATATATATATAACTGTTTCAAGTCTTTTTGCATCTCTAATATATGAATATATAAATTAATATATATATATATATATATATATATATATATATATATATATATATATATATATATATATATTTACGTTACGTTACGTTATATTTTTCATAATTTTTTTTATAAAATATCTCATTTGTATAATAATTTAAAATTTTAATTTTGTTTTTTTTTCTTTTCTGTTGGTGTCATTGAACTTGAATCTCAATTGGTTCAGCTGCAGCTCTATGTATAGGTAGGTGTGTGTATGTGTGTGTGTGATTAGGTTATGTGTGCGTGTGTTTTGGGATTATGAGAGCGCACTTCTCTGTTGCTTCTGGTCAAATGGGGTTTGAGTTGGGGCGGGCAGGGGCTTTTAATAACTTCTTTTGTAAGTTCTAAAACAAAGCATCTGTGTAAAAATATTTTGTTTGCATTTTTTTTTTGTTTTTTGACATTTTTTTTGTCGTTTTCATTTTTTTTTATATTATTTTGTTTTGTGTATAAATAAATCTAAATTGTAAATGAATCAATTAAACGCTTGCCTCAATGTACAATATATATTTTTAATTTTAATTTTAATTTTTTTTTCTTTTACTTTTGTTGTTGTTCTTGTTCGTAATTATTTGTTGTATATATATGTATGTATGTATGTATGTATATATATTTTTTTGAATGTAAAATTGCAAATCACATAATTTGTTACCACTACTGTTCAATGGAATTGATACATATACATATACATATATATATATATATGTATGAATGTATATATAGGCATTTAATGCTATTTAAAACGCTATCAATAAAGCCATGCATAAACACGATTTCGAACTATGGCCCTATAAACAATTGCACATAGCACTGTGGTCTAAATTCTAATTTTTTAATTTTTTACCTTTTATATATATATATTTTTTTTTATTTATTTTCTATTTTTTTTTTGTTCTTCTGCAATTTTTTATGGGCATATGGCAAAATGTATTTGTTTATGAATTTTGTATGTAATTAATTGCTTGTTTATATATATATATATATATAAAATTGCTTATATGTGTGTGTGTGTGTGAGTGTGCCTCTGTCCATGTAGCTCCGTAGTTAATAATTAATATATATATATATATATATATATAATATATTTTATATTATTTTATTATATTTTGTTTTGTTTTTGCTTTTCTTTCTCGTTGTATAATTAAGTTCGAATTGTTTTCAATGTTTGTGTTTGTTTTTGGTTTTTGGTTTACTATGCTTAATTTTGATATAAAAACTGCCTCTGTTCATTATATATGCATTAAAAAATAACCTCTATCAATTCTTAAATTATGAAATAATTGTAATTGACAATTTAATTCAAATGGTTTTCTTTTTCTTTTTTTTATATTTCTTTTTGTGTTTCGGAATAAAAACTACGCGTAAAATAAATACATATTTCTTGTATATATATTATATATACGTTTTTTCGATTTATATATATATATATATATATTATATATAAGAGTTACGTTCATTAAAAACTATGTCACTTACTTTTGGAATTGCTTTTAGTTGTCATTTTTGTTTTACAAGTGCTTCATCATCTTCGCCTTCATCTCCTTCATCTTCATCATCGCCTTCACCTATGCATCTTTTGAATATCTGTTGAAACTTTCAGATGCTTGCCCAAAACTTTTTGGATATATGTATGTATATAGACTGCGCTATTGTATCTGCGAGTATTAGCTATGTATATATGTATATGTATGTATGTATAGGTGTATATATATTATATATACTCTCTCATATGCTCAGCTTTGACGTGGGTCAAAGTGGGTTACCGTACTGTTACTTTGCTTCATAGAAATACTCGTTCAGGCAGTGAAAAGTGAGCATATTAGTTTTGTGCAGTTGAGAAATTGTAAACTTGGAATATATATGTAGACTCCTACGTATAGCTGCTGACCATCTACTATGATAGACTATAAGTTTCATTTGGATCGGGAACTACTATAACTTTTTTAATGCTAAAGACTTGCAGTTTAAAGTATATATTTATATATGTATGTATTTAGTCCTCTACAGTTAGAATTGGAAAACTTTGATTTTTGTTTCTAAATTCAGCTGGGCCTAAACGAGTATTATGCAGTCGGTGCCGCCCGACTGCCGAGGATTTTACTTGCTGCTTTCTGTTGTTTGTATAAAATTAGTTTATAATCTGGATTATATGTACATAATTTAGATCTAGTAATAAAAATAACTATATATATATTGCAAATCGTGTATGTGGGTATATGTAAGTGTGTGTTCTATATAACTTAATTGAATTTACCTTAAATTGTTGTTTTTTTGTCGCTTTTTCATTATATATGTTAAGTTTTTGTTGTTTAATTGAATGCATTTATGTTTAAGTATTGTCCTTGTGATATGTTTCTAAATTGTTTTTTTATTTTTCATTATAATCATTTCTAAGTAATTGAAGTAGTTTTTTTAGAGCATATTATGGAAGTTATTCATCTTAAATAGGGAGTTTGTTTTCTTTTCGAATATATAAAGTTTTCTTGCAGTTTTGCTTTAAAATTGTGAGAGTATTATGTCAATCGTCATTGCTTATCTGTTGTTGGCCTACCGAACTTGTGATGCCTTTGGTTTAAGTATATATATATATACACACATATATATGCATATATATATATATATACATATATGTATTCAAAAGACTAAGAGCGAGAGTTAGTTAAGAGAAAGTGCTAAAAAAGTCCACTAGTTAATTAGTTGCTAAGATTCGAAATGAGCTGGGTTTTCCTCTTCATTACTATTATTATTCTTATTAGTTTTTACTCTATATATATATGTATGTACGTGTTTGCATGTCCTCTCATAAACTCTAGAGCCCTAAAACGATGCCTTAAAGTATGCTTGCTATAGACCAAAAAACATGCAAATTGGTTCTGCGCGCTATGTACTCATATGATTCATATATAGATAGGCATATATATACATATATATAGTTCTTGTATATATATATATATATGTATAGAATTTCTACTTATGTTCCATAATATTCGTTGTGTCAGATTTTTACTATAAGTTACATTTTGGATTCCATATTAAACCTTTTGTTATACAGTTTTCTTTTGCATATATATATATATATATATATATATATATATATATATATATATATATATATATATATATATATATATTTGATTTTTCTTTTTTTTTTGTATTTTCTCGCTCATTCCCAAAAGTAGGAGAAAACAAAGGAAAAAGTTCATCATCAGTGGAGTAATGATAATATTGAGAAACATGCTATTGAGTTTGAGATCTATAATATATATATATATATATATATATATATATATATATATATATATATATATATATATATATATATATATATATATATATATATATATATATATATATATATATATATATATATATATATATATATATGTATATATATATATATATATATATATATATATATATATACAGATATATATAGATATATATATAGATAAGTGGCATTATCGGCATTACCAAAAAACACATTCCATACTAAAAATTCCATGCTCAAAAAACTACTCATATAAGTTGCTAGTTGACTGTTTTGAATCATATATATATATATATATATATATATATATATATATATATATATATATATATATATATATATATATATATATATATATATATATATATATATATATATATATATATATATATATATATATATATATATATATATATATATATATATATATGTATATATATATATATATATATATACATATATATATATTTCGATAAGGGTGCTCGAGTATTGCTTATAGGGTTTGCTTTTATCTTTCATCGTCATAAAGTATCTTGAAGTTTGTTAGAATATTAGTTTAGCTTAGGCTACTACAATATCTTGACTGTTCTCATCGCTGTCCAGCTCGTCTCCCTCGATATGCTTGAGCTCCTCCTCGTCCTCGTCCAGGTCGATGTCGTCCACGCTCTTGTCGAGCGATATGTCGCTATTGTCGCGCAGACAGGCCGACTCCAGGTGCTTGTTCAGATACGATTTGAGGGCAAAGGTCTTGTTGCAGCGCAGGCACTTGAAGTTCTTGTCGCCCGAGTGCGTCTGCATGTGAGCTCGCAGATTGGAGCGATCCGCGAAGGCCTTACCGCACTGCACGCACACGTAGGGCTTCTCGCCCGTGTGGGAGCGCAGGTGGCCCTGCAGCAGCCAGGGACGCGAGAAGAGCTTGCCGCAGATGTCGCAGCTATGCGAGAGCTTGTGCGTCAGCAAGTGCATGGCCAGGGCGGGCATCGAGACGTAGGCCTTGCCGCACGTATTGCACTTCTTGGCCGACTGCGAGTCGAGGGAGCGATGCGTCTGCTTGTGGCGCGACAGATTGCTCGAGGTGGCGTACTGCTTGCCGCACTCCGAGCACTTGTAGCAGCCGCGCTTGCGCTTCGCATAGTTCTCGCCGCTGGCGGGCGTCTCAGCGGCAGCAGCAGAGCTGTTGCTGTTGTTGCTGCTGTTGTTCTTTGGACGCTGCGTCTGCTTCTTGTCCTTGCTGGCTGCCTTGCTGGCTTTGGTGCGTCCGTCGAGCATGTTGAGACACATCTTCAAGGCAGAGGCGCGCTGCTGTTGCTGCTGCGGCGGCGGCTGCTGCTGCTGCGACTGTTGCTGCTGCGACTGTTGCTGCGACTGTTGCTGCTGCTGCTGCTGTTGCTTGTTCCAGTGGCCGGATTCGGAGGAGGAGGACATGTCAATGTCCACATCTGAGCTGTGATCAGAGTTGGGCGGCGTGAGCGGCGAACAATTGTTCGATGTTTCCGTTGCGCTGTTCAGCAAATCATAAGAGCTGCTGCCTATAAAGCGAATATTCGAGCTGCTGCTGTTGCTGCCAGCAACATTGGAGTTGGAGTTGCTGTTGCTGTTGCTGCTCTGGTAAGGCGACGGCGCATTCGATATCTCCTGCATGACATTCAGGTTGTCCGGCTGCTTGGGCACCGTCTCCTGCTTCATGATGGTCACCACACAGGGCGGTATCAAGGGCGGCAAGCTCTGGGAGAGCGACAGCAAATCATGGGCCGCCTCCGTCTCCTCCAGGCTGCGTCCGCGATAGATGGCCGCAGCCACATGTTCCTCTCGCTCCCTCTCCCTCTCCCTCTCGCGCTCTCGCTCCCTCTCTCGCTCACGCTCCCGCTTGATAGCAATCGGCTGCGGCTGGCGCTGAGCTCCATTGGCGTTCGCTGGCGGCGCATAGAAGATCACTTTGCCATCCTCGGCTGGGGCGCGACCAAAGGCCACTGGACGGCGCATAGATACTGTAAGTAGAATGAAAATATGTTTATTCGATTACAAATGCTCAACGAGTCCACCCAGACGTTCGACTGACAATCTAAAGGCATATCACAGTATTCGACTTGATCTTTTAGCTCCATCTCTAACTCGTACAAATTGCAGCTAGGTCGGAAAATGAAGAGAAACCACTTTGACAAGTGACATCTAAAAAGGAAGTCTGTCAGTTGCAGTTGCTGCTGTCATTTGCCGTGATAAGAAATCACAGATTTTTTTCTGTGCCTTGGTCACATCCGCAATCGATAAATCAGTTTAAAAAGTTTATGCTCTAAGATTTGATAAGCTGCATATGCAGACACTTGTTGGATTATTCTAATCATAACAAATGATTAGAAACACCCTGTGCCTGCTGGCACTAAGAATGTGTAGCTTTAGCTAGTATATAAATAATACAAAGATCGGTGGCAGTTAAATTAACAAAAAATAAAACTAAGCTAAGCTAGTAGGCTTACTCCATAATTAATATATATTGTAATTTCAAATAAATCCAAAATATGCCAATAAATATTTGTTTCTATACAATAGATCTCGATATATGCTTATATTTTCACTAATATCCAGGCAATAAAACTATGCATTATTATAGGGTAACTTTAAGTCACGCTCACTCTATTCAAAACGCACTCATTAGCTGTTTAAATTTGTCTAAAAACTAAAAAAACAAATCAAATTATGCAAATTGCACAACTTCAATTTAAATTTAATTAAAAGTGTGACCATGGCTAAGCACTGTCAAAAAACAGCGTAGTATTTTTTGGTGCTAAAGCGGCAGCGAGAGAGAGTAGCGCCTCTAGAGCTTGCTTAAATATACTATAAATGAGTGCCTTAGTATTTTTGTTTGTGCTGGGAGTGAGTGAGAGACGGATACTATTACTATTAAATATACTTGAATAGTGTGCGCTAGAGGTGTGAGGGGGATGACATTATTTCTCTAGAGCTGTGTCACATTTCGTATTCTCAATCGATAAGACTTGCTTGCTGTGCTGCAGACGACAAGTAAAGTGCGCCCACCCCGTTGGGCCCCTTGACAATGGCGCGTGTTGGTTTTCGTGTTTGCATTTGCTGCTTTGCTGCTGCTACACAGCCTTTTGTCAAGAGCAACAAGCAGCAACAGCAACAACAACAGCAACGACAACAACGACAAGAAGGCAAACATGAAAAATGCCAACATACGCTAAAAAGATTAGCTAACGGCGACAATGTCAAACACGCAAGAGATGGAGAAGGAGAGGAAGAGAAAGGCAGCGGCAACGGCAACGGCAGCGGAAAGGTCCGTTGTCCAAGTGGAGCCACAGTGGGTGGCCATAAAAACGTGCGGGCGACGGCTACTAAAAATAAATACACGAGTACACAAATTGTCGCAGCCACCTGTTCACATTGTTGTGACGCAACTGCTGGGCAGGTGGCCATAAGGGCAGGGGAGCTAATGGCGGGCCATAAAGGAAAGCGGATATGTATTTAACTGTTGCACCTACCTGCGGCTACTGTTTTGGCTGTGTTTGCTCCACCAGCCGGTGCTCCAACTCCAACTCCAACTCCATTTTCAGCGGCAGCTCCTGTTGCTGTAATGATTCCTGTTGCTGCTGCTAGATGGCGCTGCTTGTCCGGCTTGCAGATCACCTCTCCTATGGCTGTTATGGTACCTAGATGGCGCTGCTTTTCCTGCTTGGAGTTCATTTGCACCAGCGACTGGGCCGCCGACCATTCCAATTGTTGCTCATCGGCCTGCGCCACCTCCTCCTCCTCCTCTGCCGGCTCGTCCTGCTCCATGGCGCCGTCATCATCGTCATCGTCCAGCTCGATTATTTCACGCTTGAGTGCGGCTTTGCGCTTGCTCTCCCGCTCCTTAGACTTCTCCTTATCCTTGCTGCCAGCCTTAAGGGTCATCTTGCCGTGGCCATTGTTATTGTTATTCTTATTGGCATTTCGCAGCACCGAGAACTTATCCTCATTCCAATTGGCATTCGCCGCCGGCCTCAGTTTACGTAGCTGCTGTTGTTGTTGTTGTTGTTGTTGTTGCTGTTGTTGTTGCTGCTGCTGCTGCTGTTGGTTGTTGCTTCTGGGCTTGGGCTTCGGTTTGGACTTGGGACGTCGCCAGCTCTGCAAGTCGCTGGCCGGCGCATACTTCTTGCTCGCATAGGCAATCGTTTGTATCTTGTTGCGATTGGGCAGTATAAAGTCCACAGACATTGTGTCTACGTCGCTCTGTTCACTAGCTGCCGCTTGCCAGTTCGATCCAAATTTTGTTATAAACTACTTAAAAACCCTTTGGGCTATACTTTGTATGTATTTTGTGTTACGGCTTTTCTTATTTTGTTATCTGTTTTTTTGTTTTTTGTTATTTTTGGTTTTTGCTTATTTATTATTTATTTACTATTTTAGATATAGCACAACCTTCTTTCACATCGACTCCAGTGTAGTCAGTGCAGTAAAATGCTTCACTTTGACTCCAACTTTGACTTCGACTTTGACATGAGCTGCCTTGAGAGTAGCGCTACTTCCGTACCGGAAATCGGTTCTACTTCTACCTCTATCTCTACCTCTACGTCTACTTCTACGTCTGCTGCGTCTGCTGCTGGTGCTGCTATTGCTTTTGCTTTAGCTTTGTTCACGTGCATCCTTGATCTTGATTTGGCTCGCTCCTCCACTCGCTGCCAAGCACTCCCCAGCAGCTTTACCCTATAACATTTGCAGTTCTTTTTCTTCTTCTTCCTCTCTCTCTATATATATATATATTTGTATATATATATATTTATCTGTATGTATATGTATCACTTTTATTCAATACGCGTAGTATGCTTGAAAGAATCACTTAAGTTATTGCTTTCGTTGTTGCGTTTCCGTTCCGTTCCCGTTTCCGTTTCCGTGCATTAATCAAAGTTCTTCATAGAGCGGGAAAGAAGATTTTTGCCATTAGTTAACACTAAACTCAAGCATTATTTGAAAAATATATAATAAATAGGGCAAATGGAAATTGGACAAATTTTTATGCTTGTTCAAAAGAACTAGTTCAACTGAGATCATAAGCTGATTAAGGATTTTATTATATATTTGATGTATCTTACTTTTATTATCTTTTGAAAAATAAATAGTAGCTCAAAAGAACTGGTTCCTTTTTCATTGGAAATTGAGCACATGCTCGTCATCTATTTATTTTTATGTATATTTAATTGAGTTTTGCTAATTGTTTGCCTAATAAACAAAGGCAGCAATACTAGTGATTATAGTAAATAGGAACTAGTTCGCTAAATAATCTTTAAGCTTTTTAATCAAAATAAAATTCTCAATTATGGATAATATTCAATAGTATTAGATAGGCTAAGAGTTGGTTCATCTGATTCAGATCAAAATTGATGTTGAATGTCGTTCACATGAACTAGTTGAAATCAGATTATGCATTGGAACTAGCTCTTTATTTTTGTTGTGATTGGCATAAAATATTATTATTTAACTCTATATTTCATGTTTTATGGATAATATGCTCATATTATGACGATAGTTATAGTTTTATACGTAGTTCAAAAGAACTGGTTCTTTAAAGATTAGACACAGTTTTTTTATTACTTCTCATTCACAAGTTAAGAGTTGTTATTTAACTCCTTGATTTGTATACTAGTTATAGTTAATTGGAACTTGTTCTTCATCAGCTTCAGTTTATGTGATACGTTTTCGGATGATGATTCATTTAGAAATCTTCGATTCAAAGGTATTCTTTCTAGAATTACTGTTTTGTTAAGTCACTTGATTTTGGCTTTTGCACTGTAAACAAATTCACGCACTGGTTCACAGCTCGGATGCTGCTGTTCACATAACAAGTAGAGCAGTAGAGCCGAGAAGCTGCCTTCCAACAGAAGTTCCACGCATTGCTCACTAGTTCCGCAACACTCTATGGGAAACTCAAATTGATGCAGAGTTCCGTTTCTATTTTTCTTTGTTTTTCTTTTGCTATTGCAACATTTCGAAAGAGTTTATTTAATATACCAAAAGTGGAAGCAGAAAAGGTGCAAGGGGCAGGGTGAGTGGGGCTCGAATGGGGCTGCAGGCGGGCGGTCAGGCAGTCAGGCAATGCTCTTCCAATGGAAGGCGCGCACGCACACCAACCACGTAAACTATCTATCCCTATCCCACTTTTTAAAATGGCGCATACTCGTGCACTCGCTGGCTTTGTTTAGGAAATGCAGACTTCAATTGTTGTTTATCAAATGGTGATTGCACATGGATAAATCCATTCACTCTAACACTTATTGGACTTTCGAATACTTTTGGCAGGTCGCACGCACTTTTTGTTGATTTCTCGAAGCTCGCAGTTGCTCGAAAATTGTACAAGAAAAAATGAATATATTTTTTTCGTTGTTCGCTGTGTTTCAGCGTACAACAACTTGTTTCACTCTGCACTTGTCGAATGTTTTTGTGAATGCGAGACGAGTAAGAGCAAAACGCACACTAGTGCAGACCGAGAGAGTAACGATTGCGAGAGAGAGAGAGCAGCAGGAGTAAGAGCGAGTGTGAGAGTGACTAACGAGTAACGAGTAACGAGTGCGGCACACATGCAACAAATAGTCAACTGTTGGTTGCCTTAGCCTACCTCACTGTGCTCCAGCACCCACCCTCACACGCACACATATATAGAGTCTCTCTCTCTCTCTCTCACTCTCTCTGGCTGCCATTAGTTGCACATAAACAATGCGCAAATTTATTGCATACTTTGCAGCGCTCGCAGCGAGTGTCGTTAGAGCCTGCTGCTGTTGCTGCGGTAAACGACACACACACACACAGGCACATATACACCTACACACACACACACACACACACCCACACACTTTGATTCGGCACTTTGTTGCATACGTCACATGCAACAAAAGTTTACCGTTGAACGTGAGAGCTCATGCATAAATTGAGTTTTCAATTGAAGTTTTTCACTCGAATGCATTTCCCCGTTGAACTTTTCACTTGCCCAAACGAAAACTTAAATAATACTTGTATTTATTTTATATATATTTTATATTTTCCATTTCGCACACCTTCTGCTGCCTCTTGCTCCTCGTTGATTTGTTTATATATTATTATTTTCTCTTTTCTTTTATTATTTTACAGTTGCTCTATGAATTTTGTTTGTTGTTTAATTGAATTTTTGGACTTTTGTTTGTTGTTGGTTGTTGTTGTTGTTGCTTGGTTTTTGTTTTGAATTTAGCTTTAATTTGCTGCCGCTGTGCGTCAGTTATTGACGGTACCACTCCCTTCTGCTACTGCTGTGCGCTACGTTTTCACAGTTGCCGTTCACGTCACAGTTGCTAAAACTGAGCTCTGACTGTATGTGTGTGTGTGTAATTTACAGCGAGTGTGCGTGATTTCGGGTCAGCAGCTAAAGCAACAGCAACAACACTCTGCTGCGGTGGTGGTGGCGCAAGGGTGAAAGCTTTGGCTCGTGCAGGGTTGCGCAGATCTAAGTGCATAGGGCTCGGGCTAGGGCTATACTTTGCTATAGTTTGATGCTTCCTCTGCTGCTGCTGGTGCTGTTTTAGTTCCGCCTTTGATTTGTGTAGATCGATAGGCCGCGCTTTTAAGGCAACCAACACAAAGACACAACAAGTAGCCAAAGCAGCACCAGCAGCAGCAGCAGCAGCAGCAGCAGCAGCAGTCGCAGCCAGAGCTAGAGCTAGAGCCACCCCCGAAAAGACCATCAACAAGCAGTGCGCAGACGCACTCGCTCTGCTTGTGGCAACAAATGTAACGAGTACAGACACACACACACACCTACACACACACACGCACACTAGCACAGGCAAGCACACACACTTGTGGATTGCCGAAAATTATGCAACAGCAGCAAGCAGCAGCAGCAGCAGCAGTCGTTTTGAGCAGGCAATCGTTCATTTGGAGGGTTGTTATGAGCAGGGCTAGGGGTTGGTGTATTTCTGTGGGGCGTGTGGGGGGGGGGGGGCAGCTGGGTGGTGCTTTGGGCGTGTGTTTTGATGTCTGCCACTTGGCTGCCTAGCTGCCAAAAATACCTAAAAACAAGAGAAATGGGGCGCTAACTTAAGCTGAATTATGGTTAGCTCTGAAGAGCTGCAGCACAAAGGACAACGCACAACTGATCTGGTTAAAGCATTTAATTTGATTACTTTGCATGTGCACAATTGCCATACTCCCTCCCACTCCCTCTCCCTCTCCCTCCCTCTCTCTAGCTGACACACAAGTTGGCCAGCAGCTTACACTAACTATGCCGGTTAGAACAATGGCCAGAACGAGGCATTCAGCCGCATCCACAGAGGCGAGTTGCCTGCTACTACTACCACCCATCCACCCACACAGCCCCCGCCGCCCCGCCTCCTGCGCACTGTCCCTTTTTCGAACATTTTGAGGTTTTGGGCTTTATTTCGTTACGTTTCGTTTGGTTTGGTTTGCTCTGTTTGCACAGCGCCAAACCAAAATCAAAAAAAAAAAAAAAGAAGGGAATGACAACGAGGACAACAACAGCAACAACAACAACAACGGGCAGCAAGGACGTCATGGGCCGTGGCCCTGTGGCCCATTGCTGTTGCCATTATTATGGCCATAGCCGAACTTCCCCATGTCCCTTGTGGTTTTTTCCGAGTCTGGCTCTGGCTCCGGGTCCGGGTCCGGGTCTGGGTTCGTTGCGTTGCGTTGACATCAACGCTTCCGCAGCGAGCTTCCTTATTATTCCTGTCACTAAGCCGCCCTTTAAATTCGCAATGAATGCCAAACAGTTAAATGTTTTTCGAGCTGCGGAAGTGCAACCAGATAGAGTAGTATGGAGTGGGGCACAACCCTCAAGGTTAACAGCAACAGGAGCAGGCAGAAGGCAGAAGGCAGCAGGCAGCAGGACTGCTCGCTGTGTGAATGTCCTGCCGCGCTGCGGTTGGGGGCTGTCGCGGTTAGTTTGACCCTTTTATGGCGCCTTGTTATGCTTACATTTTTCGTCAAACGCTAATGGAGCTTAAAAAGTTGTCAAAAGCGGCGCGGGATTTATATTTTAATTTCCCAGCGCCAAATAGAAAATGAAATGGGCCTACAGAGGCAGAGGGAGAGGCAGAGGGAGAGGGAGTGGTGGCAGACAAAGGACCCTCTTAGCAAATCAGCCGCCAATCGCTGTCAGTCAACAGCAACAGCAGAGTCCTTCAGCTCGTCCGGCAGGGCCCAGCTTCATTTATTGCCATATGCTGACGACAGTGTTGCCGGCGGCAATCGAGCGAGCGAGCGAGCGAGCGAGCGTCTACGACACGGCGACGGGGGCCAATTTGAGCTGTCATAAAAATGTACAACAACTGGCAACAAAGCAAACAATGCGACGAGTGCCAACAGCAACACAAAACACCAACACCAACAGCAACAGCAACAACAACAACAGCAACAACAACAACGTCTGCAATGGCCGCATTCAGCAATTGTGCAAACAAATTGCTGTTGCACTTTACTTTTATTTTACGAGTGCGAATGCGAGCGAGTTTTTTTCTCTATTTTTTTTCTTTTTTTTTTTTTTTTTCTTCTCCAAGTTGCTGAAGAGCCAGGGAATCCCGGCTGTCAGCCAGCGCAACTGCCCCCAACTGCCACCCAATTTGCATTTTACTATCGCTGCAGGTTTTATAGTTGTTGCTCCTGCTGCTGCTCCTCTAGTTGCCGTTGCTGTTGCTGTTGCTGTTGCTGTTGCTGCTGCTTTTTGATGCCTCACTTTTGCGCTGGTTTTATTTGCACGCCGCAATTTTCTTGCGCTCCTTCCTGTGCTCGGCCATAAAGTTTACTTAACATGCTGCCTTTTTTTTTTGTGTGTGGAAGCTGTTGGCATTCGGATTGCAGAAGTCAAGCAGCTTACACAACTAACACACAGAGACAACAACAAGAGCAACGCCGACAACACTCACACAATATGCTCCGCATTCTTGGCGGGCTTGGCCCTGGTGTTAATTCCAAGATCCGACAATGCTAATGTCGTATGCATTTGTATTTGTAATTCTATTTGTTTTGAACTCGTAACTGGACCCCATAAATTATAACAATGTAACGCTTACGCTTGTTTTTCTTGCTCTCTCTCTCTCTCTCTCCTCTCTGCTGTTTTATGCAGACAGTTGGCAACCGCTGGATGTGGTGCGCTCTCGGTTTTGCGGTCCTGCGGCTGCCGCTGGCTTCCGCAAAACCCAGTTCAACTCATTAAGAGTTGCTGGCACAGCAGCTGACTTTAAGTGCATCAAAACTGAAAATATTCAAACTGTGATTATGCTCAGCCCAGGCGACCGCAAAGCGGGTCGCACAAATGAAATTTCTATGGGTTTGGCGGACAGATCTGTCGATTTTATTGATATTGATTAAGCGTTAGTTAAAAGTTGGTAAGCTGAAGAGTAAATAGTTGGGGTTTATATTCCTAGTTAGACTTTGCCCAGCTCTAACTTGACTCGAACAAGTTACAGTCATGTTAAGCTCGAATATCGATGATTTCTCAGGCAATTTCTGCAACAATCTCAGCAATTTGTATGAAAGTTATTAGTTTATTATTGTATAATGAAAAAAGAGTTCTTAGCAAATCTGAAAATATATCTTTTATGTATTTCATATATCATTTGATTGAATTACAATCATTCGAAGTTAGCTGAATGGCTGCTTTTCGCCTTCATGTTACCTTTTCTTATATCTGATAAAATGGAAAAATCTTTAAAAATTATTGAGAAGTGTCAATCAGCAATCAGCATTAGTGAGTCAGAAAATACCGACTTCTCAAAGATCTGAATTTATTTAACTAAGCTACAGTCATTCCAAGCTAGAAGAGCATTGGATATACATCAAATTTTTGAAGCAACTTCTCGAGTTCGAAATAGTTTTATATACAGCATATCTTTACAGTTTTTAGGAGCATTTCTCGACTGTTTCACTGCGGCTTTTTTCCTCATGCAACATTCTAAGCTGTCCTATCTTAAAGACAGGAATCCTTTCTTAAAGATCGTCCTACTACAGATAAAACCTGATGAAAAACTTTATCATCTTTGAAGCATAATTAAAACTGGTTAAGCTCACTTGCAGCTATGCCAAAAATATCATTCAGTAACAAATTTGGACAATCCCAAAATTATGCCTCTATAAAATATAGAAACTGCTTTAAAAGCAAAGCCCTAAAAGTATGTGAATTTTTTCATTTTATTTTTTTTTATATTTTATCAAAGTGGTTTTCTGTTACCTTTAGCAGCAAGTTAGTCTACTTGCGATATTATTTTATCGACCCTATTTTCATAGCTCTGAATAAATACTTAAAAAAAAGTCTTATAAATCAAATTAACTTTCAATTGTTTAAGAATATATATACATATATAAACAATAACATCAAAATTCCAGCCAATCCTCAGTCAGTTGCAAAGTTTTTCCCCAGGATTAGATATAAATCCAGTTACACTTATTCTTTGCCCAAGTTGATCGAATCACAACTTTTTTAAACGAATCGTAAATCGTTGCACGTTTGGAGTGCAGCCTCTCGACGGCCCCCGACTCTCCCACTTGCTCTACTATTTTACTTTAGTTTCTTAGTGGAGCTTTTTATCGCCGTCTGGTTGGCTGAGCTGGAGTCTAGCTGTTGCCATCCGCTGCAATTTACAGCCAACATTTTCACAATTTTCCACATTTGTATTTATTTATCGTCATGTGTTTAAGATGTTGTTGATATATGTTGTGTCCTCTGCACACAGACACAGACACACCTACCCCCCCCCCCACACACACACACACTCACATACACTCGCTCACATAGGTAGACATGCCACCGGGTTATACGGTAAGTAAATTAGGATTTATGCTTTGTTCTATTTGAGCGCTGCAAAGCCATAAACGATTTTTTATGCACAGAGCACTTGCCACTTGGCAACTAGAAGGTGGTTGGGTGGTTTGGTTGCCCTGTGGCACGTCGTTCGCCGGCATTTCGCACCTTTCGCCCGTAAGACGATTTACGAGCCAACGCATGTGAGAACGTAAAATTGTTATAAATTTGCATGTGCATTTGCAGGGAGTGCGGCTGCCAGGGCGATAAAAATAAAATCCAAGCAGCAGTTCCTAGTGCCAAGATCAATCGCAACGGCTTGCAAAGTTAATGGCACATGAAACACACACTCCCTCCCTCCCTCCCTCCCTCTCTCTCTCTCTCTTTCTTTCTCATACGCAGGCAGCATCGCCCACCTGGCAGCAAGGTCTAATACGTTTTTCGTTCGCATTAGTCGCTGTTGCGTAATTGATGCGCACGAATTTATCAAGCTGCATTAGCGAATGAATGAAACCTGTAACTCATTTTGTCACGGCGCGTAAACAAGCGGCATAAAGGCGAACTAAACTGTTGCTAAGCCCCAACATTGACAGCCATCTCCACCTGGCGAACCCACACATTATCAACAGCTTTTGCATTGCGTGCGCATATGTCGAATGACAGCGAAGTTTTTCCTTAGCTTCGCAGTTAAATTTTGACCCACAAGATGACGGGGGGGGGCGGGCGGTTGGGCCCGGGGCCTGACTGAATGACGCAAATCTTAAAGCACTAAGACGCTCGCCAGGCAGATAGTCTACAGTGGATTAATGCTGCCATAATTTCAGTTGCCCCCCTGGGGGGCGAACGTGGAGTGGAGTTCATTTAATATATCCGATAAAAGTATTTGCAATAAATCCTGTAAAAGCTAATGATTAATTGCTCTGTAGCTTTTAACGTCAACGCGCATAGTAGGCACGGATTGTGTCAGCCCCAGCCAAACGTGGCTCACATGCACAGTGGGCTAATTAGCTCTGAAATGGGCTGCAAAAAAATATAAATAAATTTGTATAGAAATAAATGTAACTGTAAACATATGTATACCATAAAAAGTAAGCTAACAAAAATTTATTAAAATTATTTCTGAAATAAAAAATATTTAAAATAATTAATAAAAAAATTTATTTTTCTTCAGCCTTTTTTGACTGCAATTTTTTATACAACCCTCTCCAGCTAGCAACCTCATTGACCACTCCTTTTAAAGCTGAAAGAATTGTCTTTCATCTGCATTTCAGTTTTTGTTTATAATTCAATTTTTGTTGACAAAAGCTGCTCAAATGTCGCCACTGTGCTTTGCCGGCGAACGTGGCGTATGAGTAATTCAGCTTTGACGCCGCAGCGCCGCGCGTGGTTTGCCTACAGCGCACTACACACACATGCACACTAAACACACACACACACACATAGAGAGAGACAAATATCTTGTGTTGTATTACTGTCGCTGCCGCTGCCGCTGCTGTTCATGTTTTGCGTTATTGTCGCTACCAAAGTAAAAACACAAAAATATTTATTTCAAATGAGTCTGTGTACAACTGGGACTGCGGAACTGCTAAACAGCATGTTGTTATTGCTCTTGCTCTTATTGTTGTTGTTGTGCTGTTTTTTTTTCGCTTATTTTTCTGTAATTCCTTTTTTTTTGTTTCGTTTGTTGTCTCGGGTGGGCGGGCCAAAAAATTACAGTGAAAGTCAGGCGGGCGCGGGGTGGGTTCGATGTGTTGGCGCCTTTCCTGTGCCAGGGTGAAAGACAGCATTTGCCATAAATTGTGAAAGTGTCAACGAAAGGCAAGACACACACACACACACACACGCACATACAGCAGCACGCACACTTTGTCGCATTGAGTCGTGTTTGGGTGTGGGCAAGCAACACGCACGCATATTTATTTTGAGCACATCCTTTTTTTTCGGGCCCAGAGCAGAGCTCGTATAACTGCGATACATATATAGATATATATGTATGTATAGAGAGCATGTAGAATGTGCTTACATATACTTACGCATATTGTTCTAATCAGTGCCTTGGCTTTAATGACACCAGTTGCCCCACCCATCGCCTCCGCTTGTCGAACAATGTCAATTTTTTGTCTGCCCAAATTTATTTCGCTGCCAATGCTCATATTTGTGGGCAGAAACTACCCTCGGCAGAGGGAGGGGCTGGGTGGTTGGTTTGGTTTGGCTAGAACATGGAGACCAGCCCAGTTTCTGACACCATGCAGAGACGCTGCTGATTATTGTCACGACAAATTCCAGCGATTGAAGCCAAGTGGAGGTGGAGCTGTGGCCATGGGCGAGGCACAGAGCATGAGAGTGTGTGAGTGAGACGGCAGAGGGCCAGCGGCAGCAACAGGAATACGATTTAACTCGGCCACTTGGCATTTTGCATAGGCTGTCGTTGACACACATACGAGCCTATTTCGGAAGATAGATAGTCCTGTGCGGAATCTGTAGATTGGTCAGGTAGAATACGCAATACGCAATATTTATGGCCATGCCATAACCTTCAACTGACCGCAGCAGCGATAGCGTACGACAACTCTTTGCCTTGCCCAGGGGGAGGGTCATGCATTATTTATAGCCCCAATGTCTCAATAAATACAATAATTATTTAAGAGAGCAGAGAGAGAGAGAGAGAGAGAGAGAGAGAGAGAGAGAGAGAGAGAGAGAGTAGGAGAGTAGAGTAGCCCAAAGCCTTCTCTTAATCAATTTCAATATTTTCTATATACTTTCCATACAATCCTTAAAGTCCTTGCTTGCCACAAATGACTCTCCTCTTAACATCTGTCACATATCACTTTGGCAATCCGCTCGGATGGAGTGGATAACTCGAATTAGGGCACAACAACCACTTAACGCAATTATTATATTAATTTCTTACCGCATTCACCCCAAAAATTTCAGCGACAAATTGCCTCGACCCTTGCGGAAATCTTAATCTTAGCATTTGCAGGACGACATGGCTGGGCTCAGGTAGCATGAGCTCCAGTTCCACTAAATTGGACACATCTGCAGCATTTTTTTAACCACCGGCTGAATCGGGGCATTTGTTTCCCGGCTCACTAGCACGTCCTGCCAGCTGCCCGTCCGTCTTACCCCCGGCCCATTTCGTCGCTCGGAGCGTTTTAGCAGCGTGTCAATCTTCTGAGTCAAATGGCGGCACGCATGGCAAAGTTTTCATCTGCCCACCTCCCCTCCCCCGCCCCCATCTCCTTTGCTATGCCTTGGAGCCGATTCAAATCCCCGCACGTTTTCACATTTCGACACAGCCATAGCCGCATCTGAATCACATTCACAATTTGCATGTACGCACACACACTCACACACACGCTCAGCTACTCACACATGCCTAAGTAAGCCGACTGCGTGCATGTTTCTAATGGGCGGCACAAAAGGTTACCTGATGCTGAAAAAAGAAGAGGAAAAACCAAATGAAAAGAAACGAAAGTAAAGTAAAGTCTCCAAACCAAAACTGGAAACTCATTTTGCCCTCGAGCGTGACTTTTATAGCACTTTGTTTCAGCGGCTGTTCCCAACACACTTTGAGAAATATATATATATAAAGGAAAATATATACATATATGTATTCATTTATAAGAAGCAACTCTAGTTTTGTAAGGATATGAACAGATTGTACGCAGAGAAAGTTGCCTAGAACAGCTTCTATAGGCAAGGAAATATAATTTCTATATTCATTATATATTTAAATCTACATAAATATATGGATAAATATTACATTAATATTAAAAGTTTTTTTAAATATATTTCTTTTTTATTTTTCAATATATTTTCAATAATTTTTTATAAATTTTGCATATACACTGCGCGTCAGCAGTATATCGCAGCCCCCACATTCACTGTAAATGTTGAATATTTTCTATACCATTTGAGCTAGAGTCTTAAAATTTATTTTCTACGAAACTCTGTTTTATTATTTTTACAATGAAATGAGACTGATTTCTGTATCATTTTAGGAAGTTTTTTTTTAAATTTTTTTGAAAAAAAAGTCTACTAAAAACAGTTGCTAAGGTTAGCGTATTTATGTAATAAGTTATATAATCATATACTAGTTAATATCTTGCTCAACTTGGCCAGCACAGTTACCAATTTTGTTTACATGTTTTCAAACAAATTCCGTTTTACTCCAGTATTTCAATATATCCCATTCTGGCAGACTCTCAAAAAACAAAGGAAATGTTTTCTGATTTTCTTTGTCAGCCTCCGCGCGGCACACAAAAACTTTTGCTTCTTTCTCGAGCTGCCAAAATGCGTTATACAATTTTTCGTTGGCTTGTAGTAGTTCCTGTTACAGTCATTGTTGTTGCTGCTGTTGCTGCTGTTGTTGAAGTTATCAACACGACGATCAGTTGCGACAGTTTCCGTTTCAGAGCACAGCCGCCTAATTGCCCCGCACTCAGCACTCGCAGTTCCATTCAAGGTGAGAAATGTTGCAAGAAAAATACAAAAAAAAAGGAGGAATACGTAAAACTTCCTGTACACTCATTTGGTTTGTACACTTGTACTCCTAAGCCACGCCTCTACCTCCCTCCCCTCCTCAAGCAACAACAAAAGCAAAAAAACGGATATAGAAATTCAATACTTTGATTCGTGCCAGTGGCAACAAAAGCGAAGGAAGTGCAACCATACAAGGTAACCAAATAGCAGGATAACACGTACCAAAAACAGCACTTGCTATGGCAGCATGGGGCACGGTATGGGTAGGGGTGAGCCAATGCAGGGAGTCCTGCTTACTACAGATTTTCCAATTGCACAGCCAGTGCCTAACTAACTGGCAACTGGCAACGGGCAACGGGCAACTGGCAACCGGCAACTGCATTGTGGCCGTAGTTGTTGCTTTCCACATGATTGATGCCAGATGTCCTTCGTGCTCACACTCGCACAGAACGATCGACAATAAAAACCAAACAGTAAATAAAGGTAAAAACTAAGTAGGAGTGAGCTTGCGGGGCGTGCATGACTGGCAGATACCCTGGGGAAGCAGACTGAACTGACAGAAGCTTTGAGTGCATTTAAATGATATTAGAGTGTGTGTGGAAGGGTTTGGATGTGTGTACAAAAGTCTATAAAAACATAGGAAAATATAGATTTTGTAAAATATTACGAATAGGCAATGAGCAATTGGAAAAATGTGTTGAGTTTTCTACAAATAAGATATATAAGATTATTCATATCAAATTTCTGTCCTATAGCTTTCATAGTTCTCGAGATCGAGACACTCAAACAGCTGCAAATGGCTCTCAGTGACTCAGCAGCTGGGTCCCATCAAGCATACATATGAATATTTACTAAATTAGTTTAACTGGCTCTTTAGCCTGTCCTCTAACTGTAATATGCATTCAAATGGGAACATAATACCCTTTTGAAGCGTTTGCGATGGTATCGAAAAACTAGTAAACAAAGGTAAAAACAATTGAGTATTTTGTAATTGCGCGGTGCACTAATAAACCGAACACGCAACGTGTCCTGCGTCCTGTATCCTGTGTGAGAGCCCGTGTGCGCTATGGGAAAGTCGAGCTAGAGCTACTGCTGCAGCAGCTATAATTACTAAATACTTAGTAAGGCACAGTAACGCCCTGTCTCTGATAGAGTGCTGGCCCGGCTTGGCCTGGCATCCGGTTAAAGGGAAAGCTCACAGCTCACGGCTCCCACACACAACTCACATGTCTGCCAATTATAAGCAACTAACCGCAGATAACGCTAGAGAGAGGGACTGGGAGAGGGGGAGGTGAAGGAGAGGATGCTGTCGTTTCCATTCCCACAAATGTTTTTTTTTCCTCCTTCTCGACTTCACTCCTGTGGGACTGGGACTGGGCCTGGCACTGGGGCTAGGGCTGGGCTGTCAAAGCGACGTGACTAAGTGGTGAAAAATGATTTCATGAAAACGTGTAGCTCGCTCAGTGGGGAATGCGAACCGAATGCAAAGCTGGCAATCGAGTGTGGGGCATGGCAATGGCGTTAAAGCGTTCACAGCTTCCTTCGTCCTGGACGTGGCCCGTCTATTGGCGGGGATGACTAGGAACTGGCAATCGTCAAAGGATCAACATTTTTGCCTGCCAAGTAGCACTTGAAGTGAGTTTTGCGACGCATTGCCGCATTGTCGCTACTTCATCAGCGACGGGCATCAAGTGCAAGTATCATGTCGCTACCTCAGTCGCAGTCGCAGTCGCTGCCGCTGCCGCAGTTGCTGTCTGCGTCGCCGTCGCTGCCTCAGTTAGCGTCACAGCCAACGTGCACTTGTGCAGCATCTTGTTGCAGAATGTTGCCAGTTGGCAACTGTGCAGGAAATGAATACGTGTTGAATATTTGTCGAGTGAAGCACAAGGACGACGAAGACGAGGACGAGGACGACGCCTCCCCCTGTCGAATGGATTGCCAGTCAGAGTCACATATATCTCACATATAACCCCCATATATATGCCACATACACACACACACACACTTGTGTGCGAGTGTGTGTATATCTAAACAAGCCAGTTTACGAGCACTTGCATATATGCGCATATCTCTATATACTGTAAAAAATAACTATAACGAACAGCTTCATTTAGCCTCACATAAATAACAAAATTTGTTTAGAATTTCCTATAAAATATATAGAAAATTTCCATTTCTTCTTAGTTCTAATGCCCGCATACTCATCAGCAGCTGTCCGAGAACGTGCTTGTTCGCTCATGCCAGTATTCACTGTACTTGTCTCTCTCTCGCTCTGTATGGGCGTAAGTGTTTGTATATGTATATGTGCTTAGCCTTGCTGGCTAATGCGCGGCCCAAATATGATAGACGAGAATGTGTATTTGATATGTATGGGGCATACAGCAGAGATTTGCAACACGCTGTGGCAGCAGCAACAAGCTGCAAGATGTGAGCCAAATGGCAGCTGCTGCTGCTGCTGTTGGTGTAAATGGCACGCATGAAAACTGAAAGGCCCATCGAAATGGGCGCGTTCATTGAGAATTTATTTCAATACAGGACTCGAGATATAAGAGAACAGAGGCAGACGAACGAACGAACGGACGGACGGACGGACAGCTGAGATGAGTCTGTGATGAGAGGCTGCGGCCAACCAAGCTGCCAGGCTGCCAAGCATTGCAAAAGGACGAAACGGAGACAACGTTCTTTCATATGCAAGTCCACACATGTATCCTTTGTATTGTCTGCCAGGATATCACTAAGTGCTCTTGTTGCATGCGGCAATCGATAGTCGAAACTACTTGCGAGCACTCTAACCATTGGCTTTATGCTTGGCTTGAGGATATGTCTGTGTGTGTGTGTTTGTGCGGCTGTCTGAGTGTAACAAGTAACTAATGTGAAAGCGTGAATATAGAAAATATAAGCAGTTATATATATACATAGTATAGTAAATACATTACGGCAGGGTATATATAGTAGTAGTTTGAAGGACCTAAATGTAGAATATTTCAAATTTAAGTCTTATAAATTTATTTCCTCAACTATCTATTTATATGTATATACATATCACTGGAAACCTTTTAGCTATTTACAATTGTTAAATGAAAAGATCTCTCTCAGCATATAAATAATTCAATTAAGGCCTTCAATTCGATACGAAGCTCAGAATCTGTTCAGGTCTATACAAAACCCCGCGCTACCTAGGAGAAACCACAATAAAGCAAATTTCCTTATAAGTTTAATGGAATCAACTGCTTGAGTGATCAATGAAGCATGGGCAATACAAGACCTTTTCCGTATTCAAATTGATGCCAGGCTCTGCACAATCAGCCATTAGTTGATGAGTTCAAAATACAAACACTCACACACACTCTCACAGGCAGCCGGCGAGGGCACTAACCTGAATTGTAATATAAGAACTGGGTGCAGCCGTCGATATTCGAGCGAGAATTTGAACCCAAGCAGAGCCCCGATGCCCGATGCCCGATGCCCGTGGCCAGGGTCAGGAATCAGCTGCTGTTGCATATCGCTTGGCCAGCTGTCGGAAAATTGCTGAAAAATCGAATGAAAAGCCGCGCGCGCATTCGGCTCACAGTTCGTCTCGCCCTTTTTTTACGAATAGTAAAAGGACGACGCCGAGTAGCATCCACAATCACCATCAATGAGGCGAACAGCACCACCAAAATCCAGTTGTTGTTGTTGTTGTGGTTCGTATATAAATGCATATATGTATATGTTTATATGCTTAGATCGTCAAACGATGTCCCGTCGTCGCATCAGGATCGTTGGCTGGGCGAGTCTCGTCGCCCAGGCTACCGTATTGGGCTCTGCTGGACCCGTTTACCTACCTGGCTCTCAGCCAAAAACCCGTCGCGTCCCGTGCCGTTCCATGCCGTCCCGTCCCTCTACACACACACACAGGCATATCAACAAGGTCTTTGAACTCATCTCACATCTAACGATTTGTGAACTTCGACCTTTTGTTGCTGCAGCAACAGCTGCCTCGCCAGCAACATATACCGATTCGCAGGATCTTCATTGCCCGCTCTGAGCCAGGAGATTTCGCAATACTCAACAATTGTAATTAAAAAGTGCAAAGTTTCGAATTACACTCACTGGCAGCGGAGCGTGTGTCCAGCACAAGAATCCGCACAAGTGAGAGCCAAAAACAGAAAACAGAAAAAAAAACAACGAAGAGGCCAACTTTCGTTGTATCCTGTTGCAGGACATGCTAATAAGTTTTCGAAAAACGAGTAAATTCCAATTTGGCGATGACGTAAACGTAGTTGTTTTCATCACCCTTTGAAAATTGATAGATTGGGTATGATGGGTTTCGTAAGCATGGAGAGATGACAAGAGCTGAGATATTTGGTAAGGGTCATCAGTCTTATATAGCCATATCTGGTATGAGGCATCTAGGATCTATTATCTATTATCTAGTATCTGGTATCCACTATCTAGTATCTAGTATCTAGTATCTAGTATCTAGTATCTAGTATCTAGTATCTAGTATCTAGTATCTAGTATCTAGTATCTAGTATCTAGTATCTAGTATCTAGTATCTAGTGTCTAGTGTCTAGTATCTAGTATCTAGTAGCTAGGCAGCAACAGGGTAACTACTAGTCGGTCCCTCCCAATAGGAACATTCATATTTTTTGTCAAATTGTTGTTGCTGCTGTTTTTATTGCTAATGAAACAGGCACACGAAATGTTGCTGCTGCAATTGTTGTAGCTGTTGCTGTCGCTGTTGTTGTTTTACCTGTTTGCTGTTTCTATGTAGACGCCAAATGGCAAACGCTGCGAGGGGGTTGATTGTTGGGTGGTGTTGCCGCTGTTGCCGCTGCTGCTGTTGCTGATGGCGATGATAATGATGTTGCTGTTGCTGCTGATGATGATGATAACGCTGATGGGGTGGTTGCAAAGCAGTTCAAAAAGGAGTAACAATGAAATTATAGCAGAAACAGGAACAAATAGCATTTGGGAAAAACTCTAAAAGCCAGACAGACAGAGCAAGAGGACAGCAAAAGAGAGATAGATAGAGAGAGAGCTACAACTCGTGCTTGTTTCCACTTTAATACATCATTGAAAGGAAAACAGAAAGAGCATGCCAAACACCTGGTACCCTTTACAATGGGCGCAGCCAGCAGCAGCCGCAGCAGCAGCAGCAGCAGGATCAACAGTTTTTTTCCTGCTTCGCTCTGCTTCTTCTGTTGCTGTTTCTATTTCAGTTACAGCTGCCACTTCCGTGGCCCGTGCCACAAGCGAGCGTCACACTTCGTTTCGATACGTGAATGCGGCATTTCAGTGGCCAAAAAAGGGAGTGTGATTAGACGCTAGGCGAGCGTGCTCGACTAGCAGTTATCCTAGAGTATGTGAGAGATTGTACATATTAATGTGCAATCTATGTAGGTCTTATATGGAGAAACTTACCTTAGTCTTATCGGAACTGAAACAATACTAAGGGATATAGAAAGAACTTATATTCTATACCGATTTATGGGAGCATGGCACAGAATCTCTAGCTCATATAGGACAAATTAATATGGATACTCGGACAGACAGAAAGCACTCAATAGAAAAACTGATTCAGCTCATGCATATTGCTTGGTCTTGGTCAAAATGATCCACACAAATCTTATAGGGTATTCTGCGAATGTTACATACACTTGAACTAAAACAATATGCCATGTTGACTCATGCTAAGGGGTAAGCGGGGGGTCTGGCAGTTCGTTCTATTTCGCTAGGCAACGCCAAAGGCACAAGGCAACGGCAACAGCCAACGGCAACAGTAAAAGCGTTTGGCAAGCTGACAAATTTCTGCAGGCGCAACACCCACACCCACCCACAGGACACCCCACGCTGTCCTTTAGGCCGGCCAGTCTTTTGGGCAGCTGCACTTGTAGAGCATTTCCTGTTTTTTGCACGCTCGCGAACGCGCTCAACTGGATCCCCGCTCGTACGTATGTCTGCTTGGGCGCTAGATTGCACCTTTTGTTTAAGCGTATTTTACCCTTAAACTAACGCTAATAACGCTTTGGTAACAGGAAAAGCTGTAACCATATTGTCCTGCCCTGCTCCTTGTTCCAGGTGAGCGAATCTCGCTTTGCGTCGGCTGCATAATTTGGTTTCCTGTCGTGACGCGTGGCTCCTACACCAGCCCGAGCGACCACCATATGGCTGTTAAGTACGTACGCTGCTCGCCTCAGTGCATCTGCGACTGCGCGTGCCTCGCTCAGCGATCCGCGATCATATTTTCATAGACATTTTCAATTTCCATACAGTTGCCACCCCCTAAAGCGGCTAGCGAAGCGCAACAACTTTGGCCTCGCAAAGGGTCGCCGACAAGCTCGCCTCTTGCCTCTTAGCTGGAAAAGCAGATTACAATTTAGAGTAAGACAGACAGAGAGAGAGGGAGAGAGGGAGAGGGTGGGAGGGAGTTTAACATGTGCTTCATGGGTTTCACTAAGAGGACTTGGTACTTGGTGGCATATTTAGGGCTTCCATCGAGGTGCCCAATTGTAATTAGTGCAACGAAAATTCCACAGATGGTCTGTACGTTATATTTCAAGGAATGTTGTATATGTGAAGAGGTCCTTAGGGTCTGACAGCTAGATGGATGGGCATTTCTTGGCTTTTTTACGAACAAACAAACACAAATGCTTAAGTGCCCCACACTCGAGAGGCCATATAAAAAAGAAAAGGGGTTTCCATCTGTCAAATAAGCTGCGATATGTTATTTCCTTGAGCCGAGTCAAATGTTTTCCAAAATATTGAAGCACTTTTAAGCAGCTCCACGAAAAGGTGGAAAGAACAAATCAAATAAAAAAATAATTGAATAAATCATATTTTTCGCCTACTAAGCTCATTCGCTGCGACAGTTGAGCCGAGCAGCAAATAAAAGTTTCTCTTAATTTTTCTCTCTTTTTTTTTGGCACTCTGCGTCTTCATTAATTATCCAAGACGTATGCTGAAAGTGCAAGGGCAGGAGAAGAGAGAGAGAGAGAGAGGGCATCAACTCGCTTATATATTTTGTTAAGTTATGAAGATGTATGAAATAAATGTATATATATTGTATATATCACATATATGTATAATATTTATTAAATTAATTAAAATTATATAATTCATTTAAAAATATAACAAAATATTTATTTATTATTTCATCTTAAACTATTTTATATTTAATTATTAAAAACAATTTTCTTAAATTTTTTATATAAAAAATATATTTTTATTTATTTTTTCTTTTATTTTCTTCCTTTTGTCATTTTTTAATTTCTTAAGGACTTCGTCAGAGTCTTAGTTATAAGCAAACTGCCGCTGCTTTGTATTTAAAAATTTCTAAATACAGTTCTTTAGTAAAACTATAAGCCACGTCTCATACCATATAATTTAAGAAAAGTTTCGTATACCCTATATTATCTGCCTGCCAATCTAACAAAGCTTCTATATACCGACACACTTTATATGGCAAATAACCCACTTACCGCTGGCTTCCCCATTAATATTTATTAAAAGCTCACAGCGATATTTTCCATTACAGAACGCAGTCTATATATAACTGTAGATACATATATGTCTCTCTATATATATTTCTCATATATTTTTAATTTAACTTTGAACTCGAGCTTGAGTGAAATCGTAAATTTTCAAACATATCCTGACCTTTGATATACCAAAAAATCCTACGCCCAAGTGGAAGTGCTTTAATGTATTGCCAGCGAGTAACCCCACCCACTCTCGTCAGCCCGCCCGTTGCCCTTTACCTCTTCCAGTTGCCACATCTATTGCTGCTGCTGCTCCTGCTGCTGCTGCTACTGCTAGCAATCAACAATGCCACAATCCAACGACTGTTGCTGCTACACCTCGCCCCTGCCAACCACCTACCACCCACACCCCCTCGCCCACTCCCTCCCCCCCTTGCCTTTCTCTTCGGTCGCCCGTCATTTTTGGCAATTTGTTCAAAATCAAAGTTCAGCAACAAATGCAATGCAACAGCAAGAGCAATTAACTCGGCACAACTGCCACATACGAAAGGAGACGACGCTGTTGCAAAAATCCACCCCCAAAAATATATTTTTGTTCAATAACAAAAAAGGAGCCATGAGCCAATTCCACAGTTCAGGTACGAGCCGTGCCGACGACAGAGAGACAGAGCCGCAGCGTGAGCGAGAGAGAGAGGGACGACGCAACAATTGGAGGAAAAAGGCGAAGCGGAACGAAGTGGCAAACGGAACACATATCCTTATTGCGGGCGCCACACACACGTTCAGACCTGATCAATAATTAATGAGACAAAAATTGCAATAAATTCCTATTTTCATTTTATCATCTCTTAATTTAAATACTTTGTGAGATATTTAAATAAAATTTAGAAAACTGAAGACATTTCGAGGCCCTTCCCCTTTGGTACGTGTGCAGCTGCCCTAAAGGACACGCAACAGCTACGCCAGCGACGTTGTTGCGTTTCGGCCGTTTGCCGTTTGTTGTTTGGGGGTTGTTTAGGGGCTGTTCCACGGCTGTGCCGTGGCGTTCCGTTTCGCTACGCTCTCTCCGTTTCGATTTCGTTCGGCAACCCTTATAAGCAACGTTTCGTTCAGTTGTATTCTCATAAGCATTCAAGAGTTGCTTACGTTCGGTTCGTTCGCATTTCTTCTCTATCTTATATAATATTATATTTTCTCCTAAATCAATTTTTTCACTCTACCAACAACAATAATTACAACAACTCAACTTAACTTTTCACAACAACCAACAAACAAACAACAACAACAACTCGTGTCAACTAATCTCAACTTTTACAACTTTTAACGTCTATACTTTCTCTGTTTTTAAAAAACTACCAAACAAAAAAAACTCCAACTGAAAACTATAAACAAAAACAAATATCGAAACTCATTTACTTCGGCGACAACAATAATATTTTGCTTCGAAAATTGTTCAACAAACCATAAATAAATCAACAAGCAATAACAACAAGCCAAAGGATATCTGTATATATATAAATATATATATATGGAGCAATACAATTACCCATGTAAACCCCTACCAGTTGACCGAACCGTTATGTTTTAAGAGTCCCCCTTCCTCGTTGTGTAAAAAAAAAAAAAAAAACAAAAAAACGCAAACGTAAACGTAAACGCAAATGTAAAAATCGATAAACCACACGCAGCCAACGCAAACGCAAAGCCCCCCAAAAAAACACACACAAAAACCCGAAAACTTGACCAAAAAAAAAGAAAAGAAAAAGTTGAGAACTACAGAACTCTCTGCCGTTCGGAGAGTTTCAAATAAAAGCGCAGAAATGTGCAAAGTGGCTGTGAAATTCGAAGTATCCTAACCAAAAACCAGAACCGAATCGAAGACCCTAAACTGAACCGCAAACCAATTTATCAACAACATTTATATATATATACTCCTATATATATGTATGTAAAGCAATAAAAAGCAATATAAAATATTGAAATATGATTTAGTAAAGGGAGAACCTGACAGAGAGAGAGAGAAGGAGGCGAAACTATGCGAAACTCTATCTAAGACAGCTGTAAAACAAACTCTATTCATTTCGGCGAGCCAATCTATATAGATATATATATATATTTTTCACATGCGAAATAGGAACTGCAACATTTTTCCTTTCCGCTTTTGCCACCAAAACCAATTACCCACTACGAAGGTCTTTGCTCGTACGAAACAAAACACTCGCTTCAGCACTTAATACTAAACTTGCCTCTAAAATCTAAATAACAACAACAAAAAAAACATCGCTCAATCACTCAATCAACTCAACTCAACTCAACTCAATTCAATCAATCAATCAACTCAACTTTACTCAAAATGCCGCGCTGCCTGATTGCCAAGAAATGGAAGGCATATCCTTGGCTGGATCGCAATATCGAGGATAATGCCAGCCCCACACCAGCAACAGCAACAACACCACGGGAGGAGCAACAGTCCCCATTGCCCAATCTGAAGTCGCGTCGCTCCACCCTGGACGACGACGAGGAGATCGATGTTGTGGGCGATAAGTTATTGACCAAATCAATCGACAAGCAACGCACAACAGCCACAGCCACAGCCACAGCAGCAACAGAAGCAACAAACAACAACAGCAACAACAACAACAACAGCAGCAGCACAACAGCAGCGACAACAACATCAACGACTACTGCAACAACTACGGCCAAGTGCTGGGGCCCCAGCTCCCCAACGGCGGGCACCACAGCGCCAAGTCCGCCGCCCCATTCGCCGGAAGCAGCGACACGTGGCGCCACCAATGTCTACAATGGTAAGTGCTGAAAGGCCGGCTAGTTAAGAGTTGCGTGGGAGTCAGAAGATTTTTATAATACATAATATATATATAATATAAATATTAAATATATTATATATATTAATTATACTATATTATATTATATATTTTATATATATTCAAATCATATTTTATGGGAATTAAAGTTGTGGATTTGATCAGATAAATGGAAAGAATTATTACAGCATATTCAAAACATCTAGATTTCCTGAATGATACTTTGGGAGACAGAGAAAGGGGCAGCAAAAATTTTAAAAATTATTTAAATTAATTATTTTTAAATTTCAATATGAGAAGCTCCAAACTATATATTAAAATTTTTAATATCTTAATATACATCATATATATTAGAGATCTTCAATATTACTTAATAAAATTCTTTAATATATTTCTCTTACATATTTATTTCTTATACCTATATATGTTACTTTATTTATGGCATAATACGTGTCAGTTCCATCTTCTTCTATTTTTTTAATTATTAAAAATATCAAAAATATGTTTATCGCTTCCTTTCCTCATCATCTCCCAAAGCTCCACTTTACTTTCGCCCTTAAGTATGCAATACTTTCTTCGCATCTACAACACGTTAGACCCAAAGCATCTTCCTCGCTTCACACTCTCTTCATGCCCTTCGATTCCCATAGTAGCGCTGCCCCTTGGCGTATGCAACAATTATTTAACATGCGCCGCATATTTCATCCAAGTAAAATTCTCACCTTTTCTCGCCCTCTGCTCTCACGCCCTTTGCAGGCTACACACGTGAGCTGTCGCCGTTGCACTACACCGCGTACCTGCCTCGCATGGAGAGCGAAATAACGGTTATACGGGCAGCAGCCACAGCGCTTGTGGCTGCAGCAGCTAACAGCAGCAGCATGCACACAGGGGAACAACAGCAACAGCAACAGCAGCAACATTTGGCTGCCTATCAAACGCCGCCATCGTCCACCACATCGTCGCCTTCGTGTTCGCCCAATGGCGACAGATTCAGTCCGGGCATGTTGCACATTAAGATGGAGTCCGGCCAGACGAGCAGCGAGCGCAAGTGCTTCAGCAGCACGGGCGCCACATTGTCGCTGCCGCCCAAGAAGAAGGACATCTACAGGCCGTACTCTCTAGACGACAAGCCGACGCATGGCTATCGACGACGCGTGCCGGCCGAGGAGGATCTGCATGCGGCTCACGCCATACTCGATCTGAGCGCCTCGACCGCCTTTCATCCGCCCACACAGCCGCATCAGCTGCAGCAGCAACAGCAGCAACAGCAACAGCAGCATCAGCCGCAGCAACACGAGCCACAGCAGCAACAGCTGCAACAGCAGCCAGAGCCACAGCTGCAGCTGTTGTCGCTGCAGCAGCAGCAACACCCGCAGCACTTGCGCACCACATCAACAATTGCCGAGCTGGCGGCGGCAGCCAGTGTGGTGAATGAACAGCGGCCCTTGAGCAATGCCTCCAGCGCCAGCAGCAGCATTCACAGCAGCAACAGCAGCAATCACAGCAACAGCAACAGCAGCAGCAGCAACGTGCAGAACGAGAACAGCAACACAACCAATCAGCTGCATTCCGGCCATGGCCTGGGGCTGGGCTTGGGCTTGGGCCTCTCTCTCGAGTGCCATGCCGAGCCGGATATGGACGCCGATGGGGATGCGAGCGGTCAGGCGGCGAAAACCGTCGCCTACACCTACGAGGCCTTCTTTGTGAGCGACGGACGGTCCAAGCGCAAGCACGTGGCCGACCCAGCCGCCGTCGTTGTGCAGGATCAGCAGAAAACCAAATACACCTGCTCGGAGTGCGGCAAGCAGTACGCCACCTCGAGCAATCTGTCGCGCCACAAGCAGACGCATCGCTCCCTCGACTCGCAGTCGGCCAAGAAGTGCCACACCTGCGGCAAGGCCTACGTCTCGATGCCAGCTCTGGCCATGCACGTGCTGACGCACAAGCTCTCGCACAGCTGCGGCGTCTGCGGCAAGCTCTTCTCGCGTCCCTGGCTGCTGCAGGGCCACCTGCGCTCCCACACGGGCGAGAAGCCTTACGGTTGTGCGCACTGCGGCAAGGCCTTCGCCGATCGCTCTAATCTGCGAGCTCACATGCAGACGCATTCGGTGGACAAGAACTTCGAGTGCAAGCGCTGCCACAAGACATTCGCTTTGAAATCGTACCTAAACAAGCATCTGGAATCGGCCTGCCTCAAGGACGAGGAGGAGCTGATGATGGCCATGTCGCTGCACGGCCACACCGACAGCAATAGCGAAAGCGGCGCCAGCCTGGCCTCGCCGCCGCACGAGTTCCTCGAACGGGTCAAGGTGGAGACACCTGGCGGAGTGGCTGGTGTTGGCATCACCTATGCCATCTAAACGTTGAGTAAGTGTGCCATTGCCAAAAAAAAAACTGAAGAAACACACACAAAACAAAAACAAAAACAAACCAAAAACAAAACAAACACAAAAACAAAGTAAAAGTAAAAGCAATGCCCTTGTTAATTGATCGTTAATGTTGAAAGTCAGTTATCGATAGCATTTTTATATATGCATATATATATATAAAGAATACGATCACAATACGTCCAAAAGCAAGTGTAGTAGAGTAACACAGAGACTGTAGAAATTCGCATTAGAAAACCATTTAAAAAAACAAAAACGAAAGAAAAGCAAACTAAATACACTTAGCGTAAACCTAATCTCGTTCTTCTTTTAGTCTTAAGCAAGTTGAACAAAAAGAAAAAACAAACAAACATTCCTAGAACCCAAAAAGTATAATAGAAAACTTAAGAAGAATAAGAGGAGGAAGCTGATCTTCTAATACCCATACACAGAAAGCCTTTTGCAGTAATTGCAAAAACTTAAAACCTGAGAACTTGAGCAATTCTATATCTATATATACATACATATATATACATATGTATCTCTCTCTCTATAACTATCTTAACAAAAATATATATACACACACAAACACACATACACACATACACACATATATAACAATGATGTACTATAACCTGTAGCTATCAAAAAAACTCGTAGTCTTTAGCTCTACTCCCTAAACTCTAAAACTCTAAAACTCTAAAAACTCTAAAACTCTAAACTCTATATCCTAACCAAATACCAAGAAAATTCTCTTTAATCTTTAATCGACGACGAAGTGATTAAAACAAATTTAATGCAACGAATACGAAAAGCAAATGCAATGTTTCTCAAACAACGAATTAGATCCTAAGGGCAGCCTATCTATAAGCAGTATATAGTAGCGCCAGAGAGTAGACGATAAACAAAAAACAAAAAAAAACAATTCAGCTCCACATTTTTCACATCATTTTATATAACTAAGTCACATAGCAACATCTAAGCACGAAACACAAAGGAAAACATTTTAATTCAAGAACAAATTTAATCAAAAGTGAGAACGCAAAGCAATATTACGATATACGATATACGATATTGGATATAGGATATATCGTATATTTATAAAGCATCCGCATTATTGGCACATGAACAAAATTTCAGATTTTGTTTGAGTTTTCTTATGATTTCAAAGGCTAGAGTTACATGGGAAATAGAAGAAGAAGAAGAAGAAGAAGCAGAGGGGTTAACTGAACAAAAATGAGATTTGGGCAACTAATTTGCGTTTAGCCATATAGTCAATTAGCATTCCAGGCAATTACAAAAGCATAATAACAATAATAATAATAATACATATATAAATGTTTATTAAATGCATATGAAAAGATAGAAGATGAAAATTTCTAGTCGCTGTCTAACAGCAAATTTTTACTATTTTTTAATGAAGGCAAAGTTTCGATGAGTTTCTGCTTAAATACCAGTTTTTAGTTTTAGAGCATTGCATTCTGTTGTGGCCCAGGAATTAGCCAATGGAGTGATATGATATGATGATAATGAAAGGATTGATCTGTAGATTCCGCGCTGGTAAACTGATTGAGCTCAAAGATACAGAATATCTTTAATATAAGCAGAAACTGAAAACTATTTGAGAAAAAGGTTTTTTGAATATTAAATATTTTCCACACAGATTCCGCATTTGAAAGCCTGTTCTGTACCTAAGAGCGCTTCCGGAATCTAAGCGTAAAATCCTTTCAGCATCATAGCTCCTTACTCCAGCGGCAGCTCATAAGGTTCCAGTGTTTCTATTAGCGACCAAAAACAAACAAGCAAGCAAAACGATAAGACCAAACATGATTTATACCTCCTATATAGTTACTCAAGTCCGTATTCGATCGCCCCTCACACACAAAGAGAGAAAACAAAACAAGAACAACAGCAACAACAACATAAAGCCAGATGGAGAAAATCTATATGAATATCGAGTGTGATCTAGTCTCAAGCATTTAACAGTACACTTCGTCCATGCGTAAAGAAAACAAAAACAAAAAACAATGAAAGAAACAAAGAAAATACTTTTGCACTCTTCGAACACTCAACTTACCTAGTACGATATTACTTAAACCTATATTTATATTATGTAGCTCATATGTTCATTTATACGCAATTACACCCAGGCACAAAAGCAAACGAAATATGTAAATAGTATTTAAACCTAATATACATATAGACAACATCTATTATATATCACTCTACTGAAATCAGCTTCAGCGACCGATCTCAAAAACAACAACAACAACAACGACGTAAGTGCAACGAACTTTGTCGTAGAGTACTTAGTATAAAGAGTAGCAAAAAGTTTAGATCGAAACTCAGTCGAAAACAAAAACCAAAAAAAAAGAAAACACGAAACCCAGTTGTTGGTATGTCTAAGCGAGCGAAAAGGAATCTATATATACATATATATATATAGTTATATACAAACATTAGAACATACGTATGTAGTTGCGTAATATTTACAATTATATATACACATGCATAAAGTATATACATAAATATTTTAGACATAGTATACATGTACGCCTAAGTTAACCTAGTGAGTATAATCATCGCAAAATTATTTTTATACTGTTAACAACGTAGTCGCTAAGAAGAGTTCTCCCATGCTCCCATGCGGAACACTTTTATGCAATAATCGATAACGATAACGATATCGATATCGAAATCGGCTAAAGTACCAAAGCAATACTCAAGCAAATGCAAAGAAAAAACAAAAAGGCGAACAACAAATATTCAATTAAAACTTAAAAGTAAAATGCGAAATGCATCAAAGTTAACGAATAGCGGAAAGCTACTTAATAGCCATAGTTACCAAGGATTACACTGGCCAACAAAGAACTTGTTCAAGGGCAGTAGCCAAGCAAAAAGGTTTTTTATGAAGCTGAAATGGGAACTTGAAGATTTCTATCTCTAAGAATGAAAAATAATATATATTTAAAGAGAAGAAGAAAGATTCTAATTCTTGACTTCAAAATAAAATTTGAAAATTTGTTAAAAATATTTTATAGCTATATAGATCTTGTCTGTCTATATCTCTGCTACATTCCCTTCAAGATTCCCATTCAGCACTCAGAGAACCTTTTATTTGACTGGGTTACCAACAGCCTTGCCGGCCAGTTTTATTATTTGAATATTTGTATTTGTTTTATTGATCGGATTTTTGTTTATCTTTACGCTAAAAGTTAATTTAAGATTTACATAAGGCGAAACATGTTTAATTAATGCCCGGCAATAATATTACAATTTTGTATAACAATGTAAACAACAACAAGAAAACAACAAAAACTTAAATGCATAATTAATTATGTGAATGAAAGCAATAAAAATAATGGTTAATCAATTTATTAGAGTCTAAGTAAATCTAAGGTTGAAACTATTTAAAATTAGTGAAGACAGCACACTTGTACTTAAACAAAACGAAAACAATTATAATGTTTTAAATATACAATACATATACATATACACATTATATATGTATATACATAAATACTTACACAATACAAAAAGAAAAATGAAACAAAAATGGTTTTTTATTTTAATTTATTTGAATATTTTCCTCTTATGATTTTCCAACTGGACTCTTTGCTTTACTCAAGCTGAAAAAGTGTTCTTATATACCCTGTGGCAAATATTTGTGTTGAGAGCAGGTCAATAGGCAAAGCAATTCGAATGTTGTGATATTCCCACACACACACACACGACAACACACACACACGCAAATTCAAAAAGCTGATTAAATACATTAATTTTGCTCAACAAATACGTGAGCTCCAGGAAAAAACAAAAACGAAAAAAATACTACATAACGTGTATCGAGAAGCAATAAAAGGTAGTTGTAAAAATATATTATATTATATATATACATATAAATTGAGTGGGGGCATAACCCTAATGCATATTTTGAAATTTTCAAATTTTGAAATTTTTAATATAACCAAAATGCAACACGTAGTACATTAGCATATAGTGTATATATATATATATATACAACTATATAGATGATATATATCATATTTGGAAAAGCTTTACTCCAACAAAAATCGGCGGTTACATTTTTGTTTTCAAAAATTGTGCCCGTTCTTATGGTTTTCACTTTTGGGTTTAATCGACTTTGAACCACACCAACACACACGCACATGTTATAGGTTTTCTTTGACAAGTAAGGATCAAGCAAGGCATATATTGTTAAATGAGTAAATGAGTAAAAAAACGAAAAAAGCAACAAAAAATTGTTAAAGTTGATTACATTTATATATACTTATATGAAAATAGTTTTTTTGTATACCAGCGCAACTTTAAAATATTGAAAAGCTAAAAAAATTGAATTGTTGAATGCAGTATTTTGGTTAGCATTAGCATTAGCGTTAGCATTCATGATCCATTGTTTTCTATTATCTGTTGCTGTACTCTACACTGTCCCCTCCCCCTCCCCATCCCCCTCTCTCTTCTATTTATCTATATATCTCTGTCTAACATTGTTGTCCTTTTTTAACGAGCGCTCGTTAGGTCAGCGCCAAATGAAGGAAAAACTCGTAAAAAATAACAATGAAAAAGAACTCTCAAAGCATCGAAGCTCCTCCCCTCCTGCCCCTACCCCACACACTTGGTCAATTTGAAAAAAAAAAAGATTTTAATTTGCTGGCTTTTGTACATAGAATCTTATTATTATTATTAGTATTATATTTCTTTTATAGAAAGCTAAAAAAGTAGTAAAAAACGGAAATTTGTATAAATTAAATTATGAACAACAACAACAAAGCAATGTTTAAACAAAAAAGAAAGACTTAGCACGTTAACACAAATAGTTTTCAAAAGAAAATGAAAAAAATTTGAAATTAAAAAAAAATACCAAAAAAATCGAATAAAAACAACAACAAACAAACAAAATAAAAGACTTAATACTTCGATATATGATAAAAAAAAAAACTTATTTACAAAAATATTGTACATGATAAACAAGAACAAGAACAACAACAACAACGAAAAGTAACAGCAATAATAAACTAAAGTAAACAATGAACAATGAACAATGAGCAATGAGCAATGAGCAATAGAGCATTACGTATTAAGGCAAAACCGACAACAAGTATTATTAGCGCATGTATCAATGAGATAAGCAATGGGAAATCGTTAACCTAATGCATTAAGTAAGGCGAAAACCAAACAAATTATTAATGAATTACTAATATACATACTAGCAAGCATACATACAGAGCTGTATATACACATATACACACTAATATATATATATACATATATGAGAATGAAGTTTAGCTTTTAGTTTACGAACGGAAGCTCGTAGCGATTTTTGAAAGTAGCTGCAAAATGAATTGATTAACAACAGTTATTAGTTATCAATATATATATATGGATATGTATATATATATATTGATATACAGGTAGAGTTATGGTTTTAGTTTTCATGGCATATTTGTTATTGCAACATTTTGTGCTGCTGCTTTTGACGAGACCAATTGATGTACTTTATACAACGAACAAATATGGGAAAAAACAAACAAAAAAAACTCAAATTATGTTTATTTTTATGGCATAAATTAAAGGTGCAAAATGAAGAAGCAATACCTACACACACATGAAACATAGTTGAAGTAGCGTAGAGATAAATACTTTTTAACTTAGTGCACACACACACAAGAACACAAACACACACACACTCACACACCAAGCGTAGCCATTGTAGAAAAAAGTAGAATTTGCAAATTAATTATGATTAACAAGAAGAAGAAGAGGAAGAAGCAGAGGCAACCCAAAAAATATATACAGCTACATTTATAAGTAACTAAGCACCTTAGTGAGCCAGCAGCAAGAATTCTGTACCTAGAAAATACACACGAAAATATAAACAAGCCTAGGAAGACAGCGGTCGCAGCATAGCCGATTGCCTAATACTCGCTCAAGTGTCTGAAACAATTGAGATGAAATTTGAAACTGAGGTAGCACAGGATAAGCTCATGGCTTGAGTTTAAGTCGAGAACTATAGAAGTTTGAGATATGCCTACTGGGCGTGACTATATCGTTTTGATATTTGATATAGATCCATAGCTGGCATTGATGAGTATAGATGCCACAAACATCAGGTCTCCAGCTATAGATGATATGTTGCCTATAGACAGACAGAGAGAGCTGAAAGCCTATATGCTCACTTCTCACATTGTAAGCGAGTATTAATAAACATGATAAAGAAAGGCAGACACAAATACAGACAACTACACACACACTCATACACATACTCAATACTTATGTATATTTATTGCATTGCATATTGATGAGAATGAAAACTAATATTATATACATAAACGCAACTATTATGATGATTATTATTATTATTATTATTATTATTATTATACAAAGAGAGGGAGAGAGCGAGAGCAAAAATGCGTTTATTATGCAATGATTTATATATATATATACATATATATACATTATACATTTGATATAGATTGTATGGCATTATGTATATGACATTCATGTACATACATTCAGACACGCACACACACACCTACACACAGTAAATCAATTATAACTTCAAAAAGTCAATTTGCAAAATATTAAAAACAAAAAGTCAATTTTTAAATTAAAAAAAAAGAAGCTAACTTATACAAATACAAGAAAATTGTCTTCAGTTCGATGCGTGGTTTCCATTTGAGTTACAAGTACAGCGGCTATATAGAAACTATATACATACATAAATATATACATATTGTACTTGAACCAAATTGATTTATATATATATATATATATACATATATTATGATTATTATTATTAAAATACAGCGTTATAGCGGCGTATATATGCACACACACCAACCAACTTACACACACACACACACACACATACATATACATACATATAAACATAATACAAAATGAAATTAAAAGGCGAAAGGCAAAAGTTAAATGCATAGTTACTAAACAACAACAACAAGATGAAGATTAAGTCGAAGATAAAGCCAAGCATTCTGTAAAACATAAACGTACATAAGTATATTATATTATATTTTCATAACACATGACAAATTTATACATGAAAAAAAAAACGAATAAAAATAAATGAAAATGAAAATGCGAACTTGCGTAGTAAATGAGAAAATTCAAAATGAAAAACGAAAAAAATATGAAAAAAAAACGAACAAAACATAGTAAATAAAAATATGAAAAAAAAAAAATCGGAAAAAAATGTATAAAAAAAAACAAACAAAATACTTTGAAAGCGCGTTTCATTTGGTGCAGAGGAAAGGCGGCAAGGATAATGACAGGATTTGCAGTTGGGCTTTGGCAAATAGCTTACTTCAATAAGCAGCTGTCAATGGCGACGATGGCGTCCAATCGCTGGCTGGCAAGCGATTGCAAGTGCTGCTTAAAGCGAATTATTGAGAAGAACTTCGAAATTGATTGCGCTGATTGGCAGTCGACAGCCTTGGGGCGAAACTGAACCAATCTGAGCTTGCTTCTATATAGGGATGTGAGCTGAAGCCCAGCTCTTTATAGCAGATAAACAGCAGCTGTGCTTGTTTCTGCTTTGTTAATAGTTTATAAGCGAAAGGAAGCTATTAAACTTAGTTTATAGGAGAAAGAAAGCTATCGTTCAATCGATAATTATCGATAATTGTGAAAGTAGGCATTGGCTATGATTTAGGTCTGAACTTTATGCCGTACAGCATATATATATATATCTACAGTTCAAACAGTTGGAAGTAATCACTCAGAAACTACTTGAAGTTATACCAACTATCTTCTACTATTCCCACCCTCTACCCTCTCCCAGTTTATGCCTCCCGCTTTAAGGTGATAAATGTCTTAAAAACCGACTCGCAAGATAAACAACAACAAATACCCCAGCCCTCGGCTTATATTGAAAATCTGCCTTGGCTTAGCTGTCGAAAAATAAACCCATTATAAAGTAGTCGCTGCCAAGAATCTTTTCCCTTTCATGGGCAGCCTCAGCCATCCTCGCTGTTGCTGTCCTTGTTGTTGTTGTTGTTGTTGCTCTGCCGCGCGCACATTTTCACATATCATAAGGTTTTATGCTTATTAAAAGGCAACGGCAAAAATTGAGCATAATTTATATGATTTGCCTACGAGTCGGACAAAAATGCTGTTTATGGCCCGATCAATGGGCCACGATATATCCAGCCAGCTGTACTTATGGCAAAATATTGCCCACTGGCACAGATAGACCAAATAGTTTTTGGCCACCAGCAGTAGCAGCAGCAGACGCTGAGCAACCCTTAGGCAGCGCGGAGCCATGTGTATATATATAGCTGAAGCTGGGGGCCAGATTGGCAACGGGGTTCGCTGTTATCCAGCAAAACAATCAACAGCGCGCTTTTTAAGCCCAGCCAGATATATTTTCTAATGCTTTTTTTCTGTAACTTTTCCACCATTCACCCTTGTTTTTCACGCTTCGAGCGCTTTATGGGCGTCGTCGTCTCTCCATCCGCATTGTTGTTGTCATCCTTGCGGGCAGAAATGGTAGGCTCAATTGAGGTCCTGGGGATTGCTATTGGCATTGGGACTTTGTTTGCGGCTGCGGCGGCTATGACTGTGACGCTCTGACTCCGGCTCTGACTGGGCACGCAGATTGGACCTTTTCCTTTTGATACCCTGTTAGTGGGGGAAGACTGGGTGAATAGGGGTATGGACTGTGAGAGGCAGCAGGCGACGTGGTTGATTAGCATTAGCAGACATCTGTCTGCTTGTCTATAGAGTCTGCTTTATAGAACTTCCAGATCAAGCTGCTGTCAATTCATCGATGACTTTCCTCTATATCGATAACAAACTTGCTCAATACAGTTCAAGTTTCTATCAAATTATCGAAACACTTCTGCTACTTTTATTGAAGCCATATCAAACTTGATCAAGTTTGCCTGAGAACTCGATAACTTATTGCCTATTGATTAAAATCGATTTTGAACTTGGGGCTCAGCTACTTGATTCCTCAAGTATGCACAGCAGATGCCCAGAGGAGACCTATAGACCAAGGAACTCTCTCTCTCCCTTTCTCTCTCTCTCTCTCTCTGCATATTAGGGTATCTCCAAGTCGGGCACTCGCCAATCTCTTGCTCGTTTTGTATTCGTCTTTGTCACAGTGGCATGTGTCGGACTGGCAGTATCTACAAGTACGTGTATCTTTTGTTGCTTCTGCTTTCGCTTTTGTTGTTGTTGTGCGTGAATTGTTGCCTTGTTGTGTTCTCTGTTGTGTTGTGTGTGTGTGTGTGTTTTTTTCTCGCTATGCCCTTCAAATTATGCACTATCTGGCCGCTGGGCGGGGTGGCTAGTGGGTGGAATGAGCGGAGATTGCATTAAGATAAATTTAACTGAATCAATTTGCTTAATAGCCAATTGAAGAGCAAAGCCAGCAGCAGCAGCAGCAACAGTAAGGACAAAAAAAATAAGAGAGCCAAAAATACAAAAAAAAAAGAAAAGAAAAAGAAGAAGAAGAGGCAGCTAGCAAAAACAAAAACAAAAACAAACCGTCTACAGTTTTAGTGTCATTTATTTTAACGTTGATTTCTTCCTATCCATTTATTTACATTGCACACTTCTCAGCGGAAAAGGCCACCCAGCCACCCACAAGGACGCCCACCCAGCACACCACACTCCAGCTTCTGCCTCCTCCCTCTCTTCTCTCTTAATGAAACGCCGTCCGGCTGGCTTAATACAAACGCGCTTCAACAGTGCCCAAAAAACACAATGAAAATAAAGACAATGAGGCAGAGAAAGAGGCAGAGGGAGAGGGAGAGAGGAGGAGAGGTTGGGGTTTTTCAGTGTGCGAAAGATTTTATAAATCTTAAAAGTGGCGGCACAATTATATAAGCTTTATATAAGTCTTTGGCATTAGCTTCTCTCTCTCTCTCTCTCTCTCTCTCTCTCTCTCTCTCGCAGCTTTGGTCAATTTCAATTACGACGCATGAGACGAGCCCCATTGCATAAGAGCTCTATGCGGGGCGGAGAGGTCTATACCTACCGGCACTGATTGTGATGGGGTTAAAGTGCCTGGCATTTAGAAACGGATGTTCCGATTCACATTTTGCACTGCAATAAGATAAACGTGGCCAGTTCCGGTTGGCTCTGGTCCCTGCTCAGAGTGAAAGCGAGTGCAAGCGAGGGCGTTTCACATAAAGTCTCGCAGCTCACGCAGTTGTTATTGTGAGTGAATATATTACGCAAGAGAGGATACGAACGATGATTTGATACCCTTACCCAAATGGTGTTATATAGAAAAAAAAAACTTGGTATTTAAGCTCTAGAGTTCATAGAGTATATGCGAAAGTGATGCGAGCAAAAAATTTTTCTTAGAGAGCGAGGGAGTGGGAGAGAGAGGAGAAATCATCAGGGTGAGAGGGAGAGAGACAGAGAGAGGGAGAGAGAGAGATCCACTGCAGCTTCTCTTTCTCTCTCTCTCTTTCTGCTCCTCTCCAATCTTCTCTAAGTAAAGAGAAACCCAAGTATAATCAGTCCCCTCTCCTGCCTAAGCACTACCTCTCTCTCTCTACTTCCCTCGCCCTCGCCCGTTACACTCTGCCCAACAAAGTGTAAATACCCTTTGCTAGAGTATCAGGAGTTCAATTAAATACAAATTCTTTTGCGTTTCGGCCAAAGCTGAAGAAGTGGACAGCTTAAGGGAATTAATTTCGATTGGGCTCTGTCTGGGTGTGGTTACTTTTTTACGCCTGTTGGAGCGACCCTCGTTGCGTTGTTGTTGTCTATGGCTAAGGCGTGTGTTACGCACATGTCTGTGTGTGCCTGTGTGTGTTTGTGTGTGGAGGTCCTTGGCCAAGTCAAGTCAAGTCAAGTCAAACTGATTTGCATGACGAAACAAAGGTGCGTAGAGACGGGCAGCCACGGCGCGGACCGAACAGGTCGAAACATTGGGGCCGCTTATCGCAATGGGTAAATCTCCCATGGAGCTAAAGGTAATTGCCGCGAAGCGCCCATTTTTCGCACGGATCGCTTACGCACATGTCCATAAAAATAGATAGCTGTATGCATATATATATATACATATATATAAAGCATGCCGGATGTGAATGAATGTGCATGGCGAGAGGAGGAGGCGCAGTAGCAGGAGCAGGAGCAGCACGAGGGGCAGTGGGTGAAGCAACTCGAGTCGGAGCCTATGCAACTAATTATAGGGCGCGTAACGGATTTTAATTATCGCACTGTGCGCGCTCGCTCAGCTGTTGCCTGGTTGAGTTTCCTTGACGTAATTGTTGCTGTTGCCATTTTTTGCTGCCCGTTTAGCTAGGGAAGCAAAGGTGGGCATATTGGCTTTGTGTGGGGCACAAGTTGGAGTTGTATGAAATTTTTAATAAATATTTTATATTAAATATATTTTCAAATTAGTTTTATAAAATTTTTAGAATATTTTATATGATTTTATGTTTTTTACCGAAATGTTTTATATATTTTTATATTATTTTAATATTATTTTTATAATATTTTATATATTTTTTATTTTATTTAATTATTTTTTCCATATTATTTAACTATTTTCTCAGCTATATTGGAGCTTGTTTATATACGTCGACTAGGAAAAGGCTAAGAACTGAAATCACAATCCAGAACTGATCTGTAGATCTGTACAAACTCTGAAACTGATCTGAATAGCTCTACACTCTAATCTACGCACTCTAATCTGAAAGCTCGACAAGATACACTTCAACTTCCAGCTAATTCATTATTAAAATATTTTTTGATTACGAACAAGCATCCGCCAGTCAGTTATTCCAGACTATGAGCAACAGCAAAACAAGGTCCAATAGTCTCCGTTTTTTTTTTCTCTCTCTTTCGCTTGTGGGTGCAGGTAGAGTTGGTCGTGGACCTGAGGCCTAGGCACGCCCTGAACGACAGTTACAAACAGCCGGCTGTGGCAATCGATTGATTGTGGCCAAACACGCAGCGTTTGGACAGGATAAATCAAGTTCCTGACATTTTCTTAGCCTCTAGCGTGCGTGAACTTCGTTAATGTAGGCGCAGAGCCAAAAGCCCAAAACAACAACAACAAAAGAAGAAGTTAAGTAAAAGCAGCAGGAGCAGCAGCAGGCAACAGGCCTCATATAAAAGCCAATATCCAATTCCCAAACGCTGCGCGTAATGGACTGAAATCCAATACAGAAATATGCATGAAACACACACACGCACAAACAGAACTATGTATATATATAGATATATAAATATATATATAGAAGATACATATGTACATGTGTGTATATGTGTTAGAGACACAGACTCCAACGCAGATGTCAAGGAAATATGCGCCGTTTAGTCACAACTGTCAGTTTTCAATTGATTTGTCGAGCCATCCTGTGCAAGGGCCATGGCTGTCCTGGGATGGGGCTGGGGGCGGAGGCTGCCTGGCGTCCATCAAAGCCAAAGCCAAAGCCAAAGCCAAACAAAGCAAATGTGAAAACATTAAAGCCATTTTGCTCGAAATATGAAATATGGCTGCGATAGTTGCCCACACCAGAAATGCTGCCCATTCGGCGTTCGCCATTCGCCATTCGCCATTTCCCATTTCCATTTGAGTTGTGGCCCGCAGCTTTCGTCCTGCGAAACTTGTTTGCCAGTCATGCAAGCGAAGTCAATTTTCGTATCGTCATTGTTAACATCATCAATTTGTGTGCTTAATTTGGAAACTGACGCGCAGCCGAAACGAGGGGAGACAAAGGCCAAGACCGGGACGAGGACCGCAAGCAACTAGGACACGCCAGGACCAACTAGCACTCTCACCTTCAAGGAGCGCCGAACATAAATTGAGATACGGCTGCTGCTGCTGCTATTGTTTATTACATTTTGCACACACTTGACGAAAGTGCGGCGATAAATACGAAAGCAACTCATATATAGCCGCCAGGATATGAGCTGAATTTAAGGATATGAGTGTCCATGTCTGTGTGTGTGCGTGTGAAGGATACGTCGAATAACGCAGGCCTTGGGGGCCACAAAATCAAAACAATTGCAGCTCAATTCAATTGCTCGCAGCACAGATGAGAATCGAGTCGAGGCGAGTCGTGGCAGGAGCCAGCCGTAATGGCGAGTGTCCTGGCATGTCCTGTTGCGAAGTTCATGAGGTTATGATTTGGGCTGAACAGTTCGACGATTGTGTTACAATTTGTTACAGCTGTAAGGAAGCTGTGTGAAAGCTCTCGAGGGACTTTTTAGCCAATATAAATTTTGATCCTTCTTGAAAAATGGAAGCAAACATAAATAGCATCAAGTGGAAAACTGAAACGTTAACGAAAGGCGGGGCGCATCGACGACATAAATGAGTGGCGGACTGAGCAGCACATTTAGTAGCAAACAAACACACATACAGAGGGAGGGAGGGAGAGCGAGAGAGAGATAGAGAGATAGCTGCACGCACTGCGGCTGTGAAGGACACACAATGTTAGAGCTACCCATATGTATCTATGTGTGTGCGTGTGAATGTGTGTGTCTGTGTGTGTGTGTGTGTGTTGCTTGTATTTGTAATAAAAGCGATGAAAATGGCAACAACAACAACAATGACAGCAGAAAGGAAAACGAAATGGCAAAATAAATTGAAAGAGAAACAAATAAAAATCAACGAGAAAAAGGCTGCGGAAAAAAAGGAAGCTCAGTCGGAATAAGCCTTCAGAGTGAGAGGGACAGAATTGTAGCTAGTAGCAAGCAAATATTGAACGCACAACAATAATAACAACAACAACAGCAGTAGCAGCAGCAACAGCAACAGCAAGACACACACATACACACACACACGCACAGCAGTTGAAGGAAAATAATCGTCGATAAAAAGCTGGCGCCAAGATAAACGTAATATGAGCTAACCATTGCCCCGGCCCGAACGGCAGACCCAGACCCAGACCCTGGCCACGGCCCCGCCCCTTGGCGCCCCAGCTCCGGTCCTGGCCCCTGTGGCAAGTGGCTTCGCACATCACACAGGGCATTATTGGGTGACATGTGAAGAAGCTCTCTAGGCTCTGAAGCCTTGAGCAGCAAACGGGCTTTAGCCCACTTGAATTTGTGTTTTACAAGATACAATTCAGTTAATTCCCAAAGAAAAGTTAGTCGAGAGTGGCATTAGAGAGTGGCTAAATGTTTATGCAAGCGTACAAAAAAAAGGAGGAAAACTAGAAGCTGCCTTTATCACAGATGGCGAATAATTTCGATATGCCTTAAATTGTTGCATACTTTCAGGCTGTTGAATAAAAGCATTTAATGTTTTCCTTTAAATTAAGTATTTTAATCAAAATTTGCATAGCAAATGGAAAGTGGATATAAAATTTTGTTAAAAACTAAATTTTATATAATTAGTAATATTTGTTAATGTTAAATATCAGTTATATTATAATTGATATTCAGCTGTCAATGCTGAAAAAAAAAACAGCCTGAAAGTAGGCAACAATTTTTAGTCTAGATCATGTAGATTGCTATGCAAAACTTGGCTAAAGATTTAATATCATTAAAGCATTTGAATTTCAAAACAAATATTGAAGTCTTTTACTTGTCCCTTTGGTCAATTTAAGTGAGCGTGAGTGGGTGTGTGCTGGGCAGCATTTAAAAGCTGACGTTCACAGCTCCCAAATGGCTTAAAATTTATGACACAAATAAAAGTACTGGACAGCAGTCATCACCCAAATGCTCGAATTCGATTGGATGCGCAAAGCCACCGTCAGCAGTGGTCCGTCCGCAGCTTCGCCCCCTTCGTGGTCAATCACCTGCCAGTGCGCAAGAAATGAAAACACAAATAAATTAATATTTGGCTTAGTGAAATTCAATTTCTTTACGAGTATCCGGTGTCCGGCAAGGGACAGAGCTGTGCGTTACTGGTTGCTGGCTTCTGGCTGCTGGCTGCTAGCTGACGATAAAACGCTTTCGTTTTCAGGTAATTGGTTGTAAGTGGCATAAACATAAAACGAAAACTGAATATTTATGACATTATTGGACTGTTCGCCTACCCAGCTCGATAGGAGCTCGAACAAATTCAAACCCCAACGGCCGGTGAGCCGTTTGATTATCGTTTCCGCCACAAAAACTAGTTTTGATAGATATTGAGTATTTCCGGGATTTAAATTTAGTTGATTTCATTTTTAATAATAAATAAATTGCAATATTAAGCAAACTATAAGTATTAGATATTTAAAATTCTAATTAGTTAACTCTTACGATATGCGAACAAAGAAAATTGAAAACAAATTTATATACCAACAGCTGACTGCGACTATCGCTTTCGATTATTATCTGTTTCATTCACTTTGACTATCTACTGACCGTTTCCGGTATTTGTTTTCTGGTATATTTAATATTTAATGGGTGAGCTTAAACTGATTGTAGATTTCAGCTAGAATGAAATACAAATTTTATTCTTTTCAAAATTTATAAAAGTTCTCTTTGTTTATTATTATGCAATAAATCAGTTAATTACACGCATTTTTCTATTTTGCTATTATTAAATAATCACACGCTTTATGGTATTTAGTATTTCGAATAAATGCTGCCACACTGAACAGCTGATTTCCGAAGTAGCTTCTCTCGTTATCAAAACAAAAGTGAAATGCACTCGTCTCGGGTCAATAAACAATAAATAAATGTATTTTTATAGATATCTAACAATATAGTGTGACTACAGCTAATCAACTAAAGTATTATTCTCACAAAATGAGCGACGCAATGCTAGCTAAAGACCTATTGATACGCGCTGTCGAGTGCGATCAGAGTGGGAGAATTTTAGAAGCCCAAACGCTCTACCAAGATGGCATTGCGCAGCTAATGGCGTTCGTACACAGCGAACCGGATAAGGTGAAGCAAAAAGGTTTTCTAACGCGAATCAGAGAGTACATCGATCGTGCTGACGCCATCAAGGCGAGGGTCAATGGCAAAATGATGCTCGGCGAGGTGGTGGCCCATCTGTCGATCGAGGAGAACGATATTGGGAACGATTACGATCAGATATTTGGCAAATACATGACCAACGAGACCCTTGAAATTATGCTCGAAGAGCCATATATATCACAAAACTATCAGGTGAGCTTAGGAATACTTAAAGAAAGTTTTTATGTTATTATTTATATTCTCGTTATATTGCCGTTAGTATCAAAATCTTATTCGCTTCCTGGAGCTAGCTGTGACAAACTGCAAAGAGCTGAAGTACTTTCGCTTGATCACCAAAAAAGATACCAACAATTTGGAGCAGCAAAAAACGAATTTGGGCCAAATTAAAGCCGATTTAGAGCGACGCCAAATCGCCTTCTACATCAAGTACGAGGATACGTTGCATGATCGCAAAATATTGTAAGTAAAAGAATGTATAATTTACTACCCATCTTATCTCCCGACGTTATTTATAGCTTGAGCAATGGCTATATTATCAAGATCGGACGTGGGCTACACTTCTATAAGGCCTCCAATCCCATGTACTCCATTGGCCTGACCAATTTCAAGTATAGAAAGTGTTTGCAGACCGATGTCGACATATGGCGTTCTTCCCCTAAAACTTAAGAACCAAAAAAAAAGACAATCTATTGACCATAGAAAATTCAATAGTATCTAATCGCTTCTATCGATTCCTGTATAAAGTTTTAAGGTTATTAAGTATTTTCTGTCTGAGTTTTATGAGTTTGCCTGTTTTATAATAAAGTTTTTTGTAGTTTTTTTTTTTATTTTGCCCAATTAAGTTATCTTAAGACTTACTGATATTAAAAATAAATATTTTTAAAATAAATTTTTGTAAAAATTTTTAAAAAGCATAACGAAACCGGTAATGCATTTATATTTGTTAATATTCATTATGTCATGTCAATTAAATTGATTCCTTTTGAACTCACATTTATTTTAAGAAGACATTTTCTGAGTTCTATGTAAAAAGTTTAACTTTAAGTTTGATTTTAAAGTTTTTTTCGTGCGAATTTTGCTATGCAATAAATTATGAAAACTATATACATATATATGTATATATATCTATATGTATGTGGATATATGGCAATGCCTGCAGGGGCGTATTTTTTCTGCTGGCACATAAAATGTTTAAAATTCATAACTTCGAAAGCAAAGGCAGCTGCACAGCTGGTGAGCTGGCTGACTGTCTGCTGGCTGCTGTTTTGAATGCCGCTAACAGCGGGTGGCCAATGCAGTTGCATATAAAAGACAGAAACGGAAGCGAAACGCTGGATACCTCAGCAGCAGCAGCAGTAGCAGCAGCTACCATTGTCGCCAAAAAAGGAATCTTGCTTGCAATGTCCTTAAAGCCAGTTACGTCTGCAGCCACGTCTCCTACACAGCAGCTCCGCTCTATCTCGCTGTCTCTTGGCTTTGGCAGAGACATGTGCGTGGATAATTAGAACTGCGCCACAGTTGGCTGCACACGCTTGCTTATTCCACTCCTGGCCAGGAGTCTGGATTCACACACACACACACACCCACGCACACTCACACACACAATATATTTTCAATTTACTTGGTGGCATGCCAAGGATTTATCAACAGATGAAGGCAATTGTGTTACGCGACGGCCTAATAAATTGCCAGCCAGAGCTAAAAATGCTTTGCTCGCTTTTAAATTTTATGGCGCGTAAGAAGGGCATACACTAATGCGACCGAAACCAACCCCCACACGCCCCCAACATCCCCAACGAATTTCAGTTCAGAGTCCTGTAGACCATTTCGGGCTAAGCTGGCTATTCATTGCCGGGGATCATCTAAAACATGCAACAAGACGGAGCGTGAGAGGCAGACAGACCCATTGCGAGAATTGCCTAAAGGCCAGGATTTTCCACACTCTCGTGGCTTAACCTGACAATTAGAATCAGCTCCAGTTCAGTTCACTCTCAAAACTCATCAGCAGCTAACTATAGATGCAATCAGTTTACTTCAACTATTTCTAAATTCTCTACTCGGAGAGTAGCCTGTGCTCTATAACTATTTCTGGTAGTGAAATATTTATAAGAGAAAAGTAAAAAGCTCCTGGATAAATTACTTTTAATTTTTTTTTTAGTGAGCAATATTTTTAATATATTTTTTAATATTTTTTTAGTACTTTATGAAGATTTAAATAAAAATATTTTTATTGTTTTTTCTAATATTTTAATTTCTTTTTTACTATTTGAATGTTTTTCAAATATTCGTTATTTATTTTTTTAGTTTTTTTGTTTTAATATTTTTTGATATTTTTTATATTATTTTTAATATTTTACAATATTATTTTTTAAATAATATTTTATATTTTTGTTAATTTTTAATCATTTCTTTAACATTTTCTTGATTACTAAACAAAAGCTAAGCAATTTGCTCGGCAAGGACTCCGCAAGGACCTGCCGTTGCCCGATTCGCGACAGGCACGTCAACAACGCGACGTGGAACAGCAACAGTTACACTGCAAATCCTTTGGCAGTGTCTGCCAATTTGTGAGCTTGCGAATGCACTTATTCCGGCAGCCAGAGGACGACAAAGGATAAACAATGTATAGAGTAATACAATGCATAACCAGCGAATTAAAGGGGAAGCCACGAACCAGAAGCATAACTAATCCGCATCTTTAGAGCCGCAACGCACACACGCGCACGCAAAAATAAGCTGAGGCGGAGTTGCGTGGGGGTGGCTAGGTTAGTGGGTGTGGCACTTTTCTATTACGCCAAGTACGTACGTAGGGCAAAGGATATGAGTGGTAAATGTTTAAGCGAAGTGTTTTTAGGTTCAGCACTTATGACATTACATTTTATGCATGTGTGTGTGGGTGTGTGTGTGTGTGGGGTGTACGTATGTGTGTGTGTGCTCTCTCTATTAATTTGCAATGGCTGTATGCCCCCAGCTCCCGCCTCAGCCCACGCATCAAAATGCCTACGCACACGATTGTTGTGGCAAAGATTTGTGAAAGCGCCACGTAATTGACTTTGCTGATGGTTGCTTGTCCTTGTTGTCGTTGTCGTCCTCGTTGTCGTTGTTATCCTTGTTGCTGTCGCTGCTGCCTCTGCCTCTGCCTCTGCCTCTGCCTCTGCCTCTGCCTCTGCCTCTGCCTCTGCCTCTGCCACTGCCACTGCCACTGCTGCTGTTGTTACTTCCACGAGCAACTGCTGTTGCTGTAAAATTATCATAGTTGGGGCCCTGGTATATGTATCGCATTATGTACACATATACTTATGCCGATTTACGCATAAAACTTTGGATTCGGATTTGGACTCGGGGCGCAAAAGGACCAAAGGACGCAAGTCCAAGCCGAAGGCAAAGCAGAGAAAAAATATATTTATAAATAAAAATAAAAAGGATGGCGCCTTCCGAAGTAAACATTTTCATTCTTTTTTTTTTTAATACTCTGGAGCTATTACGATTGGCTAGAAGGGTAGATTGACTATAAGGAATGGTATGGGATCGTAAAATAAAAAGAAAAGTATTTAAAATAAGGTTTAAGGTTTTAGTTGATATAAAAATAAATAAAACTTGAATCAATCCTATCCACAAGAATATGTCATGTAGATATCATTGAGAATGGGTTCAGTTCGGCTAATGTTATGATAGCTTGCAGACAGGAACTTCAAGGAATAGAATTTTCTTTACTAGGTGTACATCTAGAGAATTTCATATACCATTTTCATATCCCATTTCCACATCCCCCTTTTAAAGGATATCCTTAGGTCTCGCACACTCGTTGCAAGCACTTTAACTTGTTTTGTTATGTTTTGTTTTTATTGCTGCCAGCAGCATTGACTAGAACAACAACAGCAACTGGCAAATGTCCCACTTGTTACAAGACCCAGCTCCACTCAGCGAGAAGGATTGGGTGGTTGGATGGGTGATTGGGTGGTTGATGGGTCTACAAAATTGGGCCATAACTTTTGTTTTGCTACGTAAAATGGCGCCAAGCAACCTATATAGGCCAGACAGCATAGCACAGCACAGTCGAGCAGAGCAGAGCACATAAAGTCGATTCTTAACTCTCGAACTACAAACGCAACAGCAATTCAAATCAAAAACGTGCCATCAATTGGGCAGCCCCCAACTACAGGTTTTAAGCGCATATTGCGTATACGCCGCATATAAAGAGATGTGACTAGGCGGCTGGGCGGGAGGTCAGGGCGGGGCGTGGCAGGGCGGGTCAAGTATGGATCGCATCATTAGCGCCCTGGACCGCAGCTCCATTAAGACGCGCCGAGTGACAACTGGTCCGAGTCTCAGGCACAGTTCGTATATGAACTAAAGTGATTTTCACGTAATTGTCCAGCTGTCTGCTTGGCAGAGCTGTCGGAATAAGTTCAAATGAATCAGTCATTAGAAATGATCTTTTATACTGATTCAATAAAAACTAGCTCTATTGGTTAGTCAAATGGTTCATGAGCGATACATATGAAATGAACTTGAACTGATTCAGTGAAAATGAACCAGTTACTTTCATGTAATTCAATTATTCATAAGAGACGAACATAAAAATGTTTTATCTATTGACTAAAACGATTTAGTGAACCATTGAACTAGTTCATTGGAATTGAACTAGTATATTACAGCTTCTATAACAGAACTAGAATCGCAAAAAAATATAAAGCTCGTGCTCATAATTCGCTAATCACAAAATGAGCAACTGAACTTGTCCATTAGAACTGAACCAGTATATGCCAACTTCAAATTCCAATACGAATCATTCAAGCTGAACTATTGAGTCGAATATAAGTCACAGTTCATGACTGGCAAAATGATTCATTGAACTTATTCATTGAAATTGAACTAGTTTATGTCAGCTCAATGGTCCAACTGTTTGTCTCTCTCTCTCTCTCTCTCTCTCTCTCTCTCTCTTTCTCTCTATCTGTCTGTCTGTCTGGCACTTTAGTTGCCTTTGTTGTTGCTGCTGCTGCTGTTGCTGTTGCCTCGTGCTTGGCTAGATTAAAAGCTGTCACAGGCCAAACAAAAGGCAACCGCAGCGCCAACAATTCACAAAGGATAAGCAACAACAACAACAACAACAATAGCAACATTTTGTTATTGTGTACGCTTTAGATTTGCAATGTATGCCGATTTATAATCAATCAATGTCAGCGCAAAATTCGAAGCGGGTGGCCCAAAGTGGGCCGTGCGGGTTCTAGGCCGGGGCAGCCGGGCAGCATATGCTAGCACAAAAAACAGGCGTTCATTAGGCTACAAAAGTCTTTGCGCACCTCCTTCCACGCCTCCTGCGACTCCTTCAAGCAACGCTCTGGCGCATTATAAATAGTGCGTGCATAATCGCCCTCAATCTAGCCATATTAAAAGCTCAACATAAACCCAACCACCTTTTTATAGATCATTTTTAAAACCAAAACCAAAGCCAGAGCCAGAGTGAAAGCCAGCTTATAAGCTTCAAGCTTTCCAAATCGTTAAACGCACTAAATGGGAATGGCAATGGGAGAAGTTAGAAGGACATGTATACTAAATTAGTTAATACTTCTTCAATAAGACAAATATAAATTTCTGCATTCCAGAACTTATATAAAATTAAAAAACAAAATTATATATTCAAATAATATAAGAGTAAAATAAAAAAAATTAATTTATTAAAAATAAAAAATTTAAATGAAAACAAAAATAAAATACAAATAAAATACAAATATAATTAAATAGATTTCTGTATAGTAAATAAGCTTTTATTTTTAATGTAATAATTTGTATTATTTTATTAAAATTTAATTTTCTAAGTTTTAATTAAATTATAATATATATTATATTATATATAAAAAAAGTTTAAAATATCTTTAGGTATTTATATTTTTACACACACACTTCTCCTCTCAAAATATTTTCCAAATTTGATCGACTATCTGTATTTTGCTGTCTATCTAAAAGATACTCCAGCCCTGAGCAATAGGCATCAGTTAATTGCTGGAGTTGTTAAGCGTCGCTTTAAAGCGGCATTAACTGCTGCGACTTGGGCTTTTAATGAAGTAAAGATGTTTAATGACCTGACTTAAGGCCTTGACAGTGTTGACAACTTGGCATTAAAAGCCCGAAATTGTAATTTGAGTAATTAAAATTTGGCTACGATAATCGAATGGAATGGCACAGGTAACGGAACTTGCTATATATAAATATATATATATAGGTATATATAGAGCTGACGTTTGGATGTGTAGGCGGCATAACCAGGCAGCAGTCAATGTCAAGCCACAGAGACTATTAAATACACACGCAGGCACGCAAAAGTGCTGAGAGACAAAGCCAAGGCTAAGAGAAAAGGCTAAGGCAGAAGCTGGAGCTGAAGCTGTTGGCAGGAGCAAAGAACAGGAGCAAAATGGAGCAAAGGCAGCTTCCATAATTCGCTTGACGACTCTGAAATCGTGGGGAGTAAAAGCCATTAAAGTAACAACCAGGCACAGCACGTTTTTACGGCTCTCTGTGCGTGTGTGTGGGTGAGGGTGTGGGTGTGGGTGTGGATGGGGTGATGCCTGGCCTGGTCTGTAAAGGGGAAGCTGTTGCTATTGTTGTTGTTGCTGCTGGTGAAACTCAATCGTAAGCGCAGCAGCAGCATCATAAACGACGGCGTCGGCATTTAGAAAGCGCAGATATTCCTGTCAAAACGATAAGCGCGCCTTAACAGCAGCAGGAGTAGGAACAGCAGCAGCAGCAGCAGCAGCAGGAGCTGACACTGAAACTGGAGCAGCAACAGCAGCAACAGACAGGATGAAGACGCACTAAGAGAAACTGTGAAGTTTCTTTAAAGAAATTTGAGTATAATTTGAGAATATTTTCTAGACATGGAAGGGAATTCCTAGTCAATTTTTAAAAATATTTAAATTAAATAAATAAAATAATAAATAATATTTTTAATATAATGAAATGAATTGTCATAGATGAAAATTATTTTAGAGAATTGTTTTTTGTAATTATTAAAAATTTATATAAGGGAAATTACAATTATAAATGAATTTTAGGATACTTAGGAAAATTTTAATTAAATAAAAATTTAAATAAAATAAAAATTAAAATAAAATAATTAAGAAAAATATTTTAAAAATATTAAAAAATTAAAAAAAAAATAATTTAAAAAATAATACAAAAAATAAAAGAAAAATTATGTATTAATTTATATAAAAATACTTAACTTACCTGAATTATATCACGTTTTTTCCTCTGAACTCTCTCTCTATCTCTCTTCCACTAATAAAACCCTTGCTCTTCTTAGGGATATCACTCCAAGTGTCCAATCTTGAGGTGAATAAATTTGTTGATAGTTCATTTCTATAATTTCTATCATTTTTACATTTATTATGGTTTGTATATAATTACAATAGCTTATTTTAGTATTGTTTTTAATTTTCCCTTAATGCTTCACTCAATTTCTTTACCTGCGCCTAATTTACAACCCACTCAGACTTTTCTCTCAGTGCGCGTTGACAGGATTTTTATGCCAAGTGCTGAGCAGCGTCTTTAAACGTTTTGTGGCTAAAATTGCCGCTGGAAGAAGGGCTATGGCAATCGGCCACCCGCCACGCCACACCACACACAGACACACACACCACTCCAGCCACTGCCCCGCCGCCCCGCTGCTGGTGATGTCGCCTGTCTGGCATTGTCATTTATGTATCTATTCGGAGCGGCTTTCTTGCATTGCTTAAATGCCTTACGGTAATTTCATTCACTTACGTTCACATAACTTGCAGAACTCACGTATTCGCATTCGCAATCGCATTCGCACATTTTGAAAAAGGGCGGGATGGGGGCGTGCTGGAGCCTCGCACAAAGTTATGGGCCAGGCGTAAGGTGCGTAATGACATTCGTGTGATAAGCCACACGCACGCGCCTCCAGGACATTTAGAGAGACAGCAGCAGCGACTTTCAAATGCAGCTAATGAGGCAACGGCTGCGGCATTAACAACAAACAAATATGTACATAAATCTTTAGAGTTGCCCGTTATTGTTGTTGTGTTGGCCATGGCCAAGACAATCTGGATGGCCGACAAAAAAAAGAAGAAGAAAATATGGATTGCTGCCTAATCACCTCCCAGAGCTGGGCTATTGGTAGTTGGGGGTCCGCATTCGCCTAAGCCGCGCAAATCCCCAAAAATATTTCACAACTTTATCCCCTTAGGTGGCATTTCGAAAAGTACAGCAAAAAAAAAAAGAAAAACAACTGAACGTATTGCAGTTGGCAGTGATGGACTAGCAGATACCCTAGAGGTGAATTCGAGGTGCAATGAGAGCGGGAATCTTTATAATCTATGATTGGATATATGAGAAATATCCAATGATGATGATGATGATGATGCAGGTAAGGAGAAGTTAGATGAAGAGCAGAAGTATGATAATGATGAGGAGAAATTCGATGATGAGAAGAAGTATGCTGATGAGGATGAAAATGATCATGATTATGGTAAAGATGTTGATAGGAAGTATGATAATGATTATAATGATGACTACATCTAAATAGATGGTAAAGGTGAAGCTGATGAGTATGGGAAATGATAATGATAATGGCAATAACTATGGTGAATATGATCATGTAAATGATTATTATAATTGATGATAAACATGATAGCAAAGATGACGATAAAGATGATCCTGATGAGAATGGTAAGGATGGGAGTGATACGAGGATGATGACAATGATGAACGAACGAACGAACGAACGAACTTGAAGAATGTTTGGAGAACAACAGAGGAACAGGCAGGAGGACAATCGGACAACTAGAAGAGAACAGCATATGTAAATGGATCAGGTTGATCAAGTATGTATAGAGTCTGACTGCAGCCACGCCCCTATTCTATATGTTCTCCAGGCAAACAAACAGATGTCATTCCTAATCAAATATATACCATATGCCATCAGCCACGCCCCCTGCCTACCTGTAACATGCAATCGAACGCCATCAGCATACTCAGTGGAGACGTTCTCCTTGAGCTCAGGGTATCTGGTGCAGAGAAAAAAAAAGAATAAATAATAGAAGCTAGAGCCCAGCTCCATCGGCATCAGCACGTTAATCAAAATGTAAGGACACCCAGGCACTCCAGCTCCCGGCTTCCAGCTGCTGGATAACCGCATCCGTATCGCCTTTTGCAGACACTTGAGTCGAGGCCGAAAAATTTTAATGGCTCAATAAAAATGCCATTTGCGCTGGCAGGCGAACGCCTTGAACGCCAAAGAAAAACTTTGGCTTTAAAAGGTAAAACGAGAGAGAGAGAGAGAGAGAGAGAGAGAGAGAGAGAGAAAAGCGAAAACAAAGCTTAACACATTTCGCAGCCAAATGCTTATCTAATCAGCGTTAAGTAATCCTTGACACCTGAGATGCCCGCAGCCAGGTAGACCAGCCCAGCTCAGCCCAGCTCAGCCCAGCCCAGATGGGCCCACATAGCCAGCTAGCCAACCACCCAGGCGTCAGCCACCCACAGTCAACTTCCGCAAACGGCTTTCAGCTGTCAGAGCAGATTAATCTGCAATTGCCAAAGATTTCCGCTTGAAATCGAATCAAATGTAAATCAGCTGCAGCAGTTGCTGCTCCCCATTGCTGCCTGGGCTGGGAGCGACATTGGCTGCCTTGGGTTGGGCTGTGTACTGGGAGAGGGAGAGGCAGGGAGGGTGAGTCAGTTGCCCCGAACTAGTTGCACATCGTTTATTGGGCATTTATTTTTGCCACCCATTTTGTTTGTGGCGCGCGCTTTATCAAACAGAAAATTTAAAAAACAAATAACAACAGCAACACACAGCAGCCACAACAACAACACCAACACCAACAACAACAACAACTGCTGCCATTAATTTTTTATTGTTTCTTCGAAAAGCGATTTCATGCCTTTACACAGATTTTCCCAAACATTTAAAAGTGCGAAAAGATCAAAGTGAATTCCAATTCCAACTTATTGTCCCTGGCCATGCCCCGCCCCCTATGCACACGCGAGGCGCGGCCGGGGCAGCCCCTAATCCGAATCCATCTTAGCCCCCTCGGCTGTGCTTAACAAGCTGCGTCACCACTGCAAGCGTCTGCTACTGACTGCATGATGCGCGTTCGATATTTGATGGGATATTTTATGGAACGCAACAGCTCGAGAGATGTCAAAGATGTGGCCACGCCCCAATGAGAGTGTATGTATATATATCATAAGAATATTTAGGAATATCTGAATTTGTAGAGTGCCTCTCTACCTCCATTGCTGTCTCTCTCTCTCCCTCTGCTACTCTATCTATCTATCTATCTATCTATCTATCTATCTATCTATCTATCTATCTATCTATCTATCTATCTATCTATCTATCTATCTATCTATCTATCTATCTATCTATCTATCTATCTATCTATCTATCTATCTATCTATCTATCTATCTATCTATCTATCTATCTATCTATCTATCTATCTATCTATCTATCTATCTATCTATCTATCTATCTATCTATGTATGTATCTATCTATCTCTCTATCTGTCTGTCTATCTATCTATCTATACATCTATTTATAATCTATCACCTATATATCATTTATCTATCATCTATCTTCCTTTCCATCTATCTGGGTATCTACCTCTCTCTTTCTATCTCTCTCTATATCCCTCTCAATCTCTATCTCTATCTTTCTCTATCTATCTCTCAATCTCTCACTCTCTCAACCTTTCTCTGTCACTCTTTCTCCCCCTCTCTCTCCGCATCTTCTCTCCCTCTCCCCAATACCAACCAACCACCTCCCATTCATCCTCACCCCGCATAAAAGCCAACATACTCTTCCCACACTTAGTGAGCGCGCATAAAAACTATAAATTCTCTAGCTCCAGCTCCTAAACCTAACCCTGGCACTTGTTATGCTCCGCTAGCCTGCATCCACTCCCACTACCATCCCCGCCAACTCAGCTGCTTGATGATGTGGCGTATTTGCTTGTAAACATTTGACGAGTTCCAGCTTTGGCAAAACAAAAGCCACATTATAATAATAATAGTAAAAATAATAATAGAGAGTAACAGCAGCAGCAACAGCAGCAGTAGAAAAAAAAAAACTAGTCAATATTTTGGGCCAGCTGCTGAAAGTCGGCCAGGACCTAGGCCTAGCCTATGGCTGGCTGCTGTGCCCGTTACCAAATTAAATCAGCAGCAACTGTTTCCTCGACTTTAGCTGCAAACTGATTTTTTGCTAGCGTTGCCAAACCGCATATCAAACTGTCGACCATTTACCATTGGAGCTACAACGAGGTGCGGGCCGTGCCAAGTGGTTTTGGCTGCCTCTTGTTTTCATAACAGTGCTCCAACCCACCGCCCACCGCCCACCTCCCATCTCTCTGCCCTCACATGTGTGTGTGTGTGTGTGTGTGGCAAAACCCACCCCGACTAACTTTTGACGCCACTCTGTCTGCCGCGCCACGCCTTGGCGGCTCTACCGTCCGCTCTTCCCGCCTCTCAGCTTCACTTCTCCTCCGCTCCTCTCCTCCCTTCTCTTCTCTCGTCTGTACAAGAATTCATAGATGCATTTTTTATGGTATACCCTAACGCTTGAGCTCTAGTGCCAAGCCTATCAAGCTGGCGCATACTAGGCAGAGTGTTCGGCTTTGCGTGGCTAAGGCTGAAAATATAATAAACAAATATTAAAATAAATAAACAAAATTATAATAATAAATATTTAAAAAAAAAATTGTTTTTAAATTTATATAAAATTTTTATTATTTATATAATTCATTAACTTCCTAGAGTACCCACACTTCGGCGTGCCAGATTCAACTTCTACATTGTTATATCGTCACTTGTATTGGGGGCGGGGTGGCGGCTGCAGCAGCCGCTGTATCGGGGGCAACTAGCTCGAGTTGTTTACACGTGCTTTTGATGCGATGCGTGTGTTCCGTATAGCCCGCAACTGGAACTGCAGCGCCCCTTCGATGGGGCCCAAACCACGACGTTCCACGTTCCATGTTCACTGCATGAAGTTTTGCGTACTCTTTTTTTTTATTATTATTTTATTTACATACAAACACACACACACTCACACACATGCAGCAGCCGATTACCAAGTGCAGCGCTGCCCCTCACCCTCTCTCTCTCTCCCTCTGCACACATAGAGCAGCCGACTGCCAAGTGCAGCAGCTGCCCTCTCACTCTGGCTGCCTGGCTCCAACTTTTTCCCATGAAAATAAACACGAGCTGGTTCACGGCAGTCGCCAAGATGTCTGCGCTTTGCTTTGCTTTGCTTTGCTTTGCATTGCTTTGCTGACGCTCGTCTCCCCACCTGGGGGCGGAGCGGAGGCGTGGCTGTCAGGATGTGCCAGGATGTGTTGCTTGCCTTGTTGCCGCATTTTAATAATGCATCGAAATGAAAGTGGCTGTCAACTAGAGATTTGACAGCTGCTTTGTCGCACGACAAGGATCGATGATGAAGACAGGTGAGATACGCAAATACCCACACACACACACATACACACACACACCCACATATACTCATACCTGACAATTGATTCTAGTGGGAATAGCAACTTTGTTGTTGATAATTAGCTCAGCCATAAGGAAAGCCAAAGACGGGGGCCCTGCGCTCATTAGCAATCGACTCGACTCGACTCGACTCGGCTCGGCTCTATATATAAGTCATAAATGAAATAAATCTCCCGACCCAGTCGGATGGCATAAACACGCTTTGAAGTGCAAATTACCCGCGGGGTCAACCAATCGAGCCCAGTTGGGGGGCGTGGGGCGGCGCGGCTGTATCAGAGGTCGAGCAGGAGAGGCAGTTAACAACGCTCGGTCATAATACATCTTTGAAAATCTGTTTAATGGCCAAGCCGAACCACTTGAGAAGCTTTTGAAGCTGTCGATATTCTAAATTTAAACAAATAAACAAACACACACACACACACACAGGCACACCTGGAACTGTTGTTGAAAGTTTATTGTTTTTGAAAAATGAAAAAAAAAAAAAAGAATTCTTTTGCTTTGCACCTTGAGCATCCGTTAATTTGCCACTTGAAAAGTGCAAATCTTTTGATTCATTGTCAGCAAAACAAATTGAATGAAGAAATCTGCCTCAGACTCATATCGACAGCAGCCCCACCTGCGCCTCAGCCAATTAGCTGCAGCCATTCGATACGGAAACAATTAGCACCTTCAAATTTAAACACCTGATTCTCCAGCTAATGTACATACATACATATATCGTATAATCGAATTCAATCAATTCTTGAAGCATAATATTTCCCTCAAATATTCTAAATTGATTGAATTTTTTAATATTTTTGATTTTTGATATTTCGATTGATATAGAATTCATCAGAATTGATATCTGTATGCTCTGTATTCTATGTATATTTCTTTGTTTAATATTATTAAACTTTGTTGGATTTTTAAATAAATTGTTTATGTTAAAATAACACGAAATTGAATACAAAATATTTATGCGGGTTCAAAAAGTGTTAAGAGTGTATATTAGCTTTGTGGAATGTGTGTCTTGAAGCTCATATGTAGCCATAGAAACTACAGATTTGTATCATATTTAGTTGAGATAGCCTTGTCTTAGCAACTAGTTCAAGTTAGAGTTAGGATCTTGACGATCCTTGCTCTTATAACTCGCTTTGCATGAAGAAAATATCAATCCTATATATCAGATGCCGAACGAGTATCTACTAGTCGTCGACACCCTCCTGCAAAGCTCATACCTATTTTAATATACCTTTTCAGCAAATGCTATAGCTAGGCATATTAAATAGATTGGTTTATAATAACAATTAAAACAAATTTCTTTGTTTAATATTACGAAATTAAGATTGAAAAATTTTCTAATTCTTAAACAAATTGTTTATAAGGCAGAAGCAAAATATTGAATACAAAATATTTATGGCAAGCGAGTAAAATATTTGAAAAATTTTATAAAATCAAATATGAAATAAGAAAAGTTAACTTTACATAAATAAGTATTTATTTGGAGTAGTTGAGCTATATAAAGATTTGAAAAATATTTTTAAAATATTAAAAAAATATTTTTTTTATTTTAAAAACATATATATAAACTAATATATAAATATATATCAAATTATAACTTCAGCCTACGACTCTCCGCTAATTCAGCAACAAAACTTGATTTGCTTGCACATTTCTCAACAATTTCTCTCAGTGTTTATAGAAGCTTGATGCCAAGTCTCCCAGGTACACTAAAAGACATTTAACAGCTCATTCGGCAAACGCTTAACTGTAGTTAACTGCAGGTAGCTTAGCTTAACCTTCACTCCCAGAGACACCTGCGAGGAAAACAAATGTTAACATTTGACAGATTTGCTCATCAATGGACACGTGACCATATCGAAGCTACTGCCTTAAGAGCTCTATCAGAGGAAACACTCTATATATAGTTGGGGCTGGGGGGCACGCAACTAGTGTCAAGAATCGCATAAATTTCCGATTTCGTTTCGGGGCATAGAAAATACCATTTTTGGACTCCCGAAGTGTGCCATTTAATGGCCACCAAAGGTCACGTTCACACCATCCTAATGGCCAGAATGTCGTGGATGGCGGCGGGCGCCCGACTGACAATTCAGGTAATGTGGATAATTTGCTGTCAATGATGTGTAACGCCGCCAACAGCACCAGGGAAAATCTTTATGATGATGAGTAGAAGGAGGCTGAATATATAGAGCTGCTCGTATTTGTTGTCAAACAACGAAGCAGGCAGCTAATAGCCCAGCCTCTGTTACTCTAAGGGTACTATAAATAAATGCCAAACTAGCTGTTAAGAGCCGAGCCGAGCATATTGTCGATCGACGAGCGACCGCAAGAGCTGTGTATGAGGGATGGCCTGATAGATGCTTTGTTATTTTGATTTAACTGCAACTGTGAGCAAATCAAATTTTGACAAGCTGTTGACTTGTTGGTTAGCTGCTAACAGATCCATAGAATCACAGATCAAAGTCTATAGACTCCATAAATCAGTGGCCTGGACAGGGCATCAGTCGGCGAGATGTCACGCACTAAACTATAAATGCAATTGTGGTTTGTTTCTCCGATACCCATTGATAGTCAGGCTATGGGGTATATTGTTGGCAGAGGCAGGGGCAAGGTTTGATCGAATATAGGATAGGCAGAATTAGCTGGGACTTTCTCTATTGCTCTCTGTGTTCTTGTTGATATTGAATCTTTCGACCGTGCTGCTCTCTGATCTTGATCTACTGTACTATGTGTATATCTATGACCAGCTGAGTCTTCATAAGTTCTTATCTCTGAATGCCCTAGATCTCGAGTACTACAAGACATAGGCAATTCAATATATATAAATATATTTCTATATACCCCATGAAACAGAAGATTATAAGTTTCATCGATATATATATTCACATTACTTCAATCCATGGCATAAGCTCAACTTGAAGACTATTAAAGCTTTATGCTTGCCACAGCTGATCTCCCCACTACAAGCTGGGTATCTTCCCGTCAAGCACTTCCTTTCTGTGCACTTCTGCTTGTTTTTTTAAGATGAACTACAAGGAAAACAAGCGAACGTGACTAACCGATCGAACGACCGATCGATCAGATCGCAACAAAACCAAACATTGTTCTTTTGTTTCAGAGCGCAATAAAAAGTAAATTATATATCTATCTATCTATATACATGTGTATGGATCTATATATTTGTTTCCAATACTATTCACAACATAGTTCTAAAAATAGGCAGCCGACTGCAGATCAGTTGAAGAACCACGATCCAGAGCAAAGTCTGTCTAGGATACACCCATTGTTTTATGACCCATTTGGAACGCGGTAAGCGATCGTAAAATCGTTTGCATCTTCAGATACAGAGAGAGAGAGACAGAGCGAGAGCGAGAGCGAGAGAGAGCGTGAAAAATCCTTTTTGTCTCGCAGACTCGAAAGACACATGTGAACTTCAATTGGTATTTGGCATTTGGTATTGATTGTTTTTATTTCCTTTAAATGAGACTCTGCTTTCTAGTCTTCGAGCCCATTGCCATGCGTCCGTCCGATCGTAAAACAGTACGTAGTTCGTCCTGTGTTTTAAATGTATACAACAATCGTTTTACGACCTTCGACTTTCGCTTCACTCTTTAGCTGAGCTGTGGGCGCACTTGACTCCCAGACTCCCGGACCAGCCGCCACATAGTACTCCTATGGAGTGCGCTTGTGAAAGGTCGTAAAACCTAAAGGAAATTGGATTATGTTCACAGATAGCAATTGCCGAGAGAGATAGACCTCGTTTATCTCTGCCAGCTCATATTTTTATAGTTACCCAAAATTTACAACTAAAATACATTTTTTTTTTATAGATATTAAATGGCATATTCAAAAACTTCTATAAAATATTTATGTATATTATTTAAGGCCGTAATAATATAATAAATATATTAGAGAAGAGATAGCAACAGCAGGGCTTGAGCCTCATATTCTTATAGATAGTCAAGTCATTAGTTATAAAAAAAAAAGCAAAGTTCATTTGAAGATCTTTCAATTAGACGTAAAATATAGGATGGTAAAATATATATCTCTATATATATTTTATTTAATAAAATATAAAAATATATATATTTCTTAATATGTATATATTTTTTTATATTTTAAATTTTAATTATATTTAAATTTTAAATATATTTATTTTAAAAGTAAAGTTAATAAACAATAAAATATACATCATTATTTTATACACTTTTATTATGTTTAAAAAAGATAAATAATTTTTAAAAATATTTTATTTTTCATTATTGTATTTGTATATATAATAAAAAAAAAAGATTATTTTTTAAATATTTTTATTTTATATGCATATAAAATACAAATATTTCATAAAAATTTTTCAAAATCTATTATTTACTTTAAATTCATATTTTATATTTTAAATAAATAATGCATTAAATTTTTATAGTTTTTCTATACATATTTTTATATATTTATTTAGTTCCAGGACTCCATTTGCTCTGCTTCCTTTCTTCATAATATAAACCCCAATAGTTTACTAGACTTTAAATAAACATTCAGCTAGTTATTTAAGTTACAAAAATTACATTGTCTTACGTTCAATATTTGAGGAATTTTCTAGTTAGCGCTGCTTAATTCTCATTTGTTGAAAAATTTGTTAGCTCGATTTGTATATAAAGAAATTTGAATGCTTTTCAATACACACCCACATGAAAACTCATTGGCTCCGCCCACAGCAAGAAAACTCTGGCAAATGAGCAAAGATCTTCAGCAGAGAGATGGCATCGGTGTGTGTGTATGAGAGAGTGTGTGATTGTGTGTGTGAAGAGAGTGACGCCCCTGCTAAAGTCATATGGACCAATAGCATGTGTGCAGTGGGTCTAAATAGTATATATAGATTCAGAAAGGAAGTTTAACAATTTTTTTAATTTTCGTATAACTATAGCAAATTGTTTAAATATTAACTAAGGATCAGTATAAGAACTCTCTCTCTATATTTACATACTCTGTCTGCAAACTCTGCCCCTGCCTCTCTCTCTCTTTCTATCTCTCCCTGTCTCTCTGCTTAAGTGTTCATATATTTATAGTCCATGTGTGTTCTGTGCGCTCTATTCACAAATACTTTGGATTTTCACTTGCAAGTGCTCTGCCCTCCCACAAAAATCAATTTAATTGTCGATCGGTCTTCAAGGCGAACGCAACGCGTATCGGTTTAAGAAACAGCTCTAAAATACGTACAAAAAAAATAAGAAAAAATATTTAAAATAAAGCTGAGTTCAGTGAAGTTTTCAAAATCAACGAGAGCACTATATACATATATGTATATAGTAATATCGGCTACATCTTATATCACATATAGAAAACCAAAGAAAGTGCTTTAAGGATTTATCTTTGCCTCCTCTAATTATGCTACCCACATCGTGTTACACAACGCCATCTGCTCTGCAGGATAATGAGCAGTTGGTCAACTCTTTGCTGGCCTGTCCAGAGTATCTGCGCGTCGGTCATCCGCTGGCTGCGAATGCCGTCGGAGCTGTCAATATGGATGGATTGCCGTGCAACAATTTCCCGTCTGCCTTCTATTACAACAATATGGATAGCTTTCTGGCCCTACACAATAATATCTGGACGCTACCCATCTCCTTTCTGCACAACAATCATCGGCCGGAGAAACCGCCCTTCTCCTATATAGCCCTGATCGCCATGGCCATAAGCAGCGCACCCAATCAGCGACTGACATTGAGTGGCATCTACAAGTTTATAATGGACAAGTGAGTATTACTATGGATATTAGACAAAGCTACATATAGTTGAAGAACGAAATTGATATAAACAGGGAAGAAAGAAAACTAGGGATAGATTATTTAATAGTTATAGGATATGCATATTCCAATAATATATCTAAAACTAAATGAGAATTCCTATTTCTCTATTTTGTTTTCTATACACTTTGAAGCATACGTAGGAGCTTCTATAATATTCTATATAATCCATCAAATTAGCAAAGTCCCGACCAATTCTGGATCTTGTTTGCTTTAGACGTATATATGTATACTTTAGGTATTATAAAATAAATAGAACGAGAATTTCATTAAACTTTTTATCTTACATATATATTTAATATTTGAGTATGAAGGTATAAGACAGCTATAATAAAAAAATCATATTTTATATTCAATACAATCATATAAAGTCGAAAATCCAACAGAGTTTTTTGCTTTATTGGCATTAGCAGGAAAATATGTTTTCCTTGGAGTAGATTCAAATCAAAGATTAAATTTAATTCCACTTTTTTCCGAAGGCCTAATTCATGCAGAATAGCAGATAGAACAGTTTAAAGAGATTCTATATTTATTAGCATTAGGATATGATAAATATAAGGTATACCCTGTAAGATATAGCCATAGTAAGATAGCTAGGTATCTAATAATTAGGCTTTCAATCGACCAACAGAACCGTCGCTTCAGAAATAACTACTTGCAAAATTATATAAATTTTATATATAAATATGTATTTATATTATATATATATTATATTTTTGTTATATCTATTATATATTTATATTATATATAGTATATATTTACTATAATATATATTAAACCAACCAACACCACCAAAAGCCCAAAATATCAAATGCATTTATTGGCAAATATAAAAAAAGAATAATTCCTATATTAAATTTTCATAAATACTTGTATTAAATCGAGTTTTAAAACGAGGCTTAAACTGGTTTGAAATAAAAGAAAATCAAATCGATATCTACAGACACTAAAAGATTTCAAATATAATGCTCTTTTCTTGTTTGTTTACAAGCCGTGTATAAATAATAATAATTCTTAAGTACCTATGCACACATACATACATATTTAACATTCCATTAAAACAAACATAAAATATGGAAATTAAAATTTGAAAATAAATATGTACACAAATATATGGTATATATAAAATTGGCATTCATAAACAATAAGAGAATGTCAGAAAGATTTTTGATTTAAATTTTGACGTCGCATTATTTTTGGCGCTCTTCCAGTTTGGGTCGATAAACCAAGCGACGCGATTAACTATATCGGACTTTAAGGCTGATCAAGTGAATATAATTTTATATATTCCAGATTTCCGTATTACCGTGAGAATAAGCAGGGCTGGCAGAACTCCATACGGCACAATCTCTCGCTCAACGATTGCTTCGTGAAGGTGGCGCGCGATAAGAACACAATCGAGGACAACGACAGCGCTGGCAAGGGCAGCTACTGGATGCTGGACGCCTCCGCCACGGACATGTTTGAGCAGGGCAACTATCGACGGCGGCGCACCAGACGAAGGCACTGCTCGGCGAGCAACAGCCGCTACGAGCGGGAGCTGGGCAAGGTGAGCACATGGAGAGCCTTCAATCAGTTATCATTATAGACTAATCAATTTCTACTCCTGGCAGGATTCCAATGCCAGCAATGATGGCAGCAATGGAGAGCTTCGAACCTCGAGCGATGCCCTCAGTGACTTTGATCTGTTCTGCGGCGATGGCAATCCCGCTGCACTGCGCCCCAACTACTCGGATCGCATCACAGAGCTGCACCGCCAGTATCTCTCCGTGTCCTTCGGTTTCAACAGCCTCTTCAACAACGAACCAACGGGCCGGAGTTCCAAGGACAGCAACTTAGCCGCCGACAGTCCGTGCTCGAGCCGCACCGCAGAGCCCAGCACAGCGGATAGCGCCGTGCGTGAAGATCTACATTCCCCAAGCGCCTTTACTCCAACGCCGGCTGGACGAGAGGCGACCCTAAACGTTGATGCGATTAAAGGACTGCAGCAGCTGCTGGACACGACCAACAGATCAAAGACGAACACGCTCTTTACAATTGAAAACATTATTGGCAAACCATAGCAACTATTTAAGAACACTGATTAACTATAAAACCCTGTTGTAAATCCAAGCAAGTCTAATTACTAAATTATAGAGGGGCAGCTCTAGCAGCTATTCCAAGTTTTTACAATTATCAAAATTTGCTTTAAGCCCTTAAACCGAAAATAAGATTGATTACATTCTTAAGGACTTTCTTTTAACTTGTTATTTTTTATTTCTCGAGTATAAAACAACTCCTCAGTTTCCCCATTAAATACATTTATTCGGGCTTCTTAGCCGAAACCTGGGCGGGTTTCTTGGCCTTAGCTTGAACGGGTTTCTGGGAACGCAGAACGGCGGAGGCACGACGCAGAGCAGCCTGAAAAGAAAATTGAGATACATTTATACAAATTGTTCAAAGAATCGGAGAATAGCAATATATAATATATATAATCAGCAAAAATTCTCGACAAGTCTACTTCAGCGATCTTGGTTGGTTATTGAAATTCATCAAGCTGAGAACTGGCTATGTAAAAACAATCAAAGCCGCATTACCTGCAAGTAAACAAAGAATATTGTATGCATTAATATTTGATAAAACAAAAACTAATTATTTAATTAAATATTAATTGGCATCAGGAAATATTTTCGACACAACCTTTCAGCGATCTTGGTAGTTAAATTTAAATATCATCACAACATAACAAGCATGGTAATACTCTATATTTATATACCTGTGTCAGATCCTTGCGGTATTTGGTTCCAGTCAGAAGGTTCTTCAGCTTCTTCAGGGAACGACGGGGGCCAGCCTTGAAGTTAACGCGCACCGTATTCTTAGCAGGACGCTGGCCATATTTGCCCTTCTTCAGGACAGTGGTGAAGCCCTTCTTATCAGCAGCGGGCACAACACCAAGAGTTTTCTTGTGCACAATACCGCTGTAGCGATAGGAGCTCACGTTAGCCAAGTTGTTGGGCTCCTGTTAACAACATAAGAAAGTATAGTTAGTAAAGCTGATTCTTAACAATCTCCTCATACATGCTGTTTGCCAATTCTCTTGTCAGATTTATGTTACTATCATGTTGTATTCAAATATCATTGTGAAAGTATATAAATTGGAAACATCATTTGGAAGAGAACAGGATTATATCGAATCCACATTCGATTTGTACTAACTGTGCTGAAGGGTTTCTTAACATCGCGCTTCTTCAACAAGAAGGCGTTGTTGTTGCGAATGATCAACCAATTGAGGTGCGAAGAGGTTGCCATCGTACGTCTGCAAGGGAAAGGAAAAGAAGAATATTAATAGATATACAAAGAGACAGTCTGCAATGTGTTTTGAGATGCCTTTTTCAGTCTAGGGTGATGAATATAGTCTTCAAAGAACTCTTCCGTTAAATCATTCATCATTATGAAGTTCATTTCAACAACATTCAATTGACGTTTGCTTACCTTTATTCAGTAATTGAGCCAGCAGCAGCAATGGGCGCATACATGAAATAAAAGCAAAATCAAATTAGTATTTTATTCCCATTTTAAGTCAACTATATTTTTATTGAGTGGCATCAGTCTAGGGTGATGAATATAGTCTTCAAAGAACTCTTCCGTTAAATCGTTCATCACTGAAGTAACTGTATACCATTCGTTGAACGCAACATGTGCTCACCTTTAGCCAATAAACCCAATTCAATTGAGGCAGGGCAACAACAACGACGGACACAACATGAAATGAGAAAATATTTAATTATTATATGCACATATACTTTAATGATAAATAGTTTTTATATAGTTTCGTCAGTCTTGGGTGATGAATATAGTCTTCAAAGTACTCTTCCGCCAAATCATTCATCATGGAATAAAATATGTCTTTTGCCAACAGCAATTGCAGCCGCCATACACGTGTGGAGGTTAACACGAATGTTTTACCTCGAATATAGTGCACAAATAGAGCCATGTCTATGCTACACAAGTCACGCCAATAGCAGTTGAACTAACTACTATGTTATTATGCTGTTCACTACACTGTGTAAGCTATAACTTAACCAATTCAAGACATAATGCAAAATGCCCACCTTTTCTCGTTGAAAGACAAGCAGGAAAGAAATATGGCAGATACAGCGCATAGTGAACTTGGCTGCGATTAAGCGTGCAGACTTGCTGTGGAACATCCATCGATATGCAGCAACTAATCATCGCGTTCTGTGTTGCTTATCGATATTTAGAGCCATCCCTACTTGTCAGACACATTTCCGAAGCTCGATTCGCAAAATAAAGTTAAATTACAGTTAAATTCAAGTAAAGAATTGTATTAAACCGTTTCAGACAGTTTTTGTTTTAGGCTGTGGTTTCTTTTTATTGTCGTATGTCCATCCAGAATTTAAACACTCGTGGTAAGCAGAGTAAAACTACACGTTTTTATTTCCCCCACTCCATACGCTCGTAATTTACACATGTACGTACATGTATGTATGTACAGAAAAATGGCTGCTCACTTGGGCTAGTCTAGTCATCAGCGAGAAGTAACCTACATACATACATACAAACATACATATTTATGTAAATGTATGGGGACGTGGGCATGCATTACGGCTGTGATTAACAGATTTTACGTGAATGCACTTACATACATATCTATATATATATATATATATATATATATATATATATATATATATATTTGTTTCTTTGTTTATATATATTTTAGACCCCTTTGCTGATGCAATCAAGGGCAATGATGATGATATTCAAGACGGACTCGTGCACATAAGAATCCAACAGAGGAACGGTCGCAAGACATTGACCACTGTTCAGGGCTTATCCGCAGAATATGACTTGAAAAAAATAGTCCGCTCCTGTAAAAAGGTCTAATATTGATTTCAGATATCAATTTGTGTGTCAAACATAACTAATTGATTTTTTTTTTGTGCAGGAATTTGCTTGCAATGGGACTGTGATCGAACATCCAGAATATGGTGAAGTTCTGCAACTGCAGGGCGATCAACGTGAAAACATCTGCCAATGGTTGACCAAGGTGGGATTAGCGAAGCCTGATCAACTGAAAGTTCACGGCTTCTAAACTAAATGCCAAGGGAGAAACAAAACGTGTGGATTTCCATACAAGTCTTACACTACACACATACCTACACACACTCATATATAAATATATATATCTAACTTGCTAAAGTTCTTGTTCCGATTAACTAAAAATCACTTCTTGATTAAAGGAAAAAAAGGAAACACCATTTATATAAAGACAAAAGCAATAGACCATTAACTGCGAACAATGTTAATCATACAAGTTAAATAAAATTAAATGTTCATTTTAATTAAGCAACCGTGTGTATAGTATCAACATGTAATATATAAAATCATTGGTCAATTTATAACCCAAAAGTCAAGTTTGTATTCTAACAGTTAGCAAACTGCAAGGTTGCATCGGCGTCAACCCTGAAGCCGCCATGTTGATGACGTATTTCAAAAAAAGTATCGAAAGATACGATACCTCACCCACAAACGAAAATTAATTATTATTTTGTATATTTTAAAATATTGAATACAGCTGATTATTGGGGTGATGTTTAAGTGAGTATTTATTAGTTTAATAACTGAAAGAAATCATTGTCATCGAAAGTATTGCATATCGATATATTTTATGCATGCACTTTTCTTCAAATTTTAAATTACTTATATAATATTAAATGCTCCAGCATGTAATTCATAATAAAGTTATAAATTAGCCCGCCCTCTTATATATATTTGTACATATACGATCCGTAAATGTGACCAATTATTTATCTTTACATCAGACGTCTATTATCGATCTTTTTTTACTACTTTTATTTTGAGACATCATACCGAATCACTGTTTCACCGAAAACTATCATTGTCTATCGGTCGACCACCACAATCACACATTGTAGTTTTGACGGCAGCAGCAAAAAATTGTAATTCACAATTTAATTTATTAAATTCATTAGATGCACAAATTAGGCTGTGTATTTTATTAATTTTTTTTCGTAAAATATCAAAACGGTATAATTTTGTGTACGCGCACCACAGGGAACATCTGGTATTTCGCACAGCAATAGCAATCGCAGTTGCAATCGCTACGAATGCCCTAGCCAGAACACACATAACAAGTGGTTTTCAATTCATTTCGACGGTGTACCACAAGAGCTGCAACCAAAAATAATTGCTGGAGTCAAGAAATATTTAACTACGTGGTGAGTACAGTTGTTTATGTGTGTGTGTATGATGTTTTCTATTTGTGACATCTATTTTATTCGTGACATTTAAACGCCCTAGCGTTTGCATTTTGTTTAATTAGCAAAAAAAAAAAAAATACATGTATATATATATATATATGTTAGGTTCTCATAATTCACTTCCAACGTTCCTACCCAGCGCCACTAAATTACGTGTGCGTTGCCATCGATAATAACAGAAATAGCATTCGAAATAGGGTTTAATTTTAAGAAGAGAATCTTTTCGTTCGTCGCCATTCAATATTCAAAAAGCGTGCGCCTGCTCTGCATTTCTATTTTTTTTTTTGGCTTCGCTTTCTAGTTGTCAGTTGATTTTTGTATGTTTTTCGCCGCATGCAACCGTGCGAACATTTGGTGTATCGAAACGTTTGACAAAAGGAACGGGCGAAAGTTTTTCTATAACGATGAGACGTCAAATTTTTGGCTTTATAAAAAAATTTTCGCGTGACGAGTTCGTTGTCGATAATAACTAAATATTGTTTCAAACATTTGCAACAACATCGAGTGTTTCGTTTAAACGACTTTTGCTGGTGCGGCGGTGCAACTGGGACGTGAGAAAATAACAACAAAAATAAAATAAAAATCAATTGCTGGTTTCGGTACTCGGGCTAAATTCAATTTTAATTCTGCGTATATTTGAGTGCAAAAAAAAAAATAGAAAAAAGAAAAACCAAGGGAAGGAGGCGAAGAAGAAAAGCGAAAATAGCCACGGAAAAGAAAACTAAATGAGAACAAAAATTAAGTCATTGAAGCCAGAGACACGGAAAACTAGACGACGACAGCGACGGTCGAAGTTGGAAAAAAATGAGGCACGAGCCGAGATGAGAATATGAGAGGAAACAGCAATAGCAGCAATTGTGCAGAATTATAAATAAATAAATAAATATTTTTGTGCGAAAGGAAGGAAGGAAGGAATATCAGTGTGCCTGCCTGTGTGCGTGTGTGTGTGTATCGTAATCAAGTTTCATGCCATAAGAATATATATATCAAGTGAAAATACAAAATTTCCAACTAAAAAATCCTCAGCTGGGTGGCAGCAGCAGCCGCAACAAGGCAACGTGTGCATGTGTGTGTGTGTGTGCGTGTGTGAATGTGAGTGAGCGAGTGCAAGACTGTGTGTGTGTGTGTGTGAGTGAGTGTGTGTGTGTGTGTGCCGTTTGTGCAAGTTTTTGGGGGCTGTCGGGTGCTCGTTTTCGAAAGAGGAGTTGAAAATAGAAGAAGAAGCGAGTTGTGTCTTCAACTGTGTGTGTGCGAGCGCGTGCCTCTGTGTGTGTGTGTGGAATTCTTGACAATTCCTCAACATAACATACGTTACCATGGAATATTACCTAGGTTAGTAGAAATTGCACTACTCAATTTGTAAATTAAACAAAAATATGCGGGACGGTATACACACATAATAGATGATTATTTACCAATACATTGCCACAAACAATGCCCCGCACACGTATGTATGCGTGTGTGTGTGCGTGTATGTATATGTGCCCATATATAGGCGAGTACATAAGCAGCTATACATACATAAGCGTATGCTGCATTACTTTAAGGTGAGGCCAAAACGCAAAAGTTTTTGCAGCAGCCGCCACAGTTGCCTCCCATTCCCTCACGCCCCTTCGTTGTTTTGTGGTTATGTTTAGGATCAAATTAGCTGGCGGCGACTGTTCATTTATTTGTCTTTGCAATCCATATAAATTAATTTTTATATATAGATGAAATCCATAAGACATGTGTCTAGCCTGGCGATACAAATCGGATTCTCTGTCTCCAATTACAATTTACTATTTGTAATGCAGCGAATTGGGGTATTTGGAGCAGCTTCTCTATGCAATAAACTCGAAACAAACAAAAAACTAGAGTGATTTTAATTACGCTTCTGATTAGTCGCTCTCGGCTAAGCAGTTTAATTTTCGTTTGTGATTACGTGGTACTAATGTGATTTGTTCTCGCCCACTTGCAGGAGGTTACGTCTACATGAATGGAGATGCTGTCAAAATTCAGCCGCCTGTTTACACCAATGTTCCTGTTGAAACGGCTATGTTAGCCACAAATCTGTTTGGTACCACAACCCAAATTGCAGCTCCGCAATCAGCAGCAGCAGCCGCTCACATACCGTTGATAACAGCAGCAGCCGCCGCAGCTGGAGCCGGAGGAACAGGAACAGGAACAGTAGGAGCACCACAAACAGTACAGCCCGCGCAGCAACCACAACAGCATCCACATCAGCAACAGCAGCAGCAGATCATCTCTCATTCGCACGCCCACGCTGTGGCAGTTGCCGCTGCAGCTGCCGCACAGCAACAACAACAACAATCAACGCAGACCATCCAAACGGCAGTTACGCCGGGCCAAGTGCATCTGCAGACACATCCAGCAGCACAGCATTTGCAGCAGCAGTACGGCCACCATCCGGCCCAGCAGCCGACGCTGCCGTCCACTGGCGATAGCATTCAGGCAAATCACGCAATCGACAATACTGAATACGCCATCATGAATGGAGCCATTGCTCAGACTCAAGATGGCAACCTCGTCTGCTATACAACAGAGGCCCTCGTACCTGGCGTTAATAATACGAATTTAGTTGCACTCGAGCAGCCGCAGCAGCCAGAATTAATCCAACAGCAGCAGCAGCAGCTAGCCGCTGATGAATGTGGCATGCCATTGGACAAGCTAAAGCAGATGCTGGCCACACAGCTGGACTACTACTTTTGCAGGTAACCAGGCGAAATACACAAATAATATATAAAGTACGAAACTAATTAGTTAATTTGAATATTTCAGAGAGAATCTGGCAACCGATACTTATCTGGTGTCCCAAATGGACAGCGATCAATATGTGCTCATTAAGACAGTGGCCAATTTTAATCTTGTTAAGAAACTAACAAAGGACATAAATTTGATTACCGAGGTGCTGCGCGAATCGCCCAACGTTCAAGTCGACGATGAAGGTTTGCGCGTGCGCCCCAACCACAAGCGTTGCATCATCATTTTACGTGAAATTTCCGGCGACACACCACTCGATGACGTCAAGGTACATGAACGAACAATCAAGTCTACTCATCCAGAAATTAAAATTAAAAACAATTTTCGTATAATTCACATTTGAATTTGAATAATGATGAGCCCGATGTATATATGTACAGAGTTAATATAGATATATAAATATTACGTCTATGTGATAATTATATACTCTCAGATGAGCACATATATACTATATAGTCTTCATAATATAGAAACCATTTCTGACCTATTCATATTGTCCCCTCAACCCTTTCAGGCGTTGTTCAGTAGCGAGAACTGTCCGAGACCCATCGCCTGTGAGTTTGCCGCGAACAACTCTTGGTATATCACCTTCGAGTCGGATGAGGATGCGCAAAAAGCTTTCAAGTATTTGCGAGAGGAAGTCAAGGAGTTTCAGGGCAAGCCAATAATGGCACGCATCAAGCCCAAATCGTTTATCAATAGAATAGCTGCTGTACCAAATATCAAGAACGGGTTTCGTCTCAATTCACCGCCAACGGCCGCAGTCTATGACCCAGCTGCCGCGGCCGGAGCTGCTGCAGCCGCTGCTGCTGTCAGCTACAATACGGCACCACAACGTTTCGTCTATGGGCCCAATGGTGCGCCCTTAACGACAACCGCGGTGCCTTACAACGCACAGGTGTTGATTGTAAGTAGTGTTCTTAAGCTTATCTCACTCAGCAAACTAATGCCTTAATCTCTTTGCAGCCCTTTCAGCAGCAACAGTTCTACACAGGTCTAATGGCTGCACCTTGGCAACCGACCGCAGTGGCAGCAGCCACGGCGGCACAGGGCCAAAATTTCTATGAGTTTGGCAATATTTTCGCTACCAATGGCCTGGCACCACAGCCCGTTGCGGCCAATTTCACAACTGCACCACCGCCGCCCACCACACAAATTGTCAGCAATAAGCCGCAGGGCGGCGGCGGCGGTGGTGGCGGTCGCTACAATAGCAATCATCGCGGCAATCCTAACAATCTAAGTGGTTCTGGAAGTGGACCACGCGGCGAGCCGCGCTCGAAACCACCGCGCAATACCCAGCAGCAACAGCAAACGCCATCGCATAATATTATAATGCCCACGGCTGTGCGGAGCATCAGTGTGGTGCCAGCTGCCGTGCTTGATCCGCTGCAGCAGGTACCTCTCCAGCAGCAGCAGCAGGTACAACAACAGCAGCCGGTACAACAGCACCAGCAGCAACAACAGCAACCTGCAGGCCAGCAGGTACAACAGCAGCAGCAACAGCAATTGGTTGCTACCAACTCGGTTGGCTCTGCGCGTTATCCAGTGAAGAGTAATTGGAAGGGCGGCATGCAAAAGAATCTGGACAAGAGCTATGGCAACCACTACCACTACAGCAGCCAGGTGCCAACTCTGCCCAGCAGCCATGCCCACCACCAGTCACAGCAACAACAGCAGCAGCCACAAGCCCATTTCATATTCCCGGCGGCCAGCACGACGCACTCCACCTACGCGGCTAGCTCACAGGCCACGCTTACAGCGCAGCCTGGACAGCCGCAACAGCAGCAGCAGCACCATCCACACATGGTGGTGCATGCCGCTCAGCCCGTTGAGCTGCAGGAGGCAACTGCCGGTGATAATGTGGTTGTTGTGGAGCACGCGGCCAGCTCGCAGCATGGCCGAAGCAACATGTCAGCCAGCTCCTCCTCATCGCTGGCCACTTCCATCGGCGGCAAGGATCCACAGCCTATGCACTGGCAGACGCGGCCGAGACGTCGTCGACGTGATGAAGATGGCAGCACCCTCAATTACTCGCCAGGCGGGCGTGTCAATGTAAGCCTAATACAAATATCTGACTATGGCTCGGTTTACGTAACGTATTGTTCTTTGTTTTAGATATATGCTGGTTCGCAACAGCAGTTGCTGTCGTCATCATCTGCCTCGTCCGCAAGCAATGTGCAGTCGACGAATCGCGAGAGTCACTACAACACTCATGAATCACAGCAGCAGCAACAGGCGCCGCCGCCGCAGCATCGCGGCAATTACAAGGGCAACAATTACAATCCGAACTATCATGCTCAGCAGCATGCGGCATCCATGTCGCATCACCACCATCACAACAATCATAATCATAGCTCGCTGCCGTCTCAGCAGCAGCAACAACAGCAGCAGCAACATCATGTGCCTGCTGCACAGCAGAGTTCGGGGCATAATTACCATCACCACCATCACCACAACTCGATAGGCAGCAATGTGGGTAACAGCGGCGGCCTGAGCGTTAGCAGCAACAGCAACAACAATAATAACAGCAACAACAATAGTGGAGGCAGCAGCAATAATATGTCGAACAACATCGGATCAAGTAACAACAGCGGCGGAGGCGGTGCTGGCAGCAACAATAGCGAGCGTGGCGGATTGCATCATGGCATAAGCATTGGCTATCAGGGTCATAATGCGCACCAGCAACAGCTGCAACAGCAGCAGCAGCAACAACAGCAGCAGCAGCAACCGCCAGCTCCAGTGCAGCCGCCGCAATTTGATCTGGAGGCGTCAGCTTTTCCGCCACTGCCTGCGACTTCGGCTCCGGCACATGGAGCACATCACCATCACCAGCATCATCATCACACAAATCAGGCTTCCATACATAACTCCAACAGTAACAACTCAACGGCGAGCGGCGTAAGCCAGAAGCCGGCTCCAGCCCAAGCTCATCAACCAGGTCAGGCTTTGCTCGAGTGCAGTGGTGCAGGAGGAGGTGAGGAGCAGCGTTCAGGCAATCATCCGAATACAGAGAGCAACGCTAATAGCAACAGCTCCAGCAACCCGTCAATGGCTGTGGCTGCACCTGCGTCTGCGGCTGCCAGCGGCAATTGGGCAACCGAGAATCGACTCGCGGATGTCGTGCGCACGGGCAACAAAGGTAACAAGGCGCGCAAGGACGCGGCTGCTGCTGCTGCTGCAGTACACAATAGACAACAACATCACCAGCAGCAGCAGCAGCAGCATTTGCCTCAGCACTATCAACAGCAACCGCAGCAGCAACAGCAACGTAATCTGGCCATTAGTCCCACGCCAGCAATGGCCGTGGTGCCGACTGAAGAGCCGGCGCGCCCCTTGGGGGGCAACAATACTAAAAACTTTACTAAGCAGAGCTCTAGTAATAACCCGATCCATGTGATAAAGTGTCTAACACCAAATATCAATGCCAGCAACAAGGCGACGACAACAACAGCTGGTGCTGTTGGAGAAGATGGAGCAGGAGCGGCAGCAGTAGCAGGAGCTGCTGCGGCTGCTGGTGCTACTGTTGGCGCTGATAAATCAAACAAGACTGAGGATGAGTTACATCCAATACACGGCAACAAGCAGCAGCAGCGCTTAATCGAAGGCTATGGCCAACAGCAGCAGCAGCAGCAACAACAACAACAGATGACAAATGACTATGGGCATAATGTATCGATCTCGGGCGCTGGCGCCTGCCTAAATGAATTGAGTCTGACCAGCCAGCACCACAAGAAGCAGCAACAGCTGCTAGCTGCCAACAAAAAGGAGCTCAATAAGGATGCCAGCAAACACAAAAGCGTCGCCACTTCCACCTCAAACTCCGTCTCCAACTCAGTGTCAACGGAGAACATTGCAGCTGCCACAGCTTCTAAGCTGAGCTATGCACAGGTGGCACAGCACCACAAGGCAGCCTCGGAGAGCAAGGAGCAAGGCGGCGCTTTATCTCCAACTACGACGAGCCACAAACTCGAATTAGTCTTTGGTGATGCTGCCGACAAAATCGCATTGACTGTGACAACAGACAAGCGTTTGGCCGCAGCTCCGGCTGCCTCGCAGGTGGGCAAAGGCTCCACAGGCGGGGCTGTTGCTGTTGCTATCAAGGACAAAGGTATATAAAATATTCATTTATCTAATTGAACCAATTGATTAACATATTTCTCTTACAGACTCAGCTCACTCGCGCGAGTCCCGTCCTAATGCAGCACAGATTGCCGGCACCATGCGTCCGCAGAGCAAGGAGAAACCAACGCAACAACAACAGCAACATCAGCATTATGGATCTGGTGCATCCGCTGATCATAATACGAACACCGGCGGCGGTGGCCGTAAGTCAAGAGCCAACAACTCTTAAAAGCAAAGCAAGTCGCCGAATCCGCGACAAATGTGAACTCTGAAACTTTGCTAGCTTCGATGCATTTGAAGGTGCATCATTAAGAAGCTAACCCCATCATCCAACTACACAACCCTTCTGTACATAAATTCCATGTGTAAATACAAGCAAACGCCGTTTTTTGTTATATATCTATAAGCGCTATATAGATATGTTTACAAGCTAACCAAGGAGGCATATATAAGGTTAGTGCTAATATCTAATCAGTATGTCCAGTAATGATAACATGATTCTTCTTTTGCTCTTGCAGTTGTCGTCGCACTACAGTGATTGAAGCGCGACCAGCTTGGACCAGTTATCATATAATATTATTAATGAGTAGGCAAAGGAATAATGGTGCATAACATTAATGAAACAACAAAACAAACAAACACACACACACACATTGACTCACTCACACACACAGAGACTACACCTATACAATCTATATATATATATATAAATTTATATATATATAAATATGTATAATCAGTTAAAGTTAATTTACCTTAGCTTACAAACAGACAGTAGTTACACTCACTGACACACACACATACACATATGACATGTAAACATGTAGATTAGTGCAACGATGAAAAAATGATAAAGCATATATATATATATATCTATCTATATATAGAGAGAGAAAGATATAAGTTTATATGCCCAAGTTAAGTTTACAATTACAATTAATGTAAAGTATGTTTTGATTGGAATCAGCCAAGTTGCATCCGATCTAGAGATGTTAGCTAATTACCGAAACAACACAGCAACAATAGCATTAATTATTATTATTAATAACTAATTACTCATCGCTAGTGATGCTTCATGATGAATCGTCGTTCATTTTCATTTGCTTATTACGCTAAATCTTGAAAGAAAAGATTAAAACAAAATTGAAGTAAATCATGCATGAGTATATAGCCTATATGAAAGTTCTACATTTTATTTATAGAACCGGCTATATAAGCTAGTCCCATACACGAACACACACGCATACACTGACTTACACACTGACTCACACCCACTTATTATGATTGACTTTTGACAGTTTTGCAACCATTGAAATCTTGTTCTTTTGATGCATAGCGTATTAGTTGACTTAGAACATTTTGGGAATTTGTATTTGTACTTATTTCGCGTCCTAATGAGGATCCTTGTACACACACACACACACAGACACAAGCATAGACTGGCACACACATATATACACAACTCTCGTCTGATATGTTTATGTATTTATACAAATGTATATGGAAATACTTGCATACATTTTCGAATTGCATTTCTTTCACATATATAAAAAAGGCAATTTTCTCAGTTTGATGGTTTCACACATTTTAAAAACAAAACAAAACGACTACAAGAACAACAACAACAAAAACAATTGATATTTAACTGCTATAATAACTAAACAAAATTTTGTAACGCATAGACAGGAAAACTATTTAATATTAATATAAAAAAAAAATACAAAAATATTTTTGTATAAACAACGACACTAACAACTAAAACAAAAACAAAAAAAAGGTGCCATAAACTAAATACACAAACAAACAACACACACACACACACACACACATTGAACTTTCTATTCGGTTTAGGACAACACAAATAGGCATTTAAAATGATCTATATACATATATATGTATATGGCCCAAATATATATATATATATATATATATATATATATATATATATATATATATATATATCTATATAACAGTATATATGATTTATCTCAAACGACAAGAATTCTGAAAAACATACTTTAAATAGTAATGCTCATCCCATATATATTGTTGTTTTTTTTTTTTAATTTTTATTGTTTGCTTTCATTATTTGAATTGATTTTTTGCTTTTTTTTTCGCACAAAATAATTGCTTTATTTGACTTATTTTGATTGAAGTTCAAGTGTTTAGAAATGTAAATTAAACTTAAGGCATACAAATCGGCAGACCTTATGCTTATATATATATATATATATATATATATATATATATATATATATATATATATATATATATATATATATATATATATATATATATATATATATATATATATATATATATATATATATATATATATATATATGCATACTACACATACAGACCCTTAAGCTAATGCTAGCGTTAAGCCATATGTTAAGAGATAATCCCTCATATACACAGTTAGGCATATGCAACACTTGACGCAAGTCTCCTTCCAATTAGAAAACAAAAACATGCTAATTCTTATTGGATGTGCAATCCAGTATCTTCTATGCGAGTGAGTTCCCTCTGAATTGAATAGTATACCAAATGCATACTGCAAGCGCTATATATAATCCTCAAAGTCCAGTTTGCGACATGCATTATATAATACACACATATATATGTGTGTGGGTGGTGTACGTGTGTGTGTGTGTGTATTCATTTAAAGTAAATATATATATATTTTGATTCTATAAAAACAATCGAATATGCTAAGTGCCTATACTATAAATATGTATATATATATATTTCTATATATATATATATATATATGTGTACACATGCCACAAACTCTGTATACTCGCCCCCACTGAGTAGCCGCAAAGCTGTGTTTGCTTTAAGTTCACACAACTGCTGCCCCCTAGAACATACTATAACTAAACTGGATTCGTTCAACAATTTAGAGAGAGATCAAGCAGACTCCAATCAAACAAACTGGAGATATTTAGCTAGAGTTTTTTGCTATTGGAGTAGCTGCTGCCTGGTCGATCGATTGATCACACTAGCTCAGTGGTGTGCGCATGCACACACACACACACACATACACACTATATATATCTATATACTCTCTCTATCACACACACACACACAGTTTGGTTTGACTTCATCGCTCTCACTCATACATTGATTTAAAAGTAGTGTGTGTGTGCGCGCTGTACAGTGAAAGCTCGTTATGATGGTTGGCTAGGGTAAGTAGGTTGGCTTGATAGCTGAGGCTTGGGGTCCATTAGCTAGGCCTTTCAATGGGTGCTGTGTGATATTATGCAACTGCGAGAGTTCTTCAATTGCATGTAAAAAATAAATATTTAAAAGTAACAAAATAAACTGAGAATAGGTTGGAATACTGTTTGCCCAGAATTTTGATAGCCTAAGCCTAAGCCGACCCCAGCCTCAACAGCAACAACAACAACCAGAATAATCAGGCCAGAGAGAGAGGGGGGTTTATAAAGTTTAGATATGATATGAATAAATGGGGATGGAGAGATAAACAAACATTGTTGATGTTAAATAATTTTAAGGCAAACAAAATAAATTAATTTAAAGAATGAAAATTGTTATTGTAAAGCCTCAGTTCTTAAGTTATTTATTTTTTAAACATTTAAGCGCGTATGACACTGACAATTGACACATGACACCTTGTTAAACTATACAAAAGCAACCAAAACAGAAGCAACATTGATAATATTCATGATAATGATAATGATAATGATATATAATATGAGATACACCCACACCAACACACACACACACACACACACACATTCAGCCAGAGCTAAGAACATTTTTGTTTAGTTTCTTAACAAATTGTCGTGCAGAGTCATTTCAAATAGCTTTCAAGACATTATTATTATTATAATATTATTGATTATTACGATTGTAAACCATTTATTATTTATTATTGCGAGAGTATATGCCTTTCACAAGTTCGCCACAATTATTATTTTCATTTGGCACTGCCTTAATGATAATATCTATCTATACATATAACAGCGAGTGGGAATATCCCCAATGCATACATGCGCCTACTGCATTATCCATCATTTCTATTTTGGCCACTGCCATCGATTTTTATTCCTCTTCTCATTCATCGATTGTTTCTATCTTGTGGAAGGGCCTTCAATTAAATTTAGTTGAAAACTTCAGTTTTTAGTTTTTCCTTTTTTTTTTTTTATTTTGTTTTTGCATAGGAAATGCTTACGCACATTGTTATCAACTAAAAGAGAAAAACAAAAATAAATCCAATAAAAATAATACAAAGAGAATGTCTGTTAAAGAGAGAGGAGAAGAAAGAGAGAGATAGGAAAACATGTAATAAAGTATATAATTAATATTATTAATTGTACCAAAATTGATAATTGTAAAGATAAAAAAAAAAAAAACAAAAAACAAAAGCGAGAGAAAAAAGGTTTGCATATATGATTACACTATAAACTAAAGAATGTAACATTTAACTAAACAATATTACCTATGCAGAAAGTATACATAAATTATATTAAACATTACCATACTACAACAACAACAAGAAGAAAAACACCAATAACAACAACAACCATCAACAGCGTGATTCACTTTTTTCTGTATACTTAAGAGTGAAATGTACAGCTCGTTATATAGTATATATAAGAAAATATATATGATATATAACTATATATATACATTATATAAATATATACTTATGACGAGCTCCAAACTAAACAAAATAAATTTAAAACACAAAATCTATAGGGAAAATATGATAAAATGAGAAAAACAAAAACCATCTAATAACAGCAAACAACAAACAAATCATAAATGCATATTTTATTTTATTGTATGTATCATATAAACGAAAATCAAATAAAAGGAAAAAACCACAAAACAAACAACAAATAAATGTAGATTAAATTGTAGTTAGACGAAGAAGAAATGGAAAACGAAAAACCAGAAACGAAAAACGAACAAAAAAAAGATTATGAAAACATGTCAAAAAAAAAAAAACAAAACAACAATAAAAACAACAGAAAACAGCAAAAAACAAAGGAAAAATACAAAAAAAAAGATGCTGTAAACAAACAGTCGAAACAACTTGCTTCCAGGGGGTGCCACAGAACTTAGCTAACATATGATATACATATATATAGTTAGTCTGAAAAATTACTTCATAAAATTTTTTCATTTTGTAAATTTTAATTGCAAATTTTTCAGACTACCCTCGCATATATATCTATCGTATAACTCGAAGATTAGATAATTCTCGCAATAAATTATTTTTACTTTATTTATTTCTCTTTAGGTTTTTTTATTAAATATAATTATTGCGATGTAAAAAGGCCTCTAGCTTGACTAAGTGGGGGTTTCTTTAGCCCAATCTAAATCGTTTACCCAATGCAATTCACAACGATTCTGGTGTTACTACAAAGTTATATCTTATATATATACATTAGCCGATCTATAGTTTACGAGCTTTTTGCTATAATTGGAATATCGCGCATAGATATTGTTAGTTCTTGGAATATTATATATACCTTTTTTTTGGATCGTACAAAGTGCAAATAAAGAGAAAGACTAAAGCGTATAAAATCAAGAGTGGGATTGGATTTAGAATCATAATTTAAATTATAATTTTCGAAAGTTTAAAATGAAATTTTGGTTTACACGAAGTTTCAAAAGTCAGACATTTTTCGAATTCTTTAGATCTATATGATCAATTACCTATACTTTGACCAAATCTATAAGAACTGGGGCAAGAATTGAATAGGATTGGATATTCAATATATATATCGGTGTGTGAACTTTGGAAGGCAGATATATTAATGTGCTAGATACTACTATATTTTGATTAAATATGATCTCGACAAGTCTGCATATCAATATGACTAATAAAGTTTTAAAACTTTGAACAATACAGACTTTCTCATATTCATGAGTGCTTAAGTAGAGATATTTTGATCAAAAAGATCTCTATGATGCAATTAATAACATTTCCAATCAATTGAGATACTTCCTAGACCGATCTGTATCTGACCAAGTTATAGAAGTTTCTGCTTTAGAAAAAACACAGTTTTATTTTGCTGCGCTAACACATTTACAAGACTAAACCCATAAACAAAAATATATATATATAATCTTATAGGGCCAAGGTATAGGTATGTGTAGGTACAGTTAAATACTAGACGGATAATACACAATGTTTTGTTTTTAAGGGGGCGTGGCAAACACGAGTAGGACAAATCAATTGCAATTGGCCCTTTCACTTTGGTTTTCAACAAAAATTTAATGCGTTTGATGGAAAGGTTTGGGCTGGTTTGGGAGGACACAACAAATTGGGTAAGGATTGTACGAGTATATATATATAGCGTTAACTTAATCGGAAAACAGACGCATTAAGTACACAATATAAAAAAAGGTCGCCTTAATGGCATTTGTAAGGCGCTCTCTACAATTATAATGCTGCCCAGCAGCAGGTTTGTTTGACTATTGAATCCAACGGCGACGACGACGACGACAATGACAGCGATCTAGAGTTCCTCATTCCGTTCGTCTGCGTCCGTCGATGCTGCCGCAGTATCCGAACTGACTGTATCTGCGGCGTAGGCTGACCGATTGCTGTTCCCGCAGCGTGCCACCAAGTCGCTGTAGGGCTTATCGTGCAGCAGGCAAACGAGTACAACGGTCATATTATCGCCGCCGAGTCCGCCCATTTGGCAATCGGGTGCAAGACAGTGATTCATCAGCTCCTCGCAGATCTCTTCCGGCTGCTTGCCCTGCCCGATGCGCGTTCGACAGAACTGCACAACATCCTCATTGGTCATCACGTCCCAAATGCCATCGCATGCCAGCACAATGAATTCCCAATCCGGCTGAATCAGTCGCGTCTCCACATCCGGATAAGCTGCAATAATAATAATGGACAAGGTGTTAACAATGCAACGATCTTCTTTGTCTCTTTGTTGTTGTTTGTCTACCTGTGACTATTTGATCTTCCGGCTTTTTGTTCGCTCGCTTAAATACGAAATCGCCCAATGCACGTGAGAGTGCAAGATTGCCATTAACACGATTGAATTGCACCCAGCCGCCGCCTTCGATAATGCGCTTCGATTCCGACTCATTGTTGGGCTTGTGATCTATCGACAGGGTCTCCAGCTGCCCGTTGACACAGGCAATGGCACGCGAGTCGCCGGCATTCGCACAATACAGCATATTATCTTTGACCAGGACAACGACAGCGGTGGAGCCAGCCATCTGCTCGCCCCATGACTCATTGTGCAGCATCTCATAGTCAATGTCCAAGAAGCCCTGCAAGTTAAGAGAGATGCATGAGTCACATAGAACAGCCATTAAATGCGTTGCTCACTAATTATACAAATTGATGAAACAGCTAGAATAAACTTTCCCCACACAGGGCAGCAAGCAAAACACATTTTTCTAGCTTTTCTTATTTCAGCAGGCACAGCAAGAGGTACACGCACACAAGCAAACATATGCTAATAAGTGTTGCTAATTTGGCTATTTTCTCGTTAGTTCTGGCCCAGCATGCTGCGGCCGGCGGGAATTATAGCTTTTTTTTTTGGCGAGACGAGAATTTTAAAATTGAGCCCACAACAAATCTAAGTAATCATTCAATATAAATAATCACTTAATAATTGCTACTCATGCTTTCTTATCCATAAAAACTATTTTTACTGGATTTTATAATTTATTTAGTTTTTTATTTGGCTTGTGCAATCAATGACAGACAGCACTGATGCTAACACATGTGTTAGGCTGCGTGAGTGTGTGCATAAAGTAAAAAGTAATTTTTCAAATGCGTCAACATTTGGATACCCTACACACAACAAAACGGAAGAGACCTTCATAATGTTACTTCAGCTTGGCAGCTGCTTCCATATTCAGCCATACGCTGCTCTCATAGGCTAAAGGGCGCTTCGAGAGCAAACTAAAAATATTGCACAAAATGTCCCGTTAGGAGAGTGAGAGTGAGCGCCAGAACGAGAGCGAGAGCGCGGCCATCTTGCGCGATCGCCTTCGGCTTGCTTGCGCTCGCTGAGCGCGCAAATACAAAGTTGAGATTTGTTTTGTTGTGTTGTGTTGAAACAGTTTGTTTTTCTAGATGTTTCATCAGATGTTTGTGTTACTCACCTGCTTCAGTGCCTTTTCAATGTCGTTCTCATTGTACTCCGGCCTCTTTAGCACGAATTTGTGTAAATGCTTGCCCGCATACTGGGCGACTGTGGCCCCGCCATGGCCATCGTAGACGGCAAAGAACGCCGCCGTCGGATCATCGGGCAGGGCCAGTATATGTGTGTGGGAGTCCTCCATGTTGATGCGCCATCCCTGCATACAGCTGCTGCCGACGCGATACTTTTGGTTCTGGCAATAGGCCGATTCCTTGGCGGTCACCGGTTCGGACAGAGTTTGGCCCATCTTCTCGAGTTGATTGTGGCGGCTGCTTATCAATTTGCGTTGATTATCTGTGACAGCAAATTAAACAGAGTACATATATATATATAAGTAGATAAACAGAGAGATTAGCATATCAAATTTAATGATACGACCCGCATAAGACCGCAGCAAACAAACGTAAAGATTACAGAAGCAACTATATACACAAATATATACATATACTCTATATATATATATATATATATATGTATGTGTGTATACAAATATCGATATCGATATTTGGGTAAGACTGATGTGTCATTTGTTTGGAGTTCATGCGGGCAAAGGGCAAACGCCCAAGGCCAGCAGATAAAACTGATAAAAGCCCTGATAAGAAAACTCCGTCCAAGTCATCGCCTCCCTCTCCCTCTCCCTCTCTCACTCTCTCTCAGTGAGTGCGAGCTGTATTAATAAATGTGTGGCAATGCATGAATGCACTTGTCTTCCGTATCTAGCTCACGCTTGGCGACAATTTAAATTTAGACAGTGGAAAGAGTTTAATCTAAGCAGCACGCACTAAGCTCACCTGGCAAAACATTAACAACTTTAGCTGGCCGTTTAGGTTGTGCAAATACATTAATGTGGCAACCGGTTGGCTGCTCGTGCTGAACTCCTCCTTGGGGCTGCTAAATGCGTCGGCGGCACGTGCTCTTCTACGTTCGCTGCAGTTGCGATTTTCGCTTAAATTATTTTGCTTTAACCAAATGTTTCAACAATAGCGAATTGTTATCGTTCTTGTTCTCATTCTCGATAAGTGGGCAAATGCAACACGTCGTTCCGCCAAATATCGCATCCAATATCGATAGTATTTTCTAAAAGCTTTCAATTGCAATTTTCCTGTGGACCACATATAAAATGCGCTACAATGCTAATTTTTCTATAATTTAAAATCAAACCAAAATCCATTTCTGTAATGCCAAACAAAAAAACAATAAATGTTTTTTTTTAAAGCGTTTGCTGGGCAGGCGGGCGTGCCATAACATTCAGCTTTCGAGTGCTTAGCGTTCAAAGTCTAACGGCTACAATTTGTTTGAAATGAATTCAAATTTGAACTTCGTCTTCAAATGAGTAAAAGTATTTCGGTTTAATTAGCACATAGTATAATCTGTTTAATCGTTGTTTATTTATTTTCCACTTAATGCATAAAGTTTGTACAGTTGAATTATGGCCTCACACAGATTCGCTTGGCACTAAGCTCAGCCGCTTTCACTCTCTCAATGCTCTTATCTCAGCTTCGTTTTGGGTTTGTACGTTTTTTTTCGGGGTTTTTTTTTTTTTTTTTTTTTTTGGTCTGCCAAGTGCATTGAATTTTGCGAATTCTGCTTTGCGGCAAACGAATTCAAGGACAGATGACGTCAGCTAAACAATTTCGTGCTTGCCGCTGCTCAGGGGCGCACATTTCGATTTGACGGGGGGCCCGTAAGCCAACACACACTGCTTGCGCTACCCGCCTCTGTTTTTTTCTTACTTTATGCTTGTTTGTTTTGCTGTCTTTTTGCCCATTTTATTTTTGATTTCTCGTTAAAAAACGAAGCAAAACAAAAACTATATTAAATATTTGCACAGCAGCGGAGCCAGCGAGCAGCGGGCAACGGGCAGTGAGTGTATTCCTGATAAAGAACTGTACCATCCGCTTTCTCTCTTACTGTTTCTCTTTCTGCGCTTCAATTGAATGGCGTTTTATCGACGTCAGCAGCAGCAGCAGAGGCGGCGTCGAGTGCGTTACAATAGTCAATGAAATTCGTTTGTTTGTTTTTTCCACATTTCATTTTTCGTCTTGGAGGTGGGCGTGTCCCGCTGCCCCAACTGCCATCCCTATCATTCGCTCACAGTTCGGCTCTCTTTTGCCATCGCTATGAAGTGCTGCGCGCTCTCCGCTCCCCCTGCCAACTCCTTTTCGCCCATCTTCTTATCGCCGCTTGCAGCATTTTATTATATTCATTTATTTTATTTTTTTGATTTTTGTTTTAGCTCATTGAAAGTGCAGCCGAGTCGCAGCACGCATGTTATATGCATTCGCCAACCTCTTGAAACGCGCATTTATTATGCATTTAACGTTGTTGTCGACTGCAATTCCCCCCTCCCTCCCGCTCTGGCAATGCATTCGCTGGCCATCAGCAGCCATCAACAGCCATCATTTGCCATTTGGCATTCCCCCTCTCTGAATTTCCATATTGTTTGTCAGCGGTCACATCGCATCCAGATCCCGATTTCGAATCCAATTCTGATTCCGATTCCTATCCCAAGCTCAAGCGGCGACATTACCACTGCCACTTTCCGACCGACTCGCGTATGCAGTCTGCATGCAAATGCTGTGCAGAGCAGCAAGAGTGGAGAGAAAGAGAGTGTAGTGTAGAGAGTAGCAGCAGGGAGCGGGAGAGTAGTTGCAGCACTCTCACACTCACACTCACACACACATATGCAGATATCGCAGCAGTTCAATCACATTGCACAAAAGTTCGAGGTCAGTTATAAAAATAAAATTCTACACGCACACTTATGTGATTGTGTATGTGTGTGTTTGTGTGTGTGTGTGTGTGCCGTCAGCTCTCATTCGAATTTGTTTTGTATTAATTTTTGCATGCGACAAACAGAGTTTCTTTGTCTTTGGCCTGTCCGCAGGATCGCTTAAGCCTCGAGTTGGGGTTGCCCGCTGGCTAGCCTTTGTTTTTTATTAATTCCATTAATTCCCATTCAAGTGGAAGTAGGCCACTGGAGTTCTCCTGCCGTGTAACTCGAGCGGCGAATTCGAGCTGCCCAACCCCCCTTCCTGCTCCCCGCCCACAACGGCAATTGTGTAATGCGAGACGGGGGCAATGACTCGAGCCTCAAGGATAATGGAAAGTTAAGCTGCGCAGTCGCCGTCGCAGTCGATCCAGCTCCAGACAGAAGGAGCAGCCGACCGACCAGATCAGACCAGACCGGAATGCTGTTGAACTCATTTTTTTTTTTTTGTTGTTTTCGAAATGAAATTTCGTTCATTTCCAGAGAATTCATGCCACAGATTTGGTTCTGGTTCCAAAAGCCAAAGCCAAAGCCAAACTAGTTGGACGACTCGCCTCCAGTCGAGTTCAAGGATCCGCGACGCTCGCTGCTGGTTCATTAACTTGTTTGCTTGCTTCATTTTTTTTTTTTTTGTTTTTTGTATTTTTTGGATGCCGCCAGCATCCGCGGCGAGACAATAATGATCTTCGCTGGAAATGCGCGCACCCCTCCACTTGCTGCTGCTGTTGTTGTTGTTGTTGTAGCTGCTGCTTGCTGCGTCTGATGGTGACTTAATTGCCGCACCCTGACTGCCTGCCTGCCTGCCTGGTCAGGAAGATTAACAAAGGAAGCTCTTGCCAGACAAATTCAATATATGAAATATATAGTAGATGTGAAGCGTTAAATGGCTCGAGACTCAACAGTCGACAGTCACAGTCATCGATTTGCCTAGTTCTATACCCTGTAGATCTATAGACAGTGGTAAGGGGGCTACTCTACTTTGTGCATGGAATGTCTACTATAGTTAGTCATAAGTTCTGCCCGTTCACAACTCTTGATTATATAAGTTGACTTATCGCTTATAATTTTATAATATATTTATAAATTAAATTTATCGATATCGATAATTATCCTTTCTATATGTATATGTATGTATGTACATAGAACAGGCCGAAGTATATATATTAAAATATTTGTCAGAAGACACTCCAAACTGAATAACTCAAAAGTTGCTATTTATCGATAATTATCGATTTGCAGAAACAATACCTTGAGCATGCGTAGAAGAAAAGGGTGGAAGGCAAGACTTCTCTTCAAATAGAAAACATGTTATTTAGCTTTATTCAAAAATTAAACTAATCGATAAATATCGATTAATAGAAAGAATTAATTGAACATATGCAAAAGTAACAGTAGGAAGGCAAGGTCTCTAAATTCTCTTTTGGAAGAAAATGAAAATTTAATATTTTGTCTTACTCAAAGTCTTAATCGATAAATATCGATTTGGAGAAACAAATATTTAAGCTTATATATAAAAGGAATAAAAGGAATCGTCTCAATTTTGTACCAAAAGAAAATATTCCTTTATCTAACTATTCCTCAAAACAAAAATGTTGGCAAAGGGTTACTTTTAGATATATATATGTATACATCTATCATATTTCAGCCCGTGCACATTCAGCCACAGCGCACTGTTAGCTGGGTTTCATGAATTGAGCCAGATTAATGTAGCTGGTTGTTAGGGCATCAACCTGGTACAAGGCGAAGTCGTTGTCGGTAGTGATTCACTTGTAAAGTGACTAATAGTCGAGGCCTTGCGTAAAAGAAATCAACGCATGACTAAGATTCGGACATGAACTAAAGGGAGTCAAGGCAAAAACAGAAAATGAAAGAAAGAAAATATTGAATCGAGCAATGCGAGGGCTTATAGAGAAGAGTGAGGAGATACGAAGAGAGTCTAGATAAAAGATACTCGATTCTATTTTATCTAGACGTCTCTCAATCTTCTATCTTTTCTCTATACAAATTTAGATTTGGTTATGAAAATGATACATAAAGATATTCCAAGAGTATAATGCACATAGATATGTACTCTCAATATATAGAAGATTACAGAACCATGATATCACATGCAATTCCACTCCACATGTACAATCAGATATATATAAGATACATAATCGATATCTCGCATTGATCTCCTCATCCCATCCCACGATCAGTGTTCTTTATGGAAATCCTTAGTCTCACCCATCATATATGCTTCCAGACACGAGGCCAGGCAGTCGAAGCGCGTGTTGCGACCCAGAATCGAGCGCACGTCCTTGGTGAAGCGAAGGGCGTCCAGGAAGGGCAGCATGCTGAGCAGTTCATTGTCCTGCGAGCCGATGCGAAAGCTCTTAATTTTCACCGCATTGCCTATATTGAAGCTGTTCTCCATGGGGCAATCGTCCAGGAGCAACACACTGGCCAGATCACTGCGAGCCATCGACACGAACTTGGCGCGAATCCCGGATATCTGGATGCAATGCTGTCGGAACATGCGGCGCTGCAATATATTCCGACCCGCGTCCAAGTAGTCCAGCACGTGCGAAGCATACAGCTCCGAGGCGGCGGTGAACACCACCAGGTTATACCACTTGGAGACCCGATCCAAGAAGAAATCCACATAGGGTCGCTTGTAGACGTAGACGCTGGCCTCCGACACGGGTATATAGAAGCTGAAGTCGTATGGCGTCGTCTGCACCAGCTTGGACTTTGTCTTGTAGCGGCGATTGATGTCGGATCCGGCGGATAGCGTCGACCTCACCCGATACAGTATTACCGAACTTATCAGCGTCTCGTCCATGTCCAGCACCAAAGTCTTGCGGCGCACCATTTGCAAGCGCTTCTTCGATATGGCCGTCAGCCGATCATCCCCCAAATACGTGATGGGCGTATAGTTGATCGACTTCACGCGAAACTTCGTATAGTGTTTACGAATCGTTTGACGCAACGCGGGCACCGACAGCACGATTCCCGTTAGAATGAAGCCCACAGTGCAGAAAAAGTAGAAGCTGTGGACCAGAGAGGCAGGAATGAGGAGAGAGAGAGAGAAAAACTGGATGGAACTCGCCGGGTTTACTCACTTGGCTAAGGGATTACCTTGACTTATTTGCTGATCTGATTCCATTTCATTATATCTACAGATTCTGGATAGTTCTATATATAATATATATTGATATATATTGCACAGTTAACTTAAACTTCTATACTTCCGCTCTCCTCTATACTTCGTAGTCAAGTGCAACTTTCCCTAGAGCTCCTCTACGCGCATACCCTCCTCTCCATTACTTGAAACTTATTGTTTATGTACCGCTACCTAATACTGCCCGCCGTCTTTTGTTTGTGTTTGTCTGTCTGTAACGCTAGAAAGTAAGGCTGAAGTCTGGAGCTCGCATGAATCGGCGTAAATCGATCGAATACATAATTATAATGAAATGAGCAGCGATATCGGAGCAACTGGCCTGATTCTCGTCCTCGGCGTCTGTGTGGGTGTGGGCGGGTACAGTGACAATGACAAAAGCACACACTAATGACCGGGTGTGACCGGTTAGCAGATACCCTGTACTTCAGAAAGCTCTTTAGCTTTTCTGCAATTGATAGTGGTAGATGTTGATATGTAGTTAGCTCTGTATGACTAATCGATATATATCGATATGTTTAAGTGTATCTTTGCCTAGCTGAAATGCCTATGTTCCCCACAGAGTAATCGATATTTATCGATGTTTTTAACCAAACTTTAGGCTAACTTAAATTCTTGTCTAATATTTAGTTACAAGTAAAAAATCTATATATCAATTACAATCTCTACTCTTTCTCTCCCTTCCTATTTCTACTCTTTCAGGCTCTCTCTATACCTACTCTCTCCATCTCTACTCTCTCTCTGTTTCTACTCTCTCTCTCTCTCTCTGCATCTCTACTCTCTCTGTCTCTCTATCTCTATATATATACTCTCTCTCTCTTTATCTCTACTCTCTCTATCTCTATTCACTCTGAGTACCTCTACTCTCTGTATATCTCTACTCTGCCTCTCTCTCTCTATCTCTACTCTCTCACTGTCTCTCTTTGTCTCTACTCTCTCTCTCTCTCTCTCTCTCTCTCTCTCTCTCACTGTCTCTCTCTATCTCTACTCTCGTTCTGCCTCTACTCTATCTGCCTCTCTCTGTCTCTACTCTCGCTCTGTCTCTACTCTCTCTCTCTCTCTCTGTCTCTCTCTGTCTCTCTCTGTCTCTCTCTTTCTCTCTCTCTATCTATCTCTCTCTATCTCCCTCCCTCTCTCTTAGTCGCCTTTTACGATAAGCCGAGTCCAGCTGTGGCAGTATTCTATCAAGCCGCTCACCACACGGCAACAAATATACCCACTTGAAAATCTATACAGGGTATGTACCTCGCACAAGCATTCGCCAAGGCGACAACTGAAACGCCAGCCATGAAAATGCAGCGCCAGCGATAATATGTTCGTTCCCATTGTCATTCCATGCAACGATGACGCACTGGCAGTAGAGTGGGTGGAGATGGTAGTGGTGGGTAAGGAGGCGGAGGGGGCGAGGGAGGCTGTGGTGCAGGCAGGCAGGCAGGCAGGCAGACGGAGACGCTGCCTGACGGAAGTCGCCGACTGACGATCGAGGCGACGTTTGCAGTGTAAAATATTTCGCTGGCCTTGAAGCGGCACGCACGCAGCTATAGCGGCTGCGTGTCAAGACGATTAACAACGACAACAACAGCAGACGCCATGCAGATGTATATATACATATATATGTATATATACATCTATCTGAACAGATGCGCACAATATGGTGCATTAATTTTAGCTCCTGCCGGACAACACCAGCCAGGGCCACAGTTGCAGTTGTTGCGGCTGCTGTTGTTGTCGTTGTTTAAGCTTAAGAGCAAAGTGACTAAAGTAGAACTTGACGAAGGGATGAAAGTTGAGCATTCATATTTCACTAAAATTCAACGAAAATAATAACATTGAACCTTCGTTGAAAATCGAAATGCAGCCTAGGATAGCAAAATATTAAGGTTTAAGTCGAGCTTAATAAAAGCTAAACTGAAGATGCCAAAAACTTAACGAAGAGCAGAACATAGACTACAACAAAAAACTTGAACCTTTCGTTAAACTTCTAAATGCAGCCTAAGATAGCAACAAAGTAAGGTTAAAGTCGAGCTCAAGAACTTTCAGTGCAGAAGCTTTCGCTCTAGACTAGAATAGGCTATAAGATCTACGATAAGTATATACTATACTTAATTATCTCTGCTTAATCTGTGCATCCCTCTTAATTCTGGCCAAATGTCAAAGGCAAATGGCATGCTCAGCTATTTGGACTCATAAAATTACGTATACGTGTGGTTAGCCCGACCCGAACCTGTTACAGCAATTATTTGTTGTTAAGCTAAAATTAAACAATAAATTGTTGTTGATATTGTTTTTGTTGTTGTTGCTGCTGTTGTGGTGATTGTGAATGCAAAATAAATTGCGCATAAAGTTTAATCACTTTGACTTCACACACACAAGTAAACAGAAAGAATGAACGAGAGAGAGAGAGAGAGAGAGAGAGAGAGAGAGAGAGAGAGAGAGGGAGAAAGAGGAGGCAGCTATCAAGCAACGGCAACGCCAAAAAATAAAAACGCATAACAAAAGATTCTACACACACACACACACACACACACGCATACACTTGCATATGTATGTGGGCAGTGGGCAGTGCAAAAAAAAAAACGCAAAAAAACGACAACAACAACAGTCAGAGACGGAGTCAATAACCTACAGTGCATTACTCACTTTTAAAGACCGTGTGTGTCCTTCAACCAAAAGTTATCTCCATCTCGCACTCACCTCGCTGTCTGTCTCGCTCGCACGCTCGCTCATTTCGCTTGACTATTTTGCTTTTCTACAATTTATAATTAAACAATTTTGTTGCCGGCTCTCTTCCTCCTCTTCTCACGCCATCCTTCTCTTGCCGCTGCTCACACTTGCAGCTCGCTCTTGTTGCTGCTGTTGTTGTTCTTTGCACAAGTGTGTCTGAGCAGGAGCTTCGGCTGGTACCGCTCTCTGCACTCTGTCGCCCCGTCTCGCTCTTTCCTCATCATCATTCAATCCATTGATTTCGACTCAAAAATTCGGACTTGCCGTCGATTTTTTGTAAACTGCTGCGCATTTTGGGCGAGATGAATAAACTTTAGCACGCTTGCGTGACCTGTTGTCCGCTCTCGCTCTCTCAGCTCAGCTCTGCTCACTCTCTCTCTCTCTCTCTCTCTCTGTGCGTCGCTCTCTTGGCTCTTTTCCTCTATCTCCTGCCCACGCACACAGGCGCAGCACATCCGTTGCCAAACTTGCGCATGTGTATGCATGTGTGTGTGTGTGTCTGCATTTGTATGGCGCGTAATGTCATTGACTGCAATTTGTTAGCAAAATATTTCAAGTGATAAATAAATTCTACATGGAGCTACACACATTTGATGCCAATGAACTCAATGCAAACTCTTCATCCAAAATTGATGTTCGCTGCAATTTGAGGTTTTTTTCCTTACATTTTGTTGCGGCTTTAGCAATTTGCGCCCCAATTGCCAGCGTCAACAACAGATGGAACAGTAGATGAAGACGCAGACGAAGATCGGAGACTTTGTCGGAGACTTTGCGCCTTTGCCTTTGATTACTCTACACAGGTTGAGAACGCAACGTAAACAAAGAATTTCTTTTGTTTGTTAATGTTTTTTGTATTCTTGTTTTATTTTATATATGTACATATACCCTGCAGATGCAAAAAATAAATAGAGTTTAATAAAGCTACACAAATGTAAAAGAAAAATAAACATAAAAATATTTTCTATTTTTTTAGCAGTTAAAATTTGTCAATTATTTACAGCATATCTCCTAATCGAGCATACTCCTCATAGCGCATTCATATATTATATTTATTTTGAAGGAAACAAGCGCAAAGTCGTTGTTGAGTTCACTGCATTCGATCTCAAGCAAAAATAAAACATAAACGACACTGATACATATGTACATATGTACATGCACAAATACATACATATGTATGTACATTCATATATAAATTTGTTTGTATGCAAGCATTTACATATGTACATATGTATGTGTGTATGCGTTCATTGTGTTTAATCAAATGCAGCGCGTGCATAGAGTTCAAGTTGATTTATCAACGTTTTTAGCATATGCATTCCCTACAAGTAATACAGCAGAATACAGAATACAGAAAATATGCTCAAATACAGTAATATCAATAAGTGCCTTCATAGACAAAACGAAACAGAAGCAAAGCGAGAAGCACGAACAACAGTTACATTGTCCAGCCTACCGTTACAGTGGCTGGAGCGTAGAGCGATCATGTCATCTGGCGCCTTGCTGGTCGATTATACTCTCCAATGCCCAAAGCGGGGAATTAAGTTTCGTATGATCAAGTTACAGCTAAGTCGGTCAATAACTTGAGCAAAACAGCAGGAAAGTTCTTATTTTTTTTTTTTTTTTTGTGTTTACTCCTTCATGAACTACAGCTTTTCGTTTAAGTTTCAGATGCTGGTTGATTTAAGAGCGACCGGTTTAATGAGTCGAACTTAATTTGCGCCCTCAGAAAAAGTCAGCGACAACACCCATGCAACGCAAAAATAAAAGCAGCAGCAAAATAACTACAGCAAGCGAGAAAGAGATGAGAAGAGAAGAGCAGCAGAAGCGACAACGACACGTCTGGCAACGGGGCCTGCGGCTGGGAGAGTGGGCGACGCAGGCTGCAGAAAGAACAGATATCAATGTATGTGAGTGTGGTGTGTTCATGTGTGTGTGTGAATCGCCCAAAAAAATGAAGCAAAACAATTGGCCGAAAAAAAGCGAAGTGAAAAACGGCAAACCGAAAAACAAAACAAAATGATGCTCAAGTAACTCATATTAATGTGTGTGTGCGTGTGTGCATCAAAAGCAGCAGCAGCAGCAGTGGCGCAGTCGCGACGCGTCGCGTCGCGTCGGCAGAGCCATCGCCATTGCCAATATAAACGACGATCGAAAGATGCAAAATGTTCATTCCGTCGTCGTTTCGTTTCTGTATGTACATATTTCGCTGGCCAAGAATTCGAATATAAAAAGTCAACAAAATAATAAAATGAAGCATATACGAAAGCAGCGATCGCGCACACACACACGCACTCGCCCGCTGACAGGGACATACATACATATATACAGTCTCGCACACACATACACAACACACGCATGCGGAATTCAACTTTTTTCTGCAACGCTGCGTGCGCCGCCATTGAACGTCGACGCCAGTGAAGAGTATAAAAGCTTAAACTCGCTTCGTACTCGAGTTTATTAAAACCAAAACTGTGCGAGTGTCATGATCGTCGTTGAAGTCGGGAGTTGATTATAATTGAAATAAAATGTGCACAAATTAAAGATAATAATTCATGTGAAAAAGGCGTTGCCCTAATAGAGTGAGCGATACATGCGAAAAAAGAAACATTTCATTCCAATTCGCACTAAAGAAGCACACGATAAAAAGAGAAAATAAAATAAAACTACGAAAAAAGTAGGCGCACGCCTATCAGCCGCCACGCGACGCGCAAACACACGAAAAAAAATCGAAAGTGTTCGTGCTCTACTGACATGGATTACTTCTGCCTCAGCAGCAATAACAACAACTATATCAACAGAGCTAACAATAATGGCAATGGAGAGAAACTAGCGTTAGTTTGGTCTATGACGTATGAGAGGGCAGGTACCCGAAAAAACGAGAGCGTCCAGCGCCAACGAGAGAGAGAGCAACAAGCTACAACTTCGTGCCAGCAGCGCGGCACGCTGTGCAAAATAGAAAGCGACTAGAAAAAGACGAAACGACACGACGGCGCCGACGAACGACGATCGGATCAATTCGCGTGTACGTGCACTTTGTCATGACGTTTGTGTGGGTGTGTGCGAACTGAGCGACTATTGGAGAGCAGAGCAAGAATTCTAATGCGTCGCAATCAGCGGGAGCCTCAGCCTCAGTCAGCAGCGAGCGTCACATTGAACTTGAACTTTAAAATGCAGTCACAGTAACAGACCGCAAAAATACATATGTACATTTAAACGCACATATAAGCACAAGAACACACATGTATAAATATTCACATATGAATTTATTGCTGCTATTCTAGTTCTGACGTTTGCTGGGCGCATATTTTTCGTTCGCTCTTCTACACAGTTTCTGCTTTTGATCATTCGTGAATCGGCACTCGTTTGGTTCGCATGGAATTTTCGCCGCTTGTATTAAGCGTAAAATTTTGTTTGCAATTAATTCGCCACTTGACGAAAATGCGAGAAAAGTGAAAGTTAGCAATGAGTGCAAAGAGCTCGTTGGGCCGTGACTTTTTTAATATATATTTAACAAGAAAGAAAAAATAAATAAAAAGTAGAAATACGTGTAACGAGCGTACGCAAAGCACGAAGCAACAACTTAATAAATTAAAGCGCAAACGAAAATAAAACCAGAAGAAAGCGGCAAATGTGGTTTATTTTCTGTTGCCTACGCTTACTTTTCGCCAGTAGCAGAAAACATGGAAACAGAAATCATTCCTTTTTACCGGCGCATTTCCTTATAAATCTAGCCTCTACTAGGCTTTGTCTGTGCATTTGATATAAGGTCAGACATAGCCTATGAGAGGTTAGGTGTAGCAAGGGGTCAAACAGCAAGCCGAGAGCAGCAGCAGCAGCGCCCATTAAAATGAACTGCCGATTACCGTAATAGCGAAACATAGAACTGATAACTGTGACGACGACGACGAGCAGAGAAAGAGAAAGATATAATGAATTGTGGATAAGCAAGCGTGTACAGAACAGCGTATGTATGTATGTACACGAGTTGATAAAGAACCGCAAATGTGTATGCATGTATTCGTGTATGTATGTATGCAAAACATGGCGTTTGCTCTAATCTTGTCTTCTGCTCTTTTTTTTGTTTCATTCGCAGCACAACTGTCGATATTTGGAGCGATGCTAACTGTAACTGTTTACACACTAGGAATAATGTTATTTTGTTTATACATATATATAAATGTCTATGTCAATAAAAGCACTTTAACGATATTTGATTATTTCGCTTTTCTGATTGGAAATAGAAAACCAAATGCTATTTTTTTGTTGGCTTTGGGTTGAGCTCAGCATAGCAAAGAGCATCGGATTACCGAGATTTAATTGTCGTCAGCCAAGCGGCAAAGTTGCAAATATTTAGAAAAATAAATGGAAAAAGAAATAAACAAATATGTATATTTTTATGATGACGTTGATTAAATTGAAGGGAATTGAGGCGCATTTTCGCTGTTTAAGCTGAGCGAGATTATAAATTGTGGATTTTAAAAGTTTAACGTATTTTAGTGCCAGTGCAGATCGGTGCTGTAGCAGCAAGCAGTTTATCAAGCAGGCAATGAGGAGCTGCCAACTTAGGCTGAATAGTAATACTGCTTGACCTACAAACAGCAGCTGACTGCTACAAGACTGTGCAGCACTGCTTTGGGCAGTCAGTTTTAGGCAAGCAGTTCATTTTTCTGTTTTTTTTTTGCTTTTCTGAACAACAATAAAATGCTTTGAGTTAATTCAGTTGCAGTCGAATACGAAGATTAACGAGCGATGCGGCCGCCTCAGCTGCAGCAACTCCCACAATGCGCCTTGCTTTATTTCCCATCGACAGCCATAAAAAACGCTCAATGGCCAATGCGTTTTGCCTTTTGCTGTCGACTCCAAGTTTTCTCACACATAAAGCCGCAGAATCGAAAGACATTAGCCAAAAAGCCAGCCTAATGGCCCAACAACAGTTGGCCATTCAGATTTTATAGCCGAACATTGCCAACGGTTGCAGTTGCCTTTGGCTTGGGGCTTATGCAATGCTCAGCTCAGCTCAGCTGGGCTCAACTCATCTGGGCTCATCTGCCCACATATTGGTTTTCCTCTGCTCAGCTTGACCTTCGACCCGGAGTCATTAAAGTTCAGCTTAAGCTTAAGAGAAAATGCAGCAAATGTGATTTAATTTGTAGGCAAATTGACAGCGCCACACTAGCCACGCCCACCTGTTCATTAATTTTCAGACAGCAAACAAACAACAGTTTAAAAAGTATATATATAAACATAAAAAAAAAAAAAAAAATATGTATATATATATATATATATATATATATATATATATATATATATATATATATATATGTATATATATATGCATTGCAGTAATAAATTGACCCACTTTCGAATCTGCAACCTGACCCAACTAGCAAAGCAAAGCAAAACTAAAATAAAAAAATAAAACAAAAAAAAACAAAAAAAAAACAAAAAAAAAAACAAAAAAAAACCAAAACAAACTCGACAAACAACAGCAACAACAACAACGCAGCAGCAAACACTTTAGTGCAACAATTTAGTGTCGAGCGAAATGAAAGACTTAGGCAACGAACGCGATGCAGGCGACGAAGCTGCTGACAAGCAGCGGCGCCCTCTAGCGTCAAGCAGCGCCAGCTACACGTGAGCTGCAGCCAGTCTGTGTCTCGCTCTCCCTCTCCATCTCCCTCTCTCCCTCTCTCTCTATGTGTGTATCTATATGATCAAAATTAGTCTTACTCGAGTAATTTGTGCCGTGGCGCGGCACTGGGGAGGGGAGGGCGGGGCGTGGCTGGGCTGTTTGGGGCGGTGGCAGCGCCAAATGCAACTTCAACTTCAACTTTAAACTGCAATTGGCTGCAAATGCGAATTGAGTAATTGGCTTGCCGCTGCCGTTGCTGCTGCCTGAAATCAAATCCAATTGGCATTGTTTGAAAACTTCAACAGCAACAACAACAACAACAAACTACAAACAACTAGAAGCAACAACAACAATGCAACTTTGGTTGCATTTGAAAGCAATTGAAAGCATAAGAAAAGGCTGTAGCAAAGGCAGCTGTTTTTTTTAGTATTTAAACTATGATTAATTTAGTAAAACTAAAATAAATAATATACACATTTTATTTATATTTAATATTTTAGCTATAACTAATTTGGCTGAAAACTAAAATTTAGTAAAATTTAATTAAAAATATATAAATATTTTATTTTCTTGCTTGCATTTTCTTAAGCTCAGTGAAAATTTATACATAAAAATTATATAATTTTAAAATATTTGGAAATTATTCCATTATTATTTATTTTAAAATTATTTTAAAGCTTTTTAAGAAACTATTTAATAGTCATTTTAAAGAATTGTTAAAAAATATTTTAAAAAGCATAAAAAATATATAAAAAATATAAAAAATGAATAAACAAAATATTATTGAAAAAAAAAAAATCTTCAAAAATATAAAAATTCATATAAAACAATATATATGAAATAATAAATAAATATTTAAAATTTATAAAAAATCTATAAAAATTTTTTGAAAAATATTTTAAAAAGCATAAAAACTATATAAAATAAATATAAAAAATGAATATAATTGAAAAATATAAAATATATATAAAACAATATACAAGAAATAATAAAAAAATATTTAAAATTTATAAAAAATCTATAAAATAGATATGTATATAAAAAAAACTCATTACGAAAATAATAAGTACACCAAAATTATTTTGGTGTAATTATCATTTTCATCATGAGTGTACATAAATATTTTATATATTTAGTGTGTGAAAACTTGAAGTTCGAAAGCTTTTTTTTTTTTGATTGAAAGAACTTAAAGAAAAGCTAGAATTCGACTAAAACCCTGTTCAACCTCATGGATTATTGTAAGCTGCCTGCTCAGCTACGCTGCAGACCAGTCCCATTCACTAATTTAGTTGTTATATACCCTGTAATTATAGATACATTTGAGAGGGTATGCACATAGTTGAACTAGAAGAAAATGTGAGAGTTAAGCTGCAGATAGAACTACGTATTTTAGTTAATGGATAGTTAGATAGATAAAGAGAGAGAGAGAGAGAGAGAGAGAGAGAGAGAGAGAGAGAGAGAGAGAAAAGGGAGAGATACCCTGTAATGACCAGAGTAAGGGCATGCTTAGTTTTTCTATATTTAATTGGATTTGAGCTAAGCTAAAGATGTTGTAGTTAAGCTCGTGTTTGTCTTTCACTTTAGAATATATATATATATATATATATATATATATATATATATATATATATATATATATATATAATTTTATACTAAGTATCTCTATGCCTTGGCTTAGCCAATGGTTTTTTTGGGCTCAACTCGCATGGCCAACTAGCCAGCACTTGCTGCCCAAGTCCAGTCCGCGTCTAGTTGAATTTCATGCTCTAGATACTAGCATGCAGTTAGTATATATATCTATATATATGTAGTGTGGCTTGGCAACTGCTTTATAGATATATAAATATACAAAATGCTGGCTGCATTCAAAAACTTGATATTTTTATAGACTTTCCGAACGATTTCGATATCGATTCGAACGGCATATGCTTAAAAGTTTTTTTTTTTGTTCGCCCGAAAATGCCAATGCTATAAACAACTGTAATGGCAACAACAACAGCAACAACAACACTCATAATCATAGCAACAACAAGAGTCAATTCCATTGTTCGCAAGGTGTTAAAAAATTGTTTTTTTTTCTCGAGTTGTTGTTGTTGTTGTATAACCGCAAGTTTGGGGGAACAACTTAAAAATCGATTAACAAGCGCGTAATTATGGACATATTTTCAAGTGTTGCAGCAACAACGACAACAATCAGCTGATATATGAGCTGAATATGTATATATATAAATATATATATATATATGAATATCTGAGTTTATGAAAGTAAATGGCAAAAGCTTGAAGCGAAATGCCCTTGAACTTGAAACATGCAGGCATAAATTAGCAGCAATGAAAGAGAGAGAGAGAGAGGGGGAGAGGGAGGGAGAGGGAGAGCGGGCGGGCAGCTGTGAGCTTTCACTTTTGCTGAAGCAGTTCGATTCTGTGTGAAGGGCTCTTCAAATGCAATTGGAATTTTATTTTATTTTTTTTTGGAAGGTAAACAAGTGCGACGCCCAGCTATGAGTGTGTGTGTGTGTGTGTGTGTGTGTGTGTGTGTGTGCGTGTGTGCGTGTCTGTCTCGCTGCGCGACAAGGTCAACACCTTTCCCTTGGCGCGAGAGCGAGAGCGAGAGAGTGCCGGCGTTGCTCGAGTTAATTGAAATAAGTGTAATAAGACAAGACAAGAGATTGCGCATACGCCCCGTTAATTAAAATAGATATTTGCATAGATTATATAAGCAATTGTCGTCGTTGAATTAAGCGTGTTAATCTACTGCAGACAAACGAACAAACGAACAAACGGAACAATCAGACAGCCAGACAAGCCACTCAGTCAATTGGCCAATCGATCAAGCGTCTATCAATGGAGCCCAGGCCGATGGCTACCCTTCATTGGCTGTGTGAGTGTATATGAATACTTATATGAATATATGAGTATATGTGTGTCTGTTCGCGTCTTATGCTGGCTTTTAGTTTCAGCTCTGGCTTTTGCTATCAATCGCAACACGTCAGCAAACGAGTGCCACCTTAATTAATCCAGTTTTTATGGAGCGTCTTGTTTAAATTAGTTTGACATTTAAGTTTTGCGAAGCCAATGGCTACCGTAGTTGTTGTTGTTGTTGTTGCTGTTGCTGTTGCTGTTCGTCTTCCTCGGCATCATCTATGGTCATAAATTGTTAATTTCTGGCACTGACGCGCTCATCATAAATTGCTTTTTAGTGCTACACAAAATATCTTAGCCAAATGTGAAAAGAGCAAAAGCGAATGCCTTTGGCATTCAAATGACCAGATCTTATGACCGACCAGCAACCAGTTGAGCGGGCGAACAAGCGGACATACAGACAGCCGGACAGTCGGACAGCCGGACAGTCGGACAGCCGGACAGACGACGATTCCAGTCCCAGTCACAGCCCAGTATTCAATTCCCATAGAGCAGGCCATCGGACGTGTTTGATGATGAACTTGATGCCGATTTGAGCAATTTGAGCAAAGCGCTTAACAACACAACAAATTTCAAATTTCAAATTTGATTTGAAAATTTAAAGTTGTTCTTATGCAAATTGTGATCTGCTGTCGTTGTTGTTGCGCCTCTCTGCTCGTATTTATATTTAATTATGCTAATTAAACAAGCGGCGGAACTCGAAACTGGACAGCGTCATGAGGCAAGCAGCTGAGACATACTCTATGTAAGCCAGAATCTATATTAAAAGCGGATTAGCAGGGTATTACTGAAGCATTATTATGCTTAAGAAAAACTCTGCTGGATCGTGTGCTCTCACGTATCTGCATTACGTTAAATGCATTATAAACTTTACATACGTGTCACATACGTGTAACATACGTAACACATGTAACATATGTAACATATGTAACATACGTAACATGTGTAACATACGTAACATGTGTAACATACGTAACATATGCCACACATGCTACATACGCTACATACGCTACATAATGTATTTTACTACATACGTCAAATATGTGGTAAAACGACAGGTACGTATGATATGTTACGTACGTATACACATATAATACATATGTATATTATATGCACCACATACGTTACTTAAAGACCACAAATTACGTAAGAAAACAAATACGTAACATATACAATTACGTAAGTTATCTAAATACGTAACAAACCTAATTAAGTAACAATGCTAAGTACGCAACACGTCTAGTTACGTAACATATGCCAAAAATGCATTCTACGCCTGATACGTAACATACGCCAATTGCGCAATACAGCTAGATACGTAATAAGCTAGTTACGTAAAATAAGCTAAAAACGTAATATACGCAAAAAACGTAACACACGCTTGTCATACTTGCAGGCGAGCATAAATGCATTTAAGCTATATGTAGACTTATCTGCGTAAATGTATGTAGATATATATGTATGTATATGCATGTGTACATACATACATACATACATACACACATACATACCTACACTCATACATATATACATATGAATTTGAAGTAAATGTAGCGAAAATGTCTATGCAAAGCACAATATCAGCAAAATGTTCAATTGAACTAGTTCATTGAAATGAACTGCTGAACTAACTCAATGAATGAATGAATAACCTAGCTAGCAACGCGAATCATTCATGAGTTTGTTATGAATAACATAAGTCATTAACCAATTGCAGCTGCAGAAGTTTTTGAATAATAAGAAAAAGAAAATTGCCTTTTAAACTAATTACCTCTTTTTGTTCAGTGTAGCTAGTTAAGGTCACTTACTGAATATGAAAACATTCATAAGATTCATCTATAATCATTTATCTTAAATATGTTCATAAATATAATTGGGTTGTAAAATGTTTTCCTTTTTCTGAAGTGGCCACCTCTTTTTGTTCAGTGTAGTTGCGCGTGCAGTTTGTCAGCTCAACTTTATGAATGAGATCTAAAGTGTTTTGCTTTTCTCGCTCTGTTTTGGCCGATATCACGTTTTGAGCTGGGTTGGCAGCTCCGGCGTCTGCAGATTCATTCACTGCGCCCCAAACCTACCTCAATTTTGGCTCTTTTCTTTCGTGCCGTGTGGCCGAAGACAAAAGTTTGAGCTGCAGATGGCCAACTGCTGACTGCTGACTGCTGGAGGCTGTAAGCGAATCCGAATCACGGCTCAGCTGAGCGCGTGCATATAAAACCAATTTGAGCGACGGCCGACGAACCAGTTGAGCGCAGACTTTGCCAACGCTTTCAGACGCAAATCGGTAGCTTCCAAGTGCCAAAAATCGAGCCGAGCCGAGTCGAGTCGAGTTGAGTCGAGTTGAGTTACAAATGCATTTGACCAACGACAAAGTAACAACAAAGCAAAGAAATTATAAATATTTTGTGTCTTTGCGCGTGTCTTTGCAAAGTCAAAGCTAAAGCTGAAGCTGAAGCTGAAGCTGAATTTCGTCAAGAGTTTGGCTTGGCTTTGCTTTTCTTGTCTTCGCTGTTTATTCGTGCGACGTGCGCGCCAGCGAACGGTTGTTGCTTTGTCTTTATAACGATTTTTCGTAGCTGACGCAGACGCGCGCGCCTGTTTGTATGTGTATGTGTATATATGTGTGTGTGTGAGCTTTGAGCGTTAAATTGCTCTTGTTTGGCTTGGTGTTGGTATTGCTTTTGGCCTGTTGCTGTGCGTGTGAAGAAAGAGCAATATTTATAATACAAAAAAAAAATATAAAAAAAAAAAATTATTGTTGTGGCGAAATAACGCCAACAACAATTGTCGATGAAACAACTCAACACAACACACAAGCAAAATAGTTTTTCCAGTGCGCAAAAATAAATTATTGTTATAAATAGCAAGCAAAATAAAAGTTGATTTATGTAATAAAACGTAATTGTGTTAAATCCCATCAGCTGTTTGCACCCAATGCAAATGCGATTCGAATAAAAACATAAACAAAAAGCAGAAGAAGAAGACATCAAATTGAATACAAACTGTGCAACACTTTCCTTGGCCCTGGTAAGATCCCTTCCTCTGCTCCAGTTAACGCCAGCTGCATTTGCAGCGCGCTTACATAAAGTGCTGCTCCACATTTGCTGCTCGCTGGCTGGCTGGCTGGGCATGCGTTATGCAATTCTTGTCACGCTTAATGATGTATCGATGGCTGTGCGCGCTGCTTCCATTAACATATTCAATGCCTAATCGCAAATGGCAGCGGCAGCAGCTGACGAGGCCAACACTGATACGAGAAAGCATTGGCCTTAATTTGACAGCCAACTCTCTAGCCAATTGCCACTTGCCACTTGCCAACTGCAATTGTCTTAAACTTTGCCATTCACTCAAGAATGCAAACATAATAGATCGAGACCAGACGAGACAGACAGCTTTTGTTGTTTCTGTTCAGTTGGGGGTTTTTTTTTGTATACTTTATACTTTTTTTTTGTTTTTTGGCAAACATGTTTTTGTGGCTATTAGCGGCGACAAATGTCAAGAAATGTTCCTGGAATCGCTTGAATGTTTTTAAATAGCCTTTAATTCTAGTTGAAATGAGCTTAAATTATCAGCTCATTTGACTCCAATTGGCATCGCTGATCTGATTATTATTCCCGTTTGCTTATCGCTGTCGAAAGTGCCAATTGGCATTGCCCGAGTATTGCACGATACTCAAATCGACTTAAGCTGACAGCCTTTTAGCCGTTTATTGTAGGAGCGAATTTATGAGACGAGAAGAAATTGTTATGGCTTTTGCATATTAATTGTAGCATTAAAGTGTAATTGTTTAAATTGCAAGATATACATATATTATTTTGTATATAATTGATTTTATTTTTTTTTCTTTAAATATATTTTTTTGCATTTATAATTTATTTATTTTATTTTTCTTTTTTTTTTTATATATTTTTTTGCATTAATAATTTATTTATTTCATTTTTCTTTTATAAACGTTTTTTTTTTTACATTTGAAAACTATTTATTATCTTTTTTTTTTTAAATTTATTTTTCAATTTCTAAAAAATAACACATTTTTTTTATCGAGTCTTAAATTAATTTTTAGTTTTTTTTATTATTATTATTTTATATCTCTATTATTTTATTTTATATTATTATTTTTGTAAATTTATTAACTTTTGTTTGTTTACAATATTGTTTGTGTACAAATATATTTTAGTTATTTAGCTTTATTTATTTTCAATAGAAAAAGAAGTCTTCTTAATTAAAAAAATGTTTTTTTTTTTTTTTTTAATATTTACATTATTTTGTAATAATAATTTATTATTTTATTTTTGTACACTTATATTTTCAAGCATAGTTTTTAGCTTTTAAAAATTACATTAAATCTTTTCAGTTAATAAAATTTTTTAAATATTAAATAAATATTTAAATGCAATAAATAAATTTATGTAATGCATTTTTTTGTAGATATTTTTTAATTTTAAAAAATATTAGATAATTTGAATATATTAATAATATAATAAATAATATATTATCTTTTTTAATATTAAAAAAAATATCTAAAAAATATGTATAATATTAATTTATTTGTATATTTCAATAATTTAATTTATTTAAATTTTATGCATACATAAATTACTCTTAGCACCAATGTCCAGTTTATGTTATTTCCTGTGCTTTTATAAAAAAGCAGCGATCGCCAGTTTATTTATAGCTGGCTTAAATAGAAACTTATTAAAAACAATTATGTGAGATGTGGCAAATATTTTATTCATGAATACAAAGTTGCAATTGTGAGCAGCGTGTGGCTGCAATCGATAAATTTTCAAAGTGCCAGCGACAAAAAACTTGTTGTGAGTGAGAGAGTGTGTATGAGTGTGTGTGAGTGTGTGTGTGAGTGTGTGCAAAGACACTTGACTGGCATAGCAGAGCCACCCGCTCAGACAGCTACTTGGCTGGCGCATTCTTGGAAAATCTTTGAGCCAAAGCCAACTCAACGAACTCGTGTAGCACGTGTGTGTGTGTGTGTGTGTGTATGAGTGTATCTGTGTATAAGTGTGTGTGAGTGTGAGCTTGCACATCATGTTGTATGCAATTCATTTGCATTGTTTACCCATGCACCGTTTTCTTCTTTAGCCGCAATAAAAGTAGAAAAATGGCTTCAAGCAAAAACGATTTACATAAAATTTATTGCTGCCACATTACAAGGCAGTTAGTTAATGTTGTAAATGCTGTTACTGCGGCTGCTGTTACTCATGCTTAATTGTGTGAAAAGGCACTCGCAATGTGCGCTCTTAGCCATTTGGCCAACAGCCCGGCACATCACGTATACGCCACGTGGCGAGCCTTGAACTCGGCGCGGCATTTGAAAACGGGGATGCCAACCGGTTCACAAAGCAAAGATAGCCGATCAAATTGCTATAGATATCTGAATTACAAATTATGGGAGCAGATATATACGTATATAAATATATATATTTATATAAGGAGTATATATATATATATATATATATATATATATATATATATATATATATACATATATATAAGCAGCCAAAGTCTAGAGCAGATTATGCGCGACTTCTAGATAGTAAAAATGAGAATTAGAGTTTGATTTGAATAGGAGGAACAAATCTGGGTTGACTTCATATGGTGTATATATATATTCTTAATCAATATCAATATCAATATCCAAGTCAGCTTATTATCAGCTATAAATCTTCATTGATCCCAAAGTAACTTCCAAGACGCCCTTAAGTCTTTCTCTCTCTCTCTTTCTCTCTCTCTGCTAGGCAATTGGACTACCCCATAGTTAACACTTACAGAGTATTATAACGGCAACAAGGTGTTTGATCACCTGTCACTGGCTCGGCCTAATCGCCACTTGACTCGACACTTGGCCAGATTCGCATGAGTTTTAATTTTTATAGATTTGATAATTTGTCTTTTGATTTCTGTTTTGTTTTCAACGTTTGTTGGACAAGGAGCGCTCAATCAAGGCGATCAATCAAAGCACCTTCGATGGGCTGTTACCGTAGCAAATTGAGCAAGGTAATGTTAATCAAATCTATATATGTACATATATATATATTTATATATATAGAAATATATGCAGCTGATGACCAGCTGAGCATCTGCCCAGATAACTGAACTTCTGCTCGTTGTTTGTTGCCCTTGTACCGAATATACGAATACACACATATATATATATATATATACTATATACATATATATGTATAACATATACGAATAGCTGATATATGTTAATGCCTCATTGTCCGGCGGATCGAAGCTGCTGTTGGTCAAAGATTCATTCGTCGGCTCACATCGGTAGCCGATTTGCAGCTGTCCGCTGCCTTTTGTTAATGGCATTTAAGTCAGCGATCGATAGATGGATCGCCGCATCGATTGATGCCTGCTGTGGCTGCGTTTAATGGCAGCTTAATGAATTATTAGTTTTGAACGGCCTTTCAAGCTGACAAGCTCCAAAATGTTAACAGCGCGCAGAAAAAAATCGAGTTTTAGCCAACAAATAAATAAATATATGAAAAAGCTGAGGAAGTGAGGAAGTCTTGATGAATACGCGGCTTAATTTGTAGGCGTCGATTGTAATCAATGTATAAAACAAAGTGACAATACAGGTATTATCATATCAATGCAGATATACATACGTATATGAATATATATGGATATCAAAATAAAATACATGCACATATACATATATAGAAATATATAGTTTTATAATCAGCTTTTGCTATTGAACTCTATATTTGCATATTTTAAATTTATTTGATAAGTTTTTATTTATTGTTTATTTTATTTGATATATTTTGACTCTTATTTTAAATTATTATTATTTTATTTTAAATATTTATTTTATATATTTTTATTAATTTTAATTATGTATTTTTATTAATTATTTTTTTAATATGTTATTTATTTTATAATATATTATTTTTACACATGTTTTTTATTAATTTTGTTACATATATATTTTTATTAAATATTTAATTTTTTTATTTAAATATTTTATTAATTTTCATTTTATATTTTTATAAACATTTTTTTTATTTTCTACAAAGACTTATTTTATTTCAATTTAATTTGAATTATTTATTTTTATAATAATTTTTTATTTTATTTATTATTTTTATTAATTATTTCATTTTTATTATTTTAAAACATTTATTTTATTTCAATTAAATTTTTTATTATTTTTTAATAGTTTTTTAACTTTTCTGCTATCTTTACTTTATTTTCAAAAATATTTTATATTTATTATTATTATATTTATTTTTAATTTTATTATTATTATTATATATTTTTTTAGTTTTTAACATATTTTTTCACTATATTTTTCTCTGATGTTATATTCTTATTATATAGTTTTATTTATTTTGTTATCACGCACTTTTTTTGTTATTTAACTTCTTTTATTTATTTATCCCATTTATTTTGCTCACTTTGCTACATCTTTATTTACCTAAGACAAATTTTATATCATTATTTGAAATTAAAATTTGCACATTTAATTTTTATTAATGGATTCATTAAGAAACTAAAACAAACATTTATGATATATATATACACATACTTATATATATATATATATACATTTTGTTAACCTTATTGATTACTTGAGTCTGACTCTCAGTTAATTTTTGACACGCCCGGGGCTTTCCGATATATGTGTTCATGCATATATATGCAATATTTATTTGCCTAAGATCGTGTTTTTATTTTGATATATATATATATATATACATATGTATGTATATATTTTAAATTTATGTTTTATTAGCGCTTTGGTGTAGCTGTTTCGTTTTATTTTAAATTTACCTTTTGCTGTCAGCTAGTATGAATTCGATTTTGATCAGGTTTTATTTTTTTTTTGCCAGTGAACAACTTTTTTTTTTTTGCCGCCAGCAACTGGGTGTGCGAGTGTGCGTGTGTGTGTGTGTTTTCGATATTGATTTTTCGTATTAAGCGCATTTCTGCGTACCGTTTTTTCAAGGCCAATCAGTGGCGGGGAGGGCGCTGCCGTCGCTGCTGGTCAAGCTGGTCAGCTAACAAGTTTTCTTGCTGTTGATCAATTAAATGAAATTTTAGCTTTGGTCGCTGTTGTTGTTGTTGTTATGGTGGCTTTAATGATGCTAAAAAATGTGTGCAAAAGTCCAAGTGTCAACGGCGGCGCCAACAAATGCAGCTCAATAGCATCTGCTGCCGCAACTGCAGTTTGGCCTAATCAATTGAACTGCGGCTGCTGCTGCTGCTGCCGTTGAGATGATTAAGCCATGTTTGCACTTATGTAAGTGCGGTATCCGTTAACGGGGCGGGCGGGCGGCCATAAGTCGTCTCAAGTGTCGTCATCTGGTGTTTCAACATTTTCTGCTGTTGTTGTTGTTGTTGTTGTTGCTTTTCTTTCAATCTCTTCACCTGTATTGTTGCTGTTGTTGTTGGTGGCGAGCAGTTCCGCCAATTAGCGCTGCTTCCGCTGCAACCAGAGACACAAAAAACGCTTTTCTCAGCTTTCCACTTGCATTTTCTTTGATGAAAAAACGAAATTATTTGGTTATATATCTCTATACATAGACAATATATATAAATAAAGTCTGTTGTTATTGCTGTTACGACGAATGAAATAATTAGCAATTTGCATAAATTATAGGGTCAAAAACCAACAACAACAACAACAACAATAAAAATGCCATCAAACATTGCGCCTTCGGTTACGCGTCGAAAATTAACAAATTAGTGCGATGTTTCGCAAAGCAACGCCAGCAAACTTCCGAACCAACAGAAATCCAAAACAAACTTTCCAAAAAAATGTCGCGCATGCGCTTGGAATGCAAAAAGTAAAAAAAAAACCAAAAGTAATGAAAAACCAAAAACCAAAAGCCAAAAAAAAAAAAAAAAACAAAAGAAATAAGACATCAACAAGGTCTCTTGCACATGGCGATGTTTGATGTTTGGGATTTACTCGCACCTTATGTAAGTTGAGAACCGCTCGCAACGCCAAGCAGCCAAGCAAATTGATGGCTCAGTCATGGATGGTTTGACCCCCACCCCCCTCTCCGCCCTCCTCTCTCTCTCTCTCTGTCTCTATCTCTCTCATGAGACTCGCGCGCAGCTATTTCTTTTGCTTGTTGCTGTTGTTGTTGTAGATGTTTTTTTGCAGTCGCTTCTCACGCTTGTCAGAAAATGTCAAAAGTGACGCCGCTGCACAAGAAAAACAAAAAAAAAAGCCGCTGAAAAAATATTTAAGAGAAAACTTAGGCGATGCTTAGGCATAACGAAGTGTAAATGCTCTGGTGGGAGAGATCTTCGAGGGGGAGAGAGAGGGCGGAATGGGAATGGTTTGAAAATGAGTGAAAAATTGTCAATTGGGGCTTAATGAATATTGATTATTACTATGAGTGAGAGAAAGAGAGAGAGATAGAGAGAGAGTGAGAGTGAGAGTGAGAGAGACAGAGACAGAGAGAGAGGGAGAGAGAGAGTGAAAGGGAGATTGAAAAGGAGAGAGATAGAGAGAGAGAGAGAGAGAGAGGGAATGTCAGAAATCAGCCATCAGGAACTCATCTTAGCAGTTCGCCTGTAGTTCGCATAGTTATTTGAGTCTGATTATTTACTTTTAGTTCAGACTTTACTCTAGATTCATATTTTCGCTTAAAAACAGATTACCGTAAGCGAACCTATAAAGTTCTTCCTAGATTCTCATGGAAAGATATTGTGGCAGGAGAGTAGAGAGCTTATATCTAGAGTTTATCTCCATTTGGCTATAGCTGAGAGCAAGTTGAGTGATATATCTATTATATATATATTGTGGTTACTTGGCTTAAAGTTCATATATGGCTCATAGTCTATCTAGACTCATCACTAAGATTTGCAAGACTTTAAGTCATATATGAACTTGAAGCCAAGTATACATAAGTTGGTTATACAAATTAGGTCATAAAACTAGTTGGTTTTACTAAATAGATATCCTAACTTAACTAAGAGCTTTTAGCTAGGCATACACTCCGACATATGTCTTTGTGCAATAAGTTTGTGCTATAAGTCTTATCTATACTCTTAAGACCAAAGTTTCTTCATATGCTCATAAGGCACAAAGTGAGTGGAGGGACTATAACTATATATGAGTTCCACTTTAGACTAAGCTAATATAGACTCTACACATATCTCCTACGTTGCCAAGCAACTCATGTAGGCAACAGTCTCTCTGGCTTTACTCTACATTTAATAAGAGACGCGCATTTTTTGCGGAAATTTTAACGCACGCTTAAAAGCTTTGGCTCCAACAATCGCCACAGCAAGAGGGGAAGGGGGGGGGGGGTTGCAGAGTTCATAATTGAGCGGAGAGTCAGGCGCCATGGTCAACGGAAAAGGTGAAAGACAAAACAGCCAATGGTCGCAGACATTGGGCTGCTGTGTCATCTTGCAGGCGCCTCTTTGTTTAACTCTGGCAGCAGCTGCTGCTGCCTGGCTGGCATAGTTGACTCGTCTGCCTGACCTTTAGTGTTGAGCAAGCGCAAAAACAAATCTGCATATCATTCATTTTGTGGCAGCCTCTGGAGCCGACGTTGGAGTTGGGCACTCTGTTCCCGTGGCCGACAAAATTAGTTGGAAATGCGGGGGAGGCGCACAACAGCAATTTACGATTATTTGTCTGCGATGTTAATCGTCGTCGCATGTGTCCAGACATAAATTTCAAGAAAATGTCAAGGATTTGTTTTGGCCAAAAAGAATGCGAAATATAAAAGAGAAAGAGATCGCGTCGCAACGGCAATAAAATGAAATATATATAAAATGCAATCAGCGGCTGGCTAATCGCTCAATCGGGTTGCTCGTCTGGAGGCCGACCTGTGACTGCCTGCCTGCCTGCCTGACACATTAATTGAAGTTAGCAGAGACAACAGGCAACAAGCAACAACAATCGTGAGCAAGGTCGTTTCTTTCTTTTGCGCGCCGTCCGAAAAGAAACAACAAAGAAACGAAATAAAAGCCAAATCAATTCAATTTGCATATATAAATTCTATTTTCTGATTGGATCTGCCATTGAAATATTGCTTTTTAATGGCATTTCAAATGTTTCTTTTGTGGCTCTTGTCTTTTGTCTGTTTGTGTGTTAATTTGACAGTCGCTGTCAAATGATTGATATATAGAATTGACAGGCGCTAACTGGGTCAGTGTCTAGACATGGATATATCCTGTTGTTATGCGGGTGCGGGTCAACGCTGATGTCAGCGGCTTCGACTTTTTTATGACTCAATTCCAAAAAAAGGCAAAAATCGCGGGTTTGGCCGGACCATGTAAAGCAATAGAGACGGAGGCTGTTGCCAGCTCTGTCTGCGGCTTTGCTGAAGATGTTGTAAGCCAGTTAATGAATTTGCTGTGCGTGTGTGTTTGTGTGTGTTGGCTTAAGCCAAAATTGGGCGCCAATTAACAATTAACTGTCGTTTCCAGTTGCCACAGCGAATCAATGTTTATCTTATTTGATTTTTTTACTTTTCATTTTAGCCATGTGCCAGCTGCCATAAACAAAGCCGCGCTTCCTAATTGAAAAACAGCCAGCTAAATGGACGCGTAGCACGTGTGTCTGTCTGTGTGAGTGAGAGAGCGAGCGAGAGAGAGAGAGAGCGAGAGAGCAACGACGTTTGCCAACATTGCAGTGGACATCGAGATCGAGAGAGCGAGAGAGAGAGAGAGAGAGAGAAACGAGAAACGAGAAACGAGCCACAACCAAAACACTGGCCAAAATGTGCAGCACCACAAAAATGGTTTACAGTTATAGAATTTTATGGCTTTCCGGCGTTTTACTAGGTGAGTACTATGGCCCCAATAGTGAGACGACGAGCAGACACGAGCGACGGTCGAGACTCGAGTTGGCAGAATAATTGAATGCTAAGCGCGCGTTGATTAGGTGATTACTTTGAGGCCGAATCGATGGCACGCGTGCGCCACATAATAAGTGTTTGAAGAGCAGTAAGAACAAGAGGGTATAGAGTAGAGCAAATACCCTATAGTGGCAGAGATTATAGAGAAGATTGTACTATGTATGCTCTAGTCTCAGAGAAGAAGACCAACAATAGTCATAGCTAACCATATATAAGCAGATCTAAAAACTTGCCCAAATTTTTGTCTACTTAGCTCAGCTGCTGCTGGTCGCCATCGATGCCCAGGAGCCAGCCAGTCCAGTATTTCAAAACCACAAGACGAAGGAATGGACGAATTTAGACAATATAACATTTTCCTTCGATTGCAAAAGGCGTTCGGTGGGCTTCTATGCGGACATGGAGTACAATTGTCAGGTGAGTGCGAAAGAGACAGAGAGGGAGAGAGAGAGAGAGAGACTGAGAGAGCAAGGCAAAAGAGCTTGCGCTGCAAGCTTAAACTATTTTATGAAACTGCCTAAAAGTAGGCAAAAAAAAAATGTTGAATGCAAGCATTAAGCTGGCGAATGGAAATGAAATGGAAATAAATTATAGAAAATAATTAAAAACAAAATAAAAATGTTAACAAATTCTATAAATAAAAAGTAATAATATAAAAAATATAGAAAACTTATAAAAAAAATAGTTGTAAGCAATAAAGCATAAAAACTTATTACAAATTAAAAAAATCATTTATTTATTCATTTCACGAAATATTATAAAAAATATGGAAGACATAAAATTAAATATATATATATATATATATATATATATATATATATAATTGTAAGCAATATAGCACAAAAAACGCATTAAAAATAATAAATAAGATCCAAAATGAATTATTTATTAACGAAATAAAATATGTGGAAAATTTATGTAATTAAAAAAATATTTTTTAAAATAATTGAAAGCAATATAATAGCATAATAAGAAATTTATTACAAATTATAAATAATAATAAAAATGATTTTTTTAAATTTTATTTATTTTTTTCTTTTTATTTATTAATTTAACATTTACTTTCCATTGCAGATATTTCACATGTGTGACGAGGAGGGCAATCGAATACCACATTTGTGCGCCAATGAGACGAGCTTTAATCAGGAATACAGAATATGTGATTGGGACTACAATTTCAACTGCACAGAGTCGCCGGTTAGTTGGACACTAGGAAACAATCTTAAATTATATTAAACTATATATAAAATGGACTCTTTTCAGAAATGGTTCTATCTGAACGAGCTGACATATGCGACAGATCCGCCAGATGAAGAAGACGAGGAATATTGAATGCAATTAATTAAATATTTATTGTCTTTGAGAAGGAGCAAACACTAATTAAATTAAATGGAGACAGCATGAAGAAGGCAATGAGGAGACGGATTGACGCAATGGAAATGAATTTGTTTCCATATGAATAAATATGTTAACTAATTTAAGAGATCTGTTGACGATTTTGTTGAGTTACGTTTTGTGTACGATTGTATGTAGTCTAATTGGAGGAATCGAGCTTGGGATAACGACTATCGAGCATCGAGCGTCGAGCATCGTGTAAATAATGTAAATAGAAGGCCGTCAAACCAACAGCAATGCGAAGGTCGTCGATAAATAATTTACAAATAATGTAATTGTTTGTAAGCTGAATAAAAACCAGAGAGAAAGAAAAAAAAAACAACAAAAAAATAAAAATCAAACTCAAATTGCGTCCATGAAATGTAAAATATATGAAATACTCGCAAATCAAATAATTGCATATTCCTTGTTACCAATTTGCGGCGATTTGACAAAATGTTTTGCACTTGTTAACAAAATGTCGAAATTACTTTATACTTAGTTGTTGTTGTTTGTGCTTTTGTTTTTTTTTTTGCAGTGGGAGTCACCGTCAGGCGACTTTTAATGGGTAAACAACCCCCGATGAGTCAAGTTCAATGACGAAACAACAAGGGTATTGAAATAGCTAAGAGAGTTTGGGCCTATGCTGACTAGGTTTATGCCCTGAAAAAGTTGTTGAGTTTTTATATGATTAACTCGGATTGTTATCATTATGTTTAGTATGATCAATAGCATAAAAATTACCATCTTCATTATGATTCTTAGACGCATCCTCATGATCATCTTTATAATAGCCAACAATGATCATGAACTATAGCATTTCTTGGCATAACTTTGTATGCACAATTTCGTATTTCTAGAAGCTTGATTACATTAATCATATGAAGCATAAGGACTTCATTACAAAGAGTACACAGATTAAGTCTTAGTGATCATGCGTTTATATACTTAGTTTATATAAAATATATATTTACTATTTTATTACTCTGTAACGTACCTTTCCGCATAGCTGTTCTGCCCTTCCTACAGTTCCTACTATAAGTTTACAGCATAAAAATTTACACAGAAAAAAAAGAGAAAAAATTAGAAATCATTCAGAAAAAACAGCAAAAGCCCAGCGTAAGTGTCAGTGCGTGAAATTGCAGCTTCCCGGTTCATGACTTATAAAATGCCATTGAGCACTCCATAGCACAGTTAGTCGAAAAGCCAAGCCGCAACGAGCAACAGCCAAGTGGAATATACAAATATATATAAATATATATAAAATGGCACACACATCCTGTTGCCTGCTCTTCCTGGCCCTCTTTGCCGTAAGTCCTAATGCTTATTTAATATAGTATTATATTTCATTTACCTTCCATATCTCTCTTCCAGTTCGCCGCAGCTCAGTACTACACGCCCTACAATCCCTACAATACGCCCAGCCCCACGTTCTCCAGTCTGAATGGCTATTACTATACGACAGCCTCGCCTTATTACTATCCCACGCCGAGCATTTACAACAACGATGTCAGAATACGCATTTGGCCCTATGTCATTGGCCAATATCTATATCCGACGTACTACAACAACAACTACTATAATCCCTACGCCACGCTGAACACGCCCAATTGGCAGATCTACTATGCGAATGCCTATCGAAATAGTATGGGCAAAAAGTAATTTACGCAAATTTACAAATATTAATCATAGTTTGTTGCTTGTTGTGAAATTAAAATTTTATTTATATTTACATGTTGGCATGCTGCTCAATAAAGTTTAGATTTAATGAAAAAGAAAAGAACTGAGAATTTTTAGAGCTATATTTGTTAGGCTAATATAATCATCATTATCTTTCACTAGAGCAGACTGTTAAGTTTTTATGTTCTAAGCTTTAAAATCTATTAGCAGCTGAGCTCAGCAGCAACTCAGGCATTTATGAGATTCTAGCTGTAAAACTGTGGAGACGACAGCTTAACCTGATTTGCGACGGGCCAAATGATCATCACTCCATAATCTGAGCTTTGCTTAGACAGAAATGAGATACATAGGAATATATCTGTATCAGCTTCTTCTCTGGGTGGAGCATATCTAATATATATTTCCAAAGTATCTCTATCTCAAGTTTCTAACTCTACAGAGAGATAAGCAGCTCCAAAGATCAGCTCTACATCCATTGCACCAAATCAATATACTCCCTTACCCATCGCCTGAACGAGTATTCAAAAATGTTCTACTCAAGTTGCATTTCATTTTTGTACACAATTCCGAAACAGTTAGAAATGAAGCATAAAAATGCAAATGATATAATCATTAATGATGTCATTTTGATAACTAGATATGCTATAGGCGTGAAAACCGTTAGGAAATCATGTTCCACGCCGCACTTTTGACGGCTTTTGACACATTTCGAGCATTTGAAAGCAAAACAAACAAGCGATTCCCTGCAAGCAAATCACTGGCTGCGCTGCAGAGACCGAGACTGAGACCGAGACCGCGTGCTAGACGAAGTCGTTGACATCGCGACTTCAGCGACAGCGCTGGCCATGACATTAGGTCTGGCGGCGCGCCGGCGCGATTACCACATGTGCCTAACGGATTTCACACTCGGCTGTCAGTTGGGTACCATTATGTAATGGCTAATAGGCGAGCCAAACATTGTTTGGCCGAGCACTGAACTTGAGATCCAGGTACGTCTGCACTTCAGCCTAAGGTGCTCGTAGTTAGTTTCTTGACTTTTAGTCCACATTTTGGGGCTTTGACTAAGTCTAAATTAAAGTTCCAGTTAACTGTAAGCTATTGTCGTTGGGCGTTGTGTGCCAGAAATAAAAAATCCACATTCAGAAATTCTGAAATTCTTTACATCACACGAACTGCGCTCGCATCAATAAGATTTGCTTATCAATGAGCGCTACTATGCGCACTTTTATCATGCAAAGCAGCTGCTGTGAGCGGAGCTTAAGCCAGGTGAAGGGGCCCCAATGGGAGGTAGAGAGAGAGAGACAGAGAGAGCAAGAGAGAGAGAGAGTGTGTGTGTGAGAGAGTGATTGGTTTAGTGGAGAAATGGGTCAAAACAGTCACAAAAGAGCGGGTAAAAGGCAGCCGGCAAACATGAGTTAGGGTTACATACGAAACAAGAAATGATCCAATGCATATATTTAGCCACACGAACTATTAATGCTCTTTTATCTACCTTTTATTACACTGAAATGCATACGAAATGAAACAGAATGAAAAGCAAGTGGAATTTTTGGCATATCTAAATTTATATGGTTCACATTGGAGTAGAGTTTTTTGAGAGACTTTATTTTTATTAATTTTGTTACTTTCTGTTCTTTGAAGCCAAGCCTTGTTTTTGATGAACTCCAAAGTACTTTTACCAACTTCTTTATCTTACTTTAATGAAGAGAAAGAAGAGAATGCAGAAAAGAACAAAAAAGTAAAACACGAGGAAATTTTGATCAACTTAAGATCTTAAATTGTATAGAAAAGTATATATTCTATGATAGAAAATTTATTTTTAAACTATAAATATTTTTTAAATAAATAAAAATGAGTAAATAAATAAATAAGTAAAATGGTGGAAAATTAAAAAAGTTTTTTTTTAAATATATATTGTATTAATATTGTTTAAATAAATAAAATAAAAGTAATAAAAATATTTAAATTTTTTTTAAATTTTATTAAATTTAAATTTAACATATTTTATTTTAATATATATTTTTTACAAAAAATATATATTTTTTATATTTAATAATCTCAAATGAATTAAAAGATGCTCGTACATATCTGTAAGTAAGTACTTCCATATAATACATAATAATAATAATTTTTAATACCCGTACATAAATTAATAAAATCTAAATCATAAGAGTTTATTAGCCAACAATTCATAGCGCATAATAAAACTTTTATGAATAATAAAAGCAAACAAAGAACGATAGTTGTTATGCCTGGAAGTAAGGAAAAATGTTTGTGCCACATGTGTCAAAGTAGATACGTGCAACGTGAAAGCTTTGGCTCTGGCAGGGCAATGGGTTGAGCTGCTCTGTGGCTGGGTGGCTCAGTGGTTGGGTGGGTCAGAGACGATCTGTGGTGCGTCGATCCCGGCCAGCCATGAGACTGTGACGTCAGCAGCATGTTTGTTGTCACGTTCGCAAAACACTTTTATGCTCTGGCCCCTTGCACGACTATTCGTAATAGAGTCAACAAAGAGTTGAGAGCCAGATGCCAGGGGAGCTGGAGCGACAGAGCTGAGTCGGCATTTTTTGGTGCGATCGTCTGCTATTCGCTGCTGTTGTTGCTGCTGCTGCTGCTGCCATTTAGGGGAAAATTGTGAAGAAAGTGTTGAAAACGAAATTGTAACTGAGAGCGCGAGAGTCACAAAAAGCAAACACGTTGAAGAAGCGCGTATCACGGAGACTGGTCTGGCCGAGAGACAACAAATTTAGCTTGGTCCAACTGCACGTCGAACTCCCCAGTACCCAGACTTTACCTGCTGGCCAAGACCATGGCCAACTGCCAGTCAACGGGCACAACTCAAGCGCTGCAGTCGCGTCAAGAAGCTAACCAAACAAGTTAAACCAAAACTAAATTCATTCGATACGATTTGGATTTCGCATCTGCTGATCAGGCCAAAAACAATTTGCGTGGCGTGTGTGTTGTCTGCCGAAGAATTGTTGTTGTTGTTGTTGCTGCTGCTTAGTTGCGTGAAAGTCGTTGGAGCATTGAGACCGTTGCAGTTAGTTAATTTGCAGCCGAGAAGAGTTCAATGAAATAACTAAGGATACGTACGACTATAACAACACAGTCAATTAACAAGTGAAACCACATTATTCTGCCAGCTGCCAGACGAAGCCCATAATCATGCTGGTAAGTAAATAAGAAGACTTGAGCGAAGTGCTCCAGATGTGTGTGCTAGATTTTATTGATATATCAGCTACACAGTTGAAAGTGGAACTTAGCTATGCTAACTGTTGACAGCTGAGCCTAAAAAGAAATTAGCAAAGATTTTAGGGCGACTTAAGAGCAGGCTTGTGGAGCGCTTAGGCTATGCTTAGATCGGCACCATCCTCCTACATTATATCACTTTCCAACCTGCACGTAACTCTTAGCCAATTTCAGAGCTAATCAAAGTTTGATTTCATTTCAAAATGGAATAGATTTGCATATGATAAATGCACAAGAATTTATATTAGAAATTTAAGCTCTAAAGATTTCTCATTTTGAATACGATTTGCATGCGATATGAGCTTAAAAATATTTAAAAAAATTTCAAGTAAGCAAAGCTAGAGATTGAGCTTAAGTTTTGCTGCAGCTATCACCTACTTCATATGCACCTTGAAAGCTTGCAGGATATGCTGTAGGTAGCTAATCAGCGCTAGTTGAATAATGGATCTACAGAAAGCCTGCTACTTTATGCTCACTTTCATATATTACAGGCTTTAACTTGTTGATAGTTTTTATAAATAGTTGATAGTTTTTATAAATACTAAAGATTACGTTTGGCACATTCTACCCAGTTTCAAAGCCAACAGGGTATGCTCTAATCGGCTTTAAATCATAGCATACAGCCAATTCACATGCTTGGCACGCGTTCTGTGACCGTTTTACCTCAATTCTCTGATTGTTGCTGCTCAAAGGAATTGTCATTGACAACAGCGCCAACGAGTCTGGCCCTCCACACAAGTCTTACTAACAATTGACCAAATAAATCACTTGGCTAACAATTCTGGCCGTGTTTACAATGTACACACATTTCTTATTGTTGCCAAAAAAATAAATGGAAAAATAAACTAAAAGCGACAACTTTCTATTGAAGTTTGTCTCTCTGCTGCTCTATTATTAAATGCGCTCAAAGTGCTTTCCGTTTGTCGGCCACTCGATTTTTGTGTCATGAACTGTGACTTTAACGGCCGCATTACATGCGACTCGTACAGCCATTAGATAATGCGCGCGGGTAAACTATAATTAGATTTATGCATCTGTCCACGTGCCTTAATTGCATCAGCATCAGTTTAAGTTTTTTTTAAGATACTTTTTTCTCTGCCAAGTTTATAGTTGTTTTTATAGTTTTATGGAACGTTAAAATTTTATGGGTATTACTTTACGAGACATTTATCGGCCCGCAGCATAAAATTTGATATAAACATAAATACATCTGCTAAAGGCACAGCCCACGCGAATTTCTGCCAGAGGAAAGTTTAGGGCGTCAAATAAAACTCAGCCCGCAAAAGGGAAAAGCCAAGCCCCATAATGAAAAAAGAATGAATTAAACATAACAAAAAAGCGTAATTTTTAATGAATTTAATTTGTATGATTTAGAGTTCATTAGCTCAATTTGAAATTTTGTTATTCTGCATTGACAATGGATGGATGATTCATGGAAATTTTTGTCAGAAAATGCCTACGGCCAGATAATTATAATCATTTATAACAATTAAGTCTAGACAAAGTACGCATAGTTTAAACTAAAGTAAATATGTGTGATTCACTGCTGAGTTCTATGAAACAATCGAGCGGCTTTCAGCTTGCAGCACTTTCCATTTTAACAAGGCTCGAACTCGAATGTGCTAAATTTTAAATAAATGTAAAAACGATTTTTAGCAAACAAAAAGTGCTCAACGACAATTCGAAGAAAGGCGAAATTTCGTTTCAAGTATAAATATATTTATTTAAAATAACTTTAAAGATTTCTCCCGAATGTCGAAATCGGTTTGGAGCAGATGTAAATTAAATTATGCGTGCAGCTATCAATTTGAGTGCAGTTTGACGAAGAAGAAACAAGAAACGGAAACAAAGTGAAACTAAGCTGGAAAAACTATCGTAAGCACAGCGAATCGATCTGCACATAAAATATGTAAATAAACCGACATTTTCATATATTGTTTTGCTGATCACTCCTAAAATTTATATGCAGATAAAACTCAAATTAAATTCGAATTCGAATTCGAATTCGAAAACGCCTGTTGCATCACAGTAAAAGTCTTTCTTTTTGTTTTAATTTCTCATTGTCTGATGCAGTTGCATTTCACAGCCATCCGACAGCCAACAGTATTTATCGCTGTTACATTTAATCAATGCCAAAAAGTTTTCGCTTTACAGTTACAAGAATTTGGCCCACAAACTTGACCGCGAAAAGGGGCAAAAGCCAGACAAAAGAGGCAGCAAATTTGTATACAATGCTTGGCATAGGTTTCATTGTATAATATACAAAGGCGATTGCAAATTATGTCAAGCCAACGGCTTCCACTAGCCATGCGAATTCGACTGTTAATTAAACTGTCTCATCATTCAGTTTTGATTAATTCCTCTAGCTCAGGTGGCATTTGTTTACACACAATCCAGGCCAACCGTTAGTTCCAGAACTTTTGTGATGCTAAAGCCAAGCCATTCAAATTGTTTTTGCTTTTTTTTTGGCCACGCTCCAGGGAAATTTTCGAGCACATTTCGAAATTAGAAAACAAATTTACTATTTGTCTGCCCATATAATTGAGTTCTGGAAATGGAAAGCGGCTTGTACTTTCAGTTCTTTTGGGAAAAATCTAAGAAATGAATAATTAATTAAGACCTGGCTAAGGGCCACTCCAGAGGCCTGCCAGCTCTGCCTAAGGGGCTCGCTTTGGATATCTCTTTTTTGGCTTCCAAATTGCTTCGAGTTCTTATCGTTCAATCAAACGTTGTTCGCTTGGAATTTCACTTTTGCACTTTTGCTTCAAAACATTTGGAAATGTGTGTTTTAAAACAAAAGCAAAAAAAAACAAGTAAGAAAACTCAAGTCGGCGGTCCCGACTAGGAGATACCCTAAACCCCGCGCTATCTGCGTTAAAATACTGCATAATTAGCATTTCGTATAAACGCACAGAAAACTAAATTCAATTCATTTCAATTGTTTAGCTAATAGCGAAATGGTTCGATTGAATAGCGCCATCCAAGTTTCGAACCAACTGAGCAGCTGATAATTCGCAAATCATAGCGCCATCTATTGGAAATATGTACACTAAAACTTGCGGGTTTTAGAACTTGCTAAATGCACGCAGCTCAATGTGTATGTGTGTATGTGTGCACATGTATAGGAAAACAGTTTGCTTTGTTTTGCTGGTCACGTGTTTGGCCGATTGGCCAAACGTTTTGTTTAATAACTTCTGCGCGAATTAATGGATTTGAATGAAATTTTCAGCTTATGTTCAACATATTTTATTACATTTTTTCCAATTTTTAAAATTGTAAACCCATTCATTTACTGGCTTTGAGTGCAACTAACCTCAATTTAAATATTTGGGGAAATTTGGAGCCGGTATCCAAAATTTAACAAAAATCAAAATTAGAAAAAATAAATATAAAACTTACAAAAAAATTTGGGGACTCTAGCTATAAAGACGTGGGAGATATAATTTTATAACTAACATTCGATATTGTTTTTAATCGATAACAATAAAATTAAAATAGTTATCGACTTTTTTTAACAAACTCGATCTTTTCGTGCTATTCACGGACCTACATAAAAAATTTCAAGTCTCTAGCTCTTATAGGTTCTGAGAACGACGCGTTCATACATACGGACAGACAGACGGACAGACGGACAGACGGACAGACGGACAGACGGACAGACGGACAGACGGACATGGCTATATCAACTCGGCTTGTCATCCTGATCAAGAATATATATACTTTATGGGGTCTGCCACGCCTCCTTCTGCCTGTTACATACATACGCCCTCCAACAAAAACATTATACCCTGATTTTCCCATTTTCAATGGGTTCAGGGTATAAAAAAAAAAATACCAAAACAAATATAACGTAATGCTGAGAGATTTATGTGTCAGGTTTTTGCCATCATTTACATACTGCAAATATTTAAATGCAAATCTACAACAAGCTCTCATAACTACGACTATGTTGACACAAATTTGGCATTTGAAAAAAAGTTGAAAACTAGTTGCTACAAGAGCGAGCATTACATAAAGGGCGCCGTCCGTAAACGACGGCCAAATGGGAATTGCTGTTGGCCACATATGTTACAGGGATCATAAAATATTTTACGATCGCGGTAAATATGACTGTAAAACAAAATATAAGTCGCAGGCTTTTCGTTTAAGCGCATTCTGGCAGGCAGTTCACACAGCCACTCCATGGCAGTCTCCATTACAATGTAAGCTGTGGTCGGGCAAGTTCGCTGCCTAAGTCTTTCGTTTACGCAATTTCCGTGTGTGTGCCTATGATGAAATGCGCTTAAAGTGCGCCCTTTTTTGATGTCATTGCTGAACAATGCAGTCACATACACACACACACTCACATAATCTGATAATTTCTCTAAAACACTTTGCACTTTCAGTTTCTCACAAAGAGTTCAAGTGCGCGACGCTCGCTGCTGGCCGTGCTGCTGGCTCTGTGCTTTCTGAGCTGCGCTCTGGGCGCCAAAATAACCAAAAAAGTTGAAAAGCCGCCGTCAAATGCCAATGACAATGAAGACAAAGCCGATACAGCAGCCGGAGCCGCAGCCTCTGCAGCAGCCTCTGCGGTAACTGAAAAGCCCGCCAATAGCGGCTCTGATGATGACGATGAGAACGAAGACGAGGATGCTGATGAAGATGATAACGAAGATGGGGATGAAGAGGAGGAGGAGACAGAGCAATCAGCAGATAAGGAAGCCACCGCAGTAGCAGCGACCTCCACCACAGACAAGAATCAATTGCAGCCCGCAGCCGATCCCACAGATCTCAGTGTTTGGGGCATGGTGCGCACACTGTGGAGCTGGCTGCGCAGCGATCTCAGTGAAAGTCTGTTCGGCGACGACGACGACGACAGCAGCAACAAAGAGAAGCCAGCTGCTGTGGGTGAGTAAAAGATGCAGTGATTGCAACTGCTCCACATCTGCCCCGCTTCTCAATTAGTGATTCGTTGATTGCATTTACGCAACATCGAATGATAGCGCCTGATTAGCGACTTCTCTAATTCCCACTTTCGTTTTCAATGAAACCTGACTAGAAACAACGTGGAGACATAAAAGCCCCGGTGTTCAAAAGGTGTTAACAACAATTTATTTATTTTTTTTCTTATTTTTTTTTCTTCTTTTAATTTCTGTGCGAGAGATTTTGTTGTGAAATGTTTTTACTCTCATCTCGCTAACACCTTGCTGTAATTTCACTTTCAGCATTTGTCTCTTCTAGACTCGCGTAAATTATTATATATATAAACATCTTTTTTTTGTTTTTTTTTTTTTCAAACCGTACACGCATCTTTAAGTGCTGAGAAAATATTTATGGTTTTTTATTTATTTTCGGCGTTTCGGGTGCCTTCTTTTTATAGACTTTCGCATTGCTAAGCGTTCAGCTCTGTTTGTTGTTCCAATTATCGCGATAAGCGATAAAATAAAAAGCTGGGCGCCAGCCTTAATTTGGCAGCGTTGCCAATTCAATGCGCATTATTAGTGGTCAAACCTTCGCAAAAAAACGAAAGACTTAGGCAACGAACTTGACTAAATTATTGAATTTTTCACATTATCTAGTTTTTTTTACGACTAATTTCTTTGCTTTGCAGAGGGCCGCACCTTTGGCAAGATTCGTCGTCTGCAAATGGCTTTGGTGCCCATCATCTTCAAGTTTGGCGTGCTCTCCGCCATGGTCGCATTCCTGGTCGCCATTGGCATGAAGTCGCTCTTCCTGCTGAAGGTTTTGGTGGTGATGAACGCCCTCGCCATACTGGGCAAATTCCTAACACTGAAGACGAGTCTTTTCGGCCAGTATGAGAATTCGGCGCCCAGCTTCAGTTACCCCGGCTGGAATCCACATGCCAAGGAATCGTGGACGCCCACTGGCTTCAGCGGCAACCCGCCATCCGGACCACATCCGCCCAGCAAGGAGATTCACTTGCACATCCACGGCAATGCCCAGGCCCAGGCACAGTCACCCAGCTCGAGCTACACCTACGAGTCGCAAGGCGGCTGGGCCAGCCGTTCCGATCCCTATGGCGCCTATCAGCCCAGCGGACAGTACACCGACCAGCATGCAAACGAGGTGCCCAACAATACGGATCCCATGTCCCTGCTGCCCACTAAGTACCCAGCGCGCAACTTGATTCGGTGAGCGAGCTGAGAGCTCACGGCTAAACGACCACCGAATACACTTTTAGTCAGCGACTTTGCGGGGGCGCAGCTTTACGTAACTTATTGATAGATGCACTAGAGGAAAAGATGGCTTAGATTAAGACGCGTTACATTAAATTAAATTAAATTAAATTATTTTAAATAGGCTTAAGTTACTTCCCTAAACAAAATATTTATTAAATAAAAAATATGTAGATTAAAAATTCAAGGCGTTTTCATTTCTGGGCAGCTGAAATAATTAGCTACGTTGCCTGACAGCTTCGATCGGCTGTGATTGATGTGTGAAGAAAGTCAGCTCCCGGTTCGAGGCTCCGCGGCGGCGCTTCGACTGTGAGGCATGTGATTAATTGGGCATTTGACAAGCTGCGATTTCTTTGGGACCTGACCCAACAATGGGCGTGCGCTGACTTCACGTTTTGCTGCCTAATCATCAGCATTATCGCCAAAAACATTGAAATGGAAGTCAAAGTCATGGCACTCCGTACCTACCGTATACATACATGCATACAAACATTTCTGTTTACAGTAGCCCCAAGGGAGAGCCAGAAAAAAACATTTCCAATTTGGGTAATGATCAGCAATCGCGGCAATCACTAATTTTTGTGCGGGAAAGAGTTATGTGCGGGTGGCTGAAAGCATTTTCGGTCTACGCATATGGCATTGTAACTTAAATGAATATAAATAGCTTTTGGCTTATTTGGAATGTGTAAACAAATTAATTAAAATATCATAGATTAAAAGGTTAATTTATAATGTTGTTAACGTGAATAACATTTCTTTTCATTATATTCACAATCAGCAAAACAAAGTCACAGTAAAATTATAAAAAACATATATAAAATAAAAAAAATCTATTCCATCTTAAATTTTAAACATTCGTTGTCCATTAAGTTCACATTTTTAATAACTCAATCACAAATTTGTTGATTACAAACACTAAACTTTTGGTTAAAGTCTTGGATTTCTGGCCCACATAGCAGTAGCTCTCAAACTGTAACTGACAGTCCAAAAAGTATGCCACTAGCATTCGCTAAGTCAAGTCAAGCGAACTTTTGAAACCTCAGCTAAAAAGTATGCTACATTTGCGCAACACACAAAATGCAAATCAAGTTTGTGTCTTAAGTCTTTTGTTTGCACTGTACACATTCAGCCTAATTCACATATTTAACCTGAAATCAATATTTATATAAAATCAGTAGACAATTGCTTTAATCTTAAACAAAACCCACACTAATTAAGCATAATTAAAATTTCTGCTTAGCGAGTGGCATGCGTCGCATATAGAAAGCAAAGAGGCAACAAAAACTCAACTGACAAGTGTAACAAATTAATGCTTGCCGTATATCGAGTTTGTACGATAAATATTTATCGACTCTAGTTACGCGCGCAATTAAATCTGGACAGACGGACAAAACAGACAAGCATCGTGGCGTAGCGTGGCGTGGCATGAGTCGTAGCCGATCTATGCAATACGAGGCCTATGCGTACCGCCCGCGCCTGCATTCAATGCGAGTGACTGACAGCTTGCAACTTGCTGTTAAACTTGACTTCACCTTGTCAGCGAGTGCAGCCAGCTGACGAAAGCCTGACCACTGACTGCTGCCTGTTGTCTGCTGTCTGCTGTCTGATGTCTTTGTCGCTGGCTTCTTCTAATTAAAAACGTTAAATACGTAGTGGCCAGGCCTTTTGTAGAGCTGCTGGTAAACGTGCCAATTAATTAGTGGCCGTGTTGAAAACAAAATATTGCGAATCATATACCCTACACATACCCTATATAAATAGCTAGATATATGGATAACAGACAGATAGATTGGGCGAGATATCGAGAAGTATAGCTTTAGTACTTATTAAACCATATTCTCAGTAATCCAGGACAGACATTGGATATATCGATAAGTGTGCTATCGGTAAGTAGAGTATCGATATAGATCATTGAGCTGTATCATAGTCCATGTATCAGATATTCCTGTAGATAAGCAATGATATTGATAAACAAGGCTTGCTAGGTTTATAGCCACTCTTTCGTGTTTTCAGCATAACGATATCGATAACTATGATACCATTATCGACAATTACGATGTCGATAAGTTATACCCTAACCCAAATACCAGATATTTCCATCCACAAACACTGCCTAAAATAACTGCTTGCCATAACCCAACTGATTTGAATTCCTTGAATAGCCTCAAAAAGATTTCCATTTTATAACAGTGTCTGGGATAATCTTGTTATCGATAAGGCAAATATGTCAGCCAACTAGTTGCTGCTACACGGTATTCATATAGCAGCCCAAGCTTGGTGGCTGCATTCTTTCGTGTCTGCTGGTATGGAGAAGTGCGTGGCTATATATTACAAGTTGCCGCAGCCAAATCTTAAAGTCGCTGCCGATTGATCACATAAATTTCACTGCTTTCTAACGCATCAGGCAGCGGGCGAATTGGCATTGGCAGTGGCATTGGCAATGCGATTATTGAAATATCGTCAAAGGTTTTTTTCTTTTGGCCTCTGTTGCCGTTTGGCGACAAATCATGAAGCCACCGGCTGCTGCGGCAGCTTTTGTTTTCTCAAAATGTGGATAATTGCAGCTGACAGGAGACGAAGACGACGATGCCAATGGCAATGCCAATGGCAATGGCAGGGGCTATGTTGACACTGGGACTGGGTCGGAAACCCGCTGACAACGTTTGCGACTGCTCTCACTCTTTTTCTAACATGATAATTGGACATGTGCATGGACATAAGCAGCCACTTGACAGGCCACTCGCAGCGTTTACCTTTGACAGATCGCCTTGGCTGTGCCCTATTCCTTTTTAATTGGCAGTCGCATCTTGGCTGGAAAGTGAAATTGATAAACGAGTCGCTTGGCCAGCAGTCGATCGTGCTTCGCCTACAAATTTCTTTCCCCAGTTTTGCAATTTCGTAATCCACATTCGCAAAGCGAGTGTTTTTGTTGTTGTTGTTCGATTAATTTGGGCAGTCGTCACACCCAATTTCAACAATCTGTCCGCTATAATTATTATAAATTTTTAATATTTTTCGCAACTTTCATTTTGTCACCTTATCTAAGCACACAAGTGACAGGTGTCTGTACTACTATGCTCGGCAGTGTCTCCCTCAGCAGCTTCTCTTTGAGGGCTGGGCCGAGCCTACATATAAATCGCATTAGCCTGATAATTGCTAAGGTCAACAGATGAACCACCCGAAAAAATAAAACTAATTGCCTAACGGATCTGCTGCAGTTTGTTTGACAAACATTTAGAAAACTTTCATTTTCGGAATGTGAAAATTTTGGAGTGTGTAATACAGAATGAAGGGAATGATGCAACTCGCAATTGCGTAAACTCGAATGTTAATTCAATTAAGAAATCATTCACGGGACATGTGTGAGCTATAAGTAGGTGCTAAATACAAATTTTGATGAGATAAATGTGGACTGACGAAGTTTGTGTGGGGTTTTAGGCAAGTGCTGGGAATGTTTCATGATATAAAGGCAGCTCACATAAAGCAGAACTTATGCAATAATTAATTTAAAAAAATATTTTAAAAATTTGTTAGAATAAAGTTTGGAAAAGTAAACAAAAATTAAAAAAAATAGTAAAAATTAATAAATAATAAATTACTAAAAATGAATTAAAAGAAACAAAAATTAAGTTTATATTTCTTATTATTACAAACCAAATTCTGACTGTTCAGCAAAACAAAAAAAGAAAATTTGTTTAGTGAAAATGCGAATTATAATAATATGAAAACAAAAACTTTTGAGTTAAAGATCTGCTGCCCACGCTTTGCTTAACAAATGATAATTGAAAGTATAATAAAAAAGTACAACAATGCTCCTAAGTCTAAATGTTGGCTGAGAAAGTGAAACACGCAAAGGTTGTCCAAACTTTTTTTGTTACACAAATTAAATTAAATAAATTTAAATTTAATTTAAGTTCACTGAGTTGCCCTTTAGGCAGTCAAAACTTAAAAATAAATTTTTAATTAATTATAGTTAACTTTTTGGTGACAAATTTAGCTCCCACAGTTAGCGCGCAGTTTTAGTTAGGCATGCAAATTACGCTGGGACATCAGATAATGAGACAGTCGATATGCCTTTGGTGGACACCTTAATTGAACATATTGGCTAACTCGTATGCCGTACGTTGGCCAAAAGCAAAAAACAAAAGCCATGCAAACAACATGCAAACAATTCGTGGCTGCTCTTTTGGCTTCTATTCACATGTTGCTCACTTTCCACAAAGAGCACGCCAGCTTTCACAATGCTCTCTTAGGAGCGAGTCGCCGAGTCGGCGAGTCGTCGAGTTAGCCGCAGCTCGTGGCTGCAACGTTTGGTATAAAACTTCTTACGTATGCGCGTCATGGCTCAATCTTACCTTGAACTTGGTCGTGTTAAGATCGCTGCTTGAACAGAGATATATGTATATATGTAAGAGTGAACTATAGAGTGTGGTGAATTTATGCTGCGCCGGCGCAGCTGAGCATTTGAATATTTAGCTGTGCGTTAATTGACAATAGATCGGTGGCGACTTTTCTTCTTTTACACATGAAAATGGAACAAAGAGCCGTTGCTCGTATGCGTGTCATTAAGTGTATATAAATCAGTGGTCAAGACACACACACACACACACGTACACAGTCAGACAGACAGAACAGAATCTTGTCAACGATTTCACATCTAACGGTCAACTGTATCTATACCTAGCCAAAACATATAGATATCTCTAGTTGTAACTGTATTTTCGTATCTGTGCGAACGTGATGGACTGGCGGCGTTCCTTAGCCAGCGTTGAGCTGTGGCTGCTGCTGCTATGTTTGCCAATGCCATTTACACTGACCCAAGCCTGGAGCCTGCCTGCCCGCCCAGCATCGCCTCCAGTTGCAGTTGCAGTTGCAGTGCCAGCGCCAGCGCCCATCCCTGTTGCCCGGGCCATGACAACGACACCTGCTGCTCGACAGCTAAATGGTAAGTTATGCCAACTCACTTGGCTGCACAAGAGCTTCAATTTTTTCGGCCAGTGACTCAGCTCAGCTCAGTCCAAGTTGTTCAATTTCTTTCTTATGTTTTTTTTTTTTTTATTTTTTTATTTTGGGCTCTTCGGATATGTAATGCAGCGCCGAGCTCAGCAATGCAAAGCAAAGCGAAGCAAAACAAAATATAATCAAAAGCATTTTTATAGTAGTGAAATTTTTTTGCTCATTAAGTTAAATGTTGAATGTGAGAGCGCATGAATTTAAATAGGCATTATATCATAGTTGGGCCCAGTGCCAGCTGACCAGGAGACAGATGCCGGCTGGATCTGTGACAAGGCAGACAGCCAGCCAGCCATCAATCGCAGCTGACGGCAACTGCATGGCTAATTAGCGTTGAGTGGCATGGTTAGTGCAGCAGAACAGGAATATTGTTAGGAAAGGCTAAGATTTTTAGAGCAGTTGACATGCTTCGTGCGCTCTGTTACGCTCTCTGTGCCAGAGTCGAGCAATTAGCTGACGGCCTGCACTTGTGCGAGGTGCCATAAAACGAAGGCAGCAAAAAAGAAGAAGAGAACCCATTGCAAGTGCCATGGCCATGTAATATGGGTCACACATAAGTACTTATAACTAAACTAGAACTTGTTGAGCGCTAAAAACAGTCGACGCTTATTTACGCACTCACTCGTTTGAGCTGACAAAAAAAAAAAAAAAGAAGGGTGCCAGATTCACAAAAGTGTGGGCAACCACGAGCAGCTATACATAATGTAAAGTCATTTTGGCAGCGGGCCGTTAAGCGTGCTCGAATGCTAAATACTCTTGCAATGGGGGGAGCATAAAGTGTTGGTCACTTTGTCAAGTGGGCGTTGGAGAATGATTAAAGTTTGTATTTGATTTAAGAATTTGTGAAATGAAAATGTGATTATTGATCTGCTAATTATTATTGGGTTTGATTATAATTTAGAGCGCTGAGAATAATATTCAAGCTCAAGATTTTTTAATCTTTACAAATATTATTACCATTTATAAAATGTATATAAATATGACAGAAAATAATTCTATTTTTGTCATGTTTATTTTTAATAATTTTCTAATAATTTGTATTGTTTTATATATTATTTCATTGCTATTATTGTCATGACTTCAATCGTTACCATTATCTTGTAGATTTCATTGTTATTATCATTGTCATAATGATGATATACATTATGATTCAAAACATTACCGTTGTCGTGTTTTTATTGTGATTATCATTGACAATATGATTAGTCATATCATAACTCTAACCATTAGCATTATCTTTATATTTGCATTATAATTAAAGACATTCATTATCATTATCATTATCATAATCATGCATAATATTGACATTTACTTTATATCAATAGAGCGATCTTTAACGGATCAATAATATCATTATCGTTCCCAGTATTCTTATCTAATTCTTTACGAATATAATTATTATTATAAATCCTCATAAATATTTTTTAAAATTATCAGCTACACCTATCTCTAGCTCAACTCATCAGCCCTTTAATCTAGCTAACATATCATGCACACAATCAGCCTCTTTTAACTCTCAAATTTAAGAAAATTCATAGAGAAAACCCTGACACATATATAGGCTTTCGATTCAGCTCAGCATGCTCTTGAGCTGCTGCGAATTCCTCACAAATTGATAGCTCCACACATGGGCATTGCCTGACCACTGATAATCAATATGTCTTGGCCACATATAGAAGCTGTTATGCTCGGCGCTGTGAGAGCAGCCAGGCAAAGTAAACACAGTGGATGAGCAGGCTGATAGACTTAGTTAAGTCGTGATATAGCCACATATTTGGTTGACCATTGCGGCTAGGTTCCATACAATAAACACAATAAAGTGAGACCGACTGCCGGAATCGAGGCGATGTGGGGAGCTGACACCAAAAACAACCTGAAAAGTGCTCATAATTGGGTTATAACCGTCATATGTGTGTGAGAGCGAGTGTGCGTGTGTGTGTGTGTGGGGCTACACCTTGTCTTGTTTGGCTGGTGGCAAACAAAGCCACTGGAAAACTGAACAAGCTGCGTCCGCCGCATTGACAACATGCCTTTCCATGCCTTTTAAGCGCACAAAATTAAAAGTGTTGCCTGCGTGCTCTTCTTGTTGTTGTTGTTTCTGTGAAATGAAATGCAATTTCATTTTTTAATTGCATGTGTTCGTCAGGCATCTCCATCTCAATTGTCCAGTTTGGCTGGACAACAATGGCAAAAGCAGAGCGGAGCATAACAGAGCCAAGCTGAGCCAAGCTGAGCTGAGCTGAGCTGAGCATCTGCACCCAGCGCTTTCAATCCATTTGATGCAGATTAAGTGACATTCACTACATGCTTTGTTAAGCACACACTTTTTTTTTCTTCTGTCTTTAACCGGACCACAAGCTGACGACGATTTGCGTAAATGTTTTACGTTAGCGCTTCCTCTTCGATACGAAAGAGCAGATCGAAACGAGTGAAAGTTGTATTTTATTGAGCGCTTTTGGTCATGCTTATTCACCGTTGTTAGCCCAGCGCTCACACACTTCTTGGCTAACGGTAATGCTTAGCTATGTTGTTGTTTGGCTGCGAGCGGCAACAAGTTTCCATTGACACATTGATCAAGAATTCTAGCCACAGTTGAATAGAAAAGCACAGCATAGGGCAGCCAGCAGCTCTAACTACGTGTCGACTAACTAGCGAAGCTAAACTCAGCTAAGCTCAGCTATTTCACTTTCAAATGCCACCCAAGGCAAGGGTTTTACAACTTCATTTGCTTTGGCCACAGAATTTCTGGCGATTATGCTAAATTTTGATGAGCTACTGCTATGGTTCGCCTGAAGGCTATAGACAAATGAGATTTACAGCACAGCTGGACAGTTAGCCAGTTAGCCAATTGACGTTTGTCGATTGGCCCACATGCCCAGCAGCCGGGCAGAGTTTACAGTTTGCAGACGGCCCAGCGATGCAAATGAACGCGTCACTCTCGAACAAGTTCGGGCTCATTGGCCACGCCCCGGCAGCAATGCACACGATTGCTGTGAGTAGCTGAGCATATTAAGCCATGGGCCACGCATAAATTTCAATTGTAGTGAAAGTACAGCAAAAAAGACCAAAACAACAAAAAACTATATATAAAATGTATTTGAAATTAAGTCGAGCCCAGCGCTTGGGCATTGTCTGGCAAAGCCAGCTGCAGGGGAATGGAAAGGGCCGCTAGCATGAAAGTGGAAAGATGCACAGGTAATCGTGTGGCAGCAACAGCAGCTCGGGTTTCGCTTAATGTGCCACATTTATAAGCAAAGCTAGCTAAGTTTTTGGCAAATGTCAAAGAAGCATGCCGCGTGGGCCTGCAGACCGAGTCGAACAAGGATTTTTATCTGTCGGATGTCACCAGCAAACAAGACACAAACAAACATTTTCTCACAAGGCAACATCCTAGTGCGCAGTCGCTTTCACTTGGCATTGAGCTGACATTATTGGCTGCTGCCATTGCATACAGGTCAAAGTACACACATACACCAGAAAGCGAAATTTTCTCTAATCACGACATTCGAGCTGTGGCAGCGGCAACCTGCAAGCAGTAGCGCCTCCGCTGATGTGTGGCAATTAAGCGGCAGCCAGCTGACAGCTAATACAGTCTAAACAACCCCTCAGCCGTTGCAATCAATAATAATAGGTAGCTCGAAAAGAAATAAAATAATTGCTCAATTTGTAACGAGCTCAGCTGTTGTCGCCTGCGGCTCTGACAATGACTTAATTATATTTTTCTTTTTTTTCACAATTAATTTACGAGAAGTTGTGTGGCCTAAGCAGCCAGAGCAGCCACAGCAGCTACTGTTGTCATAGGGTATATAAAAAAATAGATGAAAATATTGCATAATTGCGCTCGTATTTTATTTTATTTAAACAAATTGTGAGCGAAGCGAATGTCAACAAAAATATAATAAAAACTAAACACTTTACAGAGCTAAAAATAGAGAGAGAGAGCATAAGAAAGAGTCGGATCCAAAAAACATAGACTTGATTTTTAAAAAAGTTTTACTACTTAAAGTATTACTAATGGTAAATTATTTAAAAACTATTCTCTGAATATGGGAATATATTTTTATATTGTTTAGTTAAAACTTAACTAATAAAATATTTTCTTTTTAATATTCTCTGAATATAAAAATAATTTTTTTTTAACTGTAAATTGAAATGAAAAAGTAAAAAGAAAAATTATAATAAGGTTTTCTTATATTTTTATAATATATTTATATTTTTTTTAAATAATTTTATAACATTTTTATAATATTAAAAAAATGATTTAAATATTTAAAAAATAAAATTTTATTTAAATATTAACAAAAAATAATTTAAAAAAATTTAATTTAAAAACTTTCAAAAAGTAATTCAACTATTAAAAAAAAGTTTTATTTAATTTAAAAAAAAGTTAAGTTTAAAGATTAAAAAAATTAATTTTATTTAAATATTAAAAAATGTATTTGAATATTTAAAAAAATTTAATTAAAATACTTTTAAATTTTAATTTTAAAATTTTTTTTAAATTTAAATATATTTTTTGAATTTCAAAAACTTTTATCATTATTTCCATGCTTCTCAAATTAGCAAAGAGTACTTATATCCAACAAGAGAAAGAGCTGCAGAAAATACTTCTTTGACCGGCTGAGTTGTTGACGACTCATTTATGATGGGAGCAATTCAATTTAATTATTTGTCAATTGGAATTTTGAAAGAGAATTGCCACAATTAAGCTGAGATTAATTGTTAGGCTTTGCACATTTTCACTCGATTGTTGTTGCCCGGCTGGTTGGATGTGAAACTATGTTTTAAACATGGCCAGACAGTGTTGCAGGTGGCGAAGCCACACAAGGTGTTATCAATGTGGCTTGCTATTGTTGTTATTGTTGCTGCTGTTGATGTTGCTGTTGCTGTTGCTGTCTAGTGGTCAGTGGTTGCGCACACTTTCACTCAAATATTTACAGTTGAGCAAAGAAGAAGCAGCTCGTGTGGCAGCTGCCACATGTCCAAAACACTTAACAAACCAGACCGAATGCCAATTTGAATGCTTTGACCAACTGCGGCTTTATATAAACTATATACAGGTATTATAAAATATTTGTTTATTTGCAGCCTTCACGCCCTACTTGGACCTCGCTCTGTGCCCCATTCGTGCCGAGCCCTGGTCGTGTGCTCGCCAAAGGTCGGCTAGAATTCTGGATGCTTGGGATGACGAGCTGCAGTTGCAGTGGCAAAAACTGAAAGGTAAGCGAAGTGCAGGTCAGGTGAAAGAGCTGCTAATTAGTTGCCAGCTGCCAGCAGACGTGATTTATGTTTCGCTGAAAATCCAAACCAGGTGAAAACTTGCAAATTGCCCGTGATCAAAGAGCATTTGCACGAGTTGAACCATTTAGAGATTTAGCTTGATGCTTTGTATCGAAGCTTTGCATAAAACTAAAAGCAAAAGTTTTTGTTTTATTTGTATCGACGCAGTTGAGGCGGACCGGCAGCTGAATGCGACGATTGAGCGACGCGGCTACAGCGCCTCGGAGCTGCCCATCAAAGAGAAGCCATCGACGTTGTTGAAGAAAATCGAAATCGGCACCAAATACATGAAGGAATATCTGGCGGAGACGATGGACGGGTAATTCGGACAACAAGTTTGGCCATATCCAGTTTTATTTTGCTAACTAACTCTTTGCATCTTCGTCTCTGTTCAGTTTCCTTGGCCGTGAATACGAGTATTTGCAAGCGCCAAAATCGAAATCAAAAGCGGATGACAGTGAAAACGTGGAGGATGACGATGATGACGACGACGACGACGAAGCGGAAGCGGAGGCCGAGGGGGAGACTGAGGCCGATGGCGAGGGTGATGCTGATGCAGAGGGTGAGGCGGAGCCTGAGGAGGAAGAAGATGAGGCAGATGCAGCCTCTAACAGCGGCGATCATGGGGAGGAAGACGAGGAGGAGGAGGAGGAGGAGGAAGACGAAGCAGACGAAGAACCTGAAGCGGAAAATGAAAGTGCACAAATTGTGGCACAGCCGGCGAATGATGTGAAGAGCTCAGTGTTTAGCGACGGTGGTGCATCTGGTGGTGTGGAATTCATAGAGCTCGAAGATGGCGCCGACAACGTGGCGGGTGCAGCGAAGAAGCCCGGCAAAGGCGGCAACAAGCGCAAGAAGAACAAGACAAAGCGCAAGAAGAAGAAGAAGGGCCAGCAGGAGCACCAGCCAGCCACCTTGGTGGTGGTGCAGGCGGCGCCAGAGCACCACGAAGTCGACGCCGGTCACGAGAGTGAACCAGCGGTTGTCAGCCATGGCGGCGGTCATGGAGGCGGCGGCGGTCATGGAGGTGGCGGTCATGGAGGTGGCCATGGAGGCGGCGGTCTGAAGCGCAAGCGCAAGGCCAAGCGCGGCAAGCGCAAGCGCAAGGGTCAACAGGCGACGGCAGTGGTGGAGCACGAGTCACCCGATACACTGGGACTGGAGCTGCTGGATGACCTGATCGACGTGGATGCGGAGGCCTTGCTAGCTGGAGGAAAGCGCAAGCATAAGAACCCGTTTAATTATGGTAGAAGTAACGGAGGTGTGTGTTGTTTGCTGCGTGTGGTTTTCAATCAATTAAGCGCACCTTTTCCATAGCACACTTACAGTGCCTATATCTATCTATAATAATCTAATCTGAAAGCTTTGGCTAGCCAGAGACTAGAGTTGTGAACTATGAAGCAGTGCAAACAGTCATCAATTGTTCATTGACTGTTAGAGCTAAACTTGATTCACAATTCTATCAAAGACTAAAGAAAACTTGCAGAAATTATATAAAACTTATTAATATTTATTTAAGTTTAACAACAAAAAAATAGAAAAAATTCTAAAAAAAATACTAATAATTATATAGCATAAATTAATAGTTACATATCATTTCTGCAAGTGTATTACAAACAAGCTAGTTTGAGCATTTAACTGCTTGGCATATGCACAGGCAAGAAACTGCTTGCCAAGCAGTTAACAACTGGTGTTGGTTCATAAGTTTCATAGCAGTCAGCTTTATTCAATCAAGCTTAAGCTTGAGCTGAGTCTTAACGGTCAAATAATTTATGCTCAGTTCAAAAAAATTTGTAAAATAATTAATTTAAATAGTTTTTATTAATTATTGACATATTTTACTTTTCCATAAATTATTTGGCCTAATCTTTTTTTAATGCATTGTATATAATTACCACTTGTTGCCCGCTTGTTTTGCCTCGAATGCTTGTTGTGTTATCGTTATCGTTTTGTTATCGTTATCGTTAACGCACTTACGCGCACTGCAGTTCATACTAACAAACATACCACCCTCCTAAGCGAAGAATATCGTCGTTCTTTATGTTGCGTTTGTTATGTTGTGCATATTTGTCTAGGTATATACAAGTATATATAGTGAATAACTGATCGATCTCGCTTGCTTCACAGTTACGCGCGGCAAAAAGAAGAAGAAGAGGAAGGCTGCCGCCAAGCTGATACTGATCGGCAGTCTGCTGAAGGCCAAAATCGAATTGCTGCTCAAGATTCTGGGCGCCCATTTGCAGGTTAAGTTCTTTGCCATAGCCCTGATCGGATTGCTGATAAACATTGCCCGATTCTGGATCGATGTCAAGCGCGGCGGTGCACCATCCAAGGTACGTTAACAGGCCCAAATTTGCCACCACAAAATTTCGTTGCGTTCGTTATTATTTTTTGATTATTTTTTGTTCTGGTTAACACACGAACAAAATTGTTCAGGTTATGAGACCCCACGAATATATATATATATATACATTCCTAATCTGCTGCACCAATCCCCTCTCTTGTTTAGATCTAGTGTTAAGCAAAGGCAAATTCTGTGTTTTGTTTTTTTTTTGGCAAAGGTTTGTTGGCCACATTTTGTCGTCTCTCTGTCTATTTCTGTCTCTCTTTCTCTGTTTGCTATCCCTCTCTAAAACTCTCTGAAAACGATGATGTATGATGTATATAGCGATACTCGCGATGCAGGCGTTTGTCATGTGCTCCTTAACTGTCTCACACACCAGCTGCGGGTTTTCGTTCACCAGTTCCAGTTCCAGTTCCAACAACAACAACAAACAAGCAATTACAGACCTCTAAACAACAAATTGTACCGTATGCTAACATATTCAGAGCTCTTTGGTTTCAGATATGGTAACCATTTTGGACAGCTACAACAATAATCAGTATTTAAAGAAATTTTCAAAGATTCCCATACATCAAAATCAATATCAAAATCAAATACCAATACATACGTAGCGTATATCCAAAATGTTCCCCTACAATATATGTGTAAGTATGGGCGTGTCTCTCCCACTCATAGCTGGCGCCCTCTCCCACTCGCAACTCCTAGCCTCGACTACAATGTGAGCAATACACTCACACACACACGCACAAACAGAAACACAAATACACTTACACACTCAACACACACACACACACACACACGTATACAGTCTAATCAGTATGCCCTTTTAATCCCATCGAACAGTCCAGTCCACACAGCTCTTACAACTCTTTTGGGCTCTTTGGTATTTCCTTTGGTGTTTCTCACTTCACGCCCTATTCGCATTTGCATTTCTAACTAGGTTGTCTATGTCGAACATGCTCATCATCAGCACCACTATGAGGACCATGGCGAGGATTGGGGCGAGCAGGGCAGCTACTGGAAGCGTTCGCTGCAAACGGATCCATCGATCGAAGATCTCGACTCCTCCACGGACAGCTATCAGAATCGACCGCTCCTGCAGCAATCGCAGTCGCAGCCGGAGCAGCACGATGCACACTATCTGGCCTATCGCAATCAATATCAGTGGCAATAATATATATATATATATATATACAAACTACATTCTTATTTGACTTACTGATTATTAAATAATCCCTCGAGTCCTAGTTTCGAAATTAATTTTAGCACAAATGCCAGTAAAACAATTTTAGTTCTAACCCCGCCTTAGTAGAAATTTATATGATTTTTAGTGCAATGCCCTACATGTAATTTATATATTTATTATCTAATATATATACTAAACTTAACTTAACTAAACCAATTGCAATCGATGTGCAGCATTTCCCAGTGCTTAGCTCTTAAATGTTTGCTGAATATTAAGTTGAACAAATTAGACTTAAGCTATTTATTTGAATTATTTATTTTACTCGTATATTATTACTGTATATGTTATGAGACATAATAAACAAACACACAAAATGAAATGATTTTCTATATATATACACATATACTTTGTTTTTAATGTATATATTTTACTGTGGGGCAAAGGTTGAGTAATACTGCTTGATTGGGAGACAGGCCTGCTGAATATGGAACAAAATGATATCGATATCTATATATATTTAGAAGAATCCTGTGGAAAAAGCCAAGCCAATTAAATCAAATCTTTCACATGAAAAATATTTTTTAAAACTTTAAAATTATTAAAATTTTTTTTATACTTACAAAAAAAAAAACAAAATGTTAATAAAACTAAAAATATTTTTATGGTATTATTTTATTATGTTTAAAAATATAAAAGTATTTTTTTAAATATTAAAAAAAAAATTAAATGGTTATGATGTTATATTAAATTATTTTTTTTTGTATTTTTTGTTGTTTAAAAATAATATTTAAAAATGCGAAAGATTTTTTTATATGGTAAGAAAGACTTTTTAATATGGTAATAAAATTAAAAAAATATTTTTTGAGGTATTTTTCTTCATTTTTTGGGTATTATTTTGGTATTTTTATATTTAAAATATGTTTAAAAATATTAAAGAATTTTTAAAAATATTTTAAGAAAATGTAAAATATAAAAAAAAAACAAATTTAAGTTTTTTTGGTATTTTTTTAAATATAAAATATGATTTTAACAGAGCTCAATGGGCGTTCACTTCCTGTCGCCTCTGGCATCACAATGGACAGATAGAAAATTTGCAAACTGGCACACGCCGGCTTGATTGCAGAATGCGGTCAATTCTATGTGGAATTTTGGTTGTTGTTGTTTCGAAAATTTCACCAATGTGGCCGTGCGCTTGTTTCTAATTTGTGGCCCAATTCTAGATGGCAGCACTGCTCCGTAATACCAAATAGGTGCGACGTGCTCCGTTGGGTGTTCCCGTGTCAGCTCACCAATTTTTTTGTTTGAGCTGCGTGCTTTCAATTTTGAATATATGAAATTTTTGTTGTTGCTCTTTTTTCGGGGTAGTTGGCGAAATGTTGGCAATTAAATTTGTGTTTGACAAACGTCAAATGAGGTACGAGTGTAAGCAATTTATGGCTAATAAATTGCCGACATATTAATTGATGAATGGCTGACTGAGTGGATGACAGACTGGCTGACTGGCTGGCTGGCTGGTTGAATGGCTACCTGGATGTTCAGGCAATAAATTGATTGACGTCGACCCCCTGTGAAAATTCGAAAGACGCTTTGGCCAGAAAAGAAAGTGAACAAAGGTCCAGTGGTTGGGTTCAGGCATTCAGACACGTTTGATATTGACCTTGTTTAAAGCGTCCGGCACTGCGGACTTCGCTCGCTGCACTAATTGAAAGAAAAGCTCCACATTAGGCATTAACATGCAGCGTGCGGCGGGGGCAGCGTGGCGGCATGAAAAGCGAATTGACATGCCGCAACATGCGCCTTATCTAGAGGCGAACATCTACAGAAACTACATACGTACATGCAGTGAGTCCATGAAGAAAAAGTCTTATCATTAGCAAAATACAAAATCAATGAAATTGGCCATAAAAATTCGATTGCCCCTTGGCAAGGGGCAGCTGCGATGCGTGGGAGTCTCGCTGCTCACTGCTCGCTGTTCGAGGTGTCTGCAGACGTGTGCCACATAATTGATGTTGATCAGAGTTAAGTCGATGGCAGACAATCGGACGATCGGGCGGACAGAAATAGTTTAGTTTATTTCAGCACTTTCTAAACTCAACGCCCACCATAGCGTATTGACAGTTGGGCTGGGTGGGTGTGGCCCATCGCCCATCGCCCATACATCATGCAGATACCAATCAGCGAAACAGAAATCTGTGCGTTCTCGCTGCTTTGCCAAAAATTCAATGCAAAAACCCAATTGAAATTCTTGGGGCAGCCTGGTTTTTTGGCGAGTCTGGTGTGGATGTCGGTGAATTAACGGTTAACCCTCGGCAACTGTTTGTCTCTTTTTATCACTCTCTCTCTCTCTCACTCAGTCTGAGGTTTTGATAACAAAAAGAACAGGAGTGAGAGGATTGGCAATGCCTGACTGGCAAATACCCTGAAGCCGTGCTGTTGTTGTCAGGACTTTTCTTGACTAAGTTGATATTGAATTATCATAGAAACTGCTTGATATATTTAAAAAAAAAAATGTATGTATAACCAGGGCTTATATACAAAATTTGAGATCTCTAGCACTTATGGTCTTTTCAACCTATTTGATCACTAAATTCAGTCTAGTTTCCTCTTAATACTTTTCCTCCATCTATTATGCTCCCACTCAATATTCCACTTCATCAATATAGCCAGGGTATATATTGTCTCGCAGCTAGAACCTTTTTCTTGCAGCTCGTCTCGGCGGGTCAAGTGTGCAAAATTTCTAAGCGCGCGTTTGGTGGCTCCGCTGCTCCACTAAACGACAGCCGGCGACGTGTGGCTGTCAGCGTGGCCATCAAGTTGGACGATTTGATGTGCTCGCCACAATTTAATTAAATTTAAGTGCCGCACTAGAAAGTGCGGCTGCATCACGTATACGCACTGCACGACGGCTGCGTTCTCCAGCGGGTTTGGGTGGGTGAGCGTGTGCTTTGAGTGGGCTGGAGTGGGCTTTGCTGGGTCGGTGGATAGTGCTGGCCCACGTGTCGTCAAATTTAAAAAGTGCTCATGATATTTCCAATGCACTATCATTTGCATTTTAGAAAGTTACACGTGTTTCTCGTTGCATTAAGTGAAATAATCAAAAACGAAAGAAAAGAAAAAAAAAAACCCAAAAAGGAAAAGTCAAAGTCTAAAATTAAGCTGCCAATTTCAATGGGCTTCAGATAATGAACAAGTCTGGCCTGCCGCCCGCCAGCACCCCCTCACTAATTCTATTCATAATTCGATTATCATAATTCCAGTCATGTTTTCTCAGCCAGCTTAATGTAGAATTCTCCTTTTCTCTGTTTTTGCTCAACACGTCGCCAACTGTTGCCAACGGCTTTATCTCTGCACACGTCCGCTCGTCTTTTGCTTCCTTCACTCGAAGACGAGTCGACTTGAGTCGAGTTGAAATGCATTTTTAAAGTCATTTTTGTTGCCATGTGCGCAAAAACCGAAATGCATGAAGGCATTTTAATGCACATGCGCGCAGGGCTAACAACTACTTATCAGCAATTTAGCTGCCCATTTGCCATCTAAGGCAGGGATATAATGACATATATATATACATGTATGTATATCCATGTATATTGTATTAAATCTTCTATGGCAGTCAGTTGTGCTTGACACGTTCCACTGCTGCTGCCTTGGCTTAGACTAAAGTTAGAAGCTTGTTAATAGACATTAAATATGGCTAATGAAAGTTGACTGCTATTTGACTACATACTCAACTCAGACAGAGCTATGTTTGCTAGCTGGAAACAGCTGTGGACGGGTGGAGGAAAGCCTGCCTGCCTGCCTGCCTGCCTGCCTGCCTGCCTGCCTGCCTGCCTGCCTGCCTGCCTGCCTGCCTGCCTGCCTGCCTGCCTGCCTGCCTGCCTGCCTGCCTGCCTGCCTGCCTGCCTGCCTGCCTGCCTGCCTGCCTGCCAGATAGTATACTACTAGCTCTTATAGAGCATGCAGAGCTGAGGAGATGATCTAGTTCAATTTGATGATTAAGAGACGAGAATTTGTTCAAGAAATAGTTCAGCTAATCAATATTAAGGAATTCCTAGGATTAAGAGATATAGTTTACTAATTTATTAGTCCATTAATTCATTAGTTAACTAGTTCATTAGTTCATTGGAAAGTACCAGAAGTTCCAGAAGAAATTTAAGCCTACATTTTTTTTATTTTTCTTTAATATATTTTTATTTATTATTAAAAGATAATTGACAAAACTAATTCATATTTAATTTAGTTTATTTTGCAGTTTATTGACTAATTTGTGGGTAGCTACGCCAGTAAGTATGACTTCTAGTCTAAGTCTATTTAAAATGACTTAACTAATGAATATTATTTAAGTCGAATACATTCAAACACTCCTCGCTTAACTTCTAGCCTAGTCAGTCTATAAATGATCCAAAGCCTTGCTGTCTTCCAGCAGAGTTCTAAGTAACTTAATGTGCAAGGTGGATACTCACCGATTACTAAGAAATTGTTTAGCCCCAAGTACTACGTACTGCCGGCCTCTTGTCGGAGATTATACTCGAAAGATTGCCGGAAGAGAGAAAGAGAAAGAGAGAGAGATAGAGACAACAGCAAGACGACGTGAGATTGCAGTTTTATGTGTACCAAGTGGGGCTTTAAGTTTAACTTTAGAGCTGCGTGCTTTTTCAGTGAGCCACAGTCGAAAATATCATAAAAATTCATTAGGGTTCAATGGCAGAAGAAGAGATGGCAAAGGATTATGCAACAAACGAAATATCATCATATGGGTTTGTATGCTTTCAATTAAGGCGCATTAATAATTTAGAATGGTCTGCTACCATTTCGCCTGTGGGGGGCCGGCTGGCTGGCTGGCTGGCTCTACACGTACGAGTATTACGCGTCAATTATGAATTTCTAATTTTACGAGTATATATATTTGGCTATGTATATGTATATCTGTATATGTGGGCAGAGTTAGGCCCGCCTTTGCCCTTTTGTCTGTTCTATCAAAATCACGTACGGCGCAAAAAGCGAAAGCTGCCGGGGCCAATGGCATCGGAAACAGCGCCTAACCGTAAACAAATATCGAGTTGATAATAATTTTGTTAAGTATGTTTTAATTGCCAGTGAATCAACTGGCGCTAGCAAAAGCCGCCAGCAAATGCCGTCACTGGCTTGACAGAGCGGCCTGGCGGTGCTTTTATTACATCTTAGTGTCGAGATCAATCTGCTTGAGTTGGCCAAACAAAAAAAAAAGAAATATGTTGCCTGGCATATTAATGAGGCGGCAACTGAGGTCCAGGTAGACGACACTCCCTACGAGATGGTATCGCAGATGAGCAAGAGAGCTGTGAACTGAGCTGGGAGAGCTGAGCGATGTGCGAGATGAGAGCTGAGATGAGAGAAGCGATAGGCTTAGTTCGGAGAGCTGGGAATTGAGAACTGAGAGTGCATAGAAGAGAGTTGGAATGTGAGAGATGAGCTTGGAGAGATGAGAGGTGAGAGATGTTGGGATATGCTAGCTGAGAGATGTCTGGATGTGAGAGCTAGGCGTTGGGAGCAGACAAGCTGAGAGTAAAGTTAAGAAATGAGCTCTAAGAACAGAGAGCATAGTGAGAGAGAGAGAGAGATAGATAGAGAGAGAGAGAGAGAGATAAAGAATGAGATAAAGATAAGATGAAGTAATAAAGAAATAAAGATAGATCGAGAGAGAAAGAGGGACGAAGTGAAAGACAGACATAGAGAGGTAGCCAAAGGAATAATAGAGAGAGAGAGAGAGAGAGAAAGAGAGAGCGCGAAAGAAAGACAGAGTCTCAGAGAGAGAGATAGAGAGAGAGATAGAGAGAGAAATAGAGATGAAGAGAGCTTCCATATCCAGACAAAAGCTTCCCCTCTGTTACTTGCTTGCTAAATCCCATAAAATTGAGAATAAAGTCAATCTCATTCCAGATACGATATAGATCTATGATGCTGTAAATCAGGCTCACCTTCTCTTCTTTCCTTGTTTATCTCAACTTCAGCTTCTTTAAATAAACTCAACTAGTCTGCTCAGATCATCCTCTCTGTCCACTCTCCCTCCCTCTCTCTCTCTCTCTTTCTTCGCTCTGCCTCTCATCACTCAACTTAAGTTCCACAACTTGCGTTCCACCAAATTCCATGTCACGTTTGCGCAGCAGCAGCAGCGACAACAATGTAAGCACTTGCCAATGTAATTGTGCTCGTTGTTGTTGTTGTTGTTGTTGCTGTTGTCAACGTTGCCGCTGTTGCCTTTGTTGTTGCCGTTGTTGTCGCCTACATTTCTTTGCCGCACGCACCTGTATAGGTGTCGTGGTGAGTGTCTCTGTGTGCGTGCTGCTTGTGGTTTTCTCTACCTTTTGCATTCTTAATAAATCAAAGTGAAGAATATATAAATTGGGCGTCGCTTGGTTAGCTCGTTCGCAGTTAGTATTTGGTAGCCAACGGTGTCTCACAGGTGTGTGCAAAGAGCCGCAGACAGTGCGAGTGCAAGCTTTGGTCGTTAGAAATCTATCTTAAGGTCTTGGATAACATTTTGGATTACACACACACGCACACACACACACACGCACAGAGAGAGAGAGGGAGAGAGCTAACAAGGATTACTATGCTCTCCAGTTGTTATCAAGTGTTGTGATAAAAGTGATATAAATTTAGCTACATATAATCATATAAAACTTTATACAACTGAACAATTTGTGCGAGCTATCATCATGTGGAAGCCAATCTGTCTAATGTTACTCCTGGCTGCCGGCTGCAGCGCGGGACCCCTCAGCCAACAGGTGGGTGTTTGGTTTTGGACTTGGATTCGATTAGGCTGCAAGTGGCAGACGACTTCCGTTAGCCAACGGAAATCGAAACGGGCAACGGAAAACTGTTAATGAAATGTGTGTAGTCAGAAATATTTAATGGCAATGCCAACACGACTTCCAACTCCCAGTTGTCTTAGTCATTCCAGAAGTCTGTCTGAGTGTCTGCCTGTCTGCCTGTCGCCTGCTCGAAGACAGCTTTGCCATTTGCATAAGACTTTTCGCTGCCTAGTTGGTATGCCAAACGTTTAGCCTTTTAACGGCTAAATGCAGCCGAGGAGCCCAAGAGCCACAGAGCCGCAGAGCAGCAGAAGTGCCAAAGTATTTATAGACAGCTGCAGGTTCGTTACGTTTATGGCAGACACGCTCTAAGATTGGCAACACTCAATCAAGCCAGGCGAATTCCATAACTCACAATTCAAGAATGAAGCAGCGTAAGAGGCTATGGATATATATATATATAAATAGACATGCCAAAAATATATGTATATATAACGTAAGGCTTGAAGATGTAATTGAAGTGGAGGGTGTCCCAAAAGTCACGCAAGAAGTCATTTTGATAGAAAACACAGGTTTATAATTAAAAATTTTAAGTTTTTATGAATTTATTTTTAGCGCTGAAGTTGTTAATTTTTGATTGACAAAACTTTACCGCACAAATGGTGCAAAACTTAAATCTTGCTGACTTTTGGGAGACTCTATATATTTGTATAGAGATGTTGAAATAGAAAGAGCTCTGGGGCAGAGCATGAATGCAGAAGTGCAGAATTTGAATCTCTTGAAGCTTTATCGCATCTATGCTCCCAAAACTATATCAATATATATCACACTAAATTTATATTATCGAAAAGAGAAAGATGGAAAGCTTCCAGAAGCCTCAACAGCTGCATTTGCAGTCTTTAGTCTTTATGTCCGCACCGATTTCGTAAGGCCGAATGCCTGCGTGACTGAATGAAAGCCGAAGACTGCTTAAAATGCATGGCTCCAATCGAAATAAAATAATATTTCGATATGGTTAAAACTATGATGTGATAACATGCGAGCAGCGTGTGGAAAGTGACTTCAATTGCAGCGCTGACCAAACTTGGTTTCCCGCCAGGTGCGAACTGCAAACGCATTTGGTCAGCAGCTTCGTTCGTTTGCAGGGGGCTTAGTTCATAGTTTTCACTTAACGCCAAAAAACTAGAACACAAGTGAAATTTTGTGTTCGCTGATGCCTATGTCACGTGCTCGATGCGCATTCGTATTGAGGACTTTGCGCATGCGCGGCACGTAGTCCGTTGGCTGAATGGTCTGAAGTGTCTTAATGTGCTCGCCACTCTCTTGCAGCGCAAGAATATGCCCATTATGGCGGCACGCGAGGACACTGCCGCCCAGCAGGAGTCGGACATGCAGATGGAGCCTGCCGAGCAGCCTGCAGCCAGCAGCCAACCGGAGGCAGCTCCGCTCGTCGGCACTTTGACGCTGCCCAGCAACGCCACTTCGATACGAGCTGACATCACGGACAACTTCTCGTGCGCCAACAAGAGCTATGGCTACTACGCCGACGTGGAGAACGATTGCCAGATCTTCCATGTGTGCCTGCCCGTGACCTATGCGGATGGCAAGGAGAACACCTTCCGCTGGAGCTTCATTTGCCCCGAGGAAACGATCTTCAGTCAGGTAAGCGCTCTGCCAGCTGTCTGAGTGGAGTCACAGCAAACGCTTTCTTGCAGGAATCCTTCACTTGCATGCGACGTGAGGACATGACCATCGAGTGCGAGGAGAGCTATAGATACTACGAACTGAACAGCAACTTTGGCCTGCCGGCGGAGGAGGAGAAACGGCCAGCTTCAGCAGCTGCCGCTGAGAGCGAGCAGCCCGATCAAGAGAAGCCTCAGCCTGAGGAGAGTGAAATGAATGCTGCTGCTGAGACAGCTCCAGCTGCTCCAGAGCCTGTGATGGAGCCAGTGAAGCCAGTGAAGGTGCAGAAGCCCAAGCCAAAGCCCAACCGCCGCAAGCCCGCCGTCACCTACAACAAGCCGCAGCGGAAGGTGCCCGTGGTAGTCACAGAGGCGCCCGTAATTCAAGCTGTGGAGGCGGAGGAGCCTGAAGCTCTGGCCGTGTCGATGGTCCAACAGGCAGCCAAGCCCTTGAAGCCACATCGCTTCAGCGTGCGACCCAGCAACAAGGACAGACCGCAGCCCGCTAAGCCAGCTGCACCTGCTGCGCCTGCAATTGCCACGCCCATACGCAATGAGCTGTTCAACTCGATACGCAAGCGCCCAGCGCTGTTTAACAAGAGCACGGCGCGACCTGTGCTGGAGAGCGAGCCAGCCGTAACGGAGGCCATTGTGCAGGCTGAGCTGAGTGAGCCGATGCCCACGTTGAAGCTGCAGACGATGTTTGTGGAGACGGCGCCAGTGGCGCCAGTTGCTGAGCAGGAGGCAGAGGCAGAGGCATCCGAGCCAGTTGTAGCCATAGCAGAGCCAGAGCCAGAGAAAGAACAGCCTGCAGAGCAGATCAAGGCAGAAGAACTAGCGGAACCAGTGGAACCAGTGGAACCAGCGGAGCAAGCGACTCCCATTAAGCCAGAGGAGGAAGCTGAAGTGCAGCCCATTGAAGCCATTCCAGAGATACCCGCTGTCATCGTAGAAAGCTTGGACGAAAAACCTCTCGACGTCGAGGATATCAAGCCAGCTGCTGCAGAGCAACAGCCAATGCTGGACACTCACGTGGAGCCAGCCATCGTGGAGCCAAACGCCTCCAATGAGGAAACCGTGAATATTGAAGCCATGGAGGCAGCCAAGCCCGCTGATACGCCTGTCAGTCTGCCAGCTACGCCCGCCATGGAGCATCCCAGTCCCCTAGTCGAGCAGATGCTCGACAACAAGAACGAAGCACAAGAATCACTTGGCGGCTTCAAGCCCGTCGATCCTGTTATGGCTGCCGAGGCGGAGCAGCTGATCACGGACTTCTTGAACACGCTGCGCAAGCACGAGGAAGCCACGAAAACTAAACCTCAAACGGAGACGGAGACGGAGACCGAAACTGAGACTGAGCTGGCAAATGCCGCCATGGAGATGGCCGAGACCATCGAGCAGCAGCCACAGATCCAAGAGAGCGAAACGAAGCCAGCGGCTGAGCAGCTGCAGCAAGCGGAAACAGATGCAACGGCCGTTTCCATTGAGGAGGCCAAGCTGCCGGAGCCCGAAGTCGTTGACAAGAATGCCTCAGTCGAGGAGCAGCTGCTGGAGACGGAACAAGCAGAGCCTCAACTGAAGCTGAAACAGGATTCGCCCATCATCAATATTATGCAGCTGAACCACTTGCCCGCCGACTATCAAATACCTGTGCAGGTGGTTCAAGCACCAGAGCCGGAGCCAGAGCCAGAGCCTCAGCCTGCCCCAGAGTCAGCGGCCGAAGCTGTTCAGGAGCCAGCCAAGGAAGTGGAAGCTCAAACCTCAGCTGAGCCAGCGGAGCCAGCTCAAGTTCAGGACGATGCTCAGGAGAGTCAGCCCGCGGCTGCCTACATGCCGGGCATCAGCATTGACGACATTGTGGAGCTGGTGAAGGAGCGTCTGGATCAGAGTCCCAAGAACGAGCAAATGACGCCCATGGAACTGGTGCTAACGCCAGGTGCTGCTGAGCCCATGACCCTCATTCAAAGCCAGCCAGAGCAGGCAGAGCCAGAAGCAGTGGCTGCCGGCACCGCTGAGCCAGCGCCCGTTGCTGCCGACGAAGAGGAAGTCATTCTGCCCATCTACAAGCGCATTACTGAGGCGGATCCGGCCATGTCCATGGCGCAAACACAGCCCCTGACTGTGAGCAAAGTGGAGGAGGAGGAGGAGGCGGCAGCAGCTGCTGTGCCGGAGGTGCGAGAGCCAAAGACGCCGTCGAGAATGGATGCACGCAAGCGTCGCTTTCTCTTTCGTGCCGACGCCAGCTAGAGGCATTGAGACCCACCCAAGCTCCAGCGCGGAGCACCACCCGCCCACAACCTAAAGCCTCTCGTAGCGCCTCCCTCCACTCATTCGCACCTAGGCAGCTTTAATGACTATTTCTGAATTTTCCTAGTTTTATGGCCATTTCTTTCTGCATAGAGAGTTGAAATTTAAGTTTAGCATTGTTGTATCCTTGAGTAAACAAACACAAACACAAACATGACAAAAAAAAAAAACTGAAAAAAAAACTTTAAATAAAAATATTTAAAAATAAAAAAAAACACAGGTATGTATGGATTGTTATTAGATGGGGATCTGAGACTGGGTTAGCGAGCTCCATCGTGCACAGGTTTGAGTGTTTGTGTTTGCCTAGTCGCATTCAGCCTTTGAACGGTAGAGATGGCCAACTGACAAGCGACCTAAATGAAAAGGGAGTTGAGGGAGAGGCGAACAGCTGGGAGAGATCTGGGAGAAAAGCAGCCAGCTAAAGGGTTGTCTGCGCAGCAATTTATAATATATTCTTGAATTTCGAATGATGATAGCTCGATCACATAAAGAATATATATCAATAATTAATAATAGAAGGAAGTTAGATCATCAATTTGAACAATAATTATAATTTAATAAAATTATGTCAGATATTTTGTGGTATATACACTGCACTTCATCACCATAGCGCTTCCTTCACATTCACCGTAAGTGTTTAATATCTTTTATTCCATTTGAGCTAGAGTTGGATAAGATATATATTACTAGAACAAAGTATGTAGTTTAATCTTGGCTGGTAAAATCAAAGATTAAAGTTTACTTTGATTCTCGACTATCAGAGTTTCATAGAAAACAAGTTCTAAGGCTCTAGCTCAAATGATATCGAAGATATTCAGCATTTTAAAGTGTAAAGTGTATTAAAGTGATGTCAGAATTTCATATACTAAGTATATCATTTTGGGCATATGGGAATGTCCACTATCTTTAGGTGATCAAATCAAAATTGATAAAAATTTGTTTTAAGTTTCTTGAATTAGCTTCGCATAATGTTTCCATGCTGTAGACCTGTATGCATACATATATAAATATCATTCTGCAGACCTATATGCATACTGACATGCATACAGACCTATATCACCTCTACGTATAGACATATATACATATCTACATAGACTCACTTATACATACATACACTGAAAGTACATTCATGCAATTACACACACATTCATGGACACATGGACAGGCAGTTTCGAAAGTTTTTATATTTTGTTTCACTTTTTTTATACAATTTATAAAATTTAATTTAATTTATATTTATTTACGTACAAAATCGTTTCGTTTGTTTACAATTGCCTTATGCTTAGGCTTTGGGTAATTAGCTGTATGAGGCAACTACCAGGTGAGAGAACTACAATGTAACAGCCGCAGCTGGACGATAAGTAACTTTGACAATCACAATGGACACGAATACCGAAATCCCAAACGATAATACGCATACATATATGCCATATATATCATACATATATCATATATATCACATATATCATGTATCATATAAATATATCATATATACAGATATGCTATGCCTCCGTCTCCTGCTCCAGCTCGCCTGCCTGGATCTCCTCGGGCGTGCGCAGATCGATGGCAAACTTGTGCCTCGTGGGCGTTATGGTATCGCTAGGCGTGGCGCTGGCACTGCTGTCCTGCTCGTCGCCGGCCGCCTCCTTGACGACGCGCGAGTAGTCCTGAAAGGCGGCGGACAGGGCAAAGGTCAACTTGCGCGCCATCGCGCGACTGTCGCAGACGAAGGCGTGCACCTCGAACGGATGCGGGCTCGACTCATCCTTCACCACAATCATGGCAAAGACGCGCGTATAGACCAAGTCCTGCACTCCATACGAGATCGTGTCGATCGGGTAGCTCCAGTTGTTGATGCTCGCCTTGGGCGAGATGATTTCCAGCTGCACGCCCGACGTCGACACCTTCAGATCGCAGTTGGGCAGCACCTTGTTGGGCGGCAGATTCTTGGCCACGCCCACCATTAGATCAACCGGCCTGCGTGTGTACTTGATGCCCCACAGGCCACGCGCCGCCTCCGAGCCAATGTATTTGACCTGCAAAAGCGAAGTAGCTTAAATGAATGAGGTTGAACGGGGAGCTGGAGTTGTAGCTGGCGCTACTTCCGGGCTGAGTCGCCGTTAGCTGGCAGACTCTCTGAACTGTCGCCTCATTTGCATCCGACCCGCACCGGATGTCAGCGCTGTCCACCAGCCACACACACAGCCAAAATGCTCAGTTGACTTTAGCCAATGTCCAGCCAGGCGTGACGAGTGCGTGAGTCTCTGTCTGTCTGTCTGGCTGGCTGAGAATGTTCTTTTTGAATGCACTGCACAAAAAATGTGGGGATTCAATTAGAATTGGAGATATATATATATTTTTCTCTCTCATCAATCAAGCTGCTCCTGCTTGAAGCCAGCTCTCAGCTTATTCGATTTCAATTTATAAAATTATACCTACTCCAACATGCTCGAATCTTAATCAATTTCCATTCGAACCACATAATTTTGTGCAGTGTACATATCAGCGGGTGTTAGTCGTCGACTCTCTTAATCCATGCGCGTTGAACTTCACATTTAAATTTATGTTCATTTAGCAATGATCCGATTTTGGCTTTGTTGTCTGTGGCAACGCTGCGCTCTGTTTGGGCCACTTGTTGTCTGCTGTCTGGGAGCTGAAAGACTCACCTTGAAGCTTATTGGCAAATCCTCCACATTCACTTGAGTATCCAAATCGCTGGGCTGATTGTTGCTGCTGTTGCTGGTGGCCATAGTTGCGAGTCGAGTTGAGTTCAGCGTAAACTGCAATGAATATGGCTGTTTGTATTTGAGTGCCTTGAACGTGGCCTTTACTCTTATCTCTCTTCACACACAGATATGCGCCTTACAGCGGGGCGTATCTTTAGATATTACCTAACTTATCTTCACATTCTCATGCCTCACTATGCCTAACTGTGATGTGCTTCAGCAGCTCTCCAATCTGTTGGCTATGTTGCCTCTGTCTCTGTTTCTGTCTCTGTTGCTGTTGTTGCCGGCTGTCAACTGCGACTGACGTCAACATCCAAATTTGTTGTGTGCACAACTGAGCCCAGCTGGAGGTGAGCTGTCAGTGAAGGTGCTGTTGGTGGTGGTGGTGGTGGTGGTGGCAATAGTGGTGAATGTGTAGGTGGGATGACCAGTTGCCAAGCCTATTGCGCATTGGCTGCTCTCTGTCTCTTTCTCTCTCTCTCTCACTCTCTCTCTCTCCTCTCTCTCCCTCTCTCTCTCTCTGTGTTTTTTACCCATGAACTTCATTTCGCTTCTCTCCCTCTCTTTTTGTATTGTTTTGTATTTTTCGTTTTGCTTGCTATCTCCCTCTCGATCGCTAACTATATTAGCTCTCTCTGTATTACTTTGCATTTCTCTCTTCCTCTCTCTCTCTCTCTCTCTCTCTCTCTCTCTCTCTCTCTCTCTCTTTCTCTTGTAATTATTTTCTCTCTATCTCTCACTGTATCTCAATATCTCTCTCTCTCTCTCTCTCTCTCTTTCTCTTTGTTGCTTTGCATTTCTATCTCTGTTTCTCTCTCTCTCTCTTTCTCTTTCTCCATCTCTATCTCTCTATCTATCTCGCTCTCTTTCCCTATCTTCCCGTCTTTCCCTTTCTCTCTCTCTCTCTCTCTCTCTCTCTCTCTCTCTCTCTCTCTGTTACTTACTCTTCTTCTGCCTTTCCCTCTCTCTTTCTTTCTCGTTCTTTCTCTCTCTCTCTCAATTTCTCAAAACGTGGTTTTATCATTGTTCAACAACAACCTTAACAACATCAACATGAACAACCACATAGCAGCAACATCAAAACTTGTTCTACACTCATTTGTGTTGACCTTTAAGTTTTGGCCTTTTGCAACAGTTAAAAGTTCGATAACGTTTCTGGGGCGACAAAAAAGGCATAAAGATAAGCGAAATGTGAGGGCGGCTCGAAAAAAAAACGACTATATTTAATGTATCAAAATTTAGTCATAAACTAGGTGGAGTTTTAGCTATAGAACTTGTGTGATATCTGTAGTATGTAGAGCATACCGAATTCCATCTACTCCATGGCTTTTCTCCTCTTGTATCTTCTGTTGTCTTTGCGCTTGTTATTGTGATTACCTTTGTTGTTGTTGTTGTCGTTGTTGTTATTGTTGTTGTTTGATTGTTGTTTATTATTTAAAAATGCATTATTAATACTTCCGCTGGCTGTGAAAGCTGCACAGCTGATAGCGGGAGGCAGCAACAACAACAGCAACAATTGCATGTATATAGCCAGTTAATGAGCAGGTAGATAAAACAAAAGCAACACAAAACAACAAAAAAAGAGAAGCAGCAACAAAACTGTAACGAACAAATTTGTTTTTATTGCAGTTGATTTGCCCGCTGGCTGACGTCATAAGTTGTGCTTATGTTCGACTAGACATATATATATATATATATATATATATATATATAGCTCACATATCTATGTATATATGCTATCTAGCTGTAGTTTGCGCTTGAGTCTACGCTAATGGCCAACGACCTGGCGCGACAAGTGCGAACCTAATTGCAGCTCGGGGAATACGCAGAGTTCTCTGAGTTCTCGTTTGATTGTGTAAGACTTTATTTATGAGTTATTTTAGTTGCTCTTTTTTTGTATCTTTTTATGAGGTATTTTAATATTTTTCTATTTCTTTTTATTTGTGTTTGTTAACTGTTGGGAACTGGCTCAACAGCGGCTCTGGGCAGAGGGCTATAAATAGAGCCATTCGCTAGGCCAAAAGTATTTAGCTTTGCAGCCACGATGGAGACTCGAAGTGAGTGATTGGGCGGTGCTATTATTTAGTATTACAATTACGATATATTTAAAGCAATTTTAGTGTATCCTGAAGTCTATTTGGACAATATTATAGAAGCTTTTGGTAGTAGTTTTCACTGAATTTTGTTGTAGATAAGATGAGCTGAGGACTTGGATACATTATTGTATAAATTGACTTGCTATCAATTGCTTGAAAATTGTTGACCATTTAGTAAGTATTAAAAAAAATATATAAAATATATAAAACATAAAAAATATATGAATATATTTTTTTAGCAGTCTACGACAATATGCCGCAAAATAAATTTAATTAAACTTAAAAAATACATATTCATTTTTTGATTTATATATTTATTTTTTTGCAATAATTTTTATATTTATATATTTTGCTTAAATATTACATATTTTCTGTATATATTTATATATTTATTTTATTGATTTTTATATTTTTATTAAATACTAAATATATAATAATATATTTTTACATATTAATATATTTTTTTAAATTTTTATTTTCATATATTTTTATTAAATATATGTATAAATTAAAAAAAGGTTTTTAAATTTTTTTTTCGTTACGTCATGCTCTCATATCATCAGCTTACACCTTAACGTTAGTTCACTGTATTTCACAGCCGATTTAATCAGAGGCGCGCACTCAAAATGAAATTGTTTCCGATTTATGTTCGTAATAATTTCTATGTAATTTGATGGGATTGCAGCTTGTTATTGTTGTTGTTATGGTTGTTGCTGCTGCTGCTGCTGTTGTTGCTATTACTTTTGTTGCATTTGTTGTTGTTGTTGTTGTGGCGCTGCGCTTCGATTCCGCAAGCCGAATGTTTGCTTTGCTTTTATTGTTATTTTATAATGCCGCAGCACAACTTCAAGCTGATTGATTGTTATAAATTTAGATATATCGTGATCATTATATATACACATATCTATATACATATGTGTAAGCACATGTGACAATAACAACAAGATAATGTGCTGCCCGAGTGTAAGCCGTAACCTAATTTATATATAATTTTTCCACTGCCACATTTCTGTTTTTATTTTTTTTCTAAATGGCTGTCAGAGCGGAAGCTGCTCATATGAGCATATCTCCTATTACGTTTAAGCAATTTTATCTCTGTACAGTGAGTACTCAGGGGAGTGGACAGAGCTAAAGTGGAATTATTGCAGAGTTTATGTGTTCATATACAGTGAAAACTCATTGAAATGATCTGTATAAAACTTTATGTATATACAGTGAATATACCTAGTAACGAACAGTGTTATTGTTTAAGAAAAATATTAATAGACTATTTATAACATGAAATCACTATAATGGTAAAAAAGGCATGAATTCCCTGATGCTGGCATTTGAAAGTTCATCTAACGTGGTTTTACTGTACAAATATATATTAAATATATAATATATTCACTTCAGAGTGACTCAGCACTGCAGCTTCTTCACTCACCCGAGTCTATAGTCTATATAAAAAACTCTTCAGTTCTTTCATCAAGTCTCCACTGTACTTTGCAAATTGAGACAAGAAAAACTCTCAAAAAAACAACAAGAATAATGCATTTTTAATTATCTCAACATTTTGACTAGAGATTTCTAATATCATTTTAATGGGCGCTGTTCTTCAGCCTGAGTCTTCACTGTGGCGCATCGTTTGTGCATGTAAATGTTAAATATATTGTGTATGTACGATTGTCCAGTTGATTGTTATATTGACATGCCGCATGCCTCGCATGGACAATGCCTTTCGATTATTTACATTTCAGTTTGATTTCATGACTAATTCGCTTTAGCCGCAGGCGAGTCGTCTTCTCACAAATTCCCCCTTATCACAGTTTGTCGCGTTTCGGGGCTATCTTATCACACTCGGCACACACACACACGCACACCAGTACACACACATAGTCTACCCCTTTTGCATGGCTTCAATTTTTGCGCAATTTGCTGTTTGTTTATTTGTTTTTTGTTTTAGGCTTAAATTTTTGCTTATTTAAAAATTTTTATATATATTTTTTTTATATTTGCAAGCCCTTAGAGATATATATTTTTATTTTGGTTATTTTTACCGTTACTAATCGCAACTGCGCGCCGTTCCGTCCACCTGTTGCGTTTGCGGCCGATCGCGCGACTGAGCGCGATGATAAAATAAACCTTTTACAGGTGCACTAACTGGCGCTACCTAGCGGTTGCTCAGTGCACTATGCTAGCAAGCCATATTTATAGCATAATTTGTTGCATTTTCTGCTCAAGCATTTAGCTGTGCTCTAAACCACCTTTATCGTGCTCTAGCGGTTGCTCGTGACACTAAGTTTATTTATAGCATACTTTGCTATGCTCAGTTGTACTAAAAGTGTAGAGTTGTTGCTATACTTTTGGGCGCTATATAATTATAGCCAAACTGAGAGCCATAAAATGTTTGCCATACAAAAACCAAGTTTCGTTTGTATGGCGGTTTGTGTACTCGCTATTTGTGGTGTCTGGCTAGATTTCAGCCGTTGCCTAAAAGTATGCTGTATATAAATTGGGTTTGCTTTCATAATCGCCATAAAATTATGTGCTTGGTTTGTGTGTGTGCTAATGATGTTACTCTTTTTGGATTATTTTGAGTTTTTAATTAAATTTGCTACTTTTAAGTTTTATTTATTTTTTTATTTTCAAAATTAGTCTATTGCTTGCCTTTAACAATACATAAGCAATATGCTAATTAAAATCGAAGTGCAGCTGGCTGCAGCTGTCCGCCCACCTGCTCAACCCTACCGCCTCCCACCCACACTTTAAACAATAATAAATAATCAAAAACCACTTGACATTGGCCCGCAAGTGAGCTTCCAGCTCAGCTCAGCTGGGCTGCAGCTGTCCGCGCTCTTGCGTCGCTGGCTGTTGTTTCAAGCGCTGGCCAAGTGTTGAACGTGATTAATGAAATGGGCCATGGTGGGCTGAAGTGGGCGTGGACTGAGCTGAGGTGTGCGGAGGTTTGCTGCTGGCTTGTTTCTGGGGTTAAATAGAGTTCAGGTCGAAAGTGTAGTTGATTTTGGTCTCGGCGCACCGCAGCACTTGATTAATTTCGCTGCATGGCATATAATTAATTTGCTATTTACAGTGAAGCGAGGCCAGCTGGAAGCCACGCCCCCACACTCATACACCCACACGCCCACACCCCGCCAGTCGCCGACCCATAGAAGTCATTAGCCAAATTGTTGAGAATTTTGACGGCGACAGGTGTTGTCACAACGTGTGAGCCGGGTCGCTAGAGAGGCTCCAGAGTGGTGCAGAGTGGGTCCAGAGCGACCCACTTTGGTCCATTTAAATTCATTGCGAAATGGCTAACAAAAACTTGAGTCAGGCAGCAACAAGCGGCGCGGTTAATTGACCACAAAAGTGCGACGCGAAAATGTGGCTTAATGTGTAGCGAGGCACCCACGACCATGCCCACCGTCCCTACCACCGCCCACTTGCTGTCCGAAATGTGTTCAATGCGACATTGAAATCCTTTCAGCGCACGGATATGACAATGGCGCACAAAGCACAAAGTACTTTTTGGCATGACAATAGTTGAGCGACTGCCACGCCCCCTGCCACTGCCTCTGCCTCTGCCTCGGATCTGCGCATCGTTAGCCGCAGCTGCTGCTGCTGCTGCTGCCCAAACTATGCAAAACTCAATTGAGTAATGTTGCGTTGACTTCGCCCTGTCCGTTCCCTCCCAACTCCATTTAGCCCAGGCAACGGGCAACGCCGCCATTTAATTAAAACAGGTTTTGCCTCAACACAATTGCCGTTGTTTCTGGGGGCTGCGGCACAGTTTCGAGGATTTACGCTTAATAAGGTCAAGGATGCGTCATTTCGTACACAAAAGATTTGAGTTGAGTTGCAGAATTTGTTGAAATTTCATATCTATTTATATATATTATATTTGCATTTTATCCTATTTCAATTTGATTATGAATAGCTTTATTTAGGCAATAATTAAATAAATAAATTGATTCTGGCAAAATTCTGCTACGATTTTTTTGTTTTATTTCGGAATTTAGTCAAGAATTTTAGATAAATAAATAAGTAAATAAATAAACTAATTAAATAAAGTATAAAAAATAATTAAATCAATAAAAAAATAAATAAATAAATATATAAAGAAAGAATTAAAAAGGGAAATTAAATAACTAATTAATTATCGAATTAAAAATAAATAAATAAAAAAATAAAAAAAAAAACAAATAAATAAATAAAACAAAATAAATAAATAAATAAATAAATAAATAAATATACAAGTAAATATTTCAATAAATAAATAAAAAATATATTAATAAATAAATTCTTTAAAATTAATAAATTAGTTGATTTAATTGAAAACATAAACTAAAACGAGGCCTTAAGATTATATACACATAAATTAAATATGTATGGTTAGAAAACAAACTAAAATACTAAAAGTAATAAAACATATTCCAAAAAAGAAAATGCTAAAAATAAATTATGAATAAAATAAGTAAATTAAAAAGTATTTTTACTTTAGTTTTTTATTGACTTTTTTATGCATATCTTATTTTAAGTATTTATTTTTTATTTTACATTCAACAATTTAACATCACACATCACACATGAAGCTTTTATTTCTCAAATATTATATTTCTCACATTAAAAAAGTATTTTGGCTTTTGCTTTTAAGACAAATTAGCAAATCAATTATTCATATAAAGCTCTAAGATCTGAGGCGCATTTAGGCACATGTCGCTGATTGAAGGAATGCGAGAAATCACAGTGAGCAGCAGAAATCCGAATCAGAATCACATCAGCTTACATACACACACATGCACACACACACATGCACACACACACCTACAAGCCACATAGTTAATAATTTATCAGTCTGACTGCCGCAGCAGCATCAGCTATAGCTATAGCTGTGGAGTTGAACGCTTCCATCTCCGGGTGCGGTCTGCGATGACGGATGAGCTGACGATTGACGCTGTTGATGCGCCCGTTGATAGCAGTCGCTGCTCATAAATCAAGAGCCATAGCCAGGCCAGGCCAGGCCCGGCCAGGCCTAGCTGAAACCGAACTGAGTCCCCGCGACTTGCCAATGACAGCAAATGTTTGGCGAATTTTATGCGAATTACGCCTAATTAGCATTTTTGCAATGCCAAATCCCGCGCTCAGCTGCCGCAGCCCCGCCTGATTATGTGGCCGATTGCATATGCAAAGCATAAGTGCCCTCTGCCAAGGGAGTTGCCCTGCGGCTCTGAGTAGGGCTCTGCCTCCGTTGCTGTCGCTGACATATGCGTCCCTTCAGCGCAGCGCCTACAAAAATGCATTGGGGAATCGCATTTTATCAAGGGAGCCGGAGGTACAGCGTGGAGCAGCTGTTGATTCTGTTTGCTGTCGTCGACGGCGTCGTGGCTGGAGTCATGCGAGACCCAATAAAATTATGCGAAATCGGAATGTGTTCGACCGAGTGCAGCAAATTGTATTTACAGCAGCAGCAGCAGCAGCACTGGGCGCTGAAAAGGGGCGTGACTGTGTGCCGACACGACACGACCCGCGGGTCAATTGCTGCATTAGAGCTGCCAGCGCAGCGAGACCCCCGAGCGAAGCGAGGGCAAGCGAAGCCAATGAGCGCATTGGCTCTGCCTGAGCGCAAGGAGAGCACAATTGCCCTAAGGCAAGAGATGATGCGAGAATAATGCAGTAGATCGAGCGTATATATATATATATATATATATATATATTAGTGTAATCTCTTGCTATGATCTCTAGTGGCTGTTTGAGTTTGTATCTTAGTTAGAAAGAGATTTTGTTAGACTCTTTGTTAAGGCATAGAAGCGCCGTTGTTAATATAATGATATATACCTATATCTTCTTGAATACCCTGTAACTTTGCACTGTAAAGGGCAGTGCGACACATGAGCTGTATTTATCTCTCTCTCTCTCTCTCTCTCTCTCTCTGATTGTGTTTGCCTAACTTTCGATTCAATCTCCCTATCTATCACTGTCTCTCTCTTTCTTTATATCTCCCTCTCCCTCTCTCTTTCCATCTCTTTACCACTCCATCCATCAATCTTTCAATACCTCAATCTCTATCTATTCTCTCTCTCTCTCCATCTCTTTACTTTCATATCTCTTTTTCTCTATCTCTACCTTTGTCACTCCCTCTCTCTCTCTATTTCTACTCTCTCTATCTCTCTATCTCTCTATCTCTCTATCTCTCTATCTCTCTATCTCTCTATCTCTCTATCTCTCTATCTCTCTATCTCTCTATCTCTCTATCTCTCTATCTCTCTATCTCTCTATCTCTCTATCTCTCTATCTCTCTATCTCTCTATCTCTCTATCTTTATCTCTCTATCTCTGTCTCTCTCCTCCTCTCTCTATATATCCATTTCTCTTTATGTCTTAATCTATCTCTCTCTCTCCCTCATTTCATCTTTGTGCCCTTTCACTCTTTTTTTTTCTGCTCTCTTCCACTCGCAGCTCATTTACAGGGCATCTCCCAGTCCATCATGCCATATGCATTTCATAATTTTTTTAGTTTTTTTTTTTTGCGGTTTCATTTGACGCGTGGAAATAGACTCAGTTGCATTTGGCATTCGGTGCGGCCTGGGACGTGTCTGGTGGGAGTTGGAGCTGATGCAACTGTTGCATAGTTGTCGTTGTTATTTTTGTTGTTGTTGCGGCGCTTCGCCTGCTCGCTAATTGCGGCTGGAGCCGTAGCCATAGCCGGGGTTGCAGTGGGCTCCAGCGGGCATATCAAAGGCTGCAATTTGGCATTCAGCTGGGATAGGGGTTGCCTGACTGCCTGCCTGCTTTGGCTCTGGCTCTGGCTCTGGCACTAGGCTCCAGCTGCAGCTCGGGCACTGGCGCTGGCTTTGGTTGCCAGCGGAGCGTGGCTGCTATTAATGATTAATTAAAAAAACTGCATGCGGCAAGTAGTGGGAGGAGGCTGAGCGCTGAGTAGTCCATGACATATGTGGCATTTAATTGGGCAAACAAAACAGCGCTCCCAGCCGTCAGCGGCTAGGGAGTAGGTAGCAGTAAGATCAAGAGAGAGAGAGAGAGAGAGGGAGAGAGAGAGGGAGAGTGAGGTCTGCCTTCCAATGCCACACATTTGGGCGCCTTCCATGGCGGCAGGGGGACTGGCAAAACCAGTTGCGCCACTGCGGAACGCAATGGGAATGGAACAGGTGCGCTCTTAAGCACTCGCACGAGCTCTTCGACAGTGTCGCAGGTCCGGGTGCCCCGCTCTCTCCCTCTCACTCTCTCACTCTCGTCCACAAGCCGAAAGCGGCGGCTGCCGAGCAACAGCAGCGCCGTCTGCCGATGCCGACACACAATTTTTGGGGCCAAGTTGCCCCAACTTGGGGCAGTGCGCTGCGTGGCACAGAATCAGTCGTCAGTTTGTCTTAAGCGGATTTGGTCGACACGTGTTTGTGTGTGTGTATGAGTGAGAGTGTGTGTGAGTCACAGAGTGCGTACTTGGGTAGAGTTTTACCTGCTGCCGCTCGAAGACGTCGTTAACGCAATCGGAATCGCTAACTCAGCCATTTGGCATCCTTTGGGCTGATATTTCGCATGAATTTAACGCTTGGCATAGGTCACGTATAGCACGTGCTGGACTCTCACGCCACTCACGACACGCTCCAGTGTATGTGTGTGTATGTGTGTGTTTGCGGCTGACATTCGATTTACTTTCGCTGCAAGTTGGCCAGCGGCGTAGCATACTTTTTGGCAGCGCCACACGCGCTGCGTCTCGGTCGATATTTGCATAAATTAAAAATAAAAGAGAACGCATATAGAAAAACCACATTGAAAGGCAAAAAGAAGCCAACCACACACACAGAGTCTGCTTAATGAGTTTTTAATACGCTGCCACGTTTCCGTGTGTTTGTTTGTGTGTGTGTGCGTGAGCGAGTGTGAGCCAAGAGAACTGGGAAGTAAAAGTCATTGTCACTGGATTTGTGGCTGACGTAGCTGCTAATTTATTGAGCCCCGCAAAAGACTTGCCAAAGCGATAGACTAAAAAAAAGAGAGAGACTAATTCAAAGTAAGCTCCGGCCAGAGGCGACGTTTGCCAGGCCAACAAAACTTTTCGTTTGGGTAAGTGAGCGTTAAATATTCCTGCACTAGATTAAGTAAGTGCTTAAGCTGACTAAGAGATTATTGATAGAAATTAAAAAAATTAGAATAATAATTGGCAAAATATATTTATTGGAATATTTAATAAAATAAAAAAAAGGAACATTAAAAATAATATATTAAATACGAAATATAGAATGTGAAATATACAATTTTAAATATTAAATATAGTACATAAAATTTAAGACATAAAATATAAGACATAAAATATAAAGATAAAAAGATAAAAAAATATAAATTATAAAATATAAAAAATAAAATATTAAACTAAAAAAAATACAAAATATGAAATATGTATTAAAAAATATTAAATATTTAAATATATAAATTACAAAATAAAAAATAAAATAAAGAAATTAAAAAGCAAAATATAAAATATACAATAAAAAATATTAAATATAAAATATATTAAATAAAAAAAAATTAATATAAAAGGTAAAATAAAACATATGAAATAAAATATAGGAAATAAAAAATGTAAGTATTTAATAAAATATAAATAATGAATATATATATTTAAATTATAGCATATACAAAAATTGAATATACAGGGAACATATTCTTAATGTAAATATAATATAAATATTATCAAATAAATATACATATAATTTCTAATAAATTTCAAAGCTCCTCTTACATAACTCTTCCTTCAGTGCATATCCTAATCTAATCAATTGCGTCTTAAATTTCTAATTAATTTATTATTTATTTAATAATTTTCTGTACATAATTCACAATTGATTGTTTGGCACAAGTTCAATAAAAGGCTGTTTCTGTTGTTGTTGTTGGCTTGAATCAATTAGTATAATAAATTGGATGGATTTGTATTAAATATTCAAGACTGCGCACCAAAGTTCGTTCTGGCCGGGGCAAAGTCAATCGATTGCGGCCACAGCCGGCAGCCGAAATTCGGCAAATATTTGCATATTGCTAGCTGACAAATTGTTTAAACAATTTTGTCTTTCGATGCATGCAAAAATTGCATTTGCAAATGGCAGAGAACGGACGACGTCTTATCGTTAATTACAGGTCACAGGAATGGAATTATTAATGCAAATGATTAGTTGCTGGCATTCGAGATACAAAAGTATCGCAAAGATACATAGATGCATAGTCAAACAATTCAAAGACTTCGTTCGCCTCAACTTGTTTAATCAAATTTTGATTGAAATTTTAATTCCAGCAGGCAAACAACAAATTCCCAAATTCAATTCTCTTCTCTCTCTTTCTCTCTCTACTCTCTCTCTCATTCTCTTATTGAGCAACAATAACAACAACAACAACAATGGCAACAATTTCATAAAATTCTCGCATATTTACACACATTTCGGCGCAAACAAACGCCAAGATAAATATGTAAAAATATATATCAATTCTGAACTGTCGCAATACGAATCGAAATCAAAAATTAATTCAAATTGTAATTAATTTGTTCGCTATATTCATTTCACATATGCAAAATTCCCCCACTTTCGTTTCTTTTTTTCTTTTCTGTTTTTGGCAATTACAAAACATTGTAAATTGAAGTATTTTTAGCATTTGCATTCGCATTTGCATTTGGTAAATGCGATTAAGCAAATATGTCAAAAGCATTTCAGCTATTTACTGTGTATTCAATATTTAAGTTAATTTTAATGTTGTTTGCTTAATGGCTTTTTTATGTGCGCGCTCGGCAAATGCGGCGTATGCGTGATGCGGCCGTAGCTGAACAAGCCTTCACTTTCAAGCCAGGCTCAGGGTTGGGTTGGGCTGGGCTGGGCTGGGCTCTATCACATGCAATTTGCATGGCCAGCAACAACAATGACAACATCTCATTGCATGCAATTAAAAATAATTATTATCAATTTACGATGACAACAATTTTCAATTTAAGTTTTATTTTATTTATTAAAAGCGCTCAATGCACTCTCTCTCTCTCGTCCTCCCTCTCTCTCTGCTGACACTTGTCATATCTATGTGTGTGTGTATGTGGAGCTCTAATATCAGGCGTTCGGTCAACTTCAATTTGAGCTGCCTTCCTGCTGAATTGATTTTTATTGCAATATTGGAAGCACAGTTTCCGTTTGTGCCATTGAAAAGCCCGAAGCAAGCATAACTAGAGAGAGCGACAGAGAGAGAGAGGGAGGGGGTGGCACAGCCGCATCATTGTTGTGGCAGGAAGCTGTTGGCGAACGAGTGGCATCAATTGTTGCTGCTGCGAATGCCAATGCCAATGCAAAAACGGGACAAAAAGGAGGCGTGCCATGTGCAATAATGCCAATGCTGAAAAAAAAAAAACAAAATAGAAAATAGAAAAACTCAGCTCGGAACTATCCAACTATCCATCTATATAAAACTATGCATAGCAATTAAAAGAGCCACAGAGCCGCATTGATTGCTGACGCTGACGCCGAACGCCCTTTCGCTTTAGTTTATTCATTTTATTGCTTGACTTCTGTCCAGGTGTCAGCTGAACTGCCAAAAGGCGAGCGACAAAAGCTAAAAAAAGTCTATAAAATATCAAAAACTTTAACATCTATATAGCAGTGCATAAACTGTAGCAACCTTAGGGCATTTCGTGTTCGTTCAGTTATTTTTCACCTGTTTCGTCTTCAATTTTGTGGTTGGCTGCAAAAATCCGTTGAATTTCAATTAAATTGACGCCTGCACTCAAAGCAAATGAAGATAAAACGGGCTTTGTTTGTCAGCTCATTGTCAGCCGAGAGAGCTGAGAGCGAGAGTCCTCTATGAATGAGTAAGGCACTAAGGGGCCAACACACTGAGAGAAAAGGAGAACTATACCATAGTTGAAGTGTGAATGGCTTGTCTGCTTGTTGACTATATAGTATAAAGAGAGTCTATTCAAAGTAATCATAGAGAGTGAGAGAGAGAGAGAGAGAGGGAGAGCTGCTTCAGCTTACACCATAAATCATAAATCAGATATATATATATATATCTGTATATATACTGCTTTTATTTATATCCATCAGCTTACCTCGCCTGCACTTTGCTATCCATTAGCTCAACTACCAACATTAATAATATGTTAAACAGTTCTCGATTCGGCAATTGTTCGCAGTCAAGGGCCAAGCAGAGAGCTGAAGCCTGCCAGGTCAAAGGTCAACTGGGCGCTGTGGCTACTTTTAATTGAGTTTTGAACGCAAATAAAATGCGTGTGAAAGGCGAAAAAGCGAAAATTAATGCGCTCGGTTGGCCTTACCTTCGACCCAGTCCACTCCCCTCTCTCTCCCTCTCTGTGTGTGTGTGTGTGTGACTGTGATTGTGATTACGATTGTGTGTCGAGTCGAGTCGAGTCGAGTTGAGTCGAGGCGTGGCGGCGAGCTGTGAAAATATTTAAAATTCATTGGCTCCGCTTGGGCCTTACGCTCGACTCTTGCGAGCTCCAGTGCGGCACATCCTTATGCAAATCGCATTTTAATAAACTTGCGTTACGTCAATTTTCATTTACAGTTGGTCCGCTGGGAGCTCAACTTGCCTCTTCAAAAAAAAAACAATACCCAAAAAAAAGTTCTAATTAAATTTAAATTAACTTTAAGCATTTGGGCTTTTGTTAGCTCTGCTTTTCAATCCAGCCAATACCCTAGAGCGGCCTTGTCCACATTATGGGGTATCTATGATTGCCATTGAGAGAGAGATACTTAGCCTGGCGCTGCTGAGATCCATTTTCGGTTTATTTATTTATGTTTGCTGTGCGCCGCTTTGATGGCTCATTAAAATGCCGAATTTAATTTCTTTTGTACTTGCATATGGGGCCATCAAAAAATTGTGCGCAACGAAATTGAATTGAATTTAATATTAGTTGCCTAATGGCGCACACAAGCTGCAGGCGCACTCTCGCAGGCGTCTTCAAAGCGACGCAGGGCGCTGAGCGATCCAATAAATACTATATGCATGCAAAAGCGTAGACGAATGTATGAAGATAAAATGACATGGCTTCGAAATCAAGGCTAAATGCGTTAAGTGATATTTAAAGTACATTTAACAGCCGCCAAACAGGCTCGACTGCCTGCCTGGCTGCCTGCCTGCTTTGCTTTATCCGCATTACGTATACGCCTACAACGCACCGCCCCCATTCACATTGGCTTTGTTGTGCTGCTGGCAAATATATACATATTTTGGCGGACTACATCTTTGCCTTGCCTGGGCTCACACACAAAGCGGAAGAGGAAACAGCGCGTGTGTATTGACAAATGAGCGGGAAGTAGGCAGCAAACAGATATATAAATATGTAAGCAGACACACACACACACACAGATATCTAGAGCTATGTATATGAACGAGCGTACACATGTTTGTAATTTCCTTTGCCAATTGTCGGGCTCTAGGTGGCATCGCCCTTGGCTGCTGATAGATGACTTCGGGGATCAACTGTGACCGCACAAATGTGCGACAAATGTGCCGCAATTTTTGTGCTCTGTGCGGCCCGGCAAATATATGCTATATTCCATCTCTTTCTCTCTCTCTCTATATATATATATATATGCTCAGTTTGTCTAGCCCTTTTTGCTCGCATGATTAACGGCTGCGCTGGGCTCAGCTAAATATTGATGCTTGTCAGCGCAAAGCGTTCAGTTTAGCTGCGTTAAAGATTCTCTCACAAATCGCATGAGCATCAGATTATGATTGAATTGCGCTGCGAGCGCTCTTTGTCTTCCATACAAATCAGATTTCTGGCAATTCATCAAATAAATATATAAATGCCTGCCACAAGTCAAGCAAGGCTCTCTAATACCTAAAGCAGAGAGTGTGGGAGAGAGAGAGAGAGAGAGAGAAAGAGAGACAGAGTTAACCAAAAAAAGACGTATACGACACGAGGCACAACTGTAACCGAAGGTATACAGAGCTAGAGTACGAAGAGAGAGAGAGAGAGAGAGAGAGAAAAAAAAATATTTAAAAAGTATTTTTAGCAGCCCAAAAGCTGCGCTGATAGGTTTTAGGAATAAATTCTATTGAATCAGGGATTATATTTTATTATTATCAACAGAAAATAAAATTCGCCTCTCTTCTAACTCCTTCTCTTCTGTATTCTTCTTCTCATCTTCTCTTCTATATTCCATCTCCATCTACGATTACAATTCCCGTTCGAGAAAAATGTTAATTAAAAATAATTTGCCTTGGGCTGCTGCTCATCTCCCTTCTAAGTTTCACAATTTTATTTTTAAATTCTTCGGTCACTTCGCAGTTCGTTAGCAATCGCTTTGTTATCAGCAGCTAAATTTAAACCAATTTCAATTTCACTCTCGTTGTTTGTTGGCTGGTTTCACTTACACTCTGTTGCCCTGCTGGCCAGTTTCCTTTCTGTCGCTGTCTGTCTCCTGGCTGGCTCGACACGTTAAGCAGCTTAATGTTGCGCATACGCAGCGTCTGACCGGTCAAAGGCCAGCGGCTATAAATTAGCTGGCAAATACTTTGATTACATAATCAGCGCACTGGGCTAAACGGGTTGGCCAGTAGCAGCAGCAGCAGCAGCAGCGGCAGCAGATGAAACGGAACGAGCGCTTAAACAAGCTTTAAGTGTGCCCCTGAGTCAGCACGCAATTGATGAGGGGGCTGGGGGCTCTAGTCCAAAGCAAGCTGCGACTGCGATTGCCACTGCGACTGCGACTGCAGCGTGTAGCAAATTTAATTGAAATTGAAAGCACTTTAGTGTCGCTCGCCTTGGCCTGGACGCCAAGGCTCGAGTCGTGCTAGCTGGCTGGCTGGCTGGCTGGCTGCTTCGACTGCTGCTGCATGCAACTAATTTGTGCCACTAATGAATTTATTTGCCACTTGTATGCTGGCAACGTGGGCGTGTGATAAAAACGTACAGCGCGCACTCTCTCTCTCTCTCTCTCTCTCTCTCTGTGTGTGTGTGTAGAATAAAGCAAAATAAATGAAACTAATATAAAAATGGGAGGGCGACATCGCCTCAGCGGCAGAGTCGTGTAAGAAAGGCGCCTGCAAGGCTTCAACTAACAGCAGCTGCAATAGAATCGTTTGAGAATTAATTTTCCATTTCGCAAGCAAAAGAAAAGTGCGAATGCGTGTGTCCTCACTGAGATCCTCCCGCTGTCGCTTGCAGCTCGTGTCGAATTACAATTTATTGGCTGCTAAGTGCCAGCGCCTTGGCGCCTTTCACTTACCTCACACCGATTGAGCGGTCATTAGCAGTGCGTCATCAGCTTTGAACAGGAGAGAGCACAGCAGACCCGACCCGACCCAACCTGACCCGACTCGACCAGATTAACTCATTATGGCCCAGGCATATAATTAGAGTCGAACATTTATATAGAAAGCAGCTGAAAGAGTATTTCGCATTCAATATGCTGTGAGCCGAGGTGGAAGCTGCTGACAGCTACTGAAAATCCTCAGCGAATGCTACCAAATAAATAGAAGGAAAATGCTGGGAAATTGTGAAAAATGCGAGCAAAAATGTGAAAAATACAAATTGCGTTTATGCTGCACAATTGGAAATTGAACCCGGCGCCCCCAAAACTGGAAACTGCAAACTCAAAAGTGTAAACAGCCAAGCGGCAGCTGCTTTAGTTTTTAATTAAACATTTCGTGCAGCTTACAAATGTCTGTGGCACGTTGCACGCCCCATGAAATGTGACCAGAATTTTCCATTGTTTTTTTTTTTGGGTCTTTTTTTCTTCTTGTTTTAAATCGAACTTTTGGCCAGAAAAGCGTATTATAAATGTGTCACAAAATGTGAGAAGTTTGGTGAGAGAAGCACTTGGAAGGGGGTTAAGAAATTGAGAAAGTTGATCTTGAATAAACTAAGTTTGCGCAGATAGAAACTATGGAGCAGATCGAATAAGTTAATAGAAAATGTTTATGTTTGTATTGTATTTCTACATAGTCTTTATTTTATGTCTTATAGCTGCCACAAAGCATAAGCTGAAGCCTAGTTACCAAGCTAAGCCAGTGTATGTCATATATAACTGCAACAAATGCAGAAGAGAGCAGAGACAGGGTATCTGCTAGTCGAGCACCTCAGACTTCTATAGCATATCATAGGCCTCTCAGTCGATATAAGCTTCATAGGCAAAATGCAACCTCCATGCACAAAAAGACAACATAGTTACAGGGTATCTGCTAGTCTACTACTTACAGAAAAAATCAGCCTTAACTCTATGGCAACTGCTAGCTATAGGGTATCCACATGTTCACCATAAAGAGTTAATCAACAGAAAACACAGGCATAGCCAGCCTTAACTCTATAGCAACTACCAGCTAGAGGGTATCTGCACGTTCAGCAGTTTCAATTGCTCCAGCTGCAGAGCTCGTTTTTTGCTGAGTGCTGCGATTGCAGCTATGGCGCGCCCAGTCCAGCATTACTTCTAATTGAATAGAGCTGTTAAACATGAGGCGTAATTAGACTGCATTTTTGGTGAGTGTATGAATGGGTGTGTGCGAGTGTGTGTGTGTGTGAGTTTATTCAGAGAAACAAAAGCGGCAAATGGGTCAGAGTTACTGCAGTTGCATGTGTACGGGGCACAGTTAACTTCTTGTTATTATGCTGTAAAAGAACTCGGCTCGACGGCCAATTCATATATTTGACTGGCACTTGGCATAGGCACAGGCACAGGCACAGGCACCTACACGGGACGAGGACGAGGACGTATGGCGAGGACGAGAGCTAGAACTCAGGTCGCAGGTCTCGGCTGGCTGCTGCGTTGTTTTTTGTGCAATTTCCATGAGTGGCACTCGGGCAAAATATACTATTTATTTCGCTACACTCAGCGCGCTCCTCCAACACACAGTGGCCCAAATGAACCACATTCCATTTTGACTGATGCTGGCCAACTTTTTGCGTATGAAAATAAAACATAAACCCCGCTCACACACACACACACACACACACACACACACAGACAGAGACACACCCAGCTGTATGCTCAGAAACTGCGACAGAGATGAGAGGCAGTTGTGGCATTGTTGCTGTTGTTGCACTTCTACACTTTGTTGCCGCTACGTAAAAGCTCGTTGAGTGAAAAACGTCGAGTTAAGTATGTGTGTTTTAAAAAGCGATATGATGCAGAGACACACCCACACCAACTCACACACACAAACATACATACAGATGCATAGAGCTCGCTCGCTTGTAGCTCAGAACCGGCAGTTTCTCGAGTGGCACTCACCTTGCACAGTACGAGAGCTCAGCCCCGGACGACAGAAGGACAGTTTTTTTAGTTGCTACACTGAGCGAAAAAGCTTGCGGTCATTACAATTTGTATTTGCTTGGCTTGGTTTGCGCCATGAATTACTAATTCGAGCTCTAAGTTTACATGAGCAAATTAGTTTTTATTATGGAAACAGAAAGGGTGAACTGAGGAAACTGTTGATGTTTGAGCATATGAAGAGGAATGAATAGAAGCATATAATAATTTTATATGTATTTAAGAAGAAGCATGAGTAAAAATAAAATAATAAAAATAAAAAAAAAATGTATATATAATAATAAAATAAATTCATATGAGTATGAGTATATGAGCTGTCGAAAGACTTAAGATATAGTTAGATTAGATTTGATTAGTATATTGATTGCTTGCAGTCAGAAAAAAATAACTTTTTGATCAGTTGAAAAAAACTCGAAACGAAGTTCGATTCGGCTTCCAAATTCTTTCTACAAATATATATAAAAAATATAAAAAAGTCCTTTCTTAGGAAAAAAAGATAATAAAATATAAATATTATCTTTCAGACAATAAATATTTCACATTTTTGTTATACAAATCATCTTTGCGCTAAGTGTAGTTCGCTGCGACACTGCGGACTGGGTAGCGAAGGCATTTTGCCTAGCCCAAAAGTATGCTGCTAACATGCCACTATACCAGCTACCTGTCTGCTCTATCTCACTCTCTATGTAAATGTGTCTATGTAGTATGTGTGTGTGTGTGTGAGTGTTTGTGTGTGACTGTGTATGTAAGTCTGTATTTGGTTAGTTTTCGTATTCGTTTACGTTTTCGTGTCGTGCTCGCTGCTTTTGTATGTTGTTTTTAGTTTTAATGAAATGTAAATGTTTAGTTATACACACACACATACCGAGGGAGTGAGAGCGCGGACCGAGGTGATAGAGAGTGTGTGTGTGTTGCCCGAATTATGGCTGTGCAGCTATAGTAGCTATTGCTAGCTCGCTAGCTAGCCAGCTCGTCGAAATTTATGTTAAGCTGCTTTTCCCTCGAGTTGTAATTTTCAGCAGTGAATGCAAATCAGCGCTTGGACCGAAAAAAAAATACGAGAACGCATCAAAAATAATGTTGAAATGAACCAAGCGCTTTATGTATGTTAAACCCACAATTTTGCAAGGTTTTTTCTTCCTTTTTTTGTATATATTTTCTAGTTACCAAAAATATGCAGCATCAGCTATTATATTGCAGGCATTACACGCTTTTTGGCCGAATCAAGTTTTCCATATTCAGTTTTTTTTTTTATTTCTAGCAATTACTTAGGAAATTATTAGTATTATTATTATTTTAAAATGTTGACTTAGAAATTATAAATATTTTTTTAATATTTTATTTTGGCAGCTAAATAATTTTTTTTTTGTATTTAATTTTGTTTTGTTTTAATTAATAGAATATTTTTTGATGGATTTATTTTTAAAAAGACTTTGTTTTTCTTATATAGCAAAAATTTAGTTTTACAAATTTTTTTTGATAATTTTAGAGTTAATTATATATAAATATACATATGAAGGCTACATTTGGTTGCCTTCTGTGCTGCCTACAGCTCTCCCTGCCCTGTTCAGCTCATCAGCTCAGACAGCTAAGACAGCATTTTTGCCAGGCTGTCTATTCAGTCAGTCATATATAGCGTTACTCTATATATAGTAAATCATCAGCCATCAGCTGCTTACAGCTCACAGCTCTCTGCGCAGTCAGTCAGCCAATCAGTCAACTTTGCTTGTATACAGCTGCTTGAAATATAATCCCTTTCGCCTGCTGGGTACTAATGCTTCTGTGTTCACTCTCAGCAAACTGTGGCCGTATTAATTTCTAATTTGTATCAGCTAGCAACTGCAGGTTTCTTTTTGGTCAGGTTTGAAATTACATTTGGTTTATGGTGCGTGGCGCTGGCTGCTGTTGCAATTTCAATAAGCCAAAGTGCGTTTTGTGGTCGGCGCGGCATATTTATTAAAAATGTTGCGATATTAAAAACACACACAAAACCCATACGAACAAACAAATAAACAATCAAACCGAGCCAGCAAACAGTCAGCCAAACGCAAACAAACATTGCGCAATTTGTAAACACTGACAAAGTGGCTGGAAGGGTTGCGAGGGGGAGGGCAGCGCGGCTTAACACGCTTGTCAACGCCGGCCAAATGACCCCGCCGAGAGAGGGAGAGAGCCAGCATAGGGGTGGGGCGGGGCGGTGCGGTGCGGTCCAGTGTGCGACAAAATGGCATTTCCTTTTGGCTCTTTGGCTATTTGACTCCTCGTAAGCGTCGCTTGTTCGCATTTTCCGCCGGATTTTGTTTACAAGCCACGCCGCAGTGCCACGAAAACAAATTGAAAATGCGCAGCAGCGGCAGCAGCCGTGGCAACAACACGGCCCACGACAATAACAGTAGCTGTTGCAGCAGCAGCACCACCAGCAGCACCAGCAGTAAATGGTGGCAACTCTGGTTGCCATTGTTGCCATTTGTTTGCTTTTGTGCGGCATTGTTGTCAAATTTATTAAGTTACTCATACGCCACGTCCGACAGCCCACGCTGCCGCAAACAACTGACAAGCGGGACGTCTCTTACTCTCTCCTTCTCCCCTGCCTCTCTCTCTCTCTCTCCCTCTGTGTGTGGGCGCCGCCAAGTACTCCCTGGCGGCTTCACATGTTTGGCATATCAAATGTTGTTTTCGTTTGTCAAAATGACAAACCCATATGCGAGCCAAACAAAAAAACATATATCCAATAGAGGCTCTCCTTCGACCATGCTCACACTGGTTCCTTTCTCAAATAATATGAGCCACTGGATCACATAGTTGGGCGTAAGATGATGTAGTTCTTCGATGAATTGCTTACTGCTTTGTTCCAAATTATAAACATAGCCAATCGTACTTACCTACCTTAAGTAACAGTTTCCAGTTCTATCGTATTTAATCTTCATTAATCTCATCATTTGCAACTAATCATTCTTTATGTTCATCTTCATCTTCATCTGTGTGTTCATCTTTTAATTCTTCTTCGTGTTCTTTTTCTTACTCTCCATCTTCTTTTTCTTTCCTTTTCTTCTTTTTCTGATTCTTCATTTTAATCTTCATTATCTTCAATATATTCTCTTCTTCTTCTTCGCCTTCTTCTTCACCTTCTCATTCGCCTTCTTGGCCATCTTCTTGGTCTTCTTCGTTTTCTTCGTCTTGTTCGTCTTCATCCTCTTCATCTTCTTCGCGTTCTTCTTCTTCGTCTCCTTTCTATTCTTTTTCATCTTCTTCATCAGCTGCTTCTTCAGCTTCATCTCCATCTTCATTTTCATCTGCCACATTCCTTATTGAACTCTTCGTCCTCTGCTTCATCCTTTATCGCCCACTTCATCTCCATCTTTACCTCCTTCATCCTACATCTATATACTTCGAGTCTCTAGCCAGATTTATAAAATATCTATCGACAGTCTTTTCGCTCATCAAATTAGCTCCAATTAGAAACCTTTCGAAAATCTCCGCTAACATTTTTCATTCAGCTGCCATTCAAAGAGCCATTCAATCGGCATTGGCTGGTAATAAGCTAAAATTGATTTTGGTTCTTTTTCTCCATTTGCCTTCTTCGTTTTTTTTTTTTTTTTTTTTTTATAGCTCTTGCTCCACTGTGTGTGTTATGTAACATGTGAACTGGTGCTGCTGCTGCCGCTGCTGCAAGCACTTTCCACTTGTCGTGCCAGTGGACAAGGCTGGGGGTTTGGGACTCTGGCGGTAGCTGGCGCTGTAAGTAGATCCCATTTGGCAGTCCAGAGGCTTGGCTGCCGTTTTGGGTCGCTCAGTGTCATTTTTGTCGGTTGTTTGGCTGCTAAAGTTGCTGCTGCTGTTGTTGTTGTTGTTCTTGTTGCTGTGCCGTCAATAAACAGCAGACAGTTGGCAAGTGGTAGTGCTCGGTCTGCTCATGTTTGCGCTTGTTTGCCGCCACCCACACTCGGACTCGGCCATGTGTGTGTGTGTATCTGTGCGATTGCCAGCAAGTCGCGCCGAGTGTCGAATTCCTCGTCGTCGCCATTGGCCATAAATAATCGCCTAAATATGCTGGCCAGCTGCCCAGCGGCCAAAATCAGTCTTAATATGCTCTCCACTCTGAGCTGTTGCTATGCCTGCCAGCTGCCTCAGTGTGTGTGTGTGTGTTGTGGTATATGTGTTACTTACCGTTTGTTTTTTGTGATGTTGGGATTTATGTTTGGCCAAGTTTTTTATGTTGAACTTTAAGATGTTCTAAGTACGTTTTGTGCACTTTGTGCCAGTTTCTTTTTCCTGCCTCCTGCCACGCACCCGCAACAACTTCTGTTGCTGTTGCTGTTGTCGGAACACTTGAAGTTTTGCTGTGTGGCAGGCGCTCGGCTCGCTGCAGGACATTCAACTTGCCATGCTCCTCTCGTCTCTGTTATTGTTGTTCTTGGCCAATGTTTTGTTTGTGTTTTATGGTCATTTCTAATGTGCGACGTTGTTTATATTTCTCCAGCCCCACTCCGTCTGTATGCGTGCGTGTGTGTGTGTGTGTGTAAGTACTTAGTGTTAATAAAGTTTTATAAATATTCTCTTTGACACTTTTAGCACGAAATAAAACTGACAAATAAATCAGATTAATCATTGCACACGCGCTTTCTCTCTCTCTCTCTCTCTGTCTCTCTCTAGCAATTGGTTCTTAGATTTTCTGCTTATGCTCTTACCTATGCAGAGATCCTGCAGGATAATAATTTGAGTACTGTGAACTGCGACAGTTTTAATCCGGAGTACATTTAGCTTTTGATGGATGGCCAACAGAAAATAGAAAACAAGCTGCAAAGCTGCTTAGACTAAGAACGAAGCTGAAATGTTTTGGCTGCAACTGAAAACTATCTGAAGGAATTCCATTCCAATGTGAACATATTTCTGTTGGCTGCTGTACAAATTGGATTAGATGGCAGCTAGTTAGTTGCTTATGGAGTCAGTCAGCCACTCGACCGACCGACCTGTGGGCACTTTGTTACAGTCGAGCGCCTTTATTACAGCAATATATACATATTTGGGCTATTGGCCAAGCGAAACGTTTGATAACTAAAAACGCGTTGCGCTGGCCTCAGCACTCATCAAATCCAATGAAAAAATCAAAAATTTCCCGAAAGCCCAATTGGCGCTGCATCCGCACCAACTGACTGCCACGCCTCTACGCCGCCCCCTGCTGCTCCGCACACATCCACAATGCTAGGCAAATACAATTTTGAACGCATCACAACACGCAAACACAATCACTGATGGCCAACAGGATCGGGCCGCTATATAGAGGGTCAGACCTTTGGCCGCCCGCAACAGCAACTGCAAAATGGAGTGTCCATCTCGCGCTCTCACTCTCTCCCTCCCTCTCTCTCTCTCTCCCTCTCTCTCTCTTTTTCATGCTCTCTCTGTGTGCTAGTGTCCATCCTGGCATTGATATGCGCGTCGTATTGCATACACTTGTGTTGTTTTGCTGGCACTGTTCACAGCCACGCGAAGAGGTCACACTTAATTTCCGCTTGAAGTTCGCACAATACACCGACAACAGCAACAGCTACCACAACTAAGAATATTGCGAGAGGCGGAGTATGAACGACTAGACGATGCACTACATCTAGCTGAAGGCAGATAAAAAGGGAAGAGAAAAATATAATAGATATAAAGAAGTTTTTCAAGAAGCTAACTTTTCTACTTATCAGAAAAGACTTATACTCATAGACAAGCTGACTGTAAATCTATGTGTATGAATCTATAGATAAGCAAGTTAAGTCAAGTTCAAGCTAAGTTAAGATACAGAGATCTTAAATACTTTTCTCATTCCATTCAGTTTTTCAGATCACTAACGATCTTTATATAAAGACTTCAATATAGAGTCGACAGCAAAGCAAGGAAGCCCTCAGCTTATAAAGACAAAGAAACACTCAGTTGCTAGCCATACATAAGGTAATGGGAGGCTCAAGGGAAAGGCTTTAGAGAAACTAACAAAAACAACTGCAACAACAACTATATCAGCTAAAGACTCAACTGAAGCTGCAATTCAGTACACTATTCGCCGCATACTATGAAGCCAATATACTGGCTTTCACTCCGTTCATAGTGTATAACAATAGCAGTAGCGGCATTCAGCATAGCATACTTTTTGGGGCTGGCGCTGACGATGTTGCCTCTGCTGCTGCTGCTGCTGCTGCCTGTCATTGTTGACGCTGGCGACCTCTGGCTGGGCTGCCGCTGTCAGTCGCGCTCAACTTTCAACTTCCGCTTTTCATTTACACGCACACACACACTTACACACACACACATACATTGGCGATAGGCAGTTTTTCGGCGTGTATTGTGCTGCTTGTTGTTGTTCGCAACATCTGTTGATTATTTTGGGCGTTGCTTGTTTTTTGCACTCACTACACTTTGCGCGGCACTGCAATGCAAGTGAGGGTGTGTGTGTGTGCGTGTGTGTGGTTTGTTTATTGCACTCACACACGCGCAGCGCACCGGGCAGAAGGTGGCCAAAGTTTTTTGTGTTTGGCCATGTGCCGCGCACGCTGCTTCTTTTTATATCTAGAACCTTTTGCATCCGAGAGTAACACACACACACACATACACTCACACGCACACACAGACAGTGCGAGAAACATGTCAGCGGCAAAATTGATTATGAAATGATTTATTGGCCTCAAAAAATGCTTCAATATTGATTAAAGTTGCTGCCTTTCACTGCGTTTCCCTTCTATTTTTTTGTTCCTGTTTTTTCCTCTGGCTATTTCCTGCTTTTGTGCCGCGCGGCGTATGCGCAATATTTGCTCAGTTTTTCAGGCCAGTTTTATGCATTGGCCTTTATTGTCGCTCCGCTGAGCATTTAAATGCATTTTTGTTGGTCTACCAAATATCCGTTGCATTGTTTTTGACAATATCCCCAGTTATTTATTGACAACTAAAAGCACCAAAACATTTGCAGACAGCGGGAAAAAAGCACAAAAAATATATTTGTATTTTGTTTTTTATGTTTAGAAAAAAAAAACAATAATAGAAAAACATTTGCAAAAATAACTGTGTTAAAAACAACTTTCCAATTTGTGTACCATTGATACGATGGCCCAATTGGACAGCTCAAATATATATATACAAGTTGACCATGACAACAAGAAGCGGACTTTGTGTAACAGCATGATAGCTTCAAGTGAAAGATAGATGCAGAGGAAATGCAAAGAGTGGGAGAGAGGGGCAGAGAGAGAGAGATGGGGAGCATGAAATCAAATTAACTTTACGTTATGAGCAAACGATATTTATTTGTTTTTTTTTCATATATATTTTTTTTACCCATTGAAAATGAGAGTTTGGGATATGCCAGGCAGCAAGAGGCGTAGCAGAGCCCAAGTATTTGTATTATATTATATATACGTATATATGATTTTATATATATATATAATAATTAATACAAACAGAAACGATTCAGCCTCTGTTGTCTTTCTATTAAATAATAATTAGTCTATATTTTATTTACTTAAGTTAATAATTAGTTTTTCATATCATTTTCTATAATTTTTCAATAGTCTAGAGTAAAGCATACATAATCATAACATAATCAGAACATCACTCTATCAAAGATATTCAACTCATAGTACAGGGTATCTCCTAGTCAGTCAGAACCAGCCTAACCCACTCTGATTCATTTTTTGCACAATTTGTGCCACACTTTCACACAGTTTTTGTTTTGGAGCCGCCTGTCAGCAGTTGTCAACACCGAGTGCTGCTCTGATCTATATCTATCTATATCTTTTTTGAGTCGTTGGGGCGTCGTGTGAAAAGTTATGTGAACTGCATTTGGGGCGTTAAATCATTCATGTTGATTTAATTATTTTATGTTGTTGATGCAATCAGTTGTTATTTTTCCTGTGTTTTATTTTATTTTTATATTTGATTTATTTATTTATTTACATAGTTCGCAGCTCGCAACTTAATGTTATTATTTCGAGCGTTTCATACGGCTCCGATTTAAGTGACATCATCAATCAACCAATCAATCACGTCAGCGCAAACTGCATTCAAAAGAAACATAATACAATATAGCGAACGGCCATTATGCAAGAGCAGCCATAGAAAAACCTACGTAAATATATATAAATTTGCTAGAGCAAACAACATTAATAAATAAAACACTTTTAATCTGCTTTAATTAAGGTAAAACATGTGCCTAGAAGCGACTGAATAAATAATTGTCAATTGTCTACTTAATCGCCATCGAATTGCAAATAAGCTAAAAGCTGGCAGAGGAAATGAAAAAATCGAATATATAAGATTTTATCAGAAAATTGGAAAATATAAATATTAAAAAAATTGTAATTTCACACATGATAAAACCTTAATGCCGAATCAATTTAGAGAACAAACCATGAAATGTCATCAATCATGCAAATCGCTGAACTTTTTCTAGGGCGTCAGCCTTAAAATTCAATGTAATGTATTATTGAGAAATTTGTAGCGGAATATAAACATATATATTTTTGGCTGACATAATTTATTAAGCGTGAAGTAAAAAGATTGCAGATTTGTTAGCTGAATAATGAAACAAGCTTATAAAGTTTGCCTAAAAATATTCAGATATTTGAGACTGGATATGTTGGGGAAATAAATTTTATATATTTTATATATATTTTTTCTAGCTATAGATTTTAATGCACTTCCATCTGCTGACACTTTGATTTACATAAAAAAATATTTATTTAAAAAATTGAAACACAGAAAAACCTTTAAGCTATGTCCAAAACTACTTCTTGCTTTAGTCAGTGTCTGCTAAATTTAAAAACATAATTTGTCAGATAAAAAAAAAACATGTATTTTAGCCTAAATAAGTTTAGCAACTATTCTACTTTTTTATTCAATTTTATTTCATTGGGAATAAATCATTTTATTTTCCCACTTTTCTCATTTGCTCTCCGCCTTCGTAATGGCGCATAGAAAGTTTTCGGTTCGGCAAATTGAAATTCAATATGGCATGGCGCAAAAAAAAAAGAGAGAGAAAGAGAGGGAGAGAGAAACTTTCAAATGCTTTTGCCCGAAAATTGTGCCGGCTGATTAAAAGTGCAGGGCGTGAAATGCAGTGCACAATAAATTTAAACGATTTCGCTCATGCAAAACCAAATGGCACTCGCGCTTTGCGCTTTGCCCCATTGTTGTTATTGTCGAAGTCGTTGTTGTTGTTGCACGGATAGTTTGGCAGGCGATGGCTGGGAGCGCTTTTTAGGATTTATTATTATGATTTGAGAGTGCAGAAACCACTCGAGGGCGACTCGTGCATTTCGCTTCCATAATTGGCACAATCAGCCAAAGGCCGTTGCGATAAAATCTCGAGACGCGCTCGCAGCTTGCACCGAAGCCCTAAAAAAAGCGATGCCACTTCAGACTACTTCGCGTTTTCCCATTTATTTATCGCAGTCCCCTGCCACTCGCCGCATCCATGCCCAAAAACTTTGGTCGAAGCCATAAAGAGGCGCTTCAACTTGAAGTTCTATTGCAACGCTGCCTCGTGTTGATTCTGCCAACGTTTTAATTAAATGACAGCGAGAGTCAGGCCAGGTCACAGCCGGAGCTGGAGCTGGAGCTGCAGCTGGAGCGAGTGCAGTGCAGCGCAAGGCAGGGCAGGGCAACAAGTGCCCGGACAGCCAGCCGGTTGCTGTTGGTGGGCGTGCGCCAGACTCACATTATAATGATGGCAAATCGGGCGTAGAGAGTCAACAAATAAACAAACAAATCGCTGTTACAGCAGACAGACAAACAGCCAGTGCACAGGGCAGGCACACTGATTGAAAGAAGTCTGCACACAGAGACACACGTGTCGGAGTGCTTGTACGCTAGTCCTGTATCCTTTTGCTTGCCTGTGCGTCCGCTCATTAAAATGCAACTGTGTGTGCAATAAAAAGCAGCCACGTCAGCGTCAGCAGCCTGGAAATATATTTCGCTTTATGCAAATGCATAAAAAATACCACAAAAATGCTGAAGAAAAAGAACACGGGGGGGAAAACAAAAACAAGCAAGGCAAATAAACGCGACGGTGAAAACAAAACTCCAGCAGCAACAACAAATGGAGCAGCTCCGCCAGATGAGGAAAGAGAAGAAGAAGAAGAAGAAGAAGAAGAAGAAGAAGAAGAAGGTACAGACGCTAAAAATCTTCCGGGCTATCTGTCTGTCAGCTTCTAAGTGAGCTGTGGCTGTGTGAAGCTGGCTTAGATGGGGTCGGCGCGTGTTTCAATACCCTGGTCAGAGTGAAAATTTATGTAGGGCATATTGCAGTTGGGTTAAGATGTGTAAGAGAGGTAGGCAGATGTGCAAGAGGAATAAAGCTAATGTTGCTGAGGCTTAGCTGTAGGTGAGGCAGAGAAAGTGAATTAAAATATATTTCTAATGTATACATTTTACAGGGTATATACTAAGCTGAAGATAGACTATGTGAACACTAAAGCGAATGAAGCTTAGAGACTTGTCTGTTGACTCTGGCATTTCAAATGATGATAAGTCCATTCGAAATGATTTAAAGTCTATTTTATAATTGCTAGAATTTCCCACAAATTTACAGGGTATATTTCAAGTGTGCACTCATATACTTAGCATGCTTTTAACTACATAAAAAACGCCAAGACTTGAAAATGTGCAAAGCTTTATGATTGACATTAAGCTTTGGCATTAAGCAGCTGTAGAGTAAGCACATGCCAACAGAATTTATCGATTTGGCTTACAAATATCGATGACTGTAGTCAGTGGGAGAAGAGGAAGAGCTAAAGGCTCATTGTAGTCGGTGGGAGAAGACGAAGGGAGAAGTACACATTCAACTGCTCAGTTGATACTTACATAGCACATGCAATTCGATTTATGTAAAATATCGATTCATTATATATTGTTGAATAAGATATTATATCTCAAAAGAAAATAAATTGACATTGATTACAAATATACAGAAATCTACCATTTTTTGATCATTTTTACAGGGTATTTTCTAGTCCACAATTCTTCAGTTGTAAGTCACTTAAAATTGTTTATGAAAAACGCTTAAAAATTTCTGAAAAATATAAATTTTGCTGTGGAGCTTTAATGCCAACGCCTTAGGTCTACCGCAAAATCCCTCAAAAAAAGAAAAAAAAAGCAAAAGCGACTACAAAAAATTGTGCGTACGCCGTGTTTGTTAATTATCGAAAAAGCACCTCCTGCTTGTAGGGCTTCCGGGATTCTTAGGGCTGCTACTGCTTCGGCTGGCGCTGGCAGCTTTGACAACCAGTTTCTATAGCGAGGTGTGAGCCAGTAATTAGCTTTTGTTTTGCGTCAATTTCTTTCAAACCAGAAAGCCGCCGAGATCTAGGCTCAGAGCGCCCAAAGCAATGGCAATTTTAGCGCTTTGCGCGCTTTTTCTTTTTCCTTTTGCTTCTTTTACTTGTTGTTTTTTTTTTTCTTTCTATTTTTCAAAGTTCGCGCTTGAGCGCCGAGAAAAGCAAAGCAAAAGGCATAAGAAATAGCAAAGGCAGAGTTCCGTGAACGCAATCTCCACTATTTCGATGCGGGAGCTTTGACATGCGTTGATTGAGCATCAACGAGAATGCGAAAAGGGCATAAAAAAGCTGAGCTAAACGAAACTCATCAACCAGAGGAGAAATTGGCAAAGAAAGTCTTTTGGGGAACAGCTTCGATTGAGCTGCTGTTTATGAGCGTCTCGCACTTGAGGGGGCTAATCAGCGTAGCATCTGGCTATTGGCAAAACGCTTTCAGCTTCTGTTCAGCTGTCTGTCTGGGTCAGACAAACATCAATAAATTAGAAAATGAATAAATAAATAAGCTGTGAGCATGGCAGACGGACACGCACAGGCACAAGCACCCAAACCAATGTATATCTATATAACTACAGGGGAAATAAGTAATAGACAGGGAATATAAATCACCACAATAAATCTTTGGGGTCGCAGTTGCGAGAGAGCTGGGTAAACTGCTCACTGGCTGGCTGGCTGCGTCTGCTGGCACATTTTTCTGCTTTGGCATAAATATCTAACTATAAATACTTGTATATTTATGCATGCATGACATACGTTTGTTCTGCATAAGCATCCCAAAATGGATGAGCTGCGCTTTTGCGACATGCAAGCCATCCCCCCCCCCCCCCCTCTCTCTCTCTCTCTCTCTGCCTGTGTGTGTTGCTGGCCAGGCGCCCATAGCAATGTTGGAGAAGCTGCTCAACTGCAAAATCTGGGCAAAGTTTTTCATGCAACTTGAGAGGGCAACCGCAACACCGCCAACAGTCAATAGATGTCGACGAGAAGTTCATTTGGTCGGGCAGAGGACATAGGACAATGGCCGGAGCCTTGCCAATGCCAATGGCTGGCAAATCGCATTAATTTCACAAATTTGACTGGCACAAAAGTTTGCCGGCTGTGAGGCACTTGAAGTTAAATGCCACTTAAAAACAAAAGGATACACTCGAAGTACCTACTGCGCGCGTTTGGCACTGCTGCAAAACTAATAGAATCGACTCCATTGTTGCTGCTAGCTACTCTGTAGTCAATGGGATTCGACTAGTTATGACCGAATTGCTCTGGTCTATAAACTTTTGGATTACTCTTATGCGACGGCATAATAAAAGTAAATAATGGACAGAAGGCCGAAGTGTGCCAAGGATTAAATAGCTCCAGCCAGCAGTGAATGAAGAGCTGAACAGTTTTATTAAGCTTAAGAACTAAGAGATTGGCTTCAAGTGTGGCTTTATTGTATATAGACGACACTTTTCATTCAGTCTGCGTAGGAAGCTTCTTAAGTGCTTAACACATTTCCTTAAGAAGACCATAATAGTCGGGATAGTCTGAAGAAATTTGACTTATGTATCTGAGAATCGCATAGAAAGGCATTTAATAAAACAACTTTTATCTTGTTTCATTTTAAATACAAAAATTAATCGGACAGCCCTCGCATAAATAAAATTAAATATATTTAAGATGTGCTGCTCAGAGTCTAATGCTCTCTCTCTCTCTCTATCAACACACCTAAAATGTCTGAGAATCGCAAAGAAAGGCCGTCTTGAAATAATGTTTGCTCTTTAATATAACTTAACAATATCTCAATTTTTCGCTTAAGCAAGCCAAAAGCTTTTTGCAGAACCAGTCAATTTAGCTTTGCTTTGTTGATCTTTGCACAATTGATGTATTATCATGCTTAGTCATATTTATATATATATATATATATATAAATATATATATAGAGAGAAAGATGTTTAGAGCGAGCTCTTTAAATAGAAATTCGTCTTGGCAAATAAGTTGTATGACAGCTCGCATTTATTAAGTCGCTCGGCATACAAAATTACCTAAAATTAATCATACGCACTGTGGCTGGCCGTTGGTAGTGGGCGTGGCAGCCAGCCAGCCAGCCAGCCGACTGCATAGTAAAATTTACATTTATTTGGCATAGCCCATAGCTCGTAGAATATGCACTCAATTGGAATTTATGTGATTTGTGTGCTCGAGGACCCGTTTGGGTTATCAACAACACGGCAGGCTCCACTCTTGGACCTGGCCATGACTTGCCACACTTGGCGTTCGTATGAACTCGTACGTATTCATAGGGTGAAAGTTTTGGGTCTTTTAATTAGCAGTGTGTGTGGCAAAGTTTTGTGGGCGCTTGTTTTAATATTGTCATCATCATCATAATTGAAATGAAGCAGCAGTCGCTGCTTTGCCAGGCTTTAGGCGTGACCCAACTGTTTTTTAACTTGTTTTCTGTATTTTTTGTTTGTTGCTCTTCGCATTTATGAATTTCGTGTGCTACTTTTTCACTTGTTGGGTTAAATTTTCGTTCTTCTTTTTTTTAGACGCTGCGCCACTTTGTGTGTTAGTTTTGGCCCCCAAAAAGTGTTTTGGCCAGCGTTTACCTTTATAAGCGGCTTTGGACAATTTGCGGCCGCAGGGCGAGCGGCAGGGGCTGCTGCTTCATGACGTGTGTGTGGGTGTGGGTGTGCTGGCTGGGTGTGTGTGCGTGCTCACGTGGTTGTGGGTTGCGGCTGCTTCGGCTTGCTGCCTGCTGCGTGGTGGCTTTCACCTTTCGACGGGAATTGTCGGCGCCCAATGCCAGGTAAAGCGGTTTATGCGGTTGCTTGTTATCATTTATGGCTTACACATTTGCGTATTTCTTCTCATGCTCGCTGGCAACATAATAGCAACTGCTGTCGCCCTCGTTGCTATTAGCTGGCCTAATGAAGTTTGCTAATTATATTAGGGGCCCTGTGGCCATGGCCGTGGGCGTGGGCGTGGGTACCAGCTTTAAATAGCAGCATGATAAAGCTTTAAAAGCATATTAAAATCGAGAATATATTGCCATGAATTTTAATGGACAGCGGCAGCTAGTCTAAGTGAATCTTTGCGCTAGCATTTCGACTGTTTAATGCATTGCCACAAAATAGCGAAATTCTCGAAATTTTCGATTTGACCCACAAAAAGTTTTAACGAGTCGAGCACAAAGCGACCAAATTTTAAATTTGCATAATACACACACATACGCATACAGATATACAGAGGGCGGGTCGGGGGCTGTTCCATGTGAATTTAATAGCTGCAACGACAAACGACAAAACTCAAACTGCGGTTGTTTAGAAAACTGCGCGAATGCGGAGCATTTCATGTGCTTTATGCGCAAGCAATGAACTTTTAATACACACAACAACACAACAGCAACTAAAAGTGGACGATATATCACAGCTAAGCACTCAGAAGCTCACACACACACAGCCACACAGAGGCAGACAGGCAGGCAGGCAGGCAGAGCGATAAGAGCCACACGCCCACATTTAAACACAAGCAGAAATATAGACGAAGCGTGGGAACGCTGGAGCGATGGAAGAGAGTGGGAGCAAGGGACAGACAATTACATAAACCCACTTGTTCGTAAGTTTTTTTTTTTTTTTGGTTACAATTCGCGCATTGGATTTATGGCGTAAAGCAGTAGAGGTAAAAGCAGCTGCAGCTACACTTCACAAATTGATATACTAAATAATATGCAGATGAATTGTTTGAAGTGCGTGAAATATATAGGCTTAACACCGCACAGTCTAAGGTAAAAGTGCACAAAATTTGGTGAAAATCTATTAAATATAATAAAAATATATATGGGTTCAGGGTAGAATAAACAAAAAATATATTTATAATACAGATTGTATATTAATTTTAACTTTGGTACTCTTTTTTATAGAAAATTTCCAAATTTGTACAAAAAGTAAATTGAAAATTAATTTTTGAGATACTCAAACTTCATATAAAAATTTATACAAATTCTAGGATAAATCTAAAGTCTGTTATATTAAAATGTAGTTGGGTCTGAAATGCAAGGCATTAAAATTTTATCCAAATTTTATCCCAATCCCATACACTCAAGATTTGTTCTTTAAATTATATCCATATTTTATTCAGTTTAAAAATAAAATTGTTAACATATTATAGCTACATTCATTGATATAAAAATATTTGTTAATTGATATATCAAGTCTTATTCTCTCTCTGCATGCATGCCTAAATTTAATGTATCTCAATGAAATGGACAAGAGAACAGCAAAAACTTTCGTTCTTCTTTTAGCAGCACAATATTTGCAGCTTTAATACATCGGTTAGTGCGACAATATAATTGCTGCTCTCGAAGTTTGTTTTGGCTGCTTTCGAGCTACAATAATCGCATGAGGGTTGGCCCACAGGACAGCCATATGCCCAGCTTTCGGCTTTTGGCTTTAATCTTCTGCTGTTTCAGTGGGCACATGTGTGCCTGGCATTCATGTCTCACAGTCTTCTCTCTCTCTCTCTCTCTCTCTCTGTGTGTGTGTGCGTGGGCGACTAATTAATTGCCGCCACGTTGAAAATATTATTTTTAATTGTGTGTTTATGGTCGGGGCTAGAGGCAGAAGAAAATTGCCAGCCAGCCAGAAAAGCAAACAGGAGGCGGAGTACTTACCAAAAGCCGAGCCTGTGCTCAGCTGCTGCTGTTGGTGGTGTTGCTGCTGCTTCTGCTGCTTCTGCTGCTGGCAGCAAACATGGCTCAGATACACAAGAAGATATCCGCACACACACACACAGAGACGCACACAGACGCAGACACCCAGAGAGTTGGCAGCATTTGGTTTTTGCTTGCCCCCTGCCACGCTGCAACTCTAATATTTATGAAAATTATCCTTTCGCTGTGGCTTTTTAAGATGCTCATAATTTATATTTAAGTTTAGTTTAGTATGTCGCCATGCGAGCAACACCAGCAACAACTCTGGCTTGTTTATATATCCGCCTGAGTTATGAGCCAACGAAAAATATGCGTGCCATGTTTAATGGCGGAAGCTGTTTAGTGTCGTGGCTTTCCACATAAATCTCTGCTATTGCCGGTGTCAAAGGGTGTTGAATGCTGCTGCGAGCTCCGGCTCTAACGCTTTTAATTGGCTACCAAAGGCGTGTAAATAAACCTGGCCATTTCCCAGTTACCAGCTACCAGCTACCAGCCAACCACACCCACTCGCCCACTTGCCAAAGTAAATATTTGCCCATCGACAGTGACTTTGAGCAGTTTAGCTGACCGGCCAAAGTCAACGGCGCCGCGGCTGAGGCCATTAAATAAACGCAACGACGCGCCCCAGCGTTTCAAGTGGTTTGGAAAGTAATTTCCACTTTGAGCAGCGGTTGCATCTTCAGTCATGCATTGCACTTGCCTAGCCGTCGACACCAACTCCTGCTGCGCGCCAGGATATGAGCATTCAAATTTATCGCAGTTGTCGTCGCATGCGTCGCACTTCGATGTATACATAAATTAAGCAGCGCGGTGCAGGGCGTCAAAGCAAACCAAATAATTGAGTGCTGCGCTTGTGGTGTCGCCGAGTGGGTGGTGGACAAGGCAGTTGATTGGTAACCACAAGAAATTTCGGCTATAACTGCAACTGCGGTTGCCATATGCCAAAAGGGCAAAAGGCTGAGAGGAAATATAAATAGCTGTCAAATTGATATATATTTGATTTATTTATAGCTTTTGAATTGATATCGTTTACTTGAAAAGTAGTTCAATCAGTGAAGGAAAGCGAAGCACCAGAAGGAAAGCGAAGCTTGGCAATTATAGCAATATTTTAAATATTTTTAATTTATACTATGCCTCACATCTGCTGCTGGTCATAGAAAATCAATTAAAGTGTTTACCATTCATTCACTATTCATACACTCAACTGTGAACCTCCTCCATTTAAATACAACGCTAGTTGGCTCCAGCTCTAGTTCTCCTCTTTAATCCCCGACCTTTCAGCAACTCAAAACATTTCACACATCAAACAATAAGGCCGACAGCAACAACAACGAGTAAAGAAAAAGTCGTTTCATTATTGTTTCAATCAAAGCACGCTAAGCGGATCAGCGCCTGAGTGAGTGTATCGAGTGTATCGAGTGCATATTCATGCGCTCCCTCATTGTTGGCTGTCTTTATTTTACATTACACAAAAGTTGTGTAATTGTTGAACTGACTTAAGCCAAGCACCTTTCTCTAACTTCGTGTTGCTCTGGCTCTTAATCAAGCCAACCTCCGCTCTCCATTCAGCTACTTTGTAGTATTTGTTCAAGTGTCGTACTGGTTGCGGCTGCGGCTTAGCCTCTGTATGTGTGTGTGTGTGCTGTGGTTAACAAAAAAAAAAAGAAGAAGAGAAACAGCTATTCAATTAATTTCCGTTGCTGTTTAAAGCCGTAATGAGCATTTAAATTGCTTCTGGATGAGGCTTTTGCGGTGTCGACAATTGAACAAAGGGCGCATTGCGAATACCGAATACCAGTTCAAGTCTTTAGTTGGCAAAGTTGAGGCATATTGAATGTTATTCACAAGTGAACTAGAAGCTATCAGTGGAGAATTAAAAATAAATAAACTGGAAAATGAAGAGTATGGAAGCAGAAGCTTAAGCATACTTTTCGCATATTTTTATATAGAAAAATAATTTTGTTTAGTTTGTTTTATTAAAATAAATTTAAATTTAGTAATAAAAAAATTATAAAAATATTAAATAAAAAACTGCTTAAATTTTTCTTAAATGTTTCCTCTCATAACTTTTTTCTAAAATCAAATATTCTTTACTCCAGGCCACACATTATCTACTCTCAACACCTACTAAAACTCTACTCAATTAGTTCGCCTCCACCTCAGCCTGGTGACAAATGAGCTGAAGTCGAAATCTTTGACACAAATCAAGCAACAGACCCATTTTATTTCTCACTTCAAGCAATCAACGGAGCTATAATTGTCAATGGCAAACAAACTGTTGATCAGGCTGGGAGCCAACAGGTACTGAGCATGAAGGGACACCTGTCAAGGTGTAAGAAGTTGGCTTTGACCAACAAGATTTATGGGCGTCAAAGCGAATTCCATTAAGTCAAAAGGCTGCTGGACGATGCGTGCATAACCTTTTAACATTTTATTGAAGTTTATTGAGGCACGCAGCGGGCACAGGCGACCGCAACTGCAGATCCTGGTTGCCATTATTCAATAGTCAAAGAGATAAACGTGTGTGTGGGGGGTGTCTGTGTGTGTGTGTGTGCTGGCGTTTGCCTGTGTGTATTGTCAACAAATTAATCAATGTTTATTTGCTAAGTAAGTTTGCCCTCAAGGCTGGCATCTATCCTGGGAGCGAGAGAGACGGACAGGCAGCAAAGCCAGACAGCGCGGCGCGTCGGGGCTAATGTTTTGTTTCCTTTTGCCATTTCCTTGTTCCGGTGTGACTGTGCGTGTGTGTGTGTGTGTGTGTGCGTTTGTGTGTGCTGCTTTGTGCCTTTGAATTTGTGTAACTAATCGTGTTAATAGAGTGGATAATACGCCTCAGGTATGCGAGAGTCGCCGTTGACTATTCAAATGCCGTTGGCAAAGCAGAAACCAAACCATGCCAAAGTCCCATGCAAGTGTCTGACAGCTGCGTGTGAGTGTGTGGGTGATTATTTGATTAGTAAAGAGGCGGAACAGCTTTAAGTGTCCCTTGTCCAGATGTTAACACTGCGTATGCGTAATATTCAATTTATACAAATTACAGAGCACGCAAAACAATTCCGATTCCAATTCCATTTTCTTATTCTAGCCTTTTTTTTTTCTCCCTCTACTTTATCGAGCTGCGTTGAAAGGTAATTGCAGGCGATTAAGACAATTGATTGTTATCGATTGGTTGGCCGCAAACTGGGTCAGTGAAGCAAACAACTCGTAGAAAATTTAATAACAACCTTTGGATAATTGAGTTATAAGCAAACGGCAAATAGGCATGGCTAACAGTTAGCAGTTAGCAGTTGGATGGAAACTTAGTTTGAATTATCATGTGATATCGTTGTATGAGCCTTGACACAACTTCCTCGCCCCCTTCCCCACCGATGCCCTGGCAATTTCTAGTCGATCTGGTTTCGAGGACGCTTGGCAAATGATGCAGCAACATTGTCAAAGCAATCGTAACAAATGAAGTCAACGGCAACAACGACATCAATGTCGATATCTATCCCATCATTGTCCTTTGGCCTCACATTCACTCGATTTTTTCCTATCCCCCTCCCCATTGGGGTTTCCGTTTGTTGCTGTCCATGTTATGCTCGAGTCATAGAGATGTTCTGTTTGTTTTATATATATATTTTTTACAGCAGGTTTTATAATGTTGAAGTTGCTTTTATGCAGCGTAAAGAAAGATTTTCCACTTTTATGCGTTTCTCTTATTAGATTATATAGAATATACAGTTTTCTATGCCAACTTTAAGCTAGCGCTCCTCGCTACACCCACTCAAAGTAAACACTTTTTGCCCGCATTCTTAGTAGGAAGCTCAGCTTTAGCCATTTTGGCATCGGTTTTCTCTATCCACGCCCACACGCCATATGCACGGAATCGTTGTCCGACTCTAGTCAGCCTTCAAGTCTGAATTTATGGCAAAAACGGATATGCGACGCCTGCCAACGACGCCTTCAATGGCAGCAGGCAATGCATGCGCTGATTATGAAATGCGCCTCATTAAAAAAAGGCTAGGAAAAATAACATACACAGCTGGAGAGCCGTGCAGCTGGTGCCATTGCTGTCGTCGACGTCGTCGTCGTCGTCGATGCCACACTCTGACCTAATTCGCTGCGGCACCTACAAAAAAAAGAGGAACTTTGTCGCATGTTATTCAGGCTGCGGTAAAAACATCATCAACACTCGCAATTTGTCCCAATCTCCAAGTGGGCGACTGTCACACGCCTCACAAATATTTTGATATGCAGCCACTGCTATCTACCCCACACTTCCTCTCTCTCTCTCTCTCCCTCTCTCTCTTTCTAGCTAACCCAAAAAACACACACAAATTGGCAGCACAACATTTTTGCCACAATATTTTTACAGCTGCGTCCGAGACTCCAAATATTTGGCTGGCCCACATAATTGGCAGCCCGTGCGCTATCAACTAATTTGAACCTCGAGCGCAAATCATAACTGGGCTGAGCAAAGAATTGCATATGAATGAATTATATATATACCTACATATATATATTTGATATTTAGGAATTTCTATTGTTCAAGATTCAAGTATCGACGTTTTTGCAGTTCAATACAACTGACCCAAATCTGTCTGCCAAATACCAGAGCAAAGCAGGCATAGCCAGTGCCAAGGGCCACTCATGTGGCACATGGCACGTCGGGCACAACGTGTCGCCCACTCCCTTGGCTATTTAACACTTTCATATTTCGTCGCCTTGGGCTAAACTTTAACTTTACTTTAGCTAAACAGTGTAGGTATACATAGTTACCTGGGCGCGTTTATAAATTTTGTCTGACGGCGTCTGGCAAAGCCGCTGCCATATTTGTGACTCCCCGGGCGGCCATTTTGGGGCATGACAACGGCACAGTTAGGGCTCTGCCATGGGGAATGGGCGAAGCAGACACAGCGGCAAAAGCAGAAAGAGATACCCTGTGGCAATTGTAGTAACAGGCAAAAACAGTTAAGTAGATGAATTTGTGGCTAGGCAAGGGTTTTGGTATGGAAAGTACTACATATGCACATCATAGGATATCTCTTAGTCAAGGCTTCTTATAGAAAGGGCAGCAGAGGCATCAATGTTAAAGACTTAAGCTAGGGTACAGATTCCAAAGGAGCAAATCCATGCATAGAGCAGAAAGAGAGCAGTGAGAGAGAGAGAGAGAGAGAGAGAGAGAGAGAGAGAGAGAGAGAGAGAGAGCTTAGTTGCCTTAAGCTATAAAAGCTCTAAGATTGTCTCAATCAGAAGCTATATCTTACAATATATAAATAGATAAATGAATTCCAATTGAAAATCTATAATTGATTTATCAAACAATATCAAACACATATTTATAAAACCAAAGAAGTCATAGAAGTCAACACAGCCTAGAAATCCCAACTCAACTGTCAGCTACAGGGTATCTCTTGGCCAATATCACTCCAATTTCACTCCTTCCGCCAGTCTCGACTTGCTGCGCGCCAAACAATTTATCAAACAAAATATGCACTTGAAATACACGTTGCTAGCAGCACAACATGGCGACCAGCACCAGCACATTGCACGCTGAGTGCATTTTTTTTGCTACAACCCTTCAGCTCCTCCCTCCTTCCCACGCCCACCTTTCGTGGTGCCCATTCCCTGGTGATAAAGTATGGCAGTGAAATGAATTCGTAAGTGTCAGAAAACTTGGAATGTGGCCCAGTTGCGTCAACGAATTTAGTGTCAGCGATATTTAAAGGGATTTAACTAAGGCCGCAGATAGATATATTTCAGCTAAGCCAAATTGAAGCAGGTGCTAGGGTGGGGCCAGCCGATGCATAAATATTCAATTGAAACTTTGTCGGCTGCAACAAGTTTAATTAACAATTTTATTTTTAATTTTTTTTTGCATACTTTAAAATTTGTTATTAACTGCAGTTTGTTGACACATTTTAGTTGACGAGCGAGAGGTTTGAGGTATTTATTTTTCGCAACAACAGCGTCAGCCTGCAGCTCAACGCCAATTAAAAGTTAAATTATTCTAAGTATTTTGATTTTGTCAAATGGCTGCTTGACATGCGAAGTGAGTGAGCGCCAGGCAGCGGAAGCAGCAACGAGCAACTATGTGCACATTTTTCATGTTTCACGCTGCGTATGCTTAATGTATTAAGCGAGGGTGCAGGGCTGAGCTGGGAGATGGCCTGAATGGAAATGGGAGATAGCCATAAGTTAAGGTATATAATTTTTTATATTTTTTTTAAATTCGAATTTAAAATATAAAATATATAAATCAAGGAATTATCTTCTACTATATAGCTAACACAAGTCTCTCCAGCGTTGACAGTCTGTGAGATTAGTTGTATTCATATGAGAAAATATAAACAGACAGTTCTAAGGCTAAGGCAAATCTACCGCTGATCCTCAGCAAGATTAGGCATATGGACTATGCCACGCCTTCTTCTGCATGTCACTTACAGCCCATTTCAAAAAGTTTCAGGTTACAGAAAATAAACTCTTACTCATTTGCTCTCCGCTTAAAGCGAACCATCATGCCCTCCAGATACTTTTGTATCTCTGAGCTACACATATCCTATCCGCACACACTCAGGCCACGTTTTATTGATTTCCGCTGCGCTAATGCAGGCCAATAAATCTAACGAATGAGCCGATTTGTAGGAGTACCAACAATTTGGGGGCCTAATAGCAATGAACTGTTTGCCATTGTGCGTTATTAGTTTTTATGGCTCAATGTAATTTGTCTCCATTTTTATCATTAAAATAACAATTAAAGCGTTTGTTGTTCTGTCTTGTAAATGTGTGCAGCATTTGCGGTCTATACATCATGATGGGAGTGTGAGAGTGTCAGTATCTGTGTGCCTGTGTCTGTCGTTTGTTTTGCTAGTTTTATTGCTTGTAAACATTTATACCTATTGTTATCCATTCACACACAGATACAGACAGGCTCTTGTGCAATTGTAACGCATGTTAAAGTTTTGGTCAGCCGGCAAATTGTATCTGAGCCGCCATAGTCAATCAATACGTTACTTAATTCATGTGTTTATGGCGCCCCGAATTATGCTAATTACATTAGCCGCACACACAGCGAGTGGGCGAGTTGGGGTAGGGGAGCAACTGTAGCCTAATGACACCCAAGAGGCACATTTAATTACTCGGCAACTATAGCGCGGCCTCGGCCTCGTCCTCTGCCTCATAAGTTCGCATGTTCAAAATGCATAAAATTGTCTATGGAACATAACATAAATATACATATGTGAACAAGCATATCGTATTTGCTGAGTGTGTGTGTGTGTGAATGTGGACACGCTTTCAGCAACATGAAAATGCTTTATAGCTATTAAAAACGACAAAACATAAATTGTAATCTCTACCATATGAAACACACACAGAAAACAATAAAAGAGACACAAAAATAGTTCAAAATAATCAAAAAAAAAAAAAAACAAATAATGTTTTCAAATTTAAAATTTTGTTTCCTCCTTTCTATACAAAGAGACAAAAACTAGTTTGAAATTGCAAATGACATGAGCAGAGCACAAGCTATGTTCCATAAATCGATTTCGCCAATCAGAGAAAATCTCAGACGAACTGAAAGTTTGCCCATCCAAATAGAGAGGAAAACGTTTTATGGAATTTCTATTTTCTGGTATTTTGAGTGTAGCACAAAATGTCAATTTGTAGGTAAAGGCAATTGGAATTAAATGTCAAACAGACACAAATTTTTGGGGGAGGTGTGTGGGAGTGTGTATGGTATATGCGCTAGACGACAGTTAAATGCCGTAAATATCCCATGTACTTACATATGCAAAAGTATTTGTGTAATGCGAACGATAAGCTCATGTATTGATCCACTCGCACGGTGGGCGGCTGGCTGGCTGGCTGGCTGGCTGGCTGGATTGAGTGGTTGTGGTGGTGTAGTTGCGCCCCCGCTCCAGAGAGATTTGGGTAAACTTTCAGCTTGTCGCGCGACGCCATTTTGGTACATTTTCATAGACCATTGGACAGAGTCTAAACAAATGAAGCGACAGTTGGCAATGTGTGAAGGAGACTAACTGTATCGATGCCGATGGGTGTGTAATGTATAAACAGAAATGCGCTTCAATGCCAATAATGTGGACTGAAGCCAGGTGTGTGCTGGGGTAAACGAGCTACTTGACAGCTGCAAACACGGCAACAATTGTATGTGAAATACTTTGCATAATTTGACTAACAATTAAGCTCAAGTGAGCACAGGCACAGCCACTGGCACGTACAAAGCACACAGAGACACTGCAAACACACACACACACACACACACACACACACACACACACACACACACACACACACACCCACACCCACAAACACATGCAAATAGGCGACATCGACGCGCTGCGAGCTAATGAAGCTCTGCAACTTTGTTAATTTCTGTTGCCCACTTTGCAGCGCCAGACTCAAAGCAAACTAAAACTTTCCATTTGGTAATTTGATAGCTCATTAAAGTGTCGCACAAATAAAAATCGAATGGAAAACGGAAAACTGAAAATATTTATAGTAATTTATTTGAGTTTCATATGCTTGGCTTGAACTCTCTGCATATTTTCTTTGCTGCAATATTTTATTTCATAAGCAAATTTATTTTTCTTTTACAGGTTTTTGCGAGCGGGAGACAGAGTGTGCAAACCACAGGCGAACAGGTAAATAGTTTTAGAATTTAGCTCATCTTTTGCCATATCAAAAATGATAGAAATTATAGTTGATACTCTGGAGAAGAGGGTAAGCTCAAGGAGGGTATATATGAGAGTCTATATACAATACCTAATACAAGTTATATCTAAGTTTTACTCAACATAAGTTAAACTAAGAGTTAATAATAAGTTGTGGTTTCCAAACCTATTTCATCTTTAAAAAATTATATTTTTTATCGAATATATTCCAGCTGGCTGATTCTATAGCTCCAATATGCCTTCTATATAGCTTTCATACTTTCCCTTAAACTATTTTCTGCCAGTGCAGCTTAACTTCTATGATAGTTCAGCCTTCTTGACCAACTTCATATAATCTCTTCGACATAAATCCTTTTCAATAGACTACAGGCGACCCCATAGTCGAGCACTTGCCACTCGATTGATATTTTATTTATAAAAACGAATTTCTTTGATTTTGAGGCCGTTCAGTGCTTTGAGCAAAGCCTCTGCTAGCAGAGACCCCTACTGTGTTTGCAATTTGACAAGAGGAGTTTCAAATATGCATTTCATATTCAATAAATCACACTCGAAATGAAGCCTTTTTGTTTTTACAATATTTGTTTAGTGAAATATTTGCTAGGCTCTGCCAGATGAAAAGCTACTTGCTGCTGCTGTTTCTGTTGTTGCTGCTATGTTTGCCTTTTGCCGCCTGCAGTTGCAATTGATTTTACAAATTGCAAATACATTTGCCGAACAAAGCAAATAGAGCACTAAATTGCTGTCTACCAATGCCAGCATGGCATCAAAAAGATTTTTAATAAATATTTCTGATATATACCCATGTGTGTGTGAGTGCAAAGCCCATATTCAAATTAATTGAAATTCCAAATTTCGTTTCATTTGAAGTCTTCTCGGAAAAGCTTTACACACATTGCCAGCTTGATCAGATATTTCGTAGCTTATTAAGAATGCCATTTCAACAGAATTCTTGGTCATCTTCAGCCTGCTTTTTTTTTTTTTTTTTTGTTAATTAGCCAGCTTACAAGCTGTCCAATATGCGTATGGAAGTGGCACTAGATTTTGTATACCCACAACAAAAACAAAAAAAACCAACCAAAAAGGGGCAAAATTCACATTGCTTTTGCTTTGTAATGCAAATCGTACGCAAATGTCGGCCAAAGAAAATATGAAATAAAGTCATCCCCAGTCTAAGGACTCGAACATCCACTCAGACTTGCTTTGAGAGCTGATACGCATGCAGCGCAAGGGGTTATGCAAAGTCAAGCAACCTGAAAAAGACACATTTGTGATGCAAATTTGTAAGAGACGCTCCAAAGGGGGCATGTGTGGGAGAGAGAGAGAGAGAGAGAGAGAGAGAGAGAGAAAGAGACTGTGGTTGCTTTTCTATGGCAACGTGTAAATCAGGCTAAGTACGTGGCCTTTTTGGTCTTTTAGCTGCCACGCTGCAGTGCTTTATAGTTGCGTCCTTGCTAAAGCCAAAGCCAAAGCCAAAACCAAAACAAAAAAAAATATGCAACAATTTTTGCCTTCGCACCGAGAGTGTTTGCCCAACTTTGCAAACGGGTTTTTAATATGAGCCTTGGCAAGCAAGCAGCAGAAGCAGCAGCACCACCGCCAGGTGAATCGCAGTCAAAGCTTGTTTGCATGTCGCAAACATTTTGGCCGACATATGCTCAGCGAATCGCTTTGCTGGCCATGGAATAATTACATATGCATGACATGACAGACAGTCAAAGGTATAGTGGGGGCATTGCCAATATCCAGTGAATAACTCGATATACATATACATATACACATGTATATAATATATATATCTCTCCATCACTATTGAATATTGTGTATGCGCCGCGGTTGCTCGCCTCCCTACACCGTTTACTGTCTGCTCGCATCGCGGAAGGGAGCTGAAGCCAGCCAATTGTTGTTTTAAATTAATTAATTTCGTTTTCATTAGCAGCAACAGCTAAAGACAACAACAATAAACGCACGAGCATCCGCGCAAATAATAATAATAATAGTAAAAGTAAAAAGCTTTTGTTTTTAATTTTATATTTTCATTTGCCATTATTTTTACGCTATTTGGCAATTTGGCGGCGTTGTTCCATTTAAAGCGATTTTCGCGCCGCTAATTATTATTTAAATTTTTGATATGCAGCGGACCGACAAATGGGATTATTTTAATAAATAAATGCATGCAGGAAAATCAAGAAGTTAGCAATGCGCGCATAAAAAACATTGCGCCCAATTAACGGCTTACAATGGCGCCCAATATTGATGTAACAAAGCGAAATGGTGTCGCTCACAAATTGCGGGGAGTTTGTAACGTGAATGATTGACAAGGGCATATATGTCGATGTGTGTGATACGTATATTAAAATAATTATTTAAATGCTGTAGCATTAAATTTTTGGTTGAAATAGAAATCGAATTTAAATTTTTAAGCATAAGAATTAAGCAAAAAAGTTATAGATTTATAAAAAAAATATTTGATAATTGATTTAATAATAAATATCTATAATATGTTAGCCTTCGAGAAAGAATCATACAATAATAATCAAACATTTTTAATTTATTTTTTATATTTGCTGGCAAGATATTAAGCTCCTACATATATACAAAAATAATTAAAATACCTTTAATATCTATTAAAATAAGTTTTTAATAAAATTTAAAAAAATATATATGTATAAAAAAATTGAAATTAAAATCAGCTCAATTCCCAAATATATTTTATACAACAGCCACTTGCCTTTACTTTGCTTACACACTCTTTACAGCCATTCAATGCTCGCATTTAGTGTACACTCACTTCGGTTTCACGCAATTATCATGCGAAAAAATAGCAAATTTGTTGTTTTTTTTTTGCGCTGTGCCCAGTCAATTGCAATTATTTTTTATCTCTTTTCCAATTGGCGTTGTCAGCCTGGGCATTGTTTATAAACTCATTTCGCATTGTAATCCGCCCAATTGGCAGAAGAGCCTTTGCCCCGGCAACGCGTGCCCCCTCCCCCAACTGCTGGCTGCTTGCTAGCATTACAATGTAATTACAGTAAATGCAACTTTGTCTGCGTGGCACACTGCATGGAAAATTGCAACCAAAAATGCGCCAACTTGCACAGAGAGAGAGAGAGAGAGAGAGACTAAGTGAGCGAGGGAGGGTGTTTGCATGAAGGGTTGCTGCTGCGTAGGCGAAAATGTGCGCGAAGCGTTGATTTTTAAAGCGCTGGCCCAAACAACAAAGTGAAATTTTAATGCAAACTAATGCAAAATCTTTCGATATAAAACACAAAAAGCAACAGCAGCAGCAGCAGCGGCAGCAACAGCGTGGCAGGCAGGCAGGCAGGCAGGCAGGCAGGCCGACAAGCGGGGGCATCAACAAAATAAATTGAAAAGCAAAATGCAAAGTGCGCGCTCCACGCCCCCCTCTTAGCCACGCCTCTGATGGAGCTCTTGCTGCTCTCTGCTGGCATCCTGCTCGCTGGCAACGCACCCGCGCACGTCCTTGGCGCAGCAAGACAAATGAGTCTGCATCAATCTTAATTAATTATTTAAACGCAGCGGGCATGGAAATGGCTGCCACGGCATTAAAGTAGTGTCTACGGCCAACTCTTGGCTGACTCCGAGTTCGGCTCTTGGCTCTGACTTGGTAGCCGCAGCCTTTTGCTCTTGCCTTTTACATTTGGTGTCTGCGTATGTATGTATGTGCGCTGCGCGTAATTAAAACGAAAGCCTTTTGATATTTAAATTATTTTTCATAAATTGCATTGCAACAGCTAAGACAACAAGCAACAAGCGACAGCAACAGCGCAAGCAACAGCAAACAACTCTCAAAACAAGATCGAATGCCATGTACACTAACTGAACTGAGAGCTAATTCTAATTGCATGAATTATATATGAGTTTGGCAGTCATTTAAGAAGAAATAATGGCTGACTCAGGCTTCGTTTTCTTTATGTTTCTTTTTATTTATTCTTGCCAGTATGAAAGATCAGAGTTCATGTTGTGGTCTCTGTAGCAAGTAGACACTAATGTCGTATAAGATAAAGCTACATTTTTATGTGCTATAGATACTTTTGTAGCTTTAGTCTGTTTCAGCATCTGTTTGCTGCTCTTGCATGTCTTTCTAGCTCTCCTTCTTTCCTCTTCAATATGAATGTCTCCGCATAATGTTTTGGTCCATTGTTTGAGCTCATGATTCCAGCTTCCAGCAGCGACCTTTGTCTTTTAGCCTGAAGTTACATTTGGACATTTCATAGATACATTTGTATCTACAGCTCGCTTGCCTGTTATTTACACACTCTTAGACTTTTTCTTTGTATCTCTTCTCTTATACAGATTTCATACTTTGCTCAACTGTTGCAGTTTTTGCTTTAACTTGAAGTAAGACTGCACTTAATTACATTACATAGATTATATTTGCTCTATAGATACATTTGTATCTGAAGCTTTAAGAAACATGTCATTCTTTTGCATTTTCTGCCACATATTTGTATACATATTTTATATATCCTTACAGTATCCTTCTTCTACCTTCTTCACACATCCCTCGTCATTCCTCACAAAAATTCTATCCATTATTTCGCCAAACCATACCAATAAGTTCCTTGCCCAAAACATTCTACATTCCAACTCTAACTACATTTGTAACTGTGGGCATGTCTAGGCCAGCCTTTAAGCACGCATGCTCGCTGTAGCTGAAGGGTACATAAAACCCTGTCAAGTTGAGTGCTGACACTCGCTGTGTTTGCTCGCCTCATTTTAATTCAGCTGTTGGGTCTCAGCACAAACATTAGTTTAATTTGCTGTGGCTTGCGTTTAAATTAACTCTCACTTGCAGTCAAAACTGAGGTCAGAGCCGTACACATGTGTGAGTGTGTGTGTGACCAAGTGTCAATCAGGACCACGAAAAACCTCATACGCCGACAGCCCCAAGCCCAAGCTAAGCTGTCACAAAAATGCATGACATGAAAGAGAGAAGTAGACCCACACTCAGTGCTCACTGCTCACTGCTGTTTCCTTGCTGCCTGGTAATTATGATTAATCTCATTTAAATTAAATGGCTTAATTGTGTGGTGCGCGTCTTGTCATTAAGTGATTTTTATCAGCGCCACAAAATATAATTTGCCGCTGGTGTGGGGCTCGTCTTTGTCTAGCTAATTCCGTGACTACCTGCTCCTTTCGCTTCGTATCTGATTCAATCTCATTTACAGAGCTTATCAGTTTGCTGGCCATCAGGTTGCAACAGTTGCTATTTTTTCGACTTAAACTAAGACAAAATGACATTCGTGGCGATTAAATGCATGCTTTTAGCGCTTAATCCTTTAAACACTGGTCAACACAATGGACGGCTGGCACGAAAAACTGCTCTAACTGCTGCCTGCAATGTTGTTCTTCTGATATCCTGTAAGTGAGTTGAAGTGGGTGGTATTGGTAGTAGTAGTTAAATGATGGAAAGATGGAGAAATTCTTATAAATTTATTTTTATTTATTTATTTTATATAGTATAAAGTAACCCAGAGGCATACCTAACTACAGACAGAAGCTAATTGCGAGGCATCTACTAGTCCAATTACGGCTGAAGTCAACTCACTTGTCGCTTTGTTTTAGTTGGTATTGCTGGCACGACTAAAGCCGCATGAAGCGCATGCAAGCACGACGAATAAGTAAATCCGATTTGCCAGTGTTCGCGTTTTACACTAAAACGTGCATTGTCATTGCCTCAACTGGCTGGCTGGCTGGCTGGCTGGCCGAAGGTGGCTGCAGCTGGGTTGCTGCTGGTGAAATGAAGCCATTAGCATGGCAAATATTATTTTATCAAAATTAAAATGCAAAAGTTTGCGGTGCGTCACGTAGTCGCAGTCACAGTTGCCTGCCAAAAATCTGTTGCATATTTTCAGGGGCAGCCCAAACAGCTCTTTGGCTCTGTTAATAGAGCAATTTGCTTATGCATACATTAAATGTGTCACGCCGCTTCGTTTTTATGCGCTTAATTTAATGCAATTGTGACAGACAGCCAGCCAGCAAAAAATAATAAACAAGATGGGAATAAATTTAATACTCGATGCGCACAGCAAACACTCTGCTCTCTGTACTCTGCACTCTGCACTCTGCACTCGGTTTAATGGAATACATAATATCAATATTTATGATTGCATTAATTAACTCTTAGCTGGAAATGTGACTTGCTCAGCGCCTAATCGGTTGCTAGCTGTCCGCCCGGCGCATTATGCTCATAATGAATTGTTCGCCTGCGTCTAGACCCATTGATGATGTTGTCTGAGCAGCTACACACCCACACCCACACCCACACTCACACACCCACACACTTACACACAATTTATGACGTCTCGCAAATCTGCTGGAAATACCTCGTAATTGCAAAATGCGATGACATTGGGCTTGGCTGGCGCACTTGGCTAGCGAGTTGGCCGCACAACCAAAGTGGATAATATGTGGATATTTTTGGTCACGTTTGAATTTATTTGATTGCTAGCACTTTTAGCACATTGTGTTGTAGCTGACGTTTTATTTAATGCCCTGCCAACAGCAGCGGTGGCAGCGGCAGCGACAGCGACAACAAGGACACAGAACTATACAGCGCCAACTGTGGCCAGTTGCCAGTTGCCAGTCGCCAGCATGGGCATAGCGAGTGCATGGAAATTGCTCAGGAAACGTACAATTTATTTGAGTTCATTTCTTTTTGCCACCGCTTTTTGGGCGAAACGCCCACAATTGATGTTGATGTTGCCTACTTTCGATTTTGGCATGTCGCGACGCTCACGTTTCGCAATTGTCCGTGTCCGTGTCCGTGTCCATGTCCATGTCCGTGCTGAAGTCCGTGTGTTTTGTTTGCCTTGGCTGCCATTTGACGGTCGTCGTCCTCGGCATAATTTGAACAGCTCCAAAAACAAAGCGAAAAAAAAAGGAAAATAGAAAATACCATAGCTGAAAAACAAAAGGGCAAAAAAATACAGAAAACAACAGAATAGTATAACACGCAGACAAACACAAGTTTGCCAAGTTATCAGCCAGACAGGCAACGATCCACCTGGCAGAACCAATGGCAGACCCAAAGGCAACGGCAACGGCAACGGCAACGGCTGGCAAAGGGAAACCTAAAGCTAAAGCCAAACAAGCCATTTGATGTTTTCATTTGGTTGGCCCCATCAACTTTGTGGTCGTTCCCCCATTCGCTGCCAAAGACCCTTTTGTTTTTACCAAACGACTGCCAAAAGAGCCCAAAACAAGGGGGCGTGCAGCCAAGCACACCGAAGCATAGATGCTCTTTGCACGAAAGCACGAAATTAGTGCCACTCGCAATCTTTCGAAAAGGTAGTAAAGCGGATTAACATAGGGCCAAATAATTGCTAGACTTGGGCAGCAAAAATTTAATGAAACTTTTACGTTCAGTTGGGCAGTTTGAAATCAAAAATTATTTATTATCAATTGCAAAAAAACAAAATATTATTTAAATTTAAATAAATTTGGCCAAATAGCAGAAATTTTATATAATATAATTTTTGTATTGGATATGAATATTTTATACATTAAATGCGTTTGTGTAGCATATTTATATATTATTGGTTAAAGCCTCTAGAGTTATTATTAAATTATTTATTTTGAGAATTTTTGTCGAAGAGTTGAAAATTTATTCTACAATAATATTTTAATATTTAATTGACTTAATATATTGATATAAGCTAAGTAAATAATTTATTTGCGCTCTCTCTAAGCTCTTGAAATATTAATGTTTTAAAACCAAACTAATTCACATTAAAATAAAATTAAAAAAAAATATTTTTAAGCATACATTTAGGCAACGAGTGAAAGAGAGTTTAGCTTTATTTCAAATTTATCAAATAAAGTATATAATAATAAAATAATGCAAATTATGCTATAAAACACAAATCATATTTATTTTGATTTTATTTATATATCTAAAAATAATTATAAAACCCAAAAAAACTCAAAAGCTTTGCTATTTCCATGCTTTAAACTAATTCAATCGTATTTTTCATTAATTCTTGCATTTTCTTATATTTCTTACACAATTTAGAGCTCGATCTGCTTTCAATTTCTACTCTTCGCTCCATTTTTTAGCCATATTTTTTCAACAATTTAGCCAACTTTGACATAATGTCTTAAGTTTGTGCCAGTTTCTCAAAAGTTCTATGAAAATCACATCAACTCTTAATAGTCGAGTGTATGCGCTAGGCAGATATAATAAGGTTTGTTAATAATTTCCGACTGGCCTGAGTCTGAGTCGCTAAGTCTCTCGCTCTCGCAAAGTTTCATTCACGTTGGCTCATATCTTTGGGACTCCATTCGTGACAAAAGCAAATAAATTGCAGCGTTATTTGCATAAAAATGCGGCGAGCCGTAGTGCGAGTGACAATGAAATTTAAATATTTATGCTATACGCTTAATATTATTAGAGTTGCTCAAAACTTTGTGCTTCTGGGTGGGTGGCTCCTTTCGAACACAAATTTTTGGCTGACGGCAGTTTACGCTACATGCCCGAGCGTACCCAAAAAAAAAAAAAACAAAAAACTTATATTAAAACATATTTCACGGATTTTTGTGTTGTGCGTGACGGGACTTTATCTTTGTGGTTGTTGCTGTTGTTGTTGTTGTTGGTTTGGCTGGCTTTTGACAATGGCGCATTCGGAGCATGAAACGAGCATAAAAATACCAAGAAATTGAGTCATAATTTGGCTGTGAGGATGTTGCAAATGCAACTTTAAAACCAAAATTGAGTGCGACGTGTCCTATTAATGAGCAGCAGTTGGAGCAAGAAGCGAAAGCAACAGCAGCAGCAGCAGTCGCATCAGCATGCACTGAAAACGAAAGCACAAAAAATGGCACGCAACTAGGACAGACACACGCTTCGCTACTTTACACTACACACAGGACACGAAAAAAGTGAGGGAGAGACAGACAGAGAGAGAGAGAGAGAGAGAGAGATAGATAGAGTGTAACAACAACTAAGCGCATAAAAGTCAAAGCGTCAAAGCAATGAATCACCAGGCAACCCACTGGCCGGGCGGCAGCCAGTCAGCCAGTGGGGCAAACGCTGCGGTGCCCCACTTGGCCCCAGCAAACAAATTCAACTTGAAGTGAACTCGACTTCGAGTTGACTTTTGACCGTCAAACAAGCGCTGAAACTCCGGCGGAAAAGTGGAAAGTGAGCAAAGTGCATGCAAGCGAAAGTCGAGCTGCAAGACGCCAACTGACCTCCAGTTTGATACCTAAGACCCCATCGACCCTGCCTCAGAAGCGAACGCGCGTCGTTTTAGTTTAGTTTTAGCAAAAGTTACGAAAAGTATTTTTCAGCGCAAAACTGGAAACTGATAGCAGCCAGTTAATAAATGGACTCGATGCTGCGCCACCAGCGAGAGACCGAGAAATAGAGAGAGAGAGAGGGAGAGAGCGGTGCACACACGAAAAATGAAATGGAATCTGTGGACTGTCGATGATTGCCTTGGGTTTGATTGAAGGCTAGTTAAAGTGAACACATGAAAGATGTTTGCATTCTGATGAAGCTAGAGCGCAAAGAAGAAAAAAACGAAAAAGCAGACGAACAAGAAGCAGAAGAAGAAGCAAAGAAATTGAGACTGGATTCGTGTGCTGCGAGAATTGAAATCTTGTCTCATGTGCTCGGCAACATTTTCATCAATTAATTTTTGGGTTGCTAATTGCTTGCAATGGCCAAGAGTTTTAGCAGCTGGGCAACTTAAAGGATATTGAAGCAGGGCACAAAAATGAATTTAATCCAATTTGTGGGATTTGCGCACAGGTTTGGACAGCTGTGCATATGGGAATGGATGAAAATTCTTCAATTAACTGGACTGAAATCGGAAAAGGGAATGGAATTGTAGGTTATAGTAGTATATAGGTTGTGGAAAGTCATAGAATAAGTAGGGGTCTAAGAAGTAGTAGTAGAAAATAGTAGTATGAGCCGTATAAGAAGAAGTATAAGTAGCAATATTAGTTGTAGTACTAGTAGTGGTTAGCCGTGAAAGAAGCAGAAGTAAAAGTAGAAGTTGTATAGGAAGTATTAGTATACGAAGTAGAAGTATAAGTAGTAATATAAGTAGTAGTAGTAGTAGTATAAGTATCAGTATACGTAGTAGTATTACAAGTAGTAGTAGTATATGTTGTAGTAGTAGTAGTATAAGAAGTAGTAGTATAAGTAGTAGTAGTAGTAGTATAAGAAGTAGTAGTATAAGTAGCAGTAGTGTAAGTAGCAGTAGTAGTATACGAAGTAGTAGTAATAGAATACAAGAAAAAGTATAAGAAACGCGCAAGTAGCATAAGTAAAAGTAGAAGTTGCAGGGAAAGTAGCAGTATAAGTTGTGGAAGTATAAGTAGGAATGTAAGTAGTAGTAGTATAAGTAGTAGTATTAAAAGTTTCAGTATACTTAACAGTATTATAAGTAGTAGTTGTAGAAGTAGTAGTAGTATAAGTAGTAGCAGTATAAGTAGTAGTATTATAAGTGGTAGTTGTATAAGTAGTAGTATAAAAAGTAGTAATGTATAAGTAATATTAGTCTAAGGTCCTGTATACACCATCCCTGGGCTTCAATTATATTTGAGGTAATTTAATATAGATAATGTGTTTCGTTTAACTAATTGCCTAACTATGAAATTACCAAATGCAGCAATTACAATTATTTGCCCAAATAATGAAAATGTGAATTGAAATTGAAGCCGTATTAGCAATTTGCCTCTCACATTTCTGCGGTTGGCTTTCGCGTACGCAAAACTCGTGCTACTTTGTGGTTGAGCTTCTATTGCCGTTCGGTTACCGTGAGCAACCACTGCTGGGGATAGATGGCTGGTGTTTAATTAATTAAAAAATAAAGTGCTCATGTGTAATTATGCTTATGACAATTAATTCTGATCACATGAAATATTCACGCTATCAAAATATTATAATAAACAACAGGGATTTTTTTTTGCGTTCTACTGCTGAAAAATTGACTGTTAATGTACCCCGTCATCAAGTTACGTTGTTCTATATGCCTTTTTTCTTCTACTATTTTTCCGGACTAGATTTCATAATTAACAGGAAAATAAATAGCTATTAAATGGTTTAAATAACTGCGGAGTAATTACAAAAATAAAGTAAACAGAGGGCGAATGAAAGCTGCACAAAAAAACTACAGCAAAAGGTGGAGTTGTGAACGAATGGCAAATATTCTGCATAGAGTTAGAGGCATTGAAACTCCTTTCCAGCAGATCTACCTGCTGACTCGCTGCAGTGCAGGGTATCAGAAAGGGCAAACGTTTAGGCAAAAGCAAATTTTATAAATGCTAAAAAAAGGTCTGCTGTTGCAGCTCAACTTTGAGAACGGGCAAACCATTCAGAGGCACATTCACACAGGCACACACACATACTTAGGCACACACAATTGCAAGCCGCAAAAGTCGCTTACACAACATAAAAATGCTTTTAAAATGTCAAAGCGCGTAAAAGAAAGCCTAAAGTGCGACGGAGACAGAGACAGCCGGTTTGGTTTGGTTGGTGGGCATGTCCTTAGCGAACGTCAGGCAAAGGATTGATGGCAGCGCTTAAATAAGCTTGGCTTGAGGGCAAAAGTTCACATTGCGTATACGCCGCATGGGCTTTGTTTGTGCGGCGGCACAGCACAGTCAGCGCCTAATCAAAAATGCTTTGCGTGCCGTTTGAAGTTGTGCTGCATACAACACAGTCCAATAAACGAACGCACGCAGACTCGCATCACATCACAGTTGGGTTCGCTGCCTTTGAACTGCGTGTGCATATCAAGTATGCGCCACTTTGACTGCGTTTTATTTGCGTTTTAATAATGCTAAACGTTACAGCTGCATAGCTCACAATGGCCTAACGACTCCATTGATGAGCCGTTGAGCACAAAAAGAAGGAACTTTTCCACTTGTTTACGACCGAACTGAGTTGAGGAGTGAAGATTTTCAGTTGGCTACGCTACTTTACGACGAGCTGTCAGAAACAACGCGCAAAAAATTATTTATACAATGTGAACGCAGAGCTGAGCTGCTGACATAGCTGCCATCAACTCATCAAGCCATTATTTTACCCCTGTCCTGACCCTTTTCCCATTGCCCAAGCGACTCGTCGTGAATAATTTGGGTCACTTGGCGGCAGTTAGTCAGTCAGCTGCATTGTTGCTGCCGCTGCTGCTGCTGCTTTTGGTGCTTCTGTGGCTGCGGCTGTTGCTGCTGGCGCTGCGGTCGCGTTTTTCATTGTCGGCATGCGGCAATGGCATTTTTCAAGAGTATCAGCCTCCCTGCTGCCACCCAGCCTTAAACGCCTTTAAAGCCCAAAGACGACATAATTAATTAAGCAAGTCGGCCTGACTGATGTCCCAGCGTCCGCAGCCTTGCGCTCGCATTGTTATGCGTGCCGCGAAAGGGTCGCACATTTAGCCGGGCGCCTGCGAACGGTCAGTGTCGCAGTCGGTCCACTGAGAGAAAATCTAGTTACTTTTGCGGAAATTTGCACATATGTTGTATTAAAATATTTTATTTATAAGAAAAATTATTTTATTTATATAAAATTATAGTTAATGTGATATAAAAAATTAAAAAAAAATATTTTTATTAATTAGAAAAATTATTCAAAATTTTATTTTGTTAATTTAAATTTTAAAAAAATTTTTGAAGGGGAAAACATATTTTTAATAATATTTTTGCTTACATTTTTATATGAAAGCTTTAAAAAACTTATAAAAAAATGTTCAAAAAGTTCTTTAAAATTAGATAATCAAAGCTCTGAATTTTAGGATTCGTGTTTAAAGAGTTGGGTAACTTAAAAGAATTAATAATAATTTAATTTAATTTATTTCTTTTCCATATTTGATTTACTTTTGTCTCTACAATATACGATTCTTTCTCTCAGTGCACACTGACCCCTAGCCAGTGGCTCGCGTAGCTCATTTACAGTCGTAACTCCATAGCACTGAAATTTATGCTGCCCAACTGGCCAAAAACTGGAGGCGGCTTATGGCCCGCCATACAAAAGTTTCCGAGCTGCGAGTGTGTAATAATTTAATAAAACGCTCTAACAGCAGCACTGGATGTAAATGTGAAAAGTTTTCAAATGTTTGCACAGCCAGCAGCAAAAAAAAAAAAATAAGCAAAATAAAACGACGAAGAAGAAGAGCTGAATGCAGCTACCAAAAAAAAAAAAAAAAAAGCGTCCAGTCCGGAAGTGCTTCCAGCGCTCGCTGTGATTGCCAACATGTTGTTGCTCTTCATTTCTATACACACGACTGTGTGTGTGCGTGTGTAAGTGTTACTCTTGTTGTGTGTTAATTTTTAAAAACTGCCCAACAGCCAAAAACTGCAAAAAACTTTCCACTGCAAATGAAATAACACAAAAGCCATTGCTGTGATTACTTTCCTTTCGCCCGTCAGCTGCGCTCTCAGCCTCCAGCTCCCAGCCAGCATTGCGAGGGCTGGGCAAAGCTGAGCTGAATAGCGCCCAATTTTGGAGCTGGCTGCAATTCTACAAAAATAACTGGACATGAACTGTTGCAATTTTAATGCATTTCCCGGCTACTTAGCTTTTATGCTGTGGGTGCAATGAACTCGAACTCCAACTTCAACTCGAACTCGAACTCGAGCTCGCACTCGCACTCGATCTCGCACTTGAATCCCCTTAACAACTGCTCTTCAGTTTAACATTTCAAAATGTTTGCTACTTTCTAGTGACGCACAGTTGTTATTATGTGTGCATTATATGGGGTAATTTGTTTTTAAATTTAATAATTTATAGAGAAGCTGAAATGTAGAAGAAATGAACTGAGAAAATTGGCTGAGTTTTGTTGGAAGTTGAAGCGGGAGTAGTTTGAAGAAAGAGTATGAAAGCCATCTAAATGAATGTTGAAAGAAGAAAGGAGGTCAAATGCGGTAGCTATAAGACTTGGAGCAAAGAGCATTAGCTTTCAATAAAAGCAGAAGGTGCGACGACTCTATAACTCTTTAGCAAGTTTGAGATGCTGCTTCGCTGGAGAGTGCCTGAACTACATACTTATATACATTGTGTTATATTTTTTTAAGAGCTGAAAAGGTATAGTCAACTTTTAATATAAAATTATCTCGAGCAGAAGAAGAAAACAACCAGAAATTTGCCCTTGAATTTAGATAGAAGAGCGGCAAATAAGTTTTAACTTTCTTGCCTTAAGCTTTTTCAACTTAAAGCATTAAGCTCTCATGCTGCATAATTTTGTTTGGCTTCGACCTCTATTTGATCATATTTTGTATTTTTTTGTTATTTTTTTATATATATAAATCAGTTCTGTTTGTATATTTTATAGGACAAGCTCTAACCATTTGTATGCTCAATTCATTTTGTTAGAGATCGAAGAGTAGCAAAAGTTTGCGATAGTTTTTAAGCCTACCTAAGCCTACCTGAAGCAAAACATCTTTGTGCTCATGCTGCTACGTCTCTCTCTATATCTCTCTGTCTCTCTTTTCTCTTCCCATCAAGCTCCAGCCCTAACCCATTTTAAGCCCTAATTTTCCTTTGCTCTTCTCTCTCTCTCTCTATTATATTCTTTATCCATGCTATGATTATAATCTAGCATCTTCACAATTCTCGTAGCTTAACTCAAAGTTAAAATATTTTGCTGCTCGTTTTGCCTTTAACTTGCCTTTGTTTCACTTAATACGCAGTCAGCTTCATAATTTCTTTTGCACTTAACATTTGCATAGTTAACAGTCGGGAAATGTGTGTTAATGACAAAGGTAATCAAATATATTGAAGCTGTCATCTTTTGTTTATTGGCCGGATGCCGCAGCCGCAGACGCCAACTTCAAATGCCAGGCCGCACAGTTAACACCACAGTCAATAAGAAGTTTAATTGTATTTATTTAATGCACGCTCGTTTCTCTCTTATTATTATTGTTGTTGTTGTGGCTGTTGTTGCTGCGGCTGTCAGCGGCCATTGAAGCATTCCCCCAAGTATTGTTGTTGTTGTTGTTGTCGCTGGTCAATGCGATTACGAGTACTGTTTGCATTGATTACAGCTCTGACAGCCCTTGTCATGGCTCGGGCTCGGGCTCGGGCTGCTCTCTTTCATATTCGATTTTCGATTTTCAATTTGTGATTTTCGGTTTTATGGCCAGATATCTGTATATTTATTTTAAGTTGATAATATGCTGACAGCCAGCGCGCACTGTCTCCCATTCAGCGATATGGTTAAGTGTAAATTAATTGCATAAATTAAGCAAATGAAAAAGGCAGCGAAACAAATGACTGTCGACCCGGCGTATGCGTAATGTAAAGTGTCAGGTGCTGTGCGCTGCAGCCTCTTTCGCTGCTGCTGCTGCTTCTGCTGTTTGTCCCACTTGTAAATGTGCAAATAATTATCTAAATAATTGAAAAGGGATACCCTTAAGGGGCGGCAAGCGAAGCGAGAACGCAAACAAGCCATCAAACAGACGAACGACGACGAGGCGAACGCAGAGCAGAGCAGGTCAAGAAGCGCGCTAAAAACGTCTTGAACGTAATGCTAATGCGGCACTTTGGCCCTTTGCACGCGGCTGTCAGTCCCTGCCAGTCCTGCTGTTGTTTCCTTTTTAATTATATATGTATATATGTATGTATAGACAACAACAGGTCGGTAGCTCTGAAGGATCTGTGTGTTGTTCTTGGCATTCTTTTTATGCATTTTTGTATACCCTATAGGAAGTGAAAGAGGAAAAGATTGAGGCATACTCTCACTTATGTGTACCAAGCAGTAACTGCTATGGATAATAGAATATATATCTATATACATATATATATTTATATATAGAAATACATCTGCCTACCTCTGGCTTCCTCCATCTGTTTGTTCGTATGATAGCATCGGTCTCTGAACTTCACGTACTTTCTCTCATACTGTCTCTAGATAGAAGTCATCGATTAACCTTTGCTTATCATAAAATCAATTAATATTGATTAAAAAGCAGCTAAGATCTCAGCTCTGTCAATCTGCTCCACATACGTCCATTCTCACACTCCCGAGTCAGGGTATCTCGCAGTCAGTCACCTACCGCCTACATCCTGCTTACTTGCTTTTTATACCCTGAACCCATTGAAAATGGGAAAAACAGGGTATAATGTTTTTGTTGAAATGTATGTAACAGGGAGAAGGAGGCGTGGCAGACCCCATAAAGTATATATATTCTTGATCAGGGAGACAAGCCGAGTCGATTTGGCCCTGTCCGTCTGTCCGTCCGTCTGTCCGTCTGTCCGTCTGTCCGTCTGTCCGTCTGTCTGTCCGTATGTATGAACGCGTCGTTCTCAGAACCTACAAGAGCTAGAGACTTGAAATTTTTTATGTAGGTTCTTGTATAGCACGAAAAGATCGAGTTTGTTAAAAAAATCGATAACTGTCTTAATTTTAATGTTATCGATTAAAAACGAAATCGATGCTCCGTTATATAATTATATATAATTCATCTTTATAGCTAGAGTCTTCAAATTTTGCATTTAGTGTTATGTGAGCATTACACAATTTCGGTTTTTGCTAAATTTTGGATGCCACGCCCCCTTCGCCTCAAAATTGTAAGTCCCGTATTTCAAATACTAGAGACTTGTGCTTTGGCACATACATACATATGGATGACACGATCACGCCCAACAAGTTTGATCAAAATCGTTACTCTAGAAAAAAAGTTATTAAACATTTAATTTCCCATAGCATTGCCATGCAAAGCAGCCAAAGAACAGCTGACGCACCGATTGGCGTGTGTGTGTGCGTGCGCCTGTGCGTGTGTGTGTACGTTTTGCTTGTAATGAACGTACATATGCATGTGTATATAAAAGAAACAAAGAATGCTTGGAATAACGGTTCTTCATAGGGTTTAGGGTATACCCTTGTCGAGCGGTCTCGACTAGAGTTTTCTTACTTGTTATGCTCGCTGTTGTTGGCTCACACCTCTTTGATTTCTTGGTGGAACAATTCATTTTAGCGTGTGATCTCTGCCAAGGATGCGGCAAAGTTTAAAGTGAAAGCGGCTTTTGAGTTGCACGCAGCGCTCAGCACTCTCCCTCTCCCTCTCCCTCTCCTAGCTCTCTTACTCCCTCGCCTTTTAATGGCTGCTTTAGGTTCTGTAAGCCAATTAGTTCTTAATTTGCAATTTGTTTTGCTGCAGTTACCAAAAAAAGTAAAAAAAGATGAACGTAAAAGAAATACGAGCGAGCAGCACCAAAGGAGTTAAAGGCAAAGCCAACAAGCAAACGAGCATATTTAAAAAGTTTTCCCTCAAACTTTGCCACTCGCTCGTTGTTTTTTTTTTTTTGCCGTGCCCCCATTGTTGTTTCACATTTATTTTCTTCTTCGTTTTTTTTTGTGCTCTGTGTTTTAATGCGAAACTTTTAACTAAATTAATTCCTTTTGGGCTGAGCTGTTGCTTATCTACGGCAACAAAAGAGCAGCGAGCCGTTTCGTTTAATCTTTTCAATTTTATTTCACGTTTCTCCTTTTCCTTTGCTTGCCCCTTTTCACTTCCAGCTTCATTGTTTAGCTGGATGGAGGAAAAAGGCCTGATTGCACCGGCTGATAAATACCTCTTCAATCAATACACATATATATATATATATATCTATATATATACTATATAAATTATTTGTTTGTTTGTTTTAAAAATTTTGTACTTTGGAGCTGCCATAAATCATGCAGCGCAACACGCGGCGTATACGCAATAAAATTGCAAATTAATATTTCAGTGGGCTTTCACGCTTGCACAAGAAAAAGGGCCCCGAACACAAATATCCGCCATAAAAGTAAATGTCATAAAACGATGTGTGGGCGTCTAATACGATGCAAGCAACGGTGTGGGTGTGGCAGGTGTTGGCAACAACAGCAGCCGAGTGTGTTCGTCTTGCTGCTCTGAAGTTGATCGGGGAGTGTGGAGTGGAGGCGAGATGTCAGTGTAAGTGAAATATTTCCAAACAAATAAAAAGAAAAATGCGCCACAAAGCAAACGAAGGCAAACACAAAAGGCAAAAGTGAAATAAAGCACAAATAAAAAGAATGAAACAAAAAAGAATAAGAGAAGGTAACATGACATAAACATGACATTTGACTTTTGTTTTGCGCCTTTTGGCTTGCCTGCAGCCTAGCTGCTGGCCTGACAGCTCACAGAGAGCGAGGGAGAGGGAGAGGGAGAGAGAGGGAGTCCGAGCTGTAGCTGAAGCCAAAGCCAAAGCTTTGGAGCTCGTCCCGTCTGGCACGTGACTGGCCGCGCTTAGCGGCTAAAAGCTCTGCAAATTATATGCACCTTTGTCAAGAAATTATAAGCCCGTCACCGCCAGCTTGGCACGCGAATCAAAAATGCACGAAGCGCACGCACACTAACTTTGGCGTACGGCATATTTCATGAGATACTTAAGAGGAAAATAATAAATGAATTTTCTTAACATTTAAAATAAATTTGAAGAAAAATTTAAAAAATAAGTGCTGAATTATAAATATTAGATATTAAAAAATGTAACAAATAAAAAATATGAAAATATATAAGAAATAAACAAAAACTTATTAGGATGCATTTTTTATATCTATCAAAATTATAAAAATTTTAATTTTGAATATAAAAAAAAATTTAAAAACTTAAAGTTTTGCATACAAATTTTTAAAAATTTAAAGTTAAAAAAAGCTAAAATTTTTTTTATGTAAAAAAATATTTTAAAAAATGTAATAAGCTAAGTTTTGCATATAACAAAATTATAAAAATTAAGAATTAATTAAATAAGAAAATATATAAGAAAAATATTTATATTTATATAAAATTGAAAGAAAATAGATAAAGTTTTATAAAAGTAAGAGAACTTGGACAATCATTTACTTTTTTGGCTAGAGAGTATTTAATTGCTCTAACATTTTGTGGCATAACTTTTGTAGACTGTCTAAACTGCGCCTATGTTTCAACAAGCTTCTTAATCATAGCTTGCTTTTTATGTAAAAGCATTTTGTCAATAAAATCATAGGTCTTATTGTTGTAGGTTTGTAGTAGTTCTGCTCACAGAATTCCTTTCGAAAATAACTGTTTGTATTGCTTCATTTTAACAAATCTTCAATGCAATATAATTTACACTGAAGATTAGTCAATAAAATCCAAATTAGCTTTATACAGACGACTGGCTCGCTTCGCTTTGTTAATAGTCTGTGTCTAGTCAACTTTATTTGATTGACTCTCCAAACATATTTGATTTATATATGTTTATTAAGTATATTAATTTCATTGGTAATTTGGTAAATTGTTTGCACAAACCAATATGTTAGGCTTTGCTGATATTTATGTGCGAGCCTTTAAGGAAATGAGCCGATGAGCCTCCAATGCGGCCCAAAAACCCATAACAATAAGCAAAGTCTGGCAAAGTCGCAGAAGCCAATCAAAGTGGCAAAGCAATGCCCATTCAAGTTGAATGCATTTCGATAAGCAACGTGGAGCGTATTTCCCCTCGAAAACCTCATGAAGTCCACACTCAACTTGGTCCTGGTCGACTGTTCAAACTGTGAAACTTTCTCGACATTTGGCAATCGACAGTTGCCATAATAATTTGCCACATCATTAACAGCTCAGTGCATAAAAAGCGATGGCAATGGCAATTGGACATGGAAACGTTGGGGCGTTGGCGGGCGCCAAGTCCCAGTGGACGGGCGCTCAAGATCAAAGCGGCCAGCGACTTTATTAGGCCAGGCCGACAGAGAGAGAGAGAGAGACAGTCTATGAAGTAACTTTTATACATTTTTGAGTACAAATTAAAATGGCGTTAAATGTAAGTGAACTGGATTTGCCAGACGAAAGAGAGAGAGAGAGAGAGAGAGAGAGAGAGAGAGAGAGAGAGAGAGAGAGAGAGAGAGAGAGAGAGAGAGAGAGAGAGAGAGAGAGAGAGCGAGAGTCGAAGTTAGTGAAAAGCGAAAGTCGACGCTAGGGACATTAGCATTTTTAATTTCCAATAAAAATGCAAAAAATAGCCGCACAAGTAGGCGATAAAAAATTAATAAAGCTGCGATTATACTGAGACTACACAGGCTAAAGCGATAGTCAGAGAGGGAGAGAGAGATAGAGAGATTGAGAGAGAGAGCGAGATAGTACGTCTAGGGGCGTGGCAAGTCAAGTAGAGAGCTGTGAAAATAATTTGAAATTCAATTTTCGACAATGGCACACAAAGGAATCGCCGCCGAGCGCTTTTTTTTGTGGAGGATGGCAACGGCTCGTTAGAAAGTGGCGAACGGGGCGAAGCTTGCAACAGAATGAGGCACCTGTGGCAATAGACAAAGATAGAGAACCAAAGACAGAGGCTGAGAGCAGAGAGCTGAAGCATTTTTGCGAACGCTTGTTGAATGGCCAACAATTGCAGTGCCCCAAGGCAGGCGCGGGCCAAAGGAGCGGGTTGCGGCGCCGTGGCAGCGTGACAGCGCATTCACTTGTAACGTGGCACGGAAAATTTACGATTTTATTACTCAATAAATGCAAAAAACTCGCCACTCGTAAAAACCGTGCTGCCTGCAGAGCGTCCGACTGACTGCTGCTGCAGTCGCTCTTGGCGCTATCTTTAAGTCTCGAATTTCTACGAATTTAATTCGGTAAAGAGACTACGGCAGCTCACCGAGAATCACCCTCTTGCACGCCGTTAATGTTGGCAGGTGAAAATTTCGAAATCCCTGGCGGTTACCTGGGCGTGCCGTCACTCGCCCCACTTACTCTCGGTCATGCATAATTTAAAATTAATTTCAGTTTTTGGGGTCGAGCTGTACAAAAACAATGGCAAATGCCGTGAAATATTATACACACATACATATATATATACACAATATATACATATATCTAGAACAAAAACGTTCTTGCCATTGTGTCTTATTAATAGGCAAGGAATTGAAATTTTATGGCCAGCGAGAGCTGAGGGTGGCTGTTTGATTTTTGATTTGGCCAACAGCAACTGCGCCTCGCTGGCTGCTGCCTGCCTGCCTGTTTGCCCTTTGAGGCCATTCATCAAACGCCAAGTGCCAAATACCAAAATGCCAAAGTTCAGAGTTCGCATTATTAAAGCGGCCATTTAACCCCCAGGTGTCTCTCGGCGCCCAAAAGTTGAGGCAAATATTTGCAGTGCTGCCAACATCTCGGGGCCGCGGCAGCCAAACACACATATGCGCGGAAATAATTATGAAGTTTGCCCAAAAAGTTTGCGCTCAAAAATTGTGGATCGCAAGTTTTGTGTCTGCTGCTGCTTCAACTCGGATTTTTGTTTGTTTGTTTGTTTGTTTGGCTCCAATGCCAATGAAATTTTACGAGTTAGTTGGCAAAGAAATGCAAGTGTAATAGGATCGCAGTCGAGTGAGTGTCAAGACTTTTAATTGCAACAAAATAATTATGGCGCCCCTTGGCAAATTCCAAATTGCAAATTGCAAATTGCAGATTGCCAGTTGCAAGTTGCAAGTTGCTAAAGTCTGCGATGCTAAACAGACGCTCGATGCTGCACTTAAAAACTTGCGAAGAGCAAAATTAAAAGCAAATAAAACAATGGAAACTATAACAAAGCTGGCATAGGGCACAGAAAAAAGAGGATAAGAAAGGATGCAAGCCCAAAGACAAGGACTGGTAAATACCCTGTAATAAGTGGCTAAAGCTTGAAGAAAGGACTAGACCATGGAGCTCGCAGCTCGCAGCTCGATGATCAATGACTGCCAAAGATACACATTCAAAGGTTTAGATATGAGATGCAGTCATAGGGAGAAGTATATTTGTCAAATACCCTGTAAGTCTTACAAATACTTTGAATGCAAACAATGGCCCCAGTGTGGCCAAAAAAGGGTCGCAATCAATAGTTGCTTCGCCTGTGTGTGCGCCTCAGCCACTGCGAACAGCTTGGCGAGATCTTAAAGCACACTCAAGGCCAGGCAATTTATTAGCCTTGGAGTTTCGACCGGGTCGCCGGGCTCAAATGTTGCGTACGAATATTTAGTAATTTTTAGTGCGCATTTGGGAAACTGAAAAGTGGAAAGTGGAAACTGAAGCAGGACGAAGCGGGCCAAAGCATTTTGCAGTTAGTTTGGTTTAGGTTTAGGTTTTCTCTTCTTCTTTTTTATTTTTTTTTTAGTATTTTATTTTACATTTGTTGCTGCGAACATAGTTTTACTTATTTTTTTTATGACTGCGCAAAGTGCGGCCAAAGTTTGCACTTGCCTTGAATTTTTAAGGCACTTCCGAGCGGGCGGAGCGGGGCGGTGTCGGCGTCGGCGTCGGCCAGTAAAACAAAGGCCAAGTGCTGAAAACGATTTGCCATTCGGTCTGCTGCCATTTCATTGTGCGTGACGCATGTAGCCAGCTGCCATGCACTTCAAAACTTTACCCAATTCCCGAGCACTATATACACACACATACACTTTTGTCTATCTATGGCCATGGCTGCCAACTGTTGTATAAAGTTTCAGCTACACACATTGTTGACTCGCCGCTGCTGGCCGAAATGTGTGCTTAACTGTTGTCGCCCACACACACACACACACACGCAGTCGTAGTTGGTCAGGAAAACATGCAGCAAACTATATGCAGAGATTTGTTTATAGTATTTTATACTTAGTTGCAGAAAGTTAAATAATTTATCATTTAAAGCAGCTACAAATTATTTTAGGGTCAGTGGCAAGGCTGCAAATATTTTATTATTATTTTTGAAAACTTAATGAATTTATGCTCCCAACTTTTACCTAAACTTGCAGCAACATTGACTTTCAATCAGCTACCTGCCTCAGCTTTCTGCCTGATTTAACTATAATAATAAGAAATGGAAACGCTTAACGCTTTATTGCCTAATGGCTCCATTTCTGCTCCAACATGCACCACTATTATGGCCATGAATATGCTCAAATGGAATAAATTACGTGATCTTATTAACTGTAGTTGAAGCTGCTGTAGCTGAGGCATAGACACGCACGCCGTGCTCCCCTAAATATAAGTTTATTCGGCCTGACTAATCGTAACTAAGATTAACTGTTGCGCGGCATATATAAATGCTGCACCTTTTCCGAACTCCACGTGTGGCTGAACGGGCCGAGGGGTCGACTCAAATTAAGTGCCCAGTCGGTAGCTTGAAATTTATATCAAAAAGTTAACGCTAGCAAAGGCCACAAAAATCGTGGTAAGAGCTAAGAGCGAGCCCTCTCTCCACACACACACATACACACAGAGAGACAGACAGTTCAGTTCAGCTGCTTTGTTCTAGTCCATTTGAAAGTTGGCTGCTGCTTCCGCTCGGCTTTGGCTGTGCTGGTCTGGGCGCGTGTATAAATCTTGTGCCGGTTTTATTTGGCTTAATGACCAGACGTGCACGGCTCCATAATTTACGGGGCGGCATGTAGATGAGCGCCAGACAAAGTAGGCGATGTCTATGTCTGAACCCAGTTTGGCCATTCGCAACGCTACTTGAGGCAACATGTTGCGCTTTTAGTGCCACAGCCAGAGTTCCGTTCACTACTTTGTCTTACTTTGCGGTACTTTGTTGCGGCTTTTAATAGAAATCCTTTGCACAGTTCCAGCGCAAAACACCTGAACGGACACGCAGACGGAGCCACGCACTCTGATTATCCCAGACTATAAGCATTTGGGTAGGGGTTGGCCGAGGCTTATGCAGAGCAACAACAACAGCAAAAAAAATTATAAAAGATACGTCGTCCGAGTAAATCTCATAATTTATTTAATTGTATTTTAGTATGTTCAATAAATTTCTATTAGTGTCGGTGTCACCAACTGGCCTGCCTCCTGCCGCTGCCGGCACGGACCCGCATGTGGCAGCAAACCGCAGGCAAACGAATATAAAGAAAAAAGAACCAGAGCCCGAACGAGGGGTGTCAACTGGGAGAAATGAGGACACCAAGCGTAACAATATAATAAAGGAGATGCCGGGCAATGGGAAGGGGCTCAACTGCATGCGCGCGAGTGCCATGCCGAGTGCGAGTGCGAACAATGACTGACCAAATATTGACATAAATGTCAAACTCAAATTAGAGCTCAGGGTCAAGGGTCGGCCGGCATAGACAACCAGGCAGCCCAGCCCAGCCCAACCCGAGCAACCACCAATTTCTTTTACTTGGATTTCGAGTTCGTTTCCTTTTTTTGTGGGCAGGGGTTGCCGGCATAACCAAAAGGCAAACACACGAGTTAAACTTGTGGACGTGCAACCCAACTAATCCTAAATAAACAGACCCACGCACAACGCACCCAAACACTTGAGCCATTATGCAATAAAACAATGAAACAGCTAAACAGATGCCAACAGACAATGAGACAGAGCGAGAGAGAGAGGGTGAGAGAGAAATGAGAGTGTGAGTGAGACATGGAGTGGGACAAAGAGATTATGCAGCAGCAGAAGAGGGAGAGAAAGAGAGAGAGAGATTATGCAGGAAAAGCATATTGAAATTGTTTGAAAAATAAATGCAACGCGGCAATGCGAAAGAACAGACAACGCGCGTATAGGATTAATGCAACACTGAGAGAAAAAATACTGAAAAAAATTAATTATATAAATAAATAAATCAGAATAATAAAATAATAGATTTAATGCACAAAAATAATATTTAAAAAAATTGTAAATGTAAAATAAGAATATTTAAAGTTGTTTAACAATAAATAAATAAATCAGATTAATGAAATAAAATATTTGATGTAAAAAAATAATATTTTAAAAAATTTTATATGTTAAAAAATATATAAAAAATATAACAATAAATAAATAAATCAGATTAATGAAATAAAATATTTGATGCAAAGAAATAATATTATGAAAAATTTTATATTTTAAAAAATATATAAAAAATATATAAAATTGTTTAACATTTTTTTTTCATACCTAATTTTATAAAAATATTTAAAAATTAGTTAGAAATAATATTTTTATATTTTTGGTATTAACAATAATTTTAATTAGTTTTAAAAATTATTCACAAAATTTATATTTATATAAATCAGCAATAGATTATCTTAAATAATTTTTTCATCAAATAAAAATTTAAAAATTTAGTTTTTATAATTATAATAAATATTTTAAAAAATTAAAAAATACTATACTTTTTTTAAAAATATATTTCAAAACATTTAAGAAAAATGTATAGTCCCTATATAAATTAGCTATATAAATATCTGTTCGTTTCTTCTAGTGTAAGTGACTGCGTGCTTGGTGGCACTCAGTGGTTGCTGCCGTTGCCGCTGGGAGGGGGTGGGTGACTGTGTGGCAGCCATAAACTAGCTGCCAGCAAATGAGCAAATTGTACACTAATGCAGGGCATTATTCGAGCAGCGGATCGGTTTGAGTATTGCTTTGGCTTTGCCGTGCGTCAGGCGGCGGGTGGTTGTGCCGGGTGGGTGAGCCAAGCTGAGTACTGCGTTATTTCACCTTTAATCCGCACTTAGCCCAAGCAACCAGCCACACACACACACGCACACACACACAGATGGCACCAGCAACAACAGCCAAATGCATTCATTCAATATGCGTGGCACTAAGTTCGCGTTAAGTCGATTTCAGTACCACATGGCTCTAAAGCATTGTGAAATATGCGACTGCAGCACATCCGGCTGCAATAAACTTATAATTTATTGCATTATACATATATGGATGCGCATACATATATCCGAAACAGTTTAGCTACTAATTAATTTTTGGCCAGCTCACAGCTAACTGGCCTATTTCAATACGGACACTGATTGAAATTGAATAAGCCTCAAGGCAACCAACAGACTGACAGTCTGACAGATTGTTGAGCTGTGCTCGTAATCACAATGGGGCATTGCAAATTAATTGAGTTGTATTCTCCGAGCTACGTCTGTAATATACATAACGCAAAACCTCAAGTAGCCGGACCAACAACAAAATATCTTTCATAGCACACAAAATGCAGTCAGCTAAGGTTACAACAGTTGTAGTTACAGATACAGATAGAGATGCATATCACTGGAGCTGCTGCTAAATATTACAAACATGCGTGCATTGTGTCCATGTGCCATATAATTATGGCATTAATATGCCAATGCAAATATATGCACATTGCATTGTAACACAACACTTTAGGCCGAAGGCACTGTGCGTGTGTTGGGTGTGTGTGTGTGCCGATAAGTATCTGTGTTCATTAATATAATTATAAGCCTTGCGAAACACCGCTTACTTCTCATTAAGTCTTATTAATTTAGATCAATTTCCATTGCTGAGGTGTTAAACAAATTTATTTTCGATTCTAGCTTTAGGTGTTGTAAATAAGATTTGGGGAGTAATACGAAGTGGATATATAAGTAGTAAGAGTTGAATTGTGAAGGTTATTCTTTATATATATGATCTTTATTTCTTATGTATATATATATATTTGGTCTATATTTCTTGGTGGGTTTATCAATCAATCTTCAGCTAAGCTTACTTCAGGCTCAATCTTAAAGTTTGAATGGAACAAGAAAGATATAAAGATATCTTTAAAGTGCTCTAGTAGGAACTGCTTGACTTGACTAAGTTCAGTTGAAGAATATATATACCTTATAGTGTCTGCTAAGTATTCTTCTGCCTGTTACAGACTTATTAGCAAAGCTAATATAGCCTGAAGTTCCATTTTCATTGGGTCTTTCTCCTGCTTTCCTTCATACTTGTCATGTAAGTTCTATTGTTCACATCTAAATGCTTAATGTATGTCTAAAATTAAGCAAAATTGACTTCCATATCATAGTTACTAAGTAAACACAGCTCATTTGGTCTATCAAAACTCTATCAGCCAATGTCTAAACAACAATTTGCTTTCAACTGGCCTGACTTTCCCATTCATTGAGTTTTGCGTTCTGATTGAATGCAATTTTGGCATTCAGATGTGAGTGCTGCTGCTGACCCATGCTTAAATTTCGATTTTACAGTTTACCTTTGGATTTTTGGGCTGCTGGCAGCCCAATCCCCGCCTAACTCATGTTGTAGTAATTAACCATGTGTCCGTTGCTGTGGCCGTTGCCAACAATTAGTGATAGATATTTGGCGAGTTAACAATGCAACTGCTGCTGCTGCTGGAGTGGAAGAAGTTGCGAGTCGCGCTTTGGTTATGGATATGGTTACAGGAACATTATGCGCCAGCCCCAACTTGCCTGCTGCTGCTCTTCTCGTTGCCTACTCTATATTTTGTGAAATTAGTTGCCTGCGGTAGCTGATGGGCTTTAATTGGAATACAAATACACGAATGTGAGCAGTGAGCAGTGAGCAGCTGCAGCTAAACGAAAATGCATTCAACAATTCGCATTTTCAAAAGGGGTCCGGGCCCAATTAGAAGCCTATTAAACGGGGCATCCTTTTATTAGCTGCTGTTGCTTCGGTTGTAAGCGCCACTAATTTCGCTGGCTGCCCCAGAGCGAGGCAACAAATTATTGCGCGCCGACTAATGAATAAATATATATACATAAGCTTCGCTCCGAGCTGCTTCTCATTAAATGCATTTTTGTAGCCAGCCCAAACGTCTGTCGGCAAGCACTGTCTGCCAAAGGATACGCTATTATTATGAACTGGCGAGTTCATACCTAGCCAAAAGGGGTATATTGGTTTGTTGTAAGGTGTATATCGATGTATAAGAAAAGGATAAAGAAAGTGGAAGAAATATATGAAAAAGAGTGGGACAAAATACTGGCAAAGTCCTCTTGCCACGCCCATCTTCACATTATATAAACTACCAACATTGACTGCCCAAAGTTTACAGCATAAGCAAAGCTCTTCCTCAACTACTTTAACAAATTAACTACACTGCATTAACAGTGTATCACGCAGTCATTCAGGCCCTTCAGTGCTTTCAACAAGCGCTCTGCCTCGCTCTCTCTCTCTCTCTCTCTCTCTCTCTCTCTCTCTCTCTCTGTGTATTAGGTTCGAATATATCTCGATATTAAATTAAGTTTTCCTCTCGTATTACCCGCTAATGTAGTTGTTGTTGTAGTTTTTGTTGCTACTATTTTTGTGGTGTTGCTGGCGTTGAAGCTGCACTAATAAGAATGAGCGCACAGGCACACGCACGCCAAAAATTTATAGCTAAAAGGCGGTTATGTGCCTGTCTGTGTGTGTGTGTGTGTGGGTGTGGCGAGAGTTTGAGGCGTGCCACATAAACTTGCTGCTATTATTGCAGTTGTTGCCGCTGCTGCTGTCTGATATTTAAGCACGGTGCAGTTGCGTTTGTCTGCCGACTGCGATATTTAAATCCATGTCGATGTTGTGGGTGTGTTTGATGATATGCCAAACAGGAGCACAAGAGGCAGAGAGGGAGAGGGGCAGGGAGCGAGAGAGAGAGAGTGAGAGCGAGTGAGTTGGGTTGGGAATTGCGCTGTTGGCTTTTGTATGCGCATTAATGCAACGACTCTCATGTTTATTCACACACAAATTTGCAGCAAATGCAACGCACACTAACTGCGGGCGATAGTAAGCGGATGCGGATACATTTGCACTCAGATAGATACACACACACACACACATACCCTCTCACTCACTCTCCTTCTCCTTCTCTCTCTCTCTCTCTCTCTCTCTCTCTCTCTCACACTGCCAGCCATTGACAAGCTGCTTTCGCCCCTGTTGCGGCGGCTGCCACTGCTTCGGCTTCAGCTTCAGCTTCAGCTGGAAATGCGCTTTACATTTTGCACACGCTAATACAATTTAATGGTCGCATTAATTTGGCGCATCTGTTGCATTTTAAAATACACAGACACACACATGTACACCCTTAGTCTCTACGAGGTCTAACCGCAATTGTGCGACCTGCCTTGTCGTTGGGTGCTTAAAACATTTGCCAACTACAAATAAAGTTAAATGCATTGAAAAATACAACTAAATATTAATTCCGGCATCGGATACAAGCACAATACGCCGTAATCTAATAGACGTGGCCGCCGGGCGTGCCAGCCCCGCCCTCGCAGTTTTAACAGCAGCTACAAATTGTTTTGCTAATAGCTGCTGGCTTTAGCCAACACATAAACGAGACAACTTTTATTGGTATTAATTACACGAGTTTCTGCTTGAAGAAACTTCAGAGAGCGCGATCTCTATATTTAACAAATTTTGCACATTGATTGAATGGAGAAACTTGTATTGAAGATTGAAGAATGCATATAAGGGAACTGCTGATAGAAGTTAAGTCTGATTGTAAGAGCTTAGATAATGAACTTTTATATTACAAAAATTTAAATAGTGACTGATTGATTGAGTGATTGATGGGAAATAGATGAGAATACTATCAACGAAATTTGATTAACTCGGAACAATGAATAGTTTTTTAACAGGTAAATCTTGTGAAGCAAGAACTTAAAGATTTTCTATATATAGTAATGATTGATAGATTGATTGACTGATTGAACAACTTAAAGAGCTTAAGGAGTAAGTAAGTGCTTGGTTTATCTTACAGAATGAACAAATTCCAAATAATTTGTAAATAGGTTGTCCTGATTGATTGATCATCAATGATTGACTGATTGATTGGTAGTCAACAGATTTTTCAGAAATACTAAACCATTGTTCTTGAGTTGTATATTTGCCCCTAGCATAACACTCTCTCTTTTGATTGACCAGAGATTGATGATTGATGGAGATGATTGATTAACGAAGAACATTTTTCGAGCTAAAATATATGAGTAGCTCATAAAATTTCATGCTCTTGCTTAATTTTACAATAAGAAGCAGCTCGTTTCTAGTTATCCTGTTTGATTGATTGACTGATTGAAGATTAGAGCACGCTCTAAGCCCAGGCAGACAGAAAGCTAGAGCTTTCAGCTTTCTGATTGATTGCCTAATTAACCAATTAACAATTCAGCAGCAATCAACGCCCAAGCCCGCTCAAAAGCCCACATTTTCACATTATTACCCAATTTAAATTGGTCTCTAAGCTAAGCCTTAAATTTGATCCGAGTGTCACGCTGCGCTAATCAAAATTCGTATTCAGCTTTAATGACTGTAATGCGACAGGTGTTGCATGTGCAACAATATATGAATATGCACACTAAAATATTATAATTTCAACTGTGACTGCTGCCAATTAGGCCGTATTCACATTTTTACTGTTATATTATTTCTGCCCAATTGGATGTTGATGCAATATTTTGGCCACATTATGCAGCGAGATATATGCAAATGGCAATCTGCGCCGCGTCCCTCTCTCAAGCTGTTGTAAATGTCAAAAATTAAAATATTAGAAGTGGCAGGCAACAGGCAACGAAATCAACTGCAACCGAGCACCGCAGTTGCCACGCCCATCGCCCACCGCCCCTGCGCTGCGCTCTGTGGCATGCCAGGCGTTGCACTAAGCGGATAAGCGCTTGTTAAATTTTTAATGCGTAAAACTTGAAACTGTTTTACGCGCATATTTGCCATCAAATATTTTAATACAAATTGTTGCTGCCTGCGCGTGTGTGTGTGTGTGTGAGTGGCATATGCAAAGTGCAGCTGCTTTCGGAAATAAGCTTTATGCATGCCACATGCCACATGCCACATCGCCTGCCATGCTAAGTTTTGCCTCACTTCGGTTAATGCGTCAATGATGCATTTATTTGCTGATGGCCAGAAATCAAATAAGAAACTGGAATTTATATTTATTTAATTTATCGCCCGCATGGCAGCTGAGTGGAACTGGAGTGCGTAGTCGCTGTGGATGCGCAGAAAGAAAGAGTAAAGCTGGAAGGCTCGAAATGCATTTAAATAAGAAACTGTATTTATATGCATTTAATTTGCATACCCTGTTGGGAGGGAGGGTTGATTAAAGGGCATATTGATATACTAAAATGGGTTGCTTGAGGCCTTCGTTTTTGATGAGACTGAAGATCAATTTCGTTTTTTCTCTCACTCTCTCCCTTTGCTGTCGCTTTCTGCAGCTTTTTCTCAGTCTCTCTAGTTCTCTTTTCTCTGTCTTGCTCTCTCTTTATCTTTCTGGTTCTCCCTCGTTAGCTTTCTGTCCCTCCTTGCCTCTCTCCTTCTCTCTTTGTTTCTCTCTTTCTCTCTTTGCTTCTTTCTGTGCCTCTCTTCTTCTTTCTTTGACTCTCTCTTTTTCTCTCTTCTTCTCCCTTTCACTTTTTCCCTCTCTCCTTCATTCTCTTCCTCTTTCTCTTTTACTCTTTCTTTCTCTCTCTCTCTCTCTCTCTCTCTCACTCTCTCTGTCACTCCCTACCACTCTTTCTCAAGATTTCTTATGCTTTATCTCTCTTTCTATCCCTTTCTCTCTTACTCTCACTCTCTCATTATCTCTCTCACTCTCTCTCTCTCTCTCTTTCTCTCAGTATCTCTAAGCCTGGCTGCATACTTACAGCTTCTTCTGACTGTTCACAGAGTGTCTATCAGTTGTGCACACTCCCCTCTCTCTCTGTCTCTCTCTCTCTCCTTCTCTCTCCCTGTCAATTGTTCAGTGCATGTTGCTGTCTGTGCTGTGCATTCTGCATTTTAATCATAAAGTCCTTGATAAACATTTTTCAATTAATTTTTATTTGCTGCTGACGACATATCTTGCTGCATACACACACACACACACACACACGCATACTCTCGCACTAATACTCACACACAGTTGAGCCTCTCTTGTTGTTGTTGCTGTTGCTGCTGTATGGCTGTAGCAGCTCGCTCCTTTATCTGTTTTACGTATTTCTTTAACGAATTTCCACTTGTCTCGCTTTTTGAGGCAACTTGTCATGCTGACATACGCATTGTCAAGCACATTCACGCACACACGCACTCTCTCTGTGCGAGAGAGAGTAACATATGAACGGCCATGCATGAATATATATATACATATATGTTCGTATAAAGTATGTACTTTATCTGTATATGTGCAGCACTTGAAAACTCTTTGGCAACATTTTTGGAAATTTTGCACAACTTTAGCAAAAGCTAAAAATTCATTAATTAATTATTTTAGAAAATGTATATTTTTTTTTGTAGGTAAAAAATTTGAAACAATTTAAATAGAAAATTTCTCTCAAACTAAAAGTTAATTTAATTATTTAATAAAGTTTGTTTTTACCTCAAATATTTATTTTCAACTTTTGCCAACTTTTTGCACTTAATGTGTTTCTTTCAGTGCATTATTATGCATGTGTTCGATATATGTATATACACACACACACTCTCTCTCTCTCTCTCTCTCTCCACACGCACATTTAACATTTTAAGTAATTCCTTAAACAACAGGTCGCCATTGCCAGCGAAGTCCTTGCATTATCCTGTGCCTCCTGTTGCTGTAACTGACGCTGAGTGGCACTCAGGCTCATACACACACACGCACGCACACACATGTAAATTGAATTTAATGTCGTGTGCCAAAAGAAGAAAAAAAAACACGAAACCGAAATGAAATGAAGAAAACGTCGAGAAATGCGCGACGCACACATAAATATACAGAAGTACATAAATTTAAATTATTTTTTCGTGGTTTCATTTGTTGGTCCGCCTGCGTCTTTTATTTATGCTTCTTATTTTATTATGCCTGTTGCCCAGCCTCTGATCCTTGCTGCCTCGACTCGACTCGACTCGACTTGCCTCGCCTCGCCTCGTATGCAATTCAACGCGTCTCGAGGAGAGGCCGAAGACGAGCGCCCGCATCTGCAGCATGCCAAATGTATCTGTAGCCGTATCTTCAACTGTATCTGAATCTTTTAGCTGTAACTGTATATCTGCGGCTGTCTCTTAGCCAACTATGCGACCGCAGCAACAACAACAACAACACACACACACACACACTTGCATATCCTATGTGTGCCTCCTGCTCGTCGTTTGCATAAAGCATGTTAACTGGGATTTGACAGCTCGTAAATAATATTTCGCTTGTTTGTTGCGCTGCTCTCTGAGAGCAACGACTTGCACAAGGACAGCTGCGCACAGTGGTAAGAAAAGTGAGATTTAAATGTCAATCAACTCCTGAGCTCTATGTGCAATAATTCACATTTTAAGTAGAGAGAAAGTTGACTATTGTGAAACTTCACTCAGTCAATCAATCTGTCAATCAGTCTTTAACTTTACTAAATACTGTTTCACTCGCTTTACATTACACTTTCCATACGGAACTCTTTGAAATCCTTTACCTTCAGCACAGTAATCATTGGCAGCATTCACTCAGTCAGTCAATCAATCAAACTTCAATCTAGCAGAAGCTCAATCAGCTTAATATTTAATATATACATCAAAATCTCAGTGCTCTTAGCTTGCCTCATGTCTTCGCCTTCATTTACCAAATTTGAATTAAATTATCAAATTCTTTTTTATCAAATTTCACCCATACTCGACCCACTGTGCGCCTGCCGCCCACACCTGACAGTCAAAAGCATGAAACGCATTTTATTTTTCAGTTTGCTGTTGTTGCTGTTTTTTTTTTGCTTTGCGTTTTCTTGGTTCTTGTTTAAGAATCTTTTTACATGACACATGTGAGCTCTGTGGATGGGGCCGCTGCTGGCGGAATGTCTTGACATGTGCCTGGTCTCAGAGTCTTTCGCTCTCATCATCGGCAGCAGGAACAGCAAGAGCCACCCACTCACACATACATCCACACGTCCATTGCCACATCGAGTCGCTATAATGGCGTGCTGCTTATTAAATTTTCATGAGGATGTCGCGTGGGTATCTCATTTGGCCGATTCTCATTGCGGAAGTGGATTAAAATTAAAGGCGCAATTGGTGGGAAACTTCAAACGCGACTTTAATTGGACCCAGCGAAATGGCATGAAAACTGGCCAGCAATTCGATTGCCAAACTGAATTAAAACGTGGCCAAGACAAAACGAAAATCTAAAGCGCAGCCCAGATGGAAAATGTTGGAAACCACAAAACCGATAGACAGCGCCAGAGAGTGCGGGAGAGTGAGAGAGATTGCCAGACAGACGACAGCAGGACCGAGAAACCCGCAGACGCGCTCAACTGGAAGCAGCAGCAGCAGAAGACGAACATGTTGAAGACGACGATGAGGCAGATAGATATCGAAGGTCGTCTCGTCAGGGGCGTGGGCGTGGCGCCGTTTGAAAATCAGACATGAGACAGAAGCTTGTGGAGCGGCAAACGAAACGTGGACGATAAAAATAATACGAGAGGCAATTTCGATTTATTGACAGGTGCTCGACTTTATTGAAACGTTTAACTTGAAAGCCCAACCGAGTCGAAGACACACACGCAGAGAGATAGCTAGCAGCGACATATGCAAACCAAATTGTGCAAATCGATAAAAATTATGCGAATCTCTGTTATGATTTATCAAAAGCGAAACGGTATTCGCATAAATTTGATGGCCTGTTCGCCTGGCTAAGCAGGATGTAGGCCGGAGGAGTGAGAGAGAGAGAGAGACGTTCGTTTCCTTCGCTTAAATTTAATTACAATTTTTGCTCAGGACACGCACTATTTGTCAGCGCGCCTTGGACAGTGCGGCACGTGCCACACGCCCAGATGGCTAGAAATAGTTGTTGCTGGATTGCTTTTATCAATTCCCAGACATTATTTAATAATCAAAATTGAATAGTCCTAATTCGCAGCGATGACAGGCTGCAGCAGCAGCAGCAGCAGCAGCGGCAGCAGGTGAGCAGTCCATAGGCAGTCACATATGCGAGCGCCACGTGTCACACACACACACACACACACACACACACACACACACACACACATAAGTAGTGGAGCATACTCCATACACACACACTCACGCACAGAATTGTGGTTTTCCTTTTGTCGCTTCCGTTTCCGCATAATTTTTGCAAACGGAAGACTTGAGAGCGTCGCGCTAACAAAACATTTGTTAAAACGGATGACGACAAACGCAGACAAAAGCACAAGAAAGAGATGACAACAAATGAAAATGGTGTAAGGGAGAAGGTGAGAGGGGGCGAGGGAGAGAGAGAAGGAAAGGTAAAGCACTTGCTCTATACACTCAGCAAAAGATTGAGTAATAAAATATAATTTTATAAACAGAAATATTTTCAAAGTATTTCTATAAAATGTCTAGACTTTGAACTAAAATTAATTAATTTAAAAAATATAATATAATTTAAAATATATAATTTAAAAAAATTTATATAAAATTTTAAATAAAATTTAAATTAAAATTTCAGAATATATAGATTTCAAATATTTTTTACTAAATTTATTTTATTTTAATCAAAATTTTATACAAAAATATATTTCTAAAATATTTCTATAAAATGTCTAGACTTTAAATTAAAATTAAAATAAATTAATTTAAAAAATCATAAATGAAATTTTAAAATATATTCAGATTAAACCCTTCGAATAGTTATTTAAAATATTTTTTATTAAATTGTTGCCGAAACTCTTCTCTATTTTCTTTAATTTCATTTAGACGGCTCATGTAGTTGCCTTAGTTACACTTCTCCTACAACTTGAGCGCAATTTCTTCAAGTGCATGCGACGCACACTAATTCCGCCTTAAAGCTTACATAATTTTGTACCTTACGCAACCTTGGGCCAGCTCATGACCCGCACCTGTCCAATGCGGGCACGTACGAGCACCAAAAATGTGACCCCCATCTGCGCCGACTTCACTCACTCCTTCCTCTGGCTGCCTGACGGCCTGCCTGCCCGCCTGGCTGGCTGGCTTGCTGGAGTAAAAGGTTGCATGTGATTTGTGTCAGGCGGGCTGAGCGTACGAAGCGATATGTAGCCATGGATGCCAGGATGTGGCACAGACTATATATTATGGGCGCCGGGCGACAGTTACAACAATAAAACATTACGGATGTCTTGTCGCTCGTCTTGTTGGCCGACGCGAGTCGAGCCGGGACCGGGCCGGGGCTCGGTCGGCGCACGGTAATGAAGGATGCCAGGCATTTTCTTGTTATTTTCGTTTCTTTTACTTTTTGTCATGCCAGTCGTGGCGGAATTATCCATATAGTTAATGCGTGTTGGCCGCATCGCATCAGCTTACAAGCCTTTCTGCACAGGTAACGCACGCACGCACCCACGTTCGCACGCACAGTGTGACGAAATGCACTCAAATTGATCGTTACTTGAGCTTCAGGCATAGGTAGGCATGCATTTAACCACTGTAACTGGCTCGGCAGCGCAGATAAATAATGCCTTTTGTCGGCTTGGCTTGTCGGTTGACTTGCAAATATCACGTTACGCATACGCCACGTACGCCAGGCCAGGCCGACAGATGGCCGGCTGGCTACAATGACAATGCATTTAAAATTCATTAATTGAGCACATTTTCAGCATGGCAAAGACTATAAAAAAAGGGGAAAATGGCAAGTGTGGCCAGCGGAATATTCAACGAAATTTCAGATAAGTTTCATATAAATTTCACTGAAATTTCAGCTCAATTTTTGCGATTCCACTTCATTTGGAAAGTGAGCCTCAAACAGGCTCTCAGAGCAGAAAGTTGACTTCACGCCGCATAAATTAATTGACTGCTCAAACAGCAGACTGTCTGCGTTGTCGTCTAGCCGCACTATCAAAAACTTGTGTGCCACACGGCTGACCGAAGTTCGAGTTGGAGTTCTGGGCCTTCGCTTGCCTTCGCCTGTCTAATGCATTTTTCATGGTGCACGCGCGTCGAGCCCTGCATCTCACTCACTTTGTCTCTGTGTGTGTGGGCTCACTGATGCAATCGAATTAAAATTTATGACAAAACCATTAACAAAGTTGCCGCCACGACGACATTGGCAGCCAGTCAGCCAGCCAACCAGCCATTTGCCAGCCTGATAGAGTTTCTCCAGCCAACGAGGTCACATGCAAAACTTTGCCCTTTTTACTATGGCTCTGAAAGATCTGAGAAAGGAACGGGCAGCGCCTGCAGTTGCTACTGTTGTTAAACTTTTTAAATAAATCGATGAGCGCAACGATTTAAATGTCGACTGCAATTAGCTTTGGCTAGGCCAGTGGGTGTTGCTTGCTGCATTAATGCAGCGGGGTATGTTGCGCTTAAGAGAGTGTATGTAACAGGTGGTTTTTTTTTTTTGGTGGTTGGGTACAGAAAGAAAGCTCTACATGTGACATATATGGTATTAAGGTCTGTAAGATTGTAAATGGCATTTATATCTAGTCTTCAGAGTGTTTTCTGTAAAACCGATAAGTATCGATAAGTTAATCGACTTTTTTTCAATTGTATTTAGCATTTTTAGTAAGCATACGAAGTTTCATAATATTTAGAAACTGTCTTTAAATAACTATATATAAGCTATAGAGTCATCTGTCTGTCTTGTTCGAAAGAATGATAAATATCGATACCTTACCTATGACATTTTATTATTTTCACACACTAAATGGAGTAATCGACATATGTATAATTGGTTTAACTTCATATTAAGCTAGGCTTTTTTATAGATATATTCATAATTTTCGGCAGATACAGTGATATACTCGTTTATCGATATATATCGATATATACGAAGATGCAGAGTTTGAGAAGAAGACACTCAAATCGAAAAATAATACTTGAAATTGCAACTGTCTACAACTATACAGGCTTCCACAAGTCAACTACATACATACTATGGCTTCATTTTGAAGATCTCTAGTTGGATCTGCCGCAAGATTTCTGCGTTCTTTTCAGCCATTCACTGTCTACAAAGTCTTAAATTGTTAAATGATTTAAATGTACGTTCCTCTATTTGTGCATACCTCGCATAGCTGGCGACTTGGTCTGAGGCCAAAGAAAAACTGGCCGCGTGCGCTGGCATCTCAGACATCTCTGCCAGGCATTGCTCCGAGGCTTGGACTTGGGAGGTCTCTATCGTCTGGCAATTGCGATAAAATGCTTCAATGTTCACTCTTATTGGCTGAGCGTGAGGAATTTTTATATTAATTTATTGCTGCGACTCGACGCTGTTCACGTTCAAAAGGACGTGGCAAGGTGGCCCGCTGAGGCGTAGACTGGGCAATCGGTTCTGGCTTTTAAATTATGAATTGAATTGGCAGCGGGACTTGGTGCCAGGTTCATGGCAGCCTTTGCGGCCTGTTTCCTGTGTGCCGCCCAAGCACTGCTTTCTTTTTTTCTTCTTCTTTTTTTTTTATTATAATATTTTCCTTTTGCTGTTTTTTTTTTTATATTTTTTATTTTATTATTGCGTTTGTCGGATTCGGTTTTAATGGCTTTTTAAATGCCAGCTGATAAATGGCCAGCTGCATGACAAATGAGATTTCCGCTACAAAGTGAGCTCGTTGTTGTTGTTGTTGTTGTTGCCTACTTCTTGATGCAGCGTGTTTAATGCCAAGCTGAAGCTTATTAATAATTTTGTATGGCTACTTGGTTAAATTACAGGCAGGTGATATAGCCGACGCTATGCACTTAGCTACGATATTGCGCATACGCCAGCAGGTCTCACAAACGTTTTTGGCATCAGAATTAAATGGCATTTGTTTCGGGAGAACGGCAACTAACAAGCTGCCAGGCAAGACACACACACACAATGCCATTTGCTGCGGCTCCCTTTCATTCCCAAAGGCTTTGGCCGGCGCTCGAGTTGCCTTTGGCGTCGCCTTGACGTCAAATTCTTGCGCACCGATGGCCCGGGGCTACAGGGGCAACAACAGAGACAAAGACAAAGACAGAGACAGCGACAGTCAGCCAACTTTTCGCGTAATTTCACGTATTTTGTGCAAATACACTCAAATATGCCACAACAGCAACAGCAACAACTTTGAGCAAACAAAACAAGCAATTTTTTGCGCATTTGCCTTTAGTTGTTTCTAGTTGTCTGTCGCACACACACACACACAGCCAGGGACTTTGACTGGGGACTGCTTTGTCAGTTTTTACGTAAAATTAAATTTTATTTATTCATACATTATATTATTTTATTAATGCGTCTGCTAGGCAATTGGCAAATCAAGCGTGCTCCTACTATGTATTCTGCACTGAGCTAAAAAAAAGGCTTGCTAAAAGTACTTTACGAGCATTGTTTAAATATTTGCACAAATAATATTGATTGCTTGAGAGATAGAGAGAGAGAGAGAGAGAGAGAGGCGGAGAGGGAGCACTAGCGACGACTGAGCTTTTAAACTAATTGGGTCACAGCTTGGAGCTGACTCACTCGGAGGCAGGACAATCACATCCTTCCGTTTGCTTGGCCTTAAAAGGCAAACAGCAAATTGTCTGCGATATAGAGCAAAAAGCGCAACTTCATGCGTATTTGTTGTCCTTCATCGAACAAACGTTGTTTGCTTTGAGCAACAATGACGCTGCACTTTCCTCAAAGCAAACACCAGCAGCTAGCCAGCGTCTGTCCTCATTCAATATTGATAATTCCAAAAAAGAAAAAAAAAAATAAACACTTTTAATGAACACTCTCAAAGATATTAAAAATAAAGGCAAACACTAGTGCTGCAGCGCTAGCAAGTAATATGTATTTGTGTCTTAAATAAGTCATTTCTCAGTTCTCTTCGTGCTGCTGGCTTTAAGACCAGAAAGAGTTTCAATTTCGTTTCGGAATTGTATTGCTGCTGGATGGACTCTAAGCTGAAAGTGATTTGCCGTAACGATTGTGGCTCTCAATTTACTCGTAAAATTGTTGACAGCAGACCGAAAAGAAACAAAAACAAGCCAGAGAGGTTGAGACGGAAGTGTTTGACTAGGAAATACCCTGGCCAAAGAAACATGCTTGAAAATGATTATAAATTTATATAAAATGAATAGGTAAAGATGATCAAAAAACGTATGGCTAGCTTCTATAGTCTATGAGATCTTCTTACAGATGAAGCTGTATCAATTCAGCTTTTAGTGCTGTCTCCCTCTGCCTGTTGGCGAAAACTATCAGGACTTTCCTTGGCTTTAGGGTATCCAAAATAGGGCCGAGTACAAAACACTGCAGCATAAATCCAGGCGCTGTGGCATGCGCTTAAACTGATTTTTATGTGAGGAAAGGGACAGGCAGAGGGACAGCGGGACATCAACTGGTCAGGACAATAGTGCGTAAAGCCGGGGCAAATTGTCTATTTAGAAAAAAAAGGATACAAGGTCAGCCACACTGCAGCAACAACAACAACAACAAAAATAGACAGTTGCGACTTAACGACCCTCAACATTTTATAGTCTATAGACGAAGTCTGAATAATTTATGCGCCATAAAAATGAAATCGAATTGCTGCTGCTGCCGCTCCCGCCTGGTTGCTGGTCTCTTAAAAGGGAGTCATCAGGAGGCAATTTATTGCGCAAAGCTTGGACATATGTGGGATTGGGCGGCGACGGCTACAGGTAATCAAAAATGCGTAGCAACTCACTTTATGCAAATTAGTTTTAAATGACAACAGCAGCGGCAAAAGGCGAAAGTTGTTACATAAATTTCGAGCGGGACAGCAGTTAGTGAAAAATAAATTAAATTAAATGAGGTCGAAAACTCGTCCGAAACCAAAAACTGTAGCTTGACAACGCGATAAATTTCATTATTGAGCCCATGACCCAACAAATATTTGTTTATTGCTTTTGTTTTGCGGCTGCTGCTGCTGCTGCTGTTGGAGCACAAAATGTATGCAAAATAGCTTAAAATGATAGGAAATTGCAATACAAATATTTGCACTGCAATTTCGTAATCAAATTAGGCTTAGCAAAAACTTTGTTTTGTTTATTAATTTCGAGCAACTCCTGCAAAAGTGCCAACGGAGTTGTCGCCTCGCGTGAGAGTCGAATTGAAATTGAAGCGAGCGTCGCTGGATATGGAATTTAATTGAAAGATAGTTTTCCGATGCGCAAGGCACATGAAATTGCAAAAATCTCGCGGCGCATTACGTGATCTTGTTTCCCAATGCGTTCTTATACCCTAAGCAGCTAGGCTAGCTGTAAGTGGGGTATATCAGTTGTAGGTTAATATAGGTGAACAGGCAAAGGACTTCAGGCAGAGTGCTGCTGCTTTAAGGCATATCCTTGCCATATATAGTAGATTGACTTGCTGCAGTACAGAGTGTGTTTCAGTCCCGCCCTATTAACTGGCAAGGTTCTGACTTGCTCCGGCATCTTGGTTGGCCTGGTCGTGGCCTGGTTTTGGTCTGCTCTGCGTCGCAATCGCAGACGCAGCCAAAGGTGACGTGACTCGACTTGAACGTGCGCCCCATTAGTGACATCTAACGTGGTTTCTTTTTGGCTGCAGACGGAGGGGGGGGGGGGAGGGGCGCAGCGTAAACATGATCATCATGCATGCCGCGCGCGCCATTCACGTTGCCGCATGAAAAGTGGAAAATCGGGTTAACAGTGCCAAAAACGCAGACAATGGCAACAACAGCAGCAGCGACGTCGATAAATCAGCAACAAAACACGCCCCACTTCTCACTCGTGCCGCCCCCGTGCATCTGTGCTTCGTATCACTTGCTGCGTGGCATGCCACAAAACGCTGCACGCAGGTCGTTGGGCTAAAATAGATTTAAAATTTATAAATTATGAGCATTTGTTGCAGCAAATTGAAATGTTACATTCACAGCGTGCTGATACTTCTATTCAATGTGATTTAGCTGGTCTCCTCCCCACCAACCAAGGCTTCGCAGCTTTGCAAATAATATGATAGCTGAGCACAATGGCATGCCTGAAGAGTGCATCGAAGGCAGAGTCTGCCTGGAGCTAAATAAATACAAAGTCTTTCTAATACGCTTATATACCCTGTAATATTGGAGACGCTTATTAAGGCAAAGGAAGTGGATTTTATTTATTTATTTAATAATTTTTTTAATATATATTCCTTTTAGTTTCTTTCTCTTTCTATATACGGCTAGCATCTCAGTGCCTTTAATTTAATACTATAACTGTTGGTAGCTGAGTGATGGAGTTATGCCCAGCTCAAGGAATTTGCTGCTATGAAGAGCTGCTATGCTGTTTTATAGGATATTGCTATGCAGTCTCAACTATCAATATTTAATATTTAAGCTTAATTTCTTCAGTTAGTATTAGTATCAGTAGAGTAAAGCTTCTTCTGCTTCTTGATATGTCTGTATACAGATTATATGCTCAACAACCAAGACCTTTTGCCTTTCAAGCTATCGTATATCCAACGTTCTACAGCCTTTCCTCTAGCTGCTAAAATTTTAATTAGATTAAACATTAAGTATATAATATTTCATCGATCAGCGAAGTAATACTCATTAGTCATCAGTTAATTATTATAATTTATTAAAAATTATTTAAAAAAGATACATATTTATCTTCTTCATTTATCTATTCTACTCTAAAATAAATATGCAGTCAGAATAGAATCAATTAAGTTAAGATATCTTCTTTTCACTTCACTTTTCACTTCTTCTCACTCCTTAAGTTTCTATATAAAAATTAATATTAAACAAGTAAGAAAACTCTAGTCGGCGGTCCCGACTAGGAGATACCCTAAACCCCGCGCTATCTGCGTTAAAATACTGCATAATTAGCATTTCGTATAAACGCACAGAAAACTAAATTCAATTCATTTCAATTGTTTAGCTAATAGCGAAATGGTTCGATTGCATAGCGCCATCCAAGTTTCGAACCAACTGAGCAGCTGATAATTCGCAAATCATAGCGCCATCTATTGGAAATATGTACACTAAAACTTGCGGGTTTTAGAACTTGCTAAATGCACGCAGCTCAATGTGTATGTGTGTATGTGTGCACATGTATAGGAAAACAGTTTGCTTTGCTTTGCTGGTCACGTGTTTGGCCGATTGGCAAAATGTTTTGTTTAATAACTTCTGCGCGAATTAATGGATTTGAATGAAATTTTCAGCTTATGTTCAACATATTTTATTACATTTTTTCCAATTTTTAAAAATGTAAACCCATTCATTTACTGGCTTTGAGTGCAACTAACCTCAATTTAAATATTTGGGGAAATTTGGAGCCGGTATCCAAAATTTAACAAAAATCAAAATTAGAGAAAATAAATATAAAACTTACAAAAAAATTTGGGGTCTCTAGCTATAAAGACGTGGGAGATATAATTTTATAACTAACATTCGATAATGTTTTTAATCGATAACAATTAAATTAAAATAGTTATCGACTTTTTTTAACAAACTCGATCTTTTCGTGCTATTCACGGACCTACATAAAAAATTTCAAGTCTCTAGCTCTTATAGGTTCTGAGAACGACGCGTTCATACATACGGACAGACAGACGGACAGACGGACAGACGGACAGACGGACAGACGGACATGGCTATATCAACTCGGCTTGTCATCCTGATCAAGAATATATATACTTTATGGGGTCTGCCACGCCTCCTTCTGCCTGTTACATACATACGCCCTCCAACAAAAACATTATACCCTGATTTTCCCATTTTCAATGGGTTCAGGGTATAAATACTCGTGATTGCCATAGAAACTGAGCGCAAATATTTACATCCACGCAAAGCACACAAATAAGTTGTTTATAAAGTAAATAAATTTATATGGACTTGAATTCAGCTTGACCTTTTGCAGGGAGCTTCATTTTAGCACCTGTTTTATGGCCCCCGCTCATTAAACGTACATACATATATAGAGATGTCTGTGTAAAAAGTAAAAAACTAAATACAGAAGAGCAAGATGTACTTTCATCATTAGATGGGCCTGCGGTCTGTTAGGCTGCCAGCCCTCAAAGCTGTCCATGTCGATAGCCAGCCGACCGTCGCTCGTCGCCCGTCTACTGTAATCTGCTGTCAGGCATATGCAAATATGGCCGAAGAGCATGTTGTTGTCAAGTCTGAACAGGCTCTGCTCGCTTACATACACACATTATGCTGTCCGAATAACCAAAAAGGCCAACGGCACAAATGAATATGCGGCAGAGACATAGGTAAAACGCTTTGTTGGACAGCAGATGGGGAGAGACAGAGACACGGAGAGTGGGAGAGAGAGAGTGGGGGAGAAGACTGTAAAAATTCTTAAGATGCCTGCAAGGCAAATGCTGCCTCAGCAGCGCTTAACTTAACTTAAAGTTTTTGCCCGGCCACAGCCTAGGCACGTGTTATGAGCGTTGCGCAGGCAGCAGGTGTCGCATACACACCAAATATTTCAATAGAGCTGCGAAAGTTTCATTGACTTGACAGGTGGGGGGTGTGTGCGTGGGGCTGGGGCTGAGGCCGGGGCTTGGGGTGTATACATATATTTTACAATAAGTTGGCCTAAGTGTAATTGTTACCGTTTAAATTTCCATTAAAGGACGCGCGTAGGCAAATGGCGGCCCGAGGGTTGAAGAAGCCGCGCTACACACAAAATATGTCACATTTAAGCTGCGCTTTAGACAACCACAACAACAAACATTCTCGCACAACAACAATGTAAGCGGAAACAATGGCGACGTTTACAACAAAAGCCGAACGCTTTGAATAGGCCGCCCGCTATTAACAAACCATAAAGTAATTTCTTGCTTTCCTGCACGGAAATTAGACATTTTGTCAAGGGAACACTCAAGTTGGACGCCAGCGTCAAGGATAACAATAACAGGAACAATAACAAGCTAAACAGGCCGGCAGGACACTCGCCCGCTGCTGCCAAGTTAAAAGTGAAAATATTATAATGAAGTATGTTGTTAGCTGCTTCGAGATTTTGCAAATGTATCCATCAGATACGCTGCGGAGGCTCAGCAGAAGGAAATAAAAGAAGAAAACAACATTTTATAAGTAAACACGCAGCGGCAACAAAAAGTTTGTCTATTTAAAAAGTTTTTTTTGCGCAAAAGTTATAAAACATGAAAATATTTCTTAATTATTTTTATAAACAACGGCAGCAACGTCTCGCTACGTAGCGGCCCCAGGGACTTGGCTCGATTTTTGGCCAGCAGGACACCACACCGCACCACACCCCTTAAGCCTTGTCTGGTTAGGCAAGCGGGTCGATTTGCGTCTTCGAGTGCTGTTTGTCTTGCTTGTGATTTTTCTCCTTGCTGCTCTTTGCCTGAGGTCAGGATTCTGTTTGATTAACATAAATACAGGACTACAAGCGAGAAGGGAAAAATTCCAGCATCACTGAGCCTTTTCATACTCGTTCAGCGCGCATAAAGGGTATATGTGGACGCGGCTAATGGCCAGCTGGCCGTAACGTTGCCCCTTTAAAGTCTGATCTGAACGCGCATACTGCAGTCGCTTGCGCCCGTCTAAGTTAAGCTGACATAATTCTTTTTTCTGTCTCATGCAAATGTTAAAAAAATTAATTAGCTAAACGCAAAAAATTTGAAGAAAATACAAACTTAAGGCTGAAGGCTGAAGGATATATTCCGAGAAAGGTCGTGCCACTCACCTGCAAAGAGAGAAGAGGAAGAATAAGCAAAGTGTATCAAGGAGCTTAAGATATTTTCATAATTAATTGAATAATATTTTTTTTGGGGCAAATATTGAAATATAACTCAAAATATGTAAATATATAGATATATATATTGATAAATATATATACATATATATGTCGCCTGACAGTAATTTTGATTGCCGTTATCTGCATTTTATGATGCTTCTGCCGCCACAGAAAATTTCCAAATGGTTTTTGATATATATACGCCTGTGTTTTGGCCACGGCCATAAAATGTGGCGAATGGATAAACGGAATTTTTGGCGGCTGCATTTCTATTTCTATTTTTCATTCAGCTGTAGCTTTGATGATTTATGCTCACCCAGAGAGAGAGAGAGAGAGAGAGAGAGAGAGAAATAGCAAATTGCCAAAATGTCCACAAAATATTTTAAGCATTTGTTAGACTTTAAAGATTTCGAAAATACTTTCCATTTTTCAATATATTTTCTAATTAATTAGCCATGTATTTCGTAAATAATTAGACAGGGCCAACTGTGCCTATTGATGCCAATTAATAAGGTAAAAATGTATCAAACAAGCTGCTTAGACTGCCCTCCAGGCGGACTTATTTTCCTTTTGCATTGTCCTATTTAAGTAGGGTCCTGTTTTGCAAAGAAGCTAAACAATTTCTCTGTGGCACAACTTATTAACCCGCCATCATCTGGACGCCCACGCTCCGAGCCGGCGCGCCTGCTTCAATTATGCCCAAACCCCAACCGATTCCTTTGTTTATATATATATTTCTTTTCTCTGTTTCTACACATTTAATTTTTTTATATTTCTACTCGGTTTTTTGTTTTTTTTTTTGGTCTATCTTGAAGCTCTTGTTATCTGCGAGTGTTTGTGGCCTGCATATTTGTGCTGTACGACTTTTAGCATTGCCATTTTGCCATTTTTTCACACACACACAGACAAAAAATTTGTGCTTTTTTCAGGCATTTTCCGGAGCCTAATGCAGACCTCTTTACCCTCGGCTTTTGTTTGTGTGTGTGTGTGTGTGTGTGTGTTTGCATTTGTCCTCCTTTGCCAGCTTTGCACCCGCAACAACAACAACAACAAGAACAACAGCAACTAGGACAACGTTCGCCAGAGAAACTAATTTCTTGCCGTTTTCTCCCGTTTTGTGTTTTCGTGTTTAGCTCGCGGCTGTTAAGTTTGCTCCATTGTTGTTCTTGTTGCTGCCGTTGTTGTTGTTGTTATTGTTGCAGTTGTTGCTGCTGTTTAGCTCTCTTCGGCTTTTTTTCCTGCAGTTTTGCGATAGCACGCATTTCGCTGTTGCTGCGAGTTGTTCTGATACCCTGTACGAGCATAAAATAGGGGTTGCTTGAAATTAAAATATTATGTACATGAAATTATTATTTTCTGGCTTCTGTCTAGGTAAATCCTATTTTTTGATGATATAAATATATATTTAAATTCAATTTAGTTCATTTATTTATATTATAATTATAGAAATACATTTAAAACATTTTTTTTTTAAATTTTGTGCGTGAAATAATTTTTAGTATTTTTATTCCACATATATTTAAAATATAAAATATTAATATTTTTATTTTTATTTTATTTATCAAAATTTATTTTAAGTATTTTTATTTAACTCTTTCATAAAATAACAATTTAAATATTTAAATACATTTTTTACATATATTTAAGTTATAAAAATAAATTTAAATTATTTTTATTTTATTAAGAAGTCCGTTCTCTTTCTTAGTTTAACTATTTCCAGATCATCGCCAAGTCGAGCATACCCCACTGTAATACGCTCGCTTGTTGTTGCTAGCTTGTTAGCATGCCATAGCTGAAATGGCATTTCCTGTTGTTGTGGCTCGACTTTGGCTTCTGCCCAGGCAAAGTCCGCCGGCTAAGATATTTAAATTATTATTCGGCGTAGACAGAATGAATTTGATTGGGGGAAAAACTAAGTGAATGTAGCCCGAGGGACTTCACGTGTCTACCCCATGCGGCCTTTGTGCGTTTCACCTGACAGGGGTCGAGCCAGCAAGAGGGCGGCAAATGCCACCTGGATTGCAGTTGACTGAGTGAGAGAGAGAGAGAGAGAGAGAGAGAGAGAGAGAGAGAGAGGGGGAGAGATAACAATTCGTTGCATTCAATTTTCGAGAGAATTTCTTTTCTTAATTAGTCGCAGTCTGTTTAATTTATGGCATCTGCTGGCTGCCCCAACCAAAGTTCACAGAGGCATGCAGCGTGCAGCATGCATGGCCCTGACTGTGAATCTGTTATGAATGTTCAATATAATTCACATTCAATTGCCATGGGCGGAAGGCGCCACATGTTGTTGCAGCCACACAGGCATAACACTGATGGACAGCCAGCGGGCAAGCACACGACTGTGGCATCCAAACCCCTTGTCAGCGTACGCTACCGTAAACAAAACATTCATCAACATTTTATACACTCAACATGTGCCCGAGAATCACAGCATCTCACTCTCTCCCTTCCTCTCTCACTCTCACACTATCTCATCCCGCCTTGAGCTCCATTTATTTGTTAGTATTTTCGACTGGCTTCTCCTGCCTTTCCTCCTTTCCTCCATTTGAATGTTCTTTGAAAAATCACAACTAATTAACTTTGCCCATGGCTCAAAAACGAGAAAATTATGACGAATCAGTTTCGGAATAGCTGGAAAAAGTGCGTGTGTGTCGTTCGACGTTCTGTTTGCTATGTTTGCGGCTTGCCATGCCAGATGCGTTGCATTGTTGCAGGCGCAACGTTTTCTGGCTATAAATAGACAACAGATTTTCCCGAAACTGTTTCCGGTTCTTGCTAATGTTCTAGTTTATGGCCAAACAAAGTGAAGACTCAGCTAAATGGGGCGCAGCCGTAAACCAGATGCATCTGTGTGTTAGAGAGAGAGAGAGAGAGAGAGAGAGAGAGAGAGAGAGAGAGAGAGAGAGAAAGAGAGAGAGAGTGTGTGTGTGTCAAAGGTCAAACACGGCCAAGCAGCTCAAGGAAATTTCAATGTCAATTTAAATTAATATGCATATAAGTGCAGACTCTAAAATTGTTATTTATGATCAATTTTCATATTTATTTTACTTTAAATTATCTTTGATAAATTTTCTTTAGCTTTTTTTGTGAGTCTGCCCAAAAATAATTTATTTTTCAAAATATATTTTTACCTTCAATAAATCAGTGTCAGATAAAACTGAAAAAATTACAAAAAGAAAATGCGACATTTTTCAAATAATGGAAAACAGCTTAGAGAAAAAAAATATTATCAATTTTTATACTTTAAGCTGTTTGCTTGGCAAGGGTTGGCAACCCCTAAATACATATAAAATATTTTTAAAGAAATAAATCAATCAAATGTATAAGATATATTAAAAATTGTTAAAGGACAGAGAGGGAATTTAAATGCATGTAAAAAAATAAAATAAAAATGAAAATAACTAATATAAAATAAATGAAAATATATCTATAAATATTATAATAAAAAAATAACTACAAGAGTAAAAAACTATTTATACCTTATATTTTATAAATAAATAATAGTTACTGTTCAAGAAATTGGCTAAAAAATAAAAAAACTAATATAAATAAATGATAAATATTTAAAAAAAAATAATATTATGATAAAAATGAATAAAGACTCTTTAAAGCTCTTTTAATAAGTAATATAAATAATATAATACGACATATATACTTGTTAAAAAATGTGAACAAAGCTAGCTTATTAATTAATTCATCATATAATAAAAATAACTAAATATTCTTATATAAATAAATAATGTAATTAATGAATAATACACATAATTATATAAATGCTTAAAAATATACAAAGAAAGTTGGCTTCTTATGTCTTAAAAGTTAAGTAAAACTCAGTTCACATCTGAGTCTCTGATGTTCAATGTTCAATTGATATAAGCTTCAAGCTCAGCTGCTGTAAAAGACTGACAGCAAAGGCAGCAGAAGAGTGCAGCTCAACACTAACTAGACTCCATTCTAGTCTCATATATACCTTGAGGTATGGTGTACATGAGGATGGAATGGAGTCTATGTAGTTAGTGTTGGGCTGCACTCTTCTCATTTTTATTTACTTACAATTTTCGTTACTCTGACAACTTATCACTTTTGCTCTGACTAAAACTATTTCGTAATTGTTTTCCGCAGACAATGCAAAGCTTTGCTATCGTATTTAACTCTCTTTTACAATACCTAAAAACATTTCATAATTTGTTTTGCATTTAACAAAAGAATACTTTTCAATTGCAGACAAGAGCTTTAACTGGAACTGAGCACCCATTTTAGAGTTCTCTAATTCCTTTGTTGCTTGTCAAAATTTGCACAACACTGTGCCGGCCAGCAGATAATGTTGGGCAAGACAATGGAGGCAAACTATTGGTCCGGCTCAAAAGACTTTTTTAGTGGCGAACTAATTGAAATATATATATATATATATATACGCATTTATTTGCCAGCTGCAAGTTGGAGCAGAAGTTCGTCGTAATTGCAACAACTCTGAAATGCCAAAGTTCATAAAAACTGAGTAATTTTTGCATTTGCCGTCTGTTGCGGCTGTTGATTGTTTCCCGGCAGCCGCAGCCATTGTTCCAACTTCGCCTCGGAATGTCGATGAGCGGGTAAAATTCTTAAGAAACTTTTCCATCATCAACAGTGACAGGATCTGCGCCTGCCCTCGGCTGACTCAGGCGGCAGGTGAGGTGTCTGCTCGCTGCATACACAATGAAAGTATTTATTAAAACAAACTTCGCTCCAGCTCTCTTTGCCACACTCTCTCTCTCTCTCTCTCTCTCTCTTTCCGTCTTTACTCTCTGTCGGTCTTTTTTCATATTCTAGCTCCGCACTGTGGGCATGTGAGATGATTTTACTTTGCTAATTGTTTGCTTAAGTAATGTTATGTCTGAGCTGTTAAGTTAACAGCTGTTAAGCTTAACAGCTCTGCAGCTGAGTTTTAAAGGTATTTCTTGGACCCTATTGAACTCACTTTCAATTAAGCTTTCAACTTGTCCCACTGTGGCCTCTGCTAGGGCAAAGTTTGGCGCAGTTTAAAGCGGCTGTGGAGTTGCTGCCGCCGTCGCCCAGGCGCATAAATGTCACTTAGACGCTCCTTGACGCTGGCCATGCGGCACAGACGCAAGCGCCCGCCCAGCAGCTATTGTGTTCGCACCCGCTGAGCGAATTGTGAAAGTGACAATTTCGACAGCCTCGCAGATACTAGCGAATGCATCGACGCTCGGCATCGACGCTCGGCCAAAGTGTAAGTGCGAATTCAGTTTGGTTTAATTTCGACAGTCTGTGTGGTGTGGTGTGGGGTCTATGGCCGCCGCCGCCACTGACCAAACGCTGTCAAACGCTGCCAGTGAGAGTGTCCTCCGTCAGCTGCGATCTTTATTAAGTTTTCGCTTACTTTTCGCCGAGTGCGACAAAAAGTTTTCGCCTTGCCAAGTTTTGCCTTCAAACAATTTTCCCTTGTTTTTCTACATTTCGGCTTTTGTTTTCTGGTAAAGATTTCACTTGCTGTTTTCCCAACACTCTTCCCAGCCAGTCACAGCCGCACGGACAGAGAGTATCTCGAGCAACTTTCATTTTGCTAAGAGTTCTCACAGAATTTCTTGTCTATAGCTCCCACAGAAAATATCTGTGCCACTGCACACTGAAGCGAAACCAATTTGAGCTGAGTTTGCCGAAGCTTTAAAAACTATTCTGATTAGTGCAGCGTAGACTCCACTTGCCAAATGACTTCAGTGTTAAATCTAGTAACTATTGAACTTTGCTCAAGTTCGTCAGTTTTCTTATATCTCGTGCCACTGTGCCGCATTTGTATATTTGAGTTGTTGTTGTTGTTGCTGTTGTTGTGCATGCCGGTAACTGGGTTTATTTGTTCTCTCTGCAGCAAATATGCTCGATTGCATTTGAGTTATTGTTTGTGGCGCAGTTGACAGGCTCCTTCCAGGACAGAGTCCGGATGCTGGACGCTCACTGGCGCCTCTCTCTTTCTCTCTCTCTCTCTCGCTCGCTGTCTGGTCTCTGGTGGCATTACACATTGCTTTGCTTCTCCTTTTGGCTGCCCGTGCATATTCAATATTTTGGTATTTATCTTGTCAGACAATAAAATAAAGCAAAGTACGCACACTGTAGATAGCTATTGGACATGGACACCAGCATCCACAGAGAGCGAGAGAGGGAGCGAGAGATTGAAGCTGATGCAGTCGAGAAATAGGTCAGTAGTGTCAAAGTTCTTGTCGCTGTTAGCTTCTCTGCATGCCAATGCCGAGCCACAGGAATTTACATGTTCGAATTTTACTTAAGCTTCCATAAGCTGCCAGCCATTGACTACACTCCAAGAAAAAGGAGTAGAGAACCTAAAGTCTAGTACATATGAGCGAGCTTTAAAGGCATTGAAAGTCAAGACAGAAAGTTTATTTTGGCAAATAAAATTACTAACAAGTTTCAGTCAATGTTTCCTAGAATAGGATAGAGAAGCTCTTGCTCAGCTCTCCTAACTACACTTAAAGAAAGTATGAATCAACTTTGTAGTTCTTGGAATAAGCGAAGTAGCTCTCTCTCGTTCATTGCAGAAAAGGTTTACAATTTTCTTTATTTTGTTGAACTTAAGTCAAAGCAGGCTTAGCTTAGCTCTTATAATTTTATCGCTTATATTTTGAATATTTTCTATATTTTCTATAATAATTATAATAATTATATTTTATATATAAAAAGAAATCATCATGCATGAAGAGTGTCGAGAGCTTGTCATGCGACTCATGCCAGATTTGGTTAAATTACTGCTGGACTCCGACATTGAGAATGAGAGCTATAGATATTGCCTGGAAGTGGCGTTCTGCCGGCTCGAGACCTATGAGAAGCCTTTGAGCAGCGCTGAGCGTATCTCCCAAAATCTAGCCGACTTTATGGATCGATATCTGTGCGAACAGCTGCCCACAATGGCGCTGACCGTACGAATGCTCTCCAATGTCATTCTCGACGATATCTATATAACGGATACCCTTAAGCTGGCTCTGCTCGACTTTATGCTCTCTGTGAACTTTAAGGCCTTTCGCACCGCTCGCATTCACTACGAGAATTATATGGAGCGACGGAAGAAAATACAGGAAGCTCTAACTGATCCTCAGCTTAACGCTAGAAGAGAAAACTATCTGGATTCGAAGCTTGCGGGCAACTATGCCTACACGTCCGAGGAAGATCTTGTCGGGGACCTCACGCTGCGATCGGAAGGAGTCTCAGAAATATTGCCCACCTTGACCAGTTCGAGCTCGGAGGAAATCTATTCGAGTAATTTGCAGGAACAGAATTTTCCGCCCATGCACGCAGCTGGGGCTTTGACGCGCTGCAACGATTTGACCCACAATCGTCGATTTATTGTCGCCTTCGGCAGCTATTTGCGGCGAAAGCTCAGCAATCCCGCCCAGTGCTTGGTGGAGTACGGCGAGGAGGGCTTCGTCATACGCGAAATGCTGGCCATGTTCTTTCTGCCCGGCGACTGTCACTTTTTCCACGTGGTCAATCACTTGATACGGCTGCGCCCCGGTGTCATCAGCAACGAGAGCACGCGGCAATTGATCGAGGATAAGTTCGTGAAGCCTTTGCAGTGCATGCAACTGCTGCACGTGTATATCAACGGCTATGAGACGAGCCACGACGAGCGCATGGAGACCTTGATGCATCTAACTGCGGCCCTCAGGCGCCTGGTCAAGCCAGTTGTGGAGGTGCTCACGCACTTTGAGCGTCGCTTGTCCAATGATTTCGAGTTGTTGAACCTGCGCGACTTTCGACGTGCCACAAAGGCTGGCTGCAGGATTATCGAGCGTTTGTGGAGCTTGGCAGCTGCCTGTTATATCTCCTATCCGCAAAACTTTGGCAGCGATGCGCATTCACGCAGTCAACACATCCTGTACAGCCTGGTCGAGCTGACGGCACAGACGTTGACCGCACGGGACCTCAGCAAGCGCGCCTTTTCGGCCACTTTGCTGCTCCACGTGCTGCAGGTGCCGTGCCGCTTCCTCGACCAATGGTGGCAGACGGGCGAGTTCAATGACTGGCACCACGAGTTCGCCGCGAAGAAAGCGAAAAAATCAAATGGTCGCACGGAGTATTTGATGCGAGACTTTGAGTATGATCAGCCGTATGGAAGAATCTGTAAGATCTATAAGATCATAAGGCGACACATCCTGTTGGCTGGTCCAGCACTCGCCGGCCTGTACGACACGAACCGTTTGGCGGGCTTCGTGAGAGATCATCGAGCGATGCTCGAAACGAGTCTGCATCAAACGATTGTGCGCTCGATCCACGAACAGCTCAGGTTCTATGACATGCACTGGGCGAAGGCCAGGGAGCCGGGCCCCGATATATTCTGGCAGTTGAGATCAACTGACAATGAGGAGCTGCGTTGCCTCTACTATGCGTACTACAAGGAGACAATAGACCTGAGTCAGCCTGAATACTGCAGCGTCGACGAGCTGCTGCGGCGCTGCCAAAACTGCATGGCCTACACGCCCATCGCAGACCTCGTCTGCCAGACACTCGACAACCATCTGGAGCAGCGTTGCCTGCTGGTGAATCGATATGTGTGTTATCTCATCAAGGATCAAATGCAATTGTCCAAAGTGCTGGAGGAGCTACGCACGGTCTATTTGCTGGCCGATTTTGAGCCGTTTGCTGAGCAATATTCACAGGCAGTTGACTGCCTGGAGAGTGGGCTGACGGCCAAGGCTGCTCAGCTGCTGCAGTCCATTATGGATAAGCATAATGAGGTGGCGTTGCATAGGAATGAGCCGTTTGCTGTGGCGCAGCCCATTTGCTGTCTTGAGCAGCTTTCGCTGCTCTACAGCTGCGATGGAATGCTGAGCTGCGTAATAACTGAGCAGCAGCTCAGACTCTACAATGAGGCGTTTCGCATGCGACTGCAGTTGCATGTGACGATGCATCGATTGCTGAAGCTGCCGCCACTCAATAGCGATCAACCGGTCGTCGAATCCCTGGCTCAGCTACAGGACGTAGTGCTAATAGCTGTGGAGCAGCAATTCCGTATGCACTCGATGGAGAAGATTGTGACTCAACTGGAGAAGACGCTGAGGCGCAGCGAGCGACTGTCGCATCTGCAGGCAGCGCATCTTGAGTTCGTGCAATCGATGTCCAACTGCTTCAAACTGAGCGTCTCTCGCACACAGCACGAGCTGCACGAGCTGCTGGCCATGGCACGCATTGCCGTCTGTCTGTGGCGACGCATTGAGTTCATACTCGCCTACAACATGTCAAAGGGTGGAGAGTGCGACTTTGATGCACAATATTCCATGCATAATATGGCCTATCTGTTGTCTGTGTCGGCCTCTGCGAAAGCCTTGCGCAGCCTGCATCCGCTTAAGGACATTGTCAAATAGTGTTCTTCTTTCTCTCTCTCTCTCTATTAAAAATGTAAAAAACTATAACAAACAGGAGTTTAAATCTCTTCAACTGCATCAGCAAATCCGCAAATAAGTTTTTTATCAATTTTTCGGTGTGCGACGCGCTTTTGTGACAAAAACCGCAAATTAAATCGTTTTGGGCTGCCTCGACGCAATTTATTTTCAGCGTGCAGCCAAAGCCGCAAGCGCCACGCCCACTCGCTTAAACGAAAAATACAAAAAAAAAAAATGAAATGAATAATAAAACTCTCGCAGAAATTAGAGCCGGCAGCTGGACAAGCTCGACTATGCCAAATCACATGCAGCAACCAAAATGATTCAACGGATTCTGCGGCCGCAGCGGTTGCTGAAACACACAGACACAAGCACACACACAAATATCTATATATATATATATATATATATATATATATATATATATGAATATATGTATTTAAATTGCCAGCGGCTTGGCCAATAAATCCATAAAAAAAAATGTATATATATATTTATATATGCAAATAATTTCATTGAACGCGCCAAGTGTCATAAATTGTTAGCTCAAAAGGCTGGCTTTTGGCTCATTTTTGGTTTTTGAATCTATAATTAAGGTTCAACTGAAAAATTTGTAATATTTATTGAATTTAATGGACATGTAGACATAGGTTGGTTTAAGCTATAGAAAATAACAATATAAAATTTAATAAAAATAAAAAATAAAATAAAAAAATTAATAAAATATAATTAACAAAAATTAAAAAAAAAAATTAAATTAATTTAAATAAAACAAAAAAAATATTTAAAAAAACTAAGTATTACAAAAAATTATTTTGAATACTAAAAAAAATTTAATTGAAATAATAGGAAAATTATTTTTTAAATACTAACAAGCAAATTATAATTAAATAATAAAAAAATAATTATATTTTAATAAAAAAAAAATGAAGTAAAAAAAAATAATTTTGAGTAAGAAAAGCAAATTTAATTGAAATAATAAAAAATATATTTAAATACTAAAAATCAAATAATAATTTAAATAAAATACTAAAAAATAATAATTATATCTTATTCATATTTTATTTAAATTATTTTGAGCCCTTTTTTTCATTTTTATATTTTATTAAATATTTTCTCTAATTCAATATACACATATAAATTTCGCAACTTTCTCAAGCCACCCTCGCATATACATACATACAGCAGCCGCTGTCTGACTGTGATTCGTTTGCCTGTTTTTTACGATTTGAACGCCTCAGAGATCGCCTGCTTTATGCGTCTGTCTGGCAAATAGAAAGCAGCTCGTAAAATTTGTTGGCTATACGTGTGGGTTGCTGTGGGTGTTGGGATGAGGAAGGGAAGTTGGACAGGTTTATGTGTCGGAACTAGACGTCGTTTAATGCGTATATGCATTTTTCTCATTAACTTGGCGGCCATCTAACAAATAGATAAGCGCCCCGTAGCGCTCGTTAAATCACAAGAATAAAGCTTCGCATTTCAAGTGCCAACAAAATGTTGAGCTTTAAACTACAGCTGAAACAGAGAGAGAGAGAGAGAGAGAGAGAGAGATAGAGAGAGAGAGAGAGAGAGCGAGAGAGAGAGAGAGAGAGAGAGAGAGAGAGAGAGGTAGAGAGAGATAGAGCGGCTGAGATTGCAGACAAATTTTTATCGTCGTTCGTTTGAAATAAAAGAGAATCTCCTGAACGCGCTTCAGCATGATTCATTCATGAATGCAAAACGTAGTATAAATGCGAAAGGAGTATAAAAATACGCACTAGGAAAAATACTTTTTAAATTTTTTACATGCTTGAAACAAGCGTAAAGTTGGCCGAGTGAAAGTGAGAAAATGGACCTTTAAATTGAGAGAGAGAGAGAGAGACAGAGAGAGAGCAGTAAGAATGTTGGGACCTTTAAGAAGTAAATGGGTAATTTGTAATAGGAAATGAAAGAAATTCTTAGTAGGACTTTTTAGACTTTTAGACTTTTTTTTTCTCATTTTTGCTGAAGGTTTATTAATTTGATAAGAAATAAAGAAAAAATATTATTTTTCAAGCCTAGTACTAATTTTATTATTGGCAATAATATATATACAAAAATAAATAAAAAATAAAAGCTAATACATTTACAAAAATATATTTATAAAAAAAATAAATAAATAAAATGATATAAAATTCTCTGTACAGTAAAATTTCAATTTTTCTGGCCACGTTAAGCTCTTTGGCTCATTCGTATTTCATATTTTTAAAAGCACATTTTTGTATTTTATTTAAATAAAAAAATTCTACATTTTATATTATTTGTATCTCTCTTGTGCAACCTTGTCTCCTGCATATGCTCTAGAATTACTTAAAAAATAAAATAAAAAAAAAAAAATACGAGAACAGCTTTTGACATCTATTATCAGGGAATATAATACTCTTTTAATATTCAGCCATAAACAAATTGTTTGAACATATCTTTTTCATTTGATGTCTAACCAGAAACCCATTTCCCCTGCCCTCTGGCATTGCCCACTTTCAACCTATTTGTATAACGTATTTGATAGTTAACAAAAAAAGGGGCTAGTCTGTGTGGAGTCTGTGTAATGCGTGAAAATATTTTCATTTACTTTGTGCCCACATTTCGACCACTGCAACCGCATTCGCAAACATTTTAAATACCTTTTTGCATTTTTGCTATTAGTTTTCATTTGATTGTTAGCCATGGATTTTATTTTATTATACTTGTTTTTTTTTCGCATTTTTATTTCCGTTTTTTTTTTTTTTTTTTTTTTTTTGTGCAACATTTTTGGGATTGTTGTGTGTTGAACTTAGTAGAGATTTCGTTTGTCTAGATTTATTTGATTTCATTTGCGCAGTGAAAGAACTTTTTCAATTTCAGAGAGCTGAGCGCTTCCATATCCAGCTCAATATTCAAATTTCAATTTAGTTTGCACATTTTTTTAGCTGTGAGCTCGCTTTGTATTGTCTGCTGTCTGCTGTCTGCCGTGCCCTGTGTGCTTTGCTTGGTGGCATTTTATTAAATAATACAAATTCTAATTACATTTTTTATTGAGAATATAAAAAATCATGCGGTTCATTGGGCGCTTCGAGCACATTTTCCCAGCCTGATTTAATGATTTCTCTCACAGCGCCGCCGTCAAAAGTAAATAGTAAATATTTACTCTTAACATCTGCCCTGTCGCCTGCGCCGCGTGGCTCGTGCTGCATTTCAATAAAACAATCAGCTGTCAAAAAAGTATAAACACCGGACGGCACGGCCGGAATCCGGGCGAAGCTTGGCTTCGATTGCCGCGGGCCGGGCCCCAGCGACCACCAAAGTTGATTTGCATGTCATTAACAGCCAGCAGTCAGAATGGAATCACATCGAAACCGAACTGCAGACAACTAAAAATAAATCCCTGTTGATGCGGTGGTTGTTGCTGCTGCTGTGACTGCTGCTGCTGCTGCTGCTGTGGTTCTGTAAACAAGTCGACACTAAAAATATCACATGTCGCCCCGACTAATTAGTAGCTGTGCTATGATACCAGACCCAGCCGGCTCGCAGCTATCTCAATATTTGATGCCACCAACATTTTGTGGGAAACTTTTTGGACACGCCCCATAAAGAGCGCAGAGACAAATGATTTTACGCATTTTGGTTTGATTTTTGATTTTCCCATGAACTGTGCAGTGAAGCTCAGCTAATTATGAATTTCATTGTCATTTGTTTGTGTGAGGAGGAGACAATACAAATTGTAAAGCAAAATATGACAGTCAATCGAAAATAAAAGCAGCTTAAGCTAGGGAATGTGAAATAAGGATGAAAAGTATGCATGAATATGAAAATTGATTGGGAATGGAAAAAACTGAAAGAGAAAAAACAATAAATGAGGCAGGATGGTCCTGAAATGACTTCATTTAACTTAATAAGAGCGATGAGCTAGCATTCCAAAACAACATTGAACATAGCAAAAAAAGAATACTAATATAAGCTTAGCTTAGAACACATTCTCCGAAATATAACTAGTTCCTGCAAACTCAAGTCTTTGGTCCTATACGGACATGCCACAAAAATCTTTCGGCTTATATTAGCTGCCTCTTTTTCCACTTTTGCACTTTTCCCCATAAAAAGTTCATCAAAACGTGCCCCAGAGTTGGGTTGATAATCATGTAAAATCAAAGTTCACTCAATAAGCAACAGAGAAAAACAAGGTGCAGCAGCATAGTAGATGGAGGACGTAGCCTTTGGAATTTATGGATTTGCATCAGTTTTTGGTTTGCATTGCAAATGTAAACAGACCTGTAAATGGCAGACAGAGACAGACAGACAGAAAGAGAGAGAGAGAGAGAGAGAGACACAGAGAGACAGAGAGAGAGAGAGAGAGAGAGAGACACAGAGAGACAGAGAGAGAGAGAGAGTAAGTCTAGAGCTGGCAAGGAGGCAAGTGTAACCAAGGATTACTCGTTGATTTCGGATGCATGTGGATCCAGAGAATCTGGAGTAAATGTTTGGTTGTAGCGCCAGCTGCAACTCAACTGCAAGTTGTTGCGGTTGCGGCCCAACGACAGCCAGCTTCAAAATCCCAACCAAAATTATTAATATGACTTTAGGTGCCGAGTTCAGACGCGTCCACCTACGGCTTTCGGTTGAGTGTTGAGAAAGGGCAATAGCTGCTACTGCGGCTGCTACTCTGCTGTGGTTGCCAAGACAGCCGACAATGCAGCCGACAGACCTCAATGTATGTCTGCTAGGATGCATTTACAGTGAGCCCCACACACTCCCTGCCTCTCTATCTTTCCCTATCTGTGTCTGTTAGAATTGGGCTTATGCCTTCGCCAGCTACTGGCCAAATTATGCCTAAGCCCTGCCTCGCCCACCTTTGTGCCTGGCCTCTTTTAAATAACTGTGTACTGTGCGGGTGTGTGTGTGTGTGTGTGTGTGTGTGTGCTGCTCAACGAAAAATTATCTCAGCTGGCTGCCACTGCCATGTGCACTTGCTGCCTGTTGTCTGCTAGCTGCTAGGCACACTCAGAGAAAAATATGAGTAAGTCAGAAAATTTTCTTGATCTCTATTATGGATTAGACTCACTTTTAAAACAGTTCATGAATCATGAACTACTGCTCAGCTGTTCGTGAACTATGATCTATCTTTTACGATCTAGAGCTGTAGAGCTGAACAGCTCAGTCTTAAGCATCATTCATGAATGAACGCACCAAAAGTATTGTTAGTCTTCGATCACAAATCTAAGAATATATATACCTTACTATATTCACACTGCTCTCTGATCGCTCATCAAGCTTACTGGTTCATTTTAATAAAATGTTCATTTGATCTTTGATTCTAAATACTCTCAAGACAACTACATAATTCTAGATATTCTAGTAGGAATGACTTCTCCTTGATTTAAAATCTAGACAAATCTAACAACTCAAGCATATTCTATAAATCCTACCCACATTTTTCTCTCACTGCATTTGCACAGCCTTCATTTTGAACACTAAATTCTGTGCACATTATTTAGTTGTTAGGGCGGGCGGCGTCTTTGTCTGTGCAACGATTTGGTTATCTGGTTGTGGTCTTAGGATTAGGCAACAAAAACAAAAACACAAACATGCACAACAAACAACACACACATACACACACAGCACACACACACACACAGGTGCATAGAGCTAACTGTGTTTGTCGCTCCTCGGGTCACCTAGGTGAGCTGGCAAAGCGCTTCTTATAGCCGTGTGCTCCTGCTCTACGCATTGTGCTGCGAATTTCTTTTTCTTTTTTTTTTTGGTTTTTTTTTCTATTTTTTTGAAGCGCTCCTCGCCCTCAACAAGTTTATCGCAGACACCAACTCCAACTCTAATTTACATAACCACGCAAATTAGTTTTGCGTCTGCTGCAGTTTTTATCAGTGAGTAACAGCAGCAGCAACAACAAGAACTATCGCCCCAACTTTGTCACGACTGTTTGCCGCCTGCTGCTTCTACTGATTCTACTCCCTCGCACCCTCCCCCACCACCACTCTCTTCATGCTTTCTACTTAAATCTAGTTGCCAAAGTTATTTAAACTTTTCTTTTTTTAGCCGCCACAAATTTTTTTCTATTTTTTTTTTACTCTACCTTATATTGCAGTTTTCAAAAAATGAATTTCACTAACTTTTTAGCCAGCACTGTAGCCAGGATCACATACTTTATATATATATATATATATATATATATATATATATATATATATATATATATATGTGACAGAGGCGACGACCCCCTGCTTGTCGAGCAGTTGAGACAACAATTCATTTAACATTGAAGCGCAGCTTCTGATTATTTTATTTTTTTGGCAACAAAGTTTTTGGAAATGGCTCATGTGCACAGTGGCACAAGCCATTGGGAAACTTAATCAAATAGACATATGTAGAGCTGTTGAAGCTACATAGTAGCCATATAACATTTTAACCAAAAAAAAAAATGTTACCAAGAAAACAACATTTTTTTTATAAATTAAAATATTAATAAAATTTTTAATTTTTTTTTTGAAAATTTTAATAAAAAAGACTTTCAATTTTTAAAGTAGCAATCATATTAGCTACAAACTTTAGCTTTCGATACATACAAATAAAGACTTGAATGGCAAAGCTAGCTTTAGATATGTAAAGCTCAGTTTTTATTCCAACATTTTTCAATATTTTTCGAAATATGTTATAATTTTTTAAGCAGGGCAGCCATAAGAGTCTAAAATGTATCAGCTTTTATCAGAGTTATATTCTTTCCAAGTTCCGAAAATGCCAAGTAAACTTATGTATTAAATTTCTAATGTAGGAGCTTCCACATATTATCCCTACCTCTTGCCCCACTGTGCTCAGCTCGCATTGTTGTAATTTCTGCCATGTTTTATATGGGTTTATTAAAGGTTTCCGTTAACTGGCTGGCTGGCTCAGCAACTGACCGACCGAACGACCGACCGTTCGGCCGACGCCCGCCCCCCGCATGATTGGCAGCTGAGAAAGTTTATTTTGTTAATGGGAGGAACGGCGGCGGCATTAAGGCAAACTATTGGCTATGTTGGGGCTTCTGTTTTGGACAGCGTGGCTAATTGAATTTTTTATAAATTATACAAGTCTAAATAGATACAAAGTGGCCAAAAAGAGATAGAGAGAGAGAGAGAGAGAGAGAGAGGGAGAGACTGAGTAAGATATATTTGGCATGCAGTTGCAGCACTTTGTCGCTTAACCTTAACCGAGTTCCCGCGGTCGCAGCTTTATTTTAGTTTTTATTTTTCATTTTCTATTTCTCTTTATTTTTATTTTTTTTATTTTTATTTTTTGGAGGGGGACTTTGGCAACTTTAAATAGAATCGCTTCCTGCAATTTCGCAGCGAGTTGACTAAGGCGGAAAAAAATCAGGCAGCGACGTCGGAAGTTATTTTTGGGGTACGTGCAACGTGCAACAGAAAATGTTGCAAATTGAAAGAAAAGCCCGGCACTCGACAGTCGACAGTCGACAGTCGACGGCTGCAGCTGGAGCTGGAGCCTCCACTTGACTCCCATATGCTTTTGTTCGGGGCTCTTCCAAATTTTTTTTCTCTTCAACTTTTTTTTTTTTTCTTTGCGGGGCGCTGCATTCTAAGCGATTTTTCTGCGAGTTTTTGTCGGATTCATGTGTGTTGGTGTGTGTGTGTGTAAACGGGGTTTGTACTTAAAGTTGTCTATTTGCTAGTTGTTGTTAGCGTCCTGATTCTGATTCCGATTCTGATTCTGTTTCTGGGTCTGTCTCTGTTACCCTTCCTCTCTCGAACTACCATCCCTGCCCTCTCCCTCTCTCGCTCTGTTTGTATGCCAAGAGCTGCATTGAAAATGAAAATGTTCGCACAGTTTTCCGCACAGTTGCATTTTCACTATGCAGCTCGGCGCGGCTCAGTTACTTGATACAGTTTCTGCTCGCAGCCTTCGCAACCCCGCAGCCCTGGTTTTTTAGCTTCGTATTTTTTTTTTTCGTTGTTTGTATGTCGCCTTTTGCAATGTTTTGCAACCATTCATGTTGCTGCTGCTGTTGTTGTTGTTGCTTTCCTCTTCTACTCGGTCGTGCGCTTTTGTGCTTTCTACTTATTTTAAATGCTTTATCTGATTTTTGTTTTTGTTGTGCGCGCCTCATGCATTCAAAAGCTTCAAGAAGCTGAGTTAAAAGTTGAGATTTTTAGATTTTCCATGATTCTAGTGAAGAGAGACACAAGCTCCTCATTATGCTCTGGACAAATTTGGTGAGCAATCGAATAATTATGAGGAGCTGAGTACAAACCGAATAGCATTAGTGTGTAATGCACTAAGTACATTACAGTAAAGCTCTTGGGAGCTCTCCTCCACTCAACTCAAATGCCTCCCCATTGCTAGCTGGACAGCAGCAATTAGCCCACAAAAACATGAAGCTGCATCAATCACATAAAGCAACCTGTCCGTCTGCTGCCGCTACTCTGCACTCTGCCAAACATATATATACAAACTGCCACGCCCAACCCACTTAGGTCGTCGCCCACTCTTATCTCTTAGCGTGAGCTGCCGCCCAGCCCTCCTTGGTTAATCCGGCAAGCGCATTTGCCAGCGTCATTCATGCAGCTAATTTGATTTTTCCCTCTTCAGATGGAGTCGTGGAGCTGTATATCCGCTTCGTAGGAAATATTTTCATTAGACATTTTGTAAATATGAGCAGCTTACAGCTGTGCTCAGCTCGCCAGCTCTGTCAATGAGAAATCAAGCCAAGGAGTTGCCTCATCCGTTTTGACTTGTCGATGACAAGACTCTGACTCTGACTTCTGATTCTCAAATGACTATCGAATGACTGCGCGTTCCACTTTAACGGCAATCAAGCGGCATCAAAAGCAGCCATATTGAAACTTGTATGCTCTTGTTTAATATCAGCTCAGCTATTGGAATTTAATGAGCTTCATAATGTTCTTGCTAGGCGCTTATCTTCAATCAGTCAGTCAATTAATCATTCCAAAAGCTAAATATAATCAGCATATTTTTATTCATTTAATCTGTCACTCAATCAATCCATCAATCAATCAATCATTTAAAATATTCTTCAATTGCTTTTTAAACATTTTTCTAAGTAATTGGATGCAGGGGCTACAGCTTTCACTCTATTACTAAATAGGCTTAAGTTATCAATCAGTTAGTCAATCAATCAGTCAGTCAATCAATCAATAAATCAGTAAAAATATTCCAAGCCTTTTTTAGCATTAAACTAACTTTTAGCTTTTGGATCTACATTTGTCATAGGGCGATTCACTTACTCTGTCAGTCAATCAATCAATCAATCAATTGAAATATTCTTCAATAGCTTTTTATGCACTTGGCTAACTATATTTGGTATTAGACGCTACAACTTTCTCTCCGTTACAAAATAGGCTTTAGTTATCAATCAGCCAATCAATCAATCAATCAGTTTTTTATCTAAGTAACTGAATGTAGGAGGTACATCTCTCTCTCTCTCTCTCTCTCTCTCTCTCTCTCTCTCTCTCTCTCTGTTACTAAATAGGCTTAAAATATCAATCAGTCAGTCAATCAATCCATCAATCACTCAATCAATCAATCAATAAATCAGTCAATCAACTAATCAATCTATTGCTATATTCTAAAGATTGTTCCATATCTTCATTACAAATCTATCTAACTGAACCTATTCAATATTCATCAATCAATCAATCAAAATAATATTCTTCCTATAATAATAGCTACTACTATTTTACTAAGCCTGCAACACATTTCTATTTAAGTCTCTTCTCCATAGAGCATCCTTACAGCCTTAACATCCTTGCCCAATTGCAACAAACTAATTGAAGTACATCAAAATGTTTCCTTCATTGCAGCTCTAACGACACCCAGGCGTCTCTCTGCTGTGTGAAGAAAAAAGGGTAAGTCCCGTGTGTAAAGATACAATTCAGATTATGGCATTGGTTATCGGTTGGGGAAAAGAACTTTCGGCCAGTTTGCCGAGCCGTCTGACAACTTTTGCCTTTGCTTTTAATTAGCACGTGGAATGGCTGTCAAATAATCAACTTTGGCAGCTGAGCACACCGAGCAGCAGTTTTCGGCTCTGGCTCTACGTATTTTCATAATTAAATGAAAATTTTCTGTAATTTTTCGAGCGTAAATACAAAAGGCAATCTTTACTCTACCCCCCAAACACACACACACACAGACACACACATACATATACTCTCTATCTCCTGCTTTGCACATTCCGTTGAGGGTGTGTGTGGGAATATTTGTGAGATTTTGCACGTGTTTTGCACTTTGACGTTGTTCTTACGAATTCGTAAATATTCATTACATTTGTGTATTGTTCCAAGCTTTTCATTTTTCTTTTCATTTTATTTTAATTTCAATTTTTGTTACGCTACGCACTTGAAGATATTTGCATAAGGTTGCCTGCGAGAGCTGCTCGAGCAATAACTTTTTTTTTTTTTTTCTTCTTCTTCTGCTTCTTCCTGGTCTCTTTTTTGGCATTTGTTTACTTTTTAAACGGCGGCTGTTGCATTTTTAATTAGGCTACGATTGACCTTCGGGCCACGCGGCTGAGTGGGCGGACGGGTGGTTGGATCAATGTAAGTTTCATGAAAATTATTTGCCCACTGCCGCTGCAGTGGCTCAGCTGCGCTGGGAATGCAGCAGCTGCTTTAGCGCCTCAACTATTGACTCAGCCGCTTAGCTCAAATCTGTGCTCTCAGAAACAAAGTCCCATAGAAAGCGAGCATTACAGACACTTGCCCTGTGCAAGAGAGTAGAGCGAGAGCGAGAGCAGCAAAAGAAGAAGCTGCTCCTGCTGCTGCTGATGCTGGCGCTGCTTCGGCTGCTTGGCTATGGTCTTTGGCACGCTCATCAATGATATTAAGCGAACTTAATCCTTTTACATGCTCCAGCTGGGCGCTTTTTTCTGCACTCGACAGCGACGACGTAGCCGACGGTGGCCACCACCAAAGCCAGTTGACGCCAGCACAGCGTACACTGCGAGAAACTATGCAAATACTTTGAAAATATTGAAAACTTTCAATGCAGAAGTTGTGGAAGTTCTTCTAGAGTATGGAAAAGTCGTATTTTAAAGATTTAAAAATATATTTTAATAAATTGAAATAATGTCTTAAAAAGTATTTATTAAATACTACACAAAATTGGAAAAAATAGATAAGATAATTAAATTTGAATAAAGTCGGAAAATAGTCTACTTGAAAAATTTTGGAATAAGTAATTTATAGATTATGTTTTAAAATATTTTTGTAAAATTTTAATTGAAGTATTTTGAAAAATATATTTTAAAAACATATTATTTAAAATTAATTTTGTTTTTGAATATTTTTTTAAATTAAATTTTATTAATAATTTTTTTTTATTTTAATTAAAAAAATATTTAAAATAAATTTTTTTTTATATATCAATTTTTTATTAATTTTTTTTTATTTTTTAATTAATTTTAATTAATTTTTAATTAATTATTATTGCAATATTATTTTACAAAAATATATTTTTAGCCAAATCTGTAACTTTTATGTTCCTCAATTTCGCTCAGTGTACTTCTTTACTTTATTTTGCTTGGGCTTTGCAATGGAGCCGCGACAAGCTTACATATTTCTTTGTATATGTGAACGTGCATGTGTTTGTGTGTGTGTGTGTGATCCACAGCCACTCATAACTTTTTCCTGCGTCGCCTTTGGTGACTGGCGAATGCGCTTGAAAAACTTTGTACAACTTTAAGCCGCTTACAAGCTTTGCGCTCTTAGCACGCGCCACGCCCACTAAACCGCGCGCACCCTACAGCCAGCCCAGGCGGCCTTTGACGTTCGCCCACTGGCGTGCATCTTGGGCGGGCAGGCGGGCAACTGCCGACTGCTCGCCTCACGATTGCATTGGTCAAATTCTTACTCATAGATTTCTGACACTTCCTTTGCCCCAAGCAGCGTGAATGTATGCGTATGTGTGTGTTGGTGTGTGTGTGTGTGTTTTTCCATTAATTTTATTGAATTGTGAGTTTTTGCCTTCCTTCGCTGGCTTGGTTTATGCACGTGACCATGGCCGCGACACAAAGAAATGCGCAAAAAATGCAATTAACCAACTCGAACGGCGAAACCGCAAAAACGACAAAAGTTCACTCGGTTTGAGTTGTAGTTTTTTGGCTTTAATTGAAATATTTGCAAACAATTAAGAAGTTGAAGGGTTTCTTAAGTGAAATATGTGTAACTTAATTGTATAGGAAAGGCGCTTGTGCTTTTGGGTTGCTTGATACGGGAAAATACTTATTTTTATGGCAGGAAATATCAAAAATATTTTGTAAAGTTTGTCAAATTATATTAGAAGTTGGAAAAGTTGTTTGGCGCTGGCTGATTGAAAATCTTTCTTTAGCCAAACTTTGGAGTGTTCAAAAATGTTAGGAAAATATTTTAAAAGAAAATTATTGATGAAAAAAATGAAGTGGAAACTGAATATTTGATTAGTAAAAATTGATTATTATTATATATTATATTATTATAAATTTTTATGGCATTTTATGTGAGTTTATGTAGAAAATATGGGAAGTTTTCTAGAATAATTAAAACAGAAATAATATTAAAAATAAATAAAAAATAAATAAATATTTTAAATATATTTTCTTTTTAAATATATATTGAAAAAACATGGTTTAAAAATTTGAAAAACTATAAACAAGTATCTAAAATATATTTTATGTCTGTTTGAATTATAAATTTAAGCTCAAATTAAATACCAAAAATACCACAATAACTGCTCTAATAATTTCTTGTGCTTGCCGTAGACTTTCAAGCATTTGGCTCAATTTGTTTAATTGTTTTCAAGCCATATGACACTTAAAGACAAATTGAAACTGAAACCCAAACTCAATATTTTTCACACTCGCAAAATGTGCCCCAGGAGCACATAACTCTTTGAACGTATGTGTGGCTGAGTGTGTGTGTGGGTGTGTGTTGGTGTGTGTGGTCCAAAAGCAAATTCTACACATGCCGAACATTGTTCGGCAACCTTTTTTCCGCTTTGATTTATTGGCATCCTTAGGCCAACCGCCTTAAATATTTTGCCCAGGCGCTGGCAGAGAGAGAGAGAGAGAGAGAGAGAGAGAGAGAGAGCGAGAGAGAGGGAGGGCGGGCGATAGACAGTGTTGACCGTTGGCTGTTCAAATCAGGCTTATTGAATTTCGTTTTAGACTTGGTTTGTTCGCTCTTCCTCTTATTATTAATAGCCGCATTTAAAGCAACATTTTGGCATGTGGCTGTCAAAAGGAAAAATAATAATATTTGAAATCATTTTCACTGCTTGCCCATTTCAAGTTTTCAAATCCCGCTGTGGCTCATATATAATAATATTCCTGTAAGGGCAGGCAGATGTGTTTTATTAAACATTTTATGATAAGCACACAAAGTTGCTTATACTTATATATATATTCATATACATACATACATATATATAGATAAACACGTGTGTGTCTGCTTGGGCTTTGTTGCTGCCCTTCGATTTGGCTGCCTACGATTTATTTCTCCTTCTTGCTTTGAAGATATCTTTGAAGTTACTTCGCATTTTTGCCTGGTTCTTCTTCGCGCTGTTCTACTGAAATATGAGCTTTGCTTAAGAGCACTTACTTATGGAGCAGCTAAGCCGCAGTCCAGCAGCCAAAGTGGACCATAATGTTGGCTTGCGGCCAACATGAGTTGCTCTACGACCGCCCCCTTTAAGCACTTAAATTGTCATCAGCAGCAGCCGCAAATTCATGCAAACTTGTTTTGCAATTAAATGCAGGCAGTCAGACAGGCAGTCAGACCGGCAGGTAGGCAACAGGTGAAAGCAGGTGGCAAGCCCAACCAACAACCAAAAAAGCCTCAAGAAAATGTCAGCGCACGCACATAACGTGAAAAAGTCATTAAGTACGTACACGCCAGACATGGCAGACTCGAGCTGTGCCACTAGCTGGCAGGCGCTGTCAGTAGCTGCCGTAGTTTTGCTGCCGTAATTGCACCACGTTTGAGCGCAGCTAACTGCACATTGAGCCACCGACTTCACCCACCCCTAGCTGCTGCTCTCCTCCTAGTGAATGCCGGCGCAGCGTTTGGTTTGCATTATTTATGACAAAGTGAGCCCGATTAATCCGCACTCAATAGCAATAGATGACTGCCATTGGAGGCGCACCAAAGAACCAAAGCGAAGCCCGGTTCGCTCAATGCGAACTAGTTCCGAAGAACAGAGACAGGACATATACGCTAAGAGGTAAAGCTCATCAGCTAAGTGTGATTGGTCTGTGCAGCTGAATGAGGAGCTGAACTCGAGCTGAGGGAACAAGGCAACTCTTCAAAGCCAAGCTAGTGAATTGGTTAAGGTTTCTCATGTAGTGAAAGCGAAGCTTGTGAGTTGGTCAAGTTTTCTAATCAATTTGTGGGCAGACAGTACCATTTATAGGACAAAGTAAGCTTTAATCTGTTTCTTCCATTAGGAAAATAGTCGAACAACCTCAGATGGCTAGGTGTACGGACAGACAGACGAACGGAGAGACGGAAGGGTGGATAGAAAGACAGATAAATAGCCAGACAGGCGTACGAATGTATAGACAGACGGACGGACAGGCGAACGGATAGACAGAAGGACGGACGGACAGGTATACGACTGAAGAGAAGGACGGACGGACAGTTTGTCTTTCCGGACGGACGAACGGATGGACACTGTCTGACAGGAAGTCTGTCCTTCCATTCATCCGTCCACCCATCCGTCCGCCTGTTCATCCTGCAGTCCATCTGATCGTCTCTTGGACACCCAACAAAGCCAATATGCTCGTTTCGCTGCATGAATAAGTATAAAAAACCTTGGAATGCCGCCCATAGCTCCAGCAGCTCATCTTCAACACATTATATTTCTTACAGTCTCTCTCTCTCTCTCTCTCTGTCTCTTTGCACAATGCCAACACATCCTTATACATTCTCCATTTGCAATCTCTAACAACAACCAATACACTCTCTCTTCATTTCTTAACAGTGTATATAACAACGGTTCATATGCCTGCCGCTGCCGGCTTATAGCTCATTCAGCTTTCAAAGTGATTCCATTAACAGCTGCTTTTGCAGCCCTGAACAAAATTTTAAGCTGCCAACGGTATAGGCACAAGGACTCCCCAGACTGAGTGTGCGTATGTGTGTGTGTATTGGTGTGTACTCTACTCTTATTTACTTCATGCAATTTAATATTGTACGAGCTCTGTGGCAAGCAGCGCCGCCCACAGCTCCCTTCATCGTTGTCGTCGCTCACTGAAGGCATAAATAATCTGTTGCTGTTGCAGCTGCATACGTGTGCGTGCGTGGGCGTTGGCTATGTGTCCTTGCATGCCGCCATTTACTTGATGATAAACCATATATAATTAATTTAAATTCAAGCAACACACGAGCGATAATTTCTTAATGAAAATTTATTTTGACTGGCTCAAGTTAAGCTCGAGTCCAGGGCCTCCTCCTGCTGCTGCCCTAAAAATAAGCTGGACTTTGGTCGAATCAATTAGGCACCTTTAATGTTAATCGCTTCATATATCACGACTTCAACAGCCCAGAAACAGCAACAGGCGCCGACAAAGGGTCGTTGACAGCCCGCAAATGGAAATGCGGAAGGGCACACAAATGAAAGTGGGAAAAAAAAAACACACACACAGAGTGAAAAGGAAAAGTCGCACGCGACGCTTTTCGCGCACAGTGGAACAACAGCCGCAAAAGCGAGCCCAAAAACCGAGCTGAGCTGAAGTGTTGGAGTGCGATAAAAAGATTAAAGTGCACACATGCAGACGTGTGGGAGGTGGGAGGTGGGAGGGGAGTAGGCTGGCTTGGAGCCGTAGCAAAGCGGCGATAATTCACACACACAGACAGACAAGACACCCCACTCAGCTGCCAATTGGTAATAGAAAATCGGATCAGATTAGATTTAATGCGGCGACTGCTAATTTTTGCCTGATTTTTCATAGAAAAGAGGGGCAGAGCAGGGGGCGCGCCTTGGCGCCAATGCGTGGATTGGCATCAGCAACGGCATCGGAATCACAATCGCAATCCCAATCGCCAGTGTCAGCGTTAGCATCAGCCTTCCAGCTCCCAACGAGCTGTCAGCGGCAATACGCCCGCAATGACAGCTAAACAAATGACAGAAACGCCAACGGAAGGGAGCTGGAGCTGAAGGAGGCTGAGGCAGGGCAAGGTAGAGGCCGGCTGGCAAAAAGGAATTGAGATTGGGAATGGCTCTGACAGCAGGCGCAGCTGAAGCTGCAGGCGCTACAGACACACACAGGCATAAGGCTACACTGTGCGGAAAAGAGGAGTGAAAAGGCAAACTGCTTGCCTCTTCCCACTTGCCCATTTCCCTCTATCCCATTTTCCCTCTTCCCTCTTTCTCTTCCCTCTCTCTTTGCCTTTCCCTTGCCCTTTCCCTCTACCCACTTCCACATAGCCAAAAGTTTTTATATTTAAGTTGCAGCTCAATTTTTCTCTCAGTGTAGGCACGCATGTATCTATGAGTGGGCGCTCAGCGTAATCTACATTTCCGCTTCCGGCTATTTATGCTAAAAGTATGGCGGATACGTTGATGCCAGCCATACCGAAGGCATTAACTGACAACAACAACAACAGTAACAGCAGCAGCAGCCCCGCTTCGCAGTCACAGTGACACAGTCACATTCGCAGTCGCAGTCACTGTGATTGGCCAGCAAACGCCTGTGCAACCCGCAGCGCTGTCAGACGCCTTGGCAGACATATTTTTCCTGCTTTCCTTATGTTTTTTTTTTTCGTTTTCTTTTTTTTCTTTTCTTTTTCTGCGTGACGCGCATTTATCTTGTCGCTGCTTTTGAGGTTAGGCATTTGGGGCACTGACATGTTATCGATAATAGTCATTAATCGAAACTTTTTTTTTAGTATTATGAAAGAGAGATGAAGTTCTTGAGGCTGTAGAGAGCTGCAAACCTAGCTGAGAGTGGCTGAGTTAGGTTCCATGAGGGATTCACTCTAGCATTTGTTATTACAATATATCATATAAAGCTACAAGAGTATTTAAGCTGCGACTAGCTTTAATAACAGCTTTTTTTCATATGACACACACACATATATATGTTCATATATATATGTATACATATCCTAATTATACCAGAGACGCCCCGTTACGCACGTCATGCTGCGTTTCCGGCCAACTTTCCATGGCCTTCAGCTCTACTTACCTCGCCCTCGCCCTCTCTCTCGCCCTCGCCATCTCTCTTCTGGTCTCTGGCTCGTCTTGGTTTCATTTACATGATGATGACATATAACATAAATAATTACACACACGCACAAAGAAACACCGGCTCGTTGTTGTTGTTGTTGTTACGTTTGCGTCGCATATTTTTGATATTTAATTTTCATGTTTTTGTTATCAAGCTTCCCATCGGAGCGAAGCAGAGCGACGTAATGTGCTGCAAGTCAGAGACAGAGGTAGACAGAGAGAGAGAGAGAGAGAGAGAGAGACAGAGAGAGAGAGAGAGAGAGAGGTAGCTGACATTCAGTGTCAAAGCTGTGCTTTCCCTTTGAGTGGGTTTTATTATGCTTTTTTCGGGCATCTTAACATATTTATGAATACGGAATTGCGGTAGTTCCTGGAACAGAGACCGAGAGAGAGAGAGAGAGAGAAAGTGTTCGGTGTCCATTCAGGAATGTGCACCTAATTGAAAACTATAATGTCAATGGCAATCACATCACATGGACCGTCAGAGAGCTGCTCATGAAATCACTGCCCAGAAATCTCGAATGTCCGAACTGGCCACTGGACCCTACTGCTATGTGCATAATTCAATGCACAGATTGAAAATAGAGAGAGACAAAGAGAGAGAGAGAGAGACAGACATTTGCGCCTTACATAAAAATTGCTTTGGTTACAACTTGGAAGAGGAGCAAGCGACTGGCTGTAGCAGCAGCTGGAGTCGCAGCTCATATATGAGCCGTTAGAGAACCTTTCATCCATTTCAATGTGCCATTGCTTTTTCCCAGTTGATCCTAATGTGCTGCTGTCAGAGCCTGTCGACGTCAGGCGGTCTTTTTAAGCGGCTATTTCGGGGATTAATGTCAATGTGAAAGGATTTCGGTATTCTATTTTTTCCTTGCCTTTTCTCTCTCTCTCTCTCAAAGCCAAAGGGTATATTGCAGTTGGGCAAATGAATGCGGCAGGAGAAGCAGTCGAAGAATCCATTCAGCTAAATTATCAAGAGCTGAGTGCAGTCCGTTTGCCTTGGCCATGCGAACTATTCAATTTCAGAGACTTTTTAAAGCCTTTCAGAGCGGAAAAAGCAACCAAAATGACAGAAAATCGATAAATATCGATTTAAATTTATCGTGAGAGCTTAAGAGAGCAAATACTTTTTTTCAGATATATTAAAATTGTTAAGATTTATCTATAAATGAAGTTCGGAGAGTTTTCAAAAGCTATTTGAAGAAATCAAAGCAACAAAAATGACAGAAAATCGATAAATATCGATTAACTTTATCGTGAGAACTTTAGAGAGCAAATACTCCTTTTCAGATATATTAAAACAGTTAAGATTTAAAGATAAATGAAGTTCGGAGAAAGCATTTTAAAGAAATCAAAGCATAAAATAGTTGAAAATCGATAAATATCGATCTAAATTTATCGGTAGAGCTTAAGAGAGCAAATACTCCTTTTCAGATATATTAAAATAGTTAAAATAGAGATAAATGCACTATTCTATTCAATTTCAGAGAGCTTTTACAGCGTGTTAAAGAAATCAAAGCAACAAAAATAGTTGAAAATCGATAAATATCGATATAAATTTATCGTGAGAGCTTAAGAGAGCAAATACGTCTTTTCAGATATATTAAAATAGTTAAGATAGAGATAAATGCGCTATTCTTTTCGATTTCAGAGAGCTTTTAAAGCGTGTTAAAGAAATCAACGCAACAAAACCAGTTGAAAATCGATAAATATCGATATAAATTTATCGTGAGAGCTTAAGAGAGCAAATACTCCTTTTCAGATAAATTAAAATAGTTAATATAGAGATAAATGCGCTATTCTTTTCAATTTCAGAGAGCTTTTAAAGCGTTTTAAAGAAATCAAAGCAACAAAAATAGTTGAAAATCGATAAATATCGATATAAATTATAGTGAGAACAAACTCACCTTTGTAGATCTATCAAAGTAGGTATATATAATATATGTATATATTTTAGTAACTAAATTCTCGGAAAACACCTTGCAATAGTTAGAGCTGCAAGCATGTCGAAGGAGGAGCCCTTTATGGATGGGCCAAAGCGCATGCAGAAGGAGCTGATGCTGATGATGGGCTATAAGAATCTGGAGCAGATCAAGCTGCTGCAGCCCGAGAAGGATAATATCTACAAATGGAATGCATTGATCTTGCCCAGCAGTTCGCCCTACGACAAGGGCGCCTTCGCTCTCGATATTGATTTTCCCATCGAGTATCCCTTTCGGCCACCCAGATTGCATATCAACACAAAGATCTATCATCCGAACATCAATGAACGGGGTCAGATCTGTTTGCCCATACTCGAGCCGGAGCACTGGAAGCCGACGTCACGCATCGATACTGTGCTCCAGGTGCTCGTTGCGACCATTAACGATCCACAGCCAGAGAATCCATATAATATAAATATCAGCAGTCAGTTCGTGAACGATCGGCAGAAGTTCCTCAGGATGGCCGAGGCGTGGGTGGCGCGCTACAGCGACTATCGACCCACCGAACAGGAGCTGGCCAAGATTGAAAAGCGTCGCAAGCGGGCGATGATGAATAGATGAAATATATAAAGATGAAACAATAAATTGCTACCACATTTCGCTGAGTGTAACAGCAGACCAATTGGCATTTCACTTGCGGCTAATTGGCGGAGCGAACAGCCCGCTTTAAGCTAGCTGAAATGCAGTGAGATAAATCATTCCGTCTTGAAAAACGTTTTCGCTGGCCTCCGGCGGTGCTCAGCATGCGGATGGATTAGCTCCAGCGTCATTGTCATTGTCATCATCAGCAGTCGCGGCAGCAGAAGGCCGCGCTGTAGTTAGTTTAGTTTTAGTTGTTTTGATGTGCCCTAGAGACATATTGAAAGGGTATACTAGGCTGGGAGGAACTGTTTGTAATAGTTATATATATATTATATAATATAAACAATACAAATCACTTCAACTAGAACCACAGCTTCAGCTTCAGCTTCAATCTCATAAACTTTTCAAGCTAAAAACTAATCAGAATATTTCTTTAATGAGTTTTAGCTACAGGGTAACTTTATTCGAGCATTGCGCTGCTCCAACTTTGTTTTATAGTTTTGCGCTTAGCTGGCGCCTTAGCAGGACTAGCTGCTGTCCTGGCCTGGCCTGGCTCTCAGTAGATGCACACGCGTCATGACCATATAAATTTCTCTGCTATGAATGAATCAACTTTACGAACTTGGACACATGCGGATCCGCTTTTATGGCCCACCCACTGGTCGAATCTCTGTTGTGGCGCTGCGTGTGTTTTATGGTGGTTTACTAATATGTGTGTGTGTGTGTGGGTGTGTGGGGCAAGTTGTGTGTTGTCTGTAAGCGAGCGATGAGTGAGACACTGGCCCAACTTGAGCTTGTCAACGACATGTCCTGTGGATGCCACCATAATTACACTAAAGGACACACACACACACACACACACACATACACACACATGTACACACACACACACTTGCATACATTTCACATTCAGTGCCAAAGATATTTGTATCTAGTTTCATTGCTCGTTTTTTTCATGTGGAGCTTAGCTGCCACGCCTCCGCCAGATTTTTGGTACTGAGCAACCATTGTCAAGGCAAAAGATGGATTACTATGCTGACCGCCCAGCGAGCGCATAAAGGCGTGAGCACAGGGCTATGGGTGGTGGTGTGGGCGTTGCTCTTGTTAAAACGGCCTGTCTGATTATTATCACCTTTTGGCAACAGGAGTTGATACGTTTGCAGCAGGACATTGACACCGAAACACCACGCCCACACCCAAAAGAGGCTGTCGCTAGCAGACAGACAGAGAGAGAGATGGAGAGGGAGAGGGAGGGGGAGTGGGTGGGAGTGAGACAAACTGCTTCCATTCAAATGAATCGCACTTTTTGATTAGCAGCAACTGCAGCTCCGAGTTGAAGTTGAAGCTTTTTTTTTCTGTGCTCCAACTAGTTTCGGCTGCCTGAATAGAGTAAGAGTGAGATAGAGATAGAAAGAGAGAGAGAGAGAGAGGTAGCATTCTGCGGATGCTGCGGTGCTGTTGTCCTGTGGTCGTTGCCTTGGCTACTCGCGCGCTGTGGCCCGCTTTTGGGGCATAACTCATTAGCGCCTAATTACAGTTGGCGGCTGTTTTAAATTAGTTTCACGCAGCTCGCCGAAAAATCTTCTCGCATTTTCACTGATTAGATTTGCCAGATTCGCGACTTTCAAGTGGTCCGGGCGTGGCCGGATTTAAGTAATATTTGTACTAATATTAGTCGTAGTTTATATAGGAGTAAACAATGTTTTTCTATTTTGATTGACGGGGATTGAGTGTGATTGACTGTGATTGTTGGAGTTTGTCTATGATTGACAGTGATTGATAGTGATTGATTTTTGATTGACTATAGATGAATGTACTGAATATACTGTGATTGATTATGATTGACTTTGACTGACTGTGACTGATTATGATTGACGTTGACAGACTGTGATTGACTTTAAGTGACTGCGCTTGACTGTGATTAAGTGGGATTGTTCATGATTGACTTTAAGTGACTGTGATTGAGTTTGAGTGACTGTGCTTGACTATGATTGACTGTGATTGACTATGATTGACTGCGATTAATTTTGATTGATTGTCAGTGACTGTGATTAATTGTAATTGACAATGATTGATAGTGATTGACAGTGCTTGACTGTGATTGACTTTAATTTAATGCTTATCATATCTCAAATTGATTGAATCCTATTTAATTTGTCTGCTTATGCATTGATTGATTGAACGACTGTCTGATTGACTGATTGAATGTAAACTTCAATGAATTTTGAAGCTGCAAAAGGGAAATATAATATATATGCATTAATATATACTTTTTAGAGCATTATGATAAATTGATTGAATAACAAATCTATAGGATGCCCACTGATTGAAAGTCTATAACTACATTCCTTCACTGATTGATTGACTGATCAACTGACCTCCTTGGAGCTTGCCTATAGTTCTTTATAGTTCAATCACACTGTTCACTCTGCCAATCACAAAGCCAATAACTTTTAGGCGTATTGCCCCTCCCCCCAATCCAATATAATCCCGCAATTAGTCTTGAAATTTGCCTTCAGTCACGCTCTATGCACTTGCCCATAATCCCTTAATACTCTGCTCGAAATTCGAATGACAGATTTTTAGCACAATAAGCCGCAATATCGATTTTCACTTATGCATTATATATGTATTATATATATATATATATATTCTGTGAGCTGCGAACAATTTACGACCTACATTAAACATGCAGCTCATAAGCTGCATAATTTATACATATTTATTTTCGATATATCTCTGTATGTCTGTCGTCCATATGAAGGAGGCGTATAAATTGTAAATTTATATCAAATTTGGGTTGCTGGCAAGTAAATAAAACAAGCTTGGCCAACAGAGATAGCTCACGCGATAAAATGAGAAATTGTGGTGAATTTTGTTGGCATTTGTTGTTGTTGTTGTTGTTGTTATTATTGTAGCAAGCCAATAAAATCAATTAAAAGGCACTCAACATGCAAACAATTATATGCAAATTCACACACACACACACACACACACACACACACACACACACACACACACACACACACACACACGCACACTCAAGTCAAAGTCAAAGCGTGCAGAAAACGATTTTGTGCTCGTATTTGCATAAAAGAAAATACAAGTAAAAAGCAAAAGAAAAACAAAAATAAGCAAGCAAAAAACTGCAAATAAATATATAAATACACAAGAGTGGGCGCGCGATGGTGTTCGCTGGCCCAAAAGAAGCCGCCCAAAGTCCTGGGAGAAAGGCCAATGAAAAGCCATAGACGACGACGGCGACGACGGCGACGGAACGGCGCTGTGGGCTGCAGGGGGGAACAATGGAACTGAACCTGTTGCGCGCGAAACAAACAACAACAATGCGAACACGCCAACAACAATGGGGCGAGAGCTGGGCATAAAAAGTTTGAGCAACTGCTTTAAAGAACCGGAATGGCAATGAAATGAAACATGTTCAATGCAAGCAGCCGGGTGCAGCATTGAAAGCGACGTTCAACCAAATTGAATGGAGCAGCGCAGCATTAAGAGCGCAGCCGCGTGAACTAACAGGGAAACGAAATGAGTATATGGAAAACGGAACTGAAATCTAAGAGCAGGCAGGACAGCGTGAAGTGAAACGTTGCTACAGCTCAGGGTGGGCAGCCACGAGCGCTCTCTTTGCTTGCAGCTTCGTGCGTGCGTTCGTTCGTGTGCGCTCGTTCGGCTTGACTCGGCACGAACGCCAGCCAAATACTTGGACACTGGCAGGCAATCAGTTCGTATTGAAACCTCGTCGTGCACGCAACGTGGGCGAACAGAACAGTAGCAGTCGCAGCAGCAGCAGTCGTAGTCCAATTTGTGCTCTTGGCGAAACGAGTGAGACGAATGTGAAGCGCTATCATTAGTCTTCGTTAGGCGGTCTTTGTGTCAACAACGTGTTGCTCCACATTTTAGTGCGTGTGCGTTTATCACAGCGAAAATCCAGAAAACCAGAAACAAAGTGTTGCATACCCCAAAGAGCGTGCCCGTGCAACACTGTGCAACAAGTTCAGTGCGTGCCCCAAAAAGTGCAAGTGCCAGTGCGAATAAACACAATACTTTATATATACAAAAAAGAAAAGAAAATAAAATAAATAAAAATATATATTAAGAGAATAGCGCAAGTAAGTGCAAGTTAAATATCATTTTACTGCAGCCTACTTTCTGGGTCAACGGCTGAGCAAATAATATGAGCTGAGCCGAACTTTATATAGCCCTCTGGAGCCGCTAGTCTCTGCCTGTTCACATCAAAGCAAACAGAGCTGAAATTCCTGGGAAAACGCTGACGGCCAACTTCCTTGCAAATTAACTTTGACTCAATTTAATTTGACAAATCACGAAATAGAAACAGAAACAGATATAGAAATACAAAAAGTCGCCAAATGCCACCTAAATGTAATTTAATGCGAGAGTTTTGCCCACGCAACTGACAAATGGCACTTAAATTCCGCTTCTAATAGACTGCGTATGTGAAATGTGCTGCAAGCCAAAAACTAAATCACTGTCAATGCGGTGCCAGATTCAAAAGCCACACACAGACGTGGCCAGAGCGGGGCTTCGCTCGAATCACTGCCTCGGCATTGGTGGACTCCTCTCTATCTCCCTCTCTCTCGCTCTCGCTCTCTATTGTTAGGCAATGATTTGCAATTTGTTTGAAAAATGCATTTACAACCGCAAAGACAAACAGCAGAGCAGACCAAACTGTTTGCTACAACAACAACAACAGCAACAACAGAGCCCCACACACACACACACTCACACACACACACACTCACACACACTCACACACACACACACACACACTCACACAGAGACAGCTACTGTGCTTAGCACATAAAATACAAAAATACAGTGAAAACTTGATTAAGGCACAGCTTAATGTCAAATTGAGAAATGTGGAGTATGTAGTGGATATATATGCATATTATATAGTCAAATAAATGTAAAGGAAATTTTAAGCTTCTTTAAAAAAACCCAAAAAAAACTTGTAAAAAATCTAAAATATTTGTGAACTCTTCAATTCAGTGCTAAAATTAATATATATACATATATTTTTTTCACTATTTTGTTTATATTTCTTTCCACATATTTTATTAAATATTTATTTTATTTTTTTTTTTTGTTATTAATGTATAAATTTATTTTGCTTTATACTTTATACTTTTCTAATTTACATTTTTCTTAACAAAAATGATAAAAACAATTTTTTTTAATAACCCTTAGACAACATTTTTGATCATTTTTTTTTAGTATTTTATTATTATATTTAAATATTTTTATAATATTTTTTATTATAATTTTTGTTTAAAAAAATTATAAAAATATTTACTGAAGGCATTTTTAATTATATATTTTTTTCATATTACATTTTTTTGTTGAAAAAGAAAATAGTAAAAATATTTACCAATGCCAATTTTTTATTTAATTATTTTTTTTTTTTAATTTTAGTTTTTTGTCATAGTAAAAATATTTAATGAAGGATTTTTTTATTTTATAAATTTTTGTCGAGTTTAATTTTTCCTAATTTTTCGTGCTGTCTTCCCCAATTGCTTCTTTCACTCCCACAACTGTTCACTTTAGCGCGCCTTCACTGTACTCACACACTGCGCTACTTAGAGCTAGTGCGTTCCATATTTACAATTGAAATGAAAGCGAAAGCGAAAGCTTGCAGCTGGAATGTGTATATATGTGTGCATACTCCCAGCTAGATCTCCAATTGGAGCTGCAATTGGAAATGCAAAATGCAACCGCAACGTCTATTTGCTGGGCAAATGGGCACGCCCACTGAGCGCCAGCGCCATGAAAAGTCGCGACAATTCTTGGCAGCTGCTTTTAGTGTGCTTCACTAAGAAGCATGCCCTCTTGTCAGCATCTCCCCCCAGCATCTCCCCCCTCTTAGCTGTTGTTTTTGCGTATTTGCTTTGCTGAATGAGACTTCATCTTTCAGCTCAGCCAGAGAGCGCTCCATTTCCGCCCGCCTCTTGCGCTGCGGTGAATTGCGAGCAATTACAAACAAAATGCAAAATGTGTGCCAAAGTATCTGGCAGATACATTAAAAGCAGCTGCAGCAGCAAATTTTATGCCAATTTGAAAGGAAGCCAGAGACAGAGAGGACTGCAGATGGAAATAGAGTTAGAGAGAACATTTCAAATAGATATAGAAAATATGATAAGCTGCAAAACGGATTTTAATTAAATGATTTAGTTTATAGTTCAATGAAGCTGAAAATAGTTTGTAAAATATATCAAAGTGAGAAAGGGATATAAATAGAGAGATTAATTAATCTTGAAATATTTAAAGAAAACAAGTAAGAAAACTCTAGTCGAGACCGCTCGACTAGGGTATACCCTGAACCCTGCGAAGAAACGCTATTCCGTGCATTCTCCGTTTCTTTTATAAAACATATGTATATGTATGTTCATTACAAGCAACACATACATACACACATACATAGGCGAACGCACACACTAACGCCAGTCGGTGCGTCAGCTGATCTTTGGCTGCTGTTTGCATGCCAATGACATGGGAAATTAAATGTTTAATAACTTTTTTTCTAGAGTAACGATTTTGATCAAACTTGTTGGGCGTGATCATGTCATCCATATGTATGTATGTGCCAAAGCACAAGTCTCTAGTATTTGATATACGGGAGTTACCAATTTGAGGCGAAGGGGGCGTGGCACACAAAATTTAACAAAAACCGAAATTGCGTAAGACCCAAATAACACTAAATGCACAATATAAAGACTCTAGCTATAAAGATGAATTAAATATAATTTTATAACTAAATGAAGAAATCGGTTTTTAATCGATAACATTAAAACGATGATAGTTATCGAATTTCTGAAACAAACTCGATATGCGCGCCCTATACAGGGACCTACAAAAAAAATTTGAAGTCTCTAGCTATTGTAAGTTCTGAGATCGACGCGTTCATACATACGGACAGACGGACAGACGGACAGACAGACGGACAGACAGACAGACAGACGGACAGGGCTAAATCGACTCGGCTTGTCTCCCTGATCAAGAATATATATACTTTATGGGGTCTGCCACGCCTCCTTCTGCCTGTTACATACATACGCCTTCCAACAAAAACATTATACCCTGATTTCCCATTTTCAATGGGTTCAGGGTATAAAAATTCAAAGAGCAAAAATTGTTGCTTGGGCAGAAAATTAAATTTTAAAAGAAATGAAAAAAAAGCGAAATTTTAAGTTGATATAAAATATAAAAAAGAATTGAAATTTTAAAAGAATTTAGCAAAAATATTGTAAATTACATTTTATTTAATTTTTAATATAAATACTTATTTTATTTAATATTTTTAATAATTTATATATTTATTATATATATTTGTATATATTTTTTACTTATATAATATTAATTAATATTGATGAGCCCTTATTTCGCATGTATTTAAAGCCTTTACAAAATATTTAAATATATTTTATCTGCCAATTCATTTTCCTTCTCCGCTCTAATCTCCTCAATGGACCATTTAACTATTTGAATAGTCAATTAATATGCATAAGTGGAAAAGCATTTTCTTCAGCTATTCAATTATTGCAATCACATTTTCCACTTGATTTATAAGCAGTTCGCCAAGTCGAGTCAACTTTTTCTATTGAGCTAGAAACTTCGAGCGAACCAAATGAATGAATAATTTTAATGAAAATGCGTAAAGAAATGAGTAAAAGTGAAAAAGTGAAGTTGAAGAAATAAAAGTGAAAATGAAAATGAAGAAAATTTAAGAGTTGAGTTTAGATATTTGAAATTTATTAAAAAAGTGCTAAAGATTATATTATTTATTTAAATATAAATATATTTTGAATATATTTTTTTGAGTTTATATTTATTTATTTAATTAAAAATATATTATTTAAATACAAAATTTAATTAAAATATACTTAAATATAAATATTCAAAATTTATTATTTTGTTAAATTATTGGGCAGAAAAATATTTAAAATATTACAAATAAAATAAATAAAAATAAAAATTAAAAAAGGAAAATTAATATTTATATATATTTTTATATACATATATGAGAATTATTTTAAATTTATTAATTTTATTTTACCTTAATAATCATATTTATTTTAATTATATATATTACTCAATCTATTCGATCTGTTCTCTGACTGAAAAATCCAATTTGCTGCAACTTCTATAGGTTTTAGCTAAACGTATCTTAGTTACATCTACTAAAACCTCTTGCATTCCAACAAATATCCGGCAATTTTCTTTTTTCTTTCATTTGCCCGCTTTGTCTTCGCTTTGCAATACTTGTTGAAAGCTAAATACAAATGTTGTCTTAACTTCTGACAGCAGTTCGGCAGAAAGGCGACAAAGAACAAAATATATATAAAAGTGGGCAATCAATCGAAGTTTTAGCCAAGGATAGGACTAGTTGCCCGTACGTTTGTCTGTCTGTCAATTAACATGTCAGTCGATTGTAATTGGTTGATAAGTCGAGTGCCGGAAGTTTTTTGGTCGCGTTCGCGAAAGCAACAAAGTTTTCCGAAGTTGTGCCGTGCCTTCGAAATCAATTAAAGTCGGGGCCGACTGACTGGACTATCTTGACCGAGCAATTACAAGAGCGAGAATTTGTAATTCAGGATTCGCTGGTAATGGGCATATGCATATGCATATATCTCAAATCTGAGCGAAATGAAATGTCACGCGAGCAATGAAATGTGAGACAAGTACGAAACGAGAAAATCCGCCAGGAGGAAGCTATTAAATCTACATAAAATTGCACAAAACTTGGCATGTTCAGCAATTACAAGTGAATGCCGGCAGTGAAGGAATAGGAGAGCAGCAGCAGTAGCTGCAGATAAGGGCGCAGAGAGCGGGGCTGCGGGGTGTGTGCCGGGCGACGGCTGAAATAGGAAGGAAGCTTGGCGCACCTTTGGACTGACATGCTCATCTGAATGCGAATGCCACTGCGATTGCGATTGCGAGTGCATAGCCGAGCGAGCGTGTTGTTATATGCCCTGTTAGTCAGGGGAAAGCGGGTATATTGAGGGAGGGGTAGAAGCTGAAAGGACTAAGCTATGTGACTTCTTCTATATACAGACAGAGTTGATTAGCTTGTGATCATTTGATGCATAAATCAAAATTGTAAAATGAACTAGTTCATTTTGCTCACTAGTTCATTTGTTGTACTAATTATTTATTGTACTAGCTCATTTTATTTCCCAGTTAGTTTCATTTTCTGGTTCATTTCATTCACTGGCTCATTTACTAGTTGATTAGCTCGTGATCATTTGAAGCATAAATCAAAATTTTAAAATGAACTAGTTCATTTTGCTCACTAGTTCATTTGTTGTACTAGTTCATTTACTAGTTTTTTGCATTCACTGGTTAATTCCCTATTTCATTCACTAGTTCATTTTGGTCTCTAGTTCATTTCGGTTACTAGTTCATTTCTGGTACTAGTTTATTTTATCTATTTGTTCATTTACTTTCCTATTAAATTATGATTCCTGGTTCATTTCATTCACTAGTTCATATACCAGTTCATTTACTAGTTCATTTACCAGTTCATTTCATTTACTAGTTCAGTATGCTGTCTTATTACTCTCTCCATATAATACAATATCCTCTCTCTCTCTCTCTCTCTCTCTCCTCTCTCTCTCTCTCTCTCTCTCTCTCTCTTACATATCTCTCTCAAATACATATCCGAACCCATTAAACTTTATCTGCAGGGTATTTTCCAGTCGAGCACATCCTGCCTCCAACTCTCTTACTTGTTGAAGTTGTAGTGCTTGCCACACGGATTTGTTGCTGTTGTTTCTGTTCTGTTGCTGTTGCGGTGGCACAACTTAAGAGCCGTTAGAAAATTGTACTTGCCATGCACCTGAGTCACCTTCTGGCCGACCCTCTGTCCCTTTCTCTCACTCTCCAGCCGGCCGCGAAGTGGGCGTGTGAAAAAAGAATTAAAGTCAAGTGAGCGCACTGAGACTGAATACATAAAACGAGGCAGTGAAAAAGCCAGCCAAGCGGGCAGTCAATGGGGCGACTGCGGTGGGCGTGGTTGTATATACAACAACAACAACAATAAGAGCAGCAGCAGCAGCAGGGACAACTACAACAGCGACATTCAGAACGTCAACGTCAACGCGAAGAAAAGCCGGAAAAAATGGCCAAGTTGTTTGGCTGGCCGGCACACAATGAATCAGTGAGAAAGAGAAAGAGAGAGAGAGAGACAGAGAGAGAGAGGGAGAGAGAATGTTGGACTTGTGTACACTGTTATTTGCCATTTTTTCCAGAGGTATAATTTTCGGCGCGACATTTGACGCGACAGGCAGGTGCGAGAGGTGTAGTCGCTACAGCCAGGTGCACCGAACAGAAAGCCTTCAGCTGAAAATGCCAAGAATTTTAGCTAAAAAATATTTGAAAACTCGAGAGTCGCAGCGAGAGCTGGAGAAATATGTGAGGCGCAATTAATTTAGCAGCCCTCAAGCGGGAATTAGAGAGAGAGAGAGAGAGAGAGAGACAGAGAGAGAGAGAGAGAGAGAGAGAGAGGAAGAAGAAGCAGCAGCGGCAGCTTAACATATGGGAGGAAAAATTTACTGAATTAATGCGAATTATATGCAGATATAAATCTTGTAATAAATGGAAAATATGGGAAATATGTACGAGTATATAAGATAAAGCTTATATCAAAATCCAATAAGAAAGTGTAATTTAATAAGTATGCTATGATGACATAGATCATGTATATAGTATATCGATAGATAGTTGGTAGTGTATTTGCGAAGTCAAAAGAGAGTTCATCTATTGCTATATATAAACCCTCAAGTGTATTTGTTGGAGCTACATTTCATTAAAAAGCTTCTCGATGCAGCTTTAGCCATTGATTATTTATAAATCGTCTTAAAAGCTCTGCAAAGCACCTTAAAAGCTCATAAAGTATCTTCAGCCTTTACTTCCTTAGGAAGCGCCTTAAAAGCTCTTTTAAGCAGTTATAAAGCTGCTATGCAGCTCTAGCCTTTGCATCCTTAAAAAGCGCCTTAAAAGGTCTTTAAAGCTGCTTAAAAACTCTTCACAACAGCTGTAGCCTTCACCTCATTAAAAAGCGACTTAAAAGCTCCTCAAAACAGCTTTATCCTTTATTACACTACTTAAAGCTTATTCGACTTCAACTGTAGCTTTTCTTAGTCCAACTCCAATTTAATTCAATTTAGAGCTAGCCAGAAACTAGCTAGAGTAATACTCCACGTAAGAGCTTTTCACATATACTCCAGCCAAACACGCAACATACATGTATAAGCACTAGATTATACATATATATTTATATATATACCCATATATACACCTACACATATATTCTCCCCTTTCGCCAATTGGCGTCCAGTTGCTAAATGTAATGAAATTTATATCCCAGGAATTATGCTTATTTCTTAAGTGCTACTTCAGTAGAAATCTCTCAAGTTGAGTGGTAAAACTCCTTCGTTCAGCTCGGCCACATCAAAGTGGAATTTCTTTTGCCAATTTGTTTACCTTAAATGAAAGCGGGAATGCGCCAAGTTAAAGCCGTTTTATTTATAGGGCAGACGTGGCTCGCGGCTAAAATAAGCCAGGAATTTAGGCACGCTTAGTAAACCCAATCAAAATTAATTAACACTAAATACACAACAATCTATTTTATGTACAAAAAAAATATAGTGGGGAAAATGTTAAAAGGAAATGGAAAAGCAGCCGGGTCAAAGGGTCAGGATGCGAAATAGATACCAATTGATAAGGAATCAGCCGTTGATTAAATGAGCAAAGCAGGGCTCTAGCTGACTCCCGTTTATTATTATTTTTTTGCATATTTTTTGAGGCACGATGCGGCATTCAGCATAATTATGATTCCAATTTCAGCCAGACAATGTCCTGGCCAAATAATATCGTGAAGAAAAAAATAAAGCAGACACCCGCAGGCAAAATCCTTTCAATTTCCGCTGCTCAAACCACAGCGGAAAGCGAAACGGCAGAAGGCAAAAGTTAAGAAACGAGTGTGACTGACTAGAAGTTACCTTATAACTAGGCAAATATAAATCATGCTTAAGTTTTACAATTTATCGATAAATATCGATTTTAGTATATATAGTTAAATGATAGACTTATTTGCTGAGATTCTTTGTATATAAGCTCTCAAATATGTATGCTTGAACTCTTTAAGCATTCTATGTAACCATTTACGAAATGTTGTCTATCGACAAGTATCGATTATTGCATGCACAGCAAACATTTACAAAAGCTTGCTCTGCAATATCTTAGGACCTTCAGCAGAGTTATAATCTAGCATTCAACTGAAACAACTTCTATATAAGCCCCACAAGCATTTATATATATATATATATATATATATATATATATATATATATATATATATATATCGATAAATATCGATTTCGATCTTTTTTCCTTATACAAAGACTTTCTTTTCATATTTTCAGCTGCCTGTCACTCTCTGTCTGCCTCATCTCCCTATATACCCCATTTGAAACCCCTTTTCTAATTGGTTACAGGGTATTGCAAGTCCTTTTCGGCATTTGTGTTGCACAGAGCTAACCGTTAGTTTAATTTGTTAGATTAGTAAACAAATGAAAATTAATTGAAGCAAACGAAAAACTTAACCTCAGGCGCAGCCCCGGTTGCGAAAACTTTTGCGAGCCATAGATAAACGGTTGTCGTCGACAACCTGGCTAAGTGTGTGTACGGGTGTGTGTGTGCGTGTGTGTGTGTGCCAAAGGTAACTGGAAATTTCTGTTCAAGAACTTTTCTTGTGCGCCCAAAAGTAAAAGAGAGCGGTAGAGGGGGAGCGACATTCCTGCCTGCCTCTCACCACTCTCCGTTGCTGTCTTTCTGTAGATTGTTTAGCTGCGATAACGGAGCGTATGCGCAATGTCTTCATTGCTTTCATTTTGAAGAGGCAGTCAAATTAATGCAAAACAGATGTGATTAACTTAATTGTTTGCCCGTAATCTTCGATTTGCGGTACCTTAGAGACTCTTACAGTGTGCACACGCCCAACGAACGGCGGTATTATTGTGGAAGTATTTTCTTGAATCGTCTAGGTGTTTATTATTCCTAATACTTACCAGTTCTTTTTGTTGAGCAAAAACGAAAATTTACTTTAAAATTATTGAAGTCTCATATATAAATAAATAAAAAATATATATATATAAATATTTTAAAGAAAAACACGAAAATTTACTTTAAAATTATTAAAGTCTTATATATAAATAAATAAAAAAATATATATATGTAAATATTTTAAAGCAAAACATTTGGAAAAAGAATTTCAAAGCATTAATACAAAATTAATCAAAATTAAAATATGAGTTAAAAATTTTTTTTTATTTTTAAAGCAATATATTTGCAAAAAAAAATTTAAAAAAATAAAATATATGTTTTAAATATATTTTTTATTACTTTTTAAAGTAAGATTTGAGTTTTAAAATTAATATTTTATTTAAATATTATTCAAATATATATATTAATTTTAAATAATTTTTACATATTTTTATTTTATGCAGTTTTTACTTTCATTCATATTTCTTAGCCTTATAGCCTCTTTATAGACACTTAGGCCTTGCTCATATATTTGCCTTATAGTCCCACGCCTTCTGCCCTCTTAGCCCCAGTGACAGTAAACCTCCATAAAAAAAGAACTCTGCTTGGGGGGCTTATAAAAATAATTCCTTATAGGCATGCCTCATTCCCGTTTTCCCTCATTTCTCGGCCACCTTTTGTGCCACTGCACTGATGTTTTACTGTAGCTGGCACACGCTTGCTGTCCATTGTGCCAGAGCCACAGTAAATAATGATTAACGGCGCTAGTTGAAGGTCTAAGCGCATTTTAATGGGGCCACGTCCTGTCAAATGCGGGCCTACAGCTCGCTGGGTGGATGAGCGAAGAAAAGGACAGGCAAACAAAAGCGCAATGTCAGCTGCTAAGAGAGGCGGCATTATAAAAGTAATCACAACAACAATAACAATGGCAACAACAACAACGACAATAGCGAACGCTGCAAAGCAAAACAAAACAATCGAAAATTATAAAATAACAAAAGGCGCTTGGCAATCGATTGCACAAAATCTTTTTATGTATGCAAGGATCCTCAGACAGACGCCACACACACACACACACACTCTCTCTCATCTATATAGAGCATTTGTCCTTTTTGGCGTACGCGTCACGTATTGTCAATAAAAAAATAATAATAAGACACAATAAATTTTTACCTTTAACGAGTGGCGGCTGTGTCTGGGCTAAAGGGGCTAACAGGGAAGGGTTCACGGCATGAAGGACGACGGACGAAGGACTCAGCAGTCGGGTCACAGAACGCACAACATGCGTGTCCGTGCTCTTTGCGCCCGCTTTCGCTTTTGTGTAACTGTAACGCTCGCCATCCTCAAAATATACGTATATATGAATGTATATATATAAAAAAAAAAGAAAATAAACACGAAACCGTGATAGGGAAAAGTCAGCAGATGCACTGCAAGAAAAAGAGAGCTAATAGCTCTATACAATATATAGAATATTGTATATGTAGAATATAGAAACTAGAAACAATCAAAAATAGATAAACAATGAAAGAGCTGAGCAATGGATTTCAAATAACCTTCTAGCTTAAAAATTTCACAGAAAAAAATCTGAAGAAATTGAAAAAAAAATTAATATACAAAAAAAAAATAATTTTTACAAAATTTTTTACATAATTTTTTTAATGAAGACATATTTAAAATAAATTTTAATTTTTTATTTAATAATTTTATTATTGAAGAAAAATAACAAAGTTTTTAGAAATTCTAAAAAAAAAATTCCAATAATTTTATTTATAAAAAAAAAACATTTAAACGATATTTCCAACAATTTTATTTATAAAAAAAAAATTTTTTTTAAATATATTATTTCAAAAAATTTGTTTAAATATATTTTCAATTATTTAGTATTTAAAAAATACTTTATAAAATTATATAAAGTATTTTTTAAATACTAAATACTTGAAAATATATTTAAACAATTTTTAACATACATACTTCAAGTAATTTTAATTAATAGTTGACTTATTAAAATATTGTTGAAGTATTTAGTATTTTACTATATTTATTTATGTATTTCAAGTTTTGATTCATTTCTATGCCAACTCTTCAATAGTCACCCCTCGCATGATCTCAGAATAATATAGAAATACACTTTCACACACCACTTCACTTCTCTCAGTGTATGCCTAGCGTAGACTGAGGCAAATGGTTGCAAAGCAAACAAAGGCAATGACACGAAACGACGACACGAACAACAGCAGCAACAACAACAACGGCAGCAGCAGCACAAACAACAAGAAAAACATCAGCAGAAAGCAAACAAATAAAAGGCGCAACAATTGCAGAGGAAACATTATAGAAGGAGATGTGAAGCGAGACGCTAGGAGGGCCATACTTTATGCGTAACGCCCCCACAGATGCCCCTCTTGCGGAGCAGACGTTAAGACATTTGCCAAGTGCGTGTGTAATTGAAACTGAGCGTCCGTCCACCCCCCTTTCTGGATCGGCATATTTGCCAGTCGTTGGATTCTAGGATTCATTTTCAGTTGCCAGTAGGGCCACTGAACTGAGTAGAGATAGAGAGAGAGAACGGGGGAAGAGGGAGGGGCAAGGGAGTACAAGATATGCACATTAGTAAGGCAGCAGCAGATCGGAAGACGGGTGGCATGGAGATAAGTTGAAGTTTTTAAGCACAAGTGCATATGAGTGGAAAATAAGGAAGTGGGGCAAGACTGTATGTGGGTGGGGTGCTAGAGCGGGAGAGGGAGAGAGAAGAAAAAGGAGAAAGAGCGCTATGCTAAGAGAGGAATTGAGAGAGAGTATATCAAAGTTATACTGAAAGAGAGACAGAAAAACAAAGATAGAGATAGAGAGGGAGAGATAGAAAGACAGACAGAGGAAAAGAGAGAGAAGAGTTGACAGAGAAAGAGGGAGAGAGTGAGAAAAGGAGAGATTCAATAAGAGACAGGGAGAAAGAGAGAGAGAGAAAGAGAGAGATAAAGAAAGACAGGGAGAGAAAGAGAGAGAAAGATGGAAAGAGAAGAAAGAGGGAAAGTGATAAAGAGAGAGAGAAAGAGGGAGTCAGAAAGTGACAAGAAATTAAAGAGAGAGAAAGAGAAATCGTCAGTCAATTTATCACTCTGCCTTCTACTCCCATCAATTAGTTGATCAATCAGCTTAGCAATCAGTCAATCAAGCATCCGTTGTAGAGTTTGACAAGTAATCAATACTTTAATCGGAGACCGAATAGTACTCAATCAAGCAGTTAGTGAATATATTAGTTGATTGATTACTTGATTGATCAATCAATCGGTCTATGAATCAACCATGCGATCCATCACCTGCCAGTCTGCCAATCAATCACAAAGTTAATCATTTAACTAGCTGTAAAGTCTCTCAATCGCTCAACCAGCCCCTCAGTCAATCATACCATACTCAAAATTCAATCAATCAATGGCTATGCTTATTTATCAAGTCATCAATCAACCACCTAATCTGTCAACTAAGTGATCAATCACTCTGTCAATCATACCCAAAGCTCATTAGTCAATCAAATAGTTCACAATTTGACTTTCAATCAGTCTCTCAATCACTCCCTCAATCATTATCCACAATATACACCTGCTTAGCCCGCTTATTACACACTTTACATAGCCCGAAGTGCTGCAATTGCCCGCAGAGCCCAACTGCAATCCACTAAAACAAATATAACCACTCAAAGAAAATGGAGCTCCAAATTTATCCCCACTGACTTGACCCGCACAGTGGACGCCATAAAAGCTTCAACTGCTTCAGCGCTGCGGGTCAGCGCACTTGGCTCAGATGCTAATTCAAGCGACCAGCGCTCTAAGTGTATGGGCAGGCTAGGGAGGAGGGGGGGGGGGGGGCGTGGCTATGCATTTTTAGTTGGGGCGGGGCTAAAGCGAGTACTAATTCCACAATGTCTAGACTGGAGGCCAGATCGCAGTTTTCATGATTTTTTTTTGAGGGGGGGATGCGGGAATAGCCAGCTAAATATGCAAAAAAAGGGAGAGAGAGAGAGAGAGATAGCGAGCGAGAGAGAGAGAGAGAGAAAAAGAAGCACAATATTTGTTAAAAGGACTACAGACAATTTGCCTGTAAATAGAGCGTGGCACTTCAAACAACCAACGAGCTAACAGAGGGCGGGAGCGAAACAACAACGTGAAAAACTGTGAAAAAAAAGAAAGAAAGAAAAACATGAGAGAAATGACAAAAAAGAAAAAGAAGAAGCGAAATGAAAATCAAGAAAATGAAAAGAAAATAATATAACGAGCGCATATTAAAGTGGGTTTATTTATTTTGCGCTCGACGCTTTTACCACTCGCTGAGCACGCGGATCAGAAGGCGCTGCCAACCACCCAGCCACCCAAGCCAAGCCACCACTCAACCACCTAGCTGTAAAGCCTGCAACAGTCCAGGCGAATGCGAATGCGAATGCGTTGCCCTTTGTGTTTATTAAAAAATAATTTCCATGCTCAACTTGGCGCACAGCCTAAGCCCCTTCTTATGCGAGTGTTTAGGTGTGCGTGTGTGTGTAAGGGCTATCAACAGTTTACATTCTTGAGATTGCGTTGGGTCGCATTTGAAACAATAAGCCTCGAAGTCTGCCGACACAATCTCAACTCAAATTCAAATTCAAATTCAATAATGCGAATACTTTAAAAAAAAAACAAAAAAGGGGGACAAACAGGAAGAGGGCGTGTCGCAGGCGACAACACTAAATAATTCAACAGCCCAGCAGAGTATAAGAAGAAGAAGAAACACAATATATATATATATATATTGTATAATGTAAATCTGTGATTTTAATGCGTTTGCCAACTGTAAACATAAAACCGAAATATTACAAAACTTGCGCAAACAGGCGAAAGGGCGAACCATAAAAAAATGTATAAACAAGCAAGAGAAAGTGGGGCGAAAGGCAAGTCGAACAGCAGATACACTGCATAGAGAGTGTTTGTTCGCACACCTTATATTATTATTTTAATCTTTTTTTTTAGTATTTATAAATATATATATTTACGTCTCTTTAAGTTGAGAAATCTTAAATCTTTTCATATTTCTTATACATTTGAGAATATACAAGTTTAAAAGCTTGCTAAAAGACTTATTTTAATATTAAAAAAGTAATTAAATTTTGTAAATTTGCATTAAAAAAAATGAACTCAATTTTTTAAATTCAAATAGGATATTTAATTTTTTTTATTTTATTTTTTTATTGTTTTTAAGTTTTACACTTTTAAAAATTTAATTTTTTTCTTTATATATATACATGATTTTACAATATTTTATTTAGTTTTATATATTTAAAATTTTAATATTTTTTTATATGTATTTTTTTACAATATTTTATTTAGTTTTAAATTTTTTTAAATTTATTTTTGTTAATTATATTTTTTTTTTAATACTTTATTTAATTTTAAATTTTTTTAAATTTATTTTTCTGCACTTTTTTATTAAAGCCTTAAGTTTGGTTGTTCTTCCATAAATTTAAAATTTTTTATTGATTATATTTTTGTTATATTTTTAAATATTTTTTTTTAATATAAATTTTTTTTTTAATATTTTAAATATTTTTTATTTTTTTAAATATTTTTTATATTCTGTTAAGCTAACAATTTATTTAATTTTTTTTTTTTTATACTTCAGTTTCTCAATAACACGTCTCATATTGGATCACAAAAAAATGGGCATATTTGAAATTTACAGTTAGGGTATTCGCGCAATACGGGAAGAGGAAATGAATGCGAATGCGAATGCGCGTATGTCAATTTAATGGGCGGAAATATTCAGCACTGCAAAGTGAAATGTGTCGATGGGCGTGGCAGCGCAAGCTGCTACAACAATTGCGTCGACAGCGACGGCGACGGTGACGACGACTGCTGACAACGACGGCGACTTGTCATTTTGTGGGTGGTTTTTGTGTTAAAATATGAAATATTTATATGAGTATTTTCATTTATGATGCGTATCAAATGTGCAGAAAGTAGAGAAAAGTGAAAAAGAAAACAGCAACAACAACAACAATAGCAAAGGTGAAGGACATGCGAGGTAGCTGGCAGAGCTGGCAGACTGTTGCCGGATCTGCTGGCAGGTGCGTGCAGAGTGGCCATCATTATGAACATTATATGGCCCGAAAGCACGCCAAGCCACCCGCCCAGCAAATGCCAAACTTTTTTCGCCTATTTTTTGTGCTCTTTGTTTTGCTCGGCAAAATTATTATATTTTAATTACATGTAGCAGAGCGCTGGCAAAAGCAAACAAGAATAACAGAAAATGTAACAAAAGCAGCAGCAGCAGCTACAACAACAGTGGGCGCAGCAGCAGCAGCAACAGTAGCGCTAACAGCAGCGCAACTGTAAACGAAAATGGCGTGAAAAATCAGTTTCATGGCTTTTATGCTGCTGTTTATTGTTGTAAATGGTAGAACGAAATTGGGCGGGGCACACACACGCAAACATACACAATATTTATGTAATGTGTGTGTGTCGCACGGAAGTTGTTATGGCCATTTAGCATAGCAAAAATGTAAACAGCGCTTCTGCTTATGTTACTTTTGTTGTTGCTGTTGCTGCTGTTGGCTAATTAATATTAGCGGCTGTTGAACGTTTTTTTTTTTTTTCTTTTCGCGGACGGCAGGAAATAGGCCAACTGCCGCAACAGCTGCACCCCAGCCATTAACGCTGCTTTATTACATAATTACATTAACGCCAATTGACATATCCAAAATGGGACAGAAAATGACGGAACAGCAGGCAGCTGTCGGGTATTTTAAGCCTTTGGTATTTCTTAGTAATTAATATGCAGTATTTTAGTGATCGCAGTAAAGCGTCAGAGAAAGAATTATGTATGTATGTATATAGGGCTTACCATTGCGAAATAAATATTTTGCTGCATATATTTAGGATGCATCTCTCATTTCATTTTATTCACACACTTGCACACTATTCACTCTGCACTGTAAATAAATGCAATATGTTAAGCAGCAATAAGTCTAATGCATAAATAACATAATACTCAAAAGGAAATTTTAAACGGAAATGGCTCAATACAAATATTTAGCATACATTTGAGCATAGACTTACCTAAACTAAACAAAAAGCGCTGTTGTTGATATTCAATTCACTTATGTACATATATGTATATACATATACAAATAGATATACATTTATATACATTCCATTTCACTTTGTTGCACTGCAAATAAAGAAAATAACATTAACATTAGCATAGCAAAATGCAAATGATCTGTGCAAATTACTCAAAAGGTTATGTAATTGAATGCACTGATGAAATGCAAACAAATTTCAAATTTTAAACAAATTTCTTTAATTTAAACTCACCACACTCAAAAAAAAAAAAAAAATAGAAAAGTCTGCATTCTGCTACAGCTGACTACGATTTTCACTTCTTTTTTTTTAAATATATTTATATATAAATAAATTTCATTGCATTTCTCATTCACTTGTTGCAATTCGCACTCCAATTAGAAAAAAACACTGTAAATAGACAAGAAATATGTTAATTAACATAGCTAAAACGAACTTAAACAGAATTCAACTGCAATTTACTCAAAAGGTAGTTTTCCGCCAAAAGTAATAAAAAGTGCGCCAAAAAAAAGTTGCAGGGAATTTCTAGAAATGTCAGCTTGAAACTTACCAAACACAGAAAAAAAACAGTGTTTTTTGTATAATTGCACCTAGAGCTGATTTTTAATGCACTTCACTGACACTTGCAGCAACTATTTAGATTGAAATTGATCTTTTTTCACACACTTGTTGCAGCACTCCTTCCACTTGGTTGCACCGTTCCAATTAGACTAACTGCAGCTGTTAGTGAACAGAAGACGTTCAGTGTTAGCGAAGCCAGGCTTACTCAAAAGGAAATTTCTAATTGATCGAGTCATGTTAGCGACAGTGCGGCAGCCATATTGCCCGGTTCGGTTCGGTTTGATCAGAAAAGTGCGCAATTAATTTTTGTTGATTTTTTTATAATTTTTTTAAAGTGAAAGTGTTGGATTATTTATTTTTGTTACAGTTATATTTGAAGTGATGTTACGGCAGCAGCTTAACTGTTGCGCAATATTAAAATTGTTTAGACGACGCCAATCAGTTTGCCAGGTGCGTTTTGTCAAAGACTTTTCCCATTTCCGTTTGCAATCAAATAAAAGTTTATAGCGTACCTGCTCAGGCGTAGCAAATGATCTGATTACATTGGCAGCCACTCAATTTGTGGGCAGGTGGTGGAAATCAGTGGGAGGAGCAGCCGCTGCTGAGCCTTAACCTCAAAGGCAAAGTCGCATGAGTCATGACATATGCTAGCTGCGGGGAGAGGCTGCTGGCAGAGGTTGCTGGCAGAGGCTGCTGGCAGAGGAGGCTGCTAGCAGAGACTGCTGGGGGGGAGAGGTTTTTAGCAGAGGTTGCTGTCAGAGGCTCCTAGCAGAGTCTTGTGACAGAGAGCGTTAGCAGAGGTTTCTGGCAGAGTGCCGGTAGAGAGCGCTGGTAGAGGTTACTAGCAGAAGCTCCTAGCAGAGAGCGTTAACAGTGGTTTCTGGCAGAGAGCGTTAGCAGAGGTTTCTGGCAAAGCCTGTTGCAGAGGTTACTGGCAGAGGGTCACTGTTAAAAGACATCAGTGTTACTGTGTTACTCAATCGTGCTGCTGGCAGAGGCTCCTAGCAGAGGCTGCTGGCAGAGAGCGTTAGCAGAGGTTTCTGGCAAGGCATGTTAGCAGAGTTTGCTGGCAAAGGCTCTTAGCAGAGACTTCTGTAACAGAGGTTGCCAGCAGAGACTCAAAGCAGCAACTTCTAGAAGAGACTTCTAACAGAGAACAGTAGTTGCTAGCAGAGCCACTTGTAGCTGCTCTTAGCAGCGAAGCTGGCAGCGCTGCCGGCTGAGTAGCCTCACTCAATATTAAGAAATAACAACTACGCTGCGGGCAAGTGTGTGGAGCAAAGTGAACGGCAGATTCACTCGAGTTCGCTGTCGACTTTGCTTTGGGGTCTTCAATGTAAACAAGCGCGGCAGAAACAACTGACTGAGCCAGAGATGAGAGAGTGCGAGTGAGAGCGAGAGACTAGCAGATACCCTGTTAAATAGCAGAATAGAGAACGAGAAGGACTGAGTGCTGTAGAATGTTAGAAGTTCGATATGTTAAACTAAACTCTGTTAATTATGATAAATTTAGATCATTATGTATGTATATTGATTGTGTAGTTTATTAATTATTCTTAGTATTATTATTTTCTTCACTTTCTGCGCCTGTTACTTACGCACTGCTCAAATGCTGCATACCCTATTTAAATCACTTGCATGTATTACAGGGTATAACAAATATTTAACTCGCAGGCGATACGCGGTGTATTCTCTGTATCCCGCCTCTGTGTGTGTGTGTGTGTGTGTGCGTGTGTGTATGCGTGTGCTTATGTTTCTTCTGTGTGTGTTTGTCTGTGTAGCAGCCACAACAGTTGTCGCCGCCCCCTTTTCGCTTTGCGGGCATCCTCCGACCCGGCGGCAACTTGTAAACTTTTCCGCAACGCTTTATTGTCGAGCTTCGAGGTCGGCCCTTCAGTCCCTTTGCCCTCGCGAGTCCTGCCGCCTTATTTGTCGCAGGAGTTGAGCTCAAAGCTTTGGCTTGTTACACTTTATGAAATCAGCTGCAACCTCCACGCGGGATACCCTGGGAAATCCTCCTTCCACTCGCAAGTGTTTATGTTTGTCTTGGCTAGGAGACAGGCGACAGGCGAAAGGCGAAAGGACCCTAATGCTGTCAAAAGTCACATCAAGTCCTGCTCCTGGCAATGCATAAGTGTCTCTCTCTCTCTCTGTGTGTGTGTGTGTGCTTCACATAAACTTCAACTGGAAATTGTGCGTAATTATATTAAATTTTTATTGCCGCACATGAAATGGAAACGTTTTGCTGCAATTTTCGTAAAAACTTCTTGAAGCTTGAAGTTCTCTTCTTTATTCACTTGCAAATAAGAGATTAAGTCTGCAGGGAATAGGGACATAGCTATGACAGGCGACAGCAGAGCAATGCTGTGCGAAATGGGTTGCCTAACTGCAATATTATGATACCCTGTAATAAGGGAAATGGGGTTGGAAGGGGAGTATATGGATGTTGCTTATGTAAATGTGTTTTAGAGTTGGAATGGGTTTAACTTCATGAGTTTAGCTGATTTTTAGTTCGTCCATGTTATAATTATATGTGTGTTATCGATATATATCGATATTAATTTATGTAAATATATCAAATGAGAAATAAAACTCCCAGTTCTATCTTTGATATATTTTAGAGTTAGCATGGGGTTAACTTCCAGAGCTAATGTGAGATTTAGTCTGTTTGTTTCAAATTTATATCTCATCGATATATATCGATATTAATTTATGTAAATATATCAAATGGGGAACGAAATTCCCATTTCTTCACAAATAAAATTGGAAGTTAGTATTATAGGGTATCTGAAAGTCTGTCTATCTGACTAGTTATGCATTACGTAAATATATATCGATATATATGATTATCGATAGTTTATAACTTACAACTAGCTATTGAATCTTACACTTCACACATTATCTTCTGTTAGACAGTGAGTATCCTCTAGTCTATCAATCTTCAACTCTTCAACTACTCACTCGCATTACTATATATATATTACGTGCCCACTTGATAGTAAATTGTCATGGATTTTGAGCTTTGGTTCGCATTTCTGTCGGTTGCCCTTAGCAGCCGCCACTCGCTGAACTTGTTTGACATTTAGTGGGGGGTGGGGGGTACAATGGGGGCGGGATAGTCACAGCAATCAGTTAGATTTGAATGCCACGATATGGCAACTATTAAAGAGAGCCGGAGTCAATCCCCAGTGCATTTGAGCCTATATCAATATGAGCGTAAAGCTTATTAAATTCCAGCTCGAAGTCAGCTCTGAACAAATAATGCGGGCGTAATTAACAGCAATGGGTAAAAAAACTAAACACGATGTGGGCGATAGCCAAACGATTACAATTGCCGACTTATGCAAAAGAAAAAACCAAAACTACATTACAGGCGAAGTACACTGAGAGAAATTTTTGTTAAAGAGAACTGAAAAAAATAGTTGAAAATTTATTTTTAACAAAAATTTTTTATACAAAAATAATAGTAGGGTGAAAAGGAGGAAGAGTATTAGTAAATTACACTGAGAGAATTTTGTTGTGAAAAAGAAATGATAGGAAAAAGCTAAGAATCAGATTTTTCGTCACCTGAAACAAATTTAAAAATATTTTTAAATATCAGAGAAGTTTTTTTTAGCTTTATTTAGCATATATTAAGCAGCCATACATATTTTTGTTCAGTGTGCAAAATCGTATTTCCCATTTGGAGAGGCCAAAGCAAGTAGTTCCAACAGAAGTGGCATAACTTCTAAGTAAGTGTGAGAAGGCAGTTGTTGTATGTATATATAAATATATGTATGTGTGTATGTGTGCATGCGTGAGTATATATGTGTATATGTAGCACGTGTATGTGTGTGTTGATGTTGTGTCATGTGCTTTTGGGCTGTTTTTGTAGGCGCAGCAAATGCAATTATTTCATTTTATGCCACAAACACAACAATGGAATGTGTGTGCGAGTGTGAGTGTGTGTACGAGAGTGAGTGTGTGTGTTTGTTTAGACCGTGACAATTAGGTTCGGGCTAGGGAATTGCCGGCCACCACTCGTCATCGTCGCTGTCCGAATTGTGGACAATGGACACGCAGAAAGTTATGAGCGGCGCGTGGTAAATAAAAACTATTTGAATAACGCGCAATGACCCACGCCCATGCATACACCTCACGGCCCCGGCCCACGCCCACATGTGAGCGTGGGTTGGCGCCGCCTCTGCGCCGCTGCGTGTTAATAGTTTTTACGTAGTCGCATGTCCTGGGTCAGCATTTCGGCGCGTCTAACAACTCGACCCGGACTACAATTACCTGGAAATTAACGCAATTAGATTTGTGCTGTACGGCCACAGCGCACCTGACCACGCCTCCACCCTTAAAAAACCAACCACAGCTGACAATGCGACTAATAATATTATTATCAAGCAAATGAGATATGAGATTAAAGTAGACTTAGCCCACGTTTCATATTACCTAATGGAACTATTTATACTCAAATAGTCAGGAACTTTAAGATAAGTTTATGTAGGGAACGAAACAAGGCATTAAGCCACAATATTCTCTTATCCTTATTCAATTATCTATATCTACATATATATAAAAATAAATGAAAATACGGCTGAATTTATCGAATTTATTCATGTTTATCTTTTCTATTTCTTACAGAAAAGCGTATTAGTCAGCGTAAAAAAATCTACAGCTCTTCAGAGGTCCGTACGTGACGCGGCCCTTTTTATACACTTAATCAAAAGGTGAGCAAGACAGAAGAACAAATATTTATATACTGAATATATGTATATACATATACATATGTGTAAGTGAGAGGGCAAACAATGGAATGTACTACATGGAGAACTTTAAGGATCTAAGCCTAATTAGCCGAGCTAATTAAGTGGTGGAGAGATGAGAGGTAGAGTTAGAGTTAAAGCAGAAATAGAGAAAGAAAGAAGACTTGGGAAAGAGACTGAGAGACAAAAGAAGAGATAGAGAGAGAGAGAGAGAGAGATTATCAAAGAGTGTGAGGTAAAGATAAAGATACAGAGAAGGAGATTGAGAGAAAGTTAGTATGAGGGAGACAAAGAAAAAGAAATAGAGTGTATGAGAAACAGAGAGGAACTTAAGACGAGAGAGAGAAAGAGAAGAACAGAGGGAGAGAGAGTGAGAAATAGTGAACAACTAATTACAAATAAGGGAAAGATGTAGAGATATAAGGTGTTAGAGAGAGAAATAAAAACGGAGAGAGAGAGCAAGACAGAGTGAGAAAGAGAGATAAAGGAAGAGATGGAAAGAAAGTATAGGATAGAGATAGAAAGATATGAACAGATAGTGAGAGGGCAAATACATAGATATAAGGAGAAAGAGATATAAATATGTGGAGCTTACCATAGGCAAAGAGAAAGATAAAGAAAGAGCGAGACAGAGACAGACAGCAGAGTTATAGACACCCAGACACCAGAAGTACTGCAATGAATAAACCCATAGGTACAGCTAGCCATCGGCTTAAAGCCGAGTTAAGCTCATTTGCAATTCACTTTCAAAATCATCAGCTCAGACATATGAGCTATATAAATATGAAGAGAGAGAGAGAGAAGGAGAGAGAGAGAGAGAGAGAGAGAGAGCGGGAGACTGCTATTGCCTACGCCTTTTGGCATCTTCATAATGTTTTATGCAAAATTGTTAAAATATTTGACAGTTGAGTTAAAAGTTTTCACCCAGACGCCGACGACGACTCATTTTCGACATAAAATTCTCTGGGCCCCGCCCCGTGCGGGAGAGCCATCGTGCTCATCGGTCTGTATTTGTGTTTGTAGTGTTTGTGTTTGTGTTTATATTTTCGGTTTTATGTTTGTCTTCATGAGCATTTGAGCTAAACTGAAGAAATTTATTATATCAGACAGCAGCAGCGGATAAAGCAAGACACATACTTAGCCCAAGCTGCTCAACGAGCATGACAAATTTTCACTTTGCGTCAGAAAGTTGCAACAAACTTGCAGTCGACGGTGAAAATAATAATTTTTCGCTTGCCTCTCTCACACCTGCATTGCTCTTGGCTCTTTGTCTCTCGCTCTCTCTCTTTCATTCTCACCTGGCTGTTGTATCTGCTTTCTGCCCATGCCACAGGCTGCATGTCAACAAAGAGGTGAAGGCAACTTGGTCAAACAACAAAATGTCTAAAACAAAAAAATATAAGTTTCAATGGCTTTTCTGATAGTGTTAACAGATACCCTGTGATTGGGCTGCGAAGGAATTTGAGGACGTGCAAGACTGAGAGATAAGCGAAGCGAGAGGCGTAAGTAAATAGTGAGAGAGAGAGATAGAGGCAAAGTTTTGGATACAATAAGTGAGAGACAATGACAGACTGAAAGAGAGAAAGAGACAAGAATATAAAGAGAAATGGAAAGAGAAAGAGGGAGAGTGAGAGATAAAGAGAGAGAGTGTGTAAAAGATTAAAGAAGAGAGAGAGAAAGAGAGAGAGAGATAGAAAAAGAGAGAGAACGAGAGAGAGAAAAAATAGGCAGAGAGAGATAAAGAGGGAGAGATAAAGAGATTAAGAGAGATGGTGAGAGAGAAAAATATATAGAGAGAGATAAGTTGAGAGAGAATGTGTGAAAGATAGAAAAGACAAAGAGAGAGGCACAATACAACTAAGAGAGAGAGAGAGAGAGAGAGAGAGAGAATTGTCAGAGAAAGGAGACAAAAATAGGGACAGTATCGAGCGAAAGAGTTTGAGAGAGACAGACAGATAGAGGAAGACATTTAAAGAGAGAAAGCGATGGATGCAGAGAGAGGCAGCCAAAGAGAGCTAGATATCACGAGAGAGAAAGAGAACTCCTCAATTATTCAAATAGCCATATTTAAAATGTACGAGTCCTCAGCCTATGTTTATACTAGCCTTCCATTACACCCATTTGACAGCCAACTGAACTAGCTACAGTATATCCAAATAAAGGAAAGGAAGAGCTAAAGCCAAGCCAAGCCAAGGTCTACTTATCTACCGGGGACAGTTGAGCCAGCCGCCAACACTCCGGCCCAGGTGCTGCCAATTTTAGCATTAAACAGTTGCCAGTCTTAAATAGAATCGAGGCGAGAAGAAGAAGAAGAAGAAGAAGAGAGAACTGACTGCTGCCGGAGCAAACAAATTGTGCATCAAAAGTTAAAGCTCTGCACTTGAGAGGAAACCAGCAAAATGCAAAATGCAAAATGCAAAAAAAGGCAAATAAAAGCCAAGCTACGAAATCTAAGTGAAAAAAAAGTGACAGCCAAAAGTAATGGGGCTGGCTGCTTGGCTCAAGTGCAGTGGGGCGTTTCTGCTCCTTTCTTTCTTCCTCTTTTTTTGTGGGCGTGGCTGGGGGGCTTGCATATATAAGTTTTGCAACGAAAATATGTGTCAACAATATGGCGGCTGGCGACGATGAGCGAAAGTTTCCACTGAGAACTACTTTTCATTTTATTTTGCTGACAGGTATGCTAAAAGCCAAAAGAGGAAGAAGAACGTAGGGTAGAGCGTGGACGACGAGGTGAGGGGACGGACTAGAACCTCAACTGAAAAGTAGTCAAAAGTGCGCAGAGAAGAAAAACCAACAGCAACTGCAACAGCAACTAGAGACAGTCGCAGAGACTCGTAGATTTTGGCATTGCTCAGCTTTTAGTTGAAAATAGGAGCACACATACATATATAGTATATATATGTATATGATTTGCTGCGACAGCTGGCAATGACTTCTTCGCATGATAATAATAAACGAACCGGCGAAAGGGTTCACAAATGACAGTCGAAATGTCACATTCAAATGGCAAGCAATTTAATATATATACATATATTTATAGAGTGCGACATGGCTGACAATAAATAGAGGAGAAACGAACAAAAAATAAAGCGAATATGAGTAAAAGTTTATTCACAGCTGATTATCGCACCCCGCTGTGCGTTGAGCTATTCCATTTATAATGCGGCACGCAGAAGGGTTAAAGGGCAGCGCAAGTTCTTTGTGAGTTTATTTTAGTTGTGTGCTCATTAGCTGATATTTCATATTACTAAAATTAGTTAGTGCGTGGAGAGAGGGTGGGGAGGGAGGTGGGAAAAGGTGAAATGAGCAAGGGTAGGGGAGAAGACAGAGAAGAGTTGCAGTAGCGTAATAGAAGAGTAACTTAAGAGAAACATATGAGTAACAGAAGAGTAACAGAAGAGTAGGAGAAGAGTAGCAGAAGAGTCGGGGAAGAGGCAAGAGAAGAATAAAGAAAGAGAAGACTTAGATGAGAGTAAAGGATGAGGTAAGAGAATATCACTTAGACAAGGGTGAGAGAAGACAGAAAGAAAGAAAACTTAGATGAGAAACTTTAGATGAAAGTCAAGGAGAAGACCTGAGAAGACTAGGAAGAGGAACAGGGAAGCAGAATTTGAGAAAACAAAGAGAAGAGATGAAGAAGTCAAGAAAATACAAGAGAGGAGAACATAATGAACCTTTAAACGAACAATTTTAACCCAATAAATATTCTGCTCCTCACATTCAAGGCATTCCAATATCCTTTCACTCCATTTGACATATTTAAACTCCATTTTAATCTAACAGAAGCAGCAACAGCAGTGGCGGTGGCAGCAGTCAATGCCTCAATGTGTCGTTGACAGGTGACAATCCTTTCGCAAACAAATCAAGCTGAGACGCTCAACTAAGCAAATCAAATGTAACATTTCAATAAGAATAATATATATGTATATATAAATATAAGTAATAAAAAAGAGAGAAAAGAAAGCTGAAGAAAGACAACAAAGTGAGCGGGCTACGTGCGAATGTCATAACTCGTTTGATTGATGGGCACTTCGCTTTGTAGGGCACTTTGGCCCTCGCCATTGCCATTTGTCAGAGTCCTCGGACTTTCGGATCGAGGCATGACTGCACTTTGGTTTATATGGAATGCCGCCAACTGTCCGACGTGTCGTTTGTCCCTTTTTATTTGCGGCCAAATAAAGTAGACGACGGCTAGTGACTTGTCAGCAGTCAGCCCATGGCCAGTCTGTGCGGAGCATTCAGTCAAAGTCAAGCACGTCCGCTGGCCAGGGCCAGGATGAGCAGCATGTACATGTGTGCCATGTCACAGCTTAAAGTTATTCACATGCGGGCAGGCAGTCAGGATGTAGCTGCTCATAATGTGAGCGCTGACGAGCAATGATGAGCAGTCGCACTGGCTGGTTGGGTGGTGCGGGCTGCCTTGTCATAAACAACAACGAGACTCGTCTGACGTATAAACTTATTGTTGACAAAACCTCACACACACACAAACACACGCGCGCACGCCCTCAACTGCGACAGACATATTGTTAAAGTCCTGCTGCTGGTGGCGCTCGGGCGCTGCCACAGCGGAAGTGTCACCATTTGTCAAATAACGAAAATTGAAAACAATTTCCACAGCAGCAGCAGGAGCAGCAGCCGCCGCCGCCGCCGCCGGGATCAGATTTTTGCCTGGCTCTCGGGCCTGGCATTGTCTTCATCAGCAGCTACTCGCACAGCTTCATTTCACACTCACTCGAACAGAATATATATATATATATATAGTCGATGCAAACTTTGCTGAGGCGCAGCTAAAGAATTGCCAAACGTTAAACTGAAGAAATTTCCATTGGAGCAACAATTTATATGTTGCTGCTGCTGCTGCAGTCGAGCTCCCTTTTGGGCTGAGCTGACAGCTTAGCTGCGGCTTTGCTCCAATTTCCTAGTGGGTCGCCGTCAACAAGTTCTCTATCGCACTTCAGCAGGGTAGCCTCAGACCCCTTTCCATTATTGTTAACGCACACACACACACACACACACTTTAAGCATATGTGTGTGTGTGTGTGCCGCTCACACAGAAAGTTTAATCGAAATTATAAACAAGAAGACAAATGGCTTCTTGTTGCAATTTGGCCCACTTTGCAGGGCAGCTAAGGCTAGGGAAAGCAGCCATGTGCTCTGCTTTTGCTTTCAATGCCTGCAGGATAATTGTACCCTGCAGGAATTGAAGTTGTAATGGGCAAGGACTGGTATTGTGGAGAGAGCTCTCTGGATTGTATATAATATATATATATATATATATATATATATATATTTGTTGTAGAGCAGCAGAGGAGTGTATGTATCATAGGAACTATAGACTGCTTGATAGGCATTTAAACTACAGCAGATGGGAGATTAGTTTAGAGCTGTCGTAGTTGACTGTCTAGTCTCTGCATATTAATTTCTTTCTTTAACAGTAAACAATTACAGGGTATGCTCTAGTCTAGCTCTTTTATTTCTTTTTTATATTTTCCGACAACTGTTTGTCGTCAAGGTTATATTTATTGTGCCAGCTTCACACAGTTTGATTGTGGCAAAAAGTTAGCTAGCTCTAGCTCAACCTCTCTCTCCCCCTCTCTCTCTCTCTCTCTCTCTCTCTCTCTCTGTCTCTCTCTGTATCTGTCTGTAAATTCTTTTGGTTACAAATTTGATTTGCTTGACTTTCACTTGAGTTTTAAGTGTCCTCCGTCTATTTATTATGCTCACAGTGTATCTCAATTGTTATTGTCTGGTTTGTTTTGCAAAGTTTTTTGTGCTATGTTGATAAATGACTTATGAATGCTGTTAGAAGTCGCATAAATCATATGATTTATGCATAAACAACAAATTGATTTTTCATTTGCTGACACCCCCGCCACTTGTAAAGCTAGAGTAATTGGCTGTGGCTGTCAGCGACGCTTTGCTGATGCTCCTGCTGCAGATGTGCCAATGTATTCACATATGGATTGGATTCTCAAGTGTGAATGTGTGTGAAAATCTAATTACACACACAAACTTGCTTACGTATATGTATTTTTGATTTGCTGCTTGACAGCACACTTAAAAATTTGAAGGATATATATTGCAAAGGTCTCTCGTCTTCTCTCTCTCCCACATCCTGTTCACATTTCTCATCTGTGGTTGTGTTTGTCATTTTAGTTTGTGACTTTGCTTTGATATTTAAATTGAAGCCATCAAGTGCCTCGGCTGCGTGTGTTTTGAGTAGTTAATCCACGCCTGAAACCTTCAACTCGGCAGAGGATGTCTCGATGTCGTTGCTAAGCCAACTTAAGCAGCGTAGCAACGTGGCTGAGTGGCAGCAGCCAACAATCAAAACACTTATCATCATTTTATTTAAAATTTATAACGATAATCAATGTAATGAAGCATGCCAAAGTCAATAAGTCAAATGACTGTGAGCTTTCGGCTTACAGCTTACAGCGTACAGCTTTCAGCTTTTTGGGCCTGGGTGTGGGCCGTGGCTCTTTCCACTAACTGATTTTAAGCGTGAAGACAATATTTTATGCAAATCACTGGCGAAATGCCTGAATGCCTGGCTGCCAGGCTTCGATAACGATGACTCACTTGACAACTGCCAATAACTTATTTACACTTCATTATGCCAGAGCACTGCGAGCAGAGCAGAGCGACAGAGAGAGAGAGAGAGAGAGAGAGAGAGAGAGAGGGGAGAGTGGCAGAGCCAAAAATATGCACAATGTCAGATGTGACTTATTAATTTATTAAAAATACGATCATAATTAGAGAGCACTTTGCCAAATGACACTTGAAATGCAATTGACTAAGAGCCAGACCAGGGGGAAGGGAGGTCTCGGCGTGGGCCTGGGCCCCGGCCACTTCATGAAGCCGTTCACCACTGAGCGAACAATCAGCGACAGTGTTGCAGTTATTTATGAGCGTAATAAATTTGTTTATGTGGGTTGGGGTGGAGCATGCTCAGCCCGAAGCCAGCAGAGCGTCAAATGAAGCCAGCGGGTAGGCAATTGAAAAACAGCCTTGTCATGAACTTTTCACAGTCGGCATTCATTGAAAAAGCCGGAAAATCAAAGAAAGGCAAAGGTAGAGAAAGACAGAGAGAGAGAGAGAGAGAGAGAGGGGACGAGAGAGACGTAGACAAAATGTGAAATGAAATATGAGCGAAAAGTAAAAAGTTAACAACATTAATTAGCATTTTTATGGAGCGCTTTAACTTTTAAACAGTGCACAGCAAAGGGTTCTCTCTGAGCACAATAAATTGAAAGTCGCCTCACTTTTCGGTGTAATAAATGAAATTCGAAGCGACGCAACTCCACACCCAAATTCGTAACGGCTTTCAACATGCCGAACGACGTGTTTGTCCAGAATTTGTGCTTTTAATGTGGCATCAAATTTTTGATGTTTGGCAATTCAAAGTTTTTAGTGTGCGAGCCAAATGGACGCAATAATATCGAAAGCAAACAGTATTTAATAGCTTTGGCAGGTTGAGCACATAAAGGCAGTGAGTGAGCAGTTGGCAGACTGTTAGACTAGAAGATACCATGCTAAAGGAGTGTATATACACTTTGATGGTAATGGGTGGATGCATAGAGCATAGAAGAGGATGATTGTGAGGGAAAGTTTGTTGAGCGTAAATCAAGAATCTCTCATTGGAATATAGTTTGTGTGAGAATACAATTGGTATTAATAATATTTGAGAAATGCGTAAAAATGTTAAATTGTATAGAAATTTATAGATATTGATAAAAACTCATAAAAAAATTAACAAGAAACCAGTATTTTATAAATATATTCAGTATTTTTACATATTTTTCTAATGCTGACCAGAAAATTGCTGTCAAAACTATAAAATACTGTAGGATGAGCTGAATGAGTGAAAGAGTCATATATTTATTTATCAGGGTCAGGTTTAGATCCGAGCTATGTCTTTAGATCAATGTCATATATTTAGATTATATGAACATCTTATACAAACAGATAGAAAAAGAGAGAGAGAGAGAGGCTTAGCTACATATCATCATGATCCTATATTTCTAATATCCTTCTTAAAGCACCTTACAATCTAATTTTTACCGACACACAAGAATCTTAATATTCTTATCATATTTTATAACTCTTCCATTCTCTACAGAGTATAGAAAAACTAAATTCATCAATCAGAAATTCATCTGCCTTTGCATAATTTCTGCCAGCAACTAATTTCATATCCAATCCATTCTACCCCTTGTATACACCCAAACTCGAAGGCAACTCCTGCTCAATCTAGCAATTTGGCTCTTTTCGCTTTTAACTTTTTACGTTTTATGCCTTGATGCTGGACCACCTGCCTGGGCCACGGCCGCAGCTACTTTGCGTCCACTTGGCGCCAGATAAACAAATTTTATTGACTGAGTCATTCATGGGTTTTTGTTTGTTTCATTTCAGCGAGGAGCCAAGAACTTGCGGCCGCTTGCGCAATGTTGCCGCATCATCATCAGCGCCACAGAATGTGGAAGCTGCTGGGCTTGCTGCTGCTGTTGAGCAGCTGCCTGGTGGCGCCCGCCGGGGCACGTTCGCGGGATAAGGATGAGCGACGCAGCAATCGTGGACGTAACAGCAATGCAGGCGCCTCTGCTTCCGCATCGGCCGTGACTAGCAATAACAACGGCGGCTACTACACCAGCAACTCGGCCTATGGCAGCAGCTCCATGACAGGCATCACTGGCTACAACGGACCCATCGACACCACCGGCTTTTGCATGCGCCGTCGTGACATGAAGCTCATGTGCTACTGCACACCGGACGAGAACCATATGCCCGTGCAGAAGGCCGAGTGCTGGGTGTTCTCGGAGGGCCTGCATCAGAACGATACCACCTGGACGCGCTTCTATCAGCAGAAGCGTTTGCGCGAGCTCAAGTTTGTCATACAGAACAATGCACGACTGGACTACATACCCACCATGATCATTGAGCCGCTGAAGAATCTGAGCAGCATTGTCATCGAGTACTCCCAGGTGGAGATCGTCAAGAGCTATGCCTTCGCCAATCTGCCCTTCCTCGAGCGCATCATACTGAACAACAATCACATAATGGCCCTCGATCAGGATGCCTTTGCCAATCATATACGTTTGCGTGAACTCAATCTGGAGCACAATCAGATCTTTGAAATGGATCGCTACGCGTTCCGCAATCTGCCGCTCTGCGAGCGACTCTTCCTCAACAACAACAACATAAGCACGCTGCACGAAGGACTCTTTGCGGACATGGCAAGACTGACCTACTTGAACTTGGCTAACAATCAGATCAATGTGTTGACTAGTGAGATCTTCCGAGGATTGGGCAATTTGAATCTGCTCAAGTTGACTCACAACAATCTCAATTTCATTGGCGACACGGTGTTTGCTGAGTTGTGGAGCTTGTCCGAGCTGGAGTTGGATGACAATCGCATTGAGGTGAGTGGAAGTTGATGAAGAGAGTTTAGAGATAGAGAGAGAGAGAGTAGAGAAAGTATAGATTGGAATATCAAAGAACTATTCAATCAATCAGTTAAGCGGCCAATCTTATCTTAACGTTCAGCCAGTCGAACTTGTCTTGGGTTTTATGTTAATCACCAGAACAGTCCATCGAACACTCAATAAGTTAGTCAATCAAACATTTCTATATAAATTTTGTTGTATTCGACTTTTTCTATCAATAAATTTGCAAGTTGATTTGCGGAAATCTCTCTTTGTGCGACTTCGGCCAAGTTTATGCCATGGCTTAGTTAAGTGGCCATAAATTGCCGGGCTGGCCATAAGAGACAGAGGTCAAGTGTACAAGGCAAGACAAGGTTTTTTTTGGGGGCAGGGGCGACTTTCTGTATATCATAAATAGCACATCCTTCAGGGCGTGGAGCGAGCATAAACAACTTTGTTGTCCGGGTGTCATAAATTCAATTCGAATGCCCATTTTTGTGGTGATTTAAGTGGTCAGTCGGTGGCGGTGGCGGTGGCGGTGCAGAGCTCAGCCTGGGGTTGCAGTTCAAGTATCACATTCTACTCGCCACACATGCCGCATGCCACTTGGCGCACGCTAGCACCCGCTGTTTGCCGAATAGGCGCTAATATGATAAATAGATTGGTAAATTATGTTTTCGCCGGGGCGGCCACACAGCTTAATTCCGAGATAGTCCTGCACGCTGTGTGGCATTATCCTTTCAGCGCCTTTGGTGGCAAACAAATGTGCGGCAAGGCAAGTTAATCTACTAACAAAATATTGAATAACAAATCATGGCATAATGGATTTATGGCACTCCTTTTTGGCCATCTGATATGCAAGGATCCAGCCATAAAAATGGCCACAGCCAATCTATATGTATGTGTGTGTGTAAATATAAAATGTCGCTTCGTATACGCCAAGCTAAGTCCTCTGCCTGTGTGTGTGTGAAAGCGTGGGCACAGCGATAAGCGTAAATCCTGCATATCCTGGCCAACATTGTCGTCTTCTCGTCTTTGCTTTCCATTTTGCTGCGTGTTTCATTTTTCCATTTTACAAAGTGCTCGCATATCATGTCACACGCAGACAACTCGCATATGTGTCAGGCCAGTAGGACAAACACACACACGCACACACACTGGCACACACCATCTCAAGTGCTGCTCAAGTGTTTTTGGCCGCCATCTTCATGCGAGCACTGCTGCTGATGCTGACAATCTACACTCCAACTGCGGCTTCTCTTTCTTGTTAGCTTCTTCCTTTATCGAGCATTGTCATAGTCATAATGATTGGCCTTGTTATCGCCTCAGTGTCGCATTGTTTTGGAGCCCAGGCATCCTCCAGATTTGCTACCATATCCATATACCATACTTGTGCATATGTTTTGCTTCCTTAAAAAAAAAAAAAAAAAAAAGGAACCAAGTAAAGGAAAAGAAAATGCCTTTCCGTCTTGCCATGTCCTTTTCAATAAAAGCAAATTGCGTTGCATGTTTTTTTCTTGGGTTATCCATTTCATTTTTCTTTTTGCCCCCACCATGTGTGTGCGAGTGTGTGTGTGCGCCTTGTGTACTTCATAAATCATTTGCTGTTAAAAGGTTTAGGTGCCTGGGTTTTGTCTGACACAACATAAAAAGCTAAGCAACTGAGCGGTCACCGAGCAGTCCTCAAAGAGATAAATAGATAAACAGCTAAGCGGCTAAGCATCTGCTTTCAGGCGCCCGACACTGCGAAAGCAAAAGCGAAAGCGAAACTGTTGCCCCAGCAAATTCTCTTATAAATTTTACATATGCCCAGCATTAGGGGCCAACGTCTCTTTAATGCAAACAAAATGGGCTATTATTAACCAGTTGAAAAGTATTTTTAAAGTAGTTTCAACAATGCTTATTTACATAGTTAGTTTAGAAGAAGAGAAGACGGAAGGAAGATTGATAAAAAGGATTTTCCTATATTAAATTTCAAAATTTTCTTCTGAATTAAACATTTGCTGAGGTCTTTAAAAAATATTTAAATGTGTTGAGAATATGTGGAAAATTAATATATTTTTTAATTTCTGTATGATTCAGAGGAGGATATTAGGAGGAGAGACTTGATTATGAAGATATTATTTATGATAGAGTGGGAAATGGTAAGGTTGAAAGGATGATATTCATCTATTTAATGTCTGAGTATATTCTGTAGACTAAATAAAATATGTGAATTGTGTAAATATATATATGAAAACTTGAGTATTGGGATTTCTGTAGAATTTTTCGTACTTTTCATCATTCTCTTAACTTCTCTAAATTAAATTTATATATTATAAAGTATAATAAAGTCGAAGATATCCTATACTACAACTTGCAAAGAGGCTTACGAACAAACCAAAAATGTAGGCAATGTCTAAACCTTTTCTGCATATCTAAGATATATTTAAGTCTCCCATAGAACAATTTATATTCCACAACTTTATAGCTACAATATATTATATTATTATATATTTTTTATACTTTCCTCAACCGACTTCAAACTCAAACTTAAACTTGTTATCAGAAGCCCATCTCCGCAGCCTCGCTGCTTACGTAAAGTGTTGCCTGTCGATTTTTTGTTTGTTTTGAATCATAATTTTGTTTACGTACAAAATTGCCATAAATAATAATTCCTTTTCTTCACACAAGCCGATAAATTGGCGGCGCCTCACACACAAAAAAAAAAAAAAAACTAACAAAAATAACTCAATAAAAAAAATGATTTTTTTTTTATGTCAATCAGCGTGGCAAACAAACAAACAAACGGCGCTGATACGATGTGATAGCGTATGATATAACTGTATCTTTAGCCATATATTTGTTTGTCTTTGGCGAGTGGCAAGGCAAGTGGAAATGGGAAAATGTATGGAAGCTGGATAAATAACGGCACATGTCTCTCTCTCTCTCTCTCTCTCTCTCTCTCTCTCTCTCGTTCGACTGTTCGCATTTAATATGCATAATTTATCCATTTCACTAGGCAAAGCATATTGAATATTAAATAATGACGAGCCACAGAGAGCAAGGGAGAGTGAGCGTAGTAGAAGAAGTTCTAGGTTACACCCGACTTTCGCTGGCGCTTCCTTTCACGAAAATAAACACTTTTTTTCGTATAATAAAATTCAAGGCAAACGAATTGGAACATAGCAGTTGAAAAAATATGCATCTACATATGTTTTATATGCGTACACACACACGCCCACACACACCCACACACACTCACTCACATGCATAAATAAATACGCAAACAAAGACAACACAACAACAATGGCAAACGAGACAACGAGTGGAAAAATGTTTCAAAAAAAAAAAAAAAAAAAGAAGCAGCAAAATATTGAAAAGAAAAACAGTGAAAATAATACGCAAAAATGCGGAAAAATGGCAGAAAATATTTTTTTGTATGCTCGCTTGGCCAGGCAAAACATAAAATAGCAAAATAAAGAGAGAGAGAGAGAGAGAGAGAGCGAGGGAAGAGGAAAGAGGGAAAGCGGGAGCGTGGTTAGCGGAACCGAGACGAAGAGCCGCACGAATTGTGGTTCTGGCAACAAAAATGTTGATATAGCATAAATACAATTAAAAGTGATATATATATATATATACATATGTATATATAAATGTATTTAAAACAAATGCCAATGAGACTGTTATGGTGCATATTGAAAAAAATGCATAAAAGCTACGATTTTTTAGCAAGAAACTTATATTGCTGTAAACTCTTCAATGCCCGCAAATCAATTTGTTGCTGAGCTCATTGAATATCTGTTCATAAACGTTTGAATAAGAGAAGAAATGGCATATATGAAAGATATGAGAAACCAGCAGAGACTGAAACTCAGTCGAAACACTTTACGGAGGCAGAGACTATGTTCTATTAGCTCTCAGCTGATCTCCATAACTGTCTATGATTTCCACTGCTAAACTATATCTTTATATTCTTATCAATATTCAAAATAGAATAAATATCATTTTCTTTACTACCTTAAAGTTTTCAAAATTAAAGCTATTACAATTACAGGGTAGATTTTAAGCAGCCTGTCTTTAGAAATATATATTCTGCTTATTAGAAATCTTATTAGCTCGAATTGTTTTACGATTTGCAATATGCCCGCATTAATTAAACTTTTTCTCCTTCATTTTACAGCGCATTTCGGAGCGTGCTTTGGACGGCTTGAACAACTTGAAAACTTTGAATTTGCGCAACAATTTGCTGAAGAAAATTGACACCGGCTTGCTGCGTGGCACACCGGCGCTGCTGTCCATCAATGTGCAGGCAAACAAATTGGAAACTCTCACGTTCTACACATTCCAGCCAATTATGGACAATTTGGTCAACAGCACCAGTGAGCTGTTGGTGTCAGGTGAGTTGATCGCTGATAATGAATGCACTTGCTTGACAGACAGACAGACAGACGGACAAGACAGAGCAGTGCAGACATGCTGATATGCAGTCATTTTATTATAATTACGCATACGCCACGTTGGCCATGTCTACACGAAGTGCTGAGCTCAGTTAGTTTGCAGCCGTAAAGTTTTATGACAAGCGGCCTGTGTGAGCCGTTCGCCTAGTACATATTGTCTAAGCACACAATTAGGCAGGTCACAGACACACACACACACACACACACACTTGTGCAGTTGGATTGGCTTCATTAAGGAAATGTCGTATCGTCATTGCTCAAGTGTGCGCTTCCGTTGACAAAGAGACACAGTTGCCTAGCGTGTGTCAGAGAAAAGCTATACAATATGTGTGTAAAGGGCGGAGAAAGAAAGAGAGAGAGAGAGAGAGAGAGTGAGAGAGAGAGTTGTTGCTGTTTCTCGCTCTGGCACATTGTTAATTGCCAGCACATTGAGTACATTCAGCTGAACTGACAACTGGCAGCAGCCGTGGCCTGGACAAAAACCAAATTAGTCATTAAACTGCAATTTTGAAAGCGAGCAACGGCGAGTCGAGCCTCCTCTTGCCCCACTTGACTCGCCTCGCCTCGACTGCAAAATTCATAACAATAAAATATGTCCTGCAAAATGGTCGTAGGCAGAAACACAGTCAGACTCACTACTCTCTCCAACTCTCTTACTGTGTGTATGTGTGTGTGTGTGTTAATAGCGGCCGCTATTAGCGTGTTGATTAGCTCAATTAAAAGGTAAATTAAAGTGAAATATTAAGTGCATACGTTCACATGGTTGTCACGGCCATTTTACTAGCTGTCACGACTTTCATATGCAATCAACTAACAACAACAAAATTACAAACTTGTAAGCTGTAAGCTTGGTTGGTTTTTTTTAAATGTAAAACATTTGAGTTTCTATTTGTTCTTTTTGTATGTAGTACATATATAATTACTTCAGCATGGGTTATCATATGAACATTCATGTTTATAATATTTATCATAGTTTTCATAGTCATCGATCATAGTTGGAGCTCGTGGAAGTAAAGTACTCAACTACCCAGATATATCACAATAGGTAGACAAGTTGTGAATATCTCTTTCTTAAAACTATAAATCCTCTCTTAAATAAAGCTATTGATCGTTGCGTTGATTATTTTGTACCCTAAAAAGTAATCTTTATTTATTAAATATTTTAATTTAAAATCATTTATTATTAAAATATAAAAATAATAATAAATATTTTTTTTTATTATCCGATTCACAAAGTACTTTATAAAATATAATATGAAGTATATGTAAATGAGGGACATTAACTGAAGTGAATCAACGTTTTCACAATTATTGAATTCAATAATTATTAATACGAAATATGTGCTCTATAAATATGCCAATTGTTATCTCTGCCCAAGAAATAAATGTGGAAAGGCTTACATTTTAAGGCAACAGGAATTAAAATAGAAATTTGTTTTAGCAACAAAGCCTGGTAAATTAACATTTCAATTGTTTACTCATAAATGAGCAAAGCACTAAAGCAGAAAATATACAGATTTTATATTTAAATATTTATGTGTATATATAACATTTATATATGTATATATTGCTTCAGCTTGTCAGCTAAAAGTAGCTTTCAAGGCTTCGCAAACACCTTGAAAGCCATTAGCGCTTTGTAGGCAATTTCGTTTGTAGCTCAGCTCGACAATTAGCCTTTTGATGCAACCGCTATGCAATCAGTGGCAACCACAACAGCAACAACAGCAACAGCAGTAAGAGTGAAGAATAGTTAGAGCACCTTGGCCCGTGGAATACATTTAAATATTTAACAACAGCCTTCAAAATCGCATTTCTCTTTCATTTAGCAAAAGTCTCGCATACACACACAGACAGGCGCACACATGAAATTACTGCATATGCACAACCAAATGGCAGTTACAAATGCAACTTAATTATCACACACACACACACACGTAAAAGTGAGTGTGCGAGCGAAATTTTCGCTAATGGTTTGCCATTAGCATGACTTATTTAAGTCGAAACAAAAAACTAAGCTTCAGCCATGGGAGCTCAGCTAACAGATTCCCTGTAAAAGTGTGCTAGGTGATGAGAAAAATATGTTTGTATGAAAAATTCATTCAGAATTAACTTAAGCTATGCTTCAATCAAGCCATCAATCAAGAGATTTGATTGGGAAGTGATACCTGGAGTGAAAACTAGTTTGATTTGTTGATAGGGCAAACTTAAGATAGAAATCGGTGGAAAGAATATAAGAAAAATGTATTAGCCTGCCCAATTCATGCCAACTTTTAAGCCAATGCAAGCTTATAGCTTATAGGTTCAATCAGGCCGTCAATAATGAGATTCGACTGAGTTTTATCAACAGAACATTGATTTGCACATAGAGAAATTATTATATAGAATTAACATATAGCTAAACATAATATGTAAATCTTCTCAAGTATTCATAAATTTCTAGCATACAAGCTGACCTTCACATTAGTCTACCCTTTTGACTGATTTAATTTAGTACAGGGCATAGCATGACGTTGAACGACAGCAAAGCTGAGCGCATTGGCATACAAAAGCCAAACCCATACGTATTTGTGTGGCTGTGTGTGTACCCAGACGTAATTGCATTTGAGAACACATACACATGCTCACACACACACATACACACGCACACACATACACACACACTTATAGAGGGCGAGTGAACGGCAGACATTTGTAAATTGGCTACAAATGACTTCAAATTGCTTTAAACTGCAAAATATTTTCGCATGCCGAAAACTTTTTAATTCATGTGCAGTGATTATGTTCACACACACACACACACACATACTCACACACACAGACATACTCATACTCTCCCTTACAATTTGCATATGCAGTAGCAAAAAGGTTGATTAGAACGCTTCATCGTTGCTCGCAAAGCTAAAAAGCAAAGGAAACTATTTTTTGAAAAATTATATAATTTAATTTTGAAGTTGAAAGCGAGTTTTCCAAACATTGCTAATGAACCGAAAGAAAATTCGTTGCAGCAAATTCGTATAAAGCAAACGAATTTATCGAGCCATTAAGCTGAATGCGCACTTAAAGATGGATCAACTGTGGCTATTGCTGCTCGAGAGCCGACATCAATAAATAAATGAAATAAGTGCTTTTCATTTGCTGTATTAAGCGAAGCCATACAAAAAAAGAAGAAGAAGAAGAAGATGAAGCAGAAGTAGAAACATTCACGTATGCCGAAGAGTAGCTTAAAAATATTCTCTCTATGATAAATTTATAGGTTAAAACTCGTAGCAAGCGCCTAAAAGATGCAACACTTTCTTTTTGGCTGCTGGTGTTGAAGCATGTGGCCGGGTCGAGAGAGGAGCCAAGATGAATTGGCTAGAGCAACTGCAACTAACAGTGGCAAGTGCAATCACTGAGAGAAAATAAGGAGTGGGAAGGACACATAGGAGAAGCCTGTCCCAGTTCGAGTCTCAGTTTGAGTCTCAGTTTGAGTCTCAGTTTGAGTCTCAGCTTGAGTCTCAGTTTGAGTCTCAGTTTGAGTCTCAGTTTGAGTCTCAGTTTGAGTCTCAGTTTGAGTCTCAGTTTGAGTCTCAGTTTGAGTCTCAGTTGGAGCCTTACTTTGTGTCTCACTTTGAGGCTCAGTCTTAATCTCAGTCTCAATTTCAATCTCAATCTCCTTCCAAATATTGGAACTTTAAGCCCAATTTTCTCTGAGTGCAACAGCACATAAAACAAGCAACAAAATTGCAGCTGAACATGTGAGAAACGTCGGCGAGATGAAAGAATGACTCGAAACAGACGTTGACGATGTCGTCTAAGGATAAAGTTGGCGCTGTGGCCATAAAACGTGCTACTTCAGTTGAGACCTGGCTGCTCGTTTGCTCAGCTGCTCAGCTGTTGGCCACATCACATGCCATCGCTACATTCATTTTTGGGGCCAAAGTATTTGCCAACTGCTGAGCGCGTCAACTAATCGAACGTCAGCCAAAATTTCGTGCCAATGTCCCAGTACAAACACACACACAAAGAGAGAGTGAGAGAGAGAGAGAGACACAGAGATAGAGGTGCAAAGGTGTTGGAGCTGTGCACAGCTATTTGACAAATGCACATCAGGCAGCAGCAGCTCTATTGGTGTTAGCCGAGGGGATTTCCATTAGCGGCAGGACAAATGATGTACATGAACTTTTACAGAATTGAAGCGCATGCATCAACCATGCCCAGCCAGCGGAATCTCCAGGCGAGCTGGCAAGATTGAGAGCATGAGCGAGCGAGAGACACGAGCTCAGTGGAGCACATTGTGATTTGTGGAAGACTTGACTTTTACGTAATTGCCATTGACAGGCAACGAACAGCCGCTAAGCTGATTGACATTGCTGCTGCAGCAGTTGCTACACGTGGAGATTTCAGCAGAGCAACAGAATTTTGGGATTTGCCAGACATAGCATACCCTGGGCTGGCCAGTCGAGGTGTAACGTATTGCAAGGGCCATAAGTTCGGGTTGAGAAGTGATTTTTATGTATCTCCTATGTGCTTCAGTTCGATATGAACAGCTGTCGACTATGGCCTTCAGGTGGTCAAGCTGAGTCTGTCTTTTTTGTTTCACTCTAGGATAGCATCTCCAGGCTGTTGTATGCAAACTCACTGCTCGAGTAGAGTATTTAGACATGCTTTATAAGCTACCACATCAATAAAAGTTATTTCTGGTATGCCTTTATTGTTATAATAGCATCAAATTGAAAAGGACTTGAAGTCACTTCAAGGCTCTTCGGCAAATTCGCTTCATTGCAAATGCTTCACACTCATCGGTTGCTAATTTGGCAGGTGAGCTGCAACAGTTGCAATGAGAATTGCATTTAGGGATTTCGTTGGGAACATGCGACACCTGTATGCCTGTAGGCATGTACGTATATATACATATATAAGGGCAAGCTGAGCCCCCGCCATAGTTCTTTTGGGGCGTGGAGACCTTTTGGAAACACATGCTGCCAGCATTTAAATGCCATTTGATGTCTGGCAGCCAAACACGAGCCCTAAACAATGCTATGGTTTGTCCTTTGCAAGAACCGTTGCGTATGTATGGGTGTGTGTGAGCTCTGTTTGAACAGTGAGTGTAGCTTAGGCCAGGGCCAGTGCAATGCCAGCTGCACCTATGCCCACGTATTTTGTAAAAAATTTATAGGCACGCCCAATGCTGTAGCATTTGTTTCAATTCCGTTGGTCATTGCTCGACGTTGGTCAACAGCAACCAAACACACACCCACACAGACTGAGAGAGAGAGGGAGAGAGAGAGAGAGTGAGGCAGCTGGCCTTCCGCCCACATACAGATGCTTGTTTATTTGTATGCGGCTCACGTTTTGTTTGTGTCGTCGCGCCTGTGGCCAGGACCTACGACCATTTCAAAATGCTTTCACTTTAAAGCCAATGCAAGTTTTTTTCACATTCGTATTTGCCCAGCAAGCAACACTGGTAATAAATGCGACAACACTCGCACCCAGCACCAGCCAGCCCCCCAGCTTCAGCTCGCCCAAAAGGTTGTGGAGCTTGCGGGTTTTGTGTCCTTCTCAATTGGTTCGTTATGCGCGCTGGTCGCCCGGTTGCTCCCAAATCGTTAGCTCGAATTGAATGGTTATTGTTTCGAAATATAAATAGGATTTCAAAACAGAGATTTTTTGTAGAGAAACTGAAAGAGAGAGAGAGAGAGAGAGTGGGAGGGCGCATATGTGTACTCTCTACACGTATTCCCGTTTCGCATGACGTTGACAGCAGAAAACTGCAATTTAATTATTTTGCTAACAGCTTTTTTGTCTGCTCACTCACCTTTTTGCCAGTTAATAAAGTTTTTGTTTTAGTTGCGACTTCATAAAATTTCATACGTAGAATAGTTGTGCACTGAGAGAAAGAACTGGAATAAGCTGGAGCAAAACTTATTCAGAGATCCAATTAGAAAATACTAAATGAGAGTAAATAGCAGCTGACTTTATTATATATATATTTATATAATATAAATTGAGTTCTGTTTGACGAGCGATTAGAGCCCATTTCTAATGCGATTGTTTCTAGCTTAAAATTGCATTTGTTCGAGCCATAAACATAGGCCCACTGAAATGGGCAACAATAAACAGGTATTAGGCACTGCCGCCGGAAGCGAGAATTTATTGAAAGGCATAAAACAGTGTACGAACAAGTGATGTTGGCCATAAACTGGACAAATGAGGATGTGACACGCAGCCGGAATTGACTTTCGATAGTCGAATGTCAGCGTCCCACTGATTGCATTCAATAAATCTATGGCTCAGCTCGTATGCGCAGACTAATAAGTTTTTCGGCTACGATTTGATTGCCTGTTGAGCATTTGCTGAAATAAACTTCATATACATATATATACGTGTGTATATATGTATGTATATAGTCTGTCTGTCTGTCTGTATGTCGCATGGCGACATGCATGCATAAGTAGCATTTCATTTGGTTGTTGGGTACGTTTCATTGCGTTCCATTTGCAATTTGTTGCCGAACGCTGCATAAATCACTCGCCCCAATATGTGTGCCAGGCTCAATTGTTTCGCCAGCCACACACACGCACATACACACACACTCATTCTATACTCTATAAATATTTTAGAATTCAATTTCCGGCAACTTGACAACTTTGCCACGTTTCTTTTGACTATTAAACTCACGCTGTCTCTTTCGCTCTCCTGGCGGCCATCAATTTAAAGAACTCTTGCATGTGGGTGTGAGTGTGTGTGTTTAATTGCGATGACACACACACACAGAGATCGCTCATTTCGCCATGTTTTTGTACTTTGGCTGTTGTGTTTGTGGCATGCGTTTAATTGTCTGCAGTTGATGCCGCGGCATCGTTTTAATTACGCACCTTTTCTATGCAAGCGGCAAAAAAATTTCAATTGAGTAAAAGCTCAAACTGCATTCACACACACACATATGTATATATATATATATATATATATATATATATATATATATATATATATATATATATATATATATATATATATATACATGTCTATATCTGAAATGCAATTGCGCAATTTGTTTGCGGCCATTTTTCATGTATAATGAGAGCATACAACAATTTCCTTTCATGTCGCCTGACAAGACCCAAAGGCATTAAAATTGCCAACAACAGCAAAACGAACAGGAAAGAGAGCGAGTTATAAATGGGATTGAACGAAGTTTTAATACACTAACAGAGTAGGGCTTATGCATAATGATATATAGTAAAATCTATATAGCAATTCTCGTCAGATCAGTTGTCCAAGTGAATGAGAATTCGGGCTTATGTCTCATTTCTCTCTCATTTTTTGGCCTTCCTTCTTTCTTTCTCGCCTACGTCTATGTCTCATATTTTGCTCTCTCTCGCTCTCTCTCTCTCTCTCTCTCTTTTTCTCTACTTCTTCATTGACTTCACTTCTTCTACTTCTACTACTACTACTACTTCTTTGTCTCAACTCCCTACTTCTACCCTTTTCTGTATAACCTACTTCTAAATCTCATCTCTCTGTCTCTCTCTTTCTCTCTCTCTCTCTCTCTGTCTTCTCTCGCTGTCATTTCTCACTCTATCCTTCTCTATTTTGCCTACTTCACTTTCGCATCTCTCTCTCTCCCTTCCTTCCTTCCTTCCTTCCTTCTTTCGTTCTTCTTCATTTTACCTATCGTATCTCTTTTCTCGCTCTCTCTCTCTTTTTATCACTCGCTCTCTTTCTTCTCCTCTATCTCTCTATCTCTCTCTCTCTCTGTCTATTGTTCCTTCTGTGTCTTCTATGTCTCATGTCTCTTACTCTCACTTATCTCTCCCACTCCCTCCTCATCTTATTATATAGTTTATCTGTCTCTCTTTTCCTATTTAAAGAGCATCCACTCTGACATATTTTCTGGGCCTTTTCGCCCACACTCTTCATTAAGTAGTTCAATTAAAACTTAAATGCATATTATTAATGAGTTTTTATTGTTTAATGTGCAAAACTTTTGTCTGCCTCGCGGCCAGCTTTCGTTCGCTTTATTTGACAGAACACAAACACACACATGACTGTGCGAGGGCGTGGCCACAATTATGTGTGTATAAGAGTATGTGTGTATCTGTTCACCTCCCTAGTCAAGCTGCTGCATATTTTATAACATATTTCACCGCACGCATCAATTTCGTAGCCCAATCCTCGCTGCTTTCTAATATCTGTGTCACATTTTAAATCGCTTGAAAATTAATTGATACCATTATGAGTATGGGGGAAAAACTGAGGATTGTTTCATTTCACGACTTGATTTCCGTGCCATAAAGCTAGAAGCGTTGAACTAATTGCCAGCGTTGAAGTTCAATAGCAAGTCGGGACGATGAGAGTGGCTTACTTTGGTTTACTTTGGCAGACAAAGGTAAAGCTGATAGACTGAGAGATATGCTGTAGTTGAGTGGATTAAGGAGTGAAAGAGTTACTTCAGTTCTGATAAGACTGAGTCAGTTTAACCAGAAAAGTTTCTTAAACTAACTGCTCCCTCTTAAAGCCACATCCTTTGCCCTCCAGTCAATATACCCCACTAAGCCTTTAACTAACTCTAGCGCACAGCAAGCCAATCAAAGGCACACAACTAAACAGACAGCACAGTTTGCAGCGCATTGTGAAGGCTTAGCAACGCCCTGGCTATATAAGGAGTAGTAGTAGTTGTCTCTAAAGCCGCAACCACTGCCACGCCCCGGCCACTTCAATAACGCCCAGCCTCCCCCAACCACTAGCTGGTGTCATTTGGCACGGTCGATAATTAAAGCCGCCTCACTTTGCATATGGCGCACAACAAAGCCAAATTGCGTGGAAGCCCAGCAGACTGCTGGCTACGGCCAAGATTTAAGCCCTTACGGCTTTTGGCTTTGTCGCACAGCTAACTGATGGCTGATCATTAACGCGCTTTATTAGTTAAATTTATTATAATCAGCAACAACAACAGCAACAATAACGATGAGAGCTGTGGCGCTTAACTGGTTTCAATTGTTGTGCAGCTTTGGCTTTAGCGGGAAAACCGCTGCATTGTTTTAGCTATCAAAAGTTTACAGGCGATCCTTAAGAGGGATATATATATATATATATATAATTTATGCAGACAATGCATTACACGTGTTAGCTTGCGTCCTTCAATATCCTTAACAGATTTACTCAACTCGAGCTGCGTCTTAGGCCCGCTGTCTTGGCAGCTTTGCTTTTAATACGAATTCATGGCTGTCATTGCTGTACTTGACACACACACACACATAGACACACGCACACCTGAGTGTGTGTATTGTAATCTATCTTAATATATGCATAGGCTGGCAGTCAGGCTTCCATCTCCCCGCTGAATAAAGCGCGCCTGATTTTCTCGCCTGCGGTTTTTCACCTGTGCCCACAAATTATCTCTTGATTATAGTTCAGTTGTTGTTGTTGTTGTTGTTGTTGTTATTGCTTGCCTTAATTTGACGACGTGTGTTTTAGAGTCATTTTTGTTTGGCTTATGGCTGGCGTTGGCCTGGCAACCGCCTGAAGTGCCTCATCAATATGCTTTTTGCCATTTGACATGAACCCAAATCGAATTATTTACATGCTTTATTTATTTTTTGGCATACGCTGTAGATTTTTTTTTTTTTGTGAATATTTATGGTATTTATATGAGAAAGGTTTAATGCATTGAAAGGAGATGTAATTATAGCAGATATGTATAATTGAAGAAAACTTGGCCTACTTTACAGGGTACATATCTGTTTAGTAAATCAAAGTTTTCTGTGAGAGATAATGAGAAAAGTCTTTATACGAAATTCTCAGTAAATATAAGTGAGAGATTATGTGTAAGGGCAAGGTATATGAGAAATTCTCAGTAATTGGGAAGCTGCCTATTCCTAAAGTGGAGAGCTTCAGGAAGCATGCGTACTCTGTATTAGAGTTCTTGAGTTACTCTAGGTCCTCATAATACCGCCTTAGAAGGCTGCTTTAGGCTCTCTTCTTAAGAAGAACTCAAGGTTACTCAGAGCTCAGAAATATATACTTATGTACACTTATATATACTTATATACACAACAATCAAGAGAGCCTTTGCATGCCGCTCAGGGTATCTCAAAGTTTGCAAGAGATCAAAGCTATGATTATCCACCTCTCAAACTCTTTAGGTACTCTAATTTAATATGAAAAAAAAAAACAATTTGCTTTAAATTTCAACATACCAATTGCACTAGCTGTTTAGCTAAGCACCTTTTGGCCAGGTCAAAAACTCATTAGAGCAACTCATTGAACATAAATTGCAGCTGGCTGCCCGGAACGACAAACATTTAATTGAATATTTTGGCCAACTTATTGCCGCATTCAATAAATATATATATATATATATAGAGAGAGAAGTAGAGAGAGGGAGATAAAGAAGAGGAACTCTCTCTCTCTCTCAAAGAGTTACTGTTTCGGTCGAGCGGCTCAATCGATTAGAGCTGTGCAGCTGGCCATAAATAAGCACAAAACTTTACAATATGTAATAATTTCAATTTACAATGTGTCTCCCTCATATATATATATATATATATATTTGGTCGCAGCATATCTTGTGTGACAGGCGATGCGGATGTAAACGTGTTGGCATTGATGGATGGGAATTGCATTGGCACCAGCTAAAGGAGTCGAGCTTCAAGCGGACATTTGAGTGCACAATTTATGTCAGTTGCTCGTTTGATATATGGCCGCTATATAAAACGATATATATATATATATATATATATATATATATATATATATATATATATATGGCTCTGGATGTGGGTGTATGTGTATCAGTTAATAGACTCACATTTCAGTCAGCTGCTCAACTAGATGGGTGAGCAGAGGGGGGGGGGGGGGCTAAGAACAGCTTACAAGTTGCCACTTGACTTGCCAAATCGCAGCGCAATAACAAAAGCCTCATTATTTATTTATATAATTTGTTATTGTTGTTGTAGTTGCTTTTGAGATCAACCCCTGGCATAACCCTCGCGGCGAATGCTCGCATATTTTATTAAATACAATTCAATAAGAGCAAAAATCAAGAGGGCTTTTTGAAGAAGATGTTGAGGGTTTCATAAGCCATGGCCAGGAGTTGTGGCAGAATCAGAGAGGATGATGCAATGGCTATTTTGGCAAACATTAGGCAGCGAATTTGGGGGTGTTAAACGGAGCTTAGAGGGAGGGGAAGGCTGTGGAGATTTGCCACTAACATGTTGCTCTGGCTCGAGGGTGAGCTGCTATTATAGCTGTTGTATAGTTTGCCATATAGCTTGTTATTGTTATGAGCATATATAGATATATATTTATATATCTATTTGTACAGCTGTATTTTTTATGCGATTTAGCATATAACAAACACATTACCAACGCACCCCAGCCAACATGAGAGGAAAAAGAAGACGCGCAGCTCCACTGCCCAACTGTGCAAATATTTTTTGGCAAAGGCAACTTAATGCTTAGCCGAAGGGCTAATATTTATGAGAGTGTGTGTGAGTGCGTGCGTACGTGTGTGTGTGCGTGTGTGTGTACTTTAACTCGCTTGAGTGGTCATATTTGATCGGCGCGCTTGATTTTCCGTTTGCCTCGTTTTTTCCCCAATTGATTTGGAAAGTGATTTTCCTATTCTCTGTTTTTTTTTCTTCTGATTTTTTTTTGCTGCCGTCTGTGATTCGTCTTTGATTTGTTTATGCGATTTCATAAAATATTTATCCTTGAGCGTAGTTGTTAAATCGCCTGCAATGACTTTCCCTTTTGGCAGGCAGAGACAGATAGGGGGAGGCGTGGCTGGCTGACTGCCGCCTCGGGGGGCGGCGACATCCTGCATGCAGCTGTCTGTCGAGTGTTTGATCTTGGTTTGCTTCGGTTTGGAGTATTCGTTTTTTTCTTTTTTTGCTGGTCTGTTTATTTGACTTCACGCTCGATTGCCAAAAATAATTTGATATGAAAGAAATAAACTGTAATTGTTTGCTGATTGAAAATCGTGCCACGAAAATTCGCTCACTCGATTTAAAGAAATATTTAATGTTATTAAAAGGACAACGGCGAATGAACAGAAATTGTTGAAAATGCGAGAGAAAAAAATCTGTACAAGTGATATAATTTTATGGCTTACTCGCAGTGCAAATAAGCGAGAGCACAAAACAACAAAACAACAATTGTAGCTAGGGTCCAGTCCAGTCCAGTCCAGGAGGTGCTGGCGCTGCTTCTCCATTCATTTGGCGTAATAAAAACATTCAATGAGCTCGACTGCCCCCAAAAACTGACCCAGCATAAAGAAAATTGGCGAGAAAAGCGACGGCCATTGAAATGGCTTTCAATGGCTATGCACAGTCGAGGGCGTGGCACATAAAAATGTATAAAAAAATAAGAAAAAAAAAACGTAAAGTTAACACACCAAAAAAATAAGAGAGAAAAAAACCCATTTGATTTTGAATAAATTGAGTAAAGTTGCAGGACGCTAAAAGGGACCTGAGCTGACTTTTTGGTTTCGGGCTCTGCGGTGGCAACAAGGCAGGCAACAAAATTAAATATCTTTTGCTGCTGCTGCTGCTGCGTGCGCCTTTCCCTTCCATACATGAGACGCATGGCGCATGGTGAAGCGTGCGAAATCACGCACAGCAGTAACAAGCCAAAAAACAAGCTAAAAATAAATAAAACCGGTGGAAAAAAAAAGACGTAGGCGCTAGTAGAGGAGCTCATTAAAAAAAATGAAGGCGGCTTAAAATAAAACTGAAGGCTGCCAGTTGAATGAGAAAGCAAACAACAGCTGAAAAGCTGGGCTAATGCATATGGAAAAACCAAAGTGGATATACCCTGTACTTGAGTGAAAGGAGCATAGGAACTGATAAGAAAGAAACGTAACTTAATGCATGCAGAACAAAGCATGGATACCCCATAATTGAGTGAAAGTAGTTGAAAGGCAAGCAAATGTGGCAACTGCACATTAAGAATATGCCAAAAATAACGATTAGTTAAATGAATGGCAAATAAAAGCTAAAAATAAGCTCAAAATGAATCACTTTTCGACATTCTTGATTAAAGTGTTATAGGCTTTTACATAATTAAATTTATATTAATTTTCTAATTTCATTTCTTATATATATATATATATTTTTTTTTTTATTTTTGTTAAACTTTATTTTTACATAAAAATTAGTTTGAATACGTTTTTAGTTTTAGTTTTATTTTAAATATTTTTTTTTTAATTTATAATTCATATTTTTAATTTATTTTTTTAAATTTGTATTTTTATCTATAATTAAAATCAATTTTAATTATATAAGTATTTTTATATAATTATTGGGGCTATTTTTATTACGAATTTTTATTTATCTCATAATATTTAATATTTTAACATTAATTATAATTAATTTGCAAACTTTTACTTTCATTTTATCAATTTAAAAAATTAATTTAAAATCCATCAAAGAGAAGCAAAAAAAATAATTATAAAATAATTCATATTTTGCCTGCATAAAATCTATATCAAATTCTGTATTCCCTATTATAAATAATGCATATAATATATGGAGATAAAAACTCTATAAAATATCAGCCTTAGTGCGCAATAAGACTAGCATAATTCTGGCTTCATGCCCATTAAAAGTAATCCAAATAACTGGTAAACATTAATATAATTATTATTTCGATATAAACTAGAATTTATAGTGAGAAAACTTTGCTCATAAATGCCGAAGGCACATCATGCGAAAACACTTAACTCAAATTCATGGTTCGAACCCCGCTGCTAATTAATCTATATGAATATCTATTAGAAGCGTAAAAAGTTGCTTTAGCAAACTTTCGCAACTATTATTAAATGAAATGCAGAAGCACTATGACAATATTGTTGTACCCACTTTAAAGAGAGTGAGAAATAGAGAATGAGCATGTGCTGTCTCTGCCTCTACCCACACACACACACACAAACAAACACATACATACACACGCCCACCGACAGTTGGCGCTCCCAACTGGCCGCAACTACGGCAACTATACAAAGCGAAACTTTCGACTTCATTTGCATACATAGCGCTCTCGAGCAATGTAATAAAAAATGATAAAACTCTCCAGAGAGCCAGCGCATATATATATACATATATATAGAAGCTATGGGAGCTGGGTTGGGTAGGGTAACTGCTAACTGTGCGTGCTGTCCCCTGGTGGCGTTAGCGGGTCACAGGCCACAAACGAACCAGCTCCCCAGTTGCCCGGCTTGCCAGCGCTCTCGCACCCGTCCTCTCTCCTTCTCTCTGGCTGCCCACATCTAACCGAGCCACCTAAAAACGAGGAGGAGCTGATTTCTCAGAGCAAAAGCTGCGCTGGCTGCGGCATTCATTGTGCAGCCAGGCGCTGGGTCGGGATCCGGTCAGAAACAAAGGCGGTAACTAGGCCAGCATCGTCTGCGTTGATTTTTGAAGGGGCAGCCAGAGGAGCTGGCTGGAATGGCCAGGCTCAACTTTTGGCGCCCGTGTTGATATTTCAAGCAGCTCAGTACAAAATACAAAAAGTATAAAGAAAAAAGAAAGTAAAACACCCATTCGCGTTTCTTTGCGCTTTTCAAACTACACGGCGAGAAAACAGGCGGTTGTTAACCAAAAAAAAAAAAAAAAAAGGAAGCAGGAGGTTAGGAATCGCTGCCGAAAAAAAATGTAAAAAAGGAACCTAAACAGCGCCGCTTCAACCAATTAAAGCAGCGGACCTGCAATGATTTTCTTTTTGCTTCTGTTTTCCTTTTCTTTTGTGCCTTCTGTGCACGGGTATTGGTGTGTGTAAGTGTGTGTGTGTGTGTGTAGTGTAGTGTATTAAATTTAAAATAAATGTTTTTCTTTTCATACCGCTGGGACGGTGAGCGGTGGGCGGTGGGGCAGCGGGCAGACCCAGCTAATGAAATGCCATTTAGAGAGCGCGCGTGATGTATGACAGCGGCCTGTTACGCTTGCTCCATTAAAGCCAAACGCATCGATTTCAGTGAAAAGGAACGTTGGCCAGGCAGCTGGGGCCAGCGTGCGCAACTAAATAAAATGTAATTTATATTAATTGTGTTCCTTTTTTATGCCAAAGCGAATTAAAAGTTGTGGAAATGAGAAATGCAGGCGAATGTGGTTTAAGGGAAATTTAGAACAGAATTGGAAGGCGAAATAAAAGTATTTTTAAAAATTTTTTCTAATTAAAAAAGAAAAAAAATTATAAACATTAAAAAAAAATAATGCCAATTTTTTTAGCATTATTTTTTTTTTTAATTTTTAAAAATTTTTTTCTTTAATTTGGACAAAAAAAAATTCAAATTATGTTTATTTAGAAAAATTTTTTTTTTAGAAATATTATTGAAATATTAAAGAAACTAATTTTGAAGAAGTACCTTTTGCTAGAATTTTTTTATACCCTGAACCCATTGAAAATGGGAAAATCAGGGTATAATGTTTTTGTTGGAGGGCGTATGTATGTAACAGGCAGAAGGAGGCGTGGCAGACCCCATAAAGTATATATATTCTTGATCAGGATGACAAGCCGAGTTGATATAGCCATGTCCGTCTGTCCGTCTGTCCGTCTGTCCGTCTGTCTGTCCGTATGTATGAACGCGTCGTTCTCAGAACCTATAAGAGCTAGAGACTTGAAATTTTTTATGTAGGTCCGTGAATAGCACGAAAAGATCGAGTTTGTTAAAAAAAGTCGATAACTATTTTAATTTTATTGTTATCGATTAAAAACAATATCGAATGTTAGTTATAAAATTATATCTCCCACGTCTTTATAGCTAGAGTCCCCAAATTTTTTTGTAAGTTTTATATTTATTTTTTCTAATTTTGATTTTTGTTAAATTTTGGATACCGGCTCCAAATTTCCCCAAATATTTAAATTGAGGTTAGTTGCACTCAAAGCCAGTAAATGAATGGGTTTACATTTTTAAAAATTGGAAAAAATGTAATAAAATATGTTGAACATAAGCTGAAAATTTCATTCAAATCCATTAATTCGCGCAGAAGTTATTAAACAAAACGTTTGGCCAATCGGCCAAACACGTGACCAGCAAAACAAAGCAAACTGTTTTCCTATACATGTGCACACATACACACATACACATTGAGCTGCGTGCATTTAGCAAGTTCTAAAACCCGCAAGTTTTAGTGTACATATTTCCAATAGATGGCGCTATGATTTGCGAATTATCAGCTGCTCAGTTGGTTCGAAACTTGGATGGCGCTATTCAATCGAACCATTTCGCTATTAGCTAAACAATTGAAATGAATTGAATTTAGTTTTCTGTGCGTTTATACGAAATGCTAATTATGCAGTATTTTAACGCAGATAGCGCGGGGTTTAGGGTATCTCCTAGTCGGGACCGCCGACTTGAGTTTTCTTACTTGTTTTATTATTTATTTATTTATTAAAATTCATTTTTTTTCTCATGAAAGATGAGACTGTCTTTATATTAAAAACCTGACTCTGCTGTTGGGCCATTGCAATTTGGATTCAAGAAGTTTTAGAATAACACTTAAACTTTTCTACTTTTGGCTTTTTCGTGTGCCAAAACTAAGCCAAAGCTCAAGCTAACTTGATTTCTTTTATTGTGCTTAAAAATTCAGTTGATTTCATTTGCTGTTGAAGCTCGGCAGTCGAGTCTTTATCATAATATCTAGTGCTGGAATTGCAGCTGTGGCAAATGGCAATGACAACTAATTATGAATATGTTTCGACAGGCAAATAGGTGGACGGACGGACAGACGAAACGGACGGAACTATTTGCATTAAAACTGACCAAACAAAGTTCAGCTGAGTCTAATTTGGCTGGCTGCCTGTTGGCACAGGGTACACACACGCACACTGGCACAGACTCGCACATATTCATACGTGAACTTATGCAAACAGTTAGTACTTGAAACTTGTTAGTCAAAGTGTAGTCGAAAAGGGGGCAGCGCATGGTCGCTTGGACAGCGCTATGAAAATGACAATAATAAAATTTAATGTACACATATGCATGACTCCTGCTACTTATGTGTATGTGTGTGTAAGAGTGCGTGCGTGTGTGTGTGTATGTAAATATCCCTTGCTAACCGTAAAAACGTTTCCGACTGTTGCAGCAGCACCAAAAACTAAAAGAAAATCGAAAAAAAAAACTAAGCTGCAATGTCATGTGGCAGGCGGCATGAGGCACAGTTGAAAGTCATCTAGTTTAGCAAGGCGGGGATGAGTGGGGGTGGCTGAGTACGAGCTGGTGCAGGGCGCTGGCACTACTCGAAGTTCGTTGCTTGCAAAATGAGGCGGGCGTCATTTTAGTGTGCGAGTGTGTGTGTGTGTGTGTGTGTGTTGGAGTGTGTGCAGCAGACCAAAACACTTCCTACCGCTTTGCCCAAGTATCATTAAAAATATAAAAGTATTTTATGCACACACACACACATGCAGGAACAGTTTGGTGCACATTAAGCCAGTTCACATGACTCTACTATCTGTGTGTCACATGCAGGCTGTGTGTGTGTGTGTGTATGTGTGTTATTCATTTTATATATGCCATGTGTATATACATATATATTTTTGAGGACATTGTCGTTGACATTTTTATGCCCTAACAAAAAGGTATTGTAGCTGAGTTACGAAATACATTTACAGCTATTATGTAATATATATTTAAATATATAAATTAAAATATATTTTAATGTATAAATTAATATATATTTTAATATATAGAAGAATATTCATATAAAACTATATATAGCTCAAGAACATTTCTTCAATTCTTGAAGAAAAATTCTAAGAAGCAGACAGGTATAAGTGTTTGGGTAGAAAAGACTTATACATGTCTGCTTCTTAGAATTATTTTTGAAGTCTAGCTTCTTAAGAGTTTCCCTTGTTATATCTATACATATTTAATATATATTTAATAGCTTCTAGTATTTCTGAAAGGCCTGCTTCATCATCCCACACAAAGCATCTTTCTCGCCTCAAACTACACTGTAGATCACCGCCATATATAATTTTTTTAAGGGTATCTTATCTGCTACAACAGCAAGATAACTCCATCTCTCACTCTCTCTCTCTCTCCTTCTCTCTCTTACTTTCACCCTCTCCGTTACCCTTTATTTTTTATGTGCCGTGCTTCGTCCTGGCTGCTGGTTGCTTTTCTGGCAAGTCATTGTCATTTGGTCAGCTGCAAACAGCTGCCAGTTTTCATCTATGTAGAGCAGGCAACGACTCTGGCTGCCTGCCTCCGCCTCTGCCGCAGTTATGTGGCATGGGCCAGTGGCAACCAGTTCATTATCATGTTAATTTTGTTGTAATTTGCTTGCTAAATGTTGCCAAGTCGTCGACGTCGTCGTCGTCCATTTGGAACCATTTTCCGGAGTCGCTTCTCTTTGCATATTTAACTTTATTTATGCTTTTTTGCATGTTTTTCATATGGAAAATTAGAATTTTTGACTTCTCTATAGTGCCTCGTCTCTGCTCTCGTCTTCTCGTCCTCTTCGTCTCGACTAATTTGCCAACTATTTTCGCAACGAAAGTTTTCTTTTGTCGTTGTGTGGGCAACTTTTTGGGCGCACACACAAAGAGAATATGTCACGAATTGTCGTCCCAATCGTAGGGAATCGGAGCTGTAGTTGGAGTCATATATCTAGTATTTCTGGTCTTTTGTATGCCCACATGTGCCATTGTCTGAGGGAGTATGTGTGTGTGCGTGTGTGTGCTCTATGTGCTCCTCTGAGCCTTTCATGTGTGTGTGTTTGTTTGTGTGCGAAGCAAGGATAATGATGTGCACAGCTCTCGACTGTGTATGTCACTCAGTCAGTCAGTCAAAGAGTCAATATTTTGTTTGTAACGTTTATGCTAATTATGCATGTTGACATGGAAAACTGTGTCACCGTACGGCCCTAATTATACTCGAGAGATTTGCCAGCACATTAACTAGCCTGTGCCGCAGCCCCGAATCCTCGAATTCCCAACATCCAACCCCAATCCTTTGCCCATGCCATATGGGGGAGTTATCACATATTCGTGAAACTGGCTCGCTTCCCATGCAATTAACTTGTGAACTTTGTGTCGATGGCAGACATAATATTGTTATGTTTGTCAAAAATTCATATTTCAAAGCAACGCAGTCTGTATTAGCTAATAAGAGTACTTCAAGCTGAATCCACATACCAAATTCACTTAAATATGCTGATGTTTATGCTTTGCTTAGCTGTGCCCTATGGAATATTTACTATGTTTGTGTATTTGAAGGTAGATTCGAGTGCGTGAGAGCAAGAATTGCGAACTTCAGGTGTTTAAGTTGATGAATCTTGAGATACTCAAGAATTTTTGCTGATACTGAAGTCTGAGCTCGATTTTAGCTGAGTTTTTCATATGTGTCTATCGATTTTTCAATATGTTGATATGTATGTATATAAAATGATCTAGATATCTTTTCTTTGTATATCGATATACAAATATATCTATAAATCTATATATACATATATACCAGAAAGCACTATTCTTATCCGTTACTTAGTTTTCAAGTTAAATAATAATATGGGCATCGATATTTGAGTTAAGAGTTGAAAAATATAGCTAATCATCGATTATATATCGATAAATTATTCGATAAACATACATTTTCAGCAGTGACAGAGTCCTATCTTTAAGTCTTCCAGAATCCATTTGCCTCTCGATATCGATGAAGCCACTACAATGCTGTCTGCCGTCAGTCATTTCTCGCCACGACTACCTTTTTCGTTTGAATTGATCTAGGGTAAATAAATTATATTCAATTAAAGCAAAAATGATTTGAGTTGAGGTTGTGCTGTGGCTGCGCAGACAGTTGTCAGAGCAGATTGTTGAAACATTTGAAGGCAGACTCTGCAAATAATTTACACACTCGACTTAATGAGCAGCTCTCGGCTGGCTCATTGGGTGATGTCTGTGGACTTCTCGGAGCTCTGTTTATGCGCTCAATTTGAAGCTAAACCGTTCGAACTTAACTAACCAAACAACAAATTGGTTTGCGCACGAAACGAATCAATGAAAATCGATGCAGACACTGGCGCTGCCCAGTCTGCTGCATGCTGTAAGCTTGTATCCTTGCAACCGGCAACCGGCAAGCGGCAACCTGCTGGCACGCTTGGCCAGAGCCCCCGGCGGCAGGACTGCAAAATAATTGACAGCAACAGCAGTTGGGCGTTCAGCTGAGTGACAGAGCAACAGACAGACGCAGTCAAAATCCAGCTGCGCTGATGCAATCCAGTTGCCAGTCGAAACTGCGGCGTCTCCTCTAAATTGGAAATGTCATTGAGGCGTTTAACTTGCGCACCGTCAACGACGTGGACAGCGAATTGAAGGCAGGCGAGCAGGCGAGCAGGCCAGCAGGCAGGCCGTCAGCCAGACGGTAAAATCATTTAAAACGCCCTGACCTCGCCCATACGCCATACGGATTCCATATCCAGATGCAAGTCCTGAGTCCAAATGACAGCCAATTGTTGCAGGCGGCCACTTAGCAGGCGGCCGTTGGCAACGGCCAGACGAAAAACGCCCTCTGAACTCGCTCACCTGTGCAGATCATGTGGACAATAGGCTATGCTTGAAATACCCTATAAAGCAATCGGACTAGAAGTTGTTTGGCGTAATCAAAGCGTAGAGCGAGCTGCAAAAGTTTCATATTGATTGGACAAAAAATTCATAAAATTCTTAATTTATTTAATTTGCAATGGTAGAGAGTGTGAAGCTGGAGACACTCATGAAGGCTCATGGCTTGCATGACTCCTTTGAATTGGTTTCTGAAAAGTTGCTGAAGAAAAAGAAGCTTAAGTGCGCTTTTCTATAAACTGCTCCAATCTCTATACATCAAGACCCTACCTACTTTGTTGAATATATCAAGACTCCAGCTAGTAGAGTCTCCAGCCTTTAGAGTCTTGATAAGGATGCGGAACCCAAGCGTCGCACTTTACAGGGTATCGAGCAGTCATTTATACTTGTGTTGGTCACACTTTTTTGATTGGTAGCTGCAAGACGGCTGGCAGAAGGAGTTGGCTGCACAAAATCTTAACAAAAGCAATTTCAGGGCAGCCCGCACACACCCACACACACAACCACACGCCGACATACCTTTGCGACCTGGCTGAGTGGAGCTGTCAATGTGCTTTTATTTGTCTGCCTGCTTGCTGGAAACCCATAGCTACACATGCACACATCTACACATCTATATATATATATACATTTTTACTCATTTCCCGCTCTCTTTCTCTCTCTCTCTCTCTTTCTGCCGACAGACAACAAATTCATTTGCGACTGTCGTCTACAGTGGATCTTTGAATTGAAAAATCGCACACGTCACCAGCAGCTGCGCGACTCATTGGAGAATTTCCTTTGTACACTGCAGGAGCCGAAGCTGTCGCATTTCGTTGATCCGGTGCCATCGCATATACTCGATCTGTTAAACTTTGGCGGTTTTACGGCGATTGGCAGCAACAGCGCCAGCATGGGCGGCATTGGCACCAGCAGCAGCAGCAGCATCGTCAGCAACTATGCCAATCTGGAGGAGCTGAGCAGCAACAATGGGCTGACCATGAAAAAGCATACCTCGAGCAAGTCACGACAGGCATTGCGCGGCCAGCGACAATTCACGGACAACGCTGAAAATGTGGTCGAGTCGAAGCTGCGAGTGCGTCGCAAGCGTCAGGAGCAACCGGAAGCCGAGATTGGCAGTGTCGCTGCCGTTGCTCAAACACAAAAACGTTATGACTACTACGATGAGACCATTGGCAATGGGCATGCATCGAGCTTAGGTCTGGCTGGACATGGTTTGGACTTGGATGACAATCTGAATTTGCATAAGCAAAGCAGTTTCTATGGCGCCTCTGGCATAGCTCACAACGATGTTAACTTGCAGCAGCAGCAGCTGCAGCCACAAGCTGGCGACGCTGTCGATGCTCTGGCCAATAAGAACTCGATAAATGTTCATCTCTTCATACTGAAGCCCGATATGCTGCCCTGCCACGATGAGCTGAGCGATCCCACCGAGTTGCCACTGTCACGTGATCTAATGGATGTGCGCAGCAATGCGGGCCAAGATCTGCTCATCAATGGGGCCAACACAATGCAGCTGACACTTGGACTCCTTCTAAGCAGCCTCACTCTAATGCTGCTCCAACTCAGTCAGGGTTGAGCATCTAAGAAGTCGCTCAACAGCCCAGATGCGTTTTAATTGTAAATACTCGTGAGCATTCAGTTGGTTGTTCTACAGCAAAAATTAACTAAATACTAAACATCTTTTCATATGGATACAGAGTAGAACTTTTGGAAACGAGCTTCAAAAAAAAAAAAAAAGAAAAAAAAACAGAGAAAAGGTAAAAGAGAAAGAAAACTAAAACACAAACCCCTAAAGTCTTGTATATATGTAAAAAAAATGGAAATTCGATAAAACAAAAGAAAAAATAAGAAAAGAAAAAACATAAACTTAATTTAAAACCTAGCTGTTAGCTGTAGCATTAGTCTTGACTTTGACAAAAAAAAAAAAAAAAAAAAAATGAACCGAACTACAAGCAGCACTAAGAAAACAGAATAGAAAACACGAAAATTTAAATTGAAATTGAAAAACCAAAAAAAAAAGAAAACTTAAAGAAAAACCTCCGAACGAACTGGCGTTTCATTTAAACTTCAAAAAACAAAAGAAATTAAAGCCGAAAACCAAAACAACAAAACACTGTACGACATAGCTATAGTTTATTGCATAGCCATACAGTTTGCATTATTTAAAATTCCGTTAACTCTTGAACAAGGTAGACACGGTACAGTGAAACACTTGGAAAGCGCTAAACGTCTTAGGTACACACAGTCAAAACGAAAAGGCCAACTAGCTGCAGTTGCAGCGTCCAACAGAGGCAAGCCTGTAAAATATAATTGCAGAACAGAACATACGACAGCTGAACGTTTAATTAATTATCAAAATATAACAAAAAAAAAAACAATAAATAAAATATTATAATAATAAAATAAATAAAATGATTAGATAACTTATGCTTAGTCGACCTTAGTTAGTCGGCTTCTCTCTAGCAGTTAAGCAATGCTTTGTTTCTAGATCTAAGCACAAACACACACACACACACACACGAGCAGTTAAACTTTTCCAATTTTCCTTTCGCACTGCCCGCCCACAACTGTCGCCTGCTTCAACTATAACTGTTTATACTTTCGCTGCACTCAGTAAACATAAAAGAAAAGAAGAAATAATTCAAATAAATTGCGAATTTATAACTCATTTTGAATAGATTTTAAATTTTTAGCTGATGAGAATAGGTATATATGTACATCTATATATATGCAAAAGAAAAGAGCAGAAATATGCATAACGATTTTTGTAGCTTAAGACTGAATAAATAAATATAAATTATGCCTAAACATATACTCTATACTATATACACTATATATATATATGTATCTATGTATATGTGTATGTGTATGTATATGTATGTGTATTGTACGTTTAATTGTATTGTAATGAACGCAAGCTGGGGGAAAGGGTAATGCTATTTATATAGAACACGAGTATCGAGAGCACACACACACACTGCAACACACACACTCACACATTCATACTCATATACATTTATTCATAATATGCATATAGAGTTAATATACATAAGTGCATATTTCAATTTATTTAAGCTCGTCGATAAATTTTTGCCAATTTAATTATGCACAAAAATATAATTTGCATTTGCGAAAAACTGAAAAAGCTGAAAACTTTACCATATTTGATTAATGTGTGTGTGTGTATAAGAAAATATAAATGAATACGAAAATAAATAAATATATTAATTAAAACAAAAACAAAAATACAGAGAACAGCAAATTGCAAATTATATATAAGTGTATAAAAAGGAAACTGAAAGCAGAAAATGAAATAAAAGTAAACCGAACTCAAATAGAGCAGAAATAAAACTCAAAGCATTAGAAGCAAGCATAGTTTTTAGTGGACAATCAGCAGAAAAGTAAAAGGAAAATGCGAAAATGGGAAAATCACAGTAAAGCGAAAGAAAAACTTGGCAGAAAATTGAGCAGCACGCAAAGCAGTTAAGTAGCCAAAAATAAAATATATAAAGAAAACGAAAAAACACTTCAGCTAAAAATTTATAAAAAAACAAGAAGAAAATAAAATATAAAGCAAATTAGTTTAAGCTAAATGTATCTAGAGTTTTCATTAGCGAAAAGTTAAGCGTAAGAAAGTTTAATTAAATGTGCAAAAACTGAAAAAATAAAAGAAAATCCCAAAAGTGAAACTTGATTCTATTTTTCCCGAGCGAAGCGGCACAATTTACTGGTGTTGCGTGCTCTCTATAAACATTTGAAATATGTTTTTCAAAATCGATTCGATATATATATACATATGTATCTATATATATTAATTTGCCAGACTCGGATTATACAATAAACAAATTGAAATTGCCTGTAAAGTAAACTTGATTAGTTTAGTGACTCGCATTAAATGCTTGTAATTAATGAAACTAAAGTATGATTTCATATATAGTTAGCCTTAAGCGTTCTTAACCAAAGACTCTTGAGTTCCTGCTACCAACTGAAGCTTTGCCATTATCTTTATGTTCGCTTCAATATCTTCTGTCTATGATTTCAATAAGTAATAAAAAAAAAAGAAAAGAAAAGGATATTAAAACAAAAGAAGGCACCGAGTAACGTAATTTTAATAATATTTAAACAATACAATTAAATGTAGCTTACTTAATGATTTTCAACTTAAATGTACACAAAACAAAGATACAGTGAAATATTTACCAAACAACAACCAAAAAATGCATTGTAAAACAAAAAATAAATAAAACGAAAATTAAAAAAAAAAAACAAAAAAAAAACTTAAATATAAAAGCAAAAAAAAAATACTTATATAAATGTACTTTGATGTAAGAAAGTTTGCTAAAACGAAATGTAAGGCAAATGTCGCTGCCCACATGGGCGTGGGCGCAATGAGGGCGTGGCGCAATAGCGAAACGTCAAACAAAATAAAAACCAAGAAATAGCAAAGCAAACAGCAAAAAAAAAAAAAAACCAAAAAAAAAAAGAAAACAAAAAACCTTAAAAAAACATTCCAACTGCAATATTTTGTTTAACATTTTACCTAGAACTAAAAAACCAAATCCTTGCGCTCATTGCGCCCCACATTTGCGTGACGAAAACAATTTTGAATGAAAAACATCTAAATATATTTAATGTAAAAAAAACCTTGAAAATTGTTGTTTTTTTCTCGAGTTTTCAGTTTCCAGAAGGATGCGCATGAAAATTGAAATAAAGTGTGACTCCTTTGCAGAGGTTTGGCAACTGTGAGAATATGGCACGACTGAGTGATACTCGTTCAAACAGATAGAGATAAATGTAGATAGATAAATGGAGACCTCAAGGGCGGAAGGCGTCTCTGAATAGGAGTCTTAAGGAAACAGAAGGAAGATGTCGTAGATCCTTGCTATAGAATTAAGTCATATATACTTCTACAAATATATCCTTAATCGAAGTCTATGCTTCTGGTTGTGAAGCTGTTATAGATTACTTTTCCATCCTAAGTAGCTCAAGACAAGAGGAACACTGTTAATGCCTGCTTGGCCACGCCTTCAGATGTTGTAGAGAAATTATATATTCCATATATTTAAATTCTTCACAATACAATAAAGCCAATATACTCCCACATCACCTGGAGAACGTGCATAGGCAGGAGGAGTTTTCTTGCTGCTGCTGCTGCTACCTTTTCCGCTGCTGTTGAATATTTCATGCGAATGGGACACAAAGGGCTGCGACGCCACAGGATATATGTAGAGTAACGCGCTATTGTTGGCTGCACCATATTTTTGCTAAATTTCATTATTGATCGATTGAGAGCTGCATAAGCAATAGCTGCAGGGGGCATAAACAGCAAAAAGGGCTACTCACCCACATCCGCAAGCACACGCACATTACTCATACGCCGTGTCGGGCGACATCTAATGAAGTTGTATGGCGTAGCGAAGCGTGGATAAGCCACCAATCGGCGACGCCTGTTTTGCCACTTCATAAATGCTTGATTGCCTGCGTGTAGGGCGGGTGCCTGTGCATATGTGGGCGTGTCGCTGTCTGGTGTATGTGTGTATACGTATATGTATATGGGAAAAGAGAAAAAAAAAGCAAGTGAAAAGTCTGCAAAGTGATAAATTGGATTCAAACAGTGGAGCAGATTTATTGATTTCGTTGCAAGGCCCAAGCTGTGGCAAGGGCTGCACGTCAAATTGAATGTACGTCATAAGCGACAAAAATCAAAAACAGATATGCAAATACAGGCACACACACACGCACAGCCACTCGCACATGCAAGAAAATGGCGCTGGAAAATAAGTAAAGCGAAAAAACGAACGCGTTTTTTTTTTTTGCTACCGCCAAACGACGTGTCAAATTTTTGCAACTGATTATGCCAGAGGCAACCCTGCTGCATGTGTGTGTGTGTGTGCGGTTGCCAGACGCGTTGCTAGACAATAATATCAAACAAGACAGCAATAACAACAACGACAACAGCGATAGCGACAGCGACAGCAGTGAGAAGTGCGCTTAGTGCGGCCTGCCAAGTGCCCGCAGCCCAAGCTGAAGTGCTCATAAAACTCCGCAACTAGTCGCTACCCATGAGCGGGTCTGCTGTGCTAACCCATACTCTTGCCACATGCCAGGCAACGCGCACGACAAAGAGCAAAAAAATTCAATCAGCCGTCCAAATGCACTGGAAGAAAAAAGGCGACATGTTGGAGCTTGTGAGTGTTTGAGTCTGATGTAAAAGAGAGAAAACTACAGACAGACGGCTCTATAACAGCAATATAGCATATATATATGAACAGCAATGATCTACACTGAACTCATACAACTGGTTGTAAGAGAATGGACTCATATATATGCTGGTTCGAGGCAGATGTATGAGTTCAGTGTGGTTGGCTTCAAGCAGTTTGGTCGCTCATACTTAAGAGTCATGCAGCGATGATGAAGAGCTCCCACATGCTCATGCTTGCAGCTAAATGTCTGTCTCTCTCTCTCTCTCTCGCTCTCGCTCTTTTTATTTATTACTACAAATTTCTCGCAGTGTCGCGAATTGTTAGTTCAACAGGGCCAGAGCGGACCATGTGGTTGCCGGCGATACATTTCTCAGGGAAAGCATTTGATTGACATGTGTCTATGCGGCGACTAGGCAACATGTGTTGCCGACCTGCGTGCCTTTCATGCTTGTAACCTGATTGTTATTATATGATGCCTTGCACACACTGCTCGCCATAAGGCAGCACGCAAATTGCGAATCGCAAATTGCATTCCATGGCCCGTTGAAAGCAACTTTGCCAGCTAATCAAATACAACAGACGATGTCGTATCGATAGCATGGAATCCATTGCATGATACAAGTTCCCACCCCACCCAAGTGGGGTGCTGGCAGCATAGTCACTAATAAAGTTAACATGGCAAACAACTTGGCAATGATGTGAACTTTATGCGCAAGCTAAATGTCCTTTGATGCCAGCCAGCCAAGGATCAAACGAGCTGCGCTTCAGCGCATCTGTCCAGCTAAAAGCTTTTAGCCAAAAATAAAAAGAGGCAAAAATGTAACTGTAGCTGAAGAGTTGCAGTTACATAGCGGACCAACTATAACGAGCCAAGTGAAGCACAAAAACTGGAAATTAGTTGAAGCTAGGGAATGTTGAAGGCGGCATACCCTGAAGCTGAGGTGTGTGAGATGGAAGAGATGCAGTACTATGAAAGATATACAAAATATATATTTATTTATTAGATTAGTTTATATAAAACTATATCTATATTCAAGGATTATATAAGGATACGGAAATATGGTTATGGATATGTACGCTATGGTTTCTATATAGAGCTTTATGTGTTATGTACAGGCGAGAGCTCTATTGTATCTACATGTTATAGATAAAAGAGAGTTTCTCATATCTATCTATTGCATCTTTTTACTATGGAGCATATACTCCAACTGCACTGTCAATGCCAACAAAGTGTCAAATGGAAATCTCGTTTTTCGCGCTTTCTTTTCAATTATACAAACGCTCAGGCAAACGCTTGCTAAAATCGTTCGCAAATCGTTTACCTGTCACTTGCTTTACCCCTAATGAACTTAACTGAACTTGCATTTACTTCTAAACTCCAAATACACACACAGAGAGAGAGAGAGAGAGAGAGAGAGAGAGAGAGAGAGAGAGAGAGAGAGAGAGAGAGAGAGTGAGAGAGAGAGAGAGGGAGATATTATAGCAACAATTTAATGGATTTATCTGCGACAAGTTTTGAAATTATTTTTCATAATTTTTTCTACAAATTTGCAACAACTTTGGCTCAGCTCTCGCAAAAACTGAAACTTTACCTGTCGATTTTGTGCATGCCCCGCTTGTGGTTGTTGTGGCTGTTGCAGCTTGAAACTTTGCTCATTGGGATTATTTTCTAGCTGCAGCTGTAACCCGATTTATTTGCGACGGGCGGTCCTTGATGTCCTGCATATCCTGTACGCTCTTCGCTTTCTTTTGTATAAATAAAAACCACAAAGTGTTTGGACTCGACCTATGCCAATAAGGGCCCACACACACACACACACACACACACACACACACACACACACACACACACACACACACACACACACACACACACACACACACACACACACACACACACACACACACACACACACACACAAAATGCTTCAAAAATGTAAAAACGACAAAATACAATTTAACCACAATTCGAATTGTGGCCGAGCAACAAGCCAGACAAACACACGCACACACGCACCTACACACTAACCCGCAGGCCAAGCAACAAAAGGAGTCTGGGGATCTTTGCCCAAAAGGCCGTCACATAAATAGCTAACAACGTAAACAAACTGCTTAGCCACTTTTCGGCCCATATTTATGCCCAGTGGCCAGGCGAACGTATCAAAAAAAAAAAAAAACAAAACAAAAGCCCAATACACTGTGCGAAATGATGTGTGCACTGGCTTTTCCAACTGGCATAACTTTGCCGCAAGTGCATCGATTTCAATGCTTTTGGCACTAGTTTCAATCAATTTCTTTTGAGCTAGCGCCAGGATAAATTGACAGTTTTAGTCTTGTTTTTAGTATTTTAAGATTATATGCTGTATGATGCATGATGTATGATGTATGATGTATGATGTATGATGTATGATGTATGATGTATGAAGTATGATGTATGATGTATGATGTATGATGTATGATGTATGATGTATGATGTATGATGTATGATGTATGATGTATGATGTATGCTGTATGCTGCATGTTGTATGCTGTATGCTGTATGCTGTATGCTGTATGCGATATAATACCCTCAAAAAAACAACAAAAATTCTTAAATTTGTATATTCATTCCATAAATCCGCAGAGTGGCTTAAAACTAAAATTGAATCAAGCTTGAAAGGGATTTAATGTTCAAGTATGAACATTTCAATCGGTCAGTTATAGTAAGAGATTTGAACTTTGCTGTCTTGATGGCGATTGGGCCATATTAATAACGTTTTTCGTTCTCGTCTGCTGGCCCGAAATCGATTCGAATCGAAAACTGTCATCTTAATTAGGCAGCAACTGGCTGGGACAGCTGTCCGGCGCAATGGGAAGCCAATAAGCGACTGTCGCTGCTAATGTGTCTAATGAAGTCTTTGGCTGATTGATTGCCAGGCATTTCCGGGCAGACCTCGAACCATACGATCAATGGATGTGACTCAATATGTCAGCCGATGGGCTCCTGGGAGGCGCCAATTTTCGAAAACTAGCTGCGCTGGCCACGCCTCGGCCATTGCTCAGTTTAATGGCCAGCTCCTCCATCTTGATGGCCAGTCCATTGGCCAAGTTTATTACTTTAAAATCGCAAAATGCGCCATAACATTAACATGAGCCGAGGACGGGCGGGGCTGGTTGCCAGCTCATAAAATGGCTTTTAAAGGTCATAAATATAAATTGAAATTGCGTTGACAACGACAGCAGCAGCAGCAGCAGCAGCAACAGCAGCAACAGCAACAAAATAAAAACAACAAACTTTATCAGTGGCCAATAGAGCTGCGTGTTGTGCGGTGAACAAAAATAAAAAGAGAACATGAATCCTAAGAGTCGAGTTCTTTTTTCCAATATATCTTTTTATATACGCTTATATGACGTACAAACACAAGCATGTTTTTATATTATTAATAAGCATACTCAAATCAAGTAATAAAAGCGGTTTAGTACGGGTGAGGCGGGTGTGTTGGGGCTGGAGATACCCTTAATTGAATTGCTTTTGCTGTGGCTTTCGGTTTGAGTCTTTCGTCAGTTTGTGGAAACTAAAGTGAGAGATGCAGATCAGCCTGAGCTAGTCTGGCTTGTCCTGGCAGGACTCCTATCTCTGATGCCCACGAATTATCCTGTAGTCCATTTTCTTAACATTTCTTATAGCTTTAACAAACCTAAGCCTGGCAACAGTTTCAGCTTTAATTGTCGTCTTCGTCTGTAGCGTGAGGCGTGGGTGGCTGCTCAAGCTTTGCTATTTCGCCAGCATTTGCCCGTACAAAATCTCGCTGGCAGTTAGATTTTATTTTGAACAAATAAGCCCTGGTAAATAACAACAACAGAGTTGCCCAGCGCAATGGCAGCCCATGACCATTGCTGGGCTGGGCTGTTGCCTGGTTACGCAGTTGGCCCTCAGCTTTCCCATGCCCACACACTTTGCCCGATTCGACTGGCAATCATTTCTACGGTCATTTGGCGAGCGCTGCTCAGCCTTAAAATTGGAAAAATACGTTAGAGCCAAGGTCTCTCAGCTACGGCCATGGCTGCCGCCTTTTCCGCTCCAACTGCAGCCGCATCTCCATCCAGTTCCAGTTCCAACTTGCGGCTCGTCGTCGCTTTTTATGAGTGGCGTTAAAAATGTGCAGCGCGCTCGTCGGTCGGCTCGAGTGCAATAAAAGTAAAACACATTGCCGAAGCCAGCTTGCAGCAATATTTGCGCAATATGGCAGCGGCCTCAGCCTGACTGACTGACTGACTGACTCGACTGGCATCCTTCGGCTGCTGCGTTCATTATTTATTTTATTTTATTAGAAATTATTTAGTGCTGCAGCAGCAGCCGCCTTCGCCATTGCCTGGCGGGCGGGATTCCTTTTTATTGTTATCTCAGCCATTCAACTTGCTGCACTGCAGCACCAGCAGCAGCAGCAGCAGCATCAGCGTCCCAAGTGCATTAAAGCTGATTAATTTTATTACTGGCGCAGCCAGCTGCAATTTCTGCTGCTCCTCCATCTCAAAACAACAAATCGGCCGTGGAATAGAGTTTTAAATGATTGTAATTTAATAAAGTCGAGACAAGCTTAGGAGAGATATTTTTTTATAACCACAATTTACTATCAGCTAGCAGACTCTTGAGCACGTATCTATGCTAAAGTATCTATAGCTAAAGTAAAGTAAGGTATTTATTTGAATTTAATTTTTTTCTGTTTTTTTTCCAGCTCTTTTTCTTTACAATTTGGCATCAGTTTACGCACTTTTGCCCACTCTTCTATGCTCAGGTATTTATTTTATTAAATTTATGATTAAATGATTATGATTAAATTGTAGAAATTTTGTTAGTTTTAAAAAATATTTTTTTTATTTATTTAATTTTTTTTTTTAATTTAATTTAATTTTTTTTTTTTACATAAAAAAAAGTTAAAAGTCTCAGCTCTCTTCTAGTTTTTTTTTTTTTTTGGTATTTCGAATTCATAATCAATCAGTTAGTTATTGCTCAAAAATGTTCCAGAATATTATCGTAGATTAACAGAAAATATTATATAGGTATATACAAATAGAAATACCAAAGACTTCAACTCATAAGCACATCTGGAAGTCATTTCACAGCTCTTTATAGATTTTCAAATATTACAGGGTATATAAATAGATGATACTTGAACAGTAAGAGTTTCAAAAATTTTAATTATCATAACAGCTCTCACACTTAACATTATTACAGGGTATTCAACAGTATTGAACTCATTTTGAGTCGTATACAGAGTGTCCGGCTGTATTCACATTTCAAAATATATACATTGCCTCATTTTGAGTCGCATAATTACAGGGTAGTCAGCTGTATTTACATTTCCATAAAAACATATTTAAATTGAATGGATACTTCCTTCATTTCTGGCTCATTGATGCATTGATGGACAGCGAGCGATATTTAAAATTTACTCTTACACTGAGCAGCAGCAGCGGCAGCGGCAGCTGGGGCAGTGGCCGGAGGTAAATGGAGCAGACCATAAAAATGCCATTCAGTCAATTGGGCTTCGCTTTTGAGAAATATTTAAAATGCCAGACGAAAATTTGCATGAAAATGTTTCACTTAACGGCCGCAAAGCAGCTGGGGGGAAACGCGCGCAAAAAGCCTCAACATAAAAACGCATCCAGAGGAGACGCCGCCGCGTTGTCTGTTGCAGTTGTTGTTGTGCTGCTGCTGTTGCTTTTGTTGTGGCTGTGTGCATTTGGCAAGCCCGATTTGATGATTGTCATCGATACGGATGCACATTATGCCGGCTGTCCCTGTCCGGTGCAGCCAATCAGCCGCCGGAAATGCCAATTGCCAATTGGGCGCCAACGGCCGAGGCAAAAGGGCCGACAAAAACCTCATCATTTGTTTCCATTCGAGTTGGAGCGCGGGAGGTCAGGGGTCAAGGGGTAAACGTTTATGCGCTTGTTTGCGCGCATTTGTGCGCGCTGCACCCACGCACTTCATTACAGTCGCGCACAAAAGTATGCAACAGTCGTTGCCAAAGCAGCGCCGCTTTGTTATTTAGCTCCACTGTACATCATCTGCAATTGTAACTGCGACGGCGACGACGACGACGATGGCGTCTCCTGGCTGCCACGTTTTCGGCTTTGCTTATTCGAGGTTTTTAGCAGGCGGATGCGCACCTGAAAATGACCATAATTAATTGCATGTACCTGCGGCCATTGGCCCCCATCGGCTGCCAATTAGCGCCAGTTGAATTGCCGCAGCGCGAGCTGCAATTCGGCGTCTCCTTCTCTCTCACTCTCTCAGCTGCTGCTCTATGTTCCTTGAACACTCTATACGACAGGTGGCCAAAGGGGTATATTGGTTTTGTTTCATTTGGCTGATTGCATGAATTCATTTGAGCAGATTATTAACTTTTATAGCTGTTATATCTGCATTGCTGATCATTTAATACACCATACCCTGTACAGCTATATTCAAAAGGGTATATTAGTTAGCATGTGAATCAAACTAAGAACTACCTAAGGAGAAATTGGAAAAAGGCATATATATTTCCGCAAAGAAAAAAAAACAGAGTATCTTGCGGTTGTCTATTTTAGAGATTGCTATATATTGCAGCTACAACTACATAAAGAGTATGCTGCAGTCGTGCACATAACAAATATTTCACACTGCAACACAAGCAGAGTATCTCGCAGTCGTGTACATTCCAAATACCTCAAGCAACAACTTCACTCAGTCTCATATCTAAATCTCAGCTAGCCAGGGTATGCCTTAGTCGTGCATAGCCGCCAGCGATACTCCGGCTTGTTGTTTATGCCACTTGCTGAATTGATTGATGGCTGCACGTGGACGTGGGGCAGGCACCGTGCGAATAAAACGGTATAAAAGATACTGGATGCTGCAACTGGCAGCCCATTCAAATAGTCCGGCTCATTAGCTGGCCGCATGCAGAGCAGCACAGCAGCCGGCGGAGCAGGTAGAGTGTACGAATACACACACACAGACACAGAGACAGCTATGCGCCTTGGAGTGTTTTTCAATGTTTTACAACTTAACAACACTTCAGCTGGCCGCATATTTTCATTAACAAAAGTGCCAGCCACTTGGTCAGTTTTTTGCTATCAACCACGAGCACACACACACTCATACACACACACACACACGCACACTCATACATATAGGAACAACACTTGGAGCATTATAATCGGAGCAGCAAGCAAGCAAATCGGTTTCGCATGAAACGCAATTGTCTATAATTACATTATCCCAACTATCAATTAAACCAAATTGTCTGACGGCCGCTCCGGGCCTCTGCCCGGAACTCTGGCAGACACACACGCACAGGCCCATGAGCAATGCTCATTTCCCACACACACACACACACACTCGCACACACACACAGAGGCAGCGAGGAGTGTTGCCTGCAGCATGATGGCAGTCTGCTATATGTTTTTGTGATTGTATAACAAGGCCCCAGTGCGTGCCTCTGTATCCTTCACAGTTACACACCATATCCATGTCTACCCCTCTCTCTCTCTCTCCCTCTCCCTCTGTGTGTGTGTGTGTGTGTGTGTGTGTGTGCGTACACTCGTAATCGGCGCACACAAAAGCATTTAAATAATTTTACTGGCGCTGTCGACGCTCAGCGCTGATATCGGAGTATTTTTCAAGTAATTGTTATAATAACAAAACGCAAAAACAACAACAGCATAAAGACAGACACACACTCGCACAGTCATGGCAATTACACGCACACACACACACACACTAACACAGTTACATTGAAATATGGTAGTCACAATTACATTTAGGCACTCACTCTGCGACCCATGCCCGAAATTTAATGTTGATGCGCGGCATGAAATCGCGATTTGAAATTCGTAATATGGAAAATTCTTTGGATGCACGGAATAAGACCTGGGTTTGTTCTTGGAGATAGCATTTAAGGCTTCGCAATTTAGAAGGAGAGTCAAATTTAATATATATATTAATCTTGAAAGCTTTTTGAAATTAATTTATGAGTGAGAGCAGCAGCTGCTGTGTAAGCTGTTTGCCAAGCTTTTCAATTGTGAGCTGATCATCACTCAATCATTGGATGACTTGGCTAGTCAATCAATCAGTCATTTAGGCAAGCTTATCAATCAGTCAGTTATTTAATGAGTTAGCTGGTTTAATATTAAAGCGGACAGCAAATATACCTAAGCTCTAAGCACAGCACTTGATCAATCAAATTAATCAGTTCTTTGGTCAATCAGACAATCAGCCAGAATTCAATCTATTCTAAGACTTTCAATCTTTCGATCAGTTAGTAAATCTACAGCCCAGCTCTTAAATTTGGCCCACAAGAGTTATTTATAAGTCACTCAATCAATCAATCAGACATCAATGAGTACATCAAGTAATCAGTTAGCAATCAATCAATTAAATCAGTCTAAAAGTCAATCTGTAAATCAGTATAGGTTTGGTCAAAAGACTTGATTAACTGTCGCTCATTCAATCAATCAATCAAACAATCAGCTATCAATCTATTTAATCCAATCAGTCAATAAATCACCGCGTGATTATATAGCTCAGCTCTTAAGTTTTGAGCACAAGTCAGTCAATCAATCAATCATTTAACTCACATGCTATCAATCAGGCAATTGGTCAATCAATAAATATGTAAAGCTTACTTATAAGATACCAATATACATGTCGATCTAACAAATATTTTCTTAAACTTGATCATCAGTCAGTCAATCAATCAATCATTAAGCACGGAGTAAAACAATCAATTACTTTGACAATCAGTCAATCAATCAATATATAAAACATAAGTAATAAATCTAGCTCTAATAGTTCTTATCCTTAACATTGAACATCAGTCAGTTAATCAATCAATCATTTAGCACTTAGAGAATCAATCAATCAGGAAATCAGTCAATCAATCAACGCATAAAGCTTACTAATAAGATAGCCATGTATATGTAGATCTAACAGATATTGCCTTAACATTGATCATCAGTCAGTCAATCAATCAGGCATCAATCAACACTAAACATTTCCGCTTTAGCTAACTCACGATTGTCGGGCCGCATGAACTGCGTGCGCTGGCCAAAGTGGCTTTCTGAAGTGGCTTTCGCATTTGGCGTCCAACTCTCGAGCGGTGAGTGTGAGCGCGAGCAAAGTTAAAATTTGTTTTGCTTTCACATTTAATTGAAATTTACGCTGCTTTGTCGGCGTCTCGTTGTCGCGACAAGCGTCGACTTTTATCATTTTAAAAGCCGACCGAGCGGCCGCCCGACCGCCCGCTGCTCCACCTCCTGGCGGCTGGCTGTGTGACGGTGCCGCCGCGGCTGGAGCCGTGCCTGCAGCTGTGCCTGCCCAGTGTCTGAGGCCCGGCCGACAGCCACTTTTGCAGCAAAGTAAATGCATTTCGCACGCACGCACACTTATGCACTCGCCGCTAGTTACGTGTGTGTGTGTGTGTGTGTGTCTGTGTGTCATTTAATTTTAAAAACTTTTCGCTGCACGAGATTTACAGCGCCCGAATGACTAAAGAGTTTTTCCACACACACACACACACACACGCGCGCTCGCCCTGCTCAGCGGGCTCGCCCCTCTTTAATATCACTTAATTGAGAAGTTGTTCGACTGACTTCGCTCCGCCCCCCTCCTGCCCTTGGTGCAGGCAGGTGAGCAAATTGCTGACAGCGCTGCAATCAATAAGAAATTTGTTTACACAATGCCTGACAGAATTCAAAAGAAAAGCTGCAGAAATAAAGCCAGAGAAAAGTGTCAGGTCAAGGATTAAGTTCGAACAGAGCCAAAGTCAGAGAGAGCATGTCTAATACAACATGCTTGGACATATGCTCAATGCAAGCCCAAATTAAATAAATTTACAAATATGTATATGAATTACGAAGCATTTAAAACAATAGTGCACTGAGAGAAAATTGTGAAGATGAGCAGTTCATGAATAGGAAAGAAATATTTCAGTTTTTTTTTTTTTTTTTTTTTTTTTTTAGATATGTGTGAATTTATTTGCTGCTTGTTGTCAGAGACTCTATAGCGCATTTATCTTTTTTCCCTTAACATTTGTTTTTTGGCAGGTACGCCTGTTATAATTATTCTAATTTATATGTAGTTTTTTTTTTTTTTTTTTATATTTAAATTCCCCGACGATCGAGGGGATGCAGTCTTTTAAGTCTTCTCCTGCATTGGTTGTTGACCAGATTAGATGCCAGTTGGTTTGGGTGCGCTTCCAATCTGTCCGTGTACCTTGCACTATGTCTGCCTATGAGCTCTGCTATTGTCGGCATCTTAAGGTCGGTATGAAGCGTTGCGTTTCTTACGAACCATTCTGCTCCGGTCCATCTTCTTAGAGCTTTATTCTGCAAAATTTGCACTTTTTTAATGTGCGTTTGGGCAGCTGATCCCCATAGTGGAATAGCGTATGTGAACACTGGTGCCACAATCGCGTTATAAATAATCCTTTTGCTTGAGAGAGACAGTTTACTCTCGCTCCTTAGCATCCAATCAAGTTTTTTTAATTTAAATTGGCACCTCTTCACCGTCTGGCTTATGTGGGCACCGTACGTCAGTCTCTTGTCCAGAGTGACTCCCAGATAGTTAACTTTATTAGCCCTCGGTATTGTATGTCCGAGTGTTACGTCTGGGCAGTCACCTTTTCTTAGTGTGAACGTGGTGTGCACTGATTTTTGAGTGTTCACAGCGATGCTCCAGCGTTTGTGCCATCTATGGAGCTCGTGTAGGTACGTTTGCATCTTAATGGAGGCAACATGTGGCGACTTATTCCGACTGAGAATAGCGGTATCATCAGCATATGTGGCGATCAGCATACCATTATTGGATGGAGGTAGCGGCATGTCAGCGGTGAACAGAGTGTACAATATAGGGCCAAGTACGCTGCCTTGAGGCACACCTGCTCTGACGGAACGAGTCGACGATGTTGCTTGCCCTTTTACCACTTGAAAAGTTCGTTCTGCTAGATAGGAAGCCAATATCTTGAAGGAGGAACTGGGTAGAGTGTCTTTTATTTTCTTTAACAGTCCCAGATGCCAAACTCGGTCGAATGCCTGCTTGATGTCTAGAAATACTGCACAGCAGTATTCCTTTTCTTCGAACGCGCCTAAAATGTGTTGGACCACTCGGTGTATTTGTTCTGGCGTGCCGTGCTGTCTCCTAAATCCAAATTGGTGATCTGGTATAGCGTTTTTCTCTCTCAGTTCGCTCAGCAGTCTACTCATCAAAATTCTTTCAAATATTTTGGAGAGTACCGGTAGCAAGCTGATTGGTCTATAGGAAGTTATTTCCTTTTCGGGTTTGCCAGGTTTCGGAATCATGACTATTTCAGCACGTTTCCAGCAAGCTGGAAAGTGTTGAATGCGAAGTATGGCGTTGCACAGAACTACGAAAAAGTCAATGGTTGAACTTGGCAGGGCCCTAAGTACTTTGCCATCTATACGATCATATCCCGGCGCTTTTTTAACTTTTACCTTTTTTATAAGGTTGACGACTTCTTCCTTTGTGCATGGCTCGATTGCTAGAGATCCTGCAATAGGAGAGCTCACTATTTCTCGTATGTCTTCTAGTTCTGCTGGACCAGTTGTTATCACCGGCGAGAATTGCTCCTCTAGGTGGTCAGCAAATGCCTCAGCTTGAGCTTCGTCTCCCGTTAGCCACACTCCAGTACCATTACGAATAGGATGACGACGTAATGGCTGCCTTTTAATATTGCGTGTATATCGCCACAGCTGGAATTCTGCACCGGCAGCATCCGCTCGTTCAAGTGCCTCACTAATACGCCTGTTTTGCAGCTGGGCCAGGACTTCTTTGAGCTGTCGGGTGGCTTCATTGTATCTTCTCTTATTACTTTCTGTTCGGGTACGGATCCATCGGCTCCTTGTCCACCTTTTATACTCAAGAAGATTTTGAGCATGCGGGGTGAGGGCTGTATTGTATAAAGATGGACTTTGTGTTGATCGGGAGGATGGTGCGGCTAAATACGCCGCTTCTTTTATCGCGTCATGCAGTTTAGTTGCTGCGTATTCCACATCTTCAGCAGTGCGTAGCTCAATTTCCGGGTCCAGCGACGATTGCAGAGCAACCTTAAATTTTGCCAGATTTGATCCTGCAGGCAGGAGCCGTTGTCTGGATGGAAAGAGCTGTGGCTGCGCATGAACTATAACAACCAGCGGCAGATGGTCAGATGACATCTCCAAGTAATCATCAATGCTGAGTTGACGGTCGCAGATGCCTTTGTATACAGCGAAGTCTATTGCAGAGGGACATTGCCCATTCATTGGGTAGCGTGTAGGGGCTCCAGTAGCCAGGATGGAATATTGACACCTTTGAATTGCATCAAATATTACCTCTCCTCGCTGGTTTGACCTACTGCTTCCCCAAAATGGGTGCCATCCATTCCAGTCGCCTCCAATTATACATTTGTTGCTACTTCGGCTTAGAATCTGAGTAATATCCTCCACGGAAAGATCACTGTTTGGTGGACAATAAATCGACGCTATATCTATTTCTCCAATTGATGTTGGAATTGTAATGGCTGAAAACTGCAGTGTTGCGTTAGCATGAGGAAGTAGAGGTGTATGTACCAGTGTTGACCGAACCAAGAGCGATGATCCACCGAAGCTGTTTGTTCCTCCACCATGGGCCTGATAGTGCTCATACCCAAATATGTATATGAATTACGAAGCATTTAAAACAATAGTGCACTGAGAGAAAATTGTGAAGATGAGCAGTTCATGAATAGGAAAGAAATATTTCAGTGGGAATTTTATTTTGGAAATAAAAATATTTAATAAATCATTTTTTTTAGCTTTTAATATTTATTTTTTTTTTAGCTGATAAAATATGTGCTGTTAATGCTGCTGTTATCTTTTAGACAACTTAGTCTAAGCTTAAATTAATTAAATATATTTTTTATTGCTATGAAAGAGGTACATAGAGAGCACAGGTTAGGGATAGAAAGAGTTATAGGATATACCTATCATAGATATAGCTGAAAAGTATACAAAGTATATATTACTTCAAGTTAGGACTTAGTATTTTGGGTCTTGAGGCTGACAGCGTTTGAGACTTCTCCTAGTTTCAGTGCGAATGCTAGCTAAGCTGAGCTTTGGACTGTTTGGTTAAGTATCTAGTCCTCTAGTCCACCTCTTGACTTCTGCCTTGAATCTGTTTCACTTCGAGCTCTCTCTCGATGTGCCTGGCTCTAAAATGCCAAGAAGGCTCTGCAGTTTCAATCAGATGTGTCTGGGCATTAACTTCCTACATGAGCTAAGATACTCTGCTTTTTTCTGGCTATGCTCTCTGTTGTCTGAGTGAGGCAGCTACAAGGCATATCTGCCGATAATGAGACTTCTGTTCAAAATACCACCAGGAATAGTTACCTTATCAAATTCCAACTTTTTTCCCTTTCTCAATCAGCTCACTCTAAATCACTCCTTTTTTTCTCTCAGTGCACAATCCTCTTAAATTATTAAAGACTTTTATTGAATGTTTTATAAATCCTTCACAACTTGCATATAAAGTCAAATTCAGGCGCCCCAATGTGAGCAATTTGTAATGTCAGCCTGGACAGCTAAAATACACACACACACACACACACACACACACACACACACACACACACACACACACACACACACACACACACGTCACGCATATAGAAATATGCATCAAAGGAAAAGTGCAATGTTGTTTGTGGTCAAATACAAAAAAGGACATAGAAGCAGGAGGCATGGTCAAACGTTGCCTAGGGCTCGATGCTAGCCACATTTTACGCATTTGCAATGGGAATTTATGAAATTGCAAAGGAGCAGCCGAGCGTCCAGACAGAGGTCCAGCTCGATAAAGGACAATGGACTGCGGCAATGGCAGCAACAAAAATGCCATTTATTTGTTAATTTACCCACGCAGCATCAAATATGTGAAGTCAACAAAACAAAAACCCCAAAATGAAAAACAAAGCAGCCGTAGCAGCAGTAGCAGCACAACAAGGGTGAAGCTGACTCCTGGCGCAGGTGCAAACCAAATCTAAGGTAAGCGCCCGAACCAGGAAGCGGCAAAGTCCATGGCAACAACTGCGCCGCAAGCGTTTTTAAGCTACTTGTTTTGTTGGTTTGCTTAATCCGCCCGGATTGGACACAGGTTCTGGGCTTATTTACGTCTGGACGGGATCACCCACCGAATGCCGAAGTGCGGTGAGTGTCGGTGTGGGTGTGCTCTCTAGTTTATTAGTCCACAACTGCCGGCCTAATGATGCCTGTCCACAGCAGCGGCCTAGGCATTCATTTTGTGTCTGTTTGATACGGCTTGTCTGTCTATCTGTGCAGCCCTTTGCTTAACGCTACACTGATTATATACCCTATATAGATGGCGTGTAAGTGGGGCATATTCATGAACTGAGATTTAGTAGTTTTCGTAATATGCAAATATTATATGTATATATGTATATATCTGTATTTCTCTAGCTCGTTTAGCTTTGCTTCGGCATGTGCTGTTTACTTACTGCTTATACCCTGCATGTTTGCTAGGGTGGGGTATATTATTGCGAATATATTTTAACTAGAGCTAGTCACGTACGTAGATCCTTGATAAAAACTTGTGTTTTTGTAGCTTTTTCCCGCTTGTCTGTTCGTATTTTATCGTCAAGTCTGTTATCGCTATATAAATCGATAAGTATTGATTCTAATAATAACTTCTGAGGCAAAGTTCTTTGCTTTTTAGTAACTACTGCTATAATATTTGAGCAAATTTTTTTAGATTTTATATAAAATACTTGAGATTACCCCAAATCGATAAATATCGATCGATTTACGCAATAGCAAACCGTTTTCAGGTGGATGTAATAGCTACAGCTAATAATTATAATTTATTTAGTAAACTTTTTCAGTAAATAAACTTCCAATATTATCTTCAGCGTAGCAGATTTATAAATATCGATAAATATCGATAAATACATTATTTGTAAATGATAATTAAGCCTATCATCTTTACAGCTTTCCTTTCTCATTTTCCACACAACTCTTTTAAATCTCTACTCAAAACTTCTTAGCTCCATCTAGGGTATCCTTATAGTCGAGTCTTCCCCACACACTTTAATGTATTTGATTTCATTTTGTTATTTTCTTTCATTTTTTTTTTATTTTTAGATAATGTTAACAATGTTTTCAACTTGTTGCCCGCTCTCTGTTTTTTAATTTACATTGGCATTGTATAAATATTTAGACAAGCTGCCAGCCGAGGCGAGCGCAGCTGCTGCGAGGCTCATGCTTGATTTATGCAGCAGAGTGGTGGTCTGGGTGGGTGGTTAGGGCGGTGGTTGACTGACTGAGAGTGGCTAGGGTGATTTGGTTGGCGGAATATCAGGCCCGCTTCTAATGTTGATTTTGCGTCTTTTTGCGCTCTCAAGGCAAGTTGCGCGCGTTTGTTTGTGCAAATGCTTTTTCAACAATTGCAAGCCAGGACTCGCGCCGATCCCCCAAGAGATTAACGTGACTGCCAGAAGCACCACACACACACACACACACACTCTATATACATATAGATGTGTGTGTGTGTGTGTGCATGTTAGATAATCCAATTAATATGCACACAAAAACGCAGCTAGACAACAATAACTAAGCACTGCGAGGCGCCATGTTGAATATCTGGCAAACCGGAAGCGCAGCCGCTGCAGCGGACAAAAGGAGTCGAAGGAGGCGAAGCAGCTGCGGCTGCGGCTGCGGCTGCGACTGCGGCAGCGGTAAAAGGGGTTCAAACATTTACGAGCTGCTGCTACTGTTGCTGCTGCTGCTTGCTGCTTGCTGCTGGCTGGTGGTTAGCTCTTGGCAAACAGGCAACAGGACCCAGCTCACATCCTTCTCGCCTGGAGTAACCCATACAGGAGCTGCAGCAGCTGTGCTCGCAGCAACAGCAGCAGCAGCATAGAGCAATGCATAAAACTAATTTGCGGCCGGGCAATTATGCAGCTCCAGCTGCAGCTTGCAGCTACTTTCGCTAGGTGTGCCTACGCCTATCTGCCAGCTGCTAATATCCTTTCGAAAGCTCTGGCCTCGAGCCCGAATGGTCAGGTTAATCAGTCGAGCAGAAGCAGCTGACGGCAGGTGAGAATATAGAGAATAACTGCATTATAAGCCGCTTTGTGCGGACAAGTAGCCAGAGGCAGGTCCTTGGGATATAGAGCAAGCACTTAGTGTGACTCTAAAACTTTAAATGGGGGGTCTAGTGGCTGTGAAACTGTTGCATGGTCTTATGGAGCTCAAAATGAGAACTAGGAGATGTAGCTACAGGCTTGCTCAGCTATGAGTTTAAAGAGTCAGCTTCATGTGACTCTAAAACTGTAAGACTGGCCAAATTACTGTCAAACTGTGGCATGCTGTGTTGGATCTCATGCTGAGAGCTAAGCGCTGTAGCTGAAAACTTGCTCAGCAATAAGTTTAATGAGCAAGCTCTATATGTGACTCTAAAACTGTAATACACGACAATTACTGTCAAACTGTGGCATGTTGTGTTGGATCTCTAGCTGAGAGCTGAAAGCTGTCGCTGAAGGCTTGCTCAGCAACCAGTTTAATGAGCAAGATCTATATGTGACTCTAAAACTGTAAGGTAGTCACAGTGGCAGTAAAACTGTGACAAGCTCTGCTTACGCTCAAGCTGAGCTAGCTGTAGCTAAAAGTTAGCTTAGCTATAAGTCTATTAACTATCTAATTGGCTACAGTTTAAGAATCACATATATATATATATATTACAGTTTGATGGTAATTGAACTTTTAGGTCATCAATTCAATTTAGCTCTAGCTTAGATATGCCCCATGTATGCCAAGTTCTATCTAATTAAACTCAAGTTCAGCTCAAACTTCAATACCCAGCATCGACATCACATCGAGCTTAAAGCCCCATAAGCCGCCCTCTTCACGCTCTGCACTTGATATCTATATTAGCCAGCCAAGTGAATAGCGGACTTATCCCAGCGTAACCACATACCTGAGTCTCAATCTACGTTATTGTGCCGCACACACACACACACACATCCTAGTCTCCTGCATTATCTAGATTATCTTGTCACAGAGCAGCAGCCGCCGCCGTTCAAGAAGTTAATTTTTCTTTCATTAGCGCCTCGCTGGCAACGGCGTCACTTAACCCCCGTTGCGCTGGCTCTCCACTTGGGCCGTTTCCAACATTTATGCTCGAAATAAAACTTTGCTTATTATAACTATGTGAAAGTGTCGAAGCCTGAACCCAACTCCCTCTCTCTCTCTCTCTCTCTCTCTTTGAATATTCTAATATCCTTCAGCAGCTTCGCAGCTGGAGCCGCACACGTATTGGCATCGAAAAACTTTTTATTAGTGTCGAAAGTGGGCACTGTGGCGCCGCGCCACGCCCATTGGCAGAAATCAGTGAGCGCTGAGTGCGTTGCTTATGATTAATATGCGGCACACGTATTACCACAAATATTGATTTTTAAATAAGCCCAGGTATGTGGGCCACGACCAAAGAGAGGGAGAGAAAGCGAGAGGGGGTGAGAGACCCAACTAGAGAAATCAACAACGAAATTATATAATTTGCCGTGTAATCGGCTAAGTTTAAATGTGTGAGCTGGCGCAAAAGGCGTTGTGATTTGAGCTGTCGGCTCATGCGGCGTATGAGTAATGCCCGCGTATAAGATTACTTATACGTGAAAGCCGCAAAAAGTGCCAGTCAGGCAGCACTTTGACAAATGAAACATGGACTGAAAGGAGCACTGAAATAGTAGCTCTCGCTCTCTCTCTCTCTCTCTCTCTCTCGCATTGGGTAGATTGGCGAAAAAGGCGTCACGATGCCAGCGAACGAATTTTAATGTCATTGATGGCTTATTTTCAGGTTTACGACTTTATTTTTGCTACCTAGCCGACGTTTGGGCAATGTCTGTTCGCTTGCCTGTCTGATCAGCGGCATTCACTCACGGCCCTCGCGTTTTTTACTTTTGACTATGGCAACAGCCAGCGTACCCACCACCCCCTCCAAGTCTCCCCAATGGCATATCAACTCCAGCGAAAAACAACGGAATATGCTTGAGTGGTTTTTAGGCGCAGTTGTTTCTATTTTCTCTCTCTCTCTCTCTCTCTCTTTCCATCTCCCTTAATGTCTCTTCTGCTTCTTCTCTTGTTTTTATTGCATTCGCAAATTCCGCGCTTTTTATTGCAGCTCCATTGAAGTCAGGCAGGCATTGAACTGTAAAGCTTTTTATTGCGCCATATGCCCTGTAAAAAGCAAAGGGATTAAAGCATGCCCTGATCGTGCATAAACTACCGCTATGCTTTGATATATCTGAAAAGGCCAGTTATATAAGTATCTGCCTCTAAGAGCTAATAGAATTTTAAGCAGTGGAATGGAGGTGGAAGGGGTTAATTAAGACCTGCGGCGCACTCTTTATAAAGTTTTCTGTTGAATTGTTTATATACGACTAGAAGATGCCCTGTAAATGGGATTTGAGAGACTTTTATGAGGAGTTATTGGAGTAATATGTGCTGCTTCAATTTGTTAGACCTCTTCTTTTCATTTTAGAATAATTTTTATGCTATTATCGATAAATTATCGATAAATTTGCAGTTTTTGAATATGTTACATATATGGGAGAACTGTAACCTTGAGGGTTTTAGATCCTAATTTCTATCTTTCTCTTTCTTGCAATTTAAAATAAAGTTCTCTCCTGCACTAGAAACCCACGGTAATCGATATTTCCTGTTATCGATAAATGTGTTACATATTCTGATATGTCTACTATAATGCCTATACTTTCCATTATGTGATCTAGGCTCTCATATTACTCGCCTTTGGGAGCATTATTTATGTGGCCTTTCACTTTGATCACATTTACAGGGTATATGGTAAAGCAGCCTTGGAATTAAATGGTATAATTACCATTATTAAAATATTACTGAGAGGAAGCTGCAATGGCAAGCATTTAAGTACTTTATACCCCGTATTAATGAAGTGCACTCAGTGAAGCTGCTGTCTAGCTGATGACAATATATATATAATTATATATATATATATATATATATATATATATATATATATATATATATATATATATATATATATATATATATATTTGCTATTAAGTCCATTGGCTTTTAAGTACAGGGTATGCTGTGAAGAGCTTTTCCGAGAAAGTTCTTCTACTCCTTCTTTATTCTCCTGTCATATATTCGCTCAATTCTCTTTCAATCTTTACTTAAGCATTTTCTATCAATTACAGGGTATATACTATGTTTCATCTATTCACCCTAGCAACTGCTAGCTAACTACTTCTTAAGCATTTCCCTTGCACTACAGAGCTTACCTTAAAGCCTGCCCCACCCCACACACTTCTACTTCTCCAACTTCTACTTAAATACAGGGTATATAGTAAAAAGTTTACTACGCCGCAGTCAACTTTTCCCACACACACACACACAGAGGTGAACTCTATTGGCAACAGCTTGTCCGTCCGACCCACTGTCTACCTGGCTGTCTGTCTGTCTCTCCGTCGGCTTGACTGTGTCTGCTGTTGCTTTTGTTGCCGGCGGCTGTGCAACAGCATGTTGCATGCTGCTGAGCCGCTCAGTCGACAACAAATTTTTATTGTCAGCATATTTTTTATGTTTTAAGCATGCCTCACACACACACACCCACACACAGAGTCCCTCCCACTTGTCAGACTGAATCGCTTCTGTGTGATGTGATGAACGCGGCCTGCGCATTGACATTGTCTGCAGTCGTCCCCTGTCTCCTCTGCCCCTTCAGTGTTTGTGTCTCCCGTTTGGCGGTAAATAAAATATCGTTTCATATAAAAATTCAAGTGCTGCCACGCCCCCACCCCTCGCCCTCTCGCTGTTCGCTGCATCGATTAAGCGTGTCTAACCGTTCGGGCATGCCCCACCATAGCCGAATCCTTTTCGCAACGGTCAACAGGGCAGCATATTTGTTGTTATTTTTTCCTATATACATACATATAAATATATTTCATTCCCTTTTCCATTTGACTCTTTGGATACCCTGTAGAAGTTGCAGGTGGGAGAAAGAGAGGGGTTGCTCTGCTTGTAGAAATTTATGTGATTTTTGAGGAGAGATAAAGAGAAAAGCATGCAGTGGATTTATGTTATAATATTAATTAGTTTGATCAGCTGTGGGAATCTATCCTATCTATCCTATCTGTCTATATCCCAGTCTATTCCTCAATTTACGTAGTTTTCGCAAGATACCAAGAAGATGGAATGGTTCTCTTTTCGATGGTGTTTCAACAACTTTTAAAAAAGTGCCTAAAATCGATCAATAATCGATAAATATAGATTTTTAATTTTTAAACACCATTCTGAGATTTTTTTTATAAATTTAGCTAACTGATTTAATATTTGTAAAATTTCCTTATCGCTCAAAAAATTTCTGGAATCGATAAAAAAAAAGACAAAATCGATATATTTAACATCTTCAAAGAATTCCAAAGAATTTCCAAAAACCAATAAAAATCAATTTTTTCAAATTTTAAATTAACTTTTTATGCTTAACTCAAAGAATTTCAGTAAACTTAATATACTGGTATCTTAGCTTTTCAGTTTAGCTCTTAACTAATAAAATCGATCAAGAATCTATCGATAATATTCCCAAAAATAGCTTAATATCAAGCATCTACTAACCAAGTCCTTTATGCCCAAATATCAACTCAAAACTCAACTATTCCAGGGTATCTGCTCGGCATGCATCACCCACTCTTTTTTACACACATATCCATATATGTATATAGTATATTCGCTGGAATTGGAACACTACACGTGTTGGCAACATATTTTTGGACATTATTACAATGGTTGCTTTTTGTTATGTTGAACCCCGGATTCTCCCCTTTCAAAATATTGTTCGTATGGATTTTATGGCCTTGTGTGTGCTGTGGTGCGAGTGGGTGGGTGTGTGGGTGTGTGAAAGAAAGCGCCTTTTTATGAACACTTGAACGTATTCAAGTTCGCAGCGTGTTTTGAATGTGTTTTGGGTGCTTCGCACAGACAGAACGAAGCGAAGCGCAGACAAGTGGCAAATGCATTTTATTCACTGCAACAACAAATTTTTGCACCAAAGCTGAAGTCAAGTGTAACGAATCAGCTTTGAATGGATGCATCAAATTGGGAAAAGTACTTTGTGATGTCTATATATAGATGTATATATGTATATATGTATATATATATATATATATATATATATATATAATTCTCGCATCACAATGTTAGTTACCATACTCCTCTGTCGTCTTCAAATAAAACTCTTTCCTGAGTATTTGACAAATATACTCCCGAGTGACGGTTTCATCGGCTGTTCGCTTAGCTCGCTCGCACTCGGATACTCAAAGTAAATAAATCATCATGAAATTTAGTTAGTTATTAAATTTTACAATAAGTATTTGAAATAAATAAATTAAAAGCAAATTTGTAGAGAAGTTTTTGTAGGGCATTGACTTATTCAGTAAGTTACTCGCTTTCTAAGTCTAAACTTGCCAGTGCCGAGAGCTGCTGATCTAGCATTGAGCGTAAAGACAAAACACGCTCATCTGCTGTTTACGAACTCTGCAAGCAACAGAAGTTCGAAGGCATCAAACGGCTGCTCATACCTGATCGAGCCTACTGCTCGCCCACTGCTCGCCCACGGCTCGCCCACTGATCGAGCCTGCAAAATAACTCAGCAACAGGCCGGCGAGCTGAGTTCGAGTTCGAGTGGGGCTGACTCGTCCTATAAGAGGCGCGTCTGCAGCAGCGTTGCTTCAGTCGGATGCCTGATCGCCTGGCGGACAGTCGTGCAGTGGACCTTCTCCTCTTCTGGTGAGTGTTTAAATAGTTAATATTATTAAGCAATTGTGTTAATAGTTTTAAGCAAACTATTGTAAAAACAATTGTTAATAATTATTATTAATAGTGTTAATAGTAGTCTAGGATATGACTGCAATGGCGTAAGAGCCCAGGAGAGTATGAGCGTAAAAACGTATGAGACTTGGAGCTCAGGAGCGTAAGAGAGGTCAGTCAGAGCTAAATTAGAGCGAAGAAGCGTATGTCGATCCAGCTATCATCTATATATAAACAGTGACAGAGAGAGAGAGAGAGAGAGAGAGAGAGAGAGAGAGAGAGAGAGAGAGAGACTCATAGGGGCAAAGCGGCATAGAAGCACAGAGCCATAGAGACAGAGAGACAGAGAGAGGCATAGAAACAGAGAGAGGCATAGAGCCATAGAGCCATAGAGGCATAGAGCCACAGAGACAGAGAAAGGAATAGAGCCATAGAGACAGAGAGAGGCATAGAGGCATAGAGACAGAGAGAGCCATAGAGCCATAGCGGCATAGCGGCATAGATGCATAGTGCCATAGAGGCATAGAGAGTCAGAGATCGTCGTGGCTTTTATCATTTTGGCATACTTTCTCAAACAACTCACTCTGATTACATTTATCCAGCGTGCAATCAATATTTTATTATGGGCGCAAAGGTATTCCGAATGTGCATAAAAAGCGCTTAAAATGCAGCGATAAAATATAGAAATTTATGTGAGCGGCCTTAATGAAAAGCGCTCGACAAAGGCATCAACAGTCGAGAGATATGAAGCGGGTGGCTGGACAAGCTCAGCAAACCGAATTTCATGCTTAAGCTCTGTAAAATTAACATTTAATTGAAGCCTACAGTTTGGGCGCTGCGGGCTTTGCGCAATATTAACGAAAAATGTTTTGGCTGAGCGGATGCGAGCGAGTGCAAAGCCGAAGCAGCCAAGACAACTGCACGGCCCAACTGGGTGCATGTTTTGATAGCGTAAATTATGTTATAAAATTTATTTAATTTCACTTTTGCTGCTGCTGCTGCTGCTGCTGAACGGTTTTGTTGCTGGCCCTGTTGCTGTTGCGCCTGGAGAGCAGCGAAGCCACAGCTGATGTGGAATGCACACATGCTTCACAGGAGCATAACAACGGGGCGAGTGGGCGGGTGAGCGCCTCGTCTCTAGGGTATTTGCAAATTGTGCTGGGTTCCAGAGCGCCAAGCGTCTGGCTGGCTTCGCGTGTCCTGCGCGCATATTTATGTGCCAACAGAAACATGCAAACATTCCTGTTGGCATTGGCCAAAAATGAAATGGAAAGCGCGACCAGGTGAGCACACACACATGCCGAAAGACACACAACAGCATACACACACATATCCTCACACACACATACACACACTCATATATTGGCAATTCTTAACTGCACTCCTTAATCTCTCTGCCAACAGCTAGAGATGGGCGCGTGCTTTTAAGGGCAGTTAAGTGCTTTTAAGGGCAGTTTAAGGGCAGTTTTTAGAGACTGCCAGCACTTATTGATATCTATAGTGGCGAAGAGTTGCAGGTGTGATTGCTGTAAGGTAGCTTTCAATTCCAGATAATTACTTAGTATATAGTAGTATATACCTATGAGTAATCTAAGTCTGCCTTTGAGTTCAACTCTCTATGCGATATTATCGTTACATCTGATCAAACATCTCTCAGACTCTATTGCACCTTAAGTTTCACACCACATTAAACAGCTCTAAGTGTTTCTATGCTATACTTCCCTCACCTTATATTTAACACCCCTAAGACTTCGCATGCGATACTATCGTCACATCGCATTTAATATCTGTTTAAACTTGGCGTTTAGTTATGGACAGGTCCTTGTTCTTCTGAGGTAGGGCGTTTATACGCTGGCTCATGCGTAAATTATAACTTAAATATAACTAGTATATCGTTGAGTTGACCTTTTGTAGGCTTAGTCTATTATTATTATAATATACATACTTTTATTGTCCACACATGTGACCCTTATCTATTTCTGTCTCAGAGTTTCTATGCGATACTATCGCCACGTAAGTCCCTCTTCACATCAAACATCTCTAGCACTTTCTATGCGATACTAACATCACATTAGCCTTACACCACATTAAACATCTCTCAGCTTTATACACACAACTATCGTCTTACTCCATTCAACATCTCTAAGAGTTTCTATGCGATACTATCGCTACGTAAGTTCCACTTCACATTTAACATCTCTAAGATTTTCTATTGAACATCTCCAACAGCTGCTCTACAATACTATCGTCAGTTTATACCCGCATCCCCATATAAACGCCCCATCTCTGCGCCGCAGCAATCTCTTTTAGCCATCGAGCAATGGTATGTTGCTGGGGTGCTCGCAGCTTAAACGACTTGGGGGCTCGCTTTAAATAATTAAATACCAATGACACTTAAACGTAAATCATGAATTTTGCAAGGGTTCGTCCAGGGCCACGTGCAGAGCAGACACTAACTGCCATTGCTGCTATTACTGTTGCTGCTGCTGCTGATGCTGCTGTTGCTGTTGCTGCTGCTGCTCCTGCTCGATAAGACATTTGGCAAGTCTAACAACTGGTGGGCAAAGGCCAGCTCGGCTGACCGTTAACAAAGACGGAAAATGTCAACGCCGCCGGAAACAACACCCAAAAAATTACTGTTGCAAAATGCTGTACAAGTTTCCGCTTCGACTTTGTGCTTCCTGCAACGGCAGCAACAGCAGCAGCAACTGCAACAAATCCCCAGCTGCTACAGCTACAACAACAACAGTAACAGCAACAATGACAGCATAATGGCAACAACTATGTGTAGACAACAATTTGTTGCCGCAGACAAAGGCAAAGTCAATGTCGCCCGAGTTGTCAGCGCTGTTTAAAGTTGCCTTAATTGCAGTTGTTGCTGCTGTAGATGTTGCTGTTGTTTTATATGTTGCTGCTGTAGATGTTGCTGTTGTTATTGCTGTTGCTTAGGGTATTGATGCTGCTGGTGTTGCAGGTGTTGCTGCCGTAGGAACTGACATTGCTGCTGTTGCTGTAGATGTTGCTGCTGTTATCGCTGTCAGTTGCTGTTGCTCATGCTGTTGCTATCGCAGGAAGAGATTTAGGTGCTGTTGCTGCTGTGAGTGTTGCTATTGATTATGTTGCTGATGTTGCTGGTGTACGAGTTGTCTCTTTTGCTGGCTTCGCAACTGTTGTAGCTGCTGCTGTTGCTGTTGCTGTTGCTGTATATGTTGCTGTTGTTACTATTGTTCGTGTTGTTATAGCTAGCATTGCTGTTGCTGCTGCTGGTGTAGGTGTTGCTGCCGTACCAGCTGATATTGCTACAACTATTGTTGCTGCTGTTGGTACTATTGCTGTTTCTGTTATAACAATTGCTGCTATTGTTAATATTACTATTGCTGTTGATTATGCTGTTGATGTTGCTGATCTTGGTTTTTGGCTATTGCTGCAGTGGCAACTGGTATTATTGCTGCTGCTGTTGCTACGGTTGCTATAGCTATTGCTCCTGTTGCTGCTGCTGTAGATGTTGCTGTTGTTTTTACTGTTTATTGCTAGTGTTGCAGCTACTGCTGCTGTTGCTGTTGCAGGAGTAGGTGCTGCTGCTGTTGCTACTGATGTTGCTGTTGCTTCTATTGCTGTTTATGTTGCTGCTCTGGCTTCTGCTGTGACTATTGTTACTGCGATGTTGTGGATGTTGCTGCTGTTGAAACTGTTGCTAGCATTGCTTTTGCTGTTGCTGTTGCTGTTGCTGCTGTTAATGTTGCTGACGAAGTTGATGCTGCTGCTGCTGTTGATGTTGCTGCCAGTGCTACTTCTGCTGTTGCTGCTGCTTCTCTTGCTGTTGCTGCTGTGTAGGTTGTTCATGCTGGCATTGCTGTTGCTCATGTAGTTGATGTTGCTGCCTTAGAAACAGGTCTAGCTGCTGCTGTTGCTATTGTTGTTACCACTGCTGCTGTTGCGGTTCTTGCTTTTGTTACGGTTGCTGCTGCTGTTGATGTTGATGCTAATGATGTTGCTGTTGCTGCTGTTACTATTGCTGCTGTTGTTGCTGTTTCTGTTTCTATTGCTGCTGTTGCTGTTGCTATTATCTCTGTTGCTAGTGCTTTTCTTGCTGCTGCTGCTGCTGCTGTTACTATTATTGCTGCGGCTCCTTCTATTGCTGCTGCTGCTGCTGCTCCTGTCTTTATGACTGTCGTTTCATAGTCACATGCATAAAATATGTTGCATACTTCGTGGGACAACGCAGACAACAGCCGCCAAAAGGTCGCTTCACCCCCACTCACCCCTGACGCAGTCGCTGCCTTGAGTCGCTGCCTTTCATGCTGTTAATTATTATTATAGACGTGTGAGTGTCCATATGTCTGGTGCACAGGCAGGCGACCCGACGTCCAACCACATGCAATAAAACAGCACTTAGACAGCATGACACACACACACACACACGCACACCAATACACACACACACACACACGCACACCAATACACACACACACACACAGCCGTCTGAGCCATCGCCTGGCCAAATAGTCAAACGGCGCACCGGGGAATACTTTGCCAAATTGCACTGCCCAGTTTCTCTCTTGCTCCTGTTCCTAGCTGCCCTTCCCCTACCCCTGCTCCTTCAGCTCTGACAGACATCGCTCGCATCCTTGGCCACTTATTTGACTGCACGCTTTTGTCGTCCTTTCATCTCTCCAAATATTTTTGCTCTTAGTCAACTTACACGTGTGTTTAAGTGGGTGCATGCCTGGCTGTGTGTGTGTGAAAGAGGAAGAGAGAGAGAGGGAGAGAGAGACTGTGTGTGTGTGTTGGTGACATTCTATTATGTCTGCCTTTAAGCATTTAACTACCGTTTTTTGAGTTTACATATATGAAAATGCTGCTTGAACGCTTAATACTCTATAGATATACTAGATATCCATTCGGCAGGATAATGCTGCCTTTAAGCATAGCAGCCTTGAGTTGTGGTCTTATCACAATTTACATATACTTACCGCATTGAAACTGCCTTAAACATCATAATTAACTAGTTTTAGTACAAGCATTTAAGCTATAGTTAAGTTATCCTTCAGTCAAAGGCCTTCCAAAATCTATAGCATACTTTTCAGGGCTCTCACTTACCCGCCTTCACGCCTAACCGAATTATGACAAGCCTTTATTATTTTATTATGCTCCCAACTAACTTTTAACCCTTCTTAGGGCTATAAGCCCGTTACTATCTTCAGCCCCAAGCCTTACCTTGTCCAGCTCAGCCAACTATCCACCAATATGAGTTTGATCCACTCGCGTCTGGGCCACCCTTTTTTTTTCATTCGCTTTCGCTGCACAAATCCGGCTAAGACGTTTTTCCGTCCGCTTAGCCAGGACTGAGGGGGATGGGTGGGTGGTTGGTAGTGGCTCAGCGCTTACATTTAAAAGACATTATTGGTTTTGCTTTTGTTTTTATTCAGCAGGTGCGCTAATCGCCGGCTAAGCTAGTCGGAACCAAGCAGCAGCTCAGCTAATTAGCTGACACTTTGTCTTGGGCCACTTAATTAGCTGGCTAGTGGTGGTACGAGATATATATATATATATATATATATATATATATATATATATATATATATTTATATATATATCAGTGCAGCACGCCTCTTACATAGAGATTGCTGGCGGGAACAATTGCATTCCAGTTGCGCAACAGAAATGGGCGCCAATTAAAGTTGGCGACTGCATCGGCGCCAGCCAAAAGTTCGTCATGGGCCAGAGCTAAACTTTTGCTGCGTGAGTGTGAGTGAGTGAGAGAGGCAGTGTGTGTGTGTGTGTGTGTGTGTATTTGCATGATTTTAATTCCATTAAAATTTGCGCGCAGCATTCAAAAAACGCATTTACCAAAATAACAATTGCAGTGATAGAAAGAGAGAGGGTAGATAAAGAGAGAGAGAGCGAGAGATAGAGAGAGATAGAGAGAGATAGAGAGAGATAGAAGGAGAGAGAGATAGAAGGAGAGTAGAGTATAAGAAGGAAATAGATAGATAAAGAGTAGAGTTATGTATATAGAGAGAGTTAAAGAGTGCAAGGGGATAGAGAGGGAGAGGGAGGGAGGGAAAGAGAGGGAGGTAAAATAGAGAGAGAGAGAGGGTATAAACAAAGTTAAAGAGTGCGAGAGAGTGAGAGGGAGAACATGTAGTATAAGAAAGAAAAACCTAGAGAGAGCTAAAGAGTAAAAGGTGGAAAGAGAGAGAAAGAGAGAGCATAGTTGTATACACAGTAAAAGAGTGCGAGAGAGTGAGAGGAAGTAGCGTATAAGAAAGAGATAGCTATTTATATAGAGAGTGCAAGGGAGAAAGAGAGGGATAGATAAAGAGTTATCGTCAGTGCAAGGGAGATAGAGAGAGGTAGAGAGAGGAAATAGAGTAGAGTATAAGAAAGACATAGCTAGAGAGCCGGGTTATATAAAGAGTTACAGAGCGAGAGAGAGAGAGAGAGAGAGAGAGAGAGAGTGAGAGAGATAGAAATAGAAATAGAGAGACGTGCATATAGAGATGGAGAGAGGGAGAGCTATTAGAATGCTATTAGTGTACGAGTAAGAGATATCTATAGAGTAGAGTTATATAGAGAGTTAAGGAGTGGGGAGAGAGAGAGAGAGAGAGAGAGAGAGAGAGAGAGAGAGAGAGAGAGAGATAGAGAGAGAGATACAGATAGAGTTGACATAAGAGCAAGGGAAATAGGGTAGGAGAAAGAGATAGCCGGAGAGTAGAGTTGTGCACAGAGCTACAGAGTGGAAGAGAGATGGCGATAGAGAGAGAGAGTTCAACTTGTCACAATTGAAATATTTTCATGGCTAACTCGAATTTTATTTGATTTTTTATTTGTTTGCTGCTTTTTGCTCTCTCGTCGCTGCTCTGCGCTAATTAAATGTGTAAATTTGTGCAAGTTTTTAATTGAATGCGACAAAATGTCGACAGAAATTAAGCACAACAAGCAGTGCAAACAAGCAGTGCAAACAAATGACTGAAAGTTGGCCAAATAAAAATAAATAAATAAACAAAAAATACTAAAAAATTGAGAAAAAAATAAGAAAAAAAAATAAAAAAAAATTCAAATTTCATATGCAGACAAAATATTAGTCAAAGTATAATATATATAGAGATTATAAACATAATAAAAAAGTTAATATTTCAGCAAAAAAATATTAAAAGCAGATTCGTGTTTACTCCTCCTTCGGCTCCAGCGCGGGCACCTCCCAGTACTGTTCGTCCTGGTGCTGTTCGTCCTTCTGCAGATTGCGGAAATTGGCGTACTTCAAGGCGGCACCTAAAGACAGAAAGAGAGAGAGAGAGAGAGAGAGACAGCATATATATAGTCACCAGCTGCATATAGTTAATCGGAGTTAACGCACCTGTCAAAATGCCACCGCCAATGGCTATGAGCAGCGTCAGGCCAATGCCGAAGAGTTGATAGCCCGCCTGCGCGCTGGCGTTGCGGCCCAGACCCTGTTTGGGGGTGAGATAACGGCATTTAGTCTATTGTTTAAGTGCAGCTGCTGCCGCGCCCACTTACGCCCATAATTTTGGTCGCCGTGCCATTGTTGCCAGCCATGGCGGGAAATATGTCCTGCAGCTCCGATTGATAGCTCTCCGCGGTGACCAGCGAGGCGCAGATGGCGGAGGCAACGGCCGAGATGAGTGCGGGCATGCCGTGCAGATTGTGCACGCCGCAGGTGTCGTGCAGCCGTAGATTGCTAGTTAGCCAGGGCTGTGAATTACAGGGTATGTATAGGTAGGGGCTAATGTGAGAGTGAAGATGTATATAGAGTTTTCTATCAAATCTTTTCAGATTTGCCCAAAAAGTAGCTCTTTCTATTAGAGTGAGATGATTTTTTATAAGAATGTATACAGAACAGCTTTATATGACAAATAAACCTCTGATCAGTATACAGATTATTATAAATTTACAGGGTATCTAAAAAACTTACAGGTTATGCTATAAAACTTGTTTGCATTTGGCTAGTCAATGTCATGCCTAGCTGAAATCGGGTTTTGAAGTAAACAAAGAAGTTTTCTATTAGAATTGGTAATCATTCAAGATTTTACAGGGTATACGGCGATTGTACTTATATTATGTACAATATTATGTCGAACTAAGGATCAGTCTTTAATCAGTCAGCGCTTTTTTTAAGCTAAGAGATATGAAAATTGGAATACTATATGTTTAACAGGCCTAATATGCCCGTCTAGGCAATTTACAGGGTATCTAGCTCACTTATTAATGCTTTTGCACTGCCAAAACAAAGTTCTTTGGCCTCTCACATGAAAGTTCAAAGGGCATGAACCGTGTTTTCTTTTTTTGGCACGTAATTAAACGTTATTAAAGCCCAAAAATGCAGCCGGACGGACAGGTGTGGAGCGAGAGAGGGAGAGAGAGAGAGAGAGAGAAAGAGAGTGAGTGTGAGATATGGCGTGGAGAGTTTGTACGTGCAGCCGCGGCCAGCGGGCAACAAACTTTACTCATTAGCGTCACATTTTTGGACTAGGCGCGCTAATTAAAACGCAACAGACGCTGGACCAGGTCCAACAACTCGAAATCCAACTCCTACTTCCAACTACTCATTCTAACTGGAACTCCAATTAGAATAGAACTTAGCCTCTTGTTTGCATGGTTTACATGCGCCTTAACGGTTGTTCAACTTACGGTTAAATAGCGATAGCCGAGCACCGAAATCGTGCCGGCGATAATGCCAATTAAGACAGCGCCATGCGCTCCCAGCAGCAGATTGCAAACGGTGCCAACGGCAACGCCTCCAGCGAGCGTCGAGTTCTGCACGTGCACCATATCCAATTTATTCTCATGGCTGACAAGCGCCGATACAACGAAGCTGGTCACTGGAAAGCAGAGAAGCATACGGTTAAAACAGGCACTGAGTTTGGCTAGCAACTTTATCAGGCAGGCGACAACTAGGCTTTTCTTTTTTGCTTTTCTATTTTTAAAACTTAACAGCTGCGTTAATTTAGGCTTGAGTAATTGTTAGTATTTTCTCTGCACTCATCTGCACGATCGGCTAGATGTATGTAGATTCTGCACTCTGGTCACACTAATTACTCAAAATGGTCAGCGTGGTGAAATTGCTAAAAATTGCAGCTCAAATTCGTTTGCGCGTAAATATATTATATGCATAATTATAATATGCGAAAACTATTCAAAAGGTGTAAAGTAATCTTATTAGACCAGGTGCAGCCTATTATGAAGAAGTGAATTAGTGTAAAAGTTGTTTATTTGTTTTTTTTTTTATTCATTTATTTGTTCTTGTGAAGTATTCAAAAATTGCAAAGATGGCGGCCCTATTTATTTGGTATTTATGTATGTATGTAAATACATGCATATTTACGCCAGTATTTTTCGTGTGTGCATATAAGCAAAAAAAAAAATATTGTTGAGTTTCAATATTGGCATTTAGTCTTATAAGAAAATTTATTTGCATGCTTCTTATATTTGTTTTTGTTGTTTTTGTTACGTGTGTGTTTGTGTGTGCAATAACGGATTAGTGGCATAAGCGCAGCAAAATAAATAGCGAGTGTCTTATTAGTTATTATTTTGGATGTGGGTAAGTCCTAAACAAAATATTTGTAATGCATAAGTTTTTAATGAACATGCATAAGCATGCGAGTGTGTGTGTGTGTGTGTGTGAGGTTGTGGTATGCATGTATGTAAGGTGAGCTAGCATGCATCTCAGCTTAGGGATGAGCAAACGTTCGAGCCGTGCTGACGTGCAAGCACGACTAGGCACGAATATTGTTGCTATCTTATATCTTATAGTAATAGATAATAAATGAAACTCATAAATAAAATACAAAATTAAATATTAAAATGTATAAAATTAGATAATATTTGAAACAAAAATATAGATTACAAAATTATAAAATAATATTGTGTTTGCCCGCCCATCGGTAACTTGCACTTGCTTATGTCATACCTAATTTTATTGGATATTCTTATGGGAGCCGCAGCGCCGTTAAGTTAATGAAGACATGCACAGAGCTCTGTACGTGTGTGTGATTGAATTAGAGATGAGAGAAAAAGAGACTCATTATGGCCACATGACACGTTTAAGCTAGAGTTCGCACGAATATTGCTTCTAAAATGCTTAGTAAATATTATTTAATTAATTATAACTTTTTAATTGAATTACAAAAATATTTTGCTCGGGCGGCCATCTCTAGGCCAGCTCCCAGCTCCAGTTGGTAATGACAACATTCTCTTAAATCATCCAAGCGAGGCAAATGGGCCACAATGTTCGGCCACAACCGCAGTTCATAAACACAAAACTAATAAAAATGTAAACAAGGCAACGGACAAGTGCTCTCTCTCTCTCCCTCTCTCTCACTCCCATCCTTCGGCTGTTGTCCTGACAACAGTGGGGAACACTTCAGTTTATTGCCCGGGCTAAACATAAATCTCGGCAAAAATAACACTAAATACTTAAAAATCTTCATTTTATGGCGAAACATATGTTGCAGCAATAATAATTTGCATAAATTAGTTAATACGGGACGTTTCGCTCGGTTGCTGTGGCAACTGCAAATAAGCAAATCACAACCGGACCAACAGCACAAACAGCAACAACAACAACAACAACATTGCAACCGCAACAATTTCAAAAACAGCTTTTGACAACGTCCAGGCGACACAGAATTACGAGTACTGCAAAATTTCTGGCTTTAAAATCAATTAAACAACATTTTTACAACCGAGGTTCCTGAAATGAAAGCTAGGGCAAGCCGTAAGCAACCGAGATTTGGGGCGTCAGTTGTTTCTAGCTTGTTGTTAAAACCCATATCCTGCAATTGGGTGGCATAAAGGGTATGCTGGTGCTGGGTAAGAGTGGGAAAATGAAAGTAGCTTCCATTGTGAATATGTATAAATATACTGATATTTATCGATAAATATCGAATCGATTATCTACAAGAATTTATAAAATATGTGAAGTATATTAAATTACCTTACTATATCAGGAATATTTGTTAGTTAAATAGGCTAACGTTTCGTATTTCTCATAATTTATCGAATATTATCGATAAGTAGCTATGCAAGATGCGAAATGAAAGAGCCTAAATTTGCTTAAAAGCAGGCTCAATCCAAAAAAAAGTCGGTAGAAGTTAAATGACTTCCAGCTGCTTATGAATATAATTTAATCGATATATATCGATATATTACCAAAAGTATTTAAAATGAGCTCGCTTAAGTTTCTTTTCCTTTAAAACTTATCGATAAATGACACTCAAATGCACAAAAGTCCTTTAAGAATCCATATGCTATCAGTTAGGGCATGTGCTAGTCGTGCATACTTCCGTTTCTACAGCTTCTGTTGTTGTTGTCGCTGCTGCTTGCACATTTAACAATTTAAATTAACGCCAATGGTGTCAGTTGTGACTATAAAATGTGTTTTGTGCTTAACCGTTGGCGTTGGGACCCCAATGCGGGCGACGGGCGGCGGCGGCGGCACCACAGTCGGACAACTGACCAGGACTAGGATCATGACTAGAAGCGAGACGGCAGACAGCACCGGACTGGGAGCCGGGCGAGGCTCGTTTCGAACTTGGTGTGAAAACAACAACTGGGGCGTATTTTGCTGTTGGCGCCGCATTTGGACACCAAATGGCGTCGTCGTCGTCGTCGTCGTCGTCTGCTATGCATGTCGCAGCAGCACCCGCATGACCAACACAGAGTGTGCTTGTATGTGTGTGTGTGCCACACCCCAACGGTAACCGCCTCTAATTTCAGGCATTGAACTGAATCCCAGCTTTAGTTTAATTAAGGCAACACAACTAGCGAGCCAAGTAACCAGCCACTGAACGGTGCGACATGGCCCCTAAAGCGAAACACACACACAGCCAAGCCTCGGCTCGGCTCGGCGTGGCCCACACGTTGACTCAACTAATCGCACATCCTTCCGCATAAAATGTCCTGCCACGCCGGCACCCAGTCATGGCTAGCTATTTTTTTCATTATATATCTATTTTGGCATTGCCAGGACATAGCGAATATGTCGAGTGGTTTGTCGTGCTGGAAAGTTAGCTATATCTAAGCTTTCTTTTTATATCAAACTAAGTTGAAATAATGTGAAAAGCTAGATAGTGATATTAGTATTAGTATCGCTTATCATAACTTAACAATGGACAACTTAAGAATCTAGTCTTATAAAATTTACTTTAAATATAGTTGGGAAAATAGTTGGAATCTATACGATCCAAAGGCTTTAGGGTAGGTTTCAAAACTATTATTTATAAGTTTGAAAATAAAATATTTTTCATAAATTATTGTTTACTCAATGTGAATACCTGCATATATCTTATTATCTTATCTTTTTCGATATATCTCATATATATTATATCTTATAGTACTGTGTATCTTACATATAGTATATCTTATATATATTCAGAGCTTAAGTTCAACACAGTATACCGAAAGTATTAACTAGTTGTGGAAAGGGTAATAGAAATAGAATAGGAATACAAATCATAGACTTATAGATCATAAACGTCTATTTTTTTTTACTGCCCATTCGAACAACTCCCATATCTGCGGCAATTTCCTAGAGCATTTTAAGTTCGTCTAGCTGTTGTCTCAGTTTTTAACTCTGTGTTCTCATATGGTCTGATGGCGCTGTTTAGGTGTTGCCTCCGCTGCTGTTGGCGTAACATGAGGGCTTTAATATCCATGGCAAGGCTCTACTCTGGCCACAGACGCCTCCGTCCAGTGTCGCCAACAGATCCCCTGTTGCGTGCCCCTCGCTGTCGCCCGCTTTACCAACTGCTTGACCAGTGTCCAGCGCTCGCTTAGCTTATCTCAGCTGCTGCTGCTGCTGCTGTTGGTGTTGCTGTAGTCATTGCCGGACGCCCTTTTGTATACATTTAATTTGTGTTTTGTTATTTACATTAACCGAGCCAAGAGCACAAGCAGCGCCGCCCCTCGCGCCCGTCGCCTCTTGGCCTTGTTCTTGCTTTTAGCACATTTTCTATATGTTGTGTACGACATGGCCATGGTCAAACATAGTTGACCCATACATAAACACTCACACACAGACAGTATACATAGAGCTAAATGCCGGCCAGCTCCAGCACTACGGATACAGCTCCTGGCTCTTCGCAACGTTTTTATGTGTGCTACGTGCTCAAAATAAATTTTGAAATGTGTTAACGAAACTATTTGACATTTAATTAGTTTGTGAGTTGCATGCATAAAGATTTGAAGAGCCTCGGACCTTTTCAATTTTAGCAACTGCCGGCGCCTCGGCTAATAGCAGTGCCAACATTATAATTAACGCAGCTGGACACGAATATATATATATATACGTACATCTATATATATCTTTACAAGATAGAGTAGGCTGACCCGCCACTTGGTTCAGCTAATTGCCTCGCCTTGGTATCGTGGCACGTGACTCACCTGTTGCCGCGGCTAATGAGAGGAACGTGTTCAATATGGCCCGCTCGGCGCCGGTGCCAGCTGCCAGAACTGAGTTAAAGCTCGGCCAGTACACCCAGAGAAAAGTGGTGCCGACCATTGCGAATATATCAGAGGTATAGTTGGCGCCCTCGTGCTTGCCGGCGTCGTTCTGGTCGCTCGCTGGGCGCAGCATCATTGCCACAGCCAGGCCGAAGTAGGCGCCAAAAGCGTGCACAGTGATGGAGCCACCACAATCGCAGATCTGTGAAGGGGGTAGGAAAGGCGATGCAGTTGTTGAGAGGGTAGATATGGATTGAATTGAAAGAGAAGTATATATTGATATTGTAGTCGGACTGAGCAGACATAGAAGTTGAATGGATATGGATCTTTTAGATAACAATAACTCTCATCTCATCCATCAATCAACTTTCCAGATGCTCCAACAACTCCTTCGAGTCCCTTCAACACTTACACTCAATATATTTAAAGCCAAATACTCGTTGGCCGCGAACAGCGCCACCTCAACGATGGCCATGCAGAGCAGCTGAATGGGCGTGGTGCGGCCGAGCAGTGCGCCCATGCTGATTAGCGGCACGGCGGCGGCAATGTCTGCGTCTATGATGCTTTCCAGCGAGAGGCTGTCGAGGAGAGAGAGAGAGAGAGAGAGAGAGAGAGAGGGGAGTTTTAATACTTGTTGCCAAATGAAATGGCAAAGCAAACAATTTAAAGTGTTTTTTATTTGCATCGTGACTTGTGCATCCCCCTTGCGGTTTTGTTTGCCCAGGCACTTAGCTGAAGTAGTCGCCCTCAAGTGAGAAGCACCTGCGAATCCAGCTCAAGTTAAAGTAATTACATAAATTCATTATATCTTCGAGCGAATTTTTCTTAATTTCTTTAACTTATTTTCTTAGGACGTCGGTCGTCGTGTGTGTTTACATACCCAAAAGCAATTACTTAGATTGGCAGGCAACATTTATAGCTGGCGTAGCTCACCTGATCTTGCCATCTTCCATGTGCAGGAAGCCCTTCATCAGCACCGACCACTGCACCACCAAAGCGGCCAAGAAGAGAGTGTAGCCGGTTGCACTGTAGCCATACTTGCGCAGAAAGGTCATCAGGAAGGCAAAGCCAACAAATATCATAACCTGAATGTCCTGGAATTCTGGAAGTAGAGAGTTAGAGGTGGTTAGAATGGGGGGTATATATATGAGAAAGGATTTATTGAGGTTCCAGAGAGATCATAATATTATATAAGAAATGGTATTGAATGTAAAAAACTGAATTAAGTCCTTTCGTTTTATACTTAGAATATGTTTTGAGACTCTGACTGTGAGCTAAGTAGTAGAAAGCTTATAGGTAGAGACGAAAATAATATCCTAAGGTGTGTCGAAGCTCTAACTCTTTTTCCTTTCTGACTCTATCTATAAGCTCTTTACTCCTTAGCTTGAAGATGGAGTAGGAAATCATATCCTTAGGAAAAAGCAAAAGGACTTCGACATAGAATCAACTATCTTCATTATCCCCAAATCATACATGCTAAGTAAAAAGTAAGAAAAGAAGGGATCATCATTTAGAGTTAAGCAAGTCGAATACCCTGGAAAGCTCTAGGCGCACCTATGATCTCGCTTAGCTTGTGCCGCGTGCCTTGGCACGCTTATTAATTGAGTCAAGTCGTTGCAATTAATTGGCCAATTGTCTGCTGCCAAAAGTCAATTGCATTGAGATTGATGTCAGCAGAGCCGCAGTCGCGCAGCCCTAGATGCAGCGAGGCTAGCCATGCGTGTGTGTGTGAATGGGTGTTCGGGTGCAATTAGTGTGAAATGCGGTTTAATTTATTTATTATGAATTGCAACAAGTTGTTTGCAGATACACATTTGCATAAATTGAAATTAATGACTTTAATTATTCATTTCTCTGTCTGTGTGTGTGTGTGAGACTCCTCGGTTTTCAGTTTCGTTTTTGGTTTGTCGCTTTGGCCCCACTGTGGCAAAAGTAATTAATGCAATTGCTGCCGCGGGACTTTAAGTAGACTATGCGCAAAAATAACTTTATTTATTTATGAGATACCAAACACCTGACAACACACACACATAGACAAAGAATAGCGGAGAGAGGGAGAGAGAGAGGGTGAGTGAGGGAGTGAGGAAATGTCAACTGGGTTGGGTAATCGTCCTTTTAATATGCAGGATTAACGGAAGCTGGGGTCTGATATTGCTTTTAGCTCTAATTAATTCAACAAAAATCTGAAATATAATAAATAAATAATATTTTAAACTCAAATTAAATATAATTACTTCCTGATTAAGTTGGGTAGTCGAGCGTAGCTCCCCAGTCTTATACAGCCCACGCGAGCACTCTAACCCATTTCTATTTATAATTATCTAAATGTTCACTTAGTTATCTCTCTTGTCTTTGCTGAAATCGTCCAGCGTAGCTTATCAGATATAGATGTCACGCAATCGCATCAAGACAATCAACGGAGTGACAGCTCACCCCCCAGCCAGTCGGACAGCTCAGATAAAATGCCAATCTTGCTGACAAGTCAACATCGAGTCAGTTGGCTGGCTCGAGTCATTAGTGGTCAGTTGATGGGTTGTCGCCATTTAGTTGACTAGCAAGCGCTAGTCAATTAACTATTGATGATATCACTCGACCCTTTCTCGCCAAATAAACGAAACTTTTGTAGGCGACAAACCCATTAGGAGTGTGAAACTAACAAACTTTTTTATGCTCACAATGATTGACGGTGGAAATAGTTCTCTTTTTTGTTGGTTGAGGAGAGGGATGAAAATGTTAAACAGTTGAATAAATATAAACATTTTTATATAGATTAATGTTGATGAAAGCAGCTATAATGATAATGAGTATGATAATAAGAAGGAGGAAGAGAAGCATTTTCTTGGGAATGAGAAAGAAAAAGAATTAGAAAGAGATTGAAAATAATTGAAACAGATAATATAATAATTATAATAAACAAAGAAAGCTAGATCAAAATCCCCATTCTCTACAACTTTTCGCACCTAAGATGGGGTATCTGCCAGTCGAACCCCTATATATTGGGGTAAAGTGCACCCTCCATTTACCCTGCTTACTCATATTCAGTGTCAATTTTAATGTACCGCGTTTAAATTTAGAATCAGAAATAGATGCAGCACAAGCTAAACATAGCAGGTTGAGTGGTCGTCTGGTGCGAGGAGGGGGAGCAGGGGGTGAGGTGACAACTAGCAATGATAGCGCTACTCACGGGGATATTTCGAAACGTGTTCGTTTGCTGATCCAGCGTCTTCATCGCCGAGTCGGGCTGGCAGAGTGGACTTGTCGTAACGCACGAAAAGCCAGAATAGAACCAGGAAAACTATTTGCACAATCATCAGGACAACGTAGCCCGACACTTTGCTCGCCGGCGTATGCATGATGGACTCCGCAAAAATGCAACAAAAAGCGTAGCTAGATAGAAAAAGACTAGGGTGTCGTCGATGGTGATTGGACTTTTGCACGGTTCTTGCACGGCGGCTCAAATCCGCGTCGTAGCCGTTGCAGCACGCGTGTGGATACGCCGGGGAATTAGAAGCGTAAGTGCAGCAGACAGGAAGTCTCTCTCACACTGTCTCTGTCTCTGTTTCTGTCTCTGTCTCTCTTCTGTGCAAATATTTGTACACTTTTTAGTTTTCGCGCGCGCACACACACACACACAGACGCTAACTGGCACACGCGAAGTGGAACGATCTGCTGCCGTTGAGCGTAATGCACGTACTGATGCCCAGCTCTGGGTGCGAGGCTCGTAAGTAGCTGTAGCGCTAGCTAGCCGTTCAACGGGGCGTATGTGCGATATATCCGCGTCGATTTATTCGCATGATATAACTATTTGATTTAATTTGCTACGGCTACAGCCATTGCTATTGCTGTTGCTATTGCTATTGCCACTGCTATGGCTGCCTCTGCACTTGCTAAATTATTCAGCGCGCTGCCCCCTAAAAACCATTCACATCGTGCGCTCGCATTTAATTTATTTAAATTGTTTTGTTTAAGTTGCATTCTAATTTCAATTTGAAATCGTTCTGTGGGCCGCCTACACTTATGTTGAAGTCGGGAGGTGGCCAAGTCTTTAATGCACTTGAAGAAAAAGTTGAGAATTGGGCGAGCAAATTTAGATTTATTTAGCTCTTGAACTTTTAGTTACAGCTGCAAAGTTTTACGGAGCAAATTTTCTGTGACTATAAAATTTTAATAAATTATTATATATTTTTTTTATTACTATTTTTTTTTAATTTAAAGATACTTTTTTAAGAAAAGAACAAAATTTATAGATTTTAACAAGAAATTTATAATTTTTATTTCAAGAGATATATTATGTAAAATAAATATTCAATCAATATTTCTTAGACCACAATCGAAGGTATTGAAAATGTATATTTTTTATAATTTTATGAGTGTCTTAAATTCATTGATTACCCTATTACTCATGCCGAAACTTGGTACAACAACGTCTCTCGCAGTACTTTATTTGCTTAATGTGCTTTTATCATATGCGCATAATTGCTTTTTATCTTGGAATTTAGTCAGTAAAAAAAGTCATAAAGGTTAAATCAAATCATATCTTGCTATCATATCAGAATGTAGTCTAACAAAGTTTCTTTAAGTGTATTCTTGGCTGAGGCATTAGTCATTTTAGCTTACAGCTACTGAAACTTTGATATTTTGATTGGTGTCGTTGGCAAGCTTGGCTCGCTCGTTCTAGAATTTCTTGAACTGATAAGCAAGCTAGTAACTGGAGTAAGTCAGTCTATATCTCTAACTGTATCAACATCTGTGATGCACTCATAGATAGTTGGATAAATACATTGTTGTCTCTAGCTGATCGCTATAAGGCAATTAACACGCCGCCGCCAACAATTGGCGATAAAGTGCTTTGGATACAGCTCACAGTTCACAAATGGAGCAGCCGATCAGCTGGTTACTCATGATGCTGGTTAACCCCCGTACACCCCAGCCCAAACAATTGCCAGTCATTAACATTTTTTTAGTAGTTTGGTGTGAAATTAATAGAGCACAATAAGAAGCGTTTCGAGTCGCACATATATGCAAAGAGCCGACAACTTGAAGTGGGTTGCATACATAAATTAAACGAATTGTTACGTAAATTAATACAATATATATTATGTAGATAACACTTCGATAAGCTCTACAATATGATAAAAACGTAGAAATAAAATAGAGAAAAATATATAAATATAAAAAAATATATTTCAATATTGTTGCTGTATCTCTAGAGATTATCAGCTGTGATCTAATTGCAAAACTTGCTGAAATAATAATAAATTGCAAACAAATAACTTGATGCTCTGCATATGATTGATATTTATTTATATATATATATATTTTGCCTTAAGAATTATAACTTTGATAACAATAAAAAACAAAAAATAATATATTATTAAAAATATAAATAAATTGAAGCAAGTGCAAGTTGTCGCTCGTTTAGGGCTCGGCCGCTGGGGCGTATGATTGATATTTATTTTTTCAACAAACACAAGCACCTGGGTTAAAAATTGAAATTCTCATGGCAGGGCAACAACAATAAAATAAATAAAAATAAAAAACAAACCAAACCAAAGCAAAGGCAAACGCAAAGCAAAGCAAGCAAACCGACACAAGAAAATGTGTGAAGTTGGCGTAAAAACCGCAAATGTTGCCAGGCACGCGCTGGTAAATGCTCTCAGATCTCTCGAAAAACCAAGAAAGAAAAAAAAGGTGGCACGGTAAAGTAAATCAGTTGAGGGTAGCGCTGGCAGGGCAGTGGCAGTGGCATGCTATATCTGAGCCACATTTTTATACCCTGAACCCATTGAAAATGGGAAAAACAGGGTATAATGTTTTTGTTGAAATGTATGTAACAGGGAGAAGGAGGCGTGGCAGACCCCATAAAGTATATATATTCTTGATCAGGGAGACAAGCCGAGTCGATTTGGCCCTGTCCGTCTGTCCGTCCGTCTGTCCGTCTGTCCGTCTGTCCGTCTGTCTGTCCGTATGTATGAACGCGTCGTTCTCAGAACCTATAAGAGCTAGAGACTTGAAATTTTTTATGTAGGTTCCTGTATAGCACGAAAAGATCGAGTTTGTTAAAAAAAATCGATAACTGTCTTAATTTTAATGTTATCGATTAAAAACGAAATCGATGCTCCGTTATATAATTATATATAATTCATCTTTATAGCTAGAGTCTTCAAATTTTGCATTTAGTGTTATGTGAGCATTACACAATTTCGGTTTTTGCTAAATTTTGGATGCCACGCCCCCTTCGCCTCAAAATTGTAAGTCCCGTATTTCAAATACTAGAGACTTGTGCTTTGGCACATACATACATATGGATGACATGATCACGCCCAACAAGTTTGATCAAAATCGTTACTCTAGAAAAAAAGTTATTAAACATTTAATTTCCCATAGCATTGCCATGCAAAGCAGCCAAAGAACAGCTGACGCACCGATTGGCGTGTGTGTGTGCGTGCGCCTGTGCGTGTGTGTGTACGTTTTGCTTGTAATGAACGTACATATGCATGTGTATATAAAAGAAACAAAGAATGCTTGGAATAACGGTTCTTCATAGGGTTTAGGGTATACCCTTGTCGAGCGGTCTCGACTAGAGTTTTCTTACTTGTTTTCTCTTTTTTTTGTGTGTTTATTCCAGCTGCCTACACACACACACACACACACACACACACACACACACACGCATACTTTGGTAGAAATTTGCATCCGCAATCACTTTAAATGTTTCCGTTTGAATACGCAAATAAATCGAAAAGGATTTCCAATGAATGCTTATGAGTGTGTGCATGTCCCCTCGCCACACCTGTCGCCCCGCTGCTGCTTCTATTCGAGTAAACCCTTGTTAATGTTGTTGTTTACAACAAGTGTACATGGCTAAAATCCGGGCCAAGGCACAACAAGAGCCACAACAATTGATAACATTGTAAAATGGCTGCCAAACTGTCAGCTGCTCTAAGATGCAGCCCCGACCGAGCGAGAGCGGCACGTTCGCCACGTTTTTTTATTCAGCTTGTGGTCAGTCTGAGGGCAAGCAGAAAATATGTATATGCTTTAGGTTTATGCTGAGCCATAAATAAATATGATGCGAGTCTTCACAGGCATTGCATTGGGTTAGCCAAGAGCAGCAGCAATGTTGACGATATGTTGATAAACTTTAACACTAGCAGAGCAAGTGACAGAGAGAGAGAGAGAGGGTGGGAGGTAGGTCAGATATATGCAGAGCAACTGACAAGGATGTTCCGAGTAAGTTTCACTTTGATATGTAGAAGCTTTAAGGCTGACTAAATGTCAAATTTATATATTAGCTCTCTATGTGTTGTTGTTTAAAATGAAATAAAGCCATGACAAGCAAAGGGCTAAATCTAACAAATTTTAATATACTGTAATAACAGTTTCCATAATAACAGTTTCCATAGGTTTCTTTCATATTCTTCAACTGTTGAAAACAGCTTTCAATTCTGTTTCTCGTATCAGGCTTTATGATTGAAAGTATTTCCATATTTCTGTGTTTTATTTTATGCCTTAGCTTACTAGTAAATATACTTAATAAATTAGTTATTCGCGCTGTATTACAACTTAAAAACATACTTTGCTTTGTAGCCACAAATACCTAAATTTAGCTAGCCAGCTCAGCTTTCAGCATTGATTCTTAAAATACTATCAAATGTTAAGTATTTAAAAACAGCTTTGCAATCATCAACTATTTATATTCTTAAACAGTTTTAGCATGCGACTAGATACAGCTTTATATTAAAACACTTTCAGGTAAAGTCATGCCCAAAACTCGTTTAAAACTATAAACCAAAAACTAAATTAATGTTTTAAGATACAAAAATGAATTTATGTAAAATGGATTCTATAATCCCTATCCTTTACTCTCTTATAATATCCCATATTATCTCTAGCTGCAATCTTTCTCGATTTGCTCATATTCAATCTCTTTCCCATCGAAAGAGTTTCCCGAAACGCGTTTAGCCATTTCTTTAAAACTCGCTGTGCCGTTACAACAATATATGCCAATATAGCTGCTCGTATAAGAAGAATAACAACAAACACACACTCGCACACACACACGACATCGTCGCTGGGACCAAGTCCTTTGTGTGTGGCTTTGTTATGCCAACCAAAGTATCCTTCAGGCTGGGCTGCCTGACTGGCTTTGCCGGCATTTGTATCGCCGGCTTTGCCCTCTTTTGGAAGTCTCCTTTTTTTTTGGAACTTGGCTACGTTACACAAATTTCGCACAGTCTGTGCACCGCTGCCCCACATGGCCCACTGTGCCTGCATGTGTGGTATATAGCCGCTATTGTGGCTGGGGCTGCGGTGGCGGCTCCTGCTGCTGCTGCTGCTTCGTCTGCGGGTGGTTGCGCCTAAACGATTTGCTTTTTGTCTGTTTTGTGTCAATTTGAAATCCGCTTTGGTTATGCGGCTGCAGCGGCAGCGGCAGCAACAGCGGCGCCCGCCACACACCCCCCGGAAGGCCCTGCTTCGCGTTACTATAGCAAAGATTTGCGCAGCGCCAATTGTTGGCATTTACAGCTACTTGGCTGCCATAGCAGCGGACTCTGTGGTTCTGCCTCTCGGCTCCTCCAGCATCATCAGCTTCAACTTTAGCCTCTGCTCCAGTGGCAGCTTCAGCTACAGCTTCCAGTTGGAGCTGTAGCTCAAGTGCCGCTAGGGGATTTATCAATTGCGTTTATAACAAATTTCGATTTGTCAGCGCAAAGCGGGCAACTTGCATTTTTGCCAGCCAAGTGCCATTGAGTGTCAGCCAGAGCCAAGTGGCAGCTATAGCGGGAGATGTTGCAGCCAACAATTGAGCCTGGGCTGAAGGAAAGGTTTTAAAAAGTTTGATAGGCATTCTTAGATTGAATAGGAGTAGATAGCTAGGCTATGGGAAAATGAATAAAATAATTGCAAGCGTAGCTAAATTATTAAATTATATTATTTATATGTGTATAAAGTTCTTAAGCCACTTTCAAGATATCACGAAAAATATCTCTTTATAGCTCAGAACTTTCACTTACTCAACTCATAATTACTCTCTTATTTACCATATTATCTAATCTTATATCCCATCTCATTTGAAATTCATTTCGTGCCACACAAATCTCATATTATCTACTATCTTAATCTCATCATGACTTAATCAGTTCAGAGTTAATCTTAACTCACTTCACAATTCAGCTCACAGCACACACAGAGATCTCAACTGAACTCTCGCACATTTCCAGCCAAACTGTAGCTAACGGCGCATCACTGTCATCGTAGCTATCATTTACAGTGACGCTTAAAAGTATGCTACATATTGTATAAGCTTAAATGCAATTTTCACAGCATCCGCAAGATATGCCACAGTGGGGCTGGATAAGTCAGAGCAACTCGGTCTAAGACCAGTTTCAGTTGACAACAAAAAGCGCCTCAATTAATAGTTAAGACAACTTTCAATCTGTCGCTTGGAGGCAGCCGACACACAGATGCACATACATACATATATATATATACATATAACTGTGCGTATATTAGAAGACAAACTGGATCACAAATCGGCATCAATAAAAATATCAAAAGCCAAGCCAATTTGAAGAAGCGCTCGGACATTAAACAATAATAAAAGACTAAAAACAAACAAAGCTTTTATCAAATTTGCATTTTATATGTAACAAAAGTTTATTCGATTTATTGATAAAAAAAATAATGAATTTAAATAAAATATAACGCAAAGAATTTATGTAAGGTGTTTGGCTTGATGTCTACTTTGGTATTGATTGACTCAATGACACGCGCTACGGATTAAAGCTTCCGGTTTTCTTAGACAATGTTCGTGGCATGAGAAGGTGTCACCGGCACTGGCTGCACTGGCTGTGCTGGCTGCAATGGCTGCACTGGCTGTGCTGGCTGCACGGGCTGCGGCATGGCAGGTGTCGGATCGTGCGTCTGTGCGGGCTTGTAGGTGCTCGCCTGCTCCGGTTCCTTGTCCAGAATGATCTTGTACATGGCAAAGTAGAGAGCAGCGCCGAGCAGCAGCTCAGCCACGGCAACGCAGGTGACTACAGCCCAGCCAGGTATGGCAAGGCCATCTGCAAAGAGAAACAGTCGAGAGATTAGTAATGGGAAAGAAGTATTATTCAGTTTGATTGATGCTGATTGAGCCTGACTTAATGCAGTAGCTGAATATCTGAGAAATTATCTGAGACTAACATACGTAATGCTCATTGATTGAGCTAGATTGAGTACATATTCTTTGACTGGCACTTGTCTGTTGCCTATGATTGATGTTGATTGAACCATGCTTATAACATTAGCTAACTATCTGAAACAGTCTTTAAATAATCAATTAGTTTTTGGTATGGAAAAGGCAACAAACTTCGCTTTAGATTATGTCACTGCTATTTTGGTGATTGATAATGATTGATGTTTCTTTTAGTTTGACTTACTAAAGTATCTGCGTGTGAGTGTGCGCCGTCCGCGATTCACGCGGCGCGTGGCCTCCGTTTCCTGCATGCAGCATGCCAGAAGAACTGTAAATGAAAATTAACAATACAAATTATGATATTTAACACCTTGTCGATTATCAACAGAAAGAGAAAAAGCAAAAACAAAAACAAACACGCTAAATTATTTGAAGAACGCTTCGTGTGTGGTCGCCATCAAACAGAGCGAGCGACAAGACGCTAGAACGGAACTCATTGAAAACGAAGTTGGGCATTCATCAAAAGACACAGCAGAAGAGTTGTTCAAATATTAATAATTAATTATTGTGAAAACATTTAACAACAACGCAAAAATAAAACAAAAGCAAAATGTATAAAAAGATCTACGCGAACGAGCGCGCGCGCGCTCGCGCTAACTTCGATGATAAATTGAAAAGAAACCGGAGATCGAGTTTGACGGGGGGAGTTGCTGACTAACAAAGGGGGGACGGGGTGGCAGACGGAGGGGCTTTACTGCATTTGGCGTCTAGTCTGCTATTGTTTCCATTGCGGATGTCAGCTTAGATTGTTATATTTCTATTGTCTCGATTCGCTCTACACATTGATGTCTCTGTCGCCTTTGGTTGACATTCGGCCTTTTGTAAATATTCAAAAATTTAATTATCGTGCGAGAATTGGAATTTCAGACAGAAAAGTCGAAAGCGCAGAGAGCGCGACCAATGCATTGGTCAACCGCCAAAGCCGAAACTAATTGTTTTTCCATCGTATTTCATAATTTATATGGTGTAATAATAATTGAGCTTTAGCCACATCCGGCATTAGCTATTGTGCTGTGCATTACATTAGGCTCTAGCCAAATCAAATATTTATTAAATAAATTGAAAATATATTCAACATTAAATAGGCATTTGACAATGCAAAATTTAGATAGCCATCCCACATCCCACACATGCATTCACAATGAAGTTCACTTTAACCTTTGGCTATTACTCATTGGCAAACAAACACGATTGGGTCAACGCTGATGAGTAAACCAAGCCCCAAGTCTTATCAACTACACTGGAAGGCAACTGATAAGCGCACAGTTATTGTCGAGTCTCCACACATTTCAGACTCTATTGATGACACACACACACACACACTGAGTTTTGTTACTCATAGGTCTTTAAAAAGACTCCCTTCGCTGTTAGCTGGTTTAGTCATTAGCACTTTACGCATTTTGTAGCCACTTTGTTGTGAAAGGGCTAAGAACTTTTCGACTCCACACTGTTTCTACACTCCAAATATTTATATATATTTAAAATTGAGCTCTAGATTAAGGAATTGCTTAATCCGAGCATAAATTAACCTTAAAATACATTTGTGTATCAAAAGTTTGCCTTCATAGCTTTCAAAATTATTCACATTTGATCGTGCTATCTTGGCAGAACTTTTTCCTCACTTTGCACTTAATTAATATTCAGAATTTATAGTTCTTTTCTGAGTGCTGCTCTTTAAAATTCACTTTAATAAAAAGCAAGTTAGTAGATGAGATTCTCAACTGGTTTTTGGCACTTCATTTAAATACAAAATTCACAGGTTTGTTCTCTGTGCGCAGTTCTTCCTTTGGCTTCCTTTCAAGGCACAGTTTCTAGTTGAGCTTGTAACATTTTCTTCAAGTGTAGCTTCTTCACATTTCATTTTATTGCAGCAGCAGCCGCATTCACATTCACCAGATATATTCCACTAAAAACTTTGTACACACACACACTCAAATCACATAAACTTTACCCAGACATATCACTAAACAGGTGGAGAACTTCTTGGGCAACATCATTTCGACTTGTTCGTTGGGTTTGGGGCTCGTTTTCGTCGCAAACTGTAAAATGAAACTGAAATAAGTTGCTCGATTTTTGGCGAGCAACAGGTGCGCGTATCTTATCTGTAGACCTCTGTTGTTAGCATAATACTACAGGAAGATAAGATAAGATAAGCTCAGACTTCCACGGAGTTTGCGCAATGCAAGCAAAGAGCAGAGATAAAAGACAAAAATGTTTTAGATTTTTTTTTTTTACATGTTTTATTATTGTTTCTTTCTTTTTGTACTCGAATTATTCATAACTCGTTCTCATTGACTAATACGCTTATGTTAACTTCAAATGAGAGTGCCATAGCCTGGTTTTTGTTGTTGGCAAACTCAGTTCCTGTATTGCGGGGTGTGGGGGTAGCTTTAGTGGCGACGGAACTTAAGACGACGGACGGTCTTGTAGCGGTAGCCATCATCGGCAAGGATGGGGGTCTCGGCGGGCACATCGATCACGGCCTGCTCAACTGGGGGCAGGTACTCGTTGGCGATCTCGTTGACATCACGACGGTGACGGTACTTCAGGCGACGGACGGTCTTGTAACGGTAGCCATCATCAGCCAGAGGAGCGGACTCGATGGGAGCTGCAACGCTGATATCCTGGGCAGCCTCAGCCACAGGGGGCAGGTATTCGTTGGCGAGCTCGTTGACATCACGACGGTGACGGTACTTCAGGCGACGGACGGTCTTGTAACGGTAGCCATCATCAGCCAGAGGAGCGGATTCGATGGGAGCAGCAATGCTGATATCCTGGGCAGCCTCAGCCACAGGGGGCAGGTATTCGTTGGCGAGCTCGTTGACATCACGACGGTGACGGTACTTCAGGCGACGGACGGTCTTGTAACGGTAGCCATCATCAGCCAGAGGAGCGGATTCGATGGGAGCAGCAATGCTGATATCCTGGGCAGCCTCAGCCACAGGGGGCAAGTATTCTGCGGTGGGCAGCTCGTTGACATCACGACGGTGACGGTACTTCAGGCGACGGACGGTCTTGTAACGGTAGCCATCATCAGCCAGAGGAGCGGATTCGATGGGAGCAGCAATGCTGATATCCTGGGAAACCTCAGCAACAGGGGGCAAGTATTCGGCGGTGGGCAGCTCGTTGACATCACGACGGTGACGGTACTTCAGGCGACGGACGGTCTTGTAACGGTAGCCATCATCAGCCAGAGGAGCGGATTCGATGGGAGCAGCAATGCTGATATCCTGGGCAGCCTCAGCAACTGGGGGCAGGTATTCGTTGGCGATCTCGTTGACATCACGACGGTGACGGTACTTCAAGCGACGGACGGTCTTGTAACGGTAGCCATCATCAGCCAGAGGAGCGGACTCAATTGGTCCCTCAACGGCGATAGCCTGGCTGGCCTCAGCAACTGGGGGCAGGTATTCGTTGGCGATCTCGTTGACATCACGACGGTGACGGTACTTCAGGCGACGGACGGTCTTGTAACGGTAGCCATCATCAGCCAGAGGAGCGGACTCGACGGGGCCATCGATTTGCTCAGCGACGACTTCTAGGTTATTGTCGACAGGAGGCAGATACTCCGAGGAGATCGATGTCGCCGAAGCAGCTGCGATCACAGCGAAGGCAATAACGAAGAATTTCTGCAAATGTAGAAGAAGTTGGAGTTATGGATGGGTTAGTCCTGTGTTCGATTTCCTCGAGGGTAGGAGGCTTGCAGACTAACCATATTCAAAGATGCTCCCAGACGATGCGTGTCTATGAGATTAATCCAAATTTGATTCTGTTTTGAAACCAGACCTTACGACACTATTTATACACAGCATTTCGCGAAAAAGTTCTCGCGGCAGCCACTCTGCCATTCACTTTAGAGACGATCCAAAAAATGAAACCGGTTACTGATCCATGCGGCAACTACCGCATCATAGATGTACGCTCGAGATCGTCTACGTTTGATGTTAATGCTGATGTCGATGACGATGGCGATGGCGATGGCGATAGACTTCGTTCAACGCGACTACTTCAACTCCATTGATGGCCGGCATTAGCCGCATTTAGGTGGTTTGTCTTGTTGGCTAGTTGCTATTGTTAAATGTGTCTCAAGTCAAAAAGTGTATCAATTGTACTCGGTTGTCGGGCCATAACATTCAGATACTAAATAATATAAAATGCATATATATATATATATATATATATATATATATATATATATATATATATATATATATATATATATATATATATATATATATATATATATATATATATATATATATATATATATATATATATATATATATATATATATATATATATGGATATATAAAACAAAACGAAAGTCAACAATAGATTGCGATGTCGATAAAAAAGACTTCTACAGCAACAACTACAACAACAACAACAGCAGCATCAGCAGCGCGTTGAATGTGGCGGCCACGATTTCTGATTTTGGCTCTTTTGCTTTAGCTTATTTTAATATTTTTTTTTAACTGTCTCAAAACGTTAACAGAATCAACAATAGTTGAGGGCTCTTTGCATTCTTCTTTTTCTCGATTATTTGTATCAAAAATTATGGGCTGTATTGCATATGAATAGCAGCGGTTGGGGTCAATCTAAGCAGACAATCAACTCAATGCCTATTCGCCTGGTAATTGCAAGCGGAAGTTTCGTTGTTGTTGTTATTGTTATCATTATGGACGCTTCTTCAGTTTATTGACTGATGAACAGCTGCGTATATTGTTTTATTTAATTTAACAAAAAAATTTTTTTTTTGGCGACTCTTGAACAACGCTTAAGGCCAAACGAAGTGTGTGTGGTGTGCTATGGTGTGTGGTGTATGGTGTGTGGTGTATGTTGTATGCCATGATGGACACAAATGCTCTTGAGTGTTGCTATTTTCGGTTACGCCACATTAGGCATCTAATAATAGCCAGATGATATAATAGATCTTTCCATCCAATCGCACACTTTGGCATATTTGTATTTTCTTAATATGTGCTTATAAAATATATATGCTTGGCCCGTGGCAATTTAAATTTGAAATTCAAGTCGTGTGGGGCTGCTCCAATTGTGCACAAAACACGCAATAAATCTCTCAAATGTTTTCGATTATCATCATCAACAACATAATCATCAACTTGAAACATTATTATGGTGATCTTTCAAGTAGGCGTCTGAGAATGTCGAGCTTAGAATGTCTCAAGCTCAAGCATTCTCAATCTTGTTTCATGCTATATGTATTTCTGGTGTCCATGACCTTGGCAAATCTATTTTCGTTCAATTCTAAACTATATTCATGATAACTAGTGCATATATCTCCGACCAGTTTAAAATGTATAGAAACACAATGAAAGATATACAGTTTGACACGAAAGTGTTTTCACATGGGACAAAAAATTTATTTTTGTTCTTTGACATTAAAAAAAAACTACTAAATGTGATATTTCAAATTTTTTAAAAATTATATTGTGTTTTCCAATGTATTATCTTACAAAATTAATTTTAAAAAAATTAAAAAACTATTAACATAGGCTTAAAAAACAATAACAACAAAAAAGATAGTCAAATTTAAGTGACACGAAAGTGTTTGCACAAAAATGAAGTATTTAAAATAAGGCATAGTAACTATATTAAGATCCAAAAATGAGTACAATTAGTATTTAGTATGACCCCCATTGGCTTCAATGACCGCTTCCAATCGTCTATTCATGGAATTGATTAATTTTTGGACATATTCCACAGGTGTCTTCTCCCATTCCTCTAATATATAGGTTTTCAAATCTCTTTTGTTGGTTGGACCTCGCTTGGCTGTCCTTTTTTTGAGATCAGCCCACAGATTCTCTATGGGATTAAGGTCGGGACTTTGCGCAGGAGTATCCAACACCTTCGCACAATTGTAGAGAAGCCAGCACCTGACCATGTTAGCCTTGTGTTTAGGGTCATTATCTTGGTAAAACCTAAATGTTGGTTTACCATCCCTAAAAAATCCAAACTTGTGGGCACTGGACACTAGATGCGTGCGTAATATCTCCAAATACTGTTTGGCATCCATAGTACTTTCAATAAAACATAATTGTCCAACTCCTTTACTGGAAATACACCCCCAGACCATCACTGAAAGTTTCCCGAACTTAATTGTTGGAATTATATTTTTCCGTTCAAGGGCTTTCAACGGCTTTCGCCAAACACGGCTGGGTCCATCGTTGTAGTACAACATCATCTTAGTTTCGTCGCAAAATATGGTTTCATCCCAACATGATTCCACATGTCCCATATGCATCCTGGCGAATGTTAGGCGTCTTTTTTCATGATCCGACGACAATAAAGGTTTTTTCCGAGCAACCCGGGATGCGAAATCGTTCCTTTTTAGAGCTCTGCGGACGCTTTCGCGGGATATGTCAATACGACATTCTTCCTGCAGCTCCCTGGCAAGCGTTCTGGTCGAAATTGTTGGGTTATCATTAACTTTCCTGGCCAGAATACGCTCTGCCCTATCTGTTAACGCCGGAGGTCGTCCAGTTGAACGTTTTGGCTCCAGTGTTTCATTGTTCTCTGCGCGGCTTATAATATTGTAAACGGTCCTCTTCGATATTGCAAACATTTCTGCAACCTCCGCGACCGATTTTCCTATGGAGTGATTATAATAAACCAATTGAATCATGTCAAATGACAATCGCTTCCCTGGCATTCTTAATTTGTTTAAATTTGTTCAAGATTGAATCGATAATTACAAAATATGACGAAATTCTTCAAAACATAGCATTAGCCACAGCTGTGCACATTGAAATCGCCGAAAACAACGGTAAATGCGAATTTAGCAATAAGAAGAAATAAAGAATAGCATGTGTGCAAACACTTTCGTGTCACTTAAATTTGACTATCTTTTTTGTTGTTATTGTTTTTTAAGCCTATGTTAATAGTTTTTTAATTTTTTTAAAATTAATTTTGTAAGATAATACATTGGTAAACACAATATAATTTTTAAAAAATTTGAAATATCACATTTAGTAGTTTTTTTTTAATGTCAAAGAACAAAAATAAATTTTTTGTCCCATGTGAAAACACTTTCGTGTCAAACTGTACATATGCTCCTGTTTCATTTTCGTCATTTATTCATATGTAAATGGCGCACAAAAAATAAATATATATATGTATGTATATATGTATAGATATATTCTGAACCATTGCTATTCGGTATTCTGCATATTTAATTTATATCTGGCAATCAACATCATCATCAAAATGCCACTGCCCGGCATGTGGCAACGCGGGAAAAAACTGTTAAAAACAAATAGAATCGCAGTTGCCGCTTGTGTGCCGGGCTCCACGTTGGGGGGATAAAAATATTGATATATATATATATATATATATATATATATATATATATGTAAAACGCAAGAATCAAAAGATATATATGCATATACGTGTCCGCATATATGTATAATGGCCAGGTCAGGTCGGGCGATCCTTTATGGGCAGTGCAATACACAGCGGCTCCCGTTTTCAGTTCCATTTCATAATTCATGCATCCGTTGGCCCCCGTTGGCTTATAATATGTGTAACTTATTGTGCGGCACATCCGGCTCGGGGCCCGACCGTGGGTCAATTTTCAATCATCCAGCTGGCAGAGGCAAGCGGTGCCCCGATTAATCCAATGCATCTCCGTCTTGGAGCATCTCAGCTGCAGATACATTACGAAATTCGTCGAGTGGCCCGTGGTGGAGAGAATGCCGCGACGTTCGCTGGTCTTGTAGACGGGACAATCGTAAATAGGTGAATCATCCGCACCGGCTCGGGGACGCGACACCTCACCGCCGCTGCTGCGCGGCATCTCCTCCGGCATGCGAAGCACTGGACGCAAATATATGACAGGCAGAGTGTCGAATAATATTTTGGAATACGATTCGTCCACCTCCTTGGTCTTGCGATTCCAGCGAGCGCCCTCTATGAAAATGCCCTGCGCACAGAAAGCAAAAAATGCGAGATATCAATGTGAAGCTCGCCAAAAATAGAAAGGTATTTCAAGGCAAATCGTGTGCTTCCCCAGACTAATATAGAATACCAAGAATTTAATACTCAAACTAATAACTTAGACTTAAAGAGAAGAATATAATAATTGAATGGAATTGGAAAGGGTTAAAGGTAGTTCAAGGTAGTTTTAGATCTAGTTATAAACGAGTTCAAGGTGGTGCTACGTGATCTGAGAGAGAAAAAAAAACTATAAATTGATGCGATGAAGTTAATAAATCATATTCAGCTTCAACTAAAACTCAAACTTGATAATATAATTTATCAAATTATGAAAGAAACTTAGTTTAGTTAGTCAGTGATTCGTAATACATCTTTAGACTCTAGAGCCTCTCTTACTTGAATAAACTTTGTCTCATCATTAATCTCTTTTTGCTCCTAAAGAGTTTGGGTTGCCAACAAATATAAAGTTCGATTATTTAACAAGTTTCGCAATACTGTCTATTGGCACAAGTCTAACAGCTCCAAACTTACCCTTATATAAGCGCCCACAGCGGCGACCTGTGTGGTTTGCGTCTCGAATTTGGTGACTGCAAACTCAATGAAAATCATGTCAATCTGGAAACGATTCTTGCGCGAATAGTTCTGCAGGACGCCCGTGATGAAGGATTGGGTGAAGTAGAAGCCCGATATCCAATAGACATTCGGCTCACCGTTGTCTATCCAATCCTGGAAGAAGGCCAAACTGGACAGCCAAAGATAACAGAGAAAATGGGTAGATGATGATGAGTTATCTTATTTTTCAATTTGTTAATAAATATTTAATATTTGAGCACAAAGAGCTGCGAGTGCACAAAGCCCTGCCAAGAGGACACACGCACACACATCGTCCTTTGATGTCAATGGCAAATAAGATTTTCGCTATGAATGGCAGCAGCAGCAGCAGCAGCACATGCGCTAGAGTTGTATGGAAGGTGGATGGGAATGTATGCCATGTGAATGTATATACATTTTTATTATATTTGCACAATTGCAGCAAAAGGACGCAACAGCAGCAGCAGCTGCAGAAGCAGCAGCAATGGCATCAGCCGGAATACAATGCCCATTGATGGCTGTAAAATAGAAATGTGACAGGGCGCACTCACCGGGCCAGAAAGTCGCTCACGTAACTGCCCAGAGGCTTGAGCGATGGATAGCTCTTCTTCAACCAATCCGCTGGCAGTTTACCTATAATCATGGACGCGTGTGTGCGCTCCAATTCGGGTATCATCGCTATCTGACCGACGACAGCTTTGCTCACATTCACCAGGCTCTTGCGTATGTAGGAGAGCAGACGATTGAAGCGGATTAGCTCCTGCCTCAGCACCGTATTCATTGAATTGGTATAGATCACGGGATATGACTTGGAGACCTCGTCGAGGTCGAATTCCTCAGGCAGTCGAGATAATAATTCCTTACATATGGCTATGGCTGGATCTTCCTTAGCGCCGCCAGCCGAACTCGCCTTCACCGAGGCCATCAAATCGGTCTGCGTGAGCAGCACGCCACTGATGAGCTATGAGAAGAAGAGATAAAGATGCAGATGGACTGTGATATATATGATTATAAGATTGTGTGATATACTACACACCGCATTGGTTTCCTTCACATTGCGATTAATATCCGCATTCTCATGCAAGCCATATACCTCGGGCTGTGGACTGAGCGGAAATGTGGAGATATACTCAATGGAATTCAGTTTTGTTGGACTCAGCGGCACACAATAGTTGCCGGACTGTGACAAGGCGTAGCTGATGGAAGAGTTTGGGTGATGTATGAAGATATTTATGTTGACTATATGATAAATTCCATTCTTACTTGTCAACCTCAATTGTATTGCTATTGTATATCATATTCAGCAGGGATAACATCAGGCGACGATCCTTGTCGTCAGTCACACGTCCGCCGTAGTTGCATTCGCCGGTTAGATAGACATGGCCACGGAAGGGTATGCTATGGGACTGGGCAATGAACATCTTCAACTGCAGCAGGGAGATTCTGAAAGTAGAATGAGGAATTTAAATAAATATGAATATATTAATATATATAATTACTCACTTCAGATCCGACTCATTGAACTCGTAGGGTATATTCCAGCCTAGAGGACCGAATTCGCGCCGCTCCTGGACAACAGCATGGAAGAAGACCAAAGCAAAGACGCCGCGCAGCCAGCACTTGTTGGCCTGGTCGGAGAAGAGGAAAGCGTTTGTGAAGAACTTGTCGCGCATTAATGGATCTGAGGTAAATGAGCGGTGCATATTGGCGCGCAGACCCTTGGGCGGTTCGTTTGTCATCTTCACCGAATTCTGGAGCACCGAGACGGGGAATACGGAGCTGGGATACGAGGTGCACCAGAGGCGATAGTCGGCATGCGCGTTCTCCGTTAATGTGGTGTCATTGCAAATACGCTCCAGGTCACCCATCCAGCTGAAGGCGACGTGACAGTTCTGCAGAACGACCCATTGGCCGTGACGCACTGCGTCCGTGATCATCTTCTCAGCACGCGGTCCCTGACCCTGGCCCAACGAAATCGTTTTGGTTCTAAAAACAATAGGGGAGGGAAAGCACGCGTTTAGCATAAATTTGGTTGAAAGTTGCAAAAGTTATAGGAGCTCAGCTGCTGCCACCACCACTGCAGCAGCCACACATCGCACATATCCGGTACAAGTCGGCACATGTCGCGCTTAATCGAAAACAAGCCCGTGCCCAGCAGCAGCGGCGGGCGGCGCATGCATGTTGGCTACATGAAAATATGAGGAGGCACCACAGCAGCAGTAGCAGCAGCGGTTTACGTTAATTAACTTACTTCTCGTACATGCCGCGTTGTTTGGCGAACATAAAGAGACTGGCCATGGGATCCGAGCCGGCTGAAAGCAGAAACACCAGCGGTATCCTCGGCGAACTGTCCGCGAACGAGGCGCCCAAATCGAACGGCGGCGGCTCCACAAACGACTTGTCCAGGTTGCGGGTGATGTACGCCTGTGTCGTTGTTGTTCGATGCCAAATTAAATGAGATATTTTCGCGTGACATATAACGCCCGAGTGAATATACTCACACGCACGGCCGGCACCAGCTTGTCGGGTCGCAAGCTCTTCAATATGATCAGCTGCAGCATCTCGCTCACCTCGTCGTAGGGCGTTGGCAAACGCATTTCTTGCGGATTGACAGCATCGTAATACTCGCGCCATTCAATTAAATTTTTGCCAACTTTTTTATAGAAGTTCTTTATGCTAAAAGCAGAGACTTGAATAACAAAATAGAGCATGAATGTTGAAGATCGTCTGCGTCTTACCCCTCCAGATCGCTGGCTCGGTAGATGGCCGCCCAAGCTTTCTCAGGCAACCAGTCGCTGTATGGATTGGGTATGATGCTCTTGAAGCCAATGCCGCCAGTCAAGAAGAACAGCAGCTCCTCCTTCTCGAGGCGACCCTGCGAGACGAGTATGCCCAGGCACATGACCAGCGATATGACCAGCTTGTCCTTCTCGAACAGCGAACGGCAGACATTCGTATAGATGGATTTGGTAAAGAAATCGTTAAGATTTTGCAATCGTTCAACGAGCACCGTTGACTTGGGCGCCTTCAATATGGTGTTCACGAAGAGATTCAGGAACCAGGCTAAGGAGTATTGATACATTGGATCCACGTTGGCCAGCTCGCTGATGCAGAAGAACAGAATGGCCGAGTGCTTGGCCACGGGTATATATTGCTGTCGTGCCGCATCGATTTCAATTTCGGTGGCAACGGCAATAACCTGCTTCTCCTGGATGTCTTCAGATAGGATCTTGCTGGAGGATAGTATATTGATGGCATTCTCATCCTCCAGCACATTGCCCTCCGAGGTGGACAGTACCTGAAGAAGGACAAGGAATAGAACTTGGTAAAAGTCTAGCGCTGATTTAAACGTTTTATTTCCAGTTAATTGAATTGTCATTGGCCAAGCAGCGAAGCATAAATAAAATATTTGCTCTAATTGAATACGAAAAGGATGCTCAAAGCATGCAATGAAAAAAAAAAAAACATTTATTATAGACGGGGTGGGGCTTACCTCTAATATCTTGGATTCAATGGTGTACAATGCATCACGATTCCTTGCGGATTCAATAATCAATTGTTCCTTCTTCTCTTGCAAATCGGGACGCTCGTGTGCCACAACAATCGCCAGCAATTGTTCGCGTAATCCTTGTTCCGTTATCATGAAATTTAATACTGTTACCTAAACAGCGAGCGAGCAGAATGGAGAATGGAAAATATATATATGTATGTATGGGAAGCTCCAAAATAAGCACACACACGTGCACAATGTGCCGCAGCAGAAAAATAAAGAAAAGCGAACAGAAAAACTGCTGACAACAGTTGCAGCAGCAGCGGCAGCAGCGGCAGCAGCAGCAGCAGCATAAAAAGCAATGGAAACGCCAACAGAAGCGAAATGCTGGAAAATTTTATAAACACGCCAACGGCCAGGACCCAGGACTATGGCTAGGAACTAGAAACCAGGGAGACAAGGTGGGGCGTGGAGGGAGGCGAGCCCTGTTAGAGCTTTGGTTTTGCTATTGAGACTGCGACTAAGACTGGGCTGCTAGTTATGCAGCAGCCAGGCTCGCACGTACATCAATGGCAAGTCCTCAGCTCGGCTCATCTCCTTGTGCTCGTCGTTGTCGTTCCCCTCCACGTCCTCTCGTCAATGGCATCGAAAATTTGCATATTGGCAGCGCCTGCTGCTGCGCTGCAGCGCATTTTCCAAATATCAATTTAAGTTCGTCGTTTTTATTACACAACAGACTAACGTCATCATTGGCTTGGCTTGCCACAAAACTCACAGTTTCAGCTCCTTGGCTCCTGGGCTGCTCGCCTAACTGCCGTGGACTGTCTGCATATGTCAACTTACCATAACCATCACTTCCGGCGGATAGTGCGGATTGCGCAGACAGGTCGTTATGTAAAGACGAAAATTGGGATTGTATTCAATCATTGTGTCGCCGCTCCTTATGAACAGCCCGCCCTTGCTCTTGATTATGTTCTTCTCCAAAATGGGCGTTAGATTTGAATCCAGTTTCTGGCCTAAATGAATAGATAAATATAGATATATATATAGATATAGATATAGATATAGATATAGATATAGATATAGATATAGATATAGATATAGATATAGATATAGATATAGATATAGATATAGATATAGATATAGATATAGATATAGATATAGATATAGATATAGATATAGATATAGATATAGATATAGATATAGATATAGATATAGATATAGATATAGATATAGATATAGATATAGATATAGATATAGATATAGATATAGATATAGATATAGATATAGATATAGATATAGATATAGATATAGATATAGATATAGATATAGATATAGATATAGATATAGATATAGATATAGATATAGATATAGATATAGATATAGATATAGATATAGATATAGATATAGATATAGATATAGATATAGATATAGATATAGATATAGATATAGATATAGATGTAGATGTAGATGTAGATGTAGATATAGATATAGATATAGATATAGATATAGATATAGATAGGGATATAGATAGAAACAGCTGTATGCCTATTCCTCTTCAACTTACCCACATTCTCTATGAGCACAGGTTGTCCATAGGTCATGGCCAGCTCAAGCACTTGCATATAGTTGGCATCACTTTGCTTAATCACCTTCAAATGATTGTTTTTCTCCATATTTTTGATCCATTTGTTTGCTTGAACTGTTTTGGCGTTTGTTTTAGCAGAGAGGTTGCTGTATTATTGCTTACTCAACTTACCCTGCGGATCTATGAGCAGTGAGTAGCGACTGCTATTGGCAACAATGATGCCATTCTCCACTGAAAAGTTATCAGCGGGCAGTCCAGCCAATGACCAGGCTCGTATGGTCATGGGATGACCCAATGTGGTGGCCAGCGAAAAGGTCTCACTGCTGGGTATGTGACGTCGAGCGCAGATGCCATACCAATCATTCAAAATGTTAGCGCGGTACTGAGGATGGCAAGAGATAAAAATGTAAGCAGAGTAGATATGAGCAAGTTGTCTTATATGATAATAAAGTTATTTTCTATGATTTTCTTAGTTATAATATTTATAAATATATTCTATATAGTAAGAGGTCTTTTCGATAATATCATAACGAATTGCTAAGCTTAGTTGAGTGCTTTTTGCATTTTTGTGCGCTGAACAGAGAAAACTATTCTATATATATGTATGTAGCAACACATAATATATGCAAGTATATACATATATACATAATAAAAATATATATATACGGGAACTATGTATAAAAATGTCACGTCAGCTATAAAACTAAGCGCTGATTAAAAAAAAGCAATGCGAAAACAAGCTAAATGTATAAAAAGTGCTGAACGAAGTCAAAATACTCTGTATTAAATAAAAAAAATAATAATAGTATTATAGATGATGATAACTATATCTATATATAACTATAGCCAAAACAAACTTCTGGAGATAAAGAGCTAAGACCAAGCTTACGTAATGAAAAATTGTGTGAAAACTTCAATTGCAGAGCAAATTACTTTGGCTCTCGTAATAATCTATGTGAACATGTTAAGCTCTTTCAGCACATTGAGTAATTGAGAGCTCAGACTTTGAGCAGCACACACAAAAAAGTACAACAACTGAGCCTGCCTGTCTGATATGCTCATCATGGCGGTGTGGCATCTACACTTTTTTCTGCATACTCTCCAAGTATAAACAGCAAAAAAAAACGGAAAAATATGGAAAAAATTAAAGAGTGAGTGAGAGAGAGAGAGAGTGGGAAAAAAAGAAAGGAAATCAATGCAACGTGCTCATGCATATTAAAATCCTTTATGGAAAGCGAGGACGGCGACCATTAGCTGTGCTGCCGAAAGAGCACAGATTTCGCACAGTTTTCACAGTTTCCACAGCAATTGCTGCATTTGTTTGACTAACACTCACTTCGGTGGTGAAGAAGCCCAGGTAAGCGGTGCAGCCGCCGGCGAGCAGCACATCGCCCACAATATTGCTGATGGATTCGTGCAGGGTCTTCGCTGCCACGGACCAGCGGGTCTTCTCGCCGCCCAGGCCGCCCAGCAGTTTTTCAGCTCTGCCACGAAATGAAGCATAGAAAGTTAGAAAAAATATGAAAATTACACAAAAATTTTGCTACACTCGCGCGCGCACCTGTTTAGCTTCTTCTCGCAGTTGTCGATGTCGTCCTCGAGCCGTTTCTTCTCTCGCGATTTCTCTGCAAAGAAATCGTTGAGCTTTTGCAATTTGTCCAAAATGACCTGCAGCTCGGCTCGCTTGGCATTCAGCTTCTCCATTTGCGAGGACAGATCGCCCTCGGCTTCGGCCAGCGCCGCCTTTTTGGGCATGACAATGCGTGCGACCTTGTCGTAGACGTCCATGGCGCGCACCCATCTGCAAATGCCCTCGCAAGCCATGGAAGCAGACCTAATCTTCTCCGGCACAAAATCTCGATCCGCTATATACCTAAGATGATGGGTGAAAGCATAGTTATATATATTTCAAAATAGATAGTTCACTTCCTCACTTTTCTCGTATCTTTTTAATAATGGCCGGTGGTATGTTATCCTTGTCGAAGGTCTTTAGCGATTCGAGGAACTTCATGTCGCTGAGCATGCGCATCGATGGGCCCCAATAGTCCTCAACCATATGTCCACTGGGATCGGGTTTACGATCCGGTTTGATGCCCTTGAGCACGCAGACCGCCTCCAGAGTTAGCTTCACGCCATATGGCGGATTCTTCATGGACTTGACCACGCCAATATCAGCGGGCTTCAAAGTGTTGAGCGCCTCCAGGGCCGCCTCCATAGCCGGAATAGCCTCCGCTAGATCCGTCTCGCAATCATCCTTGATGGCTTGTGCCGCCGCAGCAGCTTCATTGGCCGCTGCCTCATCAGCGCCCACGACTTCCTTCTTCTTCTCCGCCTCCGCCGTCTCGCGCTCAATGTTCACCATAATGCGATCAGTTTCTTCGGATAGCACCTTCAACTTCGGCTGCAAGTCGTACAGATTCGTCTGCATCTCGCCCACCTGACTGGCAGCAAAATCCAGCTTCTCCAAGCCCGTAGTGTATCTGTCCCTCAGCCTAGTTATCTCATCGAGCTTACGAGCGTAGAATGTGCGGAAGGCTTTCAGCAGCTCTAGGTAGGCCGATGGCGTTACGTAATTGCGACGACTCAGCTCCAGATAACATTTCTCACTGGCATCCACCACCGATTGATGGAAGTACATGACGCACACAACCAAATCTTGCTCGAGCTGCGTCAATTCCCGATCAACATCGCCGCTCAGAGTCTTGCGTTTGCCCTCCTCCTCCTCCACCGCCACCGCCACCTCTTCCGAAACCCTTGTCTCTTCGTGGGGCTTATTTAGATTCATGGATGTGACGAAGTAGGCGCCGACACGTGAGAGCGCCTCCTCTGGCCAGGGCATATACCAATCGATGGTGCAGCAATTGATCAACGAGGGATAGACGCGAATGCGCTCCTTAAACGACTCGCCAATGGGCGAGAAGGCGAGCGCAATATGCAATTGCTCCCTAATACGCTCAATATAGTACGCATACACCTCGCTCGGCAGCGTGTCCAGCACTTTGCCCTAAAGGGAAGGTAGATATATAGTGGAAATAAATAAATATATATATAGGAAATATTCTCTATCCACACTCACCACTTGCTTGGCCACATTGGCCATATTCTCCATAATGGTCGCCTTGTCCTCAAGTTGATACAGATTTGGCAAATCTCCTGTATTAAGTATGCCATTGATATCCTCTACATAGCCCTCATCCGTAGCCTGTGTGCAAAAGAATAAAAGGCAAAAAATAACAAGTGTCCAGGGAATAGCCATGCTGTCCCATGCAAATCTCTAAGCTCTGCCCTCTTTCATATATGCAGGACTCGCCCACACAGGGTGATGCCTAAAATGTAAACTCCAACTGCAACTGCAAGTGCAACTGCAGCTGCAGCTGGAGTTGTTACATGCATTTTGCATTCGCTCTAAGTGCCATAGGATTTGATTCCATCCAAAATACTCCACATTGAAATTTTCGAGTTGCAAAGCCCCGAGGCGGAGAGCCGTCGCCCGAATCCAACTTGTAGGCTCTTTGAAGCATTTTAGTGTAATTGTTAATTAATGTGTGCAACGAGATTTGTTTGTCGACGAGTGCTGGGAGAGAGCGAGGGACAGAGAGTGGGTCTAAAAGGAAACCTAAATACAGCATTGATTGATTTGCCAGGGAGCTAGCTGCATTTGCTCATCGTTTTAATTTGCACAGGTTGCATGCAAATTCTACCATTGCCACAGCCAAAACAAAAGGTATACATAATCACTCCACACAACACACATCAGCAAAATGCAATGAGCATGGCTGACATATGTGTGGCTCGCCTGCTTCAACCCAGGCTGAGTAAATTTTATATGAAAGTATCAAACAGCCAGAAGCAATCATCAAAAGTGTAACTTATGAATGCGTCGGATAATTGTGAGTAGTTGCAATGCACTTGCAGTTACGTAAATAAAGTGTAGATATATTAGGAATATGTATATCTGCATGATAATTAGGTATATATCATAGATATATATTTTGTGTGTATATATATAAATATATATTATATTAGCTAGGTTAAATCGCAGTTTGCTTTTAGTAGCAATAAATATAAAACTTTCTCACTGATATAGATACATAGATATAGGTATTTATAGATAGATATATAGCTATAGTTACCCAAAATATCTAGTTATATATAGTAATATGAGATATCTTTAAATGTTTTCTAATAGCAGGCGGCAGTTCTCCCCCTTGGATTCTTATCACATTTCTTGAGCAGAGCATTCACATGTCTCTCCTTCAATTCGACTCACAAAGCTAATTATGACAGCGCCGTGCGTAGCTGCAATTTGAAATTTCATGCAGATATTGATTTGAGGTTTTGGGCCAATAAATTAGGCTTTAATTCAGATTTTGGCTTCAACTCAACGCAAAGGCTCTTCATTTGCCATAATTGATGGGCTGCGGCATATGCAAATTGTTTGGCAATAATCAAGTTGCATAGCTCAACAATTAACCTAATTATAAATGCAAATTTTGGCACAAACAATAAGTGCTGCTTCTGCTGCTTGGCTTACAGCGCAGCCAACAATAAGACACACAACAAATGTGTGTGTGTGTGTGTGTGTGTGTGTGAAGAATATATTTTAATTGATTAAGATTAGTTTGAATTTGCTGATTCTACGATCTTTATGGGTTTGTTGTACCCCGCTGACATTGATTTTCATTTAGTGAAGCTGTCAATGCGGTTTACAACATTATTAAAACGTTTTTTATGGCCCCCCGCGACTGGTTGTTGAGCTGATTATATGCTGTTTATCCACACATAATGGCTAAGTTGCTAATGACTTTAAATCGAAACTCACCTGGGCATCGGAGAATAGAAAGACGGTGTGATTGATATTGAAACTTGATGCCATCAGTATCTTTTTGAGATCATCGCGCCACTCGGCGATTGTATATGATTTGGACACCTGCACGGTCATCAGGCGGCAATCGGCTATGTGAGCAGCGAGGCGACAAGAGCTGCGTCGTCCTGAGCCGCCCATGCCCACCATCAAGATGTTGCCGCGAGGCATTTGCAGCACACGCGAGACTCTGCACGATATTTAATCATAATAGGATCCACTAACAAGCTTTCAGTTGTCTCTGCGCTTACCTGCTAACATGCTCAATGGCAAATCGAAACATGACCAAATCCATCGGCGAACTGGAGAAGGAATTGTAATCCTGCAGATAGTACTTCATGAGCTTCTCCAGCTTTTCGTAGCTGTCGCATTCGTCGTAGTACTTGGGCTCCGCGTCCGGTTCCATGTAGTTGCCATAGAAGAGATTACGTAAATCGTTGTCGCTCAGTTTCTCGCCCGGTTCAATGCGTTCCGCGAACGCCGACTCGAGTGAGAAGCGTAAACAGTTCTTGCACGCATCGATGGCCATCACAAGCAGACGGTCACGATCCTGCTGGTCAATCAGGCTGCAATGGCGACAGCCAGACGGCAATAAAAAGAATGAGGGGTTGGTGGTCATTTGAAAGGTCAGTGGAGCAGTGCATACCGGTCATAAAACACGCGATAAGTTTCATGCGCCCACAGACGACCAATCTTTTCCGGATCCGGCATGCGCTTTGGCGGCACCAGCACAATGCCCTGAAAGACGCGCGTAATGTCTCGCAAGGAGAAGGTGTAGTGCGACTTGGCTGGCGTGGGCAGGAAGATGCGCATTGCCTCACGATAGACGCTGACCATTGCCTCGGCCAAGCCCTGCAAAAAGGGGAGAACGCTGACATATGAATATGTGTAGCAACAACAGAGAGAGAGAGAGAGAGGGAGGGAGGGAGGGAGAGATAGGACATGGCCATTCGAACTTTTTTGCAAAATGAAGTTATAAAATTCGCCATTTTAATTTTATTATGCGCCAGCGCCTGGCAGCGGGCCAAAAAGAGTAGCAGGCGGACAATTGGACAGAGATTGCTGTTGTTGGCGAGTGGGGAAGGTGGATTGTGGTTGGTGGTTGGTGGCTGGGTGCTACGTACGCGCGATAACAGTGCCACCTTCTCGGGATAGCCCTTGGCAAAGTGCCAATCACCAATCGTCGTGAATATACGTATGATAGTTGAATCCTCAAAGGAGTCCACGGCCACAACGAACATGTGGCGATAGAGACGCGGAAAGATATAATTGCTGCCGCCCAGTGTGCCCATAGCGCAGACCAAAGACTGAAAGAGACAGAGAAAAAGAGAGCGAGACAGAGAGTGGTCAGGAAATTGTTGACAAATAGCTGTCGGAGGCCAGCCACTCACCATATCAATCAGCTCGATTTTGGTAGTATCTATGAGATCCGACCAGTAGCCATGATCCAGCCAAGTGCGCAGCAGTTCCAGCGGAGCCTGCGAGCCGTACGTATCCTTGGAGGGCATGGCCACATCGTCACAAAAGACTATGCACTATATAGAAAAAAGAAACTTAGTTACTAATAATAACAGAGTATATCGACCTACCTTCTTGCCCAGTGCTGGGCCATAGACACCCTTGCGTCGTCGATCCAGTTTGCTCATAATTGTATCCTGAACCATTTGGGCCGAGGTGCGCGCCGAGAAGTTGATAATATTGACGATATTTGCGTATTTGGGCAGAGCCAACAAATTGCTGGTTACAATGGCGCTCTTGCCCGTGCCCGTGGGTCCGATGACCAGCATGCTGAAGCCTTTGGCTATGCAAAACTCCTGCCAGTAGGATATGTAGCCCGTCTCCTTGGTGGGCACAATCAGTTCGCTGATTTGCGCATTCTCTGGAAAGTGGGCGCTGCCCGACGTGGGATCATCGGATGACTTTTGCCACGTCCACCAATTTTCAGCCTCATCGAAGCGATAGTCGAGAAAGACTTGCTTCTCGGGGAACATTTGGCCGCGATTCAGTGAGAAATACTTGGGCTTTGGGAAGTCCTCGCTGGAGCCATAAATCACCTTACGCAAGAGGCTATCAAAGGTGCGCTGGCCCGAGCCCGTCAAGGCCGAACAATAAGCCCACGCATAGCAGAAGAGAAACATTTGCTGGAACCAAGTCTGATTGAACACCTTGTGCTTCTCGAGAAAGTGCAGGAAGAAGCGGGAGAAGGTCTGGTATTGATAGATCGGTGAGAGGTCCAGCATTTGCTTGCAGCGCGGCAGAAACTCCAGGGCAGCTGGTATCAGCCACTCGACCATGTCCTCAAACAGAGTCATATAGATTTCGTTAAGGCCGATAATGTTGATCAGAACGTTGCAGAAGCTCTTGTGGAAGGCACGCCAGCCCAGCTGCGAGGGCTCCATGTAGATCATGCCGCAGCGTGAAACGGTGGCCGGCGAGGCTTGCTCCAGATCGGCGGGCTCGAACATCATGTTCATCATCTTGGTCATTTGCATTATTTCGCCGGACATGAGGCAGAGTTTCTTGTTGTCGTCCAGGACGGTATTCAAGTTCTCAATCCAAACCGCATCGACGGGACCGTCGAACATGACCCAGGCACGTTCCGTTTTCGGTCCCTGTACCTGTTCACGAAACGTTTTGGCCAGCACACCGTCGGACCACTCATGAGAGACTGGATCAAAGCGTCCATAAAGCTGGCCCATGGTAATTGCCTTGGGATTAATAATGCGAAAGACCACCGGATATTCCTTGAGCGTTGCCTCCTCATCAAGTGAAACGTTTCGCAGCGTCAGGGCGAGCATCTACATAAAATTGCAATTGCGTTGGACTCGCGTTGAATTATTTAATTCCCCGCTGCACTCACCTGATAGGCGGTCGTCTTGCCGCCCATGGAACCGCCCACTATCATCAGGCCGTGCCGCACCAGCATCATCTCGTATATCTGCATTATTTTTTCCAAATACCAAGGCGTCGCCTGCAGATTCCGCTCCTCCAGATTAATACGCAGCCACTTGATAATGTCATCGCGTATTGGCTAGAAGCGACGGCAGACGAAAACGTGGTTAAGCAGCAGGTGGTGCAGGTGGAAGTGTCGTTAAATGGCAAAGGAAAACAGGTGTAAATGAAATATGAAAAATATGCAATGAAATATGCGAGCAAAAAAACACGAGAGAAACCAGTTGAATGAGCATTTCATTATGAAAGGCCTGCAAGGAGTTGACAACCAGTTGGAGACGCGAAAAATTGGATGAGAAGTACGGATATATGTATATATGAATAACTAATTAAGTCTGAATCCGATAATGATAAATATATCCAATACTTATTGGCGGTTTCTTAGAGAGCTTTTCCTAGGAAAACCGTAGGAAAAATCCCATTATCCTATGTATACAACAGTTTTATAGGGCATTAAGTCTTCTACGTGTTGAACGCCGTCCGTTTTAATGCGGCCTTCTGCACGCATCTGTCAGCCGGTTATCACATTAATTAGCTGTTCTTAACGGCGTCTCTTTCAGCTCATTACACCTGCACTTTATGAATTTGTATGGTCAGATGGGCGAAGGATGGTACTTACCATGGGCAGATCGACGCCCGGGAACAGATCCATATAGATGCCAATGAAAAGGGAAATATCTTGTTCGAGGAATTTCGGCAGATTGACATCGACAATGGCGCGCAAAACAATTTGGGCCTCCGGCAGGTCAACATAAAGGCGACGCAGCGATGCGGATGCCAACAGCACGGATTTCACAGCGCGCATACCTGTTTCAGATGAAAGAAGCGAGAAGGAGGTGGTGTTAGGGCCGGCATGGCATTAGCTTGACAGTTATGCGGCATTTTGGCGATGTGCATAACTGAGACACGATTTTGTCTTAGGTATTTACAATCGATACCTGGCTAGCCCAGTCGGAGCTTCATTACGGGCGACAAAGCAAAATGCAAAAGTTTTACAGCTGGACAGAGGCAAGCAACAACAACAACAACAACAACAACAAGAGCAGCTGAAACAAGCAGCAACTAAATGTACAAATAGTTTTTATTATTACTTTGCAAAACAACACGCACACACATAGACAGACAACATTGTGTATGTGTGTGTGTGTGTGGCATTTGTCTCTCACACACGCAGCACAAAAGCGCAAAAGCAAAACTTGCAAGAAAGTTTTTCAATTTAAACTCAAAATAAGATACTGATCAAATGTACTTTGCACATAAACTTGCACAGCTGCCAGCCTGCAATTGCAGTCATCGGCCGGACACACACACACACACACACACACACACACACACACATGCAGAGGAGGCACACGCACAGACATGTTGTAATGTCATATGACATGTTACGTCGTAAAAGCGAGCAATATCTTTGCCTTGAAACAAGAAAGAAAACAGGAGAGAGAAAAAATACACACACACACACATCAACACATGCCGGATGCAGCATGCAGTAAAATAGCGCAGGACAGAGTGCACAGGATGCAGGACAAGCGTAAAGTTGTTTGCCTCAAAGTTGGGTTTGACTGCGTTTCTACCTTATTAGTCAGTTAAAATAGCAGCGCCTCGCACATAAAGCACACAGTGAAAGCTAATGAAATCGGGCAAGAGATATGGTAGAAGAATGTAGAACAGATCGTAGATTGAAGATAGAGGAAGTAAGATATTGAATATATGATAGATTAACGTATAACTGATACAGAACGAAGGATATCAAATATTATAAAAAAGTTATAGATAGGTGTACATATAAATGTACATGTAATGAAATCGGGCAAGAGATATGGTAGAAGAATGTAGAACAGATCGTAGATTGAAGATAGAGGAAGTAAGATATTGAATATATGATAGATTAACGTATAACTGATACAGAACGAAGGATATCAAATATTATAAAAAAGTTATAGATAGGTGTACATATAAAGATAATGATTAATATAGCGAAATTTGTACATAACAATACGTAGTTTTAATAGATCCTAATATACAGAAAGATATAGATAACTTACCATAATCATAATGGGACTGCGACGACAGCTGTTCCGAGCACAGCTTGTAGGCCTGCACAATCTTCTGGGATAGAACGCGCGCCGTATCGAAGCCATTGGAGTAGAGTGTTATCTCGCCGATCATCGCATAGTCCGGCACCATCATCGCCACCGTGCGGAACAGAACCTTTAAGTTATCCGGCAGCTCAGTACGGCCAGCGTAGCTAGAGGAGAGAGAGAGAGAGAGGGGGGAGAGAACGATTGAAACGATTGGCAATGGCCAATCAAATACATCAAATTGCAAGTGCTAATGGCATAAATAGTAAAGCCAGACTAGAGAGCCCAGCAATAACTAGCAATATGAGTGACTGCTTTTAAGCATCGTCTGGCTGAGTGACAAATTGGCAGGCAAAAGACGGCCACAAAAAATGCTAAAAAGACGATGTAGTTTGGGATTGCCGAATATTGAATGCCCTTATGCGAAGACTTTGCTGAACAAGCCTTATTCATACTATGAAAGCTATAGAAAGACAGAGATAGAGAGACACAGAGATATTAATCTCTACATAAGGAAGCATAACTAGCAGCCAAGCCATAAGACCCGCTGCAAGTGCCTGCAGCAAAAAAAAGGCTAAGCTTTCTGGCCAGCTAAAATGAAAAAAGAAGAGAAGAACGTGGAGTTGGATAGCAAGGGAAATTAAGACCTTTTTCCGAATGGCAGCGCTCTGGCACAGAGTCTGAGTGTCAGTTATGGCCGTTGCGTGTGGTGCTGGCTGGTGGTGCAGTGGCTGGTCGTAGGCCTAATATGCATGTTTGTCGCAGCTGTTCTACATGTATGCCAAAGCAATAAATATCCGCAGCCGTATGGGGCACAAAATCTCCAATAACGCAATAACTACCAATATCGTGACCAGGCCCAAAGGCCCGCCAGCCAGGCAGCCATTGCTAACTAATAGCTCCGGCTACCAGGCGGAGAGTCGAGTCGAGTCGAATCGAACCCTGTCAGTGACACTGTTTTTGCCCACCAGGCATGGCTCTAGATGACATAGGCCGTGTGTCGCAGCTTACAAAGTAACTAAATGCATTTTCAAATGCACAGCGGAAAAAAAAATTCGAGAAGAACGATGCGTGAAACCGCAGCTGCTGCTGCTGCTGCTACTGCTACAGCAACAGCTTCCTGCTTGGTGGTTGCTGCTACTATGGCACTCATCTCACGTGCCACTCACCCAGGATTCATGGTTATGAATATGGTACAAGTTGGATCCAGTTTGAGCATTGTATCCTCGAAAAAGAATTTCACAACCTTGCGTCCAATAGCCCGCTGTATGGTTAGAATCTGTTGCGCCACCACCGAGAGCACCTCCAGCTCAATGCGATTGAACTCATCGAAGCAGGCCCAAGCTCCCGACTGTGCCAGGCCCTGCAAAGAAAGAAAAACAAACGAGGATGCATATATAAAAAACAGGAAAGTTAGGTAGTGTAAGACTAGGAGATACTACGTAAGGAGGAAGACATAAAGAGGGGGAGAGAAGGGATAAAGAAATGTAGAGAGAGATAGAGAGATGAAGGTAAGAGATACATAGAGAGAGAGAGAGAGAGAGAGAGAGAGACAGAAGGAGAAAGACAGATAGAAAGAGCGAGTGAGGGGGACATATAGTTGGCTTGAAAGAGACGTAGAGGGAGATAGAAAGAGACAGAGGGACAGAGGTGCATATAGAATGAGATAGATAAACATAGAGAGATATATAAATATAAAAATATAGTTAGAAAAGCATATGTAAAGAGAAGGATTGACATTTATCGATACTTATCGATTAATCGAAATACCATTCGCCTTACTTTTAACCCATTCAGAATAGGTTACAGAGTATTAAAGGAATAGAAATGCAAACAGGGCTGAGTTCATTTTTTTCGTCGGGTATGGGAAATGTATAACAAAACGCATCCGGCAGAGAAATGGCAAAAATAGCCAAAGCAAACAGCAGCATAAACATTATTTTCAGTTGCTCAGCGTTCGGTGCTCGTTTACATTCTCGGTTTCGGTTCGATTTTGTTCGGGCGGCTATGTGTGCTGTGTGTATTTGTTGGGTGTGGGTGGGCGTGTGTATAGTGCCAATGCCTCGACAAACGGCAAAGGCACAAACAGTGCAACATGGTTTACAAATGTAGACGAGTTGTTGCCGCTGTTGCCTGCGTGGGCTGCCCTACGGTATGCGGTTCTGGTCGGTTGGGGTCAGATAGCAAGAGAAAGAGAGAGAGAGAGGGAGAATGAACTTGGGGGCCAATGCAGCGCCCTTTGATATGCTTTTCTTTTGCATGTTGCCAATAAATATGCAGCTTTATGCGAAAAAGAGAGAGAGAGAGGGAGCTGGAGAGGGCGCTCTAGAAGTGCTCGTAACATATGCCAACTGACTGTTTGCTGTTGTACAATGGGAAGAAGCTCTACCAGAGCAGAAGCAGCAAAGGGCTCTTTAAAGGGATTTTATATGCGCTCATAAATAGGTATTATTTAAGCAAAAAGAGAAGAAAAAAAAACATGTGCTGATAAAGCGGATTTTCATTTAAAGACGGAAACTGATAAAGCTTTGTGAGCGAGCTGCAAACGTTTCTATAGGCTATCTATTGCTATGATGCCCTTTGATCATGCGATCGAACTTTGGCCATGCCCACGCCCACACGCAAGAAGAGAGCTAAATTCAAAGCAGTTTTACATGCTGTTGCGCGTTCACACAATTTTTTGTACTCGCAATTGTTCTTGCTGTTGTTTCTATTGTGCAATTAGCGCGAGCTGCAATGTGTGTGTGGGTGTGTGTGGGTGAGTGTGCGTGTGTGTGTGTGGAAGCCTTGTTTGTGCACTTTTTTCTTGTTGTTTGCATTCGATTCTTTGGCTGGCGTTTGGACACTTTGAACTCTATCAAAGTGGTTTGTTGCCTTTGGCAGCTGGAATACGCGCGCATTGCAACCAATTTTTGCTAGCTGTCTCCCTCTATCGCCCTTTCTCGCATCCGCTTCCGCTCATGGATTCATAGATATTGAGAAGTTTTGCGCATTCATTGGACAACTGGCCTTTTGTTTTTTTTTTTTTGGCCGACTGCAAAGAACTTTGGTGAGCTGCCATCGTTGCGGGCATTTTATGGGCATTTCCATTTGAGGGAGAGACAAAAATTGTTTTTGGTACTTCGCCATATCTGGGCAGGCATAAATCGAAATCGGAATAGTTTGAATTGTTTGGCAATTGCAAATTATTTTATTGCTTGCAAAATTGTTTTTGCCGACTGCGTGTGGAAAATTTACGACTTCCGAAATGTTATGGGCAACAGCCAGACGATGGACAGTTAGAGAGCGGGTGCTCATCGTTGGAAACTACTTTCTAAAAACTAAGCAACTATTAAACTTAAGCCGAAATGAATAAGCAACACGCTTGCTGGCTTAAGCTTAAATCAAATCAAATTAATTAATCTAAATCGAGATTCGAACGTTGAAAGTTCGGGTTCTTTACGGCTGTTGCTCTTGTTGTTGTTGCCTGATCTGCGCCAAAAGTTTGCGATTATTTTCGCATGCAAATTAACGCCAGCGGACTCAACCCAATTTGGGAAAGAGTGTAGAAGTGAGGGACCTTTAAACCATTATGCAATTAGGCGTGCTACAGAATTAAGCGATTAGAGCCTCAAACACGCATAAATTTTACACACCCACTTAAGATGCCGCTGTGTGTGTGTGTGTGCGTGTGTGTGTGTGTGTGTGTGTGTGTGTGTGTGTGTGTAACTATGCGTGTGCGGTTAACGACCTGCTAATAAAAATTTGCATAGATTTGAACGCTCACGAAAGCTTTTTGGTCCCACACCATTCGGCATTATAGTTTGTTCTCGCATTAAGAGACCAACTAGTCGCCATGGCGATTACTTTCACAAACTACCTAATTAGTCAGACCATACAACTGCATAAATTTCAATATACAGTCGGGCATATATTTAGTCAGCGGCGAATGGCTCCGCCGTGTCTGGAAAAAAGAACGCAAATGTATCAATACACTGGAAGAAAGGCAAGGGAATCTCTTGAGGGAAATTTATATGGTAAAATACACTATCCTTATATAAACTATAATAAAATATATAAAAACTGTTTGAGAATATTCTTAATTTAGTTTAAAAAATATGAGTTGAAACAAATAAAAATATTATTATCTGATAATTTATTATGTGATTTTGTCTTATTTATAAGAGAACACATTCTACAGAGTCTAAGAAACATCTCAAAAATCGTATAAAAATATTCATAATTCAAGATAAAGTACACTAATCTAATTTACTATATAAAACCCTGAAAACTTCTGGAATTAAGTAGCCCTAAATATGTTCAGCCTCGCACCTAGGCAAGCTACTTAATGCTAATCCCTTGTTACTTTTCTTCAAGTGTACGCAAAGCTGCACGCGTGTGTGTGTTTATGTGTGGGTATCTATGTGTGGGTGTATACTGAAAGTCATCATTGGTGCGCGTGCCGCTGCCTGGGACAGGTTCTTTGATTAATGTTGTTGACCAACATTGGGCCATCAATTAGCAGAAAGACTCCGAGCGTGCGAGCGTGCGGGGTAGACAGCGTGTCGCAGTTCTCAGAACTCTCTTAGAAGTAGAGAAAAAGCAACACAACCTGTAGTGGAGAGACAATCGTATACTTACCTTAAAGAACTTGCCCAGCGCTTTGTAGTCGAGGCCGTCGGAACAGTTGAATACGACGCACTTCTTGGCCACAGCCTTGGCCAGATCCTTGCAGGTCTCCGTTTTGCCTGTGCCCGCAGGACCTTCGGGTGCGCCGCCCAAACATAACTTCAAAGCGCCCATCAAAGTACTGCACAAAAGTGGGGAATTAGAAAAGAGCGTTTTCACATATATGTGTGTAGGTGGCTGAGGGTTTATGGCGGGTGGCTCAGTGGTGCGGCATGTGCTGCACAGAAGGCAACATGCCAAAGTATGTTTTTAATATCTGTTTTGCATTTTTTCGCATTTCTCGTTGCTGCAGCTTAAAAAATTGTCATTTATGGACATTTTTGCTGCTGTTGTTGTTGTTGTTGCCCGTTTTTATGCCCTGCACTCATAAAAAACGTTTGCCAAAAAAAGGGTGTAATAAAGCTGTGCAAATGTTTGTGACAAACAGAAGAAGAGATCTTTGAGCCTATAAAATGTGTGCAGCGGTCGGCAGTGAAGTGAAATCGTTGGACTATGTAAGTGGGTGGGATAATGATGTTGATTAATGGAGATATTTAAGAGGGTTGAGAGTAGAAAGTAGAGAGTAGAGAGTAGAGAGTAGAGAGTAGAGAGTAGAGAGTAGAGAGTAGAGAGTAGAGAGTAGAGAGTAGAGAGTAGAGAGTAGAGCGTAGAGAGTAGAGAGTAGAGAGTAGAGAGTAGAGAGTAGAGAGTAGAGAGTAGAGAGTAGAGAGTAGAGAGTAGAGAGTAGAGAGTAGAGAGTAGAGAGTAGAGAGTAGAGAGTAGAGAGTAGAGAGTAGAGAGTAGAGAGTAGAGAGTAGAGAGTAGAGAGTAGCGAGTAGAGAGTTGAGAGTAGAGAGGAGAGAGTAGAGAGTAGAGAGTAGAGAGTAGAGAGTAGAGAGTAGAGAGTAGAGAGTAGAGAGTAGAGAGTAGAGAGTAGAGAGTAGAGAGTAGAGAGTAGAGAGTAGAGAGTAGCGAGTAGAGAGTTGAGAGGAGAGAGTAGAGAGTAGAGAGTAGAGAGTAGAGAGTAGAGAGTAGAGAGTAGAGAGTAGCGAGTAGAGAGTTGAGAGTAGAGAGTAGAGAGTAGAGAGTAGCGAGTAGAGAGTTGAGAGTAGAGAGGAGAGAGTAGAGAGTAGAGAGTAGAGAGTAGAGAGTAGAGAGTAGAGAGTAGAGAGTAGCGAGTAGAGAGTTGAGAGTAGAGAGTAGAGAGTAGAGAGTAGCGAGTAGAGAGTTGAGAGTAGAGAGGAGAGAGTAGAGAGTAGAGAGTAGCGAGTAGAGAGTTGAGAGTAGAGAGTAGAGAGTAGAGAGTAGCGAGTAGAGAGTTGAGAGTAGAGAGTAGAGAGTAGAGAGTAGCGAGTAGAGAGAGTTGAGAGTAGAGAGGAGAGAGTAGAGAGTAGAGAGTAGAGAGTAGAGAGTAGAGAGTAGAGAGGAGAGAGTTGATAGAAGAGGTAGTAGATAGTAGATAATATAGATTATAGAGAAAAGAGTAGAGAGAAGAATGTTAAGAAAAGAGAAGAAATTAAGCAGTTAGAAAGTAGTAGTAACTATGATATTTGTAGTATAATATAAGGTTAGTATATAGGTTTCATTTTACATTGAATACCTAACAGAAATTCCCAAATTAAAGTTTTACTTTCATCTTCTCAATATACTTTGTCCCAAAAACTTCTTTGCACTTAAAATCATTTATCTACAGGGTATTTAATCTTCCAACTGACAAAAGCCTTCGACTCTGTTTTAGTTTTTGCTCCATTTGTGCCTTTGCAAGTTCATATTTTTATCATATTGGCAGCGCAGCCAGCTTCGCGTTGCTTGGCTGTATATTTTTTAGCATTTCCGGTATGGTCATACAGAAATATCTATACTTTCTTTTTTGCTCACTTTAACTATATATGTGTGTGGCTGTGTGTGCGTTGTGTGTGTGTGAAAAACTGTCCAACATTGATTTATTTGTTTAATATAAAAGTTTTATCGGAAACCCCATTAAAATGTCCTTTCTGCCAGCTTGCCAGCAACGGGCTGGCTCGCTCCTGCTGCTGCTACCGTTGTTGTTTTTGTTGTTGTTGTCGTTTGCGTTTGTCGCAGGCAAAGCTTAAACAACAACAAAAAGGTTGGTTTTCAGCTCTTTTTTGCGTATTTTGTTGAAAAATGAAAATAAATTTAAAATGCAGTGAAATAAAATAAATATTTTTCCAATAAACGTCGCCTTTCATGACTTTTAGAGCGAGACCGCCAATGGCTCAGCTGCTTTGCGAACGTTTTGTCAATTAATATTAGCAGGTGTCTGTGTGTGTTTGTGTGTGTGTGTGTGTGTGTGTGTAGATAATATGTGTTACCCACCGATAGCAACGATCCGTGAGAGGCGTAACAACCAAGCGTGGCAAATTGCCAAGGTATTCCATGCCATATTTAACCTCCGTTACAACCATGCTAACGCACACCCAATCCTCGTTCTCTGTCGCAGCAAATAGCCACAAAGTAAATTAATAAATTAGCAAATTTACAGGGTATCCAACTGCCACTCACTTTCGTTGACCTTCCAATAGTAGCGCAGCTGCGACATCCAGTCAAAGTCCTGCATGCTCGTGACACGCATATCCACCAGATACTTGACAACGTCGCGAGCTGCAAGATATCGAATGTATTTAGTTTTAGTCGAGAGATACCCTGTAAAGTAGTTGTAGTCTGACCATGCACATCCAGCACAATGAGCGCTTCCACAGCGATGCGCACGCCAGTCTGAAGATCTGTTCGGACGAGTCGCACAAGGTCTCCAATTTGCGAATTGCACTTCTCCAAATATGCCGGCAGTAGCTTCTTCTCGATGGCTTCCTCCACCTGGCGAATGTAAATAGGCGGCGAGCATAAAGTGCATACAAAATGTGGCAGGTGGGCAAATAAATGGCAAAATATGATTTTCAATTTTTGCTGAGAAACACGCTCAAAGCCGGCCCAGCAGGGAAAAGCGCGCAGGCACAAAGAGCTTCGAAGCCAGCGCGGCTAATCGCACTGTCAGAGACAGAGTGACAGACGTACGTACGGATAGACAGACAGGGAGAGGAGAGAGGAGAGGGAGAGGAAGAGGAAGAGAGACAGGCAGCTGCTGGGACAGCTGCAGTGGTTCTTTGGTCTTTGTGCGGTTTGCTTTTTGCGGTTGAAATGGATTAAACCGAAAGTTGTTTGCTTGCTTACCTCATAGGTCCAGGCGGCGCACGAAATGCCGAGCACAACCTGGCCGGGCCAGGATACCACCCACGAAATACGATCGACTAGAGCATAATCCTCCCACGCTTCCTTCATTTGTTCCAGCACACTATCCAGCATAACATACTCGACCTCCTTTAGCCAAATTTCCACCAAGCCCTACGTTAAGAGATGATTTTAGTAGAAATTTAAGGGTCTATCAATCATCTCACATACATTCGCCGCCTGCGGATTGATTTTGCGCACTAGACTAACGCGCTCATCCTCATCGCTGATCATGTGCGTGATCTCCATGTTGTCATCGAAGGTTAGAGTGCCAATCTGCAAGAAAATAGAAACTATTATCATGCTCCACGATCAAAGAGGGAGAGAGGGAGAGGCTTACGCCCTCGAAGCATTTGCGTAAATGTGGCTGCACGCGCATGGGATCCTTCGTCTCGGAGAGTATTTCGAGCAGTTCATCGTTAGACAGAAAGAAGAAGCGAGCAAAGAACAAACGCTTCTGCTCCAGATACGTATTCAAGCCCTTCTGCACCGTTTCCAAATCCTCAATAGCCTTGGTGAAGATCTCCAGCATCTGGGGATACTCGGTGGCCACCATCACGTGCTGATCCTTGAGCGTGTTCTTCATGATGCGTCGCCAGACCTTGTCCACGGCCTTGAAGTTGCGGCCCTCCAGCGGCATTTGACGCATAATATCTTCGGAGCTGAATATGGGCTCCAAGTACATCCAAGTGACCTGGACATTTGTCCACGCATCAATGATATTTTGGACCAGGAGCAGTCGCTCCTCCCAGTCATCCGCCTTGGAGCCGAGGGCGACAATGAACGGCGAACGTTTCATGGCCTGCGTACGCATAATGTGATCATCCAGGAGCGTTTGTATATCGTCTATGGAGGCCAGCAGATGCGTATCGGAATCGCGATATTGCAGCACGTCGAACATAACATCGCGCCAATCGTTGTGCATGTTGCGCAGACCCATATTCAAATCGTACTCCTTGCCCGCCGCATTGGCAATCTCCTCCAGCTCGGGCAATATGCTCATGATATCCGCATCAATCATGTCCTTGAGCGTGGGGTACAAGCGCGGATTTATCTGGCGACCCAATATTGCAGATATTTTATCCCAGTGCCGCTTCTCTAGGCCATGCCGACAGATGGAGTCCAACACGGGCAAATAAACGCGAAACTTTTCAATCTTGATGCGTATCTGCTCGGCGACGCGTTTGGCAACCGGATTGTAGGACAACTGGCGCGACAGCTTGTGCATAATCTGTTTTGGGGATAATCATGAGCGCAATGATAATTAGAGCGAGAAACGGACAGAGTCAAGTGTCATGGGGATGTGCGTGGGACTACTTAAAGTCGGCTTGAAATGCGGCTGCCTGATGCGCGTCTGCTAAGCTGACTTAATGGGTGGCACGACTCAGGACTCAGGACATTAGCTAGAATAAGGCACTAGTTGAAGAATTCTATTAAAGTTATTAAACTACAAACAGAGCATTCCCATAGTCGTCTCTAGTTTCTTGCTGCTACTTGAGCTGTGCCTAGAAAAAATTCAATCTAGCTGCCGTTGCCTTTGCGCTTTGAGGCAACAGTTTTTTGTAAGGCTAACCCAGCTAACACACCCACACACAGACGGCGCTTAGTCGCCGCCAAATATGTTGGAATTTTTTTCGTTGCATACTTTTCGGCTGGCTCGGCAGCAGGCCTGAGGTATTTAGTTGAAGGCAGCATTGGCTTACGTAGCAGGCGACACACAGAGACGGAAGAGCTATGCATGCTGGCCAGAAATCCGACAGAGCAGCTCAAACTTTGCAGCTACTACTGTATTGCTACTGCCTTTGCCGGCTTTGCCGCTCGGCGTTCAGTTTTTATTTCCGCCTGGCACTGACTGCGCAATGACAACTTCAACTTCCGATTCCGACTTGCAACTACTTACCTTGAACATGGACTCGATCTGCTCCCGCACGCCATCCGCATTAAGGCATTCGAAGCGCTCGAACATCCTGGCAAAAGATGTAAATACAAATATACAAAACTAGAGTAAAAGCAAAAGCAAAAGCAAAAGGCTAAAAAAAAATGCTGCCAGCAGAAGTTTTTGTGACACAGCAACAACTTGGGCAACAACAACTCAAAATCTGGCTATTTTCCGCTGCACTTGAAGTCAACTTTTCTGCTGGCATTTGCATTGCGGATTTGCCCAGCAGCAGGTTGCTTAGGCTGTCCGCCTGGCTGGCACTTCAATTTCAAATATTTTGTCATTTGCGACAAGTGCCCCGAAATGAGGCAACTAAAAGAGGTGCTCAAGCTGAGACTATGTCGGCCCTCACTCTCGCCCTCCTCCTCTCGTTGCCCAACATAATTGCTAACGAATTTTGTTTTTTGCTCGTTGACATTGCTTACCAAATGAGATAATCCTTTTCGAATTCGTACGATGTCTTCCATAGTTTTTCAATTGGTTCCATTTTCTCAATGATGTCGGCCAGCAGCGGAAAGGCAGAGATATCAATTTGCAACAGTGTCTCCTCCACATTAATGTTCTTCGCCTCACGACTCAGATTCTGTCCAAACAAAACAATTAAGATTAGTTAAGCCCACTACAAATGAGCTGTCCTGTCCGCTACTTACCTCGATGGTTGTGAAGAGCACATCGACTGTATCGACACGCTCCTTGAGATCGTCGAGGGTGAGCACTTCACGTATTTCTTTGATGCGGAAGCCGTCCATTGTGCGCTTCTCTTGAATGAGCAACTTCTCGAACTGCAAACGTCGTTCTCTGTCGTGTGAGAAGATGAAATATTGTAAAAAGTTTTGTTATTGATCATATTTTAGTAAAGGGAAGAGGTGATCCTCAATAAGCAATCAATCAGTCAATCAATCAGATTGATCTGCTGTAAACTATTCAAGCCTCTAAAGTTTGAAGCCTTTGATGATGCTGGACTAATAAATCGGTCGAATATTATCTTGTCAAACACTTATTCACATCGTCAATCAATCAATCCGTTGGAACAGTTTTAATCAGAACAGTTTCTATATCAGCTACTCAGACTACAACTATTAATATATTTTATGTCAGCTAATCAGTCAATCCATCAATGAATCAATACATAAAAATATGTCAATCAATCCAACTGCTCAGCTTATAAGCCTTAAACTCGCTGTTTGATTGTCAGTGATGATAGTCAATCAGCAGCTCAATCAGTCGGCCATAATCTATTATTTATGTCTCGTTCATTATATATATATATATATATATATATATATATATATATATATATATATATATATATATGTCCACAAGATGCATCTAGATATGCTCAGCTATTGGCATAAGCTACAATATGATACGATTATTAAATTCTTAAACAATACTTCAATCAGTCAATCAATCAATCTCACTCTTACCCCAATCATATGTGGATATATAGCTTACCTCAATGCCTGCTCCAGGTTATCCCGCACTACGGACAAGCGTGCGGCACTCAGATCGAGGACCTCTTCAAGTTCGCCGGGCAGCACAAATGTGCGGGAATTCAGATGAATTTCATCGCCTGTTGGACAAGTGGAATCAAGTGTTGACTCTTGGTTTTGCTCTCCCTCTCGCGCGCTCTCTCTCTCTCCCTCTCTCCCTTTATCACTGTCTGTGCATGCTCTTAATTAACTGTGCTTAACTCTTAATTAATTGGCTACGCGCGTTTTTCGGGCAAACTAATTAATTATGTGTACTACGAGTATCTTTGATGGCCACCTGCCCTGCCCCGTTCTGCCCCCGCCAGCCCCACGACAACTCTCAGCATCCCCTGCTGACAACTTTGGCTGCGTCGCCTCGCATTTTGGTGTGACAAGAGCCACATTCAAATGGACAGAGGGGCGGCAGGAGGTGAAGAGCGATGACTTGATGCACACATTGTAGCTATTTGAAAGATACACACACGACACTTGACGATAAATCGCAATTGTCTATCTAGGCAGCTTCTCTTCATGTGTGTATGAGTGTGTGTGTGTGTGTGTGTGTGTGCGTTAGGGTGGCTTTGTCTGCATTTGTCGGTTGTCAAAGCAACTTTCACACATTCATGAATTTGTTGAGCTCATTAAGCTGCATTTTCGGGGGTTTAACGCAGCTCAATGTTTGGTGTCTCACCGCAAGTAATTATAAAACCAATTAGTAGACTCAGCTTGTTAGTTGAGGTTAATTATGTTAAGCTGCCCCTTCATCATCAACGTCTCCCTTTTCCATCGACACAATGCAAACACACACACACACACACACAGTAGGAACTGTCTAAAACAAACTAACGCTCGGTATGGCATGGCGAGGGCAATGCACATGCCACTTGCCAGCTGCACAAACAGCTAAAACTTTTAGCCACCCACGTTAGGTCACTGTCTACCTGTGCTCATATAGTCATCATCAGGCTTTACTTACTGGTCAGATATGCATGTGTCAGCAGAAATATGACGCGCTTCAACACGAGCTTGATCTCGTCTTTGATGGCAAATATTCTCATCTCACGGCATTCGGTTATATAGTTTTGCAGTGCAACTACCTCGGGTGTTTCCTCGGGACGTTCGCCCGCCTTCATCGACATCTCCTCGAGCTCCTCGCATATGCTGAAGGGGCACAAAAAAGACAGAGAGAATGAATCAAGTGCATATTAAAAGTTAGCCAAAGTAGAGACCTTTGCAGTCAGCAGAAAAAGGGGGAAAAACTTTAAATGAAAGGCGTTTACACTACACTTGGAGAAAAAGTTGACTAATACATTTTTTTTTAAATATAAATTAAAATAAGCTTCATTTTTTGTTAAAACATTTTATAATTCTTATCTCCAAGTTAAAGTCTAATAAAAATGAAATAAAATCTAGATTTATAATTCTAGAAATATTTTGAAAATATATCTTTAAAGTTTTCTTTAAAAATTTTCTACAAGTGGATATGGACCTACTTCATCTTAGTTTTCTACTTACACGCGATTCTCGTTAATGTTGAGGGCTCGGTAAAAATCAATTATGAAATTGTAGATGCTGTTCACATACATGCGGAGCGATTCTTTAACGTGTCGATTATCCAGCAGGAACAAATTTAAGGGTATAAAATCACGCAGATAATAGGTCGTATCGCTGATGGCATTCAATTTTTTCATTAATTCAATAACAACCTGTTGGGAGTGAGCGAGATGAGACAACGGACGGATGCGATTGCCATTCGCGTTCGATGTAAATGAATATGCATTTAACAACAAAATAAAAATTCGTACATAAATTTATGTGCATGACTGGGGGTGTGTTGGTGTGTGTGTGTGTGTGTGAAGGTGTATACTAGTAACAATAAAGGTTAACTGAGAATTGTCGAATAGTTGGTACTCTAAGAAATAGTCAAATACTGTATTGGGGCAGGAGTCGTGGGGATGCTTAAGTATAGTTTGAAAATAGATAATAATTGAAAATACTATATTATTATGTATTTTCAATTATTATAATATATATAATACACATACATCTACAATTGAAAACATCTTAAGTCTTTGCTCATATACAACTTAATCTATCTCTAACATAACTCTAAGACGAATATGCTGATCAACGACGAGAGTTCTCCGTCAATTCTACATAAGACTTCCCTACAAAGAAGTTATTAATTTCGATATTCAGCTGGTCCTTTATCAGCTTCTCAGTTATTCAATACCCTACAGTTCAGTTATATTAAGCTCACATATTCATTCCATATTAAAAGTTTCGTTTTTCACATTCCAGCATACGGAATGCGTTGCTGCAAAGTAAGTGCCACGAATATATTTTACATTTATAACTTTAATTGTGTTAAAATATGTTTCGTATATAGCAGATAGTCAAGCCTGTTGCATACTTTTGCACAACTTGATTGTACCCTTTTTTCCACACATACAGGCTGAAAAAAACTGAAGCAGCGACGCGCGTTGGCAATCGGAAGCAATTTTTATTTTAAATAAATTGCGCAAAAATAAGAGAGAAAAAATGAATGTATAAATGGTGAAATTGTCGCGCTGCATTCAGCTTAATGAATGTGAACTGCAAATGGCCGGCAAGAATGGGTTAATTGAGTGCCCCACATATGTATATGTATGTATCTGCCCGTAACTGTTGTTAATGTGCAGCTATCTAACGAAATATTTTATGCATTGCAATTGGCATGGCAAGTTTTGTTTTCCTGCACTCGACAGACCGTCTTCGAACTAGCAAATCGAACGAAGTTTAATTAACAATGCCAAATTAATGCTGTGAGAGCCCCATGCTACAGCTAGCATCAGCTATGAAATCGTCTGGAAAAGTGAGGAATGAGCATACAAGACTAGTTAGACACGCTGTGTGAGCTAGAGAGCAAGGCAAACGCATATATGAGGAAAAGAACTTGACTAGCAGATACCTGCACTCAGGAATGTACAAAGGGTTTCCTTATATAACTATAGGAACTTAAGCCTTTGAAGAAGTTGCTGCCTAACTTTAAGCTATATTACTTATAGAATTAGTCCTAATTGCTCAACTTCAATATACCCTTACTTATATCTATAGCAGAGCATCATCTGCATAGGCAACGCACAGCTACAGCCAACTGTTGTTGTGCCACATAAATTGTTCAATTACACAAATTGCCCGTCCGTTCTTCCGTTTCGTCCGTTCGTCCGTCTGCCGCTTAGTCAAACTGTCTGTCAGCAGTTTATTAATATTGCATAATGAAATTTTATGTTAATTCTACGCATCGTTGCGTATAATCAAATCGAAATAAATAATTAAATTCATTTTAAGGCGAGACGCAGCCAAATGCCCAAAGGCTTTTACGAGGCATGCCAAATGTAGGGGATGCAAAGCAAATTCTAACTAATAAGTGCACACACACATACACACACACACACACACACACACACACACACACACGCACATACGCTTGTTTACTCTACACAAATGCATTTAAACTTTGGTAAATGCACACGTCATACGCACCACCAGGTCGGGCAAGGTATTGTCCGTCCATATCTTCTCCACCAATGGCATTATCATCTTCTTGAACAATCCATAGTAATACTTATAGATGGGCTTCAAGTAGGCATTAACACCACGCCAATTGACCTTAACGATTTCCTCAACTTTAGTGCATAGCGTTATAAAGTCCCCATGATCCTCATCGATGCAATTCAAGGTGCCATAATCACCAGTATCAACTGGAAAACGAAAAGTATGTATTGACATATAGAATATATAGAAGGATTCTCCCACTTACCTGTGCCAGACATCACACATTCGAGACGTGGTATGTCATAGCCCACGGCCAAAATGCTTTTGAATTGATCTCTAATAATAGCCGGCAGCTCTACCAAATACGGATAGATATAGAGTTTGGAAGCGTTGTTCATTTCAAACATGGCCACATCATCGACGTCGGGCACCTAGTTTAAAAGCACATTAAATATTACATATATAATACTTTATCGGTCTTTAAGTTGATCACTTACAGCTTCCAATATGGGGTTTGTTTGCTGTCCCGGCTGTATAAACGGATCCGCATCGTCGGCATCAAATACATAGATATTTTCTTCAGTCCGTATGCCGGGTCCGAATTCGATTGGGTCATTATCAAAATGGGCGCCCACGACGGAGACAGTGAGCGCCATCAGAGGTCGGCGCCTAAGTTTCTTATCAAACATGGAATACTCTTCGATCTCATTGCCATTCTTATAGCCACACAGCACTTTGAATAGATAGCCCAAACTCTTGTTGATCAAACTCTGCAAGTGTCGCGACATCAGCGCGTGAATGCACTTCATGAGCGTCTCTGCACGTCCGCCGTACTTGCCCGTCATGGGCACCATGTCCTTCCAGCTATTACGCATGAGATCCATCAGATCTGCACAGCGAGGCAGCCAATCGTTGAGCAGGAGCTGCAAGCGAAGAGAGGATATGATGAGGGAGATAAGGTAATCATCATCAGCATATAGAAATCCAACTGGGATTTACTATACTAAGCTATATTCTAGCCTTGCTCTACTCACATCTTTAACTTGAGCACAGCTAGTTCGGACAAAGTTCTGCACCACGTCCGCATCCAAAGGTCGCTGGCTGAGCAACAACTTGGACATATCGACAATGACCAAATCGCCGTAGAGCTGGTGCCAGAGCAGATTCAAAGCTTGCACCGTGGGATGCGTTATCATGAGCATCTCGCTAATGCGGCTCTTGGCGAGCAACAGACGTGAACGCCAAGGCACGGGCGAGGTGATGGTTAGAATAGGAAAATCGGGCGGTTCCGGTTCCAGCTGCAGACGCTTACGTTCCATATTGGATCTGTGAGAGAGAGAGAGAGAGAGAGTTGTAATTGGGAAATCAATCGACAATCGACAGAGTACTCACTGCAGCAGATAGCGTAGGAAGGAGCGCTTGACATGATAGCGAAAGTCCTCCTGCAGATCGATGAGGCAAACAATGACGAGGACAGCAAACTCTGGACGTATCGCCCGCTCACCCACAAACAGATAATCGAATAATATAACCTCGGGCGGCAGTTTGGGCCAATATTTCTGTAACGAGTTGATTAGGCAAACTGAATCAAATGGCTCAGGTACGATAAAGTTTCAAAAGCTGCCGGAGGCGTCAAGGAATAACTGACAGTCGTGCCTCGTTTAGTTATACACTTGCAAGGCATGTAGAGTGCAGAGTGTGTTGTGTAGAGTGTAGAGCGTGCAGTGTAGGGTGGAGAGTAGAGTGTAGAGTCAAGACTGAAAAGTGGAGAATGGAGAGTTGAGACTGGAGACTGGAGACTGGAGAGTCGAAAGTGAAGAAGGGAGAGTAGAGAGCTGAGTACCCTCAGATATTTCCTATCTCTGCTAGGGCATTTAACATGCGACTTCTCATAGTTAATGCTTCTTGCTGTTGCTCATTAAGTTGACTGCACTGATTTGCTAGTTTTGAGGGAGTATGGCAAGTGCTTGACTTGAAGCAGCATATCTATCCGAGCCGAAAGTTTCTTTGGAGCACACGTCAAAACATCAACACGCGTTTCTTTCTTCCTCTTGCTGCCGTCGCAGTCCCTGTTTATGCCAAGACCTCGACATTCTCACGTCCGGGGAGCGTGTTTAATATGTTCTCGTCGCTGACAAACTTTTGGCCCCGAAAACTTTTTGAGCGCGCGCTAAGTTTGCTAATAATGTTGACGCTTAGTAGACTCACTCGCTGTCTTAGTCTGACTCACAGTCGCACTCACAATCGCAGTCTCAGTCTCAGTCTCAGTCTGAGTCTGAGTCGCAGTCAGTCAGAGTCGGAGATGAAGTCCGTATATGAGTAGTTGGCAACGTGTTGACATTAAACTTCTTACCTCTTCCTGGAGTATGAATTTGTAGGCATCCTGCAGCACTGGGTTACGTGCGTCGATGAAACGTATGGCCTTACGTATGAGACGTGAGGGATACGTATCCAGCTGAAGCACAGACATCTGCAAAAGCAAGCAAAGCCAAAGCATCATTAACTGTAACTAAATAAAACACTTTGACTGCCTGATTGAGTGACTTAATTGATGATCAGCTAACAGTTTAATTGACAGCAGCTATGAGCGACTGCATTCAGAGAGTAAATAAAAGCCCAAATTGTATAACATAGAACTCAAACTCAAAAATTACAATAGATTCCCTATGCAATTTACCTACACAAAGGCCCTCGGCTTAAGTACACAATCTGATTGGAAAAGCTCATCCGTCAAGTGCAGCTAAAGCGCTTAAGACCGTAAAGGTCATAAAATCTCCATAAAATCGTCACCTTTCACACTCTCGGACAGTTGCGTTGTTTATTTCGCTGTTTGTTTGTTTGTTTATTGTTTTTCATACATTTCTTTTTCTTTTTTTTAGCAACTAATCACGTTATTCATAACTTTGGGCCACACCACAAAACGCCCCCGCACAATGTTTATGAGCTATGAATTATATAATTTTTATAAGCACGTTTCAGCAGCCAAAAGGCAACGCAGCTTAATTTACTCGCACGCTCACGCACACATATTTACTTTGTATTAAGTTTATTATTATCATTTTTTATGTCCGTCTCGCACTCGGACTCGGACACGAACAGTAGGATAGATGGACAGCCGGACAGACGGACAGACGGACGGACGGACAAGCGGCCACGGGCGCCAACGCATAAAAGTTATTTATGTCTGTCTCGGTGCTCAGTTTTGATGAGCTTTTTATGATGGCTCAGCTGCCTGGAGATCTCGTCAGTGTTGGCTTTTCGGCGTGTCCTGTTTAGCATATGTTGGTCAGCTGCATAATTCAATGGAGAAGAAGCGATAGTATTCTGGCAGCGAGTGATACAATGAGTGGATTGCTTAAGAGTTATTGATAACTTAAATTAGATTTGTTTAGATCTGTCTCAAAGATTTCTACGGCTCAACTAACTCATAAACTCCTCAAAGCAAAGCAGATCTCTGCTGCATCTGCCTATTACTTACGCTTTGCAGCAGGCACTTGTAGCGCTTCTGTATGTCCAGCGTAAACTTGCCCTCGGCCATCAGAAGTTTCTTCTTATATTTGGTCATCAACTTCAACTTCTGGACCTCTGGCTCCACTGGCTGCAACGGTGTCATATAGGGAAAGCGGCTAAGAGAAACGAACGAATATTAAGCTGAAATCTGACAGGATGAAAATCTCTTACGTTGATTCCATTTTCTTCAGACAGAGCAGGAACTCTTCGTTTGTACTAAAGTTTCTGCGATGAATGCGCCGAGTGCCTGGGCCGCATTTGGCCTAGAAGAGGGAGCAGGAAACAAGAAGAGAATAATTAAAATATCTTAAAATTGAATATCATTTGAGCTTGCTGAACTGCCAATCAAATTCTTATACATTGACTCTCATAAACCCTTTTCGACCTGCTCCATTCAGCTCTTACCTTCAACAGTTTCTCCTTTTCTGCATTTGGGCACGGTTTTTCCTTTTTACAGCTTAACAAATTGTGCTCAATACTGTGTTGTGCCTCCTGCAGCACTGGCTCCAGCATCTTATCAATTAGCTTGCCCACGCGCATGAGCTCATTGCGGCACTCTGCGTAAATAGTTAGGGTATTAGAAATCGAAATGCCCTTGATATAGAGTCCAATTCCTACCCTGTGGCGTTCGCAACGAATAATGATCGCCAGCCTTGAAGCTGCTCTTCTTCAGGTCTCTCCTCTTGTTGAGCGTCGTCACACGCAAGTGTCGGGCCGTCGGAGTGTTGTAAGCTCCAATCTGCTCCGAGGGCGTGCCGTATTGGCGACGCAGCTGGCTGGACCAGAGCGAGGAGCGAGTGCCGCAATTAAAGTAAAAAATGCGAACGCGTCGCTGGCAATAAATGTCCAAAAGTTGGTTGGTCAATTCGTAAATTTCCTGTTCGCTGGGCCGCTCTGTGGGAGGTGGTGGTGTGGTGTGGCATGTGGGTTGTGTGCATCAAATTTTTAATAATGCTGTCGGTATGTAAATAAATAAATATTTATTTTTTACCGCCATTCTCCCATTTGTCAATCCAGGGAAATTGATTACAAGCTGCAAGTAAAAACAAATGAAAATCAAAATGAGAAATGAAAATGCCATTTAATATTTGCACATCAACTTGATATGTGTGCAGACTCCGTGTGTATGTGTGTGTGTGTGTATTTCATATATTTGATTTTCTTGTTAAATTTTTTTTTATATTTCGCGTTCGCTCAAAGGCCGCACGCAAATGAAAATTGTTTTAAATAAAAGTCAGTGCATCAAAGTTCGCTTTTAAAATGATTAAACTCAAATTAATTTTCATTTCCGGCGCTGCGTCATACCCTGCCCGATAAAAGCCTGCTGGCTATTCTGTTTGTGCTCTCACGTGCCGTTGTAATTTCGCCAATGGACCTCGTCCTGGGCTCCACACGGCCGCCCAGTCCAGGGTGCTATCATGATGTTTGTCACATTTTATATATGCTAATGTTTATCAACAACATGCTTTTATGCCTCATATTGTGTATGGGTCTGTCCCTCTCTCTCTCTCTCTCTCTCTCTCTCTCTCTCTCTCTCTGGGTCTCCCTGTGTGTGGGTGACATTCCCCGCATTCTGTTTGCATTTACATCTATCCATGGTCTGATATTAAATATTAAAAAACTATACATAAAATAAAACATTTTTATCACAGAGCCAACGACAAAGTCAACCTTTAGCCAAACAAGTTGAACATGCACCAAAAAAAAAAAAAATGGAACTCAAATAGCCAACGACTGAATACCCTAAATATATATTTAAAAATATATATAAACAATATTAAATTTGTGCCAACTTAAAATTTTTATATATTTAAAAACAGTTTTTTCTTTCATACAAAATTTATTTTTTCCTTTAATCTAATGAGCTTACCCTAGTCAAGTGCATATGTCTATACGCCTTATAAATATTATAAAAAATACTATGCTAAACATGTAACAAGCTTTCTATGGCTGCGCTGCAGTTCGGTTCAGTCGCATTTGGCGCCCGCTCCCAAAGGATATTCAAATAAATGTCATATGTATTTGTTTTTTTGGTTATAAAATTTTATGTTTAAAGGATAATGCTTGAAATTTTTATGTCTGCAGGTGAGCAATTTTCCAACGAGCTCTGGGGAGCGTTGGGAGTGGAAGCAAAGTGGGTGGGCTGGAGTGGTTGGTTGGGTCTGCCACGTGCATGTTTTTCACATTTAATAAAGTATTAAGTGTGATGTTATTGTGGTTAAGTTCGTTCTCTCGGCTGTTATTGAATTTTGTACAAAATGCTGTTAGGCAATTTGTTTGGCTCCAACTTTGTTGTTTGGCACTCACCTTTGCCATCGAAATTATATTCATGATCCTTGGCATCGCGCAGCATTTCGAACTCTTCGGGCATCACAATATCCTGCAGTCTCAGCTGCTGCAGGCTATCATCCACGCACTCTATGTAAACGTCTTTGACATTGACCAAATCGTATTTGTGAAAATCGAATTCACGATTGCAGCGACCAACGATCGTGTCGTTTTGCATGTGAGCTGGAAAGATGGATGTTAGGGTATGATATGATATATGTATGTCAGCAAATGTCTAGGTAGAGAAGATAAGTCTTAGAGAGCTTGTATAAACAGTTTGAATAGCCTCATATACAGCCTGAAAGAAGGATCTTTTACGCCAAGTAAACTTCGAACTTCGATCATGCGAACTTCTCTCTTTCACATCATATATGAGAGCTCTGACCAACATAGTCCTCCACATTAACAGCCTTATCTCTGGCAATTCACATGGCATTGATCTCACTCTAATCTCATCTTCCCTACCCTATACCACCACAAAGACTTACAGATCTTCTCCAGTAGATACTCCTTGATCGGATCCAGTGGCAGCTCATCGTATTTGTATTTCAAATCGAAGAAGGGACAGTCATTCAGCGGTCGCTTCCCACTCTTTTTGTCCACCTCGGCGGCAGGCTGTTGCTTCAGGTGCAGCGTGCGCTTTCGGCGGAAATTGGTGTCGGCCAGGCGGGAATCGCAGAAGGGACGCCGTTCCGGCGCGATCTTCTTCGAGGTCATAACGATGGGGCGAACCTTTGTTGTTCAGTTTGCTGGGTGGAACAAAGAAACAAACCTAAAAAAAAAAAATGTTGCTCTTGTTGCTGTTTTATTGCCGGGTACTATTTTGTTGTTGTTCTTGTTGTCTGACATTGTTCGCCAAGCGAGAAAAAAACAACGAAATATGTTGAAATAAAAAAGAGAGACGCTCTCTGTCTCTAATAATAAAAGTTTACAACACGGACATTTGTGTGGCCGGCCACTCACTCGCTGATATACGTGAAATGTTTATAAACAAACTTCGGATCCGGTGGCAATGGCAACAGCCCGGACAAACAGCAAACAACCCAGCGCCTGGCAACCGACAAACGACCAGCATTCAGCACTCCTCCTCCTCCTCCCACCGCTGTCTCCGGCTAACGGCAATGGCTCCGATTCCGGCTACAGCTTGCTGGCTTGCAAATGTGGTTATTGGAGTTAGACCAACAGCAGCTGACGAGCAGACACGGCGTCCTGGCTGACACTCCATCAATAGCTGCTGCTGCTGCTGCTGCTGCTGCTGCTGCTGCTCCTGCTACCTTACTTTCTCACCTGCTTTCAGCTCAATAATATTTGATACCTGTGTGCATGTGTGCGTGCGCTTGTTTGTTTGTGTTTGCTTGTGTGCTGTATAAACAGCAACCAGGCAACTGCTGCTGCTGCTGCTCCAGCTGCAGGTAACCCGGGCAACATTTCTTGAATTGCGCACATTTTTTAATAAAGCGCAACAAATACGAACTCCGTCTCATCTATATAAAGGATATAAGTACACGTCCTGCCTGTTTATGCCAGGACCCACAGCTGCGTCCAGCCACCATAACATCACAACAACACCACCCCACCCCAGCCGGCACTGTGTATTTATTATCCCATCGCATTGACGGGCAGCGTATGCACCCTCGTCATCCAACCTGATTATATGTTCACAATAATAAATATAATAATAATCATAATAAGCCTCCAAACCAACGTATATACTAGAGACATATATGCGCTTGCAGCTGTGCTGAGTAAATTGGCCAAATTAACGCTAAAACTAGCTTGAACTGTGACAACTGAGCGAATGGCTGTGAATGCTTTAAGTTATTTAATTGTTATGATGTGGTAGGAATCAGTTGAGCGGGTCTAACTGGCTGAAGGGAGTGGGAAGTAAGTTGGGTTTGCCAAAATATAAATAAATTAATATAAATGTATATATAAATAATAAATAATATATAGGGATAATAATAAATACGTATGTATGCATATAGATAATAAATAGTAAATTAATAAAATATAAATAATATAATAAAGTTTCGAAAACATTTGTACTTTTCTTGAAGTCCATATGAAGTAAGAATCTTGCTATATATAAAAGATAAATTACGTATAGATACAGGTACGGATATTTCTTCCCCTTTTAATAAGATCGGTATGACGTAAGGATCTAGTTAGGCAAAGTATAGCTATATATGGGCAACATTTCTATATTTTTATTTAATTTGAATTCCATTATAAATTTATACATTATTTTGAATACTAATTGTTTTCATTGTGAAATATTTCATGGAAATTCTTTAAATAACACAAAAACTAGCAAAGAATTTTTTGTATTTAACTGGCAAAGCCACGAGCTAATTAGCTGTAAGAGTTGACTTTATCTCTCTATACAGATATATATTTCTATACATATATATACATACGTTATATAAATAGTATTTGATTACAATTGTAGGCAAGTGCTGCATGAATGAGACTTGTGTGCGAGTCTTGACGGCGCAACATGTTTGCTTACAATAGCAAACATTTGGCTTGATTGTTGGGCTGGGCGTGTGAAATTTGAAGAAGATATTTATTTTAATATATTTTTAGATGCCGTCATATGTACAGCTAGAGCAATGTGTGAAGCAGCAAGAGTAAGGGTATCACCTAGTCAAATCTATAAATAAAATATTATTACTTCCAATACTTTTGCCACATGCATGAATGTTGCCTTGATCTAAATAAAAGTGGAGCATTTTTTGTGCCAGAACAACTAAAGGCACACAGCTACAACATATATATATGTATATATATATAGCATAACAAGCAATTATCGCTGCAATTAATTGTGGCAAATTAATTGGAAATTTGATTAATGGTCAAATGCTGTCCATGTGTTGCGGTATTCTATTTAACATTTACAAGGCATTCAACTTTGAACAATGCTGCAAGTAGTGTGGTTGCTGGGTGGGGGTGAGTGTGACTGTGAGTGGGTGTGGGTGTGGGTGTATGTGTGTTATGCTTAGTTCAATGACAAGTCGTGGGAATGGTTTATCCTACCGCACGGGCGACCTGCTGTCACGTGCCTAAGCTGCCCGGACTGCAATTTGCCGCTCAGAGCGGACTTTGCAGGTGTCAGGACGATGGACGGCACGGCTAACGGGCACACGGAGTCCGGCGTGCCGCTGCAGTGCGTCCAAAGCCATGCGTGACAAATATTTATTAACTGTCAGTGACGGCAAGCCGTTGGGCTCTCTCCCTTTTAGAAAATTGTTGCAATTCCATCTGCAGAGAGACGAGACGAAACGGAGAGAGAGAGAAAAAATTGATTCAGCTCATCAATTGTCACAAATAATGATTACGACGCATTTTCAGCTGAAGCGTCGGCTGTGCATGACACGCATCAAATTGCATTTAGTTTAGTTCTGTCATTGGGCTAAACAAAGGGCTGCACGGCGAGTGGGTGGATATTGGAATGGAGTAGCAGTAGGAGTGGGAGTGGGAGTGGGAGTGGGCGAAGCAAGTCGACAGTCACGTGACCTCATTGCTAAAAATAGACAGCAGCAGTTGGCTCTGGGGCTGGGTGGCGCTGCTGGGCTGAGCTGGGCGTAACGTAGCGATTACAGCAGCAACATCAACATCATTATTAACAAAGTCAACGAACAACGGCTTATTGGCAGGCATAATGCGATGGCGCTGTGTCATGCACCAGGCAGCCAGACGCAACCCATTCCCGCATGACTCTAAGATTAAGTTACAAATGTGCAAGGTGCAGGTATCAGTGAGTCGAGTTGCGAAGGCTCTTTCAATTGGGTTTTTGATAGATATATGCTTAATGGATGCTCTAATTTAGGTGAACTCTTGGCCAGAAGTATGATAATCGTTAAGTTGATAAAAACTAAAAGTTATCGTTTTTTTATTGATTTAATTTATTTATTATTTAATGCCTTTTCGATGAATTTGAATTTGGCTTGAGACGTAGATATTTTGCTAAAAGCAATGTTTGTCAAATAGAGTAAAAAAAGTTATCGACTTGGACTATCGATATATAAAATGATTGCAAGTTGAAGAAGTTCTTTAAAAATACCTAAAAGAGATAAAAAATTATATAAATAACGATCAACGAATAGTTTTTCTATAACCACAGACTCATATGACGACTAAAATGATTCGATAACTTATCGATAAATCTTCTTTTTACTGATCTAATATATATGCATAATAATATGTCTCTATATACTAGTCCTGTAAGCACTATCTCTACAAATTCAAACATTTCTCTATATATTTGTCCTAATCTGTAGAGCATTCCCATCACAGCCGATTCGAGTTAGTGTATAATTAAAGAGCTCGACGGACAATGTTGATGGCAAAACTTTCGCATTCTTTCGTCTTTGTATTTTTTCTGTATTTGTGTTATGCATGCCGAGGCACATTTTGTTCACGTGATTAATGGCCAACTGTAAAAGACGTCGCGACTTGAAAAATTACACCCAAATAAACGACGAGGGCGGCCTCGTTTCTTTTTTTTTTTTTAAACAGACTGTCACACGTGAGCTGAGAGAGACAGAAATAGATAGATAGGGTAGGAGGCAAGGGAAGCTGGATCAGCAGCCAGACGCACGTAAAAGATGCAACAGGAGTCAGCAGCAAATGCCGTGTGATTTACACGCAACAGCAGGAGCAGGAGCAGGAGAAAGAGCACCGGCAACAGCAGGACAAACGACAAACGGCAAGGGACGAGTTTGGGGTGGCTTGGGCTGTGTGCAAATTAGGGGTTGCCGCCTCTAAGACCGGGTTCCATTGTCGCGCGCGCACACTACTGTCAATTGAAAACGTGCCAACAATTTGCAACGACGATTAATCGTGCTACCAATGTCAAAGCTGCAGATGCCCCGGCTTGGTCGTGGTCCTCGTCCACTCTGTGGGCTAAAGCGTATCCTTTGAATGCTGCGACATTTGTGCATGTCGAGCGCGTTTAGCATGTTGTTTACGGCCAAGTCTGGCCTCCCTTTAGGCTAATTTCTGTGCATTTTATTATGCGTAGATATGCCACGCCCACTCAATGGCTGTCTAGTTGGCAAACGCCTAATGAGCACTTAATACCCCGCCACTAATTGGCTTGAATCAGGCATAAGGACTGCCGTCTTTAGTTCAACTGCGGACTATGCGAAGTAGCATTGATATTCCATTGTTCAGAGCCTCTTGATTGCATTTGGTTTAGCATTCCTGACTCTCTGGTGTAATCTATGAACAATTTCACTTTAATTTGATATGATTAACATAAATAACAAGTATCATAATGGCAGACTAATGCCTTCAACAACAAATAACCATTTCAAGTAGAAGTGCTTCAGTCGACCTGAGCCGGCTTAGTAATACGCTGCATGCTGAGTGGGATTAATGTTGTAAACATATTCAATACAGATTATTGAGAATCACTGCAAGACAATCTATAAGTGGCGTTCTATAGTTTTGTATAAAATGGATGTGATATGGAGCTATAGTTCAGTTCATGAACAACTCGTTCCTTTGAGCTCTTTAACTATTGTAAATAACTTAAAATCTGATCAAAGTAATCGTCCTAGGACAGACCCGACAATATACATTTATCCTTTCTCAACTACGAGGGGAACGTGTGCCTCAAATAGCTCAAGAATAAGTGAACTTGAGATTAAAATTAGCTATGTAGTTCTAGATCACAAAATGAACCTGTGAATATGAGATATATAATGCAGAAATCAAATGTGAATCACTCTAAGCTATACATTGTGAAACTTGGATAATTAACTACCTTTCAGGGCACGTCTAACGCCGATAAAGGTGTGAAGAATATATACTAAAATCAAACTTGATCAGCTTTACTATAGTCTAAAGCAGCTTTTGGGGCTAATCAATATGCTCAATGATGTGTGCAGAGTGTTAATAAAAAATATATTCATAAACATGATATAAAATCATTTGATAAACAGCCACACACACACACACGTACACAAATGAGTATATATGTATATACGCACATATACATATGCATATAAGAGGTCATCATTAAAGGCTTTTGTATGCAATTACATGCCGCATTGAGCAATCATAAATTAGCTTTTGGAAATATTCAATTTGAATAAAAAACAAGCAAGAATTTATGTGGACGGGCATAGGCGACTAAACAATGCTCGCTGGCAGCTCGGAAAGGGCTTTAATCTATCTCTACTTAGGTTGTATCTCTTGCCTTACAGCAGTGGAAGAAATAGATTTCACAGCATTAACCCTTAGGCTCAACTAAAACTATAATATACCAAACTAATATACTCCAATGAGGCTTAGTTGGCGCGCATAAAAATTAAATTAAAATTAACAAAAGGTATTTCGCAGCAAACAAATTTAATGCCCATAATGAAAAGTGCGTCCGCTCGCATCGGCATTAATAATACAAACATTTTCTCTTCCCATTTTTTCTGCAACTGCAATGCAGTTTTTCCATTATGGATGCGAGTGTATTTATATCATTAAAATAAAAGGGAGGCATGAGAAATGAGAATGCATCTCATCTATATAAGCCGGCGAGAGCCAACTGTATTTATATATTTGCTTTTAATGTCAACAATCATCAATGCAAATGCACTGCAAATAGCTCGAGTAACTCGAAAAGCAATTTATTCAACCAGCCGGCCGCCGCCCTCTGCCATGTTTAACAAAATTTATAAAATTAATCAATGTAAACACGATCGCACCACATTGTGGCTTAACTATAGAGATATTGTGAATTACTATTAGTTTACTCAGAATTCCTAGAAGCAGCATATGACATAAGGTGAAGCACGCTTTGCATATATTGAATTCAGAATTCGCTTGGGTTTGCCTTTAATTGCTCAACTTGGACTCATATATGTATGCATAGATAAACATGATTAAGATCCAAGTAGCATTCGCTGGCCAAGTTAGTAGAAGACCCCTTCTGTTAGAAGAGTATCTCAAGTATTTCTTGTAATGAATTTCAGCTAGTTCGAGTATCTTTTGGCTTAGGCAAAACTTTAAATGTACACTGCGTACACTGCGCATATTTTTGCTTATTTTGACAACAAAATTTAAGCAAATATTTGTGCAGATTTCTTGAAGACGATAAGTGTGAGCTGGTGTGTGTGTGGCAAATTTTGCAATGCGTAGCTCAAAATTCTAGCCAAAAGCCGATGCCTGGCCTGGCCTGGCCTGGGGAAGCGAATCGTCGTCAACTTCATTGTAAAGTTTGCCAAAATATGCTTGAAAATATTTACTCATGAGCTTGTTTAGTTAATCCATAAAAACTTGGCATGTGCTGTCCGTTGTTATGCCAGCTGGTAAAGACAATCTAACATTTAAGAAAATTTAAGCCGCAAGCGACTTAAAAGCGAGATGAGTCCTGGGCTTTTCTTTTTTTGGTTTTTGGCTGTCCAACTGCCGGAAGAGGCGGCCGCCCAGAGTCAGAGCATATGATTTTGGTCCTTGTCTGTGCTTTGCTCATGCCAAGGATTTGGTTTTGCCTCTGGATTTTTGTGCTGGCCTGAGAAAAGGCCAAAGCCCCACAGCCTGATGACTGCAGACCCGAACTAAAGCCTCTGAGATAGATAGACAGGCAAACAATTGCCTGTTTGTATCCCAGTCTCTATCCATCTATCTCTCCCTCTCTCTCTCTCTGCCTGTGCTGCACAAATTAGTTTCTAATACCTTCAAGTCAAACTGTGTGGAGGAGGCCAACAGACAAACAAATAAACAGATCTGACTCAGCCGGCGTCTCAGTCTTGGCCACAGACTCACAGGCTCAAGGCATTGTGACACGCCCACACACACACAGCAGATTTGTCTGTGCATGTGTGTGTGTGTGTGTGTTGGTTTTCTAATTACAAATACCCGCCCGATTGATTTGCAGTAAATTGTATTTTAAATAGTTTCATTTAGTTTTACTTAAACATTGACTACAAAGCAGCTGCTGCTCATGCTCTCTCCCTCTCATTCTCCCCCTCTCTCTCTCTTTTGGGCAAAACTTGTTTTGAAGACTGTTTAATGATGTGGTCACGCCCTCTGCCCACCGTAGCCCTAGATTCTCTCCCCAAGCATATGGTCGCTTAATGAGCTATCTGCTAGCTGCCTTCTGTGTTTATTCAACTTCTTTTCTATTTGAAGTCGAAAGTTTTTAAACTCAATTTTAATTGAAAGTTAAACATTCGTGTGAGTGTATTAAAATATTAGCTCTTTTCTGGCCGCATAATTGCATTTCAATTAATGCCCTTTTAAATATGGCCAAAACACGAAAAGTATATTTGACCTTGACTCCAGAAAGCCGTCGGCAGACAGTCCCCAAAATGTATTCATTCATGATTTTGACAGTCGACAATAATAATACGAGGGACTGTAATGCCATAAACTACCAGACCTTATGGGTATTACGAGCCGCATTTGCATAACATTGGCCAGAAAAGAGTTGATGACGAGAACGAGGACGACGACAAGGAAGACGATGGCGATGGCGATGACGATGACAGAGGGAGTAGCAGCAGCATTTAAATCAAAAAGTTCCAACAATGAAACCAACGGCAACTGCTTAATAAAAGAAAATTATGCAAATTGCTAATAAATTATAGTGAGCCAACGAACGACATGTAAAATAATAACTGAGCGAGTAAAAAGGAATAAGAAAAAGCGATTTGCCTAGAAGAGTCGAACGCTATATACTCTTGCGAGCATATTCTAGATGTAATCGGAATCAAGGAAGTAGTGGAGATGATGAAGAAGCTTTACTATATATACTGAAGTCATCGGAATCTTGCAAGAGAGAGGCCTCATTAGGCTATAAATTAACATGCAAAGATACTGTTGAGTAAACTGTATAGAAATGTTATCATATTAACATTTTCTGTTATATTTATGTTGAGAGGATATATAGTAAACATAAGCTGAAAGAAGCAAGAGAACAGCTCTTACTGTATGATATATGCATATTAGAGGACTCTATGATAGACTCAAATATGGCAAGTGGCCAAGAAAGATGAGGAACTGTAGTTTTACAGTAGCCTTACAGGCATACGTTAAAGGAATACTATAAGAAATATTTAGATAGCCATATTAACTTCTCTACACATTTGCTGACAAAACAATGATGCCCAGAGCATAGAGTAAATCGAGCCTTCGCTCTGCTGCAACTGAAAGAGGAACTGGAACTGGAATTGGAGCTGGAGCTGGAGCTGCGGCTGTCGAGCTGCTAGCGAATTGAATTATAAATGTGAGCAGCACAATGGCAACAGCAACTGAAAAGATCGCAGCATCGCAACGCGACGCGAGAGTGAAGAAGGAGCTCTGGACAGAGCGGCGCTGGAAAATCATTAAAATAATAAAGCGCTGTATGGCGCTGGCTAGCAGCAAGGAGTTGGCATTAACTGCCGAATGGATAATGGGCAAAAGTTTCTGACATTTATTGTGTTTGTGTCGAATGTTTATTTATGATTGCATGTCGCGTATTTACATTACAATAGCCATAACTAACGTTCGCCCTGCCGCGGCATATCCTTGACTCTGCGTACGCGTATGCGTATTAAATTAATGATACTTTCTAGTTCATAAAATTCGCCATGTGACCAGAGATTTGGTTACGGAGTGGGAGGTCAGCGTCGTCGTCGTCGTCGTCGTCGAGTTCCGTATGAATGTCAACGTCAAACGCACAAATCAAATAATCACATAAATGAGAGCACACACACGCACACACGCACACACACACATTGCTGGTTGTTGTGTGTCTATTGAATTGTAACAAATTGATTGTCATAAAACATCGTTTATATTATATTAGAATGTGTCATTGGATGTTCATGCTTCAGTTCAGCTAACAAAGCCGCCGCCGAAAACTCTTCAGCTGCTGCACAAGATTTCGCAAGTGGCGTTTTGAATGATGGCGATAAAGATTGTCAGCCAGCGCTGCCAATGCTAGCTAGTTCAAGCTGAAAAATGCTAAATTTGGCTTGCTTTGTTGTTGGAGTAAAAACAGAGCAAGAAATCAGCTGACTTTACTCTAACAAGATTAGATAGAGCAAAGAGTTGTGGAAGATACTCTGCTCTACACTATCTTACTCGAGTAGACCCTTTTCACGCCTCTCTTGCTCAGCTCTTACACTTCTTCTTCTGCAAATATATGCCTTCTTCTATATTATGTTTAAACTTTTTCCCGCTTAAATTTAGCTTTTTTCTGCCGGCCAACACTGTTGCTAGCGCTGCTCGGGGTATTTTGGGCTGAGCTTAGGTGCAGATGTTGGCGATAGTTGGCCGCTTGAGTTGGGACTATAGTGGAAATTTATGAGTGTTTACGACAGATTGCACACTCCATTTGTTTTGTTTACCACATTCTGAGCTGGCTGGCACTTGACACACATATCCCGGCGAGCCTTGAGTTGGGCCGAAACTCCAGTTCGTCTTCAGTGTCTCTGGCTCCTTTAATTAGTTGCCTTTTGGGCGGCTTTAGCAGCAGCTGTGTGCCACGGCAAAGAGCGCCCCAATATCATATGCATGATTTGTGAAAAACTTTTAACTGTCCCACACATGCTGGCTGATGGAGGACGTTGGCACAGGCTGCCTCTGCGACTGCTGCTTCCGTTGCGTGGCTGCTTGTTTTGGCCAAGTTTATGAATTTCATAGCCAAAGTTTTTCGCCAACGCATAAAACATGCGCACAATTTGTAAGCTGTTTGTGTTCCTTGACTACATTTTTGGTGGAATCTTTTTGATGTCCTTATAGCAGTAGCTGGATTTACAAGCGAAGCCATTACCAACTTGCTCCAGCCATAAACAAGTCCCGGCTCGCTCAATTAGCTGATAATGTACGCATTTACGCAGTACGTCATGATATCATCAAACACAAGCAGAGCCAAACACGAGCAAAGTCTTCAACTCAAAACCATTCACAAGCGACCTCTCTATACAACTTTGGCTACGTTCGTTGAACCTATAAACAGATGTATATATATATATATACATATATATATATAGTAATACGCAAATTACCGATACGATAAAACGTAAGAAGCAAAGTTTAAAATAAGAAACACTTATGACACGGTAGAGGCTTGATTGTCATTAATACAACTTAAATATTATTATTTTATTTCATATATTTTGTTTTTGCATTAAATCTTATTATATTTTGGTAGCTCTTGACCGTGAAACATTCAAGCGCGCTGACGAAAGTGAAACAATGTATTTAGTTCCGCTCTGTCTAGATGCGAACCGGCTTTCGGTCCAATCGCAGCAACATCTGAGAAATGATGAACTGTTTGGCTATAGCCGAAGCTGATGCGGGGCCACCGGCAGAGGCGGGGGCGGGGAATGGGGCACTTGAGACCGTAAGTGGGACCATGTGCGAGCATTTGGCTTGCAAATGCTCTGACTTGTCTTAATGACCAAAACTCGGGCTTTAACTGTTGCCGGGTGCTTTGTTGCTATTTGGAGAGACGGGGCAAACAAAGTGTTGGTCATTGTTTGGTTTATGTGTGTTTACGTCGGCGCTTAGCAAACATTAGAGCGTATAAATATGCCGACAAATTGCGACTATTAATCATTCGACCCATAGATTCCATCGATAACACAATTAGCTTTGGAAATCTATACTAACATGGTAGGTTGCTCAGGACATCACAAGGATTATTAAGCGTTATTCTTCTTTAACTGCCCCATCGTTCAATATAATTGCAGAAACTTTTCATTGCGTGCATGCTTATTGCCGCAGCGACGGCTGCAGTGATTCCTGTCGAACAAGCCAGGCACCGTCGCGATGTCTCCGAGATCGTGAATGAGTACATCCCACCCCTTGGGGAAGTTGCGGCCGATGCTCCCATCGAGGACGCTGCCCAAGACCCCACCGTTGTAGGAGATGATGGTTACCGTTACAAAACAGTTCGTCGCCTAAAGTACCGTCAACGCCGTGATGTATCCGAGATCGCCGACGATTACTTGCCTCCAGCTGAGGAAGTTGCCACCGAGGCTCCAGTTGAGGAAGTCGAGGCACCCCAGGATTCCGCTGTTCTCGCTGGTGATGGAAACCAGTACAAGACCGACCGTGCCCTGAAGTACCGTCAACGCCGTGATGTATCCGAGATCGCCAAGGATTACCTGCCCCCAGCTGAGGAAGTTGCCACCGAGGCTCCAGTTGAGGAAGTCGAGGCACCCCAGGACTCCGCTGTTCTCGCTGCTGATGGATACCAGTACAAGACCGTCCGTCGCCTGAAGTACCGTCAACGCCGTGATGTATCCGAGATCGCCAACGATTACCTGCCCCCAGCTGAGGAAGTTGCCACGGAAGCCCCAGTTGAGGAAGTCGAGGCACCTCAGGACTCCGCTGTTCTCGCTGCTGATGGATACCAGTACAAGACCGTCCGTCGCCTGAAGTACCGTCAACGCCGTGATGTATCCGAGATCGCCAACGATTACCTGCCCCCAGCTGAGGAAGTTGCCACCGAAGCCCCAGTTGAGGAAGCCGAATCCGCTCAGGACTCCTCTGTTCTCGCAGCTGATGGATACCAGTACAAGACCGTCCGTCGCCTCAAGTACCGTCAACGCCGTGATGTTTCTGAGATCGCCAACGATTACTTGCCTCCAGCTGAAGAAGCTGCCACGGAAGCCCCAGTTGAGGAAGTCGAGGCACCCCAGGACTCCGCTGTTCTCGCAGCTGATGGATACCAGTACAAGACCGTCCGTCGCCTCAAGTACCGTCAACGCCGTGATGTTTCTGAGATCGCCAACGATTACTTGCCTCCAGCTGAGGAAGTTGCCACCGAAGCCCCAGTTGAGGAAGCCGAATCCGCTCAGGACTCCTCTGTTCTCGCAGCTGATGGATACCAGTACAAGACCGTCCGTCGCCTGAAGTACCGTCAACGCCGTGATGTATCCGAGATCGCCAACGATTACTTGCCTCCAGCTGAAGAAGCTGCCACGGAAGCCCCAGTTGAGGAAGTCGAGGCACCCCAGGACTCCGCTGTTCTCGCTGCTGATGGATACCAGTACAAGACCGTCCGTCGCCTCAAGTACCGTCAACGCCGTGATGTTTCTGAGATCGCCAACGATTACCTGCCCCCAGCTGAGGAAGTTGCCACCGAAGCCCCAGTTGAGGAAGCCGAATCCGCTCAGGACTCCTCTGTTCTCGCTGCTGATGGATACCAGTACAAGACCGTCCGTCGCCTGAAGTACCGTCAACGCCGTGATGTTTCTGAGATCGCCAACGATTACTTGCCTCCAGCTGAGGAAGTTGCCACCGAGGCTCCAGTTGAGGAAGTCGAGGCACCCCAGGACTCCTCTGTTCTCGCTGCTGATGGATACCAGTATAAGACCGTCCGTCGCCTGAAGTACCGTCAACGCCGTGATGTTTCTGAGATCGCCAACGATTACCTGCCCCCAGCTGAAGAAGCAGCCGCCGAGGTCCCCGTTGAGGAACCAGCTCAGGATTCGACTGTTCTTGGTGATGACGGATACCAATACAAGACTGTGCGTCGCTTGAGACTGCGTCATCGTCGTGCCTTGTAAGCGCGCCAACTGCTACCTGCCTGTATACGATTAGAGCCTTTTACACGCCCCACCAACTCCTACTAGGTCGTAAGTAAGAATCCTGTTTTTCCATTGTTTAACGATTGAAATCAACAAAATAAATCCAAACGAAAATTGTTATAATATACACACGCCGTGGGTCATTCTTTGTTCCAAGTGAGTGTGCCGAGCGGTTGTACACCTGTCTGCAGGTGGTAGGAGTGAGCAACTGGCTGGGAGTGTACGACGTTTTCATAAATTGTATACCTTTTCGCTTAGTTATGACAGCAACAGTTAAGCTCATGGCTCAGCGCACAAGAACGCAATTATCCAAAAGGGACTCCACGGAGGTTGGCGCAACAGACCGCGCCTTAGTCCAGGGAAGAACTTCAACGAACTCTAACAAATACTTTAAGCTATGCTTTTGAAGATGTTAATCTCATGTCAAGTCCACTTTACACACAACGTTAAGGGTTCGACCAGTGGTGCAGCCAGCAAGCACGGCTAACAAGGACAAAGTCCTTCATTGATTTGTGAGTGTGAGTGTGAGTGTGTGCGTGTGCTGATGTTTGGTGTTGGCAGAAAAAGTTGTTAAGTTAAAAGGCATTTGAACCGCAGCGGCTAGGATTTCGGTTGGGTCTAACAACTTCCTTTGCTGCGGACCCAGCGGCCGGCCAACTAATAATAATTTATCGATCCCCGAGCTAAAGTAGTCACATACGTGTTTCTCCCTATGATTTATGGCGTCCAAAAAACTGCTCTGTATGTGTATGTGTGTGTGTGTGGGTGTGTGTGTGTGGGCGTGCCCCAAAAACAAACTCGGCAAAAGTAAGGTGCCAGCCAGTCCGACAGGCGGACAGCGAAATTGGTTTAATGTGTGGTTAGACAACTTATTTAGCGTTTTTCAAGTGGTTATACAGGGACAAGTGTGGCCAGGTAAACGTATAGCTGCATACAGGTGGGCCCCATTACACATAACGTATATAAATCATGCAATGGCCAAAGAGACGGCTTACTTATTCATACACAAAACGTGACGATAGACGATCTGCATATACATAAAGACACACATAAGTAATTGTATCTGGCTAGGGGCTAGCCCTGGGGGAGTTTCAGCTGGCATCGAGGCAGAGGCACATAAATTAAAGGGCGCTATCAAGGCGACGTTATGGCATCATTAAAGCAATTATCAACGCTAAGTTATCAGCAGAGAGTGAGTGAGCTGAAACTATTTTTTAATGGCCTTGCCAAATGGATATATATATATGTATATATACATATAGACAAATATGCGAACTTCAAAGCGCAAATCACATAAAATTTTATGAATTATTTGAAATATTTTCAATTACTTGAGCCAGTCGAGGGTCGAGTGGACCGGCGAGCTCGAGAGTCACCCCAGTTAGACAAATGGAAGAGCATAAAAAACCGCATCAAGAAATTTGTGCGCCATTCGAGCGTGGAACATTAACACATCCTAACAAGGATGAGTGGATGCGCAAGAGCAAGCATATCTATATGTGGCCGACGTTCGACTACATAAACAGCGCAATGAAAGTGAAAATACGAGCACAGCAACTGCTTCAATATTTAGCTTGATTAAAATTCAAAAGGTCTTAAGTTCACAAGAACAGCAAAGCTCAAGTTTTGTTTTCATATTGTACCCTGGGGCGATATGGGCAGACGAAGGCTCAATTAGTTTATATATTTTCCTTATCAGGAATAGTTAACTTAGCTTGAAAGCAAAGGAAGTTAGAGAGTATAGGAGAAATATAATTTTTGTGGATTCAAGCAATGACATCTCTAGATCTAGATATCTCTGGATCAAGTCACATCCATATCTCATACCTTAGCTAATCAAATAGTTTCCTACTTCAATCATGTACAACGTATCTTCTAGTCGAGCATTCCCCATTAAAGCATTTCTGCTGGTACTCTTTTGGGTTTAGCCATAATTCAGCATTTATGGCGTCATTATCACAAATGCCGAGGGTGATCTAATAAGCAAAACAGCGACTGGCCTCCCCGCTGCATGCCACGCTCAGAGGCAGTGGGTGCTGGCGGGCAGAAATCAATTTTGAGGAGCTGAGCTCCCTGATTAGCCCGCACATGCAAATAAACAGGGGGATCAGCAGCTGCTCGTGCTGGCCAGCTGGAAAAAAAAATGAGGAGAAGAAGAGCTGGGCGGATGCTGTTTGCAGCTCGCATTACTAAGTAAGCCCGGACATGGTGTAGGACGTGAGACTTTGGAATGGTAAAACATGCAGCAGGCAGCAACAATTTTATGGCCACAATATAATTTATTCAATGGCATTTCGGCGTTCGGGGAGCGCACATGACAAGCAATTGACATTTTTGTGACTTTTGAAAACTATAAAATGTGCAGCCAGAGCAGACCAGAAGCAGACCACGAGCAGACCAGGCAAGGCAGGGCGTAATGATGACGGCCATAACGAGCTGCAGAGAGGCTGGCTTTGAGGGCAGCGTGGTAGCCCACACGAAACAGTTGTTGTTCGACAAAATAATAAAGTTGCGCTTGATTATGTATTTCTTACACTCGCTCTCGCTCCCCCCCCCTCTCCCTCTCTGTCACTGTGAAGAAGTAAATATCAAAGACCAAATACGACAACAACTAAACTAAAATTGTCAGCGTCATATGTAGCAGGACTTACAGCACATTAAATATACCACCCACAAACAACAAGCTGCTGCTGCTGCTGCTCCACACAGACAGCGCCACAAGGACAGCGGCTAAGGACATTGACGATGTCAGAGCAACGCCCATTCCTTGCTTCAGTTACTCCACTTCGTTCGCCATTTGTGCCGTATGCCGGATATCCTTTTTGACATGTCATTAAATTTTATATACACAATAATTTTTCACAATTTGCTTTATGGCCATTTTAAGAGTCTGTCCGATGTGTGCGTTGAATATATTATATATACATATATATACCAAAAAGCAGACAGAGACAGAGCCAGAGACAAGGAGAGCAAGAGAACAGCGCGCGCAAACAGCAATAACAAGTAGAATTTATTGAAAGTAGTTACACTTGGCCAGAACTATCAAAGACTTCGAGTGGCAGCTCAATTTTGATGCATGCTTAAGACTCCAAATAAAAATACTTTTACATTTTCCATATACCTTGCGAAAGTTGGTCACATATATCAAGTCTTAAAAGGGAGGTAAAGTAAGCTGTAGCTCGATCTTCAAGTAAACGAGTTAAGTCCGAAGGGAAAGTTGGGTAATATATTTTAAGTAAATTTTTAAGTATTCAATAGAATATAAATATAAAAAATAAAAATATATAAATTAAAATTAAATTATTGCATCTACCCCCTCTTAAATCTAGAAGAGATTTTAAGCATCTCTTCACTATGTATTATCCCCATAATAATCTGCCATAAAATTGAGCTAATTAGTACAACAATTAGCATTAGGCACTCAATTGGGCTTTAAGTTGATGGTACCATTTCAATTTGTACTTTTATGGCCGTGGCTGCTTAAGCTCGTCGTATGCCATACGATATGGCCTCGTCCCATATACAGATCCCATTGCTAATCAGTTTCTAGCCTCCCAAATGTCAAACCAACAAACCACAATATGATTATTGCTCAAACTCTGGCAATAAAAACAAATGCAGTCAGCTAGAGACAGAGAGAGAGAGAGAGAGAGAGAGAGAGAGAGAGAGAGAGAGAGAGAGAGAGAGAGAGAGAGGGAGAAGAAGAGTAGAGCAAACAGAATTCAAATTTAGCATTCTATATAATTTTACGGTCATTAAATATTATTTCAAAATCGAAGCCGCACAGATAGGGGAGGAACTTAAGCCTTTGTCTGTTGGTTTTCACTCGGTTGTGTTTGTTTTTCTCATTGCTGCATCTTATCCCTGCGGCAGAGCTGTCGAAAGTAGCTCAAATGAACTGGTTACTGAAATTAATAAGGAAATGGAACTTTAGCTGGAACTGGAACTGAACAACTCTGGATTTCCTCCTCAAACTGAACTATATATTCCAAGCTCTATTCATTCACTTACTTTGTCGCTTCACTTAACTTGTCTGAAAGTTCCTGAAAAGCTCAAAGAACGAAAACTTTCTCTCAGTTCGTAAAAGAATAGCTCAAGTTGTTCATTAAATGGAACTATAATTCGCAGCTCTAATGTCCGGCAAAATGTGGAATTGGTAGAATTAGACATTTTATTATGATACAGTGGCTGCTACTAGCTATCGACTGCTGCCTGCTGCCTGGCGCTTGCTGCTTATTGCCTGCTGCCTGCTGTCTGCTGCCCGCTACCCGTTGACTGCAGAGTGAAGTGTTTCGGTCTTGGTTTACAATCGATTTGGCATTATGTGGCATTATATAGGAAACCGAGCCAAAGCAACTGAGAGCAAACGCAAATCGAGTCGATGCAAAAGTGAACTTCAAAAGGGCTTCGCAGTGGCAGCTGAATATTTGTTCTAGGGCGACGCGGCGAAGCTGCACTGGCAACGTTAGCATGCCACAAGAACTCAAGGATTCAGCCAGGACACAGCTTCAACTGTCATCCATATATATATATATATATATATATATATATATATATGTAGTAGAGACTCACTCTTTGGCAATAAAGGAAATCTTCTTACAAAACATTCGCTTAAGTTTATTCAAACAAACTTAGATAACACACACGCACACACACTTACACACACTTACATACACGCACACACATATAGGGAGACTTGTGTGCAGACAGAGACAAAGACGCTTCAATCAGTCAAGCGGAATAAGCAGCGCCGCACGAGCAATCGTACGGCCTGAGCGAACTTTTCCACCTACATGCTAGGACCCCAGCCTCAATTACAATGCCTTTTGTTTTACACACACACACTCACAAATACATATAAAAATATGTGTATGTGTGTGTGTGTGTGTGGCTAGGGTAAACGCTCCACTTTCTCTCTCATTTCGTTGGCCATTTTGTGTTTTGCTACGTTTGCTTGGATTAAATGTATGGCCGAGTAGCAGTTCAAAACCATGATTACACTTCAATCTATTTTCCTGCCAGTGTCTCTTTTAGCTTGGCCATTTTGTTTTATGTCCTCTGTGTGTGTGTGTGTGTGTCGGTGTGGGTGGCTAAAATAAGCAACAGAAACAACAAAAAATGGCATTGTGTTAAGAAAAATGCGTTTCAAAGAGATATAAAATGTTAACATGACCAAAAGACTATAGCCACAGCCCGGGCAACCCGCCCAACGTATTGGATATAAAACATTGAATTCAATCAAAAAGGATTTAGTTGTAGCTGCCTCGCTGCTGGGGTGGGCGTGCCTGTGTGTGTGTATGTGTGTGAGCAATGGGTTACAACGGCCTGCCTTGACCTTGCGCCTGAAAAGCAAGAAATTCCGCGCTGCCACGTGCCCAGAACAACTCGTCTCTCGAACGCTATAAAAATACAACAACAGCAAAAAATACATACCCCTACCAGCAGAGAACTAGTAATATGTGGCAGTAAAGTATGTTCATGTCCTCGCATTATTTTGGGCCATAAAAAGCGTTCAATTAAATCATTTTGCAGCAAATGGGTTAATAACAGATGCAAAAGTGATGAGATGGGATTGGGATTTATGTGAGTGAATTGGCTGGAGTTGGGAGTTTTATTGAGCAGTAGTTGAGAGAGGTTAGTCGCGTTAGAGGAGTGTCTAAAGTGTAAGTTGTGAGAGGTGGACTTAGTTTACTTAAGTCATAATCTATCGAGATATTCTTTGGCCAACTCTTGTACGATGCTTTCTCCAATTTTTAGCTCGATATAACTGGCTATTGTACAGTCCAGCAGCTGAGGCAAAGAGTCTTCAACTTAACAATTTAAATCCACCACAATCTATTTTTGCATATCTCAAGTATTCCTGCAGTAGCCTTAAGCAAGTATTTCCCTATCTAATTCAAAGTAAAAGCAAAAGCAATGCACTTAAGGGAAAAAAATCTGCGATCTATAAAACTGTTGCATGCTTTCAGGCGGGCATTAAAATTCAATGGCAGCCATTTTGGAAGTGTGTAAAAGAGATTTTGCAGCAATTTGCAGCCAATGCATAATTAAGTTATTGTGAAAACAGCAACAGCAACAAAAACAGAAAAGAGTAAATGCTAACAGCATTAACTAAACTTGGAGCGAGGACAGGAAACGTGCTTGGTCGGGCGACAGAGGGCGCGGCAGCTGGGAGTTTAACCAACCAAGCGACAACCAACCAGTTGGCAGTAGAGCTCGACTGCTCTCATCCGCTGCAGAGTTCGTCTGGCCAACCACCACGAGACGTGGCAATGCGTGTGCACCAAATTCTGGCTACGCCGTCTGCCGGACACCCGCAGCCGTAGAGTCATAGGCAGAGAGTCCGTGCCGTGGAATTATATTTCCTATGGGCGGTATTTCGAGGTCCGCCTCTTGCACACACAACTGCCGGCGATTGCTCAGACGTTATAATTTGCAATCATGTTGAGTGCAGCGGCGTCGGCGACGTCGACAGCGACGACTCATTGCCCAAAAAAGGGGGTTGTCCAGTCCTGAGCCCGGCTCCTGCCCCGGCTACTGTTTCCTGATCCTTACCCCTCGTCGTATGGCTGCTGCTGCTGCGGCAAGTGGTTGTTGACTGCCTGATGCTTAGCAAGGTCTTAGCTGTTATTATGCTCATGTGTCACTTTTACAGTGCTGCCAGGACATATGTGACTCTCGCTCTCTCTCTCTCTCTCTGTCTCTCTCTCTCTCTCTCTCTCTCTCGCTCTGGCTCTGTGTGTGTATATGTATGTGTGCGTGTCTTGCTGCACTGTTCATATTTTATTCAACATTTGCCTGCTCTAGTGGATTTCCTGCTCTCTCTCTCTCTCTCTCTCTCTCTCTCTATCTCTCTCTCTGTCTCGCTTTCCCTCCTCTCAGCACCTCTCAGTTTTTATGGCGTCTACAGACATTTTGCCAAGTTAATCTCCGGTTTGTTTTTCTGATAATGGGTTTGTCAACGCTACTTTGTGAGGTCCTCTATTTGAATGCCAGTTCATCTGTCTATCCAGGCGTATGTCTGTCTCTGTCTATCTCTCACTCTCTCTGTCTGTCTGTCGTCTGCGTACGTGCGTGAGTCTGTGTGTCTGTATGAATGTGTGTTTGTCTGCCTCTGACCTAGGCGCGTACGTATTTCATATTTAAACTGCAAGGCCAAAAGCGAAGGAAAAATGTGCAATGCCCAACTGTCAGATACCCTGTACCTAGCTATTAGCTGCTCATACAAAGCTATTGATATACTTGCCACCCAAAGCTACGTTTACTCTCTGTCTCTCTTTTCTCTCTCTCTCTCTCTCTCTCTCTCTCTCTCTCTCTCTCTCTCTCTCTGATATATCTATCTCTATCTATAAGTGGACATGAGATCTTTAATATACCCATTTGAACTTTATTTATAGAGTATATGCAGCTAGTGCTTAGCTGGGCTAGTAATTTGCTTGTCATCAACTAACAACTATCTTAGCATAGACTAGCATATACCCTGTAATGACTATGACTTGCACATACCCTCTCAACTTACCCATTTCAGCTGCATTTAAAGTACTACCAGCTCGACTGATCGACTATAATATACCCTGTAATTTATATAAATGTCACAATCCAGCATATGTCCACTTCAATTGTAATTTTTATATAATTACTGAACTTCTCTCATATATAATTTACACATTAAACGTATTCAATATCAATTTGAATTCATTCCCTTCTCATCTTCGATCCCTTTGCTACGTGTCAATCCTCCCTTGTTGTCGTTTGGCTTTGTCGCCGTCGGCGTCGGCGTCGTGTCGCAGCAGCCCAACTCGTTTTGCGGCATTTATATTAAAATGGTGTTGCTTCATTTCAGCCACGCCCACAAATTTAAGCATATACACGCCCCAAAATTAATCAAGCTGCTGCTGAAATTCTGCACTGTCATTTTTCGGGTAGCTGCAGCAGCAGCCCTCGACTCCAGCTTGCCACCTGCCAGGACGCACAATCCTCGGTGGGCGTTGCTGTGCGTGACTTGAGGCAACACTGTACAGTGGCCACTGGCACTGGTTGCTGCTTAAACGTCTACCAAAAGCTATGTATGTCTGTGTGTGTGTGTTGACTGTCTTATGTCGAGCTGGCAGCCAAACCCAAACTGCAGCTGATTTTGACAAGCTCAATTAGAGGCGGGCGCTCAAATGCATTCAGATTTTGGGGCTGAGATTGGATTTGGGGCTTGGCTTGTTGGGGACTTTGGTAGTTTTTGCAGCGCATTCAACGATATTAAATTAATTGCACTTTTAAGCAGATTGCAGCGCTATTAAACAGCTCAGCCAAAAGAGCCAAAGCTGTTGAACACAAACAGCGAATGCACTTGGAGAAATTGAAGTGGTGCTTGGGGTGTTTATATATAGATATTTAATGTTTATGTATAGATATTTAAATGAAGCTAAAAATTTTAAATAATTGATATATGTATGTATATATTTATTTACAAATCATTTGCTTACTCTATTCAAGCAGAAGAGCCAAAAGTGAAGATAAATGAAGCTAGAAAATCCGAGCATTTTAAATCAATTTACATATGAATATATAAATATTTAAGTTTATTTGCAAATTAATTTAAAATATTAGAAAAATTGACATTAATTTATGTAAATACACTTTTAAATTTATTTGCATATTCTCTTCAATAAAAATAGTTCAAAATGAAGATAAACAAGCTGGAAATATAATTTAAGAAAATTGCAAATTAATTTATATAAATTTCAGTTTTATTAATGTCAAAAGAAACACTAATCAAAGACTAATTTTGCATAAAAATATTATATATATTTTTTTTTCTTTAAATATCTTTTCACTCATTTGCCACCAATTGGAAAATCCCATGCTTGGAGATTTATTAAATTTCCTTCAAGCCAGTTCGATTGCGACTCAGTGAACATTTTCTTCGGGTGCACAGTGCAGCGGGCAACAAAGCGAGCATTAATAGCTGCAGCTTAAGCAGTTGCCAGCAGCAAACCCAATCCCAATGCCAAACCCGATCCCAAACCTTGGCCAACATTGACTTCAATTGCACGCGCAGGTGGATAGAGGTGGGCTAGAGAAGGAAATGGGTTGTTTTCCAGGATCCACACGTTGCACTCAAGATGATAATCATGTTTACGTGGCGCAAGTTAAATTGCTAGCGTAATGGACTAACAGCAGGTGAGAGAAAGCTGCTGCTGCTGCTGCTGTTGGCTCTCAGCTCATGCGTGCCTTCAGCTGTCAGCAGCATATTTGGAGCTGCTGCTGCTGCTGTTGCTTCTGCTTGCAAGTGGCCAACGAGGCTGGCAAAAAAACGCATTTGTTTGGCCGAAACGGATCGCAGATCCCACGTCCTGCTGCTGCTGCTGCTGCTCTTGTTGCTGTGCGCTTCAGTGGACAACTGAATATGCAAATTGAATTGAGCGTATTATCGACGAAGGCAGCGACGTTGCCATCTGCAGGTAAGCTGCCGCCCAGCAGCTGCCTGCCCCCCCCCCCCCCCTCCAGCCAGTCATCAACATCAACATAATCGCTCAAGCCAAGGGATTTGCATGCCATTGTGTAGGTGTGTGCGGGAGGGTGCGCGAGTGTGCGTGTGTGTGTGTGCGGGGGCCAGTTAAGATGGCAAATGGTGCACAAAATTAAAATTTTAATGGGCAGCAGCTGCCGCTTGTTTTGGCTCTGGCTCTGGCTCTGGCTTTGGCTCTGGCTTTTGGCCCAAACAATGGCTAAGCAGCTGCAGCGCTGTGCTTAAGTTGGCAAGGCGCATGCAGGGCGCTGATCAAAAATCATTGCATACTTTCGAGCGGCACATGAATACGGATGAATACGAAAGCATTGCATACTTTTCGGCTGCAGTTGAAAAGCAACGGAGTCGATAGAGTGGAAGTTGGAATATGTTTGAGGGCAATTTGATAAGATTTCGATGACATATAAATCTCTATTTAAAATCTAATCTCCGCTTAATTACTGAGCACCTAAAGCAAAATCTTGTTTTGATTTAATGCGATTTATGTAATGCTCAAGCAATTGAGCTTAAATGCAATTAAAACATACTTTGAGGCCGCAGACAAATGAAAATGAATTTATTTAGCTAATTATATTACTCACGCCCTAGCTCTCACTCTCTCCCATACTCTCTTTCTTCGACATACTCTGCTTTGGCTGCTTCGGTGCTCAATTCTCTTGCTGATTGACGCACGTAAACAAAAAGTGCGCCAAGTGCCTACGGCGGGGCAGCAATAGACATGCATATATATTTCTATATACATATGTCTGTATATATCTCTATCTGTATCTGTAGCGTCGTGTGGCCGCTAAGCACACCGCTGGCCAGTCAACGCCGAGCGCTGAGCCCGAGCGGCCGCGAGTTTCACTCAACAGCAAAAGCAAAAAAAAAAACCAACAAAAAATGATTATAAAATTAGCGCTATGTAAAAACGGAAAGCCAAATCAACTTGGAGAACTGCGCCGGCACATTGGTTGCCAATTCTTGCTGGAATACAGGCACACACACACAGCTGACCATGCCCACAACGCCGCCCAGTCGTCGCGAGCTGCTGCGCAACGTTGAGAGCTTACGCGGACGCGTTTGTCAAATATTAAATTGTGTTATTAATTTGCACATTGAATTTTTGGTAATTGAACGAAGCAACAACAAAGACGAAAGCTTGAAAAAAGCGCATAAAATGTAATTCGTGTCACATGTCGAGTGCATAAGTCATGCGAAAGGGCGAAAGACTGAGAGCGACAGAGAGAGGGACTGAAAGAGAGTGAGAGAGACTGCCGTGTGTGTGAGTTTATGTCAAATAACATTTGTTGTTGAAAGCTCTCGGCAATTGATATGACACACACCAGGCAGACATGTCAACTATTTATTTGAATTTGTATGCCCTACTTGAAGGGTATAATGGAATTCAATTGTATTTGGTAACCCAATGAAGTGCGGAGATCTGTTATAGAAAATACTCAACTGAGGGATCATATGAAGTTGCCTACATACCGTTAAGTAGGGAGTATAAAGGATAATACATCTTCTACAGACACTTTACTTATCGCTACTATAAACTTGACTTGCATTTGGTAACACTTTCAAGTGCATAGGCATATAACATATACTCTTCATGTAAAAGAAAAACCAGTCTGTACCTCTGTCAGTCTGTTTCGGAGCTCATTTTCAGCATTTGCTTGACAAAACTCTATAGAGAATTGTATTACTATAACAAATATTACAGATATTTATTAAAAATTCTATACCTAGTACAGTTAGGGTATCTACCAGTCGTTTACTCCCCTACCATAACACTTGACTCGCTTTTATTTACATGTGGCCTGCTGTTATCGTAGCTCGGCTTTCTTTTCAGCTTGCAGTTATCAGTTATTAACTGTTATCAGCAGCTGTAAAGTGTCGTAAATGCTAACACCTACACCCTGACCACCTCCCTCCCTCTCTCTCTCTCTCTCTCTCTCTGTAGTAATGAAGTTCCCCTTCCTCAGTTGAATTGTTAACAGTTGCGACACAGATTTCGTACAAGTTAATGCAATTATAGCCTGGCTATTGGGCGCAGCTACACACAATATGGAACACACTCGCAGCCGCCTCTGTTGACAGCCCGAACAATGGGCAATTATTGAGAGAATTCGCATAAATTATGAAATGTCGGCAAGATCATGAAATCTTTATGAGCCAATCAAAACTATGAGAAAGAGATTTCATTATGCCAATAATAATGAAAACTTGCTTTGCATATTTGCCATTTGCCTATAGCCATATAGTCATTATCTAACCCACTGTAAGTGGGCGTGCTAAGGGGGGCGTGGCTTCTGGCTGACATGCATTCTGACATGGAGCTTAGTTTGCGTGGTTCAGAGCATTTGCTAATTGGTAGCTAATAGACAAAAGGCGAACAGTAGTAGGTGGCAAATGCATAGATTTTAGCTAACTGAAATCCGAGCTGTCAACGGCGAGTGCATATGCCACAGTCATACCCTGTAATTAGTTTAGATGGCTAGGGGTGTGTTTAGGGGCTGTTCAGTTGACTAAAGGCAGATTGAGCTGGCTTGATGACTGGCTATAGGTAGTATGAGTTAGTAGTCTGAGTTATTAGTGGTATTGTCATTAGTATCAGTCTTTTTATTATCATTAATATTATTATTATTTCTTAAGTATAAGTATTAACATTATTATATTAGTTTTATTGTTATCAATATTATCATTATCATTATCATTATCATTATTATCATTATCATTATCATTATCATTATCATTATTATCATTATCATTATCATTATCATTATCATTATCATTATTATTATCATTATCATTATCATTATCATTATCATTATCATTATCATTATCATTATCATTGTCATCATTATAATTATTATTTTGAAAAAATCAATATCAATCAATATCAGCATATTTTATATTATTCATCTTCTTATAATTATCATTATCATTATTATCATTATAATTGTTATTATTTACATTTCAACTTTAAACATTTCAATATAAACACACTCAACTCCCAGCCTTAAAGGCCTTACACAAAACTATATTTACATCCAGCGTTGAAGGACAAAAACATTCAAGAGGCTATCTGCTCGTCGATCACTCTTATCTAAAGTAGCACTTACCTGTTTAAGGCCTCCAGCCCGGGGCTATCAAAGAGCGTAACGGTGTCATTTGATACCGGGTCGGACGCCTCGCGTCTCGCCCTCACGCAAATCGAGCAAACTAAGCGATTTAAATTTAATCTGATTTTCAATCGCACCCCTTGCGGGTGACTTTGCAGGTGCTCGAATCGAATGTGGCCGCATTGCTGGACGAGGTGAGATGCCTGAACGATGACTACGCCGAGGTGCAGCGCTTGGATGCGCTGATCGAGGCGTTGCGGGACTACAATGGACCCACCATATGCCACGAGTGGCCATATCCTTTGATTTTCAAGGGCACAATCGACGAGGCACACGTCGCACAAATACTCAACTCAACGGAACTGGTTCCGGAACCAGCGCCAGCCAGTGCCAAGGATGGGCTATTAATCCAGTCTGAACTGGAAGCGAGTGAGATGGCTGGCTTAGCCAGGCGCTCAAAACTGTGGCGGCTCACGCGAACTAGATCAGCGCGCAAGTCAAAAGGAAGTAGTATAAGCTGATGAACTGGTGGGAGTCGAAATCACGGAACTAGCTCAGCTGCGGGAGTAACACAACGAACTAGTCTAAGCTGATTGAGAGGTTCGTTTCCCCTTTATTTACATAAGTCTGTTTTAGATTAGTTTCTTTATATTCTATGTCAAGGAATACCAAAAATATACGTGTTTATGCCTAAGCGATAAATGTCAACATAATGTGTTGTCGGTTTCTGTTCCGTCTAATTGACTGCGGTCAATCGGCAGATTTTGCTTTGCCATTGAGACATCAACTACGCGGGGGGCCTTTGCCGCATCTACCTCCATCCACGTGGTGCGTAACCGCAGGCGTCGCATTCAAGATTTTTGCGGCGCTGCCAGCAGCAGGCATTGCTTTTGACATGAGACTGCGGCTTAGATTGAGATACAGCCTGTTAAAAAAAACACAGCCGCAGTCGCCATCTCGAACTGGAGAACCGCAACAGGTTGCCGCATCTAATTAAAATGACCTCCTTTGTTAAAGTTCTTAATACCCTAGCAAAGGGTATGCTAATGCCTATATAAATATATCAAAAATCAAATCAAATCATCGCTTAGAAGTTGAATTTTTCAATATATAGATGGAAGTTTTTCTATGAGCAAGTATTTCTTAATAGCCTCATAAAGTTTTATAGCAAAACAAAGAACTATTGAAAATTGAATTCAGGTTATAATGCTTCCTTTAGTTATCTTAATCAAACCACAATCTGACAGGCCTTACTACATATACTTCACTTTAATAGGTTTACAAAACCATACACAATTTGTCTAACATATCTAATTACTTCCTGATTCATATCAATATAAAATAGTCTCTCAGAATTAGTTCTGTTGAGCTGATGAGCTACAGAACTTGTTCAGTGAGCAGTGAGCAAAACAGTTCACGACTCTAAAGTGAAAGCTTTAACTGGAACTCTTAATTTCTTTATCAAATAAAAAGGGAACTTGTGGAACTAGTAAAAAAATGAACTAGTTGAACTAGTGAACAAAAGAACTAGTTCATTGGCTAAATTAATTTAAAAATCCAGCTGACCTTCTCAACAAACAGTTATCTAAAATACATAATTGAACTAGTGAACAAAATGAACTAGTTCAACAGCTCAAAAACATAAACAATTGAACCGAACTTATCTCAACTTAAGCGCCAATAAACAACTCCATCTCTATCTACATATGCTAATTATAGGGTATTTCATGGTCGTTCATTATTTTCCTGTTGATAATATTGTTATTGTTTTTGCCTCGTTACTTTTGTTGTCGCGTTATTAATTATACATAAACCCGGAGAGAAGTAAAACAATAATAAAGCGCTTCCAACATAGTTGTGTGTGTGTGGGCATATGTGTGAGAGAGTGTGTTGTAGTGTGTGTAAATGCTTTTGTTTGCTGTAAATTATTCATAACGGTATTATCAGCTTTTCTGCGCGCTGCCTGGTTGATTAAATTGCTCGGCGAGCGCTGAGCGCTGGGCCAAGGAAGAGCAACGAAAAGCTAATGATGCCACACAGACACAGACCCAGTGGGTGTGTGAGAGTGTGTATGTGAGTGTGTGTGTGAGTGTGTGTAAATAGCTCACACACAGCGGTCACTCTCGCTCTCTCTCTCTCTCTCTCTCTCTCTTCTCTCTTCTCCCTGCCTCGCTCTATCTCTTTTTACCACGCAATTTTTCTGCACAATTTATCAACTCTTCTATGCGATTGTGTCTGCCTCTGTCTCTGTGGCTTGGTCAGGGACAATTGCAGCAGCGCGCCATAATTATTTAAAAAAAGAAATAAAAAGCAGCAACAACAATTGAGATAATGAGCACGAGCTGAGCGAAAGTGAAAATATCGCCAAGGTTGGCAGACGAGTGCGTTGAGGTTGAGGGTGTCAGGGCGCAAGGGGTCAAAGGTTGGGGCAACGCTGCAGTCTTTATCTGTGGCACGGGACAACAACAATTTAAGCAAGCTTTTGAAACATGCAAAAGTCTGAAAAATTAATGGCCCAAAAGGATGTCAACAACAGGAGCTTCGGTTAGCCCCGCGGCGAGCGGCAAGGGCGCGGCCTATCAATGACAATGGCATTAAATAAACCAACGACGAAATGCAATGGCCAACAATTTTCCAAAGTTTATGCAACTTTTGCAACTTTAAACTTGAGGCAAATTGTTGCGCAACACTCGAGAAAAGAAAACTCTGAAAGCAACTGGTGGTAAGTGCTGGAAGGAAGATACGGATGGTAAGCGGAAGGAAGGGCTTCACAAACTTATCCAGAATTAGCTGGCAATAAGCTGACCATTGTGCGAAGTTCTGGGTGGAACTAGTTCATATTTTATGCCTTTGAGAATAGTTTTGTGGAGCGGAATGTGAAAGGAAAGGCCCTATTGATTCCTGATCGGGGTAGAGAGAAAGGGTGAGAGAAGGTGGAGGGCGAGATAGCATGATAGAGAGAGAGGTAGTACGATAAAGAGAGAGATAGTATGATGTAGAGAGAAATAGTTATAAATGGAGAAAGAGATAGAATGAACGAGAGAGCGGGAGAATAGTAGAGAAAGCCATAGTGAAAGGGAGAGTAAATGAGATAGAGAGAGAGAGTAATAGAGTTTTTTCTCAAGGCGGAGAAAGAGCGGGAGAAATAAAAAAGGACAGACGTCTACAGGAACAATTCTCTCTCTCTCTCTCTCTCTCTATAGACATATATATCTATCTTTCTCTTACTCTTTATACCTCTCTCTATATGTCTCTATATGTTTTTCCTGCTTTACATCTCCCTCTCTCTCTCTCTCTCTCTCTCTGCCTCTTTCATTCGCTCTCACTCTCTCTTTTTTCCTCTTTCCCGCTCCATCCATTTGCTCTCTTTCTATTTCTATGTATATACATATGTCCCATGCTCTCTCTCTCTCACTCTATCTCTATCTATCTCTCTCATTGCCTTTCCTTATATATCTCTTGTTCACATTCTCTCTCGATATCTATATCTTCCCCTCTATCGCACTCTCCGTCTCCTCTTTCTCTCTTCCCATTGCATTTCTCTTCTAGCAACACACACTTCTTCCATTGTTTCGCTTACTCAATTACCGTTACACGATTAAGAAATCCTTGCACTTGCTGTGCACTTGTTGCTGTCCTCGTCTGGTTCATTGAACGCAACGGCAACAATAACAATTATCGTGATGGGCCTTAAACTTGGCTAACTGCCTGGCCTGGGCTTGCCTCAACTCCTTCCCCCACTCGCTCTCACCCACTCGCCCCACTGCCTTGGTTGCCAATCAACAGTCGAGTTATTGAACCCTTTGGAGCAACTGCAATTAACAGCCCAGACATTGAGGCAGCTCCTGTTGCTAGTTCGTACGAGGATAAAAAAAATATTTGCCAACGCACGCACATTCGAATCGAAGTTTTCCGTTTTTGGTTTATGCTCGTCTTTTTTATGACAACAATTAAATTCGAGTTGTTGCTGTGTCTTCGATTTGGCAATGGCCAAAAGGGACACTCGCAGCAGAGCTTAACGGGCTTTGGCTGCTGCTCTCTTCTGCCTTGGCTGCGCTGTGGTGCGTGCTAATTGTTGAGTGGCTCCAACTTGACGAATGCATATGCCCATCTCTCACTCAGTCTCAGTCTCAGTCTGGCTGCGTTTGTCACATGCAAAAGCCAGAAGGGCGTAGCAAAAGAATAGCAGCAGCAGCAGCAACAGCAGCCAGACAGGCGAACTGGCACGTGAATCCATTATGCTGGCAGCCAATTATGTGCGTGTCTTTCCACTCAAAGCTCGTTCGCAGTGGGTGGGTGGGTGGTGTTGCCATACGCAATCCTAACTGCTTTCATCAGCAACAGTCATAACAACAACAGCAAAAGCCTGCAAATATGTTTTTAATGCAAACGACTTTGGCTCTTGTTGCACGGCCAAGGTGAACGCTGAGCGCGCTTAGCTAAAGGCAATGCCAAAGTTAATACAACTACTTAAACTTAATAATCTTTTAATGGAGCACTCAAAATAAATATAAAAGAGAAAATTTATTTGATTTAAAAGAATTTCTTTCTGCACAGGCAAAGGAGTGCATATAAACTAACAAAATATGTATAATATATGCATAGAATATATTATTCTAAGCAGTAGCAATGGAAGTCGATTTCAGAAAAGTATCTAGAAGAAACGAATCGAAGTAAGTTCCTTTGAGTCAGTGCTGAGCAAAGATACGCTTCGCAATGGCAGCTCTAGTTCTATTTGATGAACTAGTTCAATTACTGCTTTACTTTATAATCCATTTCAGTTACTAGTTCGGAATGGAATGAACCGAACTGTTGACTGAGCAGTAATAACGCCTATAAGTTCATTTGAATCAGTTTCTTCGGACTAGGTATGCTAGGATCTATCCTAGGCTATCTATAGCCTCGAGGATAGTTTGATGAATTTTCTAAGTAAGAAAGACACGAAAAACATATTTATTTAATTAGGTTTTTATTTTTTTTAAATATTTATTTTAAAATAATTTTTTTTAAATTTTTTTTTAGTATTTTTTTTAAAACAATTTTTTTTTATATATTTTTTTTTTAAACATCAACTTAAAGTCAAACTTTCAATAATATTTCGGCTAAATAAAAGCAGAAAAAAATCAATAAACTCAAACTATTTATTTAATTAATTATTAATTTATTTTATTTTTATTTTTAAAATTTTAAAATATTTTTTTAACATTAAAAAAATTGTTTTTTAAGTTTATTTAAACAAAATGGCTAGAATTCAACTTGAAGATCAAAATTTCGTTGTTATTCAGGCTAAAAGAAAATCAGAAAAAAACTCAATTAAATTAAACTATCTTTATCTTAATTTTCCTATCTTTATATTCATTCTTTTCTATCTGCCTATCTTTAGCTTCATTTCTTCACATATCTGGGCATTCTCTTAGGCAACCCTCTCCAATGCAAGCTCTATTAATGTCGATAGGCCGTAGAGAACCTGTGGTAGCGCCCAATGAAAATGCAAGCAGAGGAAGGCAATGTTTTGGTATGTTTAGAAGACAGAAGTAAAAGCGGATGTCAGTTCAACCTAATATACGAATGAGGGACTGTCGCTCTGTCCGTTTGTCGCTTCGACTGCCGCCCTAAAAGCGCTTTAAATAAACAAACTAATAGCGAAAATCACGAAGCAATAGGCATGGTAATAACTAAGTGAGTTAGTGAGAGAGAGAGAGTGAAAGAGAGAGCAAGAGAGACAGAGAGAGAGAGAGAGAGAGAGAGAGAGAGAGAGAGAGTAACCGAGCGAGCGACCGAGCTGTCTGCCTACTGTCTTCTGCAGGTCTATGGCAACCGGGGCCAACGATTCGCTCAAGGTGTGTGTGTATAACCCGAATAAACAAACTAATAAAACATGCCCATGCCCTTTGGCAGACCAAAAGCACAGAGAAGCAAAAAAAAATATAAATAAAAAAATAGCTCAAAGACTGAAGCAGCGAGCAGCAGCGAGGAGCTCTCCATAGGAGCAGCAGCAGCAGCAGCAGCAGGAGCAGAGCAAATCGAACGCTAATTGAAAATCGCATAGAAGAGCAGTCGAATAAAATACAAAATTAGATAACAGTCGAGAGGAGCGAAGGCGAAAAGCGACTTACAGCTGGGTAAGTGGGCGACGGCCAATGCGTTTGACCAATTTGACTGAAAAGGACTCGCTCCTGGCAGGATAAGCGGACAACGATTATGCAACGCCGTTGGCTGCCTTGTTAAGAGTGCGAAATCATGTCCCCGCCTGTTGAGGAAACGTTTGTGCACGAGCCGCGATTATGAAACACAAAAGTGGAAGTCAAGGCGCAGAGCAGCAGGACGACAGGAGCAGCACGTCCTGCGGCAGCTGGAGCGGGAGTGGGGGCGGTGGCGGGACAAGCTGCGGCGGCGGCGACAATTGCCAGGCGACGCACGCTGATGTCCATGGCAAAATGTCAGGGTAGATCCATGCTAAACGACGATCCAATTGAGCCACAACAACAGCAACAACAACCACAGCAACAACAACAACCACAACAACCACAAAACTATTTACCTCAAACATCTTTGCTGAAAATCGAACCGTTCGTTCCTAGCTTCAATCAGCGTCTGCGCCGGCGGCCCATCGGCCGCTCCCACAGCACCCTCAGCCACAATGCCATACAGAAGCGAGCGGCCGCCGTCGCTGCCGCCGCAACCACCCAGCAACAACAACCACCCACTGAGCTGCAGGTGGGCCACGGCCAGTCGCAGCAGCAGCTGAAGCGCAGCTATGCCGCCGCAGCCCAGCTGCGCAGTCAGCAGCGCCTGCAGCGCGGCACCGTTACGCGCCAGCGCTCCAAGTCCACCTCCTCCTCGGCGGCCTCCAACAGCTGTCGGCCAGCCACATCGGCCACCACAGCGGCGGCTGCTGCACCACCGGCGGCTGTTGGCGCTGTGGTTAGTGCGCCCACGCCGCACACGCTGGTGGGCAGCACGGGCGGCACGCTGGTGAGTGGTGCGATTGTGACGCCACAGCCGAACGGCATCTGTCGCATTCAGCGGCTGCCCAAGGAGCGCGAGGAGCTGCCCGATCGCATCAACTACGATCGTAGAGGCCTAACCGCCATACCCATATTCGAGCAGGAGCCCAATCTGCGGCTGCTCTCGCTGCAGCACAATCTGATCAACACGTTCCACATACCCAAGGAGCTGCCAGTGGTGGTGCCGGTGCCACGGGAGAATCAGCCGAGCAATCAGAGTAAGCAAAACACATCCTTTCTCCGAGGGTACCATTGACTACAGTCGATCCTTCCCTCTCCTTAGCTGCGAGCAGCAAGGCTCCTTTGGAGCAGCGTGGGGCACTGCGTGCTGGTGGACCCTCGCGTCTCACCCGCGCCCTGAGCACCGTCAGCAACACTCGTCTCTCGCCCAAGTCGGGCAGTCCCTGCTCGGGCAGTCCGTTGACCACCCAAGCGCTGGCCATCAACGGGTCGCATCGCGGCAAGCTGGCGAAGCGGGGCTTCAACTATGCCCAGGCTCAGCTGACGCCGCCGCCGGCGCTGCGGCTGCGGCATGGCCTGGAGAAGTCGAAGAGCTTCGTGTCGAACAGCCTGCAGGCGATGAAGCATCACCACCAGCTGATGCAGCGCCGGCAGCTGCTGAAGGCGCAGGCCCTGCTCGCGGTCAGCCAACAACTGCAGAGCTGCGAGCTGGAGAGCGGCGCGCTGAACAGCAGCAATCTCTCGCTCATGGGCGGCGAGGAGGAGGAGCCAGTCAGCAACGCCTCCAGCTCGCAGCTCGAGCTGAGCATCAAGAACAAGCAGCTCAGCCTGAGCGCCAGCTACGGCAGCATCTTCCATCAGCTAGTCTTCCTCGATCTCTACGACAACCAGATCGAGCGCATTGCCAATCTGGATGGGCTGCCGGTGCTCTCTGTGCTCCTGCTGGGCAAGAATCGCATCACGGACATCGGTGGATTGGCCTCGCTGAAGGACACGCTGCGCGTTTTGGATCTGCATGGGAATAAGCTGACCACCCTGGGCAGCCGCATCAACTGCCTGCAGCTGCTGAAGTCCCTCAATCTGGCCGGGAATCAGATCAGGCAAATCAATCCGCAGGACTTCCAGGGCCTGCGCAGCCTGCGCGAGTTGAACCTGAAGCGTAATAAGTTGCGGCGCATCAATGGCTTCCAGCATCTGGTGGCGCTGGAACGGCTCTGGCTGTGCCACAACGAGCTGCACAAGGTGGACGACATGGCGAGCATTGCGCGCGCCGCTCGCCTCGCCGAGGTGACCATCGAGAATAATCCAGTCTCGCTGGCCGGGGATTGCGTCTCCTTCTTAGTCTCGCACCTGCCCCTGCTGCAGTCTCTCAGCCAGATGCCCATCACGGAGCAGGTGCGTCGCGCTGCGCTCGCCTGGCGCCAGCACAAGGAGCAGGCCCAGGCGACCCATGCCAGCTCCGACGCCTACCACAGCAGCCGCCGCGAGGAGGTCATCTCGAACGCGCGCACCAACTGGGAGCTGCTGCGCTCGCAGCAGACCCTGGGCCTGGGCAGGCCCAAGGGCAAGCTGACCAAGATCAATGAATCCAATGAGGCGGCGGTGTCCGAGGAGCCGGAACCGGCACCGGAGCCGGAGCAGCCACAGCAGCCAGTGGTGCAGCCGCGCGACGAGCTGGCCGAGCTGCAGGCGCTGTTCAAGCTGCCGCTTATCACGGCTCAGAAGCCCAAGCTGGATGAGGAGGATGCCTCCTCGGAGGCCTCCAGCCTGGGACCCAACGTGGACTCCTCTTCGAGCTGCTACAGCACGGACAACGAGCAGCCGAAGTCGGCCATCGATGAGAACTCCAATAAGCTGCTTAGTCCTGTGGCTCCTGCGCCACCAGCGGATGCGGAGCCGCGCGCCTCACCCACGCCGCCCTCTGTCGTACTGACGCCACATGCCTCCGCTGCCACGCCCCCGCCCACACAGACGGGAACGCCGCCGTCCACGACAGCCACACTGCCACTGCCTGCCGCCGCCAGCTCCGCCCCTAACTCCAGTCCAGCCGCTCGTCCAGGCAGCAGCAAGCAGCGTCTGCGACAGACGCCCATCGCGCAGCAGCAGCTGGGCCTGCAGCTGAATCGTGGTGCCAATGCGAGCAGCTGCCGGCGCTACATGACGGGCAGCCTGGTGCGCGCCCAGACCATCAGCAGCAGCAGCGCCAGCGCCAGCAACAGCAGCAGCTCCAACAGCGCCGGCAGAGCGAAGCAGAGCAACAACTCGAATCAGTCGGGCAACAGCAACGGCGTCGTCTCTCTGCCGCAGAGCAAGGCCAGCACCGCAGCTCCCAGCACGCCCACAGCCTCCACGACGCCCACGCCAACAACGGCCATAACGGTGTCGAAGCCCAGCGCCGCGGAGCGGGAGCGCGAGCAGGGCGGCGACTATCTCATCGAGATCTGTGGCCGTTACCTCAACATCTATGGGCAGGGGGCGCTGCGCTTCATCGACAAGCAGTGGAACCCGGCGAAGGCCAACGATGTCCACACGCTCAACTTCAGCTACATCAACTTCAACAGCATCGTCTGCATGCTGGCGAGGATCAAGATACGATTCCCCCATGCCGAGCACTTCGTGTTCAGGGAGACAAACATCAGCTCCCTCGGTCAGCTGAATGCCTTGGCCGAGCTGCAGGGCCTCACCTCGCTGGTCATCGACGACGAGGGCAACACGATAACGGGTAAGCCGTCCTGGCGAGCCTATGCCATCTACAGGCTCTCCCACTGGGGCCTGAAGCAGCTGAACGGCCAGGAGGTCACCGAGGCGGAGACGGAGGCTGCCAACACCATGTACGCGGGACTCTCCAATCTGGTGCTGTGGTCCATGCCGGATGGCATGCTGCAGCCGCTGCTGGCCCGGCTGCGCCTGGACGAGAGCTGCACGGCCAGCAAGCTCTCGCCCAAGGAGTGGCTGCTGCGCGCCGAGAACAAGTCCCTGCGCCTCGTCGTCGGCAAGGAGGCGCTGCAGTGGAAGAAGATAACAACCACGATGACCACCACGGGCGAGGGCGGGCTGACGGCCCTGGCGCCCAGTGCCAGGGATCGGGGCAGACAGCACTTTTCGCTCATACTGGAGAACACCTGCAACGCCGTCGAGAAGCTGCACAAGCTGGAGACGCTCTGGCCCAGCATGCTGCTGGACATAGTGCGCAACACGCTGCTGGACTACGCCCAGCTGGATGTCTATCTGCGCAATCTGATGGCCGACCTAATGAAGTGAGCGCGACTAGAACGCGGGCTGTTCTTAAGTCGGACTTCCTTGACAGTTGCTTGCTGAAGGGCAGCTGGAATAAATCTCAGCCAGCAGTAATCCTCACTAGAAACTTTGCCTGTGGAGTCCTTAACTTCGATGGTCTATGCCTTGGCGAAGAGAAAGGTCTCTTAGGCATAGGCCAGACTTCCGTAATCATTGCTTGCTGAAGCGCAGCTGGAATGAATCCAAATCTCACCAGCTGACGACCGTAATCCTCGCTAGAACCATTGCCCGTGGCGTCCTCTAATATCGCGTTGTAGTTGATTTGTTTGTAGACTTTAACGCTTTTTTAGTGGAGAATCAGTAAACGTAATTCCTATGATCCTAGGCATTTAACCAAGTCGTGTCAGGCGACAACACGCCTGCATCTAGTCCAATTTTTATATATATTTAACATTAAACTTAAACAATAATAAAAAACAAAAAACAAAATTAAACTTTGGGCACAAGGCGAAAAGGAGATAAAAGTGAGCAGATGCTTGCCAAGGGACAAAGGGATGTAGATGATAACTGATCATCTATCGCTCATACATTTATCTAAGATCTTTCATCTGTCCCTAAAATATTTCCCTAGTCAATTACCCTCTGCTGGAGCCTGCCTTTTCCAGGCCCACATTTTGCTAGTGTCCTAGTCTCACATTTTCCATCCCATTCCAGCAAATGCCCTGCCTTATATACACTATCCTAACTATATCCTTGACTACTTCGCCTGCAGTTTGTCCTCATCGCCGCTGCTCTTCGCTGTCTTCTGCGCCTTTGGCAGTTTGTCCACATAGATGTTGAGCACGGCTTCGATGCCCGGATAGAGCACGAAATTCGTGGTACGTATTTTCTTATCAATTAGGTAGGATGTCACTGAGTCCGTGTTGAAGGCAATGTCCATGGCGTCGCTGTGGTTAATCTTGTCCAGCTGATTGCGCGCGACCTTAATCACGCAGTTCTCAAATCCATTCACTTTGATGCTGAGATCGAGCTGGTAGGCGGCATCCACGTCGGGCCAGCGCTGCGCCAGCACATCCTCCGACCACTGTAGCTCCTCGCACGCCGCATTCAGGCGGCCCGGTATGGCGACAAACTTGGACCACAGCTCGGAGGCGAAGTGGGGCGCCATGGGCGCCAGCATAATGAGCTGAGCGGCCAAAGCGCGTTCGTACTGCTTGCCCAGACGCTGAATGGGCTTGGGCGTGCGCTGCAAGGGGAGAGACAGTTGATTAGCTACGTTTACAGCGGGATGCTCTACATACTCTCAAGGAATTGGTTAGTCCTTGCATCTTGGATATGGCCACGCTCAGCTGATGCGCATGGCGATAGTTGAAGGTGGCGCCCTTCACATAGAAATTCCGCGCATCGAAGAGCTTGGCTTCCTCGGCCAGAAAGGCGGCGCTGGTTGTGTCGATTGCTTCAGTTTGCTCCTCGCGTGCGGCTTTAAAGTCGTCCAGGGTGAGCCACAGGCGCTTTTGCCAATTGAGTATGCCAGGAAAGGCTGCAAGGGAACAGGGATTAGATATATTCAGCTTATAATCTGATTCCAACTCACTGGCGCTCGACCAGTTGCGATGCGAGGTGGGCGCCACGTCGGCCAGAATAATCAACCTGGTCGTATCCGTGCCGTACTCATTGAACATGTCATCCGGCTCGACGCCATTGAGCTTGGACTTGGACATCTTCTCCCAGCTCATGACCACCGGCTCCTTGGTCTCCTTCAGCAGCGCTTGACTCTTCTTGGCATTCACTATCTCCACCTCCGACTCACGCACATAGCGGCCGCTGCCCTTGACTCGATAGGAGCGCGACATGACCATGCCCTGCACGAGCAGGCGAGAGAAGGGCTCCGAGGTGGGCGACAATCCGCAGCTGTTGAGGAAGTGGTTCATAAACCGCGCGTAGTACAGATGCAGCACGGCGTGCTCTTTGCCTCCTATATACAGGTCCACGGGCATAAAGTTGTTCGCCAGCGACGCATCAAAGATGGCATTTGGATTGTGGGCATCCAAATACCGAAGATAGTACCAGGAGCTGTCCACGAATGTGTCCATGGTATCAGTTTCGCGCTGTGCGCCCGGCTGGCCACATTTCGGGCAATCGCAGCGCAGCGCATCTTTGCCAGCATCGCGAGGGGGCAGCGAGACGGGCAGCTGCTGCTCCGGTACGGGCACAGCTCCGCACTTGGGACAGTGGACAATGGGTATGGGCGTGCCCCAGTAGCGTTGGCGTGAGATCAGCCAATCCTGCAGCTTGGAGGAGACACGATAGCCGCCAACATTGAGGCGATTCGCTGCTTGGAGCACCTCTTTGCGCAGCTGCTCCCAGTTGCCGGGATTAATGTGCTCCTCGTCCTTGTTGGTGATGCAGAAGGCCAGGCCCAGGCTGTCCCACAGCTCACGATCCTCGGCGCGAAAGCTGGGCGCCGCCAGGTAGACATCGCAATCCGCTGGAAAGGCCGCCTCATCATTGAACACTACCGGAACCGTCGTCTCCGCAAACGGATTCTCCACGCTCAGCTGCTCCGCGTTGTTGAGTCGCTTCAAGTAGTGTTTGGTGCGCAGCACGAGGAATGCGTGCGGATCCTTGAGGTGCTCTGGGTTGGCAGTCCACACGCGCAGCAGATTCGAGGCAGACGTGGGCAGTGTGAAGGCGTAGCCATTGCACTCCCCGATCCAATGGCGCTGCAGATTTATGATATCGCGCCAGTCGCGCAGCGTGGGATCGTCGAGGCCGTCGAGCAGCTGCTTGGCATAGGCCGTAGTGCGTATGAACCACTGTTTCAGCAGTTTCTTTTCCACTTTGGCGCCGGAGCGCCAAGAGCAGCCATTGGCGTCCACCTGCTCATCGGCGAGCACAGTTTTGTCCACTGGATCCCAGTTGACCAGCGCCTCGTTCTGGTACGCCAGGCCCCGCTTGTGCAGCATGAGGAACAAGCTCTGGGTCCATTTGTAGTACTCGGGGCTGCTGGACGACAGCTCGTGGGCCCAGTCAAAGGAGCAGCCGAGCCGCTCCAATTGTTGCTTCATTTGCGCGATATTCTTGTGCGTCCATTCGGCTGGCTCAACGCCTCGCTCGTTCGCCGCGTTCTCCGCGGGCAAGCCAAACGAGTCCCAGCCAATAGGCTGAAAGACATTCTTGCCGCACATCCGCTGGAATCGAGCCACTGCATCGCTGATCGTATAGACGCGCACGTGCCCCATGTGCAAGTTGCCGGAGGGGTAGGGAAACATGGACAGCACGTAGAACTTATTCTGAGCATCTTTCGTATTAAACTGGGCATTATTCATATGCTCACTCCAGTGCCTCTCAATGCGATGCTTCAGCTCGCTCGACAGCTCCAATTGCTACAAGGAAAAACCTTTGTTTATCTAGTTTAAATCACATTTACCGGCGTACCTCAGTGCCCGTGCAGCTTTGTGTCAGCAGCCGACGGCACCAGTTTAGTTTGAAGCCACGTAAAATGTGACCTTGCCTCAGATTCTGCATTTCGTGCGTTTTAATTGATCAATTTCCACATAAACCGCACCTCGATATGCCTAATGTATTAAATAACAAATTGAAATGCAATGTGCACAGTAAACAGCTGATTGGCACTGTAGCGTTGCCACATCGTTGTACCGACACTCTTGAGTTCGCACACTTTTTGGCGGGAAGCACTATTGCCTGGGTGGCAGCGCTGAAAACAGGGTTGTATGTGTCACAAAGCTTTTCGCAACTGTTTTCGACCATCTGGCAAGCCGACCGTTGCACTTTCGCCATAGATTGCAGACGTCATTTTTTCGCTAGGCGTGATAAAATTTCAGCTCCTGTGAAAAAGTGAATTCAAATAGACAAAACTATTCAAAGAAGTGCAAAACTAGTTGCAAATCATGGGCGATTCGCTGGACAACACCGATACGTCGGTGGATCCGGCCGTTAATCTGTCCATAGCCAACTATGATGCATTTGCAAATTACTTGCGCAAAGCTGTGACCATTTTGCTGCCGGAGGAGGACGTTGTGCCGGAGTCGCTGAATAATGCCTTAAATGATCCAGTGAATCAGGAGACCATACGCAAGTTTCTCTCCGATCCGCAAGTGCAGGCGCTCTATGTGCAGCGTAATTGCATCAAAGGTTAGTTAAATTTATTTTTTTATCTAAGCACCAATATCTCAAACAAAATGGCGACGGCCGGTTGGAAAATACTTCCAACTGCTATAGAAAACCGATTTATAGCATATGAAATTAATTTTCTTGACTGCAAGTTGCATACGCAACATTGTTGTTAAAAATCAATTGCCAATTGGGCTGTTCATGTTTTTTCATGTCTGCCTGTGCGCATGACGTCATGCCGGCTGACTCAGAAACAGCTTTCATAGTCTGCAAATACAGGTTATTGTGCGTGGTTAGCGTGTGTGACGTCATTACTGCACAATATATGAAGAAATATATCAGCTGTAAAGACAAATGCTTATATTTTAGCATTAATTCACGTTAATTACGATAATATTTATTTGAAAAAATGCACATCTGTTGATTGTTTTTATTATACAATTATAGTCCATATAACATCATGTGAATGCAACATTTAAAAATATGTTTCACACTGCAAATTCCTTTTGGCAGCTGCCACTCAAATTTGTATTTATTTGAGTCTGTTATTCCCAGGTTCGCTCAACAAGTCTTTGTTGCATCGTTAGGGTTGTTTTGTATACATTCTCATAATGTGACGTCAGCTGTGCAAGTGGCCAAACTAGTTTGACAACCTTATGGCTTTGTTGCCTATGCGCAGCAAGCAACTGCGCAGTGCTACCAGCCTGTTGCGCATTTAGTGTGGCCAGACTGTGTAGTGTTTGCCGGTTGCCGCATTTGTAAACAACGCAACAGCTGTTTTCTTTCGGTTTGTTTGCGGAAACGACGCGACCTTGGGGCCATTTCATTGACTCGCGACTTTGAACGATGCCTCGCATCAGGGTCGGGCCATGTGGGAGCAACGCACGCTCAAGGTTCAGACCTTGAGTGCATGAAATTCGAAGGTTTCACCTTGGCCGCTGAATTTTCGAAGGCTGTCACCTTGGTAGTGAATGTGTGTCAGTGACATTGCGAGTGCGTCATTGAACCCCAATGTCAGATAATATACTTGTGCATTGAGTGAAATGTGGGTGAAGGTGAAAACTTGATATCAGCCAGAACAGTCATTTACTCACTCTTACTCTCACTTTCTATCTATAACACAGAGGATGACAGCGAGCAGCCGGCTGAGGGTGAGGAGGAGAAGGAACAGGTGTCTTATCAAATCAGCAACGATGTACACTTCACCAACAGCCGCATGGCTTCTCTGGCCTGCATTAAACGTGGCGTCGTTGTCGAAGCAGACAAGTCGATTCACTCGCAGCTGCGTTTGATCAACTTCTCGGATGGATCTCCCTATGAGACGCTCCATGCGTTCATCAGCAAATCTCTGGCTCCCTACTTCAAGTCCTACGTCAAGGAGTCTGGACGTGCTGATCGCGATGGCGATAAGATGGCGCCATCGGTGGAGAAGAAGCTGGCGGAATTGGAGATGGGCCTGTTGCACTTGCAACAGAACATCGATATTCCAGAGATTACGCTGACTGCCCATCCAGTTGTCAATCAGGTCATCCGCAAGTGCGCCGATGAGAACCACAAGGCCAAGGTAGTGGACTTTGGTGACAAGGTGGAGGATTCGTCGTTTCTCAATCAGCTGCAAAACGGCGTGAATCGCTGGATTACCGAGATCAAGAAGGTAACCAAGTTGAATCGTGATCCCGGCTCCGGCACTGCGCTGCAGGTAAGCAAATACTTAATAAAGATTTATAACTATTAAGTATTAATCCTGGCTATTTCTGCAGGAAATCTCATTTTGGCTGAATCTGGAGCGTGCATTGTATCGCATCCAGGAGAAGCGCGAATCGCCTGAGGTTGCCCTCACCCTGGACATACTTAAGCACGGCAAACGTTTCCATGCAACGGTTTCGTTTGACACGGACACCGGCCTAAAGCAGGCTTTGGCCACTGTCGCCGATTATAATCCCCTAATGAAGGATTTCCCAATCAATGATCTACTGTCAGCGACAGAACTGGAAAAGATTCGTCCAGCTGTGCAGCAGATATTCTCGCATCTGCGTAAGGTGCGCAACACCAAGTATCCCATCCAGCGCTGCCTGAAGCTCATCGAGGCCATATCGCGGGACTTGTCACAGCAGCTGCTCAAGGTGCTGGGCACCCGTCGGCTGATGCATATTCCATTCGATGAGTTTGAGCGCGTGATGAATCAGTGCTTCGAGATCTTCAGCTGCTGGGACGATGAGTATGATAAGCTGCAGGGTCTGCTGCGTGACATAGTGAAGAAGAAGCGCGACGAGCACCTGAAGATGGTGTGGCGCGTGTCTCCTGCTCACAAGAAGCTGCAAACACGCATGGAGCACATGCGTAAGTTCCGCAGGCAGCACGAACAGCTGCGCACTGTTATTCTGCGTGTGCTGCGGCCCACCAAGCAGGCGGCTAATGATGATGGCAGTGCGGTCGAAACCAAGCAGCCTTACAGTCTGGATGCCGCCGATGCTAATGCCATCGAAGAGGTCAACTTGGCTTATGAGAATGTCAAGGAGGTGGATTGCTTGGACATAACCAAGGAAGGCTCCGAAGCCTGGGAGGCAGCTGTCAAGCGCTATGAAGAGAAGATTGGTAAATGACACGACTTAAATGCAATTTGAATCTATATTAATTATAATTTACCATCGCAGATCGTGTGGAAACCCGCATCACGGCGCATCTGCGCGACCAGCTGGGCACCGCCAAGAATGCCAACGAGATGTTCCGCATTTTCTCGCGTTTCAATGCGTTGTTTGTGCGTCCGCATATTCGTGGCGCCATTCGCGAGTACCAGACGCAGCTGATACAGCGTGTTAAGGACGACATCGAGGCATTGCATGAAAAGTTTAAGGTGCAATATCCGCAGAGCAAGAGTTGCCGCTTGTCCTCGGTACGTGATCTGCCGCCAGTGGCGGGCTCTATCATCTGGGCGCGTCAAATCGACAACCAGCTGACCATGTATCTGAAGCGTGTGGAGGATGTGCTGGGTAAAGGCTGGGAGACCCACATCGAGGGCCAGAAACTGAAGGCCGATGGCGATAGTTTCCGCTCCAAATTGTCTATATCTGAAGTGTTCCACGAGTGGGCTCGCAAGGTCCAGGAGCGCAACTTTGGCAGCTCCGGTCGCATCTTTACGATTGAATCAACACGTTCACGCGTTGGGCGTGGCAATGTTTTGCGCCTACGCGTCAACTTTTTGCCAGAGATAATTACGCTGGCCAAGGAAGTGCGTAACATCAAGAACTTGGGCTTCAGGTGAGTCAAATGCCAGGGAAATATTATATTTAGAGAAATTTCTAACTTTATTTTTCACTTTTAGAGTTCCACTTACTATTGTCAACAAGGCTCATCAGGCCAATCAGATTTATCCCTATGCTATATCCCTGATTGAAAGCGTTCGCACCTACGAACGCACTTTGGAGAAGGTAATATATGCTTATTTGGTTAGACACTGCACCACCACACCACCATCATCATCAATCGACACACAACCACCATCACTAAAGCTGGAGCAATTGCTCTGTTTACTCTTTTTGAATGCATATGTCTAACGAAACATACTGAAACTTGATTACAAGTTGTGTAATTTACAGAGCGAGGGAAATACCACAAGTTTCTGATTAATTTGCTATTGCTTTACTTTTTCACTTATATAAACAATTCTTTTGTGAAAACCTTAGACATATGCATAACATACAATTATTTTCCATTCGGAAAATTAGCTTTGTTTTTTAATGCATTGCTTTACGCCTGGCGTGCAGCTTGAATTTTGTAATTAACACCACTCAACCACTTCACAAGACACCCACAGACACAGTTCACCACTTACATAGATACAACATAGTACAACCTATTTTTAAATCAACCAAAAATACCAACAACCTTTCTTTCATGCAGCTTAATAATAGGAGTCTAGCACTAAATTCAGTATTCAAGGTAGTGTTGTTTGTGCCGCTCCCAAAAAGTTATTGCCACCACTGTTTGTTATTGTTCAAATCCCGCATGCATTAGTTAGATTCCACTTATGTCCTTCCACTATGTATTGACATATACTAATTGCCTTTGACTTCCATACAGATCGAAGATCGTGCCAGCATTGTACCTCTGGTTGCGGGCCTGCGTAAAGAGGTCTTGAATCTTGTCTCCGAGGGAATTGGTTTGATCTGGGAATCGTACAAGCTAGATCCCTATGTGCTGCGCCTGTCTGAGTGCGTAACACAGTTCCAGGAGAAGGTAAGAGCTGCAAGGTTCATAGAAGAAGGTTTCTAAGCTGTCATGTTTTAGGTGGACGACTTGCTAGTGGTGGAGGAGCAGCTAGATGTGGATGTGCGTTCGCTGGAAACATGCCCCTATAGCGCGGCTACCTTTGTGGAAATTCTTTCCAAGATTCAGCATGCTGTCGATGATTTGTCGCTGCGTCAATATTCCAATCTGAGTGTTTGGGTGACGCGTCTCGATGAGGAGGTGGAGAAGAAGTTGGCCTTGCGTCTGCAGGCGGGCATTCAAGCCTGGACCGAGGCTTTGACGGGCAACAAGAAGGAGGTGGACACCTCCATGGACACTGACGCTCCAGCCCAGCCCACGCACAAGCTTGGGGGCGAGCCACAGGTGCAGAACGCTGTGCACGAAATACGCATCACCAATCAGCAGATGTATCTGTACCCCTCGATTGAGGAGGCTCGCTTCCAGATCATGCAGCAGTTCTTTGCCTGGCAAGCAATTGTCACCTCGCAGGTGCGCTTGCAGAGCACACGCTATCAGGTCGGCCTCGAGAAGCCTGTCTCGCAAACCTATCGCAATCTGCTGACCAAGCTGCCCGAAGGCAAGATTCTGGAGAATGCCTACGGTGCGATTGAGCACAAGATCAGCGAAGTGCGCAACTATGTGGACGAATGGCTGCGTTATCAGAGCCTTTGGGATCTACAGGCGGACACACTGTACGGCCGCTTGGGCGAGGACGTGAACTTGTGGATCAAGTGCCTCAACGACATTAAGCAGTCGCGCACCACCTTCGACACCTCGGACACACGTCGCGCTTATGGCGCCATCATCATTGACTACGCCAAGGTGCAGGCCAAGGTGACGCTGAAGTACGATTCGTGGCACAAGGAGGCACTGGGCAAGTTTGGCACGCTGCTGGGCACTGAGATGACCACGTTCCACACCAAGGTGTCCAAGTCGCGCACAGATTTGGAAATGCAGAGCATCGAAGCGGCCAGCACTTCAGATGCTGTCAGCTTCATTACATACGTGCAGTCCTTGAAGAAGGACATGATTGCCTGGGACAAGCAGGTGGAAGTGTTCCGCGAGGCTCAGCGTATTTTGGAGCGTCAACGTTTCCAGTTTCCCAACAATTGGTTGCACGTGGACAACATCGAGGGCGAGTGGTCTGCTTTCAATGAAATAATCAAGCGCAAGGACACGGCCATTCAGACGCAAGTGGCAAGTCTACAGGCAAAGATTGTGGCCGAAGACAAGGCCGTGGAGACACGCACCGTGGACTTCCTCAATGACTGGGAGAAGACCAAACCCACCGGTGGCAAAATACGCCCCGATGATGCTCTGCAGCAACTGCAAATCTTTGAGAGCAAATACTCACGTCTCAAGGAGGAACGCGACAATGTGGCCAAGGCCAAGGAGGCGCTTGAGCTGCAGGAATCGGCTGTACCCAACAACAGTGCTGAGCGCATGAATGTGGCTCTCGAGGAGCTGCAGGATCTGCGCGGAGTCTGGAGCGAGTTGTCCAAGGTCTGGACCCAGATCGATGAGACGCGCGAGAAGCCATGGCTCTCAGTGCAGCCGCGCAAGCTGCGTCAGCAACTGGAAGCAATGATGGCCCAACTGAAGGAGCTGCCCGCTCGTCTTCGCATGTACGAATCGTACGAGTACGTGAAGAAGCTAATCCAGAGCTACATCAAGGTGAATATGCTGATTGTGGAGCTGAAGTCGGATGCTTTGAAGGAGCGTCACTGGAAGCAGTTGACCAAGCAGCTGCGCGTCAACTGGGTCATCTCCGATCTGACATTGGGTCAAGTGTGGGATGTCAACTTGCAGAAGAACGAGGGCATTGTCAAGGACATCATCCTGGTCGCTCAGGGCGAGATGGCGCTGGAGGAGTTCTTGAAACAAGTGCGCGAATCCTGGCAAAACTATGAATTGGACTTGATCAACTACCAGAACAAGTGCCGCATCATTCGCGGCTGGGACGATCTGTTCAACAAGGTCAAGGAACACATTAACTCAGTGGCCGCCATGAAACTATCGCCCTACTACAAGGTCTTCGAGGAGGAAGCCCTCACCTGGGAGGAAAAGCTGAATCGCATTAACGCCCTGTTCGACGTATGGATCGATGTGCAGCGTCGCTGGGTCTATCTGGAGGGCATCTTCTCCGGCAGCGCAGACATTAAGACGCTGTTGCCCGTGGAGACTTCTCGCTTCCAGAGCATTAGCTCTGAGTTCTTGGGTCTGATGAAGAAGGTGACCAAGTCGCCAAAGGTCATGGATGTACTCAATATACCAGCTGTTCAGCGTTCGCTGGAGCGTCTAGCCGATCTGCTGGGCAAGATTCAGAAGGCTTTGGGCGAGTATCTGGAGCGTGAGCGTACCTCATTCCCACGTTTTTACTTTGTGGGCGACGAGGATCTGCTAGAGATCATTGGCAACAGCAAGAACATTGCACGCCTGCAGAAGCATTTCAAGAAGATGTTTGCCGGAGTCGCTGCCATCCTACTGAACGAGGAGAACAATGTCATCCTGGGTATATCTTCGCGTGAGGGCGAGGAGGTGCACTTTATCAATCCAGTGTCCACTGTGGAGCATCCCAAGATCAACGAGTGGCTGTCGCTGGTGGAAAAGCAAATGCGTTTCACACTTGCCTCGCTGTTGGCTCAGGCTGTGCAGGACATCAAGCAGTTCCGTGACGGCAAAATTGATCCACAGAAATATATGGAGTGGTGTGACAAGTACCAAGCTCAGATCGTCGTGCTGGCTGCCCAGATCCTCTGGTCCGAGGATGTGGAGGCTGCCTTGCAGCAGGCCTCCGAGAACAACAATGCCAAGCCCATGCAACGCGTCCTTGGCAATGTGGAAAACACTTTGAATGTCTTGGCTGACTCTGTGCTGCAGGAGCAACCGGCGCTACGTCGTCGTAAGCTGGAGCATCTCATCAATGAGTTTGTGCACAAGCGCACAGTCACTCGTCGCTTGATTACCAACGGCGTGACCTCACCCAAGTCCTTCCAGTGGCTGTGTGAGATGCGTTTCTACTTTGATCCCCGGCAGACGGAAGTTCTGCAGCAGCTGACCATTCACATGGCCAATGCGCGTTTCTTCTACGGCTTTGAGTATCTGGGCGTGCAGGATCGTCTGGTCCAAACGCCACTCACGGATCGTTGCTATCTGACTATGACACAAGCGCTGGAATCACGTCTGGGCGGTTCACCTTTCGGTCCAGCAGGCACAGGCAAAACGGAGTCCGTGAAGGCGCTGGGCAATCAACTGGGTCGCTTTGTGCTCGTCTTCAACTGCGACGAAACCTTCGATTTCCAGGCCATGGGCCGCATCTTTGTCGGTCTGTGCCAAGTGGGCGCCTGGGGCTGCTTCGATGAGTTCAATCGATTGGAGGAGCGTATGCTCTCCGCCTGCTCGCAGCAGATTCAAACCATTCAGGAAGCACTCAAATACGAGATGGACAGCAACAAGGAGAGCATCACCGTTGAGCTTGTGGGCAAGCAAGTACGCGTCTCTCCAGATATGGCCATCTTCATAACCATGAATCCGGGCTACGCTGGCCGTTCCAATCTGCCTGACAATTTGAAGAAACTCTTCCGCTCGCTGGCTATGACCACGCCCGATCGTCAGCTTATCGCCGAGGTGATGCTCTTCTCGCAAGGCTTCCGCTCAGCCGAAAAGCTGGCTTGTAAGATCGTACCCTTCTTCAAGCTCTGCGACGAGCAGCTCTCCAATCAGAGCCATTACGACTTTGGTCTGCGTGCACTGAAGTCGGTGCTCATCTCAGCGGGCAATGTGAAGCGTGATCGCATCATGAAGATCAAGGAACAGATGCGTCAACGGGGCGAGGAGAACATCGACGAGGCTTCAGTGGCGGAGAATCTGCCCGAACAGGAGATCCTCATACAGTCGGTGTGCGAGACAATGGTGCCAAAACTGGTGGCCGAGGACATACCATTGCTCTTCTCGCTGCTCAGCGATGTCTTCCCCAACGTGGGCTACACCCGTGCCGAGATGAAGGGCCTCAAGGAGGAGATTCGCAAGGTGTGCCAAGAGGACTATCTGGTCTGCGGCGAAGGCGATGAGCAGGGCGCAGCCTGGATGGAAAAGGTAAGTGTGGCCATGGGCCCTAATTATTCTTTGACCATATCATAACATTCGATTCGCCTCACACACGCTTACTAACCACCACTAAAAAGGGACTCGGCTCCACTTGGGTCGACAAAGTAACTAATTTCATATCCACTGTGTGTGTTCATGGACAATCTTCTAATATAATATTGTGTTTCCGTTCAGGTGCTGCAACTGTATCAAATCTCCAATCTCAATCATGGCCTCATGATGGTGGGTCCTTCGGGCTCTGGCAAGTCCACTGCCTGGCGTACACTGCTCAAGGCTCTGGAGCGCTTCGAGGGCGTCGAAGGTGTTGCTCACGTTATCGATCCCAAGGCTATCTCCAAGGAGGCGCTCTATGGTGTGCTCGATCCGAATACGCGCGAATGGACTGACGGTTTGTTCACCCACATTTTGCGTAAGATTATTGACAATGTGCGTGGCGAGATTAACAAGCGCCAATGGATCATTTTTGACGGCGACGTCGATCCCGAGTGGGTGGAAAATCTCAACTCCGTGCTCGATGACAACAAGCTGCTGACGTTGCCCAATGGTGAACGCCTTTCGCTTCCACCTAACGTGCGAGTCATGTTTGAGGTGCAGGATCTCAAGTTTGCAACGCTGGCCACAGTCTCCCGTTGCGGCATGGTCTGGTTCTCGGAGGATGTCCTCTCCACGGAGATGATCTTTGAAAACTATTTGTCGCGCTTGCGCAGCATCCCGCTGGAGGATGGCGACGAGGACTTTGTGGGCGTGATGAAGCCCGCCAAGGACAAGGAGGAAGAGGTGTCGCCCTCGCTGCAGGTGCAACGCGACATTGCCTTGCTCTTGCAGCCCTTCTTCTCGGGCGATGGCATTGTGGTGCGCACCCTGGAGTACGCCATGGATCAGGAACATATCATGGACTTTACACGATTGCGCGCACTCAGCTCGCTCTTCTCCATGCTCAATCAGTCGGCACGCAATGTGCTCAACTTCAATGCACAGCACCCGGACTTCCCATGCTCTGCTGATCAGCTGGAGCACTATATACCCAAGGCTCTCGTTTACTCTGTGCTTTGGTCATTCGCTGGCGATGCTAAGCTCAAGGTGCGCATCGATCTGGGTGACTTTGTGCGCAGCGTGACAACTGTGCCGCTGCCAGGAGCCGCCGGAGCTCCAATCATCGACTACGAAGTGAGCATGAATGGCGAGTGGGTGCCATGGAGCAACAAGGTGCCTGTCATTGAGGTGGAGACCCACAAGGTGGCATCGCCCGATATTGTGGTGCCCACGCTGGATACGGTGCGTCACGAGTCGCTGCTCTACACTTGGCTGGCCGAGCACAAACCCTTGGGTAAATACACAAAGCATAAATATACATTGTTTAGATATATAATAATGTCTCTTTCAAATAGTGCTCTGCGGTCCCCCTGGCTCTGGCAAGACCATGACGCTCTTCTCAGCACTGCGTGCTCTGCCCGACATGGAGGTGGTTGGCCTCAATTTTTCATCGGCGACAACACCTGAGCTGCTGCTGAAGACGTTCGATCATTACTGCGAGTACCGCAAGACTCCGAATGGTGTGGTGCTCTCCCCAGTACAGATTGGCAAGTGGTTGGTGCTGTTCTGCGATGAAATCAATTTGCCAGATATGGATTCGTATGGCACACAGCGTGTCATCTCGTTCTTGCGCCAGCTGGTGGAACACAAGGGCTTCTATCGTGCCAGCGATCAGGCCTGGGTTTCTCTGGAGCGCATTCAGTTCGTGGGCGCTTGTAATCCGCCCACAGATCCGGGTCGCAAGCCGCTCTCGCATCGCTTCTTGCGCCACGTGCCCATCATTTACGTGGACTATCCGGGAGAGACGTCGCTCAAGCAGATCTACGGCACCTTCTCGCGTGCCATGCTGCGTCTGATGCCAGCACTCCGCGGCTATGCAGAACCACTCACAAACGCCATGGTGGAGTTCTATTTGGCTTCGCAGGATCGCTTTACGCAGGACATGCAGCCGCATTATGTGTACTCGCCACGTGAGATGACACGTTGGGTGCGTGGTATCTGTGAGGCCATACGACCTTTGGATTCGCTGCCCGTCGAGGGCTTGGTGCGTCTCTGGGCTCACGAGGCACTGCGTCTGTTCCAGGATCGTCTGGTTGATGATTCCGAGCGTCGCTGGACCAATGAAAACATTGATCTGGTTGGCCACAAGCACTTCCCAGGCATAAATCAGGAGGAGGCACTACAAAGGCCCATTCTCTACAGCAACTGGCTATCGAAGGATTATATGCCAGTGAATCGTGAGGAGTTGCGCGATTATGTACGCGCTCGCCTAAAGGTCTTCTACGAGGAGGAGCTTGACGTGCCGCTCGTGCTATTCGACGAGGTTCTCGATCATGTGCTTCGCATCGATCGTATCTTCCGGCAGCCACAGGGTCATCTGCTGCTCATTGGTGTCTCCGGTGCCGGCAAGACGACGCTGTCACGCTTCGTGGCCTGGATGAATGGTCTGTCCATATTCCAGATCAAGGTGCACAACAAATATACGAGCGAGGACTTCGACGAGGACCTGCGTTGTGTGCTGCGCCGCTCTGGTTGCAAGGACGAGAAGATCGCCTTTATATTGGACGAATCCAATGTGCTTGACTCTGGCTTCCTCGAGCGCATGAACACTTTGCTGGCCAACGGCGAGGTGCCCGGCCTCTTCGAGGGCGACGAGTATACTACTCTGATGACTCAGTGTAAGGAAGGCGCTCAACGTGAAGGACTCATGCTCGACTCCAGTGATGAGTTGTACAAGTGGTTCACACAGCAGGTGATGCGTAATTTGCACGTTGTCTTCACCATGAATCCATCAACGGATGGCCTCAAGGATCGCGCAGCCACTTCGCCAGCTTTGTTCAATCGTTGTGTGCTCAATTGGTTCGGAGACTGGTCAGACTCAGCTTTGTTCCAGGTTGGCAAGGAGTTCACCACGCGGGTCGATCTCGAGAAACCCAACTGGTCGCCGCCGGACTTCTTCCCCTCTGTGTGCCCATTGGTGCCCGCCAATCCCACGCATCGCGATGCTGTCATCAACAGCTGCGTCTATGTGCATCAGACTCTGCACCAGGCCAACGCTCGTTTGGCCAAGCGCGGTGGACGCACCATGGCAGTTACTCCACGTCATTATTTGGACTTCATCCATCACTTTGTCAAGCTGTATAATGAGAAGCGCAGCGATCTAGAGGAGCAGCAGCTGCATTTGAATGTGGGTCTCAACAAGATTGCTGAGACCGTGGAGCAGGTGGAGGAGATGCAGAAATCGTTGGCCGTCAAGAAACAAGAGCTGCAGGCCAAGAACGAGGCAGCCAATGCGAAGTTGAAGCAAATGTTCCAGGATCAGCAGGAGGCGGAGAAGAAGAAGATCCAATCGCAGGAGATCCAGATACGTCTCGCCGATCAAACGGTCAAAATCGAAGAGAAGCGCAAGTACGTGATGGCAGATCTGGCCCAGGTGGAGCCCGCTGTTATCGAAGCACAGCAAGGTAAGTTTTTCGGATGCCAAGGGGCGGGAGTGGTCAGATGTTTAGACTATAGCTACGTATTGAATCTAAGTCTAGCTATAATTTTAATTTTTATGATAATATTTAAATCGATACTTCCACACACAAACACCAACACCAACAATCTATACACAAACACGATTCGCACAATCGTTAGCCGTTAGCTCGATTAAAAAGAAGCACCTGGCCGAGGTGCGATCGATGGCAAATCCGCCCGCTGTAGTAAAACTGGCACTGGAATCGGTCTGCGAGCTGCTCAATGAGAGTGCCACAGACTGGAAGGCCATACGTGGCATACTCGTTAAAGACAGTTTCATATCGTCGATTGTTAACTTGGAGACAGATAAGATCACGTACGCAACTCTCAATATCTCACTATATGCCACCTGATATCTGATATATATACATATATATAGCCATCATTTTATCACATTTATCACTCTTAACGTCAAATCATCTCAGGTTGTTGTGCCGTATTGTGACACTAATTGGCATCATATATCTCCATATATACTATATATATCTATATAAATATTCTATAACATAACTAAACAAGTGCAATATATATATAATCGTATATCTACTTGTCCTGACAAAAGGGCTTGGTGTATATAACACATGAAACAACAACAAGTCGTGGATCTTCAACACCCAGCTTGCCGACAACGAAGTCTTTTTGATACTGCTTTAATTTCACTTCAAACTTAACCTAGTGGGCAGAGAGCTAGCACCGAGACCCGAACATCTAGCGAGAGCACTCCATCCCGCTCTCGTCGCTCTCGTGCTGCTCTTTACAGTGCCCTAATTAATTTCATGCACCTTACAGCCTAAACTCCATTATGCCCAGTCAAATGACTGAACATCGGCCGCGTTGAAAGGCCGCAGGGCTTCAACTTCACTTAGTCTTAAACTAAACTATGTAATAGGCAAGGGTGCAATGCGATGAATTGGGCGTTTATATGTACCCGATTTGGTCTTTATGACCACCACTCGCACCCTACCATCTCCGCCGGGTATCGCTTCGGTCACCACGCCGAGCATCCACTGCTGAGGCGGAGCGTTGTCCTCTCCCACGAGGACGATTGTGCCGACTTCCACGTTCCTCGACTCTCGCGTCCACTTGCTCCTCTGCTGCAGACTGAGCAGGTAGTCCCTGGACCAGTCTGTCCAGAATCGCTGCTTGATTTTTGATGTCAGCTGCCATCTTTTTAAGTATGGCAGCCTGACATCGTCGATTGGCTGCGTTGATGCGAGTGGCAGCGGCACGAGCGTTGCGCCGACCAGCAAATGAGCTGGAGTGAGCACCTCGCCGTCGTTTGGATTGCTGCTGGGAGCGATGATCGGCCGCGAATTGAGGATGGCCTCCACCTCGACGAGCACCGTTGCCAACTCGTCCTGGCGCAGCACTGCGCTGCCAATTGCCTTGAGCAACAGGCCTTTCGCCGACTTCACCGCTGCTTCCCACAGGCCGCCGAAATGCGGCGCTCGTGGGGGAATGAAAACAAACTCCATTCCCCGTTCCGCAGCATATGTTTGAATCGCAGCTGAATTGGCGCTGAAATTGGCCGCAAAGTCTGCCAGCGTGCGAGCCGCACCCACGAAATTGGTGGCATTGTCGCAGTACAGCTTCCTGACAAGGCCACGTCGACCAATAAACCTAGATAAACACATCAGAAAAGTGGTAGAGGTTAGATCGGTTACAAGCTCTATATGTACAGCCTTAGAAGTGAAGCAGACGAATATGGCAATATACATCTTAACGGGCGCTTTGCCCCGAATCCTCAACGAAACTAAAATTGGACCACAAAAGTCCACTCCGCTGATCTCAAAGGGTCTGTTCGCGTGTAAACGATCAGCGGGAAGGTTGCCCATTATTTGCGACAAAAGCTTCGGCTTATATCGAAAGCAATGCACGCATTTTCTCACCACTGCACTGCATACCTCTCGAGCATTGATCACCCAGATCTGTTGCCGAAGTAATCCCATCAGGACCATTGGATTGGCATGACAGTGCGTGTGATGCAAGTGCTCTAAATAGAGTGTGACAAATCGACACTTTTTAGGCAGCAGCAAGGGGAACTTGGCATTATGCGCTAATGGCGCTTTCATCAAACGACCTCCTACCCGCAACAACCACAAGACACGCTTGCCATGTTGGTGAGAATGCAGGAATGGTGCCAGTTTCTGAAGAGCCGGTTGCAAAACTGTGGACTTTTTAATTTTTCAATTTCTTGAGCGAATTCTGTATGCTGAATCACAGATACTGCTGCAAGAAAGGCGAAACTTAATTCAGAAGCTGAAGGAATCAAAGATACATGTTTCTCGCTCCTTCCATTGATGAAGCGGAACATGTAAGCTATTATGCGGATCAGCCTTGGAAATGAAGACATAGCTTCTATTAATGGCGTGATGGAATTCACGATCTCCTCAACCGCAACCGTAGTAAAGGCAGCTCTACGCCTCTCTAACGACTCCAATTCCTTCGACAGCTTAATATGTGGGTTTGCTGGCCACAATTCTTCTGAATGTTGTAAAAATGTCGGTCCGCCAAACCAGATTGAAGATCGAAGTTCTTCAACTGAACATCCCCGAGACACTATGTCCGCCGGGTTGTCTTTTGTTGGGACATGACGCCAGGAGACATTGGCTGTCAACTCCTGAATGGTTGCTACTCGGTTGGCAACAAATGTGTTCAAATTGGATGAGTGCATTTGCAGCCAATGAAGAACAACTTCGGAGTCTGACCAAAAAACAACTTTGTCTAATGGACAGTCGAGTAAGTTCTTTACCGCGTCCCACACGGTAGCTAATAACTCCGCAGCACACAGTTCAAGCCGCGGCACTGATTTCGTTTTCAGTGGGGCTACTTTGGACTTGGCGGTTAGTAACCTGATAGTGATACCCTCAACTGTTTGCACTCGTACGTATAGACAACAGCCGTAGGCTCTTGTTGACGCATCAGCAAAGCCATGGACTTGACAGCCTCTAGCTTTAAGCGTGCCTACGTAACGAGGTATGCACAAAGCATTTAATTCTGAAAAACAGTTGGTCACTGCTTCCAACTCTTGTATCATTTTGGCAGGTAGTTGGTCATCCCATCCAAGCTTATTCAACCACATTTCCTGTATCAGGACCTTTGCACGAGTTACAATCGGACTTAGCAAACCTAAGGGATCGTATAATCGTGCCACAAACGATAGAACGGACCGCTTGGTAGGATTCGAATCTCTTGTAGATTCCATTGTATATCTGAACACGTCAGCCTTCGGATTCCAAATTAATCCCAAGGTCTTTGTGTCTTCGTGATGACCAATGACAATGTTGTCCTCTGCTGATTGAGCTGCAAGTTTCTTACAGTTGGACGACCATTTTGTAAGATGGAAGCCAAACCGTTGAAGAATTGCGATTAAATCGCGATGCAACAAGCATAACTCCTCAGCGCTGTCTGATCCTGTCAACAAATCATCGACATAAAAGTCGTGAGTTAAGGACCGAGCTGCAGCTGGGTGAGTGGAAGCATGTAATTCGCTCAGATACTTTAGGCATCGAACTGCCAAAAATGGCGCAGCAGCTGTCCCATACGTTACTGTATTTAAGCGAAAAATTTGTAACGGGTCAGTGAGCTTTTCTCTCCACACAACAAGTTGAAAGTTGCGCTGGGACTCGTCTAATTCTATTTGACGGTACATTTTTGCTATGTCTGCGGTTGCAGCCCAAGGGCGAAATCGAAAACGTAGCAACGTTTCCCATAACTGAGGCTGAATGGTTGGACCTACCATGAGTAGATCATTCAGCGACAACTGAGAAGACGATTTGCTAGAGGCATCGAACACTACCCGGAGCTTCGTTGACGAGCTGTGCGGTCTTAGCACGCATTGGTACGGAATGAAGTAGTGCGGCTCTCTCGGAATCTGATTATCTGTCGGACTCATATGACCCAAGGCCAAGTACTCCTTCATGAAGTCAATGTACATGGGCCGAATGTCATCTTCTTTGCACATTCTTCTCTCCAGAGCCATGAACCGTCGTCTGGCTATGTCATATGACATACCTAGACTGTGCGGACTAGATTTAAATGGCAACGACACTCTGAGCCGACCCGAGGTGGTTTGGCGAATAGTCTCTATAAAGGACTTCTCGCACAGCTGTTGTTCTGGGGTATACAAATTTGAATTAATTGTATTAGGTTTGTCTTCTAACTCCCAGAACTTTCGAACGATCGAGTCTACATAGATCTCGTCCTTCACAACGCTCATTAAAGTTGAGGAGCGGGCGGCTATTTCCTTCGTTCGACAACGACCAGACACTATCCAACCAAAGGCTGTAAGTTGGAGTGTTGGACTGTTGCTGGTTCCCTTTATTCGGCCTTCTCTTAATACATCAAAAAAGATATCGGCGCCGAGAAGCATGTCAATGCGTTGTGGCTTGTAGAACTGAGGATCTGCTAACTGCACGCTATCAGGCACAGTGATCTTCTCAGTAAGTTTCTCAGGTTGATACGACGATATGGACCGGAGGATACCAAAATCAGTCATGATTTGTGTGTCGTCTGTTCGTGAGGCTATCGATGTCTGAACACTGTGACTAACGATTGACTGACAGTTAGCAATACCCAATAAGTGAATACCCCTTTTTGCCTCTTCAATTGTAGCTGCTTAGCTAACTCCTCAGTGATGAAGTTCACCTGAGAGCCGGAGTCTAAGAGGGCTCTAGCTAACTGATATGATCCTGATTGATCTTTTACTCTGACGACAGCAGTTGCCAGGAGAACTTGGTCAGAGGCGCTACTTGCGTGGTTCACAGCCGAAAACTGTGTCGCAATCGGCCTCGGAGCTACTGGGATAGCCGTTGAGGCAGCCTGAGGAGTCTCCGAAGTGTATCTGTGTAGCATTGAATGATGGGGCTTAGAACAAACCCGACAGTGAGCTGATTTACACGCGGCTACCGAATGTCCTATTCGCAAGCAGTTTATACAAAGGGGAAAACTCTTTGCGAATTTAAATCGATTCTGGCAGGGTATTGCTGCGAATGATGAACAAGACTGGACATAGTGATCGTCAGATTTGCAAAAAACACACTTATTGACTTGGAGCTGACTTGGAAGAGCAACGGCTAATGAGGTTTTTCCACCTCTTTTTCCACTGTCATGCGGTGTCTTACGACCTACGCCGCATGCAGAAGAGACTTCTTCAGCAGTCAAATGCTGATAGCGTCTATTTAATGCAACTTCACAATCATTCCACAATGGAAGTTTGTTGTAGTCCCAGTTCTCTTCCCATCTTGAGCGTGTGCCAGTGTCTACCTTGCTCATTACTAAATGTATTAACATGGCATTGGAAATCTGTTTATCAGAGCCTAGCGATAACAGCGATTCATAAATTGCACGCACCGAATCAATCATCTTGCGCAAAGATGCTGCTGACGGTGCAGACATACTGGGTAGTTCGAACAACTTGGAGATGCTATTAAAAAATATGAGACATTGGTTGTCATACACTGTTTTTAAAGCCTTTAAAGCTTTCGGGTAATTATCATCTGTTACCTGATAAGCCTTAACAGTACCCAGTGCTTCTCGATCTAGGCACGACAACAAATGATTAAACTTCTCTATGTTCGACAGAGTTGGGTCATTGTCAACTAAGTTCTCGAATAGACCTATAAAGTTTTTGTATTCGGAATACTCTCCACTAAATTTTGGTAATTTAATGTGAGGTAGATTTCTAGTATGTGACACGGAGCTAATCATGGTCGAATTGGCATGACTTTCCGGTTTTGGTTGACTGACACTGCCTCGCTTCATTAGTAGGGCCTTGGTTGTGACACACAACTCCTCTAATGATGATCGAGGCACTAAATCTGAATTAATGTCGTCCAGTTCTTGCTGTATTTTAAACGCGTTTTCTATATATCGGTTTAATATTTCTAATCGACATTCGATTTCAAAGGGCTCTACCGATATTGTGAAGTCTTTTAACGATTTGTTGATACGCGTTATATCGTTTGTCACGTTTTTATAAGCATTCAGCAGGCTTTCAATCCGCGCTGATGATGACTCGTCCATAGACCGATTCTTTCCTCGCTTGCCAGTCATGATTCTCAAAAGTTATTCAATTGAAACCGATTTCAAGTAAACCCGAATTATAATGCAAGCTAAGGGATTGCAGAATAATATCCACTGCGTTCGGTCGATGCTTTATGTGTTATACGTTAGCTAGTTGTATATGGGCTGCTACTAACGATTGTAACATATGCCTGTAAGTTATTCAGCTAATACAACCCCCACGGTTTGATCGTGAGTGTCGAACCTGCACTCATACACGTTCGATGCGCACAACGAATCACGCAAGTTGGGGCACAGATGCAAGGCCGAACTTCACAACAGCGGACAACAAGAGCTGATGAGTGCCGAGCATGCACTCATACAAGTTTGATGCGCACAACGAGAGCGCAACGGGGAGCGCAAATGCACAGCCGAACTTCACAACAGCGGACAACAAGAGCTGGTGAGTGCCGAGCATGCACTCATACACGTTTGATGCGCACAACGATCAGCGCAACGGGGAGCGCAAATGCACAGCCGAACTTCACAACAGCGGACAACAAGAGCTGGTGAGTGCCGAGCATGCACTCATACACGTTTGATGCGCACAACGATCAGCGCAACGGGGAGCGCAAATGCACAGCCGAACTTCACAACAGCGGACAACAAAGGCTGATGAGTGCCGAGCATGCACTCATACAAGTTTGATGCGCACAACGAGAGCGCAACGGGGAGCGCAAATGCACAGCCGAACTTCACAACAGCGGACAACAAGAGCTGGTGAGTGCTGAGCATGCACTCATACAAGTTTGAAGCGCACAACGAGAGCGCAACGGGGAGCGCAAATGCACAGCCGAACTTCACAACAGCGGACAACAAGAGCTGGTGAGTGCTGAGCATGCACTCATACAAGTTTGAAGCGCACAACGAGAGCGCAACGGGGAGTGCAACGACGACGAAGAGCGGATAGCAACAACAATGTATCAGCGCTCTATCTTCGCAAGCGAGAGCGCACACAACAACGATTGTGCGACCAATAATAGGCAACTAGCGAAGAGTTTAAGAGATCGATTTGAGCGGCAAAGCTGTGTGAAACGGTTTTTTAGTTTCTTACTTTACACAGAGGCTGAACTCTCTGGCTCCGTTTTGACTCTATGTTCGTCAAATTCGAGGGCAGACAGAGGTCAATGTCTAATTATTTTGACAATATATGTATATGTATGTACAAATAACCAATTAAGCAATTAATGAAAGCCATATACACATGTACATAGGTTTACCTGCAGTTAAAATCTGCATGTCTCGAGTGCACTTTATTGAATTTAAATACTCGGTCTATGTACGTATCACTCTATGTACTTCCCTGATTATTAGCGCAATCCATTTAATCCTCCTGTATGTAATCCACCGATGTCACCTGCTGAAGAGTCCACCCGGGGGCGCCAAAAATGTCCTGACAAAAGGGCTTGGTGTATATAACACATGAAACAACAACAAGTCGTGGATCTTCAACACCCAGCTTGCCGACAACGAAGTCTTTTTGATACTGCTTTAATTTCACTTCAAACTTAACCTAGTGGGCAGAGAGCTAGCACCGAGACCCGAACATCTAGCGAGAGCACTCCATCCCGCTCTCGTCGCTCTCGTGCTGCTCTTTACAGTGCCCTAATTAATTTCATGCACCTTACAGCCTAAACTCCATTATGCCCAGTCAAATGACTGAACACTACTACTACTACCACTACACACCCACACACACACACACACACAAACACTCTGCATACGCAATGCACTGGCAAATATCTTAACTTACGATATATATATTTTATATATAACCATAAACATAATGTTAAATATCATGTGTATAAGTTGTAAACTAAAGAACAAGTTGTTAAGATTTGTTCAATAATTAACGCTAACGAGAATAGGTCTATAGGGCAATATTCTAGATCTTATGATCTGTTTAACATGGACTTTTCCAGGATAAAGTAAAAGATAATCCACAGATAAATTCTAGAAAAATAGAAAATGATGTGAGGTTATTATAGAAAATTTGTAATTGATTAGAAATTTTTCAACTATCGGAATTATCCAAAATATTCTAATATTCTCTTATTCTCCTCTCTAGTCATGTCAGTTGTTCTGCTTGTCTGTTTACGAACTTGATCAAAGTTTTTCAGTTTCTCAAGATATACTAGAATCCAAATAGGTTTTTTTAATCCATATCATGCCATATCCTGGAATAGCTCATATATCTAAATAACGTTTTTTAGTAGCATAGTCTATACGAGTATAACAGTTAAGTGTCCATAACGTTGTGCTGCATATCGTTTATAATAATTCTGATCCTTCATGTTAACCCAACCACAAACCGATCTAATTGAACCACAAAAACAGCTGTGAAGTCCATACGCAAACAGCAACTCGTTGAGGTGCGAACGATGGCGAATCCACCGTCGGTGGTTAAATTGGCACTCGAGTCGATTTGCCTGCTGCTGGGCGAGAATGCGACCGATTGGAAATCGATACGCGCAGTGATAATGCGTGAAAATTTCATTAATACAATTGTATCTAACTTCGGTACCGAGAACATAACGTAAGCATGAAACAAATTTTACATTTTGTTTTCCTTTTTTGTTCTCGAATTAATTTAATTTTTCCTTGATTTTATATAATTTTATAAATTTTTTTATGGAGATGTAGAAATTGTTTTCCTTTGAGATTTGTTTTTTCCCGTAGTATTTTGCGAAAGATTAAGCGAGCTGCGTTGTCTGTAAATATTATTTATGTTGCTCCTAATCCTTAAACTTAACCGGTAATTGGCATTAATTTACAATACTTCTTCATTGTTTCTTATGGTTTTGGTTAAATTTTCGCGTAGATCGATAATAACAAACTGCTTTGCTTGCTCAATTCATACCAAGATAACCCGTATAATGACGAGATCTAATAACAATTAATAATCTATGATCTATGATTCATTTCGGATTTTAACAGTGATGAGGTTCGGGAGAAGATGAAGTCCAAGTACCTCAGCAATCCTGACTACAACTTCGAGAAGGTCAATCGTGCGAGTATGGCTTGCGGTCCCATGGTTAAATGGGCCATAGCACAGGTAAATATTATATAGTATATAAATAGCAGACCATATCTCTAATCTATATCTTATTCAGATTGAATACGCTGACATGTTGAAGCGTGTGGAGCCGTTGCGTGAGGAACTGCGCTCTTTGGAAGAACAGGCCGATGTGAATTTGGCCAGTGCGCAGGAGACCAAGGATTTGGTGGAGCAGCTGGAGCGCAGCATTGCTGCTTACAAGGAGGAATACGCTCAGCTTATTTCCCAGGCGCAGGCCATTAAAACTGATCTGGAGAATGTGCAGGCCAAGGTGGACCGTTCGATTGCGCTGCTCAAGAGCTTGAACATTGAACGAGAACGCTGGGAGTCCACCAGCGAGACATTCAAGTCCCAGATGTCCACCATTGTGGGTGATGTGCTGTTGTCGGCTGCCTTTATAGCGTATGGCGGCTACTTTGATCAGCATTATCGTCTTAATCTGTTTACCACCTGGTCGCAGCACTTGCAATCAGCGAGCATTCAGTATCGTGCGGACATTGCACGCACAGAATATCTATCTAATCCGGACGAGCGTTTGCGCTGGCAGGCGAATGCCTTGCCCACGGATGATCTGTGCACGGAGAATGCAATCATGCTGAAGCGCTTCAACCGCTATCCGTTGATCATTGATCCCTCGGGACAGGCCACAACGTTCCTGTTGAACGAGTATGCCGGCAAGAAGATAACGAAGACCTCGTTCTTGGACGATTCGTTCCGCAAGAATCTGGAGTCGGCGCTGCGTTTCGGTAATCCTCTGCTGGTACAGGATGTTGAGAACTACGATCCCATATTGAATCCGGTGCTCAATCGGGAGCTGCGTCGCACTGGCGGCCGTGTGCTCATCACGTTGGGCGATCAGGACATCGATTTGTCGCCATCCTTTGTCATCTTCCTGTCGACGCGTGATCCAACTGTGGAATTCCCGCCCGACATTTGCTCGAGGGTGACCTTCGTTAACTTCACTGTGACGCGCAGCTCGCTCCAATCGCAGTGCTTGAATCAGGTGCTGAAGGCCGAGCGTCCAGACATCGATGAGAAGCGCTCCGATCTGTTGAAGCTCCAAGGCGAGTTCCGTCTGCGTCTGCGTCAGCTGGAGAAGAGTCTGTTGCAGGCACTGAACGATGCCAAGGGCAAGATTCTGGATGACGATTCGGTTATCACGACTTTGGAGACACTCAAGAAGGAGGCCTACGACATCAACCAGAAGGTGGATGAGACGGACAAGGTGATAGCCGAGATTGAGACGGTGTCGCAGCAGTATCTGCCACTCTCTGTGGCGTGCAGCAACATGTACTTCACGATGGACAGCTTGAACCAGGTCCACTTCCTCTACCAGTACTCGCTGAAGATGTTCCTCGACATATTCTCGACGGTGCTGTACAACAATCCACGGCTCGAAGGTCGCAGCGATCACTCGGAGCGTTTGGGCATCGTGACCAGGGATCTGTTCCAGGTGTGCTACGAGCGTGTCGCACGTGGCATGCTGCACAACGATCGTCTAACCTTCGCGCTGCTCATGTGCAAGATCCATCTGAAGGGCACCGGGGAATCTAATCTGGATGCAGAGTTCAACTTCTTCCTGCGCAGCCGCGAGGGACTCTTGGCCAATCCAACGCATGTCGAGGGATTGAGTGGTGAGCAAATCGAGGGCGTTAATCGTCTGGCTTCGCGTCTGCCCATCTTCCGCAAGCTGGTGGAGAAGGTGCGCTCTATGCCTGAGCTTGGCGCCTGGCTGCAGCAGAGCTCACCCGAGCAGTGCGTGCCACAGCTGTGGGACGAGTCAAAGGCACTGAGCGCCATTGCCAGCTCCGTGCATCAGCTGCTGCTCATTCAGGCCTTCCGACCGGATCGCGTCATCGCCGCTGCCCACAATGTGGTCAACACGGTGCTGGGCGTTGACTATATGCCAAATGCCGAGCAGGAGCTGGACTTTACGGCCGTGGTGGACAAGCAGTTGAACTGCAATACGCCAGCTTTGCTGTGCTCTGTGCCCGGCTTCGATGCTTCGGGTCGTGTGGATGATTTGGCCGCCGAGCAGAACAAGCAAATCTCGAGCATTGCCATCGGCTCTGCCGAGGGCTTTAACCAGGCTGAGCGAGCCATCAACATGGCCTGCAAGACAGGTCGCTGGGTGCTGCTTAAGAACGTGCATCTGGCGCCACAGTGGCTGGTGCAGTTGGAGAAGAAGATGCACTCGCTGCAGCCACACTCCGGCTTCCGTCTCTTCCTCACCATGGAGATCAATCCCAAGGTGCCGGTGAACCTGCTACGCGCCGGTCGCATCTTCGTCTTCGAGCCACCGCCAGGCATTCGAGCCAATCTGTTGCGCACCTTCTCGACGGTGCCCGCGGCTCGCATGATGAAGACACCCAGTGAGCGTGCTCGACTCTACTTCCTGCTGGCCTGGTTCCATGCTATTGTCCAGGAGCGATTGCGTTACGTGCCTCTCGGCTGGGCCAAGAAGTACGAGTTCAATGAGTCGGACTTGCGCGTGGCTTGCGATACGTTGGATACGTGGATCGACACCACGGCCATGGGACGTACCAATTTACCGCCAGAGAAAGTGCCTTGGGATGCGCTGGTCACTCTGCTCTCCCAGTCCATCTACGGAGGCAAGATTGACAACGATTTCGATCAGCGCCTGCTCACCTCTTTCCTGAAGAAACTCTTCACTGCTCGCAGCTTCGAGGCGGACTTTGCCCTCGTTGCCAATGTGGATGGCGCTTCGGGTGGCTTGAGGCACATTACCATGCCGGATGGCACTCGCCGCGACCACTTCCTTAAGTGGATCGAGAATCTGACGGACCGTCAGACACCTTCCTGGCTGGGTCTGCCCAACAATGCCGAGAAGGTGCTGCTCACAACAAGAGGCACGGATCTGGTGAGCAAGCTGCTGAAGATGCAGCAGCTGGAGGATGATGATGAGCTGGCCTACAGCGTCGAGGAGCAGTCGGAGCAATCTGCACTGTCCGTGGGACGCAGCGAGGATGGCCGTCCGTCCTGGATGAAGACGCTGCACAACTCGGCCACCGCCTGGTTGGAGCTGCTGCCGAAGAATCTGCAAGTGCTCAAGCGGACCGTGGAGAACATCAAGGATCCGCTCTATCGCTACTTCGAGCGCGAGGTGACCAGCGGTGCTCGTCTGCTCCAGACGGTCATCTCCGATCTGCAGGACGTTGTGCTGATCTGCCAGGGTGAGAAGAAGCAAACCAATCACCATCGCTCCATGTTGTCCGAATTGGTGCGTGGCATCATACCCAAGGGCTGGAAGCGCTACACAGTGCCCGCTGGCTGCACCGTCATCCAGTGGATCACGGACTTTAGCATGCGAGTGCAGCAGCTGCAGAAGGTGTCGCAGCTTGTGTCGCAGGCTGGAGCCAAGGAGCTGCAGGGCTTCCCCGTCTGGCTGGGCGGTCTGCTCAATCCGGAGGCGTACATCACGGCCACCAGGCAGTGTGTGGCTCAAGCCAACAGCTGGTCGCTAGAGGAGCTCGCCCTGGATGTGACTATCACCGATGCTGGTCTGAAGACCGACCAGAAGGACAGCAGCTTTGGTGTGACCGGACTCAAGCTACAAGGCGCCCAGTGCAAGAACAACGAGCTGCTGCTGGCCTCCACCATTATGATGGACTTGCCCTTGACTATACTCAAGTGGATCAAGTGAGTATTCCCTAGAGAATCTTTGCTATATATGAGCTCGACTAACTTTTTTGCTTCGCAGAATATCGTCGGAGCCACGGGTAAGCAAACTAACTTTGCCTGTCTACTTGAACTCCACGCGCACGGAGTTGCTCTTCACAGTGGATTTGGCTGTGGCCGCTGGCCAGGACTCGCACAGCTTCTATGAGCGCGGCGTGGCCGTGTTGACCTCGACGGCTCTGAACTAAAATCTATATATTCCCTATATTGTATACGTATGCCACATAATCCGTAGAGTGTTTTGAAAATCCCATCCCCTTATTCCAATCAACAAATTTAAATATATATTCACATAACTAACAACCCCAATACATTGAGAAATCCTGTCCTGAGATCTAAGAAAAAAATCGAATATGTTAAGCAAATTCGGTCAATTCCTGCAAGGGGCGGCCATCAGACGTTGCCAGTGCCAGAGCCGACGATTCCATGGCGAGCCAGTCATACAGCGACAATTTGAGAACGAGACGGCGCCTACCTGTTTGGTCATCGAGGGTGAGGCGCGTCGATTCATTCACGATTGTCTGCGGCGGGTGGGCGTGCCGTTTGAGAAGCTGCGGTGCATCAGCGACGTTTTGCTTGCGGCGGACCACAGAGGCATTCATGGCATGGGCATCAGTCGGCTGGAGCTGTATCTGAGGGATCTGCAGGAGGGCGCTATTGACATTATGGCCGAGCCGGAGATCATCAGGGAGACGTCTGTGTCTGCCCACGTGGATGGTCACAGCGCCATGGGCGTCTTTGTGGGCAACTATTGCATGAATCTGGCCGTCGAGAAGGCGCAAAAGACAGGCATTGGCTTTGTGGTGGCCAAGGGATCCCATGACATTGGCATGGCCTCCTGGTACGCGTTCCGAGCCATGGCCAAAGGCTGCATTGGGCTGGTGCTTTCGAACACGCCAGCCATGATGGTGGCTCCGGGCTGCCGCGATGCCAGCATTGGTGCCAATTGCTTGGCATTTGGCGCCGACGGCAAGAACTCCCACTTCATGCTCGACATGGCAGCTAGCACGAAGAGCATGGGCAGCCTGGAGTGGGCGTACCTGAATGATGAGCGTATACCGAATAACTGCGCATTGGATGAGAGCGGCAATCCCACAATCTTCCCTTGCCTGGCTCTCCGGGCCAACCGGCTCAATCCGGCGGGCGGGCGTCACGGCTACAGCCTGGCCACCCTGATTGATGTGCTATGTGGCGTCATGTCTGGTGCAAATTATGCCACGCGCGTTGCCGGCTTGCACGCGGGGGAAAACAAGATTCCACTTTCGAATTTAGGCCTTGTCATGCTTGCTTTGGATCCGTGTGTCTTTGTGCCGGACTTTCAGGAGCGACTCGATGACTTCAAGCATAGCATCGACAACAGTAGTCCGGCGGATAAGTCGAAGCCTGTCCGGATGCCTGGCGAGCTGGAGAAGCAGCACATGCTTCGTGTGGATGAGCTGGGTGCGCTGCCCTTTCCCAACACTATGCTGGCCAAATTCAAGCGGCTTGCGGACTTCCTGTGCGTCCCGCCACTGCAGGTCTCATTCACGCCAGTCAAAGCGAAGAGCTATCGCCGCAAAAAGTCAGATATGAAATCTTAAATATTCTGAATCTAATTTATGGAAAATTGTGGCGCCAGATGGCGTTTGGTATGATAAACAGTGCTACACACAGATGGCGCTTGATTTTGTTCTCAGAGCTGTCGTTAGGGTGCGCTGCACACTTGAAGCGAGCGTCGCTAGGTGGCGCCAAAACGAATTCGCCGTGATTTAAGGGCGTCATCTCTTGAGAAATTTTTTATGCTTTAAGGATAATAATGGGAGCAGATAATACGTGGGACAGTTTATAGGGGGATAAGGATAATGGGAATGCGTGCAGAGTGGTTGAAATACGAGGTACAACAGGTAATAGTGGAAAGGTGTCCATAGAGGGCGCTGCTAAGTGGCAGCTGCAAGTGTTGATTAAGTTTTAAAGTTTGTTTACCTATTGATAAAAGGTTTTATTGATATGTAACAATATATAACAGATATATTAACCCAAGTTTTCATATGATAAGATTTGTTCTCCCATCTCCCATCTCAATTGAATCGAGTCATTGACTTGTGTTGAACGAATTTTATATACCCTTTAAAGCCAAAAATTTTTGTTTAGGATCGAAATATTAAAAGATATTCTTACATAAACATATACACTATAGATATATATAGCTGATAAGTAATCACAACTTTAGGATCAAGCAATAGTCCCTATCTTGTGCTCGGTTATTCAAACTTTCTTCGACGAAAAACACAAAGCAAAAGCAATATGAAATATGTTAGATATATTCTTAGCAAAAATAAGAATTCTAGAGATGCTCTCTAGCTTATAAGAAGTGTATATAGAGACCAGTTGTCTCTCGGGTCGTCTGCTCATCTTGGCTCCCATGTGGTGCTCTGAACTACTTAAGGTAATTGCTGGATGCAAATGTGCAAATTTTCACAAATTACGTGAATTATGCAGCCGTTGAAGGGGTATAAATAGGCTTCGACTGCTGGCGAGGCACTTCATTGTGGCTGCCATGTCGTCGTTGTCGTCGTCGTCTTCACTCGATCGGATATTCGTCTGCCTTTTGCTGCTGCTGCTGATGCTGGTCTCTTCGCTGGTGCACACACAGCAAACGAAGGATGCCCAGAGCCTGGAGGAGTTCCGGCAGAGATATCTCCTGCCTCTGCTCTCAGCTGGCACTCGGAATTGCACGCTGAATGCCTGCGAGTCGCTGAGGATCATTTCGCAGCTGCTGCTGCTCATCAAAGCCTTGCCAAATGACACGATGAGCACTCTAATGGCCGCCAATCCGCAGGCCGTTAGAAGTAGACCAAACGGTCAGAGCAGAGACTCATCTGGGAACGGAGATGTGACCTCAATCTTCAATCTGTCGGAGTTCGATAAGCGTGTGAGGCAAATCGAGAGCCGACTGCGCTCCGTGGAGCAGCCCATCTGGCACCTGGCCAGTGGCAGCGAGCTGGAGTGGAACCACTGCACCTCTGGTGTGTGTCGCTGCAATCCGGACACCAAGAGCTTCACCTGCTGGAACACCAATCTGAAGACAGTGCCCGTCAGCCAGGTGATACCCATGAACATGGTGGCCATCGATCTGTCGCGCAATTCACTCTCCACGCTGCACAAGGACACGTTCCGTGGCTTGACGCTGCTCAAGCAGCTGGACATATCCAACAATGTGCTCGACTTTCTGCCTTTCGACCTGTTTCAGGATTTGGATAGCTTGCTACAGCTGTAAGTTGAAAGTCCTTCTATAAATATTTATTATTTATATATTAAAGTCTTTTTCCCTCTCTGCAGTCGCATTCAGAACAACCAGCTGGAGGACATTGATCCACGCATATTTTGGAAGCTGCGCAATTTGAATCTCTTGGACTTGAACAAGAACGAGATTAGCTTGCTGCCCGAGTCGCTGTTCTATCACGCCCAGCGCCTTACCGTCATCAATATGTGCGACAATCAGATCAAGAACTTTCCGCCCAACCTGCTGCGTGATCAGCTCATGCTCGAGGAGCTGGACATGTCGCGCAACCGAATCGAGGAGCTCGTCTCGGGCAGCATGCGCTATCAGACCAAGCTGAAGGCCTTGGACTTTGGACTGAATCAAATTGGTGAGGCAATGAATTAAATTTGTTGTAGCTAATGGAATGACTGAGAGTTTCTCTTCCCAGCCAAGATCGAGGACAATTTCTTTGAGGGTCTTCAGAGTCTGCGCACCTTGATGCTGCACAACAATCGCATCACTTCAATCTCGGGCACTATATTCAATAATCTGGTCAATCTGGTTACACTCGACCTGACCATGAATCGCATCAGTCATGTAAGTTACCATTAGCTTGAGCTGGGCATATGTTTATCTATAGAATATTCCCTTATAGATTGATGGGCATGCCTTTGCGGAGCTAAAGAATCTGAACGAGCTGTTTCTGGGCCAGAACTCCATGTGCAGCATACCCTCGGGCCTGTTTCTGCAGGTGAGCGGACTCACTCGACTCACGCTCTTCTCGAACAACCTGACTACGCTGGAGGCCAACGACTTTCAAGGCCTGACCAGCCTACGAATACTAATGCTGAATAACAATGTACTGAAGCACTTCGATGCCCGGGCATTCGAGCCGCTCACCCAACTGGAGAAACTGTGAGTTTATTGCCCTTCAATTAAGCACTCTAGCTCATTGAATGTCCTTTGGCTTGCCTCCTCCTTAGTCGCATCGACTCCAATAAGCTAATGTATTTGCCGAACGGCGCTCTGCACGGCCTCGATAAGCTGGTGGCAGTTAAGCTGGACAAGAACCCCTGGCACTGCGACTGTCGCGCCTTGTATCTAGCCCGATGGATACGCGAGTTCGTGGTGAAGCTGTGGGACGGCCAGCAGCCTATGTGTCGGGGACCCGGCGACCTGGGCGGCCACGAGGTGGGCCTGCTGCGCTACGATGATCTCTGCGACGGGCAGTGGGCGAGCATGCTGTCGCTGTCGCCGCGTCTTCCGGTGCGCACCCATCGCATTTCCACACCGATGAACTATACCGACTATTTCAATTTGTACTTGAAGCATATATATAACTCCACCACGGACGAACAGCTCAAGGAGGCCGAGATAACCAGTGTGGCCATCAAGAAGGTTCACGTGGATTAAGTGGAGATATAGCTGCGAGAGTTAAGCAAGTGTTAGATAGTATCACCCTGATAGATTATATACTATGAGTGTGCCTGGTATATGCGTAGAGCTAGACGAGTTGATATAGTCTTAATAGACCTTTTTTCTAGCTGTCTGTCTGTTTTCCTTTTTATATGTCCTACTTTCTGGTTGTCTGTATTAACATATTCATTTTCCAACTTTATTTCTCTGTATTTTAATTTAAGTTGAAGGAGTTGCATCTATAGATAAACAGTTATTGAAAAAGTATTAAAGGAAAGTGTTTTAAAGTGATGTGAATCAACTTCAACTCTCATTGTGTCAACATTATATCATCATCATCCTAAAAACATCCTTTGGACTTCGCCATTCATTTAAATAGAACTACAAAGTCATCAATATCATCATACAGAAACAATCTGTAAACTATCTGAGTAAGTATGCAAGTATATTATAAATCTTATATATATATATATATAACATAAGGCTATATCCATAAGGAATATACCTACTAGCTGAGCTTTGGCTCTGCATATTGGTCTTGATATGACTGCTTAAAACTTCACCTAAGTTCGACCTTTTGAGAGTACACCTGCATATAAATATATACTTATCTATAGTTAGTTTATACCAGACATAACTGTAACCAGTTTCCATTAGCCATTTCCCTACTGCCTCTTAAATATGGCCATAATTGTTGTTCCTGTTGGTTGGCAATTTCTGCTGCTGCTGCTGCCTCAGCCCGTTTTCTATTAGTTCTCAGCCACATGGGCAAATACCTTCATGGATAGCTGACTGTGCTTCAAAGCGATTGCACTCTGTGTGATAGTCTGCTCACTCCAGCTTGCTCTCTCTCGCTCTCTCTCATTCCCTCTCGCTCCCACCACGTCTTTGGCTCTCACAAATTACGGCCATGTCTCGCGTTTCGGTTTTTGCCTATGTGTCTACGTCTGGGACAAGCTTTTTACCTAACCAATTTATTGCTTCCGTTGTAGTCCCCACTCCCCACTCCCTGTCGCAGTCTCATCCCCTGCTTCGATATCACTATTCCTTGGCTCACCTAGTCGTGGTAGTTTTTGCCGTTGTCCTTGCAATTTCCATGTGTTGACATTGCCCACGCTCTTCATTTTCCATTTTCCCATTCACTTTCCCCACTTTTTGTCGCTGACCCTATCTGCTGGCTGTTTCCTGTTGCCTACCGACTGCTGCCGTCTATTGCTAGGCTCTCTCACCCTCCGCCCTTCATTGCCGTCCCTTGCCCTTGTGCGGGCGTGGCAATGGGCGGCGACTGACTCCGTATGCAGACAACAAATGCATTTTATGCGAAATTTGCAAGGCAAATATTAAAAATTGAATGCCGACATTGTTGTTGCTCTTGCTGATGTTGTTGTTGTAGTACTGTGCGAGGGAATGAATAGAGGGTATTTTGGTTGCCTGGGGCTTATATGTAAGGAATTGATATAAGTAATGAATACTTACTCTGGATTTGGCGAGTCTTAGTCTCCCTCTCTCTCTCCCCTCTCTCTCTCTCTCTCTCTCTCTCTCTCTCTCTGTTACTCTCCCTCTTCCTTTGCTTGCAGATTAGAGTCTAGCTTTCTATAAATTATATCAACCGAATGATTTGTTTTCCTACAGTTCATAAATTGATATGCTCGGCCTTGGCCTGGCATCGAGAGTCAGGTTTGATGAACTTGGAAACACTCTCATATCTTCTATGTTCATCTCTTCTTCTTAAATTTCATTTCTTTAGCTTTTCGTTTCGTTTTCTCATTATTAACTTGAATTTCTTTATACAGTTAGCTTAGGCGTTATACAATTTCAGATCGTTAGCCTTGGGGTATCGTCAAGTCGGATACTTTCTACAGTTATACGACTATTTCATTGCTTGACTCCAATACCAAACTACAACTCTCACTCACTCAATGCTCTACAGAGTATCGTTTAGTCGTTTATTCCCCCACTACTCACACTATAATTCACTGCTGTTGTTGTTTTTGTTTATGCGCTGTCTTGCCTGAGCCTGGGGCGCTGATTGCCTTAAAAGTGTCTCCGCTTTGTGTCCGCTGGATGAGGAGGGGCTGGAGCAGGGGCCAGCATAAAGGGGAGCTGCGTAAACTGTCAACCCTTTTCCTGCATGGATAGCAAGCGCCGTGCATAATATACAATATACAATATACGATATGTAATCATACATTTTTTCCCTACGCATTGAAGGAGTTTAGGGTGCAAGGTGGAGAAGGGACAGGGGGTGGGTTGTTGTGGCTGCACAGGGGTTGAGTGTGAATCTTTGCTATCAGACGCATCTGTCTCAGCGTGCGCCTTATCGTTGTTTTGCCTAAAGCGGAAGTAAAAGGATTTGAATTGCCTGCCTTTGCCCTCTGAGCCGGTTAACAAAACAAACCCCCTTGCGCCAGTCCACCCCCTCCCCCCCATAAGGGCTAATGTAAGTTGATTTTCTTGAAGTTGAAAATCCTTTGGTTGGACAAACACTCGAAAAGTTTCGCAACAGAAAATTTCGTGTTGAGAAGCTGCAACTTGACTTAGCCGAGACACAAACCCAAGTGAGTCTGGCTGTTGCCGCTGCTCGACTCAGTGGCGCTGAGGTGCAGCGGCAGACTCAATGCCTGAGTCGCACTCGTCTGTTGCCACTCAAGTTACTCTTGAGCTTTTCCGTAATGCTCAAGCGCGCGCTTTAGTCAGCAGCTTCGCTCTGCCGTTGGCGCTCGGCTCGGCTCAGGTCGTCGGCTCTCAAGAGCCGAAGCCATTGACACAGTGAACTCGGCAATGGGCACGATGATGATGGACGTCGGCGTCGCTGTCAGCCGCGTTTTGGCAGCAGCTGCTCATGTTGCTGTTGCTGTTGTTGTTGTTGTTGTTGTCGTTGGTGTTGAATTTCGGTCAAAATTTGTGATTTATTTGAAAATTTGAAATAATTTGGTTTTTATTGTGGTGCAGCAGCGGCGCGCAAATTAATGCAAATTTCATGCAGCTCTCACGGAGCAACTGTGGCAGCAGCCGATGCCACAGGACACCCAAAGGAGCAGTTGCTAAAAGTCCTTTAACGTTGCCCAATGCCCAATGCCTGACCTAAGGCAATGCCAGGCCAGGCCAGACCAGACTAGGGCAGGGAGCAGAATTTGACTAAGGCAAATTCACTTAGACGTCGCCCCGACGCTCTTGGCCTTTTGCACGACGTTCGCAGCTCAAGTTTTTGGTCTGCTGCCACACTCACGTACACGCGCAGAAAATGAGTGCGGGAATGTGAAAGGATCGCGAGATCTTGGCAGGAGTAAAGAGTTTTGTTGTGTATGATGAGTGTTTAGCTGATATGGAGTCTTTGCCTAATGGTTCATTTGTTTTTTGATGAACGTGAACTATTTTGGTTTTTGCATTGATTCTCTAGTTCATTGAGCTTAGTTTTTGAGCAGACTTATATATACGACCTAGTTGATCATGTAGGATATGCGTTGGTTTGTTATTCAGACGATTTTACAGTGGCTTATCACAGCTACAGCTGAATAGTTCAATGGAACTTCTAGTTCATGAACAAGATAAGACCTATCATTATATGCGTGAATGAACTCAGCGAAATTCAATTAAAGGCAGTTGATATCTTCAAAATTTGAGCTCGTTTATCATTCCCGATTGCTTGAACTATTTCGTTTAGTTATCACAGAATCTAATAGCAACTAGTTCCAACTGTGAACTGCTCGAAAGACTGATCTTTCTCTATATGGATGTGTTTGGGAAAATATAAATGTATTTAATTTATTTTCAGTCCATATATAAATATTGAAATCATATTCCAAGCATATTTTATCTGTGTGCATAGATACGTATATAAACACCCACTTACACACACGCACACACACACATGCGTGTATGTATGTATATATATTTAGCACATGCTGCCAAAGGAAGCATATTATATATGTGTGTGTGTGTCTTTGTGTGTGTGTGTGTGTGTTTGGCTGCCACTTTGGAGCTGCTACAACGCATAAAAATGCGAGTGTTAGCTTGTCCCTGTGAATATTTGTAAGCGACTGTGCGACTCTCTCTCTCTCTCTCTCTCTCTCTCTCTCTCTCTCTCTCTGTGTGTGCGTGTGTGTTTGCGTGTGTGCAGTTGGTTTTTGTGGCCACGCGTCCATTCAGCTGCCGCAGCGCCTGTCCCTATCCCTCAGCTTCAGCCTCAGATTGTCTGTTGGCTGCTCGCTCGCTGGCTGGCTGGCTGACTAGCTGGCAAACGTGGCGTATACTTAATTCGGTTTATGCTCGAACGTGTCGCACATTATTCTTATGAGTCGGCTCCGTCGACTACTGCTACGATGTGTGAAATATGCTGGATGTGTGTGCGCAGCAATACTGATTAGACACACACACACACACACACACTCGCACACACTCACCCACTCACAGCTTGGCTCAGTTGACAGAAAAACAATTAAAATTTGGTTGCAATTTGTTTGATTTTTCACAACAGCGAATTGAACAAATGCAAATGATGAATATGAAAATGAAAATGAAAATGCAAATGGAAATCTAAATGAAAATGAAAATGAGAAGAAGAAAAAATATAAAGTCTGCCCATTGACCTTATTGAGCACTCAGACGGCAAAGGGAGCAAAAAGTGGACACAAAACAGCCCGAGCTAAGAGCAACAATAAAAAAAGAAATATATATAAATATAAATATATATAGTATTTATATGTAGAGAGAACTTGTCAAGTCTTTTTATTGTTATACAATTTCGAGTGCTTGACAAATTTCATATTGAAATGGCATTCGCTGTGGTGCGGTGGCATTTCTCGGGAAAAAATTACTTTCATTAAGCTTCAAATTTTATTTTTACGCATTTTCCGCTTCGCCGATGATGAGTGTTCAGCTCAATTGTGAATGAATGGTTTGATAGCTGCGCATCGATTGGTGTGTCGTGAGAGGTTAGTCATTCAATCAGTAATTTGTAGTTCAATCAATCAGTTTTGATTGAAGCTCAGAGTGAGCTGTAAGCTTCTGGTTAACCAACAATCAGTCCTCCAACTATTAGTGAATGTATGAATAGCTAGATCTGTGCATTGTTTGGGATATTCTCACGTTAGTCATTCAATCCATCAATCCCTGCTTTTTGATTGAAGCATAGATCAGATTCAGCTATTAGCTATTCTAGTGTAGAAAGCAAGAGTCAATCAGTTGATCAATCAGCCATCAGTCTGCTAATGACTTTGTGAATCATTCATTATGATTGAATCACTCTGTTAGTTATCTATTCATTCATGATGATTGAAGCTAGGACTTATACATTGCTTAGGATAACGCCAGCTCAGTCTATCAATCAGAAAGTCATACTTCCAGTTCCCTCCCGATTCAAGTTAATTCTGCTGTAAGCTCTGCTGATGTACAAGCCCACAGTCAATCATTCAATCACTCGCCCATCAGTCTCTCAGTCACCCAACCAATTACTTCCCATTTATATATATCTTGCGAAATACTCTAGTTGTCCACTCATCCACTCGCTCAGCTTAATCGAATGCCGAGCCCAGCGCTTGCCATTTGGCTAGCCCAACTAGGCATGGGCTGCGCCATTGTTGGGGCCATTTGGAGCGGGTCGCATTTGCGGCTTTCATAATTTGAACGACCTATTTCGCGTGAAAACTGTGTCGCATTCGCCTCGACTGGCCGAGTGGACAGCGGGGCGAGAGGGCTGAGGCTGCACAAGTGGAAGTTTTAATTTCAATTTTTTATTGCTTGGAATCTGTTTGGGCAGCAACCTGAGCCACCTTCCTGTGGCAAGTTTTAGTTTTTATTTTGCCTCCTCTTCTCTTCTCTTCTCTTATTTTTTTTTTTTTTGTATTTTTTCTCTGGCAGCAATGAAAATGTTTTTCGCTTCGCTCAACTCTGAATTCCCCTTGTCTTCAGTTGTTTTTTTTTTTTTTTTTTTTGGGCACATTTATTGGCTGGGCGACAAATTTTTATTGCCCAGTTTTAGTTTTAGTCTGCGGCTGCATATGGCGCTGATTTCTTCTCACCAACTGCCGCTGTGTTGGGCTCGTTCTTTGGGTCTGCTGACAAAAGTTTTGGCCCGTCCACAGACTGCGGGTCTAATCATATTGCCGGGCGCCGTGGCCAACCTTCGGGTTACGTGATGCATTTTTACAAGACCTGACTCGCTCGAGGAGGCACGAGACGAGACGAGACGGAGCTCTGGCTCTATGGAGTAGTTCGCGTCGCCTCACTGCTCACAATTTGACTTTTGATGTGGGTATGTGTGCGTGAGAAGCGGTGTGTGTGTGTGTGTGTGAGCTGGTGTGTGTCTTGGCACGCCCCGCTGGCACAATGGGCTGCTGCGAAACTTTGTGTTTTAAAAAGCTTCACATGGAGAGAGAAAGAGAGAGAGAGAGAGAGAGAGAGACGGAGAGGGAGTGGTAGTGAGAGAGAGGGAGAGTTATATGTAGAGCACTGAATATACTTTGAAATTAGAAACCAATTTGTTAGACATTTTTGACATAGATACCCTTTACTTGCGCAGTTCATAAAGCTAAAGGGGTTTCTGGATTTTGAGTAAGCACAGAATTGGTTTCTAAATATATGTGTATATTTATATATGTGTATATGTGTATGTCCAACCCTTTTATATATATCTAAAATCTGGACTGATTTCAAGTTCTTTATATTCCCTTCTCTACGAACCGAAGGATCTAATGTTTTAAGCCTTCGACTGCTTTTGTTGATAGCCAGATTTTACGTGAGAATATTCAGATGCTCAGCCAGTCTATCTTAGGCATATCAAATATATTGAACCTTTACATTCAATGAAAAATTTAGAAAATATGTTCCTTGTTGACTTTGGTCTAATGTAGTATTCCCACCATTGATTTCTGATTCCTCTTCATATATCTGTCGTATATATGCTATGTATTATTGATTGATATTCTGGGCCTCGTTTGGTATTTTGTCCGTCATTTTTCTGGCCCATTGTTCGGATTTGTTGCGGCGCATTCGACATGTCAGAATTTGTGGATATTCTGTTTAAATACCGTAATGAAGTCTGCTTATACAATATAATGTACCGTGTTTGTGCTACGTGCCTTGGTTATGTTATTGCACGCTAAAGCCCAACTTCCGCTCAGCATCCGCCAGCGGCGGCGCCAGAGAAAGAGAGGGAGAGCAGGAGGGGGGCTCGGCTCTGGTTGTGTTTTTATTTGTGTGCCGGCAAATCTTAAACTTGTTTTACTGCTCGTTAGTGTTAGTCGCCCGACTAGCAGCCCGAGCGAGACTGTGTGTGTGTGATAGAGAGAGAGCGAGAGAGAGAGGGGGGCGACACGGGGCGTGGCAGTGGAATATATTGCCACCATGACACCCTATTGTTATAACACGTTCAGAGGGAGGCTGCGATTGGGAATGGGTTAAGGATGGAGACTGGGAGACAGCGCGACGGCGTCTGTTCTGTTGCTCAACTGGAACTGAAGTCTGTGTTTGGCCAACCAGGCACTGGAGTACACTAAAGCTTGAGAGCTTCAGCTTCTCCCTGTGTGTGTGTGTGTGTGCGTGTTTGTGTGTGTATTGATGCGTGTGCCAAGGTGCATGCTAAGTGCCACATCCCGGCAATGGGCGCCTTGGCTAATGTGGAGTGCCAAACGTTGAGGTAGGAAAAAACTTTCCTCTCTCTATCTCTGTCTCTGTCTCTGCCTCTGTCTCGCTCTCTATCTCTGTCCATCTCTCTCTGCTCGTTTGGCTGTCCTGGCAAATGTTTATCCAGCATAATTGCGCTCAGCATGCAGTTTTCTCTTTGGCCAACATTCGCCTGCCCCTCCAGCTCCGCCAGCTCTCTAGCTGCTCGCCACTTTTATCGTTTCCGAGTTTGGCTTTGCTTTTCAATTTTGCCGCATGCGGCTTTCTTTGGGGCTGCTTTAAAGGATTTGGGACTTGTTTACGTGGCGTATTAGTAACATTTATAACGAAAACCATCAAAGGCTTCGATGCGCCCCAGGCGCCATGGCAAATGATTTTCCTTTCGGCCCAGCTAACTCAATGCATTAGCAGCAAACAGCCACAAACTATTTGTTGTCCCAGTCGAGTGTGCAAACCGCATCATAATAAAATCAAATATTACAACATATATGAAATATTTTAGCTCTCTATGTGTGTGTGTGTGTGCGTGTGTGTGTGTGTGTGTGCCAAATACTTAACATTTGAGCTCTTCATTAGAAATTAATTTCACTAAGTAACACAGTTGTGTCCGGACTCTGAATCTTATTAGTTTCGCATGAAATTTGCAAGTGTTTTTCATATTTCTCCAGCTGAAGCCCACTTGATTCTGACTGATTTAGTTCGAAGCATATCTAAGTGTGCTATCAGCACAATGTACAGCCATCATTATTTCCTATTGATTATATAATTATATATGTGTGCGAGTGCATATGCTCGATTTATCCATTTCCATTCAGTTTTCAAGCTTTTCTAAGGCCACTTGTTGGATACTCTAAGTGGCCAGCTTGCTGTTGGCTGAGGCTTAAACTTTTATGAATATGCTGCGTAGGTTTATACATATGTATATATATCTCGTGAGAGAGAACGTATATTCATCTAATATCATATAGCTCATATAGTAATGATATTAGTAGACTATATATATCTACCGTTCTCAGAGTTGAGTTAGACTAAGACTTGAATCCTTTTACTTATCTATAAAGCTTCCTTCTTTACTTCTTCAACCTCTTTACTCTCAGCATTTACCTCCTTCATATGACATATATCTGATGTATATCTGCTATATATTCTATATATACATATATATATCCCTTCATTCTCAACACATTAAGCTGATTATTCTCACTCTGAGCTCTCTCGCTTCACTCGCCCCTGCTAGAGAGTATTTTAAAGTTCGACAAGTCCTGTTCGCTTTGATTTCCATTCAGTATTGTCGTAGCACTTGCTGTGACTGGCCATGACAATTACTGTTTCGTGTTTAACCATAATAATCTGCTCAGTTATTTGTGTAATTAAACAAGCAATAAACCCCCCCGGTTTAAACGTCTGTGGAAAGTCTGTGGAAAGCGTAAGCCCAGTCCAGAGAGCCATAAAACCCCAAAGTCGAAACCACTTGGGTCTCTGCCGCTGTTGTTTTTTTGTTGTTGTTTTGTTAAATTGTTATAGTTGTTGTTGTTGTTGCTTTTCATTCGTATTTGCGGATGAGATTTAAAATGTTTTAATCAACTGATATATATGTATGTATATATGTGCAGAGCGCATATATGTTTGTTTGTTTGTTTGTTTAAATATTTGCAATGATGTGCAAAGCGTTTTCGCAGTTGAGCTTGCGGCTAGAAGTTGGCAAAACTTTGCGCAATTTTGCGGCTATTCTGTGAAAATGTAATCAACATTTCCACTTCCCACTCGAATGCCAATCATAATCGCAGCAGCTATGCCCGCCTGATAAGATTCCGTTCAACTTTGATTGTATTACACAATTAAAATGCAATTAAACACATCATTATTTCATTTGTATATATATATATTTATTTATTGTGTCGTTATAGAGTGTTATATATATGTATGTGTAGGTGTAGGTGTAGGTGTGTATAGGTATATTATTTACTCCTTTTTTGCTGTCTCTGTGTAGGTGTAAACACTATGGTTAAATTGCATATAAACTTGTATATATATATGTGTTTATGTATATATATATATCACTTAAACTATAATTATTCAATTGCTGGTTAATAACGATGCATCAGATACTTATTAAATGCCAATTTCGTCCAATTTGCTGCTGCTGCTGCTGCTGCTGGCTAAGTGCGCGTCAGCATGCCGTTGATCATGATATTGGCGAGGGCATTGCGGCGCTTGCGCCACGCCCCCATGCCTTGGGCGTGATGTTGCAGCTGTGTGTACCACTGCTTCGTGCGTAGGCCATCCTCAGCCTGTGGAGAGAGAGAGAGGGGAGTTAAGCATATGTTGTCAGAGTGTGAGACATATTTGATTGAAACGTCAGTTGGACAGGTGTCATATGTGCCTCTGTCTGTCTCTGTGTGTCCAGTTAGCCGTAACTAAACGCCACAATTTATGCAAAGCCTGAATCGTCCTTTCACGCAGCGACAATTTCGCTTTATTCCACTTCTTCGTTTTGCTTTCTCTTGTTAAATTTCAATAAATGTCATTCATTTTGGCAGGCACTTTACGTGCGCTGCCTCAACGCACTTCAAAAGGGCGTAAAAGAGGCAGTGCGAGGGGGGGGGGTAGGGGGAAGGGGAGGCGGGGAGGCGGGGCTCATGGCAGTCAGCCACCGCAATCATCAACCCGATGGCTTAACTCGCAGCCCCGGGGCAACAAAAAAATTCGCATGAGTGAAGCTGCGTCTCGCTTTACATTAGACAGGATTTCAAATGGATTTCTATACGCGCTCCTCTCTCTCTCTCTCTCTTTCTCTATGTGTGTGTGTTATGAGTGCATATGTGTATGAGTGTGTGTGTGTGTGTGGCCTGTCTGTTATTAAATACGATAACTGTACTATATGAAGCGGGGATTGCGCAGCTCCCATAGGTATGCCATGTGAGATTTGGAAGAACATCAAAATGCTTCTGTTGCACTCGCGCTGTTAACTTGGCTAACCTTGCTTACTTTTTGGCAGCAGTCGATTGTGATCTATAGATACTCTAGTCTCTACTCTCTACTCTCTACTCTCTACTCTCTACTCTCTACTCTCTACTCTCTACTCTCTACTCTCTACTCTCTACTCTCTACTCTCTACTCTCTACTCTCTACTCTCTACTCTCTACTCTCTACTCTCTACTCTCTACTCTCTACTCTCTACTCTCTACTCTCTACTCTCTACTCTCTACTCTCTACTCTCTACTCTCTACTCTCTACTCTCTACTCTCTACTCTCTACTCTCTACTCTCTACTCTCTACTCTCTCACTCTCTACTCTCTACTCTCTACTCTCTACTCTCTACTCTCACTCTCTACTCTCTACTCTCTACTCTCTACTCTCTACTCTCTACTCTCTACTCTCTACTCTCTACTCTCACTCTCTACTCTCACTCTCTACTCTCTACTCTCTACTCTCTACTCTCTACTCTCTACTCTCTACTCTCTACTCTCTCTCACTCTCTACTCTCTACTCTCTACTCTCTACTCTCACTCTACTCTCTACTCTCACTCTCTACTCTCTCACTCTCTACTCTCTACTCTCTACTCTCACTCTCTACTCTCTACTCTCTACTCTCTACTCTCTACTCTCTACTCTCTACTCTCACTCTCTACTCTCTACTCTCACTCTCACTCTCCACTCTCTACTCTCACTCTACCTCTCACTCTCACTCTCTCACTCTCACTCTCTACTCTCCACTCTCCACTCTCTACTCTCTACTCTCACTCTCCACCCTCCACTCTCCACTCTCCACTCTCTCACTCTCCACTCTCCACTCTCCACTCTCCACCCTCCACCCTCCACCTCCACCCCCCACCTCCACCTCCACTCCCCCACCCTCCACCCCCCACCCTCTCCACCCCCCACCCTCCACCCCCCACTCCCCACTCTCCACTCCCCACTCCCCACCCTCCACTCCCCACTCTCCACTCCCCACCCTCCACCCCCCACTCTCCACTCCCCACTCTCCACTCCCCACCCCCCACCCCCCACTCCCCACCCCCCACCCCCACCCCCCACCCCCCACCCCCCACTCCCCACCCCCCACCCCCACCCCCACCCCCCACCCCCCACCCCCCACCCTCCACCCCCCACCCCCCACCCCCCACCCCCCACTCCCCACCCCCCACCCTCCACCCCCCACCCTCCACCCCCACCCCCCACCCCCCACCCCCCACCCCCCACCCCCCACCCCCACCCCCCACCCCCCACCCCCCACCCTCCACCCCCCACTCCCCACCCCCCACCCTCCACCCCCCACCCCCCACCCCCCACCCCCACCCCCCACCCCCCACCCCCACCCCCCACCCCCCACCCTCCACCCCCCACCCCCCACCCCCCACCCCCCACCTCCCACCCCCCACCCCCCACCCTCCACTCCCCACCCCCCACCCCCCACCCTCCACCCCCCACCCTCCACTCCCCACCCCCCACTCTCCACTCTCCACTCCCCACCCCCCACCCTCCACCCCCACCCCCCACCCCCACCCCCCACCCCCCACTCCCCACTCCCCACCCCCCACCCCCTACTCTCCACTCTCCACTCTCCACTCTCTACTCTCCACTCTCCCACTCTCTACTCTCTACTCTCTACTCTCTACCTCTCTCACTCTCTACTCTCTACTCTCTACTCTCTCTACTCTCTACTCTCTACTCTCTCCACTCTCTCTCACTCTCCCTACTCTCTACTCTCTACTCTCTACTCTCTACTCTCTACTCTCTACTCTCTACTCTCTACTCTCTACTCTCTACTCTCTACTCTCTACTCTCTACTCTCTACTCTCTACTATCTACTCTCTCACTCTCTACTCTCTACTCTCTACTCTCTCACTCTCTACTCTCTACTCTCTACTCTCTACTCTCTACTCTCTACTCTCTACTCTCTACTCTCTACTCTCTACTCTCTACTCTCTACTCTCTACTCTCTACTCTCTACTCTCTACTCTCTACTCTCTACTCTCTACTATCTACTCTCTACTCTAGCCTCGATTATGCCCATTATCTTACTGTCAGCTGTTTTTCTGCTAGTTATTTAGCTCTTAAAAGCTGTCTTCGCTAACCAGCTGTTGCCTGCTCTTTTGACTGTGTTAATTGTGTTGTTGCTGCTCTATTAACTTGGCAGGATCATCTGGTTGGGTACATCCACCGCCAGCTAAAGCCCAGCGTAGCTCCGCTCTAAAAGGGAAATGGGAAAAGCCCGCCAAACGGCTGGGGCAAAACTAACGAAGCCCAAACATTTGCTGGTGTGCAGTCAAAAGGCAAACGGTTCCATTTAAAAGCCAAGTCAACTGACAACTGGCGAAACCAAATCCAAACGAATGCTAGGAAGGCGGGTCAAAGGGGGCTCGAAACAATGCACAGGAGAAGGCATCGTAGGTGGTGTAGGTTCAGGTGGTGTCTACTCACTTTGAATATGAATGTGTCCTTCGATGAAATTTCCTGCACTTCGAAATAATCATCCCAATCCGCTTCGCTGCACACAACACATCTGTCCAGATACAACGGCTCCCGTGTCAACGTGTACCGCCCGCACTTCTCCTTCACCATCAGCAGCGAGGCCTCCCGAACGCCATTGTGCTTCGGGAAACTCAGTTTATCCGACATGGCCTTCTCTGCCCTATAATTGGTACTTGGCTGCAAGAAAACAAAAAAAGGGAAGCAAAAATGGAAGTAGAAATAGAAAATTGTGTAAAACGAAACTAAACAAAATTACAACTAGAAAAAGCGAAGCGTGTGGAGAGCACGAGGCGTGGAGCGTGGAGCGTGGAGCGTAGAGCTGCCTACAGATAACGCGAGCACACAAAGCTTGTCAGGCAGGCAGCAGGCCGAGTAGGCCGAGCAACAACTGCCGCAGGAAGCGGCAAGACATGCAGCAGGACTCGAACTAGCATCAGCACCCAAAACAACAGCCCAGAAACAAGCAGCAAAAACAAAACCAGAAAACAAGAAGAGAAAAAAAAAACTAGAAAAAGAAGGAAAACAAGTAAGAAAACTCTAGTCGAGACCGCTCGACAAGGGTATACCCTAAACCCTATGAAGAACCGTTATTCCCAGCATTCTTTGTTTCTTTCATATACACATGCATATGTACGTTCATTACAAGCAAAACGTACACACACACGCACAGGCGCACGCACACACACACGCCAATCGGTGCGTCAGCTGTTCTTTGGCTGCTTTGCATGGCAATGCTATGGGAAATTAAATGTTTAATAACTTTTTTTCTAGAGTAACGATTTTGATCAAACTTGTTGGGCGTGATCATGTCATCCACATGTATGTATGTGCCAAAGCACAAGTCTTTAGTATTTGAAATACGGGAGTTACAATTTTGAGGCGAAGGGGGCGTGGCATCCAAAATTTAGCAAAAACCGAAATTGTGTAATGCTCACATAACACTAAATGCAAAATTTGAAGACTCTAGCTATAAAGATGAATTATATATAATTATATAACGGAGCATCGATTTCGTTTTTAATCGATAACATTAAAATTAAGACAGTTATCGATTTTTTTTAACAAACTCGATCTTTTCGTGCTATACAGGAACCTACATAAAAAATTTCAAGTCTCTAGCTCTTGTAGGTTCTGAGAACGACGCGTTCATACATACGGACAGACAGACGGACAGACGGACAGACGGACAGACGGACAGACGGACAGACGGACGGACAGACGGACAGGGCCAAATCGACTCGGCTTGTCTCCCTGATCAAGAATATATATACTTTATGGGGTCTGCCACGCCTCCTTCTCCCTGTTACATACATTTCAACAAAAACATTATACCCTGTTTTTCCCATTTTCAATGGGTTCAGGGTATAAAAATAGAAATTGCCTTGAATTGAGCAATTGTCGGGTAAGGCTTTTGCAAAAATTTAGAGCAGGGCACAAAAACCAAACAAGTGACATACGCACTGCGTCGCCATCGATGTGCCACAATCCCAGCTCCCTGCACGGCGCACCCTGTTGGCCTTTTGGGCTGCTCGGCTTGTGGCCCACTTGACGGCATAGGTTTTTCGATACCCTGCGCCGGCCGATAATGTGTGAAAGGAAGTGCTCTTTATATAGCTGATATGAATAGGAGTTTTCCTATGAAAATGGACATAAAAAGGAGAATTTTCCTACGAAAAAGGATATATCCAGGAATGGATATAAATACGAATCTTAAAAGACTTTCGGCAGCTCTAGGTCTCTTTCAACTTAAGTCTAGTCCCGCTCACTAACAGGGTATCTTCCGGCCGGGAACCCTCTTAAGTGGCACACACTCTGCTGTTTTTTTTATGCCTCGCCTACGACGACTGGGAAAACTCGTTTTGTTTTTAGGCATCAAAAGCAGATAGTTGCTTGGATAAGCACTTTTCATTAGGACAGACCGGATGCGCTTCCGTTCCACTCGATGCGTCAACGGGCGGGCATTCGCCTAGCTGCTCTGCGCTCTACGCTCTCCACTCCGGCCGGACTCTGCTCTGATTTGTTGAAATCCTTTATCGTCCGGCAAAACTGTTGCCATGACATCGGCTCGGCTCTGTCCACTCGAAACCTCGTTTGCCAGGCGTCAGCCTGTGCCGAGAGGGCGCTGGCTATTAGGTGCAAGCGCCGCTCGCTAATTGCCCACACCTCATGTCAAACGCCGCCCGAGTGTCGTTTGTCGCTTGTCAAACGTGACCGGGTAACTGAAGTAACAGGTTCGAGCGGAGCTCTACTCCCTGTAGCTTTAGCTTTGCTATACATACCACCCACCTACCATGCGGCCCTCCACTTACCTTGCCATTGGTCACGAGCAGCGCATTCACTGGGGTCAGCTTGATGGTGCGCGCCTTTTTCCAGTTGCTGTCGGTGGGCTGCGTGTAGAGGAGCTTGCCCTCCATGGCGAAGCGGACCTCATCGTGATTCCACTCGAGTATGTCGATGGCCATTTTGCGCAGCTTGATGTTTATCATATCAATTTCGCAGGAGGCACGGCGATTGGGGCTCGAGGAGCTGATGCGACGCCAGAGCTTGGTGGGCACATCCTTGGCCTCCTGGTTGATGTGATTCAAATGCAATTCAATTTTCTCTTGCGCCTGCTTCAACAGCTCACGTCCGTCCAGGTGTGCGGGCGTCACCTTGTACAAGCGCGCCAACAGCAAAGGATACTTGGTGACACGCTGCACGGGCACCTGAGGGAGATAGACACCAAAGGGGTTACCGGAGGATTGGGCAACAGACGTTTAGAGGCTAGTCATGAATATAAAATGCAATCGAGCATCGCTTACCATGAGAAACGAGTTGAGATTCATGCGACGCAGCACAGCGTTCTCCATTTGCGAGACCTTCAGGAAGATGCGCAGCAGCTCCTTCTCCTTCTCGAGGTTGGCCAGCAGCAGGCTGGCGCCTGCCTGCCGCACGCAGTAGCTCTCGAAGGCGTGCAGCATTTGGGTGAAGTCGAGGAAGATGCGTCCAATGTTCACCGTCAGCAGATCGTCGTCGCCCTGCTCCAGGGCAATGTCGAGGGCGTCTCGCATGCGCTCGGCCAGCGTCTGATTGTTCTCGAGCAAGTCTTCCGTGTTGAGGAAGATTGCGGAGAGCTGCTCCTGGGTGAGCAGGCCGGCCACCAGCATCGGCTGGCAGAACTCCTCCAGTATGATTTGCAAGTCCCGCCCGTATTTCTCCTCCGTCTCCACGATCTCGGTGATGATCTCCTTGCGCTCGACGCGCTTCTTGCCGCACTTGCGGCACACGAGCGGCGCGTAGAGGACGCCCGCCTCGCTCAGCTGTGTCTCCACGGCTCCGTCGCAGTCCTCGCACAGGTGCAAAGGACTCACGGCTGGCTGGTACTTGCTGCGCGACGACTTGCTCGTCTCGGAGCCCACGCCCGAGTCCTGGCGCTCGACATCGCTGCCGCTCTTGCCGCAGATGAAGTTGTGCGGCGGCGGCGACAGGGAGCTCATGTTGCTGTGGCTATCGTCGCAGCTGACGCGCTTCTCCAGCTCGCTGAGCGTGTCGGTGGCCTCCTCCTCGATGATCTTCGGGTTGTTGCTGTAGTCGAAGCTCTCCTCGCGCACCAGCCCGCGCTCCTTGGCGTCCACCAGATAGGAGAGGATGTCGTACTTGGAGGCGCCCTCGAAGATCGAGCGCGCAGCCTTCTTATCCAGCTCCGCATCGTTCAAGGGGGGCGCGGTCAGGGGCAAGGGCGGCGGCACTTCGTTGATCTCCTCATAGATGGGATCGCCGTGATGTCGAATGGATTCGTAGTGATGCTCGGCCTCCGTATGCGTGCTGTGCTCGATCTCCGCCAGAGTGGCGTCCACGAGCAGCTGATAGAACTTGGCGCGTGTCGAGGCGTCCACATCGGCTTCTGTTTCCGGCTCCGCCTCGGACGTCGTCTCTTCCAGGACGCCGGAGGCTGTCATCTCGCTGGAGCAGCTCTGGTAGCAGTCGGACTCGTTGGCCGCCGCCTCGAAGTCGAACAGCTCGTAGTTGCTGGCGGAGGCGAAGCTGTTGGCGGAACTGATGCTGCCCCGATTGGACAGACGATCCTCCTCTTTGGTCGTCGGTGTCGCCGTCGTCGCCGTTGTCGGCTGTCGCTCCTGGCGCACGCGCTGCAGCGAGGCATTGATCAGCCGGTTCATGTCGTCGTGATCTTTGGTGCCGCTCATGTCGATGCCCTCGCGCGTCCGCTGCAGCCGCTCGAGCGAGTGCTCGATCAGCTCGGCGACGGTGTCCGTCTCCAGGCCGTCGGCCACCTGGCCCAGCATCGGATCCTGCAGCAGCTTGGCTATGAAGCCGCTGCTCGGCGCTGTCTCCTTGGTGGGCGTGGCAGTGGCTGTGGCTGTGGGCGTCTCCAGCATTTTCTTGCTGCGCGTGGCATCTGCTGTGGGCAGCCGCAGGCCGCAGACGTGCGGCACGAGATTCCGCTTGACAGCCTCCACGGGATTCCGCAGGATCTTGAGCAGCTCCGTCTCGTGCGGCACGAGTGCAGCGCTGGATGAGGGCGAGGGCGAGGGCGGCGGTGGAGTGGCCGGAGTGGAGCAAATAGCTGGCGGCGAAGGCGTATTGATGGGCGTGGTCGTGGTAGCTGAGTGCCGACTGGACATGGTGGACAAGGAGCTGTCCTTGTCGTAGTCGAGCCTGATCAGGGTGCGACCGCGTCCACTCGAGCTGCTGCTGCTCGACGTCGAGCTGCTCGACGTGGACGAGATGCACGAGGCGGAGCGGTGCAGATTCACCTCGCTCGCAGCGCTGCTCCGGATCGGAATGATGGCAGCCAGATTGGGGTGCTGGCTGCGCAGGGTGTTGAGCAGATTGTGCTGCTGGACGAGCTGCTCCTCGGCGCTGCTCACGTTGATGCAGACGCTGTTGACTGTCTCGCTGTTGACCACGACGGAGGACTGGTAGAGCGGCTGGGCGGCATCGGCGCCGAGGTTCATGGTGGAGTAGCAATCGTCGCCGCTAATCAGTATCGATGTCTTCTTGGGCGCCACATCCGAGTCGGGGTGCGGCGAGTGGCAGCGCATCGTCACGTTGTGCTCCAGCTGCAGGGGATGTGCGTCCTGCTCGCTGTGCGAGATTTTCAGGCGATGCACCTCGCTGCTCTTGTTGAAGGGCGCCACCCGGACCACGGTCCTCTGCTGTGCCTGTGGCTGTGCCTGGCGAGAGGAAGCTGGAGCAGTTGACTTATTGATTTGCTGCGGCTGTGGCTGCTTCTCTAATCCGTTTGCGGTCGGCGTCTTGGGCGAGGGCGAGGGCGGCGGCGGTGGCGGCTCCGTTGGTCGCCTTTGAAATAAATCTCTCGAGTCGTTGCGGTTGCTTTTTATGCGCAGCGCCATTGTGTCCTTAAAATTTAAAATGACACCAGACTGCGACGGGCTCTGGGCCGAGGCTGCCGCCTGCTCGGGCTGCGCCTTCGAGCTGGAGCTGGAGCTGGAGCTGGAGCTGGGCGGGGCAGACAAATGCCTTTCGCTGTGAGCGCGTCTGATGGGATTTCGCGATTGTGTCGTTTGTGCTGCACGCTTTTGACTTGCCCGCGGCCTGCTGCCGCCGCTGCTGGCCTCGTCCTTGCTCTCCAGCTGCCGCTGCTGCTGTTGCTGCTCAAGCTTACTCTGCTCCGGCTCGGTCACAGGCTCACTCTCAGCCTCGGACTCAGCCTCAGCCTCAGCCTCAGCCTTAGTCGTAGCCGCAGTTTCAGCCTCAGCCAGCTGGTCGTGGTCCGCGTCTTGGTCCTTGTCGTTGTTATTGTTGCTGTCGTTGTGCTCGTCATCATCGTCATAATCGCGATTTGCTGCCGTCGTCTTTTGGGCTGTCGTTGTCGTTGTCGTCGTCGTTGTTGTTGCTGCTGTTGTGGCATTGCCTGCTAAAGAAAAGAGTAGAGAGAAGCTGGTTAGTGGCGAGTGGCAAGTGGTGAGTCGCGTGTCGCAGCTAGCAAAATGTTGCCTTTTGCAAAATAAACCGAAGACAGCAGCGACTAAGGCAAACGCTTGGACGGCTAAAGGAAACGAAAGGACCCGGCAAACAGGCTTAGTTCAGCCAGAGATACGCTTTGGTGGCAGTGGCCAGGAGAAGGAGATTGACTAATTCTGACTGCCCTAATTAAAATTAAATTTAAATCAGTTCTGGGAAATTCAGGAAAATTCAAGGAGAAAGAAAATGTAAGAATTTTTGTTATATTTTTAAGCTTTTTTTCTCACAGTGTATTATTGACTGTTTGCTGGAAAACCTACTTTTGCTGATCAAGTATTATTTTATCACAGTGTATTTTAATCAAAATAGTCCGTGAAACAATTGAATTTTACATTTTTCTATATTTGGCCCATCTTAGCAAATTCTCGTTTCTCTAGACTTCATCAACGGCTTTTTCTCTCGGTGTAATTTTAGCTGTTTTTCGGCTAAGCACATTGACCACTTGGCTGCACTTCATGCATGCAGATTTCTATGGCCGTTGCCAGTGGCTAAAGCGAGCCATCAAGCCAACGACCCAGCCCATCAACCAACCACCAGCCCAACCAGCACAACCACCCAACCACCCCAGCCGCCTTGTGTGCCACGTTGACAGCCACTTAAAGATGTGCTTGCCAGCGATAAGGTGTTTTGTTTTGGTTTAGGTTTGGCGGCAGCTTCTACCGCGGCTTTGCTGCTGCCCCACTGGCCCCGCTGCCCCACTGGCCACCACCCAGTGGGCTTAGCTACTCCCCATGCTCGCTGACAATATGTACATATCTTTATTTATGGTAAATTGGGTGATTTACGTTGCGGCCGATAAGCGTTTGCTTTTCAGCGGCTGCCGTTCGCTCCTTGTTGGCGCTGGCTGGCTGTCCTACGCTGGCATTTGAATTGGCAGTCCTTGAGACTGCGGGGCTGGGACTGGGGCTGGGGCGGGGTGCTGAGTGCTGGGTGCACAAGTCAACGCTGCTAAATGGCGTTTGGCATTATTTGGCGAGGGGTTGGGGGCGGCTCTTGGTCGGGTTAAGAGCAGGACGAAATGGGAGGAAGAAGAACGCGGCTGTCACCGCAGGCAGCGGCCCGAGGGCAGAGCGCGAGACGTAGCAAACAATTTGTGTCGGAATTAAGATAATAGATTACATTTAAATGTGTTTTGCTCTCGCTCTTTATTTTGGTATTTTATTTTATTTGTTGGTTTTCCGTGGCCTCGACTGAAATGCGGCTGCTAAAAAGGGTTCGCGCAGCGCGTATCTTTGAAATTTGAACGGCGCCCAGCTGACGTCAGATTGACGTCAAGTCTGTGCGACGATAAGCAGGCACTTGCAGGACATGCCATCACCCACCCACACACACACACACACACACACACACACATACACATACACACGCTGAGATGTCCTTGAGCGGTAGCTAGCGTGGTCCTTATCATGCTCGCCTCTCGTCCATTTTAATGAGTGTGAAAAGTGAGCTGGTTTTATGGCCGTGCGGTGCGGTGCTTGAGCTTTGGCCACGTCCAAAGGTGGACATTTTATGTTAATGAGTATCATCAGCGTGGAGATTTGAGCATTAACGATGTACATCTGTCAGATATGCGCTGCCTGCTAGCTGCCACTCGCCACACTCTGAGTGGCTCTCGCCTATGGCGTCGGCTTCGGCTTTGGCTTTGGCTTCAGCTTTGGCTTTGACTTGAATCGAATTAATTATTTGCGGCGAGCACTTGAATTTCAATCAAACCTTTGTGCGCTAATCGCATTTGCAAAGTTAGTTTTCTATGCAAAATAGCGACAAATTACAACAACAATAACAACAAGGAGTGAGAGAGAGAGAGAGAGAGAAAGGGGAGGGGAAACTGAGACGAAACAATGCAGACAATGCAAAAACGAAATGAAATCAACTCTTTATTCTATTCGCCACGCGTTTCCTTTCATTTTGTTGGTTTTCATTCATTTCAGCTTCTTCTTCATTTTGTTGTTTCTGTTTTTTCTTTAAGTGTACACTAAATGCCACCTGCTTGGCAGGTGCTCGTTGCTGGGAAAGAGCCACTTAATGAGATTTTGTTGAAAGTTACGTTTGCTTATCTTGTTGTTGTTGCTGTTGTAATCGCTTGTCTTTGAGTTAAAATATTTAATTAACACCTTTTGTTCTGCCAGATACGAGTTACGGTAGGAGAAGTGCCCAATGCTTGTCAAGCATTCGTGTTGGCTAATAAAGTGAATGAGCCAAATGAGTGCGACGTATACGTGATATTTGATGGGGTTGACAAAGGCAGGCGAAAAGTTGACAACAAATTAAAAGAAAGGAGAGAGCGAGAGAGAGAGAGAGAGAGAGAAGAGTTTGATTAGAGAGAAGAGCAGAGAGCTAAAAATAGGATATGAATCTGAAGCAGTTAGTTAAGCTATCTATGGGCAGAGTCTTTGTTTCTATAAGAAGAGAGAAGAACTGTAACAGTTGGGCTGAAAAGTTGGTAGACCGACCCATATCTGCACTTGTAGAAAGCAGAAGGCCAAGGAGAACGATCAAATTATGTATAGCAAAATCAGATTCCATGAATACAATTGTTTGATTCTTGTTGAATAACAAAAAAGAAACACAGCTCAGACAGATCCAGCTTGAATTTAAATAAACACAAAATCTTTCTCAACAACTTGGTAAATTTTATTCAATCTATTCTAATATAACTGATAGACATCCCATCTATCCACACTCTGAAACTTTCTTTAGCTCCACATCTAACTTAATTAATTTTTCAAATTATCTGAGCTTAGCTCATCGACATCAGATACAGATATATGCATATGCCCAGCTATACAAATTCTCTGGCCAATTATAAAAATTTGTCGAATGTCTGCAACGCATACACCCACACACACACACACACACACACACACACACACACACACACACTCGCATGCATAGTTAGCTTTTGTTGACCCGATTGATTGGATAACAAAAATATTTTCGTAAAGAAAATTGATTTGTCAAGTGAATGAAATGAAAAGTTTGCCGATAACAAGCTTATTTGCAGCTGAGCCAAAGAGAATGCAGAATGTTGTCGAAATTAAATGGAAATGAAAACATTGTTACAGCACCAGCAGAGCCTCTCCCACTGGATGCGATTTATGCGCAAAATCATTTTCAGTTTGTTTTCCATTTTAATTAAATTAAATGCCAAAAAAGATTTCATGCAATTTTACAGCAATTTCGCCAAAGCTAAAAATCAAACTCAGCTGTCGCTCGTTATCTGATAAATATATATATATAAATATTGTTGAACAGTCTATTATTATTATTATCATAAAATATGCATGTGTGTGTGTGTGTGGAAGGATAAACAGCGTATCGAATAGGCCGTGGGCGTGGGCGTGTGTGTGGGCGTTGGTCCATTACAAATGTGGCTGTGTGCAGTTGAGAAGAAAAAGTAATTAAAAGCGTTACTTGTCGGGATTAGTAAAACATTTTAATTTAGTTGTTGCACAAAAGCACCAAATGGATAGCCAGAGGAGAGAGAGAGAGAGAGAGAGAGAGAGAGGGAGAGACAGAGAGAGGGACAGCTGAGCGAGTCAAACTGAAATGGGTCAATAAATCCGAGCTTAATTTTATTGCTCTGCGCGCTCTTTTCACTAGTTTCCAGGAGCGGAAAGCGCAAAACGAAAACGAACAAATATAAATCGCAATGGTAAACAAATCAAAATAAATGAGTAACAAAAGCAGCGGCAGGACGGGCTGAACGAAGTGAGCAGCGAGCAGCAAGCAGCTGCCCCACACTGCCACGCCTCCATTCCAGCTCTTGGCATCCCCAATGTTTAGCTCCACACTCAACTTGCTGACAAGCTGACAAACTGGCTCGAGTCTGAGCGTCTGGCAAACTGTCGAGCAGCGATTGGGTTTTTGGGATTGCGATTGCGACTTGAAGATGGAGATGGAGATGGAGATGGAGCAGGAGCAGGAGAGGGACCTGGAGAGTTGTGGGAACTCAGAGCTAGCAGAGATAATATTGCTCAAGAGCTCGGGCTGCAAACATTGTGCACATTTTGGCTCATTTCAATAAGAAAATCGCAAGGCGAGGAAAAAATTCACTAGCCATAAAAGTCAGAACATGTCGGAGAGCCTGCTGGAGGCTGGATGAGTGTAGGGGGCATCTGGAGGCGTGGCAAATGATAGTTGTACGAATTTCAAGGGATAAAGCATATAAACTCGCATTAGAAATGCACGAGTTGATTTGAGTTTCATTTTGTCAGTGAAATAAGCAAACAATGCCCATTGCAAGTGGCAGCGCCAACAACAGCAACAGCAACTGAGACAACAAAACAGCAACAAAGTGCAGCAGCAGCAGCAGAAGGTGGTGGTGGCATCAACAAAGAAATGAGCAGTTCGACTGGGCACTGAGGAACTCTTGAATGCCCTGCAGAGTAAGGCAAGGCACTGCTTTTGAGAGCTGATCTCAGATCTAAACTGAAGTATATAAAATATATAATATAAATTTAAATGAAGAGTAGAGAGCTGAACACAGCAGCTCAGCCCAGCTACATCGACTCTCTGTTGCTCTCTGCTTCTTTCAGATCTGGTATATATCTATACATATATAACTAGTTTATGGGTTTTCCTTAAAGGGTATTAAATGACGACGTCCACGACTCGACCCGCCTCGCCTTGACTGCTTTTTGGCTGCTGTTGTCGTGGCACGTTTTGTTGGCCTGCACAACATTCATTTCCTGCTTCTTGTTGCTGCAGGACGCCAGATGCTGCTGACTTGGCCACTGGGTCGCGTTTTGTCTTGAGTGGGTCTTCCTCGCTTTCGGCTTCTTCTTTTAAATGCGCGTAAACTACTTACAGGGCGCATCCGACGACGCCGACGACGCCGCCTCCGCTGCCTATATTATATTTTCCCATTTTGGGAGTAGAATAAAAAAAGAGTAAATAAAAGCGAAGCAGAGAGGAGTGGGGGGAAGAGCAGCTGAAAAACATATTGCCAAAGCGCAAAACAGCGAGCAGAAGATGCGTTGAAAATCTTTTATCAGTGAAATTATTTGCCCAGGGACAACGAGCAACGAGCAACGTGCAACGTGCAGCAGAATGAATGCGCTCGAAATGGCAAAAAGAAATAATATCCAGGAAAATGACTGCACGAGAAAGAAGTAGAGAGGAAGAGGCAGAGAAACAAGAGCAGCTGAGGACGTAGGCGGGCGTGCGGCTAGCTGCGCCATAGCTGCCCAAAGGGGAAGTGGGAGGAAGACAAAAGCAACTGGCCAAAACAAGTCTGGCCCCAAGTTGCACGCCAAATGTGTTGGAAAATTTCTTACTGCACGGTTATAACAACGTTGCGAAAAGCGTTTTTCCCTCGCTGGCGCCGAGGCTGAGGAAATCTGCGCGAGGCCCTCAAAAGTATGCTACACTTTTCTTTAATGGCAGTCGCGTCGCTTTTATGTCAACAAAATGGAGAGAAAAGCAACAAAAGGCAACTTTCTTGGGCCAGAGAACGGAACGAAAAGGGAATACCCTTACTATAAGCATAAATTGAGGGAAGTCGAAGGGAAATGCTCTAGAATATTGGACAGATTTAGTGAGAGGGAAAATGTATATTATTATCTATACCCTATCTATGTTCTCTTCCTCTAATCTATATCCTTTAAATTGCATGCGAAAGCGTATAGACTCCTGCAAGTCTTTGTGGGCAAAAAGCAGCCGTAAAAACGCTGAGTTACTTTCGGCTAGCTGCTGCTTTTATAGCTGGCCAGCAGTCGCTGGCTTGATTCTTTTCTCCTCTCTTTTTTCTCAGGCGTGTAAAGGCGTGGCTGCTCACCTGACTGCTGCAGACAATGCGCTGCATTATTTAAAGAAGAATAAGCAGAAGAAGCAGCAGCAGTGGAAGCTGGCGACCAAGAGCTGTGAGCTGCGAGCAGCGAGCAGCAAAATGCAATTAAAGCGTCGCGCGCAACGTCGGAACCTTTCAGAAATATACTCGTAAAATTTGCGCATGCATTGGCAGACAACAGAGACATAGATAGGACGTCGAGCAGCAACAACAACTACAACAATAGCTACAGCACGCGCTCTGTACAAGTTTCAGGCAACTTCTAAAAAAATACTAAAAATACTTAATTTAGGTAGAAAATGTCGCTGGCTTTTGTTTTTCACAACGCGTCGCAGCCGCCTTACACAGCTACCTCAAGAGCCCCCAGAGCCAACCGGAGTAACCCCTTCGACAGGCGCCATTCCTGCCTGCTCTTTCAGCTGCTGTACGTGCAAGTCGTATGTGTGTGTGTGTGTGTGCTAAGTGCAGCTAGAACTGTTCTCTGTGTGAGCGAGTGTATGTGTGTGCATTAGAAACGCTTATGACAAACGGATATTAAGTTCAGCAGTCACGTAGCTCAGGTAAAATTCTTTTACGATAATTTTTTGCGAAAAGCAACAACAACGCCTAGAGGACGAAGAAGATGTAGGAGCTGAGAAGGAGGAGGGGGAGGAGCAGCCAGAAGCACAGCAAACATTTCAAACAGCCAAATGAGCGCTAACTTTTTGAAGTTCTCTAAAGAAGCCTTTTCGAGCTTAAAAGCCGCTCGCTACAGCCAGCAGATAGCAGCACTATAAACACATATCTATTAGGAGTTGCCTCAGAAGAAGGAATATTAGCTTTGGAGGAGATGGGTGGAAGATAGAGAGAGAGAGAGAGAGAGAGAGAGAGAGAGAGAGAGAGAGGAGGAATCTAAGTTATATATATTATAGACTAACAACTTGAGTCTAGATGGAAAATATATGTAAGCAGGTCATAGTTGATAACGTTTTATGTAATATCTACTAAAAATAGAGAATGGTAGAAATAGACTAATTGAAATTTGCTAAAAAATATATTATTTCATTCTTCTATTTCAGAATCAATGGAAATATTCTCTAACTGTAGAGGCAGAAGCTGTGAAAGGATCAGATTCGATGAAGGCTGCTCATAAAGAAGACCTATAAACATCGACAAATAATTACGAAAATAATGTAATTGTTAAAACTAAAATTAAATATTTCCTAAAGTGTAATCATTGTTGTGTCTAAGATAAAAACGAGATCAGCTAGCTGGCTTTGTTCTTAAGAAATTGTATTAGATTTCCTAAACTTACGCTATGAAAAACCTATGTACAAATATCAAAATTAAAAACTAATAAAAGCCAAAAAGAAACTTTAAAAATATATATAAATATAAAAAAAAAATAAAAAATTTTCTCATTTCAAAAAAATTAGGCAGTGGCGGGTCGGCAAAAGCTTTAAAAGTTAGTGTGATATGACATATTCTGGCAAAATAACAATCGAACAGATATGCCCAAAAAGTAGCCAAACGAAAAAAATGCTAGCCGAAAAGTAGTCAAAAATACCCTCGGGGCACGCCAGTTGTCGGCAAAGCTCGCTTACTTAACGAAAATCCGGCCGAAGTAACAGGCGAACAGAAATGGCCAAAAAGTAGCCAGAAAAATAGCGGGTGAAAAATTTCGTTGCATAAGGTAACGGGGCGGCAGCCGGCGAGCCGTTAAGCCTCGAATTTTGTATGAAAATGCGGCTGGGATACCAGGCGAACAGAAATGCCCAGCAAGTAGCCGAAAAAAATAAATTTGCATTTCGAAAAAAGTGTTGCATACTTTTAGTTGGCGGAAAGGGCAGGGTATGCAGCAGAAATTTAGCAAATGCAATTTCCCGCTGCATACGTTCGTGGGCGGCGAAACAAATGCAATTTGCAAACTTTGCGATCGAATTGCAGCCGAACGAGTGGCGATAAAACTCGAATTTTTGTTGCTGCTTTTAGCTCGGCGCATGCTAAGCTCAAAAATAGAAAAATATTACCAAATAAAATATGTTTTATATATATTTTGCTGTGCAATAAATGAGCACTTTAAGGAATTTTTATTTATTTTTTTGTGATGTGTTTGAAATTTGAGAAATCTTCAGCTAAATACTAAAACAGCGCAGTTTAGCCAAGTATTCTTTGTGCAATTCCTCAGCCTTGTCGAGCTGAATGCGCCTTTTCATATTTTGTATATTCACTTACACACCCACACCAAGAGAGCTGGAAACATAATTAAAGACCACACTTAAGTCCTCATAGAAGCATAACGATCCGACAGACAACAGCACTCGAGCTGTATTAAAGTGAAATGGTAGAGGTTGAAGAGGATTAGAAGATATTTGCCCTGCATAATTGAATTGCGAGTCCACTCTCGACTTTTCGATATACCAAACACTAGCTAACACACACACGCACACATACACTGATACATTGATACAGTGATGCACACATCCACACATTCATAGCTAAATTGAAAGCTAAGGCAACGTTTAGTTTTAGGGGGTGTTGTTGTCTGCTCTGCTCTGCTTTCGCTCAATTATTTGCGATTTACATGATTACATTTTAAGCACAATTTATGCAGGCAACTGTAAAATGTTGTTTAGTGCATACGAGAAATTGTTACGTATACGAACCGTTGCCGGCAGTAGCAGCAGCAGCAGCAGCAGCAGCAGCAGCAGCAGCGGCAGCAGCAGAACGAGGGCAACTTTTCGAGTGTCGTGTTCATTTGCAATTTGCGCAGGGCAAAAACAATTAAAGTGTCCTAAATGCTCTTCTTCTTGTTGTTGTTGTAGCTGCCCACATACATGCATACATATATATATAGATATATATAGATATATACATATATATATTTATCAGGCAGCCAACAATTAAGCTAACAGCTGTGAGTTTTAATTGTTGATAGCCCTGGCTGGCGGCAGGTGTTGTGTTGGGTTTGCAGTTGCTTCATAAATTCGAGCTACAAATAAATATTATTTAATTAATTTGCGAGCTCTTCAAAGTGCACAACTCTGGCCAGCACTGGCAACTCTGGCAACTCTACTTTTCAGCTTGCGGCTGCAGCGACGTCTCTGTGGTCAGGCTGCCTTTGGGTCTTTTTCGCTTTACGGCTTTGCTGGTTTTAGATTTGCCATCAAGGTGCACGCGCTCTCTCTCTCTCTCTCCCTCTTTCTCTCTTGCTCTCTGTAGTTTTCGGCTTTATTATTCTAGCACTGCATTGGGTAATACGATTATTGCTCTGCCGCTTTGACCCCAGCACGTTAGTTGAATGCTGAATGTTTATTAAATTACACATTTGCTGCTGCTGCTGCTGCTTTTAAAGTGACCCAAAGACTCGGCCACTTGAGCGGAGTTTGCCACAAATTGTCGGCAATTAGATGCTTCAATAAAAAAGCAGCTCATAGCTACCAGCTACCAGCTACGAGCTACCAGCTACTGCTGCGGTTGTTGCCTTCTTTCGCTCTCGTTCTGTGTGTGTTCTTCTTGAATTGCCAGCAATTATGGCCGTCTAATAGCTAACATCCGAGTGGGCCGAGCGGCCCATAACAACAAGTCCACATTAACCTGGCAATAACAAAGCAACTGGACACAGTTGAGGGTGGAGGTGGGTGTGGCCCATTTGATATCCGAGCACAAATAAAAAGCAAACAAATTATTACAAACCGCCCATGGGCAATGGCCGCCTGCAGCTCTCAGGCCCTGCTCTAATTGCCAAGTGCCATAAAAATGCGTTCTTCTTTTTGGCAATCTGTCCTCCCGTCCTACTCTCTGTCTTTGTGCTTTGAGGGTTGTCGCGGGAAGTTGCGTTGTCTGTTTATATTTTTTAATTTCTGGCGCCAACAATAACGCGTCGAAAATACATAAATTCACGTCAATTAATAAGAAATTGTGGAGCGTGGCAAAGCGAAACAAAATGGCGCTCACGTGTGTGTGTGTCTGTGTGTGTGCGTGTCCTTTTCAAGGATGTGGATATGGATGTGGCTGCGGCTGCCGTAGCCGTAGCCGTTGCCGCTGTGCGTACTTCTCCCTAATTGTGCACTAAAGAGCGCGCGCTGCGAACCGTTCGCCTGGCTAAATTACGATGCATTTAATTGCTCGGATTTGGCGCACAGATTTATGTCTGTGCCACTAAGTGGGCTGCTTAAGGCTTAAATGGCCGACGACGTGAGCGCCAACCACGACGCGCACTAAAAGTGAAAGCCGGAGTCAGAGTCAGAGTCAGAGTCGGCGTCACACTCACCAGCCAGCCACAGCCGCTGCCAGCCCGGTCTGTTGCGCGACTTTTAGCCATATGGCACCCGCATGGGGCCAGAGACAGCTACAGCCACGGCACCTGCTTGATGTACGTGCTAGACTTGGCCCTGGCTGCGACTCTGACTGGAGCACGAACTATATCTGCTTGTGCTGCCCAGCGAGTCCAGCTTAACCCACTGAGAGCTGTCTACAGTAGTTGGATGTGCGCTCGATCTGTATGTTCTCATATACACTCACTCAATCTTGTGTATGCTGATATAGTATACATATAATATTGCTCAATATCTTTGGAATCATGTTTTCATAATAAATATTCTTTTAAATATTATTCAAGAATTTTTGGTATTTTTTTTTTATATTTGATTTTCAATAAATTGATTTTATCATAAAAAAATAAATAAAAATAAAATAAAATTTTAAAATATTCAATTTTTGAGCTTAATTATTTTTTAGAATTTTTGGGATTTAAATAAAGAAATATTTCTCGATTTTTCACTTAGCCAACCCCATGGGTTAAGCCCTGCGAACAGTGCCTGGTGCGTAGTCCATGTTCTGGCTAGCTGACCGGCTGACCAGCTCCGTAGCCCGGTCGAGTGTCGCGCTGGATTTTAATTGGAGAGCGTGAAGGAAGCGTTGCATGCAGCAACATAATTTTAATTTAATAATTTCCCGTGTGCACTCGCCGCGGTCCGGCTGCCGGCTGCCGGGCTGATGGCCAGCTGGCTATTACATATGCAGGACGGAAAATCAGTTTAGGAATGTAAATTGATTTTGTGGTAATATGCAATTTGTGGACGCCAGTGCCCGAGCAGGGCACTCGCTAGCAGCCAGCAGCCAGTAGGAGCCAGGCAAACAGCAGCGCTACAACTATGCGGCCAATGGTGCGTATGCGTAATGTTGGGTCAGCATTTTATTGCGCAAACTTTAAGTTAAGAGCGGACCGTAAATGTGCTCGGCAGAGGGCCGGACTTGGGGCTGGGGCAATGTAAATGGCGGCCAGGACATTGGGCAGCAAATTTTTAAACAACTTGAGGCGGGCCAGAAGAAGAGAAGAGGAAGAAGGAGACGAAAAAAAAACGCTCAACTACAAAAGACATTTTCGGGCCAGGCTGAGGCCGTAAAAACTTGCTAAGAATAAACAGAAATTACCAGGCCGCAAGTAAATAAAAATGTTCAAGCAGAAAAGCTGCTCAGCGAGCAGCTAGTTCTAGGGCGTTCGAGACGGCAGGGGGGGGGGGGGGGCGTGGCACTGGCAGCTGAGTACGCAGTGGACCCTTGCGGGTTTCTGCTCATCGTCGTCGGCGTCGTCGTCGTCGTCGCTTTGCGCATGAGAAATTCTTGCTTTTTAAATTCTTTAAGTAATGCAAATTAAATTTAAATAGCAAATAGGCAAAGAGCCAAACAACAACACCAAACAACAACAGCAGCGGTAGGAGCAGGAGCAGGAGCAGCAGTTACAGCAAATTAAATGCCCATGGTCCATGGTCCAAGACCAAGGATTCGTCCTTGCCTCGCTTTGCTTGCCGCCCGACCCAAGCATTTCGCTCAAGAAACAAATTTCAAAGACAAATAAGCGCCGAAAACAGCAGTAATTAATTTGAGTCGCGTGTGTGAGTGGGTGTGCGTGTGTGTGTGGGTGTGTGTGGTTGTATTTGCCAGCAGAACTTTGAGCACAGCAACAACAACAACACGCACAACAACAATTGGTCGAGACTTTTAGTGGAGACAATTGCTTGGCATTTGGTACGTGGCAAGTTGAATGCTGGCCAAGATACCGCAGCAACTTTTAGCCAGCGCTGCGAGAAACGAGCAGTTAGCAAACTGCACGGCTAACTGTAAAGTACCAGCAGCAACAACAACAATAACAACATCGCCAACAACAGCAACGCGACAGCCACAACAGCTACAAGCAACCTAAGCTCAACAACTTCAAGTTGTTTCCTAGGCCAACAAACGCACCCACACGGCAAAGACAACAAGTAGAAGTGCTACAGCGCGGAGAGAGTATGCACGACTGATAGATGCGCTGTAAAAAAGGAATTTCTTTTACTATACCCTGTTAAGTCTCATATTTTATATATATTTTTATATATATATTTTTTTTTTATATATTCTAATAATGAGCGTCCGCTTGGCTCACCCTTAGCTCACGCATTTCCAGGGTATTCTTTCTTTTTTCAACGTGCACTGCGCCACGACACCACGGCGGGTGGCAGCGTCTTCGCCTCGTTAGTTGCCGCCGAACATTTTCACACATTTTGCCAGCGTACATGCGGTTTAAATTCAAATTTGTTAGCAACAAACAGACAATTAATTTCGCATATTGCTGAGGACGCGCCACAGTCGCCGCCCTGCGCCGCATGGACACTGGCAGGGCTGTCTGGGCTCGCACCCAAGTGCCGCCAAGGCCCTGGTCTAAGCTGCCATATGTGTGGCTGCCTGGCGTGGCCGCCTTCCTCTGCATTATAGGCGCAAATTATTTTTGGCTTTTTTTCGTCTCCGGCTTTTTTTGGCATTTGAATTTTAAATGTTATTACTTGGTTGCAAATTGATTAGTGCTAACATCAGAGGAACGCCTGCTGCTAATTTATTCATGGCGCATAATTGTTTTGTTAAGGACAAGACAACAAGGACTGCCGACTGCCTGCCTGCCTGCTTGGCTGCCTGCCTGCCTGCCTGTTGGCTTGAAGGCAGCTTTAAGACGAGTGCTGTCAAATTTCCTGATACCCTTGACAGATAGATTTGCTGTTTGCTATGGGTGGGTGTGTGTGAGTGGGGGACGTATTAAATATCTCAATTAATGCCCAATGCTTGCAGCGTGCACAGCGAGAAACGTGTGGGTGGTTGGCAAACTTTAAAGAATTCCCAGAAATCTGTCTCTCTCTCTCTCTCTCTCGCTGGATTTTCATGTTAATTAATTCTAATTAAATGCGCGCAAACAGTCGTCAACTTGGTCTGCTTTTCTTGCAGTGTAATTGGTGTGGGAGTCTGTGCCAGCTGTGGGCGTGCTCATCATAGTGCTAGTTCGGGGTCATTCGGGCGGCAGTTGATTTCCATTAGCCAGTACATAACTTAAAGCCAAGCCAGGCACGGATGCAAGTGCTCGAGAGGAGCTCAAGGACGGAGCGCCAGGGTAAGCTGTCGTGAGCTCGCATAACTATAGCAATTGGGGCAGCTGCTCAGCTTGGCGCGTTAAATTTCAGTTCAAACAAACCTAAGGACATGTCAAGCGCAGCACGCGTATACAAACAAAAACAGGAAAGCCACAAGCACACACTCTGAGAGAGAGAGAGAGAGAGAGAGAGAGGGTGAGAGAGAGAGAGAGCAGGACTCAACAAACGTTTATATGTCGGAGGTGTTGGAGCCATAGACAAAGATTAAATGACGCTCATCATTCATATGCCAGCGAGAGAGTGAGAGAGGGCGCGGAGCTGCAGCTGGGCAGAGGTCCTGTAATGTAGTGCCATAATCCTTGGCGCAATTTTTGTATGTGCACAAACGTTGTGGAGCAATATGTCGTAATATCCGCAGCCTGTTTTTATTTGCGCCGCATACATTTGTATGGCCTACACACACACACACACACACACACACACACTCTCTCACAGCCAGCAGGACATATGAGCAGTCTGACAGGACTCGTTGAGCAAACGCACTTGGGCCAAAAACACAAAGACCCAGTGAAAAGTACTAAACGTGGCTATGATTTAGCGTTTTATTATTTGCCCAGCCAGGTGAAGGCGTGGCCAGGTGGCAAGCAGCTTGCCCAACTGCCTTCGCCGTTGCCGTTGCTGCTGTCGTTGCCATCATACGAACGTGACCGCTTTTGCCGAGCCTCGTCGTTGCCGTTGCTGTGTGCGAAAAGGCCAAAACAGTTGTGGCACAACGATCCGTTGCCATTGTAGCCACTTCATCAATTATTCTTAAGCATAAAATATTTGTCACTTTTACTAAATTTATTGTGACAAGCGTTCCACACCTATCCCCCCCCCCCCCCACACACACACACAGCTATGAAGCTGCCTTTATAAACGACTCTGCATATGAATCACGTGCGTAATGGTAAACAGCTCCTTTTTGGCCTGCGACTTTGCGCTTGCCTTTGCCATTGCCTTTTGCCTCTGCGTTTGCCTTGGCGATTGCCTCAACTTTTTCCCATTTAATACACTGCCAGCAAAGAGTATCTTAATTAAGTGGTGAAATATTGAAAGAAGGCATACATATTTTACATATTTTGTTATTTTTTTATATTTATATTATTTATTTTTATTCATATGCAAGATTTTTAATAAGAAAAGTTGCCTTTTAAGACTTAAACAGCTCTTAACTTTACTACATAAAGTTAAAGCATATAGAACCAGATATTTGTGGTATAAAGCTTCTTCTTAAATAGTATATAAAATAATAAATATATATATTATTGTTCTCTATATCTATTCAATTTGATATGCACTGCGCCTCGTTAGGCTAGCACATACTTTCAGCTCTTAATTAATATCGAATATTTTCTATATCTGTCAAGCTATAGTCCTACAATTTAATTTTAAATGAACTCTACTTAATTCTTCTTCAAATAAAATAAATTTGAGCTCTGTAGCATAACAGAAAATATTTTTTTTAAATTTATGAAAAAATATACTTTTCATTTTTTTGCTGCAAACACTACGCAGGAGTATGCAGGACGCAAAGGGACATACCAAAGAGAGCTATCATATATAGATTGTCATAAATATTGATCTAAAAAGCAAGTTAGGTCCACATACCCTAGCAGCATCAACCACAAACCTAGCTCAAATCAGCACAAGTGGATCCAGGGCAGCTGCTCCAGCTCTTCTGGCCAAAGCAAACTCGAAAGTCTTAAACTCTCTTTCATGTGGAACATTTCCTGTTACATTCTCTTGGCCATTTAGTTATTATGCCTTCGCTCGGCTAGCGTATTCAATGTTCAGCCAGCCTGTCAAAAACTTCCTTTGACTCGTTCGTCTTTACCTTTGCTGCTGCCTCAAGTGGACAGCATTTTGTGTTTTTGGGCGTATTTCTAGTTTGTTTCCATTTCCGCCACGTTTTGTATGCCACAAATAATTTATATATGTGCGAGTGTGTGTGTGTGTGTACGTATTTGCTGCTTTATTTATGCTCTCTCTAAGGCTGAGGCGACTTCCACTCGAGTTGCTTTTTGTGCTGGGCTCACGGTACGTATACGTAATACAAAAGTCGCCTGAATTAAAAGTGGAAGTTGGTGTCAAGCGTCGTCCCAGCGGAAGCTTTCAGGCACTTCTTCAAACTCAAATGCCGCGCCCACAAATCAGATAAGCAGACGCCCGATTATATATATATGAAAACATATATATTTTTTGTCGTGTTAAATCATAAAAAGAAAGCAACGCGCGCGCGCACCTCTTGAAGTCGCCGACAGGTTGCTTTCCAATTTTCATCAACATATGCATATGTGGTGCAGGAGTGGTGCGGGAGTGGTGCTGGCGACGTCGGCGGGTCAAAAGCAGTTACAAAAACCCATTTAATCCCACGCTAAATGGGCGCAATGTAAACTGTTGACATTTCAGCCTCCGCTGCATGACACTACGCCAACTCCAGTGGGCGTGCCGCCCAGCAGTAGGCGTGGCCAGCCACATTGCGTTCCACAATTGTTCGCAGGACATGCACGTGCTGACGCCCCTGCTGCTACGACGACTGCTGCTGCCGCTGCCGCTGCCGCCGCTGCTGCTGCTGTTTGGCTGAAGTGCACTCGCCTCTAAACAGCAATGTAGTCGTCGCTCGCTCGCAGTGTGTTTGTTAAACACCTACACAAATGGCCACCTCTCTCACCTGGCGGGCCACAGCGCCCCCCACACACAGCTCGACTGCAGCTTGACAAATATTTTTGAGCCCTGTGGGTGTGAGTGTGGGAAACAAGGAAAGCGCCAGGGCAACTAAATGAAATGCCAGCGCATGGCAAGGCAAAGGGCTGAGTGGACGAGCGGCAGGCAGCAGCTCAAGTGGAGCAAGTGAGGGAGGAGCAGAAGGGAGTGTGGAACATGGCCGCAATCACGTGCCAACATGCAGGTGAAATGCAAATAATTTTTCTTTTCCCCTGTTACGTTGGCATTTTTTTTTTTAGCTTTTCTTCTAGCTAGCTGCTAGCTGCTCTCATCGTTGCTGCCGCTGCTGTTGTTTCCAGTTGTTGTTTGTTGTGCACACACACACCCACACACACACACACACACACACACACACTAGCACGACATCTAAACAGGCAAACATGAGACAAGAGTTACACAGAACAGAGCAAAAAACACACACCAAATACTCAACAACTCGTGGCACTAATAAAAAGAAAAGAAAAAAAACGATTTATACGAAGCCAGATAACGAAACGTAAATGCTCTTTAACAATTGGCATGAGAGGGCATTGGGTATTAGAAGGTTGAAGATTGAAGTGTCGGTATGTAGATGAAGAGATATGAAGATGGAGCAGAGACTGGAACACAGAGAGAGATAGAGAGAGAGAGAGAGCGAGAGAGAGAGAGGTGGAGTGAACTTATATTATCCTAAAACTATTTACCACAATCGAGTATAGGTCAGGCTTTCAGCAGGGAATCGAATGCTCTCCAGCTCTGAAGCTAACTGAAGCCCTATAGATTGGTAGCTAGCAGTTCAGCTGAAGAGAGCGTATTTTAACTAAGAAATCTCTAGCTTAAAACAAGCTCAGAGTTGAAGCAAAAACTATCTAATATGAACATCAATTTCTATAAAGTCTTTACCAATGATGGCTTCGACTCATATAGTTAACATAGTCTGTCATTTCAGCATTCGAATTTTCTTCGCAGCAAATACATATTTCCTGTATGTGTAGCATTGTCAATGCATCTCGTAGCTATCTCTACTTTTAATATACATCTCCGATATGCTCACATAATGCCCGCTCACATTAAACCACCCGCCCACCCACTGGCACCATCAGGCACTCTTGTGTCAGCTGAATATTTTGTTATGAATATTATAATGATTTTTGCCAGCTCTTTTTCTTCGCAATGTGATGGCAACCCTGGCAGACTTGTTCACTTACTTTTATTATATGGTTTCATATGCGCAAATACCTAAAGCTGGGCCAACCGCCAGCGAGGTGTGTGTGCTCACATGCGTGTATGTAATGGGCGCTCTTCAAGTGAGGCAGTTGTTGTTGTTGTTGCTGTTGTTGTTGTTGCTGTTGTTGTTGCTGATGCTGCTGTGCTTGTTGTTAAAGTCAGCCAGGCATCCTCATCCGCTCAGAGAGATCCCCTCTGGACTCTCTGGACTGGCGCACTTTTATGCCGGGGAACTAGTTGCATTTTTATAAACGCAGCGTCAAGTTTTTTTCCGCAATTTTACTTTTTACACAACGACCGCCCAGCGGCCACGCCCCCTTGCGCTGCGTGTTGCTGGCGCTGTAATATTTACTGACGGCTTTGCCACGCCCACCCGTACACACTCCCGCCGGAGTGCTGTCAAGCGCACTTGTCGACGTCACGGCTATTTTGCGCGGCACAAAAACCAAAAAACGAAATCATGTCAAAACTGATTTTTTGTTTGGCATGCCAAAGTCCCAGCACCCACCACCCACCACCCACCACCCAGCACCCACCCCCACTCTCTCTCTCGTTCTCTGCTGGGTGTTCAGGCGTTGACTGAGCCGATTTACTCTATATATATATATATATATATATATATATATATATACGTATATATATTAACGCTGATTTTCATTTATTTGCTGCGGCTCCTGCGGAATTTCAATATTAGTTACCGAAGATATTTTCGAATGCGGACAAGCAACAGTTTATAATCGTTCCGCAGGGACTAGCTCTCTCTCCCTTCCACTCTCTCTCCCTGCTCACGTAACATTGCAAAGTGCAGCTAATTGATTTTTCAGCACAATGCGCCATCAGTTGACGTCCTTGCAGCGCCGAAAACTTGACGTGCAGCTGTGAAAATTGACAGCAGCAGACGCCGCTTTGTATGCAACGCGAAAAAATTGGTATATGTAACCATACGTATATATATATGTATATATAGTTGACATCTCTATGTATATGTATAGCCATAAATCGCAGCAGTTTGTTGCTCTTGTCAGTTTTAATAATGCCCTGCAAGCTGGAGCGCAGCGCTTAGAGGGTCTCTCGATGTGAATGACAGAGAGAAGTTTATTGAATTTATATTTGAAGTTAATTAAATATTAAATATTTTAATGCAATTGATGAGAAAAGTGAATTAGTAATACTGTCAGCATACTAAATTTAATAAATACATACTAGATGGCAAAAATTTCTATTAAATAATCTAAAACTAAAAAAAATAAATTAAAATTATACAAAATTAATAAAAAAATTAAATAAAATTCTCTTTAAACAAAAAATAATATTTGTAAATTCTCAATAAGTTAAGGCTAAGACTTTTCTATTATTATATACATCTATAAACAAGCCCAATACTACTTTATTTCAATATAATATATTTTAGAGTGCAAACTCAGCTTTAGAAATCTCCATATCAACTTCTTCAGTTTCATTCCAACTAAATCACACCAAAAGTCACGCCTGCCACAGCCGCTGACAAAGCCCAAGTAAAAAGGCAACAAAGTCGAAATATATATTTATATTTTGGGCACAAATAAATATTTGACTGTGCGGAGCAGTGTGCTTGGCCAACAACTGCAAGTGCAACAGGAGTACAACAAGAGACTTTAATGCGCGCCGCACTACGGCTCATGTGGCTGACTGACTGGCGTTACGCACAGCCATACAGTTGTCAGCGAGCGCAGCTCTGATTGACGCACTGACTGACTGAGTGACTGACAGCAGCAGACAGCAGGCAAAGGGCCGTACGCACTGAAAATTTGTTGGATTTTGTTGCAGGAATTTTGAACAAAAATAGGAATGAGAAAAGAATTTGTCATTGCTCTGCAAAGTTAGTTGTTACGATTGATTGATTGATTGACAGTCCAGAGAAATCACAGCTGCTAATATGCTGAAGTTGGCTGAGTTTTGAGTTAGTGTTGGATTGATTAAGTTAGCAGCAGGTGATGTATAAATCATATTGACTGAGGGATTAACTACAGATTGGGTCAACTCATCAATCACCAGTGATTGATTGACCTGAATTACAAAAATTAATAAACTTAAATAGATAATATGTTTAATTCAACCTAAATACTAAGATCTTTGCCCTACACACTTCCTTTACACTTCCTCATTGCTGCTCAATCACAGTTGATTGATTGATTCTTAGCACTTACTGTAGCCTCCTAAGCCCTGTTCAATAATAACTTTTGCTCGCAGCAAAGTTATTCACACAGCATTTGCTGTCGTCTCTGGGTTCACTTCCTGTGACCTCAGGCGGTGGCAAAGCCCCAACACGTTCCCAGCTGCACCAAGACACAGTTACCCAATCAGAGGCAGCAGCAGCAAGAAAAAAACCGCAATAAAGAAACGACAGTCGAAGAGAAGTAATATGCAAGCATTTTATACACTTCGACAAATATTGTAGTCGTACTCAATGCCGGGGCCACCATGTGTTTTATAATTTCCCAGCCACTCGCCCTGGGCTACCACCACTACGACGACTGCGACTGCTACATGTGGACTGTCCACTGCTCCAGCGCTGTGCGCCCTTTGCTCTGACCACATCAAGATGAACATGTTCGGCCACTCACGTGGCGCATGCTTTGATTTGTTTCGTTACGTTTCATTACAACAATCGTGCTGTCGATTCTCTCTAGCCCTAAGCCCGGGCTCTGCTTGCGCCTAATATACCCTTTAAGAGCGAGCAATGGGTCGATTGACTAAAAACTACGAGCATAGGGAGAGAGCAGAGGTAAAGGTCTACGGATGGCCAGCTCTGTTGCTCTTTGTATGTGCGATGTATGTGACAATCGATAAATATCGTTTTAGTATATCTATCGATATCTATAATAACTGAAGAAGTCCTAGCTTCCATATCTTCTAGAGAGACTCTAGAAGCAGTTCTCAGCTCCTTCTCTCTCCCCGTCCCTCTACAGGGCATCTCTTAGCTGATCATGCCGCTACTTGTTACACTTTTAGGTTGCTTTCATTACAAGTGGCATTAGGAATGTTTCAGTTGTTTTTGTTGCTGTTGCTGCTGCTGCTGCTGCTGTTGTCAGCCCATACGTAAGGCAAGCAAAAGGAAGCTGAAGCAGAAGGAGAAGCAGCAGCAGCTGTTGCAGCAGCAGCATCGACGACGAAGACAACATTGTGGTTTTCGATTTACTGGCTTTGTCGCACAAAATTCTCAAGAGATGCAGCAAATTTCATTTGGGTTGCCTTGCCCATCACAAATGTTGCGAAACAAAAGGCAACTTTTGCATGCGACAACAGCAACAAAGCGCATAAAAAATTGTTATAGCAATCACAAAATTGTAACTGACCCATTGGCCGCTCTTTTCTTACTCAGAGAGAGAGAGAGAGAGGGAGAGAGAGAGAGGGGGAGAGGGAAAGAGAGAGAGAGAGAGCTGGCAGAGCTGTCTTTCGTGTTGCAAGCACTTTTATTATTATGCCAAATATTTTGCTACCTTTTGGCCAGGCCAGAGCCAGAGAGAGAGAGAAAGAGAGGCCATCGACATCGACTGCTTTATTGATAGATTTTTTTTAGTTGTGCAGCCAAGTTTGTGCCATCATTGACATGCACTGCGAGAAATTGAGAGTGACATTCGCATATATATATTTCTCGGCGCCAGGCAGCAGGCGGCGCATCCTTAATGCCAGTGCATTTGTCTTCTGCTGTCCGCTTGCATTTTCATCTGCTTGCTTCATTTGAGAACTTTGTGGTCTCTCTCTCTCTCTCTCTCTCGCTCTCCTTCGCCTCACGTGAGCAAACTTAATTTATTTCCCAACTAAATCGATAGCAGTCCGAGCACAGCAGCAACAAAATATAAATAGCAATCGAGAACAGTTGCCTTCCCATGGCGAAAGAAGCTGTCTAGTGCTCGATACAATGCAGCTCATATGAATAGAGTCACAAACTTGATTAGACTCAAGTACTCCAAGTCATCCACGGCTGATTAACGTGCTACGTATGCAGCACTTGAAAAAACTTTCGAGTCTCGCTCCATTTTGGCAGCAGCTCGGAGCTATTTGAGCATGAAATCCTTTCGAGCCGCACTCGTACGTTGCAACACTATGAAATGGGAGCCAGTGAACGGAGGCTGAGCACACCTGGAAAATTAGTTTGGCTTTAGCATGTCTCAAGTGCTGCACAAAATGGCCGCTGCCACGCCCACTCCTACACGCCCACTGCTGCTAATTGTGCACGTTGTTGCATATGTTTTCCATAAATTGCAGCAACTCGACTGAGAGAGAGAGAGAGAGAGAGAGACGAGAGAGAGAGAGAGAGAGAGAAGAGGAGAGGAGCGGAAGTGGCAGCAGCTGAAGGCTGCTTCACTCGAGTTAAATGTCTAAAAAGAGATTTTCCTATTTGTTTTCCTGGCTTCAGCTGGGCTTTTCTCCAAGATTTAATTCACTTTTTCTTTTGCCTTTTATTTTGAGCAGAGATATTTCGATGGTTTAGGATTTTTGAATGCCAACTTGAATGGCGATGAATGTTTTATAAGAAAGCAAGACACGGCTCGTGCAATGTTGTTGTCTTTCTCTTTTCCTCTTCTTTTTGTTTTTGTAATGCAAAATGCGCATCAGGCATTTGTATGCATTAGTCGAGTAAAACGAACATTTTATGGCATTAACTTGCAGCAGGAGCAGCATCATCCAGGGGGTGGTGGCAATGGCTTTAACACAAATATGCATGTCGGCAGAGCCAGAGAAATTCTTGCATAGAATTGCACTTAAATACAGAAAATGGCACACAAACATAAAAGTTGAGACAGAGACAGAGGCAGAGACGGACGAAAAACCTAGAAACTGTGGCAGCTTGAGCCACGTCAACAGGAGCGGCAGCCGCAGCAGCAGCAGCAGGAGCAGCAGGAGTTTGCTGCTGGGCAATCCAAAGTACGTCATGAAAATCAGGAAACAGGATACATTAAGTTTGAGGAATGGGCGCTGGGCATACAAACACATACATATGCAAATGTTGTCGCAGCAATTGGACAACTAGCCCCAAAGCCAGCAGCAGCAGCAGCAACGGCAGCAGCAGTGGCAGCGGCAGCGACTGCTACGCCGACAGCGCAGTCGTAAAAACTGGCCCTTGGCCTGTCGCCTGCGACAGTTTTTATTGCAGCACATAAAACAGGAGCAACGGCAGCAGCAGCAGCAACAGCAACAATAGCAGCAACAAGGACATGACAAAGTTTTGCATGCGCCTTGTTATACACTGTTCCGATGAGCGAAAAGGGTATATGTGGTTGCTATAGCTCAACAAGTTTAGTTTTTATTCATATATGGCTGTGCCATAGCTGCTCAGCTAGTAGAGACTACGATATAGCAGAGATTGGTTAAACAGTTGGAACTGAAGACTTTCTCAATCTTTCTTATCTTTCTTTCCTTCTCGGGATGAGTCGTTGAATCAACTACGTCGAGTCCTAGACGACATACATAGAACAGTCGATTCTAAGACTCATCATCAGGCATGGCTGTAGCTATGGTCTGGGTACAGCAAGTCTAAGAGCATTTCAGTATATTCTTGGCTCAATTTTCAATTATCATCATCATATATATCTTATACCTTCTAATGGAATTTATTTTTGAGCAAAGCAAAAAGCTTTTCTTTCAAATCAAACTTGCATCAATCCACATCAGCTGTCCACTTCAACCACTTCCTTTCGCAATCTCAAACAGAGCATCGCGTCGTCATTACCCGCCCATTTGCCTGTTGTTTTGCCTTTTTTTCAATTGGCAACCACATTTTCTATTAGTGTAAATATGCAAAGTACATGAAGACATGAGGCTCCACTTCCGTTATGAGCGTAAGCGAGAAATAACCATAAAAATGTTGAATGCTGAATGTAAAATGCAAAGTGTAACTTTGTTGCGCCCTTTGGATAAACGGAAGAGCCCGAGCGGAGGGTGGGTGGCTGTGGGCGGCGGGCTGCATTTGCCCACGGCAAAAGGAAATGACACTGAGCCAAGTCGAATTTTTAGCTGTTTTTGGCATTTGGAATTATATTTGCGGCGCTCGCGCGCGCATATTAAAAATCTCTTTAGTTGGCCTGTCTGCCACGCCCCTTATTTCTCATTCACACTTCATTTGACGAGCGCTGAAATTTAAAGCGAATCCCATTAAACGCAAATGAAAACGAAAATGAAAATGAAAACGAGAATCGAGCATGAAAGTAAAGCGCAGAGAAAATAGCATTTGAGAGCAAACAAGAAATATTAGCAACGCAATTTGCGAACGTGGAAAAGTCGTGGGCTGGCAACGGGAGGCGGGGCGGGGGCGGGGACCGAAAAGCTGCGAAATGCGCAATTTTTTCAATCATTTATTATGGCAAGCGAGAATTTAAATTAAAAATTTACTCACTGGAAATCGAACAAATATTTATTTATATTCAATTTAAAGTCTCTGCACTTTATATAGGCGAAACTTTAATGGATTAAATGGTTTTTAAATATTTCTATTAGTTAAATGATAGTGTGAAAAGGATCTATGTGTCAAAGAATGCTGGCATGCAGCTATAATAATATATATAATATATTCAGCTATAATAATAGTTAAATAAAGCTGTAAAATAAAACGAAAACTATTGTGCTACAGATGAGAGCAGCAGTTGCGAGTGAATACCCTATGCAATGGGGTAAGTGTATGTCAAAGCCAGAGGAGAACTGAGCAAGTTGATAGCCTTGAAGTGGATTGAGGAAAGGTATCTACGACCATTGCAAATGGCAAACTTATTGAGCATGGGAAGATAAGTAAAACACTTCTGCTCATTACTACAAATATATGTTGTTGACAGTGTATTGATATATGTTGTTGTTAAGACTATTTATACTAGGTCTAAAAGTATAGTTTAGCCAGAAATGTTTTCTGTCTGCTGTCTATATGCAACTTCAAGCTCTAAAGCAAGATCTATGCCTTAGTCTGTCACTTCCTTCTATTTATCTCCTATTAATATATCTAGGAAAGAGCTCAGCAACATGTCTGAAGTATGTTTGTACTGGATCAGCATGAATGTCCAGTTTCTAGCTGTATTCCTATACTCTATATTCCTCCTCATCTGTATTCCCTCTCCTATACATTCATTGCATTTCATATATAAGCTAAAGGTTGATCTTTAGTTTCTCTCTCGCCTATCATTTACTTCGCTTTATATTTCACTCGAATATCTTTTGCCCAACAAAAACTTTATTCTTGCCCCACCTTGATTAGCCAAGTTTCATCAATTTCCCAGCCATACTCCTGCCTCCCTCTACGCTTCGCTCTCTGTGATGTCTGCAGTGAAAGTTCGAGGCCTCGTCCCAGCTAGCGACTGCCCACAGGCTATCTGTTAGTCAGTCAGGCGCCACCTACACTTTTGGCTTGTTGTTGCTGGCCGTTTCTATGATTTCAATTTGCTGGCTTATTCAAATGAGAGTGGTGGATGGATGCCCCTTGTCGCCGGCACATTTGCTGCTTATCAAAGACAAATATGAAATATTAATAAAGCCCGGGCCACGCTGCTGCTGCTGCTGCTGGGGCTGCGAGCACATTAAATATGATGGGAGCAATCGCGTTGGCGAATTCGTGTGACACAGAAAAATGCAAATTTCACCGGGCGAACTGGGGACGGAGCCCGCGCGACTCGTATCACTTTAATGCCTTTCACTTTGATTCGCAGCCAGGCAAAATGCAACACGTGCGCTATAAATCAACTCAGCTGGAAGGGGGGAGAGAGGGAGGGTAGGGCGGAGGTACAGCAACTGCACAGCGTGCCTGGCTGAGCTGTAAGCGCACTCATTTCAAAAATCAAATCAAAAATAGTTTGAAAAGTTCCAAGTGCTTAACTCTTGGCCGAGGCGCAGAACGCGACACTATCCCCAGCTCGCCCCCTCCTGCCTCGCAAGTGGAGGCGACAAACAATGCAACAAATTGCAGCCAACTGGCAGCCCAAGGAGCAACTTTGTAATTGTCTAGCAGAGACACGTGGGCGCCCCGGCCACGGCCACGGCAACGGCTTTCACATATATGCAGAAGACGGCAGAGTGAAGGCAGAGAGAAGGCGGCGGGCACTTCCCATAGAATAAAGTGCTTGCCATGTTGCAGGTAATAGGCAGCCATAATCATTATCATTGTCGTCGTCATCAACAGCAACATCATCATCGCCACTGTCGCGACCATCGCATTTGGCCTCAGCTTGGCTCGGTTTGTGCGTTGACATTGCCTTTGTAGCCCGCATTGCTGGAATAGCAGGGCATTAGGCATGCCAACCAGCCAGCCAGAGTCTCGTGTAACACTCTGCAACACAATACAGGCGCCAAGCCAAAGCTGCAGCAGCAGCTGCTACACTAACGTGCGCTCAAGGTTGCAAGGGAGAGTGGGACGAAGGCGCTCGAGTGAAAGGGTTGCGAATCAAGGAAGGTGAGGCGAGAGAGAGGATATATGTGACTGCATGATACACTGTTTGCAGTTAAATGAGAGTCTTTAGAGAAGACTCTTTGGCAATGCAGACTAGATTTGATTCGTCTAGAAGAGCAGCGGCAGCAGCAGGTATGCCAAGGTCTGGAGCGACTGCTTGACAACATTCTCTGAAGTAAGCAGAGTATATATAAGTAGGGTATATACTACTATAGAGTACATACCCTATCTTGAGAGCACTTTTCCAAAGAACTACTTAATCTTAGCAGACTTTAAATTCAATGCCTTACTCCATCTATCATTCTATCTCTCTCTCAATCACTCCCACTCTCTCTTTCATTCTCTCTCACCTCTCTCTCTCTCTCTCTCTCTCTCTTGGCAGTTAATTCTTCTCTAATTTATGAACTTGCAGCCCAGTGTCGCGCCCCACTCAATACGCAGCTCAAGTCTGATGTTCGACATTTGCCGCAGTCAAAATTTAATTGAATAAAAACTTTTTGTGTCTTCTGTTAATTTGCTTTGAATGAAGTTGAAGCTGAAGTTGAACATGTGCAGGCGTCAGCCGCGCCCACTCACCAACAGTCTATATGTGTAAGTATGTATACCTACAAATGTATATATGTATCTGTATAGTTAGGGGAGTTATCGCGTTTGCCATTTGCGGGTGCAAATGTCAAGTTGACTTTGCCAGCTGCGCGCAGCTCAGCAAGTGTGTGTGTGTGTGTGTCTGTGTGCGTCTGTGTGGAGCAGTCCCTAACAGTCTCCAACTGTGGATTTAGCCTGGCCTGGCGCTTGATTATAGTGTTAACCCGCTGAACTTGCAGCAGGTGCGCCAATGTCAACGGCAACAAGGGCTTCCATTCAAACGTCGCCAATTCAATTGCCTTGACACATGTGTGTGTATGTGTGTGTGAGAGAGGGTGTGTGTATGTGTGCCTGACAGTTTAGGTGCTGCAATTGTTTGCTTAACTATTTCATAGTTATTAAAAAATTTGTTAAATGCATTCAGCGGAGGATTACTTGGCGTATACGTAATTTCCGGCAAAGGAAAGCAAGCAAGAGAGAGAGAGAGAGAGAGTGAGAGAGAGACAGTCAGATAGATAGAGAGAGAGAGAGAGAGAGAGGCTAAATGAGAGAGAACTAGCGCTTGCTGATGAGCAATTAACAAACAATTGCAACGTTTTTAGTCAAAAGCAAACACTGCGGCAAATGTGGACACGCGATAGACGACGAATGCGAAGGCGAAAGAATGACACGCGCGGCAAAAGAGACGAGCGAAAGGCGGTGCTTAAGGGAGGGTAAGATGAGGTCGCTTAGCTAAGAAAGCGGGTGAGAGAAAGTGAGAACAAAGCATATATAAGTGAAAGGAAGTGAGAGGGAACGACTTCAGATAAAGCAAGTTTTACTTTATACTATATAATTAAAGCCTTCAGTTCAATTTGAGAAATAGTAACAATATTCAAATTATGAACTAGTTCACTATGAATAATACTAGTTCAGTTAGGTCAGCAGCTGCTGGTCTCCATGAATCTTAGTGATCAGCATTGCAGTAGTTCAATTGCTTATAAGAGTTACAGCTGAAGAGCTTCGATGGAACTTTAAGTTTATGTACAGAACTGAATCGTTCAAAAGAACGAACTAGAGCTGAACTAAATGATTCGCTTATGAACCTTAGTAAGAAACTATCGTACTACAGTGTATGCTCAGGCTAGCTTACTATGTTCTAGTTAATTTCACTAAACCAATCATTTGAGCTGGTTCAAAGGAACTAACTCACACAGCTAATATGCCCTCTATTCCAGGGTATTCAAAAAACTGCTCACATTGCATTCTTTTAGATGCAGCGCGCAAAATTTGTGCTCATAATTAAAAGCTAACAAAAGGCAAAAGTTGCCGCGTTGCCTGACAAGGCCAATGTGGGGCGGGCCTCAAAAGGGGCGAGGCGAAGGGGGGTGGTCGGTATGTGAGGGCGTGGTATGTATAAGAGTAGCAGTGAATTTCGCTGCTGTTGTCTCTGTACTTACCCGCTGCTAAAGCGCTAACAACATTTGCAGTGACATGCGGTGATGTTGCTGCTGTTCCTGTGGAAGTTGCTGCTGTTGCTGTTGACCCAGCCTGGCTCGGACTTGACGCCGACAATAATAATTTGGAGCCAGCAGGAGCCGCTGCTATTGCTGCAGCAGTTGTTGAGTTTGGCAAAATTTCAGCTACTTGGCAAACATCAGTCGGCTGGCTGCTGCTGCTGCTGCTGCTGCTGCTGCGACTATTGTCAAATATTTGATGCACAGGCGGCAGCAGCACATCTTCATAATGCAAACTATCTGGCGTAATATGCGTGGCCAGCGTTGTAGTTGTTGGCTCAGCGGAAGCTGTAAAGTTATACTCATCATCAATGTCAGATTCAAGCGCTGACAATGTCAGTTGCTGTTGCTGCTGTGCTGTCGCCTGCTGCGTGGCTGCGTTGCGCTTGCGATTGTAGTACTCATAGTTTGCTGCAGTTGCTGCTGCAGCTGTTGTTGCTGCTGTTGTTGCTGCTGTTGTCTCATCATCAGCAGCAACAACAGCGGAATTTTCGCTGTCATCAGTTGTCGCCGTGGCTGCAGCAGCATCCGTAGTCGTGGCTATGATTTTATCCTCGACCATAAATTGCACTTTTTTGCGTGTGCTCGACGCAGACGTGGGCGTGGGCGTGGGCGTGGCTGTTGCTCCGGCTGCTGCTGCTGCTGTCGGTGTCGTTGGCGTTGGTATATAGAACTGTGACTTGCCCGCGGGCGTCAGCACAGACGCCGTTGCAGGCGTCAAGCCGGTGTCAGGCGACAGCAAAGGACAGTTCAGCTCCAGTGTGGTCGGCCGCTTCAGTATGGACTTGATGCCGGGCGAGGTGGGCGTCACGGTGAGCACGGTATAAGCCTCCGAGCTGCTCTCCTCATCGGCAGCTGCCACAGCGGCCACTGGAGCTGGAGCCACAGCTGCCGGCTGTGACGCCTCGACGAGCGTCAGGCTAAGCGCTTCCTCTGGCTTCTTGTTGCGCGGCGGACGCCTCGGATTGCTGGCAGCTGCTGCGGCTGGCGTCGGCTCTGCGGCAATTATAATGCGCTCATAGCTATCGCTCGAGTCGGCCGAATCGTTGGGCTTCTCGCCCAGGCTAATGCGCTGACCCGCAATTGCAGCCACATTGTTGTTGTAGAACTTGCTGCGCTGCTGCTGCTGCTGCTGCTGTTGTTGCTGCTGCTGCTGGCGTCGCTGCTCGTGCTCGTCCTCGTGCAGCTGGGCGTCGGCCACATCGAAGTCATCGTTGTTTTTGGTCTTGGCTTGGCTTTCGACTGAGATCAGTTCGTAGGGATTCACATTGCAGCGCAAGATGGAGCGACGCGAGCTGCCGCTGCCGCTGCCGCTGCCTCCCCCCGCCTGCCGCTGCCCGCTGAGCAGCCCGCTGCTCTGCAGCAGCGCCTCGCTGTCCTCCTCCAGCCAGCAGTCGGCTGGCTCTGGCGGCGCTGTGGGCGTGCTCTTCGAGGTGCGCGCAACGGGCAGCTGGGCGCGCGTTCGGCTGCGTCCGCGCTGCATGCTCGTGGCAGTTGCTGTCGCTGCGTCTGTGGCAGTGGCCGTGGCCGTTGCCTCGCGGCTACGTGACTTGGCTTCCTTGGGGCTGGGCTCGGCGGCGCTGGGCTCCGGCGACAGCAGTCGCGTGCGTCGCATCAGGTCATAGGGATCCTTCTGCGGATCCAGAATCGTGGGACGTGACTTTTTCGTGGCGCTAACCACGCGCATTGTCGCCGCCATTGGGCGCCGGACGGCAGCAGCTGCCGCTGGCAGGCGCACGGTGCCGCCGCCACTGATGGTGGCCAGGGGCAGGCGCGAGCCTTTGCACTTCTTGCACACGCTCGCCTTCTTCACGTCACGTTTCGTGCCGTTCAAGTACTCCGCGCACGAACAGATCACAACGGCCAGAGCCGTGGCTCCGCCCGGCTCGCCGTCCGTCGCGAAGATGGCCGCCGCATGCGGATGCCCGTAGCCGTAGGAGGGGCGGGCGGGTATGCCACGCACCGTGCCATAGATCCAGGGCTCGGCGTACTTCATCGAGCGTGAGAGCGCGCTGGGCACGAACTCATAGCCGGGCGGTGGTGCAGCGGGCGGCGGTGGCAGCTGATAGGCCAAATGATGATGGGGATGATGCTGCTGCTGTTGATGATGATATTGCAGCTGCTGCTGCTGATGCTGATGCTGATGCTGCAACTGTTGCTGCTGGTGCTGCTGCTGCTGCAAGTGCAGCAGCTGAAGCGTCTGCATGCCGCCGGCTGTGGCTAGAGACGCGTTTTTATGCTCGCTGCTGATTTTGAGCCGCTGACTCCAAGTTTTCTTTGATTTGTCATACATTGGCGTGTGCTGCTGGGGGAAGGAGATAAAGAAGAGATATCCAAGAGTTAGTTTCAGTTCGAGCAGAGCTTAAGCAGAGTTTGTGCTGGTTCACCTTTTGCTAGTTGTTGCTGTTGCCGTTGCGCTCATAATCCTCAATTTGAATTAATGGCTTTGATGTAGTTTGTCTCGCTTGCGCTCCTTCCCTCCCTCTCTCTCTCTCTCTCTCTCTCTCTGTGTCTCTCTTCTCTGTTGGTTTCGTGGCTATCAACTGTTGCTGCTTGCCCGCCTGCAAAGGATATGACAGAAAATTATTAAAGCGCAACGTCCAGCGGGAAATCCGTTTAGAAAAGTTTATTATTGAAAAAGTTTAAAATGCGATTATATGTAGAGCCTGCCCGCAGCAAGGGGTGAGCGGGAGTGGGCAGAGGACACAAGAGTCCGGGTGCTTGTCAGCCTGGCAGCAGCTGCATTAATATTTTGAGTAATTTAATGAGACGACCCGGCTGCTTACACTGTTGACAAATAGCTGAGATTAACAAGGCCCAAGGGCCATAAATACAGAGCGAGAGACCTTAATGCATATCTCCTTATATAGCATATATATACATAGAGACCTTAGCTGGGCAGTTCTTGAAAAGAGTTTCGCTAGATAGACAGCAAGCTGTGCTCGAGATATTGGTAAAAGTATCTATAGAGCAAAGTCGGAATACATTAGATCAATTATGCATATCTTTTAGACTTAAAAGAGAATAGAACTCATTTGTGATTGGTTTCTGAATACATCTGCTCTATCAGCAGTTGTTGCTTGATCATTCTAGGGCTTATAATAATATATTATGGGAGTGAACTATACAGCTGCGGTGAAAATAATAGCACCAAAGGATGTTGCAAAATTCAAAGTTGTAAAATTTTGAAAATAACTGAATTTTCAATCAATCCATTAATATATTTGTAAAAAGAAAGGACTCCATGTTTCTTGAGTATTTCAAAATATATTCACTGTATGTATGTATGTAAAGTCTTCATTAAAATTAAGATTAAGGTAATCTTAATACCCTGTAATTGTTTGAAAAGAGCAAAAGGGCTATATTACCAGCACGTCATATCAGATATGTCTTTGAAATCTATTTTACCAGCAATGTTCTCTGTTAAGCTGCTTTTGCTTATGCTGAAGGATCACTTATACAAGCGACAGACTTTCTATAATATTTCTTTAATTTTCTATAGCAATTTTAGGTCATTTGCTTATATAGAAAAAGACTCATAATGCTTTAGCAAGAGCTGATCATGCTTCGATCTATCTAAGGAATCCAACAAATACTAAGAGTCGAACCTTTGCTGCCTGCTTCTGCCATCGCCAATCTCAGAGCCTTTACAGCTCCAAGTCTCTTGGATTAAATTTACAGCGTATCTCTTAGTCTACCTTAGTTCTACAAAGCCTCCCCACTTGTTGCGCTCTGAAACAAACTCTCGACTTATATTAATTGCAGCCTTATTGCTGTTGCTGCTGCTGTTGCTGTTGCTTTGCGCTTATTGTTGTATCCAATCAAGTTGAGAACTCAATTTCGAGCCCTAAATAGACAAGAAGTGCCCCACAAAATCCCAAGTAATTTTTTACAATTTTCACAGAGGAATCCATTTTGCCACCCACCAAACTGTCACGCCCCTTTGTTAGAGTTTTCTGTGGAAATCAAATAAAGCAGTCAAAAGCATATAAACCACACTCATCTCACCTCACCTCACCCCGCACCCACCGCGCATCCTGTCAAGTTGTGAAAGTTCCTTTTGAAGCTGCTTTCAGTGGACGACAGAAGCGCAACCACGAAGTGGGTGAGTGGGTGGCTAGGGCAATGGCGACCATTTCTGGACTACGCATTGCTGCGGCTGTTGCTGTTGCTGCTGTTGCTGCTGTTGTCTGTTGCTGTTGTTACTGCTGTTGCTGTTCCGTTGAACTTTGTTTTCATTTTTCGCGAGTGAATTTTTGGTCGTCATCGTGACCACTTTTCACAATCAGCCGCCTGCCCACAGAATCTTTGCAAGCGGCTTACAGTTCAAGTTGCTGTTGCTCCCGGTGACCAGCTCAGCTTCCTGCTGATGCTGGCCCGCTTCATGGTTTTGGATATTAATCAAACGCAAGCGTCGCCAGCATCGCCAGCGTCTCAGTCTTCATCTCCGGCTGCTGCTTGGACCGGACACTGGCGCTATGTGTGCCCTAGGACCAGACGCTGCCATACTGTAGCTTAGTTACCGCTACAATTGTTGCTGTTGTTGTTGTTGTTGTTGTTCTTTTTCTTGAGGTGCTGCTGCTGCTGCTGCTGCTGCATTGCTGGCCAAACACGTCGCCGCGCGTTGAAAAATGTTGATAAATGTTGACAATTTTTCCGGCAACCACTCGTGATAAATCTAATTTTTCTCTTGCTCGCCTTCCACATTGCGTTCTTATAGTTGGCACCCACGGCATTGTTGCCAGTTGTCGTTGTTGCCACTTGCCAGTTGCCAGTTGTTGTTGTGACTGTCGCCCTGTTGCAGTTTTGATTACATGACTACCTCTCCTTGTTGTTGCTCAGTTGCCGTTGCCGTTGCTGTTGTCAAGTTGTTGTTGTGTAGGTGTGAAGTAAAATTAAAAACGTGTCATTTTTTGCTTTATCGCGTGACGCCCATTTGGGCAAAATGTTGCCATGACCCAGCGCCGTTGGCGGCCCAAACGCAATAACAATAAAAATAGAATACTTAAAATCCAAAAGACGAACAGCAAATGCTCTTGCATAGCCATAACCTGTGGACTGCTTGTTACTATGAGAGCCAGTGGATATAAGCTAAGCTCAAGGCTGAAAGGCTTAGCTTACGATAAAGACAAGTGTGAAGAAATATTTTGTAGGGACTAGGGAAAATATATATAATTGCAATATATGGTATATATATACATAATTAGATATATATAGTAATCAATAGTATTCAGCGAAGCTATGAGCGGAAGGTTGGAGAAGCTGTGGAGAAAGAGATTAGTTTTTGGCAGCTGTAAGCTGTATGCAGCTGATCTGCCTTCAGTGAGTCAGCTCTGACTATCCTCTTGCAGCTAGCCAAGGCTTCATCTCATTATGATCCTTCTTCAGTCAGTCAGCCTGGGCTATCTTCTTCCTCAGCCAATCAGCCCTGACTATTCTCTTCTTCAGTCAGTCAGTGAGCTAGCCATGGCTCTATCTCAACTTAATCCTTCTCCAGTCTGGCTATCTCTTTCTTCAGTCAATCCGGAAGATGGCCAGTGCTGACTGACTGAAGAAGTCAGCTGTCTATGCCTTATAGCTGTCATTATGTATTCTTTCTCTCAATTGCTTCTCTCTCTCTCTCTCATCTCGAGCTTCATCTGAGCCTGATGCTAAACTCTAGTTCAGTCAGTTAGCGCTGATTATCTGCCTTATTGTCTGTAGCAGGATCAGATAGCCTCAGCTGACTGAAGCTCACCCTAGATCACGCCCCATTCACTCAGCTCTCTACAGTCCATTCCCAATCGCAGCTGTTACAAACTGGCTCTCCGGCTCACTATACCCCTCTACACTACCTCCAGCAGCAACATCGTCAGCAACAGCTACAGAACGCAAAATGTTTTGAGTGAAATTTGAAGCCAGGTTATTTTGAGGTGCTTGCCAAGTGGAATATTGTTTGGCTGTGGCTCCGCTCGGCTGGCTTGTGGCCAGCACTGTCGATGGTTCGGGCCTGGCTGCGAGCAAACAACATTGCAATAATGTGGTGCAGTGGTTAAGTATCTGCCAGGCGCTTACTTCTCAGTGCTGTGAGTCTCTCAGATTTGCTTCTAATACTCTGATGAACTGCATGTAATTACACTAATTGCAGCTGTTTGCCGTAGCAAGTATTTAATTTTAGTTGCCCACTAATTGTGTTTAAGCTTCTCGCATCGCTTACATATGCTCACATGCAATGCTCTAAACCCTTCCGCCTCCCTCCCCTACCCCTCTATCTCTGTCTGGCTCAATTAGTCGTCGTACAATGCATTTGCATCAGGACTTAATTTGAATCTAAGCGGATTTACCACAATTCTCACTTGACACTCAGCCCATAATTAAGCGCCGTGATTGTCTTTCGACCAAGTCGTTTCTCTCACTCTCTCTATCACTCTTTCTCTCTCATGCTGCCTTGGTGCATCATAATTTTTCACGCTCAATTGGCTGCAGTTCTCCAGCTACGCCATTTCCCATTTCCTGTTGGCCAGCGAGCTCACTTTTTTCCAGCTCTCTGCCAAATGCAATTTGTCATTATAAATTTACGTCAGTTTAGGCAAAGGCAAAGGCAAAGCCAGTCGCGCATCGGGCTACAAAAACGGTGAAAAAAAGGAAAACTTTTGGCCAAGCTAGGAAAAACTACTACTGCATTTTCCAATATATTTTCAACTTGACTTCGCGCACAAAAGTTCTCGATTGTTGTTGTTGTTGTTGTTGCTGGTGCCACCCACAAAACTTGGCCACAGATTGATGGTCATATAAAAAAGTAGTTAACGCAACGCCACAGTGGCTAAAAACCAATGCCAACAGAAGCATTGCACTTGTCGCAGTCGAAGCTAATTGAGTGAGCTTCAGGTTAAAGTTGAACGAATCATTTGTCAATTACCAGAGCTCAAGACCAGCTAGAAGCCTGCTTGAAACATTTAAAATGTAATTAGAGCTCACACACAGACAGACAGATAGACACGCCAGAAGATGCAGCTGGCTAGGCTAAGCTGTTGCGGTTGGCGCTGCAGAGCTCATACAATAAGCGGCTTAAAAATCAGCGGAAACCTAATGAGTTAACAACTAAGTAAGCACTGGCTACAGTGTGAGGAGCGGGTAGCTGGCAGAACAAAGCCGAGGCGACTCACAGATCAAGGCTAACCAATGGCAACGGCAGCGACAGCGGCAGCAGGAGCATCGCTTAGGTAACTAAAGACACATCAAGTATACGCACTGTGCATAAGCAGCAACAGCATCAACAGCAGCTGTAAAGCAAGCAAAAAGCTGGCCAGATGAAGCTGATAGACAGGCAAATGCTCTGTGTGAAATGTAAAGCAATTCTGAGAAGATAGATAAATATATATATATATATATATATATATATATATATATATATATATATATATATATATATATATATATATATATATGTATATTGGAATTAGACTTAATACATAAGCATTTTGTAGACCTGAAATCTGAGCTGAGATTGCTAGAAGAAGTGATGGAAAAGAGGCCAAATATTTATATATATATATAAAACAAATTGTAGTCAAAGTTCACTTGGGTAGATATATATATTATATATATTCTGATATTCATATTTATGTATATATTAATATTCGTATACACATCAATCAGCCTGTTCTGTCTGCTCTCACTTCGCTCTATCAATCTCTATCTTCTGTCTATAGCTACACCTCCACATCATACCCCATTACCCCTTTCTCTCGCTCACTGGGTATAAAAATTAACAATTTAATTTAGCTGCTTTTGCAGAGCATCTTAATTTATTCAGCAAGAAAAATTGGCTGAGCAATGAGCGGCAGCAATGTGTAGCAGCTAACAGACAGGTGAGCGATGGGCAAGGGAGGGGGTGGGTAGTTGGTGTGGTGAATGGGAAGGTCTCTTGCGTGTAGTGTGCAGCAAGTAGACGACATAATCGCCGCTTTGGGGCGCCCAATTCGCAAGCAGCTAAACACGGCTCAGGCTAAGTAAGTCGAGGAGTCGAGCAGTCGGAGGAGCTGCGATAATGCCATGTGCAGCAGCTGCTTAAAGAGAGCGAGAGAGAGCGAGAGAGCGAGAGAGAGAGAGAGAGAGAGAGAGAGAGAGAGAGAGAGAGAGGGAGAGCGTCGCACGCTGACGTGTGCAACATGAAAGGACACCAAACTGGGGCACATCTGAAACTGAAAATGAAGATGAAGATGAAGATGAACTGCCGCCCGAGCTGGCAGATTGACACAGACTGACACAAGAGAGAGAGAGAGAGAGAGAGAGAGAGAGAGAGAGCGAGAAGGGACAACTGCACTTTATTTATATTGAAATTAATTTATTGAAAATTGTAATAAGCTTTTGTTGTTGCCACTTTTTGTGTCTGTTGCATCAAGTGTCTGCAGCAGCGCCCACAAACAGTCAACAGATTTATGCTTGGACATATTAATTTATACGCTTAGACGAAAATTGTTAAGTAAATTGCTAACGCCGGGGCGACAAAGATTTATCACAGCTAGCAGCAGTTACTGCTCAGTTGCTCAGTTGCTCTAGCTGCAGCGGCAACTTTAAGTAATTTAGTTAGGAGAGAGAAGCGAACGCGCCTTAATGGCTGTGTGAGAGAGAAAGGCTAAGAGAAAGTGAGAGAGAGAGAGGGAGTGAGGAAGAGTGAGGAAGAGTGAGGGCGAATGCGTTTTATGCTCTGCTTGTAATGTGTTGAAGGGTATATTAGGTGTGAACTCTGGTAAGAGGCAAAGGCAAAAAAGATGAAGATCTATAAGAAAAGTTATATGTATATCAAGTGCAGCCTCACAGCTTGACAGTCACTGCAGCAGCAACTTTCATCTTCAGATTCACTCCCAAATCCAAACGAGTCTTTGACTCTAGTGTAAATAAATAAATTTGGCGGACAGATGACCCAGCTGGCCAGCCTTAAGATGCTCTACTCATCACGCTCTTCACATATTCTACTCCCACATACATTAACTCATATATCACACTCCCATTTCCATAGCCACTGCCTTCAGTTCAGTTCAGCTCAACATGCAGCCGAATTCCCTCAGCAACTAGTTGCTGCAGTGTATCACACAGTCAGTGGCTGTGGCATTTGCAGTTGTTCTGCCGTTGCCTACATACAAGTACAACTAATTGAATTTGCTGCTTTGTGAGATGTTAACAAGTTTGCTGGCTGCCGCTCGTAGGCATGCAAAACTTTGCAGCAAACAACACACATTAAAGTGCAGTGACAAATGCAGCAGCAAAAGCAACATTTGCTAGCAGCAGCCATTAAATTTGTGTAATTAACCAGACGGGGACACGGAGGCGAGAAACGGGGCCAAGTCTGGGTAGAGAAAGGCAACAACTTTGCTAAACTAATTAAAATGCATATTCTGGCTGCACATAAATGTCGAAAAAGTTTTGCCATATAGTCAGTCGCTGGAGTCCGTCCGTCTAGCTGCATGGTAAACAGGTACAATGCGACTTCACCCACAAATGGGCATGGGTTAAACAAATAGATGACAGCAGCGGGGGCGGTTTGCTCAGACCTCGTCTCAGCCACACTCGGCACACGTTGATGACAGTTTTGGCCGGGTTGCTGCAATTTGTATAACACGCTGGGCAGCCAGCAGCCAGCAGCCAGCAGCCAGCCAGCCAGCCAGCTGCTGGCCACCCTCGCATTTGTTAAAGCAAAACTTTTTGTAAACTCATTAGAGCAGCCGGCCGAGCCAAGCCAGGGCAAGGCAAGGCAAGACCAACCAAGCCAAGCCAAGTAACTGCTCTAACCAACCAGGCCTTCTGGCTGGCTGGCTTACCATCTTTTATTTTTGCTAAAAGAAAACAGCCAGGCCGGTAGCCATAGAAACGGGTCAGAGACTGGACGGGGCTGGGGCAAACAAAAGGCCGGCCCGGTCTAAGATAAACAGGCAACTTCTTATGCAGGCAGGGCTTACTGTCGCTTTTCATGCGGCTAAACAGGCCCGGCGGTGCAGTTGAAATTTTATTTATTGCATTAACTTGAAACCGCTCGGCAAGGACGCCGACCAACGGCCAAAGTGTTAGTCGAAGCCAGCCACAGTGGGCGTTTGTGCGTCGCTTCTCATAATAAACATAATGAAAATGATGTTCATAATGAAGCGCACTAATCGACTCGACGACCAGGGCGCAGCTGTCGCTTTCAGTTTGCGACTCAGCAAATTGAAAACTATGCGAGCAACTAGCAAAAGAAACTATGCTTAGCATGTGCTAGACGGACTGATTGATGATCAGAGCAGGGCTTAAACGACAACTTGCAGAAGCCAAGGGAAGCAGCCACAGGACGAGCTATGTGAGACAAGTAGTACAAGCTTTAAGTCTAGTAAGGCTTTAAGTCATCTTTTCCATTTCCCCTTTGCTAAGCGCAACTCAAATCGATTTGAAGTGCTATGCAAAACAACTTTGACCGTGCAAAGCCGAATAATAGTGCTCTTGCCAGCCAGCCAGCCAGCTTTGCTGAGCGAACAGCATCTGCTTTATATTGCAAATGCGATTGCTTACACTTGAAAAAACTTGGGACACAAACAGCACTTCATATGCATCATAATTGACAGCAGGAAGTTTAAGCGATTAAGCTCTGTGTGCATGTGTGTGTGTGCGTGTGTGTGTGTGTGTGTGTTTGTAGTTGCATAAATAAATATATTTTATAGAAATTAACATATGTCCTTCAGCGCCTACGATAGACGCTGTGTGTGTGTGTCAAGAAATTGATTGTGTGGAAAATTTAATGTGTGCAACATTTTTCATAGCATACTTTTGAGTGTTTTGCAAATTGCAGTAATTGCTGCCAGCTGTATGTGTGTGTGTGTGTTGACAATTAAGCAGGCTGCACACACACACACACACTCACACACACATATTTATGCACATCCATTATACATAGTACACGCCCTTGCCATTTGAACCGTTCAGGCAATTTTCAATAATAAAATCGACTTACTGCCTCATCCACCGCACCACATTTACATTTATTGTGCCACACAAATGCACACATTTGCACACTAGTGGGCGGTGCAGGTATTTTATTAATATTATTCAAGTGTAAATAATTATGTTGGTGTTAAGTTAAGTGTAAAGCACTTTGCCAAAAAATTTAATTGCAGCGTACAAAAAAAAATAAATAAATAAATAATATAAATATTGTGTTGTTGTGTGTTGCGAATTACCAAATTGATTTAATACATCAATTTCAGCTTTACATATTTTTTAAAAATTTTTATATTGATTTCGAAAGTGTTGTGTTGGTCAGGGGGAAAAAACATTATGGTTTATTGATTGGGATTATTGGGGATTGGGAATGCGGTTGGCTTAAAGTGTATAAGTGAGAGAGAGAGAGAGAGAGAGAGAGAGAGAGAGAGAGAGAGAGAGAAAGGTAGAGCTATACAACTTTTGAAAAGAGCGAATAGCAGACTGAGAGACAGAGAGAAAGCTATAGGTCTATTAATTACGCCTTGGCTGAGAATAACTTAGTGAGAGAGAAGGATACAGATACAATGAGATGAAAAATATACCAAGTACAAACTTAATCACAGGTAAATTGTATTTTTAAATATTTTATGGTATTCAAGATATGCTTAAAAAATTTAATATTACAGATTTCTTATCGATAATGTGTAATAGAGTTGAGTTATCGACATACAGGAATATATATTTAACGTTTAAGATCTTTAACTTTTCGAAGCAGACAAGCAGATACATATTAAGATGGAAAAACGGACGGCCCTCAGCTCATCCACCTGCTTAATGTACTCTTCCACACCTCCTGCCATCCGCCACATACACCTTAACAAACCCAGTCAGCCCTGGTTTCCCACTTGCACTGAGTTCAGGCTATAAATAGAAATTGAGTGCGAATCGAGCAGAGAATAGCTCGTTTATTCGCCTTAACGATTCATTATCTGCATTAAAATTCAAATAAAAGAAAACGAAAAAATTTTCTTCTGAGTGGGCAGCGAAGCCCCTAAGCCGTGCCAGCTAATATGTTAATTGCAGAGTGAAAGAGAGAGAGGAAGAGAGAGAGAGAGAGAGAGAGGAAGAGAGAGAGAGAGAGAGAGAGAGACGTGGAATTTAAGAATTTAATTTACATGCAATTTTCGATAATATTCTTCAGCCATAAAGCTGCAGTTGCAAATGGAATTTTAATTAAGAAAATAATAAAATTTCAGCTTGAAATTATTTTTTTTTTATCCGCGCCACGCCCACACATGTGCCGGACAGGTCTGAAATCCGTTTGCTGCTTGGCTGCAAAAGTGCAAAGCACACAAGTTTATGCATAAATAAAGTAGCAAATAGGCTGTCAGTTTGTTAGATGCTTGGGTGGTTGGGCGGTGGTTGGGCGGTTGGCTGACTGGCACGCTGCACAAGTTCAGTTGAAATTTCTTGGCAGTTGTGCGACTTTCATTTGACACATGTCAAAACGTTGGGCAACTCAATTAGTTGCCACCGCAAATGGCCTCAGCCTCGGTTTGAGGTTTTTACATTTGAGAGAGAGAGAGAGAGAAAGAGAGGCGGTGCGAGTGGTTTTGCGTGGCGGTCAACTATGTCAGGTTTATTTAAGCCAAGGATATATAGACGAGACATTGAGCTGCATTTTGAGTAGTTTCTTTATTGTTTCGAACTATTAGGCATGACTTTTAGCTTTAATAAAAGCTCAGTTTACAGTTTACGTCATTTAAGAGCTAAAAACTTATTTGAGAGTTGAACCCGCCACTAAATACTAACTTAAGATAGATACTGCTTAGAGCTCAGTGCTCTCCATCTGAGGATTCGCATTCCTAATGCCCAGACTTTGCAGCTTCCGCAGGCGATGGATCTGATGGCGCAGCTTGTGCTTGAACATAATCTGATTGTTCACGGTCTTCAGTTCGTCCAGGCTGCAGCCCTTCAGGTTGCGCACCGTCTTGGCCAGGAGTGTTTCGGTGATGAAGTACTTGGCCTTCGACAGACGCATGTACTCGACGTTCTTCTTGGCCAGCTGCTCCCGGTACAAGTAGAGATGATAGCCAACACTGGGTGGCTCTGGGTGGCAGATCTGTGGCTGCTCCTGCTGGCTGAAGCTGTTGCTGCTGCTGCTGCTCTCGTTGACAAGTTGTTGATAGTGCGACATGTTGCTTATTTCGCTGATTGATCTCGATTAAGATTTTGTGAATGGAATTCGTGCGCTGCTCCTGTTGCTCCTGCTGATGTTGCCTCAACACAGTTTGCTTTGCGTTTGATGCCAGCTACAGCGACTGCAGGACTTTATATACAGCTCACACTCGTGTGAACTACCTGTGCTCGTGTCCTTTTTTAGGTCGGCCCAGGGCAACCCTTACCTTACTTATGGCACGCGTTACCTGTGCCTCGCCTGCGACTCTGACTTGCGCCGCAATAAAAAACAATTCATTCTTAATCTGCTTGCGCACCATAAAGTAATCGTATTTTGCAAACATGTCCATTCTTAATCCGAGCGCTAATCCGCCCGGCCGGCTAGCGCTAGTTCGCAGAGATGAAAAAAGTCTCGCTCTATAAAAAGATTAGACAAATGCTGAGCGAATATCCTGCTTGGTGATTTCCCAAGCAGCTGTGGCCCAAGCCCAAGTCGCGACAAGACGCTGCATGTCCTGGCGAAAGGGTAACCAGGATTAGCTCTAGTCCACTTCGACTGGCCGACTGGCAGCAGCTGCCAACGTATTTTTCATTAATGATCGCCAAAGCTGGCGCGCCTTGGGCTTGGCCAGATTTCGATTCAGTTTGTTTTTGGCTTCAGCTAAGCTCTGTAAGCCTTTAGATTTATGTGCTTTCCTTCACGCTTAGCATAGTACGACACGGCTAGTTTTCAGCTCTCAGAGTCTTAAATCAAAAGATAAACTTTTACAGCTGTCTGTATAAGAGGAAGGATGAATGGCAAGTGTCGCCCAAGTTTTCCATCTTTCTCATATTTACTTTTGTTATTTTCTTTCTTTTTCTCTGCTTTCTGCATAAACAATCATGTCAATTTCTAGATCAAATAAAACAAAGTTCAACCTACTTTTTCGCAGAAAATAAATAGTCGTGGAGTGCAAGAAAAAAGGAGAGCAGCAGCAACGGCAAGTGATATACCTCTGGCAGAAAAAAAAATGATGGCAAACTTTTCCTTTTTAAATCTGACGAAACTTGGCCAACTTCAATGTTGAAATAAGCAATTTTCGCGTTCAACTTTAGATACATATAAAAATACATATATATATGTATAATATATATACACACTCACACGCAACGTCTACGTCTGCGTCTGCGTCTGCGTCTGAGACTCTGTGAAGGGCAAAAAGATTGAAAAGTAATTGCATTCAAGAGCTTGTAGTTAAAAATTTATAGACGTAGTACACAAGAATCTGGACAAAACGTAGAGAAAAAAAATGATGATGATGTTGCCGGTGCCTCTATTGCTGCTGCTCCTGCTGCTGCTTCTGCTGAAAATATTGAAAATGCAATTGCTGCTCTGCTCAGCTGTTTGCCCGCCCCCTCCTCACTTCCCGCCTTTGCTATGCGCCATGCATGCAACGGTAATTGCAGAAAATTTGAGCGAGTGGAGCAAAGATAAAAAACAAAACGGAAAATGCAACTGCCAAAGTGACGAGAATTTTATACCCTAAAAGAGATGTTTGTCGAACGAGGGCTGATCTGGATTAAGAATTCAAATATACTAAATATGTGATGCCTCATAAGGAAGTAAAATATCTTAATAGTAATTATCCTGAAAGACTTTTAAATACATTTTGCTTTCTGCGTCATATAGAAACTCTCGTCAGCTGAATCAAATCAAAACTCTTCTCTCTATCTACTTTAACTCCTTAAGGTCCCTTCGTTTCATCTTCTCATCTTTGATATCAATATCAAAATACCCCCGAGTAGAGCAGACGCCAGCAGAGCATTTGCATTCGACAGACAAATAAGCGCGAGAGTTAAATTGCGAATGAAATGAAATCAGCTCTTTAGCCCATTGCTTCATTTCGCTGGATGCAGCTACCGTTGCCATGCAAAGTTCGCATTCACATTTGGCATTTCCATGGCCATTTTCCATTTGCATTATTAACTTGGCTTGGGTGAAATTTGTTGCCATGCGAGAGGCGGTGTTTAATTTGGCTTTTCCTAGTTTTTTGCAAATTGTTAATTGACTTTGAAAGAAGCGCATCTCAATTGCTAATTTTTATTGTTGCAATTTGTGCGCACATTTTTGTTGCACTCATTTGGTCATCGTTCGATGCGGCTGCTGCCCCCTCTCAGTGCGCCCTCTCAGTGCTCCCCCACTCAGTCATATTCACATAAAACTCTTCGAGAGTACAATAAAATTTTCATTAATTGCATTTAAGACACGTTCGGCTGCACGCTAGCACATGGATGCAAACGAGCGAGCGGGGCGTGGCTGGCGCTTTGATTGTGGCAGTTTAATGCATAAACTGTTAGCTCCTGCCAATCCGACCCGGCGCCATTTTCGGCACACTCACTGAGAGAGAGAGAGAGAGAGGCGGAGGCAAAATATGATTGCAAAACAGAATCAACAGAATATTCATATCCTTGGCTTTGCCTTTTGGCCTCATTTAATGGTTTAATTTCAAAGAAAATTGTTTGCCTTACGTATGCTACGTGTGTGTACGAGCAAGTGTGTGTGTGTGTGTGTGTGTGTGTGAGGAGGTGTGGAACTGTGTATGTGTGTGCTTAGCAGATTGAAAGTTTGTTGAGAGCTGAATGAAATTAAAACATTTCTGAACGAATTTGTATAGGTGAAAAGTGCAGTTTGGAAAAAGACAGAAGAGTGAACATAGAGTGCTACTGACTAAAAAATACCCTGCAATTTATTTTGCATAAATTTGATAAAGATTAATTGTAAGTTGTGGGCAATAAAACTGGGTTGATGTTATCTTCCCTCTAGACTTATGAGATAAATAATTTCATTACAAAATAATATGAATATTTTCTTTTTAAATTTTTATATATATTTTTATAGATTAAAGATGTTCTCTAACACAATTCACAAACATAGAAACAGCTCCAGCAGCTCTAGATATTTTTTGGTAATAACTAGTACAACATTTCTCAGAGCTCCCTCTCATAGCCCAATATACCCGCTTGCTTTCCCATCCCACTGCATATGGGTATTCAAAAGTTCATCTAAATGTTGCCATTTCGGAGAAATAATATAAAACACATGAGGCTTATATGGATTTTGAATGTTTATCAATTTGTGTGCTTGTTGCTCTCAGAATTCAACATTTACTTTTAAGTGTTGCGCTTAACTTTTGCTCGAACGCAGCAGGAAAATAAGCTTTTATTGTGTTTGAGTTTTAAATACCTTTTATTGTCTTGAGTGGGTGTGAGTAGCTGGCTCTATAGATGTATATAAATTTATATATAAATATACGTATATATTTTCTCCTGCAATCAACTTTTCCATTGCTATGAACTCGTTGCTCAACTGTCAGTTTCAATTAGCCAATGCAGTGGAGTGCATCAAGAGACACACTCAATACACAACAAGACACAAACACTCACACACACACACACACACACACACACACACACACACACACACACACACACACACTCACTTAACGCATCATCAAAATGCTGTAAATCAGAGAATTTGATAGGCACAGTTTTGACATGCTGATTTGAGTGCCGCGCGCTTGGTTTGATTTGTTGGGTCAAGGCACAGCCACGCCTCCCCATCTAGCGTTAATTGCACAATGCACAGGCGAGAGGGATGCGAAAAGGGGCTGGGGCATCATCAAGGCGACGTAAATCAAATCAAATGGCAATTAAAGTGCCATTCGATGCCGAAGCACTTTAAAATGCAGGCGGCATGCGAAAAATGCAGCTGTCAGGCGACAATGGCGATTGGCGCGGGAGGTTGATGAAGTGGACCGTGGAAGTGGAAGTGGAAGTGGAAAAGGAGAGAAACTAAGGAATAAGGACAAAAGTCCGCCAATCGCAGCGAATTTGGTGCTGTTTGAGCGGCAGAGCGGGTTGGGCAATTAATTAAGGCAAACCTCAGCGTCGCTGCGAAGTATGCAACACACGAACCGCAAAGGCAATGAAATATTGCAATCAGCAAAAGAATGAAAAGCCACTAAATGCACAGCAGAAGACGATGGCAAAAACCCGGAGAGCAACAGCAAACCAGCAAAGCAGCCAGCAACCAGGAGCCAGCAGTTAGGTTCCAGGAGCAGCTCGACTGCTCGGGTGCTCGGCTGCTCGCTTCGCAGCACCCGCTTGCCAAAATTAGTTTCTGTGTCAAAAGTTTGAAATGAGCAAGCGCTTCGGCTTGGCCCTGGACCTGAGAGTTGAGAGCTGAGAGCTGGCAAAAAGTGCCAGCAATGGAAAGCCAAAAGAAATACAAAAGTACTTCAGGTCGAGAGCGTGAAGGGGTATGAGATACCCTATACCCAGTTATATATATTAAAACGAATAAGTCTGGGCCCTCTCAGTCTTCTAATTAATCTTATACTGATTCTTACACTCATGGCCATACTAGTACTTCTACTTCTACTTCTACTTCTACTTCTACTTCTACTTCTACTTCTACTTCTACTTCTACTTCTACTTCTACTTCTACTTCTACTTCTACTTCTACTTCTACTTCTACTTCTACTTCTACTTCTACTTCTACTTCTACTTCTACTTCTACTTCTACTTCTACTTCTACTTCTACTTCTACTTCTACTTCTACTTCTACTTCTACTTCTACTTCTACTTCTACTTCTACTTCTACTTCTACTTCTACTTCTACTTCTACTTCTACTTCTACTTCTACTTCTACTTCTACTTCTACTTCTACTTCTACTTCTACTTCTACTTCTACTTCTACTTCTACTTCTACTTCTACTTCTACTTCTACTTCTACTTCTACTTCTACTTCTACTTCTACTTCTACTTCTACTTCTACTTCTACTTCTACTTCTACTTCTACTTCTACTTCTACTTCTACTTCTACTTCTACTTCTACTTCTACTTCTACTTCTACTTCTACTTCTGCTTCTACTTCTACTTCTACTTCTACTTCTACTTCTACTTCTACTTCTACTTCTACTTCTACTTCTACTTCTACTTCTACTTCTACTTCTGCTTCTACTTCTACTTCTACTTCTACTTCTACTTCTGCTTCTACTTCTGCTTCTACTTCTACTTCTACTTCTACTTCTACTTCTACTTCTACTTCTACTTCTACTTCTACTTCTACTTCTACTTCTACTTCTACTTCTACTTCTGCTTCTACTTCTACTTCTACTTCTACTCTCTACTTCTGCTTCTACTTCTACTTCTACTTCTACTTCTACTTCTACTTCTACTTCTACTTCTACTTCTACTTCTACTTCTACTTCTACTTCTACTTCTACTTCTACTTCTACTTCTACTTCTACTTCTACTTCTACTTCTACTTCTACTTCTACTTCTACTTCTACTTCTACTTCTACTTCTACTTCTACTTCTACTTCTACTTCTACTTCTACTTCTACTTCTACTTCTACTTCTACTTCTACTTCTACTTCTACTTCTACTTCTACTTCTACTTCTACTTCTACTTCTACTTCTACTTCTACTTCTACTTCTACTTCTACTTCTACTTCTACTTCTACTTCTACTTCTACTTCTACTTCTACTTCTACTTCTACTTCTACTTCTACTTCTACTTCTACTTCTACTTCTACTTCTACTTCTACTTCTACTTCTACTTCTACTTCTGCTTCTACTTCTACTTCTACTTCTACTTCTACTTCTACTTCTACTTCTACTTCTACTTCTACTTCTACTTCTACTTCTACTTCTACTTCTACTTCTACTTCTACTTCTACTTCTACTTCTACTTCTACTTCTACTTCTACTTCTACTTCTACTTCTACTTCTACTTCTACTTCTACTTCTACTTCTACTTCTACTTCTACTTCTACTTCTACTTCTACTTCTACTTCTACTTCTACTTCTACTTCTACTTCTACTTCTACTTCTACTTCTACTTCTACTTCTACTTCTACTTCTACTTCTACTTCTACTTCTACTTCTACTTCTACTTCTACTTCTACTTCTACTTCTACTTCTACTTCTACTTCTACTTCTACTTCTACTTCTACTTCTACTTCTACTTCTACTTCTACTTCTACTTCTACTTCTACTTCTACTTCTACTTCTACTTCTACTTCTACTTCTACTTCAATAATATACCCTCTCTCATCCTTGCCCCAATGGGTATAGCGTTGAAAAACTCGTTGAGAGCGAGACACAGCGTCGTCGGATGAGGACAAAGTTTGCCGCTGATGTAGTTAAGAATTGGCAGCAAATGCTGCTTAATTTCAAAAGAAACTTTACGTATTTGTCATGCGGCGCACATTCATTGCGGTGTTCATTTGAGCGCTCATTCAAGCCGCAAGCTGCAACTGCAGCAATGGCGCCGTCGACATTGACAAACTTGCCCCAGTTCCTCGTCCCGGGCCGTGGCTGTTATTCTTTCGGCTTTGATCATTTTTAATAATTCATCAGAGATTCGTGGCAAAAAGTGAAGAAGCAGCAGCAGCAGTAGCCTCAGTCGCAGCCGCAACGGCAGCTGAATTCTTTGAGTGTGACGCTGCACGCTAATTTGTGGCCTCTTTGCCACTCTCTTGGCCACTTCTGCGCTTCATTTCCTGCGGCCGAATGTCATTTGACTTGCAGTTTCCGTTTCCGTTTCAATGACGCTTTGATTGGCCTTGCGGTCTGCGCCGGACGCTCAACACCCGCCTCTCACAGCACCAACCGCCCACCGTCTCCCCACTATCTTTTTGGCACCTCAAACGCAATGAACTTCATGCTCAGCGTTAATTATTATGTAGCTCATGGCTAACCACAGCGTCAACTTGGATAACACTCGAAAATAGGAAGCTGTGAAAGCTGACCAAATCAATATGCGCGCAACTCGAGTGCCCCCACTCGAGTACTCTGGCCCAACTATTAAGCCTTAATGACTTGTGTATTTTTATTATTATGCCATTAGTACGAGTCTTTATGGCTCAGACACCATAGTGACTTAAAGACAATTACTATATATATAGTGTGTGCAGCTATTAATGAAAGCTTTAACTTAAGTTGAGTGTGCACTTGGCGAACAATTTGAGCAAGTGAATGTTGTTAGCTTTAAGAAATCAAAATAAGGCTCAAAATTTTTAAGTGAGCAAATATAAACTTTTAATTAATTTAGTTTAGCTTTAAAACTACAAAAGAAATGATTATAGTTCTATTAAGACTAGAGACTAGGCAATGGAGCATAGATTGCAAGCTAAACTATATATTATGGCCATTTAGATTGGGGCTTGAAAAGCTCATCATTGTCTTCATCATTCTAAGATTTTATCTTGATATATCTTGAGTCTTGTCTTATAAGATTACGTACACTACACTACTAATTGTTCAACAATTTTTATAAATATTTCTTAATAATTTTCTAAATTTATTTTATTAAGTTTTTATATATTTTTTGTTTTCGTTTGTCTTCGTCTAACTATTCAGTTTCTTCTCAAATTTATTAATTAAATTCAAGTATCTAGCTCCTTCACTTGCTTCCCACTCCTCTTACCACACTTAGTTATCATAATCAAATAAAACAAATGCCGTTAATCACATATAATTGGCTGCTAAGGCGCTATAATGCTGCCGATCAGCGCTAAACATTACGTGAGCATTATGTGAGAATATTGCCATTTGCGTTGCTTACCTCAGAGAGTTTTTGGCTGAGTGCATTTAGCTGTAACGAAACAATAAAGTAAAATAATATATCATTATTATTGCTGTGTGGGCACTCGATATAGTTGCGCTTACAATATCAATTTATATATATTTATATATATTTTTTTTTACTTTTATTTTTATTTTATTTTCATTTGATTTATTTTTTGTGTTTCGCAGCTTTGCGCACGTTTTGTGCAGCACATTTTAATCTTTGCACACGCAAACGATTATTTCTCATTGGCTTTTCTTCTTTTTTTGGGGGGGTGAGTGGGGCGAAAGATAAACAAAGTTTGCTTGATTTCACGCCTATTGGCGGGTTCATTATCGCGTGGGCGGGTGGCTGGCCGCGCTCCAAAAACATTTCCGGGGGCGGCGGCTGAAGTATGTGAAATTCGGATTGTGAAATGCGAAATGCATTCGTGTGTGAAAATGATTTTAAAATTGGTGCCGAGAGCAGTCAGCGACAATCAAAAGGCATTTCGAGATTTCAAATCTCAAAAGCTGATGGGCCAGAAACACACAGACAATGGGGCGAGGGGCACGAGGGGCGTGGCAGTTGGAAAATTTTGACAGCTTTTAATTGTGCAGCGAAGTGTGCAAATCTTGTGTAAAACACTCAACAATTAGAAAACGCCGCTGCACGTCACGGCCAGACTTGGAATTAAATTGAGATTCAGATTGAGACTTAAGATGCAGTTGCAGTGGCAGCTGAGAAGCAAGGGGCTGGGCATGGAGGCAGGGCGCAGCAGCCAGTTTAATGGCTTAGCGGGCAAAGGCAGGCCAAATTGCGTTTGCCTTGAAAACAGGTGCAATTAACGCGGCATAATTTTCACCACAAAGCACTTGAGGCTGCCGTGTGAATTATCATTAATAGACCAAAGTGAGAGTTTTTCTAATGGCAGCCTGACTGTTGGCAGTTGGCAGTCTGGCAGTCAGCAGTCAGCAGCGCCCAAGGCCTTAGCGTCAAGTCTTGAGATACATTTCTCACATGCGCTGCGGCTTATGTCGGCAGTTCATCAGCGCGGCTGCACCGCAAGACGTGGCAGCCACAATGCTGCATGGCGTCTAGGCAAAAACTTAATTAAAATAAAATTAAATTCAAAGCGAGTCCCTTTTGGCAGACGCAGCGAGCGCATTATGCAAATGCTTAGCAACTGTCTGTCTCTCTCTCTGTGTGTGTGTGTGTGTGTGTGTGTGTGTGTGTGTGTGTGTGTGTGTGCAATTGCACTCAAAAGTTAACGATGCATAAATCGTAGTTGTTGCCGTTGCCGTTGTTGATCTGATAAGCTACAATCAAATGCAATCAAACTAAATTCAATTTTATGGCCAGCAAAACCAAAGAGAGGCCGCGCGACTCGACTGCTTAGAAGATCAACTCAAGTGAAGTGAGCTGGAAAACGGCAAAAAGCAACGAACAACGAGCAACGACGCCAACAAAGATACAGCCAAGATTTTGCTTAGCAGCTGCGTCTAAATACGAATTAAAACCCAACTGTGGCCCGTCAAGCGAAACGGAAAGCTAAAAAGATGAGGAAAAAACAACCAGCTGCTTACCAAATAATTTGCAAATTCGATTAGATATTTATAAAATCAGAGCTGAGCAGCGGCGACACCAAGTAAAATCGAAATTCCAAAATCTGAGCCTCGAAAAAACAGCTTGATGCGAGCAAATGTCTGAAAATCACAACACAAAAGGCGAAGGACGTCATAGTGATGTCAATTTGGCCTTTTTAAGGCAATGTTGATTTAAAAGTGGCTAAGAACAGAGTCTGTAGGATTTTGTGTAGAATTTAAGGTATAGAAGTGTTGTCTGAGAGTTCAGTTTCAGCTCGAACTGTTATCAGTTCAGTTTAGATTTTAATGATTGTCTTCATAGAGGTATCTTTCAGTCTAGTCATTCATCTCATCTTTGTTTAATTCAACTAAAGTCTGTCAGCTGCCTCTCCAGCCTGCCTGCTCTTTCTATCTATTATATTCATATATATATATTCATATATTTATCTGTCCCTATCTCTCTACCTATCTATCTTTCTCTCTATCTATCTATCTTCTCTCTATCTATCTATCTATCTATCTATCTATCTATCTATCTATCTATCTATCTATCTGTCTATCTATCTATCTAACTATCTATCTATCTATCTATCTATCTATCTATCTATCTATCTATCTATCTATCTATCTATCTATCTATCTATCTATCTATCTATATATATATATATATATCTATCTATCTATCTATCTATCTATCTCTCTATCTATCTATCTCTCTATCTATCCACCTATCCTTCTGTCACATCTCTCTAACTTCTATGCTTCTCCTATGAGTCTGCTATCACAAACTCGATAAATATCGTTTAACATGATTAATCTGTTAAAAATAACTTGCAGTTAGCAAATTTTTCCAATGAAATGTTTACTTTTGCTATTTATAGCCTATTATTAAAGATATTCTCTGACTAAACTGTGTTTATCTCTTCCAATTTTGATTTAAGAGTCGACTTTGTTGCGCTAAGTGGTGGCAGCAACCACGTGCTGACAGCTCCGACAAGAATCAAAAGCGCCACGAAAAAGATTAGTCCGAGGCGATGAGGCTGGAGAGCGAGAGTGGGGGCTGGAAAGTCAGCGAATTGTGACGCCGAGATTTGCCAGCCAAAGTTGCGGAAATGAAGATGACGACGACGGCGACGGCGATGGTTGCTGCTGCTGTCTGCTGTGGATCTCTGGCTGCTGGTTGCAGCCCCTTGGCAATTCAATTCAAGCGTAGCGAAAACGTTTTGCACTGCATTCGATTCATGCAGTTCGGGGCGACCTCTTTGCCAGGCCCAGGCCCAGGCCCAGGCCCAGGCCCAGACCCGGTGCCTGTCTCCCTGAGCCCGTGCTACCTCGCCGCACCGCTTATTGGCATCATTGACTTCGACAACAGGCGGCAACACCGCAGAACTGAGCCGCCAACCGCCAGACGCTTTGTCTGTTTGATCTGCCATTTTTTTTTATATTTTTTTTAGCGCCCTGCATTTTTTTTCTCCATTTTTTTTTTCAGTTTGCCTTCATTTCTTGCGCAAGCGGAAGCACAACTCGGCAGCGCGCTGTGTGTGTGTGTGTGTGTATGTGTGTGTTTAAGTGTTTGCTTAACATTGTTCGATATTTGGTTCGGCATCCATCTCCGCTCAGCATCGACCCTCTGCCTGTTGGCTTCTTCTGTTCATTTCTTGACTTCTTCGATGTTTATCTCCCATGATTTGCGATTTTCCGGCAATTTACGCAAAAATATGTGACGAAATTTCAGCTTTGGCTGCTCTGTCTCTGTCTCTGTCTGTGTGTGTGTGTGTGTGTGCTCAACTGCAACAATTTGGTTTTTTATTTTGAAATGTCTATCGAAGACCCGGTAAGCTGCCGCCCCCAACCCCCCGACTCATCTAGACACCACTCTTTATGCGCTGCGTGCGTGATGTCAGCCCGAAATTTACCAAGAAAATTAGCGTACAAAAATGTTGATGGCAAATATTTGTGTAGCAGCATCCACAACAGCAACAACAGTAATAATAAAAACAGCATCAACTAAAACAACAACGGGAAGAGCATCCCACGCTTTGCAATTCGCTTTACAAATTTGGGTGATTGGCTTTGCCATTTGCTTGCAGTTAATTGAATTTGAAAGGTGAAAGGCTCCGCGGCACGGCTCTGGCTTCGACTCGGGCTCTGGCCTGGCTCTGGCTCTGGCTCTGGCTGGAAACGTAAATTTCGCTGCGATAACAATGAAGCATTTTATTTTCTGATTTATACTTCTACTTCTACTTCTACTTCTACTTCTACTTCTACTTCTACTTCTACTTCTACTTCTACTTCTACTTCTACTTCTACTTCTACTTCTACTTCTACTTCTACTTCTACTTCTACTTCTACTTCTACTTCTACTTCTACTTCTACTTCTACTTCTACTTCTACTTCTACTTCTACTTCTACTTCTACTTCTACTTCTACTTCTACTTCTACTTCTACTTCTACTTCTACTTCTACTTCTACTTCTACTTCTACTTCTACTTCTACTTCTACTTCTACTTCTACTTCTACTTCTACTTCTACTTCTACTTCTACTTCTACTTCTACTTCTACTTCTACTTCTACTTCTACTTCTACTTCTACTTCTACTTCTACTTCTACTTCTACTTCTACTTCTACTTCTACTTCTACTTCTACTTCTACTTCTACTTCTACTTCTACTTCTACTTCTACTTCTACTTCTACTTCTACTTCTACTTCTACTTCTACTTCTACTTCTACTTCTACTTCTACTTCTACTTCTACTTCTACTTCTACTTCAATAATATACCCTCTCTCATCCTTGCCCCAATGGGTATAGCGTTGAAAAACTCGTTGAGAGCGAGACACAGCGTCGTCGGATGAGGACAAAGTTTGCCGCTGATGTAGTTAAGAATTGGCAGCAAATGCTGCTTAATTTCAAAAGAAACTTTACGTATTTGTCATGCGGCGCACATTCATTGCGGTGTTCATTTGAGCGCTCATTCAAGCCGCAAGCTGCAACTGCAGCAATGGCGCCGTCGACATTGACAAACTTGCCCCAGTTCCTCGTCCCGGGCCGTGGCTGTTATTCTTTCGGCTTTGATCATTTTTAATAATTCATCAGAGATTCGTGGCAAAAAGTGAAGAAGCAGCAGCAGCAGTAGCCTCAGTCGCAGCCGCAACGGCAGCTGAATTCTTTGAGTGTGACGCTGCACGCTAATTTGTGGCCTCTTTGCCACTCTCTTGGCCACTTCTGCGCTTCATTTCCTGCGGCCGAATGTCATTTGACTTGCAGTTTCCGTTTCCGTTTCAATGACGCTTTGATTGGCCTTGCGGTCTGCGCCGGACGCTCAACACCCGCCTCTCACAGCACCAACCGCCCACCGTCTCCCCACTATCTTTTTGGCACCTCAAACGCAATGAACTTCATGCTCAGCGTTAATTATTATGTAGCTCATGGCTAACCACAGCGTCAACTTGGATAACACTCGAAAATAGGAAGCTGTGAAAGCTGACCAAATCAATATGCGCGCAACTCGAGTGCCCCCACTCGAGTACTCTGGCCCAACTATTAAGCCTTAATGACTTGTGTATTTTTATTATTATGCCATTAGTACGAGTCTTTATGGCTCAGACACCATAGTGACTTAAAGACAATTACTATATATATAGTGTGTGCAGCTATTAATGAAAGCTTTAACTTAAGTTGAGTGTGCACTTGGCGAACAATTTGAGCAAGTGAATGTTGTTAGCTTTAAGAAATCAAAATAAGGCTCAAAATTTTTAAGTGAGCAAATATAAACTTTTAATTAATTTAGTTTAGCTTTAAAACTACAAAAGAAATGATTATAGTTCTATTAAGACTAGAGACTAGGCAATGGAGCATAGATTGCAAGCTAAACTATATATTATGGCCATTTAGATTGGGGCTTGAAAAGCTCATCATTGTCTTCATCATTCTAAGATTTTATCTTGATATATCTTGAGTCTTGTCTTATAAGATTACGTACACTACACTACTAATTGTTCAACAATTTTTATAAATATTTCTTAATAATTTTCTAAATTTATTTTATTAAGTTTTTATATATTTTTTGTTTTCGTTTGTCTTCGTCTAACTATTCAGTTTCTTCTCAAATTTATTAATTAAATTCAAGTATCTAGCTCCTTCACTTGCTTCCCACTCCTCTTACCACACTTAGTTATCATAATCAAATAAAACAAATGCCGTTAATCACATATAATTGGCTGCTAAGGCGCTATAATGCTGCCGATCAGCGCTAAACATTACGTGAGCATTATGTGAGAATATTGCCATTTGCGTTGCTTACCTCAGAGAGTTTTTGGCTGAGTGCATTTAGCTGTAACGAAACAATAAAGTAAAATAATATATCATTATTATTGCTGTGTGGGCACTCGATATAGTTGCGCTTACAATATCAATTTATATATATTTATATATATTTTTTTTTACTTTTATTTTTATTTTATTTTCATTTGATTTATTTTTTGTGTTTCGCAGCTTTGCGCACGTTTTGTGCAGCACATTTTAATCTTTGCACACGCAAACGATTATTTCTCATTGGCTTTTCTTCTTTTTTTGGGGGGTGAGTGGGGCGAAAGATAAACAAAGTTTGCTTGATTTCACGCCTATTGGCGGGTTCATTATCGCGTGGGCGGGTGGCTGGCCGCGCTCCAAAAACATTTCCGGGGGCGGCGGCTGAAGTATGTGAAATTCGGATTGTGAAATGCGAAATGCATTCGTGTGTGAAAATGATTTTAAAATTGGTGCCGAGAGCAGTCAGCGACAATCAAAAGGCATTTCGAGATTTCAAATCTCAAAAGCTGATGGGCCAGAAACACACAGACAATGGGGCGAGGGGCACGAGGGGCGTGGCAGTTGGAAAATTTTGACAGCTTTTAATTGTGCAGCGAAGTGTGCAAATCTTGTGTAAAACACTCAACAATTAGAAAACGCCGCTGCACGTCACGGCCAGACTTGGAATTAAATTGAGATTCAGATTGAGACTTAAGATGCAGTTGCAGTGGCAGCTGAGAAGCAAGGGGCTGGGCATGGAGGCAGGGCGCAGCAGCCAGTTTAATGGCTTAGCGGGCAAAGGCAGGCCAAATTGCGTTTGCCTTGAAAACAGGTGCAATTAACGCGGCATAATTTTCACCACAAAGCACTTGAGGCTGCCGTGTGAATTATCATTAATAGACCAAAGTGAGAGTTTTTCTAATGGCAGCCTGACTGTTGGCAGTTGGCAGTCTGGCAGTCAGCAGTCAGCAGCGCCCAAGGCCTTAGCGTCAAGTCTTGAGATACATTTCTCACATGCGCTGCGGCTTATGTCGGCAGTTCATCAGCGCGGCTGCACCGCAAGACGTGGCAGCCACAATGCTGCATGGCGTCTAGGCAAAAACTTAATTAAAATAAAATTAAATTCAAAGCGAGTCCCTTTTGGCAGACGCAGCGAGCGCATTATGCAAATGCTTAGCAACTGTCTGTCTCTCTCTCTGTGTGTGTGTGTGTGTGTGTGTGTGTGTGTGTGTGTGTGTGTGTGTGTGCAATTGCACTCAAAAGTTAACGATGCATAAATCGTAGTTGTTGCCGTTGCCGTTGTTGATCTGATAAGCTACAATCAAATGCAATCAAACTAAATTCAATTTTATGGCCAGCAAAACCAAAGAGAGGCCGCGCGACTCGACTGCTTAGAAGATCAACTCAAGTGAAGTGAGCTGGAAAACGGCAAAAAGCAACGAACAACGAGCAACGACGCCAACAAAGATACAGCCAAGATTTTGCTTAGCAGCTGCGTCTAAATACGAATTAAAACCCAACTGTGGCCCGTCAAGCGAAACGGAAAGCTAAAAAGATGAGGAAAAAACAACCAGCTGCTTACCAAATAATTTGCAAATTCGATTAGATATTTATAAAATCAGAGCTGAGCAGCGGCGACACCAAGTAAAATCGAAATTCCAAAATCTGAGCCTCGAAAAAACAGCTTGATGCGAGCAAATGTCTGAAAATCACAACACAAAAGGCGAAGGACGTCATAGTGATGTCAATTTGGCCTTTTTAAGGCAATGTTGATTTAAAAGTGGCTAAGAACAGAGTCTGTAGGATTTTGTGTAGAATTTAAGGTATAGAAGTGTTGTCTGAGAGTTCAGTTTCAGCTCGAACTGTTATCAGTTCAGTTTAGATTTTAATGATTGTCTTCATAGAGGTATCTTTCAGTCTAGTCATTCATCTCATCTTTGTTTAATTCAACTAAAGTCTGTCAGCTGCCTCTCCAGCCTGCCTGCTCTTTCTATCTATTATATTCATATATATATATTCATATATTTATCTGTCCCTATCTCTCTACCTATCTATCTTTCTCTCTATCTATCTATCTTTCTCTCTATCTATCTATCTATCTATCTATCTATCTATCTATCTATCTATCTATCTATCTGTCTATCTATCTATCTAACTATCTATCTATCTATCTATCTATCTATCTATCTATCTATCTATCTATCTATCTATCTATCTATCTATCTATCTATCTATCTATATATATATATATATATCTATCTATCTATCTATCTATCTATCTCTCTATCTATCTATCTCTCTATCTATCCACCTATCCTTCTGTCACATCTCTCTAACTTCTATGCTTCTCCTATGAGTCTGCTATCACAAACTCGATAAATATCGTTTAACATGATTAATCTGTTAAAAATAACTTGCAGTTAGCAAATTTTTCCAATGAAATGTTTACTTTTGCTATTTATAGCCTATTATTAAAGATATTCTCTGACTAAACTGTGTTTATCTCTTCCAATTTTGATTTAAGAGTCGACTTTGTTGCGCTAAGTGGTGGCAGCAACCACGTGCTGACAGCTCCGACAAGAATCAAAAGCGCCACGAAAAAGATTAGTCCGAGGCGATGAGGCTGGAGAGCGAGAGTGGGGGCTGGAAAGTCAGCGAATTGTGACGCCGAGATTTGCCAGCCAAAGTTGCGGAAATGAAGATGACGACGACGGCGACGGCGATGGTTGCTGCTGCTGTCTGCTGTGGATCTCTGGCTGCTGGTTGCAGCCCCTTGGCAATTCAATTCAAGCGTAGCGAAAACGTTTTGCACTGCATTCGATTCATGCAGTTCGGGGCGACCTCTTTGCCAGGCCCAGGCCCAGGCCCAGGCCCAGGCCCAGACCCGGTGCCTGTCTCCCTGAGCCCGTGCTACCTCGCCGCACCGCTTATTGGCATCATTGACTTCGACAACAGGCGGCAACACCGCAGAACTGAGCCGCCAACCGCCAGACGCTTTGTCTGTTTGATCTGCCATTTTTTTTTATATTTTTTTTAGCGCCCTGCATTTTTTTTCTCCATTTTTTTTTTCAGTTTGCCTTCATTTCTTGCGCAAGCGGAAGCACAACTCGGCAGCGCGCTGTGTGTGTGTGTGTGTGTATGTGTGTGTTTAAGTGTTTGCTTAACATTGTTCGATATTTGGTTCGGCATCCATCTCCGCTCAGCATCGACCCTCTGCCTGTTGGCTTCTTCTGTTCATTTCTTGACTTCTTCGATGTTTATCTCCCATGATTTGCGATTTTCCGGCAATTTACGCAAAAATATGTGACGAAATTTCAGCTTTGGCTGCTCTGTCTCTGTCTCTGTCTGTGTGTGTGTGTGTGTGTGCTCAACTGCAACAATTTGGTTTTTTATTTTGAAATGTCTATCGAAGACCCGGTAAGCTGCCGCCCCCAACCCCCCGACTCATCTAGACACCACTCTTTATGCGCTGCGTGCGTGATGTCAGCCCGAAATTTACCAAGAAAATTAGCGTACAAAAATGTTGATGGCAAATATTTGTGTAGCAGCATCCACAACAGCAACAACAGTAATAATAAAAACAGCATCAACTAAAACAACAACGGGAAGAGCATCCCACGCTTTGCAATTCGCTTTACAAATTTGGGTGATTGGCTTTGCCATTTGCTTGCAGTTAATTGAATTTGAAAGGTGAAAGGCTCCGCGGCACGGCTCTGGCTTCGACTCGGGCTCTGGCCTGGCTCTGGCTCTGGCTCTGGCTGGAAACGTAAATTTCGCTGCGATAACAATGAAGCATTTTATTTTCTGATTTATAGCGCTGTGCGGCATCGATAGTCGGGTAAAAGGGCTGCAGTTCGATTAGTGCATAACAGAGATTGTGTCTATTAGCCAGAGCTGGAATTTGGCAAAGGCAAAAAAATGTAATCTAAGGCTAGACAAATTGCAGGAAAAGGCTTTTAATGCTGGCAGCCAAAAATGCAAGAAACAATGGAAAGCACGATCTGTATGACTATACAATATAGATGTATATATCAATTAGTGAGACAAAGGCTTGAAAGCTTTCGATAAAGCAGGAGAGAGGGAAGTTATGTGTAATATAAATATAGAATATAATATAGATATTTAGAGTATATATAGATATATAATAGATATGGCATTGTTGCGGCTGCTAGAAGCGTTTGCTTGAAGATCGACAGTTATCGATAATATGCCAATTAGCAAGACAAATGCTCGTAACCTTTTCAAGAATGGACAAGTTAAGGCTTAAGTGGAAAGTCATAAAGACAATACATAGTAAAGTAAAGATATATTAAAGCTCTATCTATTATTATCATTTGCCCACATATCAACATCTATAGAGGCAAGAATGCATATAATCTTTGCGAGTAAAGAGAACATGCATAAACCTAAAATATCAAATTGTCTTTTCTACTACAGCTTCCATCTGTATGGAATAGTAGCCCACATATAATATGTTTATACACACTATAGCTACCATCTCTATTCCACCGCCTGCCCTTGTCACCCACATCATCCAATTTGCTCGATTTCCTTTTCATTATTCACATTTTTAACGCCTGCCACAGTCAATGGCACAAAAGAATTTCATATTTTAATGCATCCATTTGGCCACTTTGATGGCTTTAAAAATATAAATTTAATTTTCATTTAATTGCGAATGCATTTGGCTTTAATGCAAAGTCAAAAAGTGCTGGGCAAACAGACAAAGTGTGAGTAAAGAGACAACAGCAACAAAAAACACAACATGAAAACAAAATTGAAATGTAAAAATTAATTGCTTTAAACAACAACAACAAACGGCCAATAAAAAAGGGAAATGCGCGACAGCAACAGCATCATCAGCAGCTTCATTAGCAGCTTCATCATCAGCTTCATCAGCAGCTTCATCGTTTCAATTTTGTCAGTTTGGTAATGATCATGTGATGATTTGATAATTAAAAGCAAACATAAAGCAAAAGAGAAAACAAACTGAAAACGTTCAAGCAATGAGTGCGATAAAATACGTCATATACACAGAGAGGGAGGCATTAAAATTGTCAGCCAGCGAGGTCCAGTTACAGATTCAGCTTAAGATTCAGGCTGGGACTTAGTAGCTACTGACCGATAGAGCGGCTACTGTGCTGCTGCTCTAGTCCTAGGTCTTGGCCAGGCAGCCGCAGCCAACAACTTTCGTGAGGAACACGTTTGCTGGCGACAAGGTTTCGCAGTTGATGAACTCCAAGTCGGAGTCTGCCAACGCTTAAATATATATATATATATATATATCAGCGAAAAGCCGCTGATCCGCTTTGCGGGCCAGCCAGCTATACGTCTTATTGTAGCTGTGCTGGCAGATGCGGGCGCGCACGCAACCGCAACGAAACCAGACCTTGTGCCAGTTTTACGATTGCGCGCAAGAATATAAAACAACACAAGCAGCAGCAAAAGCAACTGCCAAATTGATTAAACGCTAATCGCGGCCATTTTGTGCAATTATGTGAGAGTCGGGGAGATAATGACGGGGGCGAAGTCGGAGGCGGAGGCGGAGGCAGTCGAGCTGGTCAGCTGGCTAAGCTTTTGGGCAAGTTTTCGTTGCTGCGGCTGCTACTGTCGCCTGAGCATTTACGTTGGCGTTGGCGTCGTGCATTGCCTTCGCCATCGCCATCGGTTGCCATCGTCTGTCGTCTGTCGTCTGCGGTGTGCAACTGTTAATTGAGCGATGGCCAGACGAATGCAGCAATGCTGGTAAGCTGCTCCAGCTGGCCAAGCAGCGATAACAGAAAGACAACAACGGCAATAGCAACAGCAACTCAAAAATCTCGTTTGCCTAATAGCCGAGTTCAAGTTGAATGGCTCAATCTCTCAATCTGGCAATTGACGTGTTGTTTGCGCTTGCGTCGACGTTGTTAATTAACAAACTGCCAAATAAATTAATCACGAGCAATCATCACAAGATGCTTTCGAATAAATGTGTATATATATAAATATATATAATATATATATATATATATATATATATATATATATATATATATATATGGCATGTATATTAAAATAATATAAAATGGCAAACAGGAAAGTGCAGTTAAGTGGGGGATGGCTGACATTCAAGTTCGCAGCAAACAAAGGCGCCACAGTTGGTGGCTTGGAATTTGAAGCCGGATTTGCAAATGTGAAATGGTAGCTCTATATTAAGAGGGGTATTAATATAGTGATATAATAGAAATGCTGGTGAAATAGTAGTCAAATAGTAGTATAAGAGTAGCAGAGCTGGTATACTATAATATGAAAATATTATAAAAGTAGTAAAATGATAGAGAATAGTATTATTCTACTACTTTCCTGCTACTTTTGCAAGTTGAAGAGTATTTGAGAACTAGCAGTAGAGTACTAGTAGAAGAATAGTAGTAGAAGAGTAGTGGAAGATTAGTAGTAGAAGAGTAGTGGAAGAGTAGTAGTAGAAGAGTAGCAGAAGAAGAGTAGTAGAAGAGTAGTAGCCGAAGAGTAGTGGTAGAAGAGTAGTAGTACAAGAGTAGTAGTAGAAGAGTAGTGGAAGAGTAGTAGTAGAAGAGTAGTAGTAGAAGACTAGTAGTAGAAGAGTAGTAGTACAAGAGTAGTAGAAGACTAGTAGTAGAAGAGTAGTAGTACAAGAGTAGTAGAAGACTAGTAGTAGAAGAGTAGTAGTACAAGAGTAGTAGAAGAAGAGTAGTGGAAGAGTAGTAGTAGAAAAGTAATGGAAAATCAGGAGAAAAGTAGTAGAAAGGTACTATAATAGTAACAGTATAGGTGCAGAATAGTAGCAAAGATTTTAAATAGTAGTACAATAATAATAAACTATTTAAATTATACTAAAATAGTAGCAGAAAAATAGTAGTATAATATGCAAAGTATCCCAGCTTAAGCATGTTCCACAAGTGTTAAACATGAAACTCAATTAGGCCACATCGAAAACAAACATGTTTCCATTGGAGAGTATGAATACAAGATTTTATTAAGATGTGATTTCAATCAGCTCCAACTTCAGTCGATGTCTGCAACATCAATGCGAACCGAGGCTAGCCAAGGCAGTCAGACAGGCAGTCGACCTGAATCAACTGTTAATGCTGATCAAAAATACATTTCAGCTTTATACAATTTCCATCTGCAATGCACATTACACATTACGCTGACAACACATGTTGCATAAGTTAGCAGCGGGCTTGCCCCGCTCGACGGTTCTGTGCCGCATCCGTTCGTTAATCAACGCCGAAAATGTGGAGCTCGGCGCTTGATGAAGATTGGCAGAAGACAATGGAAAACCGAATCAGTGTGAAGGTTGCTCTGATTGTCTCCCCCCTCTTTCAGTCTCTCTCTCTGTCTTGTAGTGGAAAATGACTATAAACCTCACACACTCTCGGTAAAACACATACAAAATGTTTATGGCCCACTCAAGCAGACATAAATGTTATTTTTCGCTACCGATTTCCAGTGGCTTGGCTACTTAAAACTCACTCACGGCGCAGCGCATCCTAAAACTTTAATGAGCTGCCGCACAATTTCTGAGCCAAAGGTCATGAACCCGCCCAGCAAACCCAATAAAGAATGAAGACGCAGAGGAAGACGATGAAGAAGAAGTTGAATTTCTCACACAGAACGCGACAGCGTCAATTACATGCGAGGCGATGGTCATGATAATAGAGGTAGCAGGCGGAACTGGAACTAGTGGAGCGGCTGGGCGGCTGGGCGGCAGGGGCGGGTGGGTAGTGTGGGCCGGCTGCTGGCTACTTACAACCGAGGCAAAAGCGACAGGCTTAACTTTTAACCGCACAGCAAGACATTGCCGGCATCGACATAGACGTCAGGGTTTCGGCCACTTGACTTGACTTTGGCCAAGTAATTAAAAACCAGCAGCAGCAGCAGCAGCCATCGCAGCCGCCGTCGCAGCAACAAGAACAACGGAAAGCGCAAAGAAAATGGAAAATTACAGAATGGCGTTGAAATTTTCCTTTTTTTTTTCTCTGCTGCAGCTGCCTTTCGGCTCAGTCAGTGCTCATTTCGTCGTTTCGTAATTAATTAGTCTTAAAAGTTAAATAGCCCAAATGATTTCGGACAAGCTACAAAGGCCGACGACTGGCCAACAAGCTAATAGAAAGAATGCCTGGCCACAGCCACAGCTAGAGCCACACTCAACTAACGTTACAGATGCGAATGCGAATGCGAGTCTCGCTCTGCGACTAACAGCAAACATATTTACGAATAGTTCGAGAGCTCGAGTTCAATGCGTCTGCTCGCTCGCTCGCTTGGCAAATGAAGATAAGATACGCGTTTGACAGCCCCGACATAGCCATGGCCAATAGCTGGCGGCGTCTGTCTAAGGAAGAGAGAGAGAGTGGTGGTGGGGGAGTAAAGTAGGTATGGAGCTGGAGACGCTGCGCATATTTGTGTAAATTTCGTATTTGTATACCCTGCAGGCAGGCTGAATGGGCGACTAAAATGGCCATGCTGCACTTGGGCGTAATATATGTAACAGGAAAGTGGCCTGGAGAATCAGGAAACAGTATAAAATCTGGGAGAGATGTATCTGAAGGCAATGTGACGAGGCAAAAGTGATAACCTGAGGCAAAAGTCAGCTCCTTGTCGGGAAATGATCGATAGAGAGAGCGGATATCGGGTAAATGTTTATGAGAGGATGTATAAGAGATCTTATCTCTTTCAGCTCGATCTGCTACTTCTCAGTATTCATAAAGTCTAGCAATATATTTCCAGCCGATAGGACTATTGTTGCTAATAAGATGATATGTAATTCCCATTCCTGAAAGACCTGAATTGAGCCTAGTATAACTTGCATTCTAGATATATCATAAACAGAGTCATTCATGTTGAGCATATTCAGACAGGAGAGCCGCTTAGGCGGCCTAGAAAGTCTGGTAACTCAATTGAAATACCTCTCCAGGCCACACTCAACTCATTGCAGGGTATTTCCCAGTCAATCAGCGCCCTGTAACGCACTCTTGTTATACCAATTGAATTGGCTGTCAGTTTGGCACACCATTTGCTATACGCATTGCCCGTGTGCATTGGAAAGAATTTATCTAACGCCAACGTCAGAGTGAGAGACGGAAGAGCAGAGCAGAGCCAAGCAGAGCCGCGCAGCCGGGATGGCAGATGGAGTCAAAGAGTCGCACATGGGCAGATGTGTGTGTTTGTGCATCTATATATCTGTCGGATACGTGCTGTGACTCCTGGTCGCCCTGTCGCTGATGCTGATGCTGATGCTGCTGTTGCCTTATTGATTGAGACAGAATTTATTGGGAGTGCTTAACGTTTTAAGCAAACATCGTTGTGACTTTTTGACATTTGCCAGCCACTAAAAATGGCTCTTGATTCTGAATATGAAATGGCAGGCGCTTAAAGCTGCCACAGCCACAGTAGAAATGTGAGTGTGTGTGCCATCTCGTTAGCTGAGCGCACTTTTAGCATATTTAAATATTATGTTGCAACATTCTCAGCTTGCACAAATTGGCAAAAATCAACTCAAAAATCAACTTTCATACAAAAGGCGCCAGCAGGCAGCCCAGCAGCCCAGCAAACCACCCAAACCACCCAAAACACTCTGCCTGCCTGCCTCTGGCTGCCTGCCATAGCTGCATATCAATTTCATTTTTCTTTCATACTCCCATAATATTTGCCAATTTATTTTACACTTTTGCTGAAATTGCCGAGCGCTTTAAGTGCCACGCCCAACGCCCTGCGCCCACATAATGCACCTGCTGCACAAATTTAAATACACAAATCGAGAGCACAGCAAATGGAAGCGAAGTTACTCTGGAAGGAAGAGGGAAAAATAAGGTAGGAGTTGAAGAGATCATGAGAAGAAATGGAAAGAGAGTAGAAAGGGAGAAGGAGAGAGGGAGAGGCATTTTTTCTGAGAGGTGGAGAGAGAGAGAGAGAGAGAAGAGTGAGACACCAAAAGAGATAGGAGAGAGATAGATACACAAAGAGAGAGGGTTGAAAGGGAGAGAGACAAAGAGAGAGAGCTAGACTAGAAAGACTAAGGAACAGAGGAAGTGGGAAAGTCGAAGAGAGAGAAAAAAAGAGAAAGTGAGAGAAAGAGATACTGTTCAGCCTTTTCTCTCAATCAACAGAAATTTTAGCAAGAGCAAAAGAGAAGGAGAGAACTGTAACCATATACTACATATATATACTCAGAGAGCGAAAGAGACAGAGAGAAAGAGATTTCTTCTCTACTGACGATTTCACCTTTTTCTATATTCACTGATCCTTTCTCCGCCTTTACCTTCTTCTCTACCTCCCAGCATTGCTCCTCACTGATATACTCCACATACGTGCCACTTTACAGGGTATTCATTGCGTTCAATATAGCCAATATTTGTACATGAGCAAAACGCACTCCTAACGCATTTGAATCGGTTCCGTTGTCGAACTGGGCCAAGTGCAGCGTGGAGTGTGCTCGATAGAATCGCAACGTTGGGCCAATGAGCCAAGCAGAAGCCGCCTTTTCAGGCCGAGCGCTTGACCACCGCATGCAATTTGCAACTGATTCAACATTCAAGTGGCCGGAGAGAGCTTTTGCCCAAATGGCTGCAACAGAGAGAAAAAAAAAACAACAGCAACAACAAGCTAAAGCTGAGGCTGGATATAAAATTAAAGCTGAAGATGAGGTTGAGGCTGAGGTTGAGATGGAGGCTGAGGCTATACAGGCTGTTGTTGGCTTACATTATTTATGGCCAAGTCTAGACAAATGTGACAAGTATGATGCATTTTAATTGCCCAAAACATAAAGATAGAGAGAGAAAGAGATGGAGAGAGGGCAACAACCGCTCAACAATTTGCTGATGATGCGAATTTTTGGCATTTTATTTGTAGGCGAAAGAAAATATGCCAACAATAATAATCTTTGCTGCGTAAATATTTGGCCAAGACAAATTGCAGCAAACAATTTGCAACCAAGAAGCGAAGCCAAAGCCAAAGCCGTAGCCATAGCCATAGCCATAGCCAGTGCCAAATAGTCAAGTTGAAGTCAGTTTTGTGTGTGGGCCACTCCCTGGCAGGCAGGCACAGAGCAGCAATTATTGTTCATAAGTTCAACATTTTTGAGGCTAAACTAAATGTTGGCTCAGCCAGTGTGTGCGTTGTCTCTGTGTCTCTGTGCTGCACTTGACCATAAGATAGATGCAAAGTTCATGATAAAATTACCAACTTAATTGCCGAGACGAGGGTCATAAGTCAAAGCCTTAAGGCGGCCGGCACTTGGCTAATTGCGGCAATATGAACAACGTCATTAGACAGGAGCAGCAACAGCAGCAGCAGCAGCAGCAGCAACGATAACTATGAACAACAGACAACAACTAACAACAACTGCAATCTGTGGTTGAGTCAGCTATGCTGCAATCGATCGAAAATAGATGAAATCAACAGCGGCAACAGCAGCCAGCAGTTGCTGGCTCCACACGGATTAACTGTTAACAAACTTTTGAACTGGTTTCGTTTTGCGCCAAGGCACGCATTGCCACTGCTGCTGGTGCTGGTGCTGGTGCTGCTTTGGCTTTGGCCAGCGAAAGCAAAAGTTGCCACCTGTCTCCGTGCCACAATGCCAAAAAGCGAGACACCAAAGTTGCATTTGCATGGCGCTTGGCCAAATGCTTTCAAATTGGGTTAACGACACTTCAACTTGCAAGAAAAAAATAAACTTAAACTGAAAACTGAAAACACAAATATACAAATGAAACAAGAAAGCGAGTGGCTGTGGGGTATGCACGACTTTGAGATGTTTGGGCTAAGCTGCAGCTGCAGCTGCAGCTACAGCTACAGATAAAGATATAGATAGAGCTATATAAAAAGATATAGATACAGATACAGATACATCTGCAGCTACAGCTACAGCTACAGCTACAGCTACAGCTACAGCTACAGCTACAGCTACAGCTACAGCTACAGCTACAGCTACAGCTACAGCTACAGCTACAGCTACAGCTACAGCTACAGCTACAGCTACAGCTACATCTACAGATACAGCTACAGCTACATTGCCAGATATATGACCAGCTACTGCCACATCTGCCAACCACAGTAATCGCAGCTACATCACACCCACGCTGCCCCACACCAACACTTACAGGGTATATATAACAACAAGCGAACGAAAAAATTCACTTTCATAGCAAGTGTCGCGCCAGCACTGCATAGAAAGTGAAACTGCAATTCCAAAGTTGTTCCAGTTACAGCAAATGCAACAGCAACAGCAACAACAACAACAACAACCAACAACTAGCAACAACAAGCAACAGCAACTGCAACAATTACATGAGCAAAGATTTGGTTTAGTTTTCGACCAAAGAAAGTGAAGTCAAAGCATTTTTGATAGCGATGTAGCGAGGCGTGCATTTAATGGGCGGCTCACAAGTGTCAATTAGCCAAGTTAATAGAGTTGGCTGCAGCAGCAAAACGATGTCAAAGATTAGATTATGCAGCGTGCTGCTCAAATATAAATAGCAAGTGCAACGCAGTTGCAGCTGCTGCTGCAGTCGAGGCTTAGGCAAACATTAGAAGCTCATTAGAAGACGAAAAACTTGCCATAATTTAACGAGGGTGAAAGAGAGAGAGAGAGAGAGAGAGAGAGGAAGGGTGGGAGAGGTAGAAAGAGAGAGAGATGGAGAGCTGCAGCTGTATAGTTGGTAAAGTAAAGCAGGCAGAGCTGATTGCATATTGTGTAAGGTGAAGAGAGAGAGAGAGACATTGAGAGAGAAATATGAAGCTTCAAAGTGAAATTAAATGAACTAAAGCTGCAGCAAGCAACTGCAACTGCAACTGCTGCCTAGACTGCAATTGCAAAGCCAAAGATATTATATGACGTCGAGTTGAGTTGAGTCGAGTCAAGGAACCCATAAGCATAAGCGTTGACAATATGTCGAAAGCTAGCTGCAAGAGTTGTCATGTGTTGCAGAGAGAGGAGGAGAGGAAGCGAGCGAGAGAGAGAGAGAGAGAGAGAGAGAGAGAGCGAAATTCAGGCACATGCTAATTATGCTACATTTATGCTTCTAGACGTACACAGACAGACAAATAGGCAAATAAGCAAAGCAGGCAGAGTACTCACGAGAACTTCAAATAGGGTGCGACTTAGAGATACTCTGTAGAGTGGAGGAATGTAATAAGTATGTGTAAAAGCCCTAAGGAAAAGGAAGATGTTATTAAGAGTGTTATGCATTATAAATAGTAAGACCAACTCAAGCAGTTAGAACAATGAATACAGCTTCTGGCTTATATAAAACTCTACTCATATGAACTAAACAACTTTAAACAACTCTCCAACTCAAACTCCCTTATAGCTAATGAGCACAGGGGATCAGCTGAACCGGAACTGTGCTGGTGCATTGAAGTGCATGATATTGCCGGTTGCCCAGCTGCAGGCGATGCTTAAACCTTTGCCCACAGCCCACATGCGCCTACTCCTGCCCCAGCCTTCACTCTCTCTCTCTCTCTTTCTCTCTCTCGGTCTCTCTCTCTCCATGGGCTGTCATGCCGCTTGATGTTGCCATTTTGCGTTGACTTTGACAAGAACGCGACCATCATAGCCCATTATCGTGCGCCTCATCAGCAACCTCAACGACAACAACAACAACAACAACATCGTCTAACGCCAAAGTCATTAAACTCACGCATCGCATCGTCAGTTCCAAACGTCGACTAACGACTAATTTGCGCATATGACAGAGCAGCGACCGAGCCAGAGCGAGAGCCAGAGCCAGAGCCAGAGCCAGAGGCAGCGGCAAGTCATTCTCGAATGGCATATGGCATACATGAATAGGGTATTGGGTAGAGTCTTGGGAACAGCAGATTGAAACTCTCTCAGTGTGTGCGTATGTCAACGATGTCGCTGTGCATTGCGGCAAGCGGCACTCTTGACTCTGGGATTACGTTGTGCGTCTGTTTCCCAGTCTGGCAAATATTTTTATGCCCACTCGAGGAGGCTTTAAGCGCTCATAAGCGTCCGCTAGGCCTGTCAGACACTTATGCCTTTTAAATGATAAGAAATTGCAGCTCCGCCGAGTGCCACACAGCAGAGTCAGCAACACTAAAACAAAAACAACGTTAATTCAAATACAAAATTGTGCAGTTTAGAGGCGATCGGCGCACGCGACGTATGCGCAACGCCCGAGGCGTTAGCCAAACAAATCACGCCACTTACATCCATGTAATTCATAATTAAGGCATCAGGCCCACGCCTAGCCCATTCGGGCTAGCACATTTTGTTAGTTAGTAATAATAATAGGTAGCGCACGCAACGGTAAATCAAAGTCGAACAGGTGGGAAAACTACTGTGAAAAGTGCAGCACAGGCCAAGGCAGGCCAGGGCAGGGCAGGGCAGAGCAAGGCACTGGCCTGACAGCTACAAAGTGCACTTAATTGCCGTGAAATCACGCATTAAGCAATACTATTACTATATATATATATATACATATTGAGAGAGAGATATAGTGATATATATATATATATATATATATATATACTATGATACAGGCATGCCACACATATCGCATATCAAATATTCATGTAGCCGCAGACCTGCGCTGTCTATCAGCTGCTCTTCAGCATGGACTAGAGAGACAAAGCTGAAGTCGCTAATACTCTATAAGAAATTTATAATTTATCTAAGAAATTTTCTATGCATATCCGATACATATATAATATTTAATAGGTCCTATACATATCTACATTAAGACTAGCTACTCTTCCTGCTACTAAAGTTGACAAACTGCACGGTCAAACTCAACTGCTCCACGGCAGCGTATTCAAGTGTTTATGCGCGCACAATATGCCCCAGCCCGGCCAAGTGCCATGAATAACGGTAGCTGTGCAAATGGTGCTCGCTGTGCACCTTGGGGGCAGTCTAATTAAACACGACACTGAAAATGTGTCCTCTGCTGTCATTGACACGTGTGCACAGCAGCAACAGCGACAACAGCGACAGCAATGCCAACAACAACAATAATAATAATAAAACTGAAGCCGGTGTCCAGCCGGATATGCAGCAGCCGATAGGCCGTTAATACACAGCACACACACACACACACACACACACACACACACAGGCAGAAGCTGCGTCTGCTGATTTTCCGTTTACCAACAGTTGCCGGAATGCCCATACAAAGCACACACACACACACTCCATACACAGCTGCAGAGATTCACGCACGTGATTTATGTGCGTGGGCGCGCATTTTAACGCGGCGACAGACGCGAGGTGCGCGAGCAGAGAGTTTTGGCCGCTCTGGGCGGCCCAGCAACTGTCCGCTGCACAAAGCTAAAAGCTGGCCAACTGTGCTGCCGACAACAATGAGATTGATGTGGCTTGCACGACCAACAGATGCCCTAAGCAAAGAGAAAAGAGTCTTTTTTCTGCTGGGTGGAAAATCTTAAAATCTGGCTAGTATTATAGTATCTGTAGAAAAAAACTCATATAAAGTCTGGCAATATTTTATATTTGAATATAAGTTTAGGCTCGATTCTAATAGCATATACACACACAGCCCATCTACCCCACTTGCATCCATTCAAAATGGGCATAGGGTATGAAAATCGTTGCCAACTTTATTGGAATTCGCATATTTTACGTGCGCTGGCGACTCGATGCTGGTCAATTCAATCAGGATATAATTTTATGCGTTACTTAAACACGCAGGATATGTTAATATTGCGGCAGTGGCCCACAGGACAACAACAACAACAGGAGTAAAACTTTACTGTATGCATGAAATAACAGCATAGTTGATGTGGATAAATAACAGTGAGAGCGCATGTGTGTGCGTGTGCATGCGTGTGTGCGTGTTTGTTTGTGTTTTCATGATTAATTAATTGTATTTAAAGCATAATTGCCTCTAGCTTTCATTTGATTAAATTTCCGAGCGACATAATCAGCAGGTCAATTGGCTTTCTACCTTTTTTAAGCCAGCTGCAAATGCTGTCGCCCGTCGCACGTCGCACGTTTCAATTAAAATTGTCCGCGCGCTCGAAAGTATGCAATAAAACACTTAAAGCCCAGCCCAATTAGTGAATATTCAACTTATCATTAGCCATTGCCGCGATAAATTTAACAATTGCTGTTAGACACACGGGGATCAAAGTGTCTCTAATTATTCAACTTGTTCGCGTGTGAGTTTATCAACTAAGCCAATCAGCTCAGGTGCAATAAAAGGTCCGAGCATGCACAGCAGGCTAAACAGTTAATATTCTTATATCAAATGGAGTTATTTATGCTGTTGCTGTTGCTGTTGTCCTTGAAGATCTGCGAGTGCAAGGTAGGTCTATAAAGGATACCAAATTTGGATAACTAATCAGGATACTCCGACAGCGCATGTGGGACCACGAGATCATAGACGTAATTGGATCCAGCTCAGATGAAAGCAAACTAAAAGTGAATTTGTACGCCAGTCGAGTGGGTCGCGACTTCACTGGCTTCTCGGGCACCGTGGACTTTCACTACGACATGGACAATGAGACGATGGTAGGATATTACCAATAGCTATAGCTCGATCCAAAATTTAGTGCATAATATAATCTTGAATATCTGTCAGTTTTCGCTGGCACTCTTTCGCAGTTCGAACGGCAAGGAATACCATCCGATGCCCCTCTCCGTGCCAAAGAACCATTTCAAGGAAGTCAAGGAATTTTACCGGGATATATTTTACATTAACGTTCAAGATTGCTCCGATGTGCCCCGATTCGACGGCGAATCATTGACTCCATGGCCCAGGAATTTATACACATTTCGCAACTGCAATTTCGACAAAGGAAATCTACCGGAAATGTTATCGGAAGGCCTCTATAAGGCTGTGCTGTCCCTTTTCGGCGAGGTAGACTGGAGTGTGTCCTTTGTGTTAAATATAAAAACAAGGCTTATGTGAGTCAAATATTTCGCGAATAAAGTGCATCTTCAATGACAGCGCCACTGGACTGTGTTTTTGCTACGATCCATTATCGTTTATAGAGATTATAGAGATATAGTCAAGGGGTGCTCGTAAGGAGGAGCTTCCTTCCAAAGTGTGTGAAAATATTGAATAAAATAAACTTATATCGCCAGGAGTTGAACCATTTGGACGGACATTCAGATAGGCAGGTCAAGGCTAGATTCAACTCTCTGCTTTGATCAAGAATATATATACCATGTGAGCTCGCTCACGCTTCTTTCTGCCTGTTGCATACACCTCCCTCACATTCCATATTCAATTAAAAGTAAATTAATTTAATAATTGTCAATATTTTGATGCGCTTCCCCTGATTATGGAAACATGCTTTTGGCGTGTGAAAACTTGTTATGTTAGGCTAAAATAAGATCAGTTTAGGTGCTATAAAAAGGCCGTTTAGGAGCGCAGAATTCGTAATGGTAAAATGTCCAAGCTACTGTTGCTGCTGCTGCCCTTGGCTGTCCTCGATATCTGCGAGTGCAAGGTATGTCTTCAAAGAAACTCTTATTTAAACTGTCATCTAATCAGAGCCATCTGGCAGCGCTATTGGGACAACGAAATCTTAGACACATATGGAGTTAGCTCAGATGAAAGCAAACAAAAACTGAATTTGTTTGTCAGTCGTGTGGGTCGCAACCTTGCTGGCTTCTCGGGCACCATAGATTGGCAATACGATATGGACAATGAGACGATGGTAGGATATCCATTCAAAGAACTCGATGCAAAATTGATGTATTGTCTTTTGTTAGTTTGAATTGACATTCTATCGCAGCTCCAACGGCAAGGACTACCATCCATTGCCTTTTTCCGTTCCAAAGGAGCCCTTCAAGAATGTCAAGCGCTTATACGATGACTTAATTTATGTCAACTTGAAAGATTGCTCAAATTTCCCCAAAATCAAAGGCAAATCAATGATACCGTGGCCCAGAAACTTATACACATTCAACAGCTGTAAGTTCGACAAAGGAAATCTACCGGAAGTACTATCCGAAGGCCTCTACAAGTGTGTGTTCTCTTTCACCGGCGAGGTCAACTGGAGTGTGACCATTATAACAAATGTGAAGACAAGGCTTATCTGAGTCGAATAAAGCTTTACTTTTCTGACAGCATCAATGAACTGTGTTTCTGTGAAGCCCATTGGAATTGTATTGTAGATTAAAGAATTAAAATTATTAAAAGATAAAAGGAGGAAAAGGCATCTTAAAGAATATAAATCAAAGCACTAAAGTCGAAAAAGTCAGACAAATATCAAAAATATTAAAAATCAAATTTATATTTTTTATTAAAACATTTTTATAGCGAATTTGCATGCTTTTGTGCAATGAGAACGTGTTCAATTATCATAAAAGCAAACAAGCTTATATAACCAATTAATAAACAAAGCCGTCATTTGACACGAAGATAAACTAAATAAATATTAAAATTTTGATGCGCTTGGGTGATTATTGAAACATGTTTCTAGCGTGTGAGAACTTATTATGGCTGAGATAAGCAATCAGCTCAGGTGCTATAAAAGGCTGTGCTTGAGAATAGAATTGGTAAGTGTAAAATGAAATTGTTTAATTTACTGTTGCTGCTGCTGTCCTGGGCCACCTTTATCCGCTGTGATGGCAAGGTATGTTTATGGAGAGAATAAATTTGAGCTGTCCGCTAATCAGGATACTCCTTCAGCGACGATGGACCTACGAGTTGATAGACGCAGATGGATTCAGCGAGGATGAGACCAAACTTAAGGTTAAATTCTACATTGAGCGAAGGGGTCGACACGAAGTAGGCGTGTCGGGATTCATTGACTGGCAATACGAAGTGGACGAAAGGAATATGGTAGGATATCAATCAAAGGTCTCTCTACATAATTAAAATACCACATTTCATCAGATAGAGGTGCAAATTCTGCGAAGCTCCAACGGTGCCGTCGACGATTACAAACCAATACCATTTGCCGTACCAAAGAAACGCGGGATTGATGTAAAGGATATCTATGATAGTATAGTATATCCCATGGTGCATGAATGTTCCAATATACCCCAAATCGAGGGCGATTTATTATGGCCATGGCCAATGAAACTCTATACATTCGATATGTGTAACTTCGACAATGGAACTCTACCGGAAATAATGACCGAAGGCTTCTATAAGGTTGTATCTATATTTTCTGGTCAGGTCAACTGGAATGCGTCCTGTACGGTTAATGTAAAAACACAGCTCATATAAGAGACGTACTTGAGGACTAATAGAGAGGACGTCTTGCTGAGAGCCTTTATAACATATCTCCCAATTAAATATTGTCTTGTAAACTAAAAATTTTAATAAAACTTCAATTATAATCAATTGTGCTTATCTAAGGATTTGAGTTGAGGAATCGTGAGTTGGTAAGATTATTTGATTTTTTTAAAATATCTTTTTCACTAATGTCAATGAGCTAATGATGAAATGAATTTGGGCAAGTTGTAAATTGTAGATGCGAGGACTAAAGTCGAATCAATCTTTTAATGAGTTGTTAACTGAATAGTAAGAATCCAGTTTCGAGTCCTGTATAGATGGATGTACAACAAACAGTTCATTTAATTGCTTATAATTATATCCAGAGTTTATAGTACATACACCAATTATACCTAGTTAGTCTTGATAGCAAATACAGAATGAAATAGACAATAAACAAATTATAATGTCTTAATTAATAAAGTTTAAAACTATAAATTATTGTGTTAGTTTGATGTGTTTGATTGATAGCAATCCTCAGCTCATTATTGAGTGCCTGGCTATCTTGATTATGTGAAAATGCATGTGTCGGGCAAAGCAAGAAATATACTAGCCATCAGGTATATACATTCTTGATCGTATCGATAGCACATAGAGCTACATTTGGGGTATATTTTTATATCTATTGCGTCCTCTCTTCACAAGATCCATATCCATATTCTGTTTTGAAATTAACAGAGTATCTCATAGTCGAGCACTTCCGAATAGAGCACTTAAGCGCGTGTTTTACATATCTATATCTACTATTTAGGTATATTATTAAAGCGGAAGTAGACCAATTAGTTGATATTCTTCATTTTGAATTGTATAAACTGCTGCTGCTGCTATAAACTGCTGCTGCTCTTGGCTGTGACTGCTAGGTCAAGATATGAAATTTTAACTGCTTCGTAATCAGGATACTCCATCAAAAGTAGAGATACGAGAAGCAAGCGGAAGCAACTATCAGTGCAGGTACCTTCAAGTCGTGCATGCCCGCTTAGAGCACTTTTACTGGTCGAGCTGAACATTTGCCGAATTTCGTTTCATACAATAGCTGTTTGATTAGTTTCGCTGCTAATTTGGTTAATTAAATTTAACTATTTCTGTTACGTGACGCGCCCAGCCTGATGCATTGATTATTAATATATATAAATATATATTTATATATATTTCTTTGCTGTTATTTTCACGCCTCGCAGCTGACGTGCCAGCTGCAGAAACTACATACATATCTGTATCTATATATAATATAATCGATGGCCGACAACAACTTTTTTCTCATTTCTGGCGAAAACATTTCTGGCCAAGTTACGAAACAAAATGCGTAAATCTCTTTAGTTGGCTCATAATTATGACATTAAGCGGCGATGCGTCTTGAATTTTAATTGGCATGCCGTCAGGGGCTATATTGTATTGTATATATTATTATTGTTGTTGCTTTATGTTTATTAATAAATAATTCTTGAGCAGAGCCAACGGCAGCCAGCTGGCCGTAGAACGCTTTATGGCTGTGATACACATGTTTTGTGCCAGCTACCCCGAAATTGGCCAGAAACCGTTAACAATAAATGGCCTGTTGATTGCCGTAGCCAGAGCCAGCGTCAGCGCCAGAGCCACAGACCAAAAGAAGCATTTAATTAAACTTATTCAAAAATACAAACAAACGAAGCTTCGATCAATATAATGAGCCACGACTGTTCGAGGGGGGCAGGTCAGAGAACAGCTATTCAAATGAATTCCAAAGAATTTCAAGTTTGTTGCTTTCAACTGCGTTTGTTTTGATTATTATCAGATTACAAACTTTTGCTTATTCATAAATATTTGAAAGAAATTCATTTGATATAACATTTAGTTCAGATATTTAACAGCTTGCAACATCAGCTATCTACATCCATCTGCCATATGGCTATCCTTTCGTCGTCGTCTTGACCCCAATTGCTTTCGCATTTCAATTGACGGTTGCATAAAAGTAAATGAGGCTCGAATGGATTTTACGGCGAGTAAAAACCAATTCGATTGTCACTTTTAGCTACAAAAACTTTATAACCCAACAACAACAGCAACATTTTTATTTTGTTTTCTTTTTTTTTTTTTTTGGGCCAGTCTGTCTCCGTCTCTGTCTTTTATGACATTTATTTGCACTGGAAACTAAATTAAAGCGTCATGAAAATGCGATAATTTTCGCTGCTGCTGTTCAGTGTCATTGCCATTGTTGCTGCTACTGTTGTTGTTGGAGAATCGAAAGTGTTTGTGTGAATTAGATAAGCACTTCGTGTGCCCTTCGCACGCCTGAACTTTCGCGTGGCGAGTGACGTATAAATTTATTTAGTTGCCGCATTAAAGTTGACTTATTCCATTGTTGCCAACAATAAAAGTAATGTTTGATAATAAGCGACAACAGCAGCAACATTAACAGCAGCAACATCAGCAACAGCAACAGCAGCAACAGCAACAACTTCATTTGCAATTTCCGTGCGATTGTCTTCGAGTCGTGTTGCCGTTGGCATTGCAACATTTTGCCTCTGATATCTATCAGCAGCAACAACACCGACAACAACTGAATAAAGTTATTAGCGCATTTAACTGAGCCAACGGCTGTGAATTGCTCCTCCTGCCTCGTGCCTTCTGCACTCTCGGCAGCATCTCTCAGCTCTCGTTCGTTATGCGAACACTGGCACATAGCACATCGCATTGTTCGTCTGGCCAACAGCGAATGCAATTTCCATTTTAATTACTTCCAAATGACAACAGCAGCAACAACTACACCAGCCATTGCCTAGCTGAGAGTCTGAGCCGTTGGCCAGACATTTGGCAGACAAACAGCAACAATAATTGCTGGCGGTGGCGCATGCGCTGTAACAACAACAACAACAACTGCCACAACAACAACAGCAATTGAAATAGAGCCAAAAATTAGTCACACAATTCAAGACGTGTTAAAAATGCCCGCTCACACATGGCCGGTTGACATAACAAGTTTTGTCTAGCTAAATATTTAACTAGAATTCGGAGTATTATTGAAAGAAGAGCGTGTGAAGGTAAAGAAATATATGAAGAGGTCTAAATTAGATATTTTTTGTACATAAATAGGTGTGGAATAGCATATATATATATATCATATAGAGCATTTCATACTCTAATTCCCAAGTTTTTTGAAGGTATAAGTATACCTCATAGAAGCAAATACATTAGAACTGTAACTTAAATGTTACAAAATTGTAGATTATTGAATAGTTTCTCTTAATTTATAGAATTATGTCTGCTATAGTATCATAATAGGTGAAACAACGTATCTGAAGCTTTAAATATATACAAACTCTTCTGGCTGCCCTCGCTTATATAGAAAACTTTACACTATGCGCGTTGCTGCTAATAAAAATGCGAATTAAAATTCGTGTTTTGTTGTTGTAGTTACAATTGGTTATCGTTGTTGTTGTTGCTGTTGTTGTTGTTGTTGTTGCTGTTGCTGGTGACACTTGCCGTTTGCTGTTGCTCGCGTTGTTCGCATTGTTGTTGCTGTTGCTGCTGTTTCTTTATTTGTGCATTTTCTGCATAAATATTTCAACACTTTCGCTTTTGTTTTGTGTCACAGAGTAGAAAAAAATAAAAATTGGTTTTAATTATTCCCAACGCAGTGCGCCGAGGCCCAGCTCGCACCTGTCCCCCCCCCCCCTGCCAGTGCCCGGGCTGCGTCCTCTGCACAGGTTGCTGTGCATTTTAATTGCATTTCTTTTTTTCTCTATCTTTTTTTGTTGTTCATTTAATTTCTGTGTGTGCTGCATCTAATTTGTTGTCATCGTGCTGCTATTGTTGCTGTAATTTTGTAATATTTCTTTTGCTATTTACCTTTATTGTTTTCTTGTTTGTTTTCATTTTCCTTTTGGCTTGAGCTACTCTTGTTTTTTGTTTTGTTTTACTTCTCTTACAATTTCTTCCCACGCACCTTGTGCCGTGTGTCTGTTGCTTCTGCATTTGTTTGCGTAATTGTTTGAAAGAAAAAAGGTAACCAAAAGCAGCAAGCAAAACAAAGCCGAAAAAAAAACAGGCAAAATAATAAAAATAATGTTAATTTCGTCAGTGCGATCGTCGCTTTTTGTTTGCGAATTGATTAGCAAGATCTGATTTGTATTCGACACTGAATACGTAAAAAACTCTTCTTTTTTGGGGTTTTAATGGACTTTAATACACTGAAGTGGGCTGGCGAGTTGCAGAGCAGGACTAGAGAGAGCTGAATAGCTATAGAGCTAGTTTGAAATACGTGAGCTTAGCAATAAGCTTAGCAATTAATATACTATTAATTTATATAATTATTTATTACTGTTTTTTTTATTATTATATTTATTTTTTTGTGTATGATACTATGATTATTTTTACTAACTCTGTATTGACTATGAAGTATCCGAAAAGTCTCAAAAGCATTTGTAGCTGGTAAGTAGCAATAGTATATTTATTTTTAATGATCTAAGCATATTTTAAAAATATTAATAAATATATTTTTTTACTTATTCATTAATATTTCTGTCAGATATTTAAAAAAAATTAAGCTTGAAGTATTTATACTTCATTTATTTTAAATATATTTTTTTTTTAATATTTTAAAATATATTTTTCTTTACTAATTGATTTTTGTCAGTCTCAAAAGCCTTTTAATCATATTTAATATTTGATTTTTTCGGCATATTCAGAGTATTTGCCATTCGTCTAACATTTTCAAATGATCCCCTTAGTTTTTTTTTTTTTTTTTGCTTACATCAAATTTCGTCTGATTTTCGCACTTAATTTCCGCCATCTGTTGCATCTGCGCAATTCTGTTGACCCGATTTCATATGGATGTGCACATCTCAGTTGACTTTTAGGGTCGAGTTTGTAATTTACGAACGCCTTTGAATGTTTTGGGTGGGCGTTCGCTGCTGCTGCATATTCATGCGAATATATATGCCTATATAGAGAGTTACATATATGTATATATATATGGTTCAATAGACTCATTTATTTCGGCTTTAGCTGTGTGCTTAGCTTCTTGGCCTTTGTTTATGGTCTGTGGGCTAAGCGGCTTATGGAATTTAAATGTGGCTATAATGGCCAGCAATTATGTTTGCCATTTAAAACAATATGAGAGTAAATGGCACGGCGAAAGATCAATCACAAAATGTTTGCCTGACTTCGGCCTGCTCACTGATTGCATAAACTCTAAATATTAATATGGAAAATAGATAGAGTTGAGCGTGTGTGTGTGTGTGCACAAGAAAACGTTATTAGTGAGACATCAAAGGCTTCGCTATCGATATCATAAATTAATTAAAATGATATCAAAGCGAAAGTCGCCAATGCCAAATGCCAAATGCTGAATACCGAATACCGAATGCCTGAGGCGAGAACTTACACCCTTTACCAATGCCTCTGTCTTGCTCCCCTCTCTCCCGCCCTCTCTCTCTCTCTCTCTGTCTCTCTCAGACTCTTTCTCTTGCTGGCTCAGCTCTAGCGAACGTTGCCCGCCAAGTAACAGTAACAAATAATTAGCTTGTAAACTAAAAGTCATCATTAATAATGATTACCGTTGGGTTCTCAAAACGCCAGCTCGCTTCTGGGCTCTCCCCACTCTTTCTCTCTCTCTCTCTCTTTCTCGCTGCTTGTGTGGGTGCCTCGTCTAGTTTCGTCTTTGGCATAAACGTCAACATAATTAAGTGAGCGCCTGCTGCTGCTGTTGCCGTTGCCGTTGCTGCTTCTTCTTTGGGTACTTTTTCTAGCATCTTTTTGTACAGCTGATTTGGCTGCTGCGATTTATTTCGCATTAACGCTCAATATTGCTAGCTAATTAACCACAGCCAAGTTTGCCCAAAAGGAGCCAGCTGTAAGGCGCTATAATGATGTACCAATACATATACATATACATACATACATATATATGTTATAGATGTATGTAACCATGATGAGCATGATGCGTCAATTTTGCGGCTGCTAATTAGCGGCTGGCAAAAAAGTTCTTTTAGCCAATCCGCTTAGCGGCTATACAGTTAATGCCAAAAGTCTCTGCTCCAAATATTTGGCACTCGCCTAACTACAGTTTGGCGTGCCCGTTACGCAGTCATCGTACGATTTGCAATGCAGTTCAATTAGAGAAATAACGCGATATCGAAACTCTTAACTGACAAATGAAATTGTGTTGGAATGCGACGGAGTTGAAGAGGCCAAAAACTAGGGGATATATATTGAATTTATGTCTAAAAATATATATTTTTGAAATTAGTTCATGTTTCTTTATATTCATTGAGGAATTTTCTAGTCTCCCTGTAACTTAAGGTATCAATGAAAATAAAGTATAGTAGACTATAGTATAGAAGATGGACTGTATATAATGCTTTAGTCTGGATCTAGTTTAGATCTAGTCTAGCTTTAGAATAACTCTACTAAAGCTCTACACTAGCTCTAGTCTAGGTCTACACTAAATCTAATCTAGGTCCAGTCTAGGTCTACTCCAGCTCTACTCTAGCTCTAGTCTAGCTCTAGTCTAGCTCTACTCTAGCTCTGGTCCAGCTCTACTCTAGCTCTACTCCAGCTCTACTCTAGCTCTATTCCAGCTCTACTCTAGCTCTAGTCTAGCTCTAGTCTAGCTCGAGTCCAGGTCCAGTCTAGGTATAGGATAGGACTACTCTAGCTATAGTCCAGGCCTACGAATGGAAGCTATTTGATATCAGCTGTAATTTTCTCAAACAAGAATATCAACTATCCCACCTATATGGCATATAAAGTTCTTCAGCTCCTTCTGGCCCACAACGACTCTTAAACTGCCCCACCTCAGCAATTAAATAGTTGAAACGTGTGACAATTATTGAGCTGGCACGTCCACGAGTAGCTGGCCAAAAGCTCTGCTGTTTGCTGCACATGGCTTACAACTCATTACACACTCGAGCTGGCAGGTGAGGAACTTGAGCTGGCTGTGGCCTGGCCCTATTTGGGCGCTTTTTAATGAGGCAGCGACTATTTTTCACTCTACAGCGTCCACAGGACGTCTCATTTGCATGTGCAAACATATTTATACACAGTCATATTGCCGTCGACGAAACGAACGCATAAATAATCGAACAAAGTATGGCGAGCCATAAATATTTAAGCCCGGTTTGGGTATTGCCTGCGCGCCTGTTGTCTCTGTTGATGCTGCTGCTGCTGCTGCTGCTGCTGGCTTTCAAGGCAACGCAAGGCGCCAAGATGAGAGGCGATGCACAGCATACGCCGCGCCGCGCCACGCCGCCCCGTTCCTCGCACAGTTCACACAAATTTCATGCAGCCAACAATAAAGCGCAATAATATAGGCAACAGCAGCAATGTTGCAGCAACAACAACAACAACAGCAACAACATCAACAACAATAAACAAGCAGCGCAATTTCACTGACTACTGAGAACTTTACGTACTGTGACGCGGCACAGCTCTGGGCAAAAACTTCCACTGTTCAGCGCTGCGCTGTGCTGCACTGCAGAAAATGCCAAAATGAAAATGAAAACGCAGTGAGCAAGAGAAGTAAGTGGAAGTGAGTGGTCTAGCAGATACCCTAGATATGAGCACTAATGCTACGTGTTTTGGTGTTGTTGAGAAAAGTTTACAATTTGAGTGATTATTTCTATTAAAGTTAGTTACAAGTATAATAAATATAAACAAAGGTTAACTGTAATGATTGACAGACAGCAACAAAATACTTTAAATTATTATCTATATTATTAAAAATACCAATATAATGCTTATCAAAGGATTTAGAGTCTCAACCAAGTGCAAGCCTATGATTATTCCGATGTATAAATGATGTAAGCTGCCAATGAAAACTCTGCTCCAAGAGCTATTCCATAGTCAAATCACACCTATAGAAATATGCTTTGTTTGATTGCTGTTCCAGTTCTCATATTTTCTATACCAAGCGAGCTAAGCTCATACAATTTCTTGTCGATTGAACTGTATTTTATTAGCTTAAAAAAAATGAAAGTTTTTTACTGTATCACTTTAGCAAATATTTTTAAAAAATGTTCGAAAAGATGTTTACTAAAAAAGCAACTGCTTAAAATTGGTCTTAAATATTTAAAAAATATTTTAAGATAAATTGTTAGGCTCTCCTCCTCTAGATATGTGAGTTTACCAGTTGCATATATATATACATCAATTTATACATATGCTCTCTTTGATGTTCACAGCCCCCAACAATGGGAAATCGCTGCAGCTGCAGCTCTCCTGCTCTATCGATAACTTAATATGCCTAGAGAAAGAAAAGTACGTGAAACTCCGTCTGCGAAAACATCATTGAAGAGCACATATTACGCTCACTCAACAAGGATATACAATAACAACTTCTTAAACTGTAGCTGAAAAACTGCGCAAGTTAAATTGAAAAGTAACGCATGGCGCGTAGGCGTATACGCAATCTGCATGCCCATTAAAAGTTGAGCAGTCGCAGCGAATTATACTCCACTTAAGACTGCGAGTGAAGCTTACCAAAGAGTGTGAGCGAGTGCTTACCTGCAAAAAGAGAAGATAAGCATATATTAGTGAGTTGAAGTTGCTTGAAGTGTGCAGAACTACAGGGTATTTAAGTGAGTATAAGATATAAATTTGAGGCATGATTAGACTATATAAATATACAATTTAAATACTCAATTAGCGCAGCTCGCAGCAATCTAGAGTTGTTTATGTAAGCAAAGGGTTTTCGGGCCTTCTATCTACACGAACATATATCACTTTTGCGTCGCCGATCGTCCCTATATATGCATATATATATCTTGCCATAACTTAATAGCCTTCGTATAATAGCCTTAATGTCCTTTAACACATCTTTACTTTTTGCTCATGTCCTTGCCAAGTCTATTGTTGTTGTTGCTGTTGCTGTTCGCCTTGCTCCTGTTGCTTTAATTTATATTTGCTCGAGTCTCGCGTCGTCTTGCCTCTCGCATCGCCCCTCTGCCCATTCTCATTCATGCGCCTCACGCTGTGCACTCATTTACCCTTTAACCAAACGTTCAGGTCGGCCCTTCGCACAATTTGCCGCTGTTCGCTTTCCGTTTGCCCATTGCCAGTCACTTTTGCATATCATTTGCGCGCATCTTGCCCAGGCGCTCTACCTTCCTCTGCCGTTCGCCTCCTTCTGTTCGCCAGCCAGTTAAGTGCATTACAATGAACTACGTAGGAGCCCGGCCGCCCCGCCGTGACTCGTAAATAAGTTTTATTGCGTTTTCTGCAAACGCCCACGCGACTTGCGACCCTCTCTCTCACTCACTCGCTCTCTCCCTCTCTTTCTCTTTCTCTTTCTCTGTCTGTGCCCTGTCCACATCCTTGTCTTGGCTCACCCACTCACGCTCCACTGTTGCAAGTTATCGTTTCCTTTGTTTTGGTAATTTAGCAAGCGCGCCAACGACGTCCTCTAAATTGCTGGCATACATTCGCTCTGTGCTGCCCACTGTGCCCGAGCCTTGCTGTTGTTGTTGCAGTTGTTGCTGCTGCCAGGCAAATGACTACAAAGTGGGCTTTGCAGCTCGCTTGCCAGAGAACTGGGAGCGCTTTTTGGGCTGACGTCGCCTAAATTATGGCGATTCTAATGTGGAGACGCTTAGCTACACCCACTCTCTGCTCACTCTCTCCACTCTCTGTTGCTGCTGCTCTATCCGCGCTCCTGTTGCTGTTGCATATTTAAGCTGCAAGTTGGCGCAATTGTTGCGCGTTTTATTGTTTAGGGAATAAGTGCGGATTTATAGAAATTTTTAGCTTTTGCGCTGTGCTGCACTGCACTGCACTGCTCTAAGCTTTTACTCCAGGGGCCAGAGCAGCAGGACGATTGCAACAATATTTTAAGTGCTTCGCTCTGCACATTCTGGCAGGCAGACATACAGACGGGCGTATCTACAGTTAAAGGCCATCGGCAGTCGCAATCTTTGTTGATAATGAAGCCAAGCTGCAGACATGACATGAACTCAATTACCATGTCCAGGCCGAGGCGTGGCCAGGGCCAACACATTAGGCCAAGACAGCCAGACCGAGCGGGCACAGATACTTTTGCTAAGAGTCCACAAATTAGAGACGCGTCCGCCGGCTGCCTGTGTGCATTGCATGCAAATGTGCAGTTTGCTGTGCGCTGCACGCTGCACACTGCTCGCTGCTCGCTGCTCTCGGCCAGCAAAAATTAATATGCATACAAACTGGAGGCTGGAGGCGTGGCATGGCCACAATAATAACAATGAAAATGCACAGAATGCGCCTTATAACGACAACAAATTGCCCATTTGGCATAGAAGATGATGAGACAGTTAAGAGCAGCAGCAGAGGCGAAGGCAGTGACAGAGGCAGCGCAAGAGTAGGTTGAGTCGACATGGTCGACATTAATTGGCTGCCATGTCATTTTGTTTATGCAGCGCACTCTCGCTGTCAACGCCAGACAATTGAGTTGGAAAATTAGAAATAGACCAGGCAGCAGCAGAGGCCCAGACAGCGGCCCAGACCTGCCCAGGCAATGTCATCGTTAGCGTGCAGCAGTTGAAAAAATTATATATATATATATAACTGAATGAAACGAGTCGCACTTAATGGCCCTCATGATGACTCACTAAATGCTGTGAGAGTGAATTAAATTACACAGAGCAAACAAAATGTGTCGCAAATCAAGGCAAAGCATAATCGAAGAAGCATTTAAGATAAAAATTGGAGAGAAGACTGAGAGAAGCTAGGAAGAGGCAGACATGAGAAGAGAGAGAAGGCATAGTTAAGCAAAGCATAACCAAGACATAGTTAGGCTTTGATCTGCCTACCCCATATGCCTTAGCTTGCTATAAAGAGGTCTTCGCTGCTCTCACAGCTCCATAGTTAAATTCTAAAAAAAAAAACATTAGCTAAGCGCACAGCTGGCCATGAAGTTAAGAGTTTGCATCAGCAGCAGGAGTTTGGCTTGGAAAAAGAAACTTATTTTATGCATACGCATTACGCATACGCCACATAAGCCGCATATGTTACGCCAGAGGCTGGAAGTCAAGCACATTTGCGTATGTCAGGCTAGGTAGCTGTCGGCTAGACAGGCGTATCATTAACGCAACAGCAGTTGCAGTTGCAGTTGGAGTTGGAGTTGGAGTTGCTGCTGCTGGTGCTGCTCTCGGCATTTGCAATTTAGCGGCGCGCATGTGCCACTTATTTTGCAAGAAGTTCGCTTGGCTGGCTCGCATAGCCACCTAAGCTGGCTATCATGTTCAAGTGCCTGGCCCCAAAAAGCAAAACACCAATGTGTGTGTGTGTGTGTGTGTGTGTGTGTGTGTGACTGTCTCGGTGTGTGTAGGGCTTCAACTTGTAACTTGCAACTTGCAGCTATGCAACTGCTGCTGCGCTATGCCATTTCCACTTCAGCTAACCGTTGGTGTCACATTCGTCGTCACCGTCACTCACCGTCAGCAGTCAGCAGTCAACGGCAGTCGGCAGTCGGCAATCGGAGTCGGAGTCAGCAGTCAGCTTCGCACCGCTGGCTGTTGCAATTCTTGTGGTATTTGTGGCATAAAATTTGCAAATAAAACGAAATGAGCTGCACGACAAACACCACCAACGCCACCGTCACCGACACCGCACAGCATTCCCATTCTTATTCTTATTCTTATTCGTGTGCCAGCTTCGGGTCTCGTATTGAATTCTATGCACCTTGAGGTGTTCATTTTCATGCCAAAAAGAAAATGCGCGTAATTATGCGGCTGCCACACTGTTGCAAATGTCGTCGTCTCGCATGCGCTGCGCTCTCTTATAGGTTTTGTCTTTTGCTCGGCTCTTTCTGCGATTTTTTCGAGGCCATTTACAAAGCTGCTGCAACTGGAGCGTGCCGCAACGATGCCAAATGTCTCAAATGTTGCACTTATTGTTGCATTAATAACAAAGCGCCAACTGCCAAAGAAGACAAAGCGAGTATCGCCAATGCCATTTTCGCTGATCAACAGCAGCAAAAAAAAAAACTCAAGCTAGAGTGCTTTTGAGAGTGATTTTAGTTGCATGGAAAGTGAGTGACTGAGAAACACTCTCTGTTGGAGGAAGCAGAAGATTCACAGCTGCTTAAACTGTGGCTGAACGCATACGAAATGATTCAAGCATGCTTCAAACAAATATTTTATAGAAAGCTATGCATACTTTATATATGTAATATGTATATTCAAAATAAATTTATAATCAGCTAAAAAAATTTTTTTTAATTATTTTCAATAATTTTTTAGCAATTTTTAATAGCAACTTTGCTGCATTAAAAAAAATTTTCAATAATTTTCTATTATTTTTTAAGCATATTGCAGCTATAGATCCTCACGCCCATTGCAAGTAATATTCTCGTTACATTGCTATCATTGGTAGCAAATATATGAATGAATAGTTTATTGAATATTTTGTCGTGGCGTATGCGGCATGGTCAGCAATGCTCCCAGCTGGCATTGGCCCCGAGGCGGCTCTACTCCGTCGGGGAGGCTGGCTGTGGGTTAACCGAGAGAACCGCAGCTGACAGGAAACCATTTAAACTGACCTCAAATGACAACGACAGCGACAGCCCTGCATATATATATACATATATATATATATAAAATATAGCAAAAAAAATATATATACATATATATGTATACCCTAGATGGAAATTGAAAGGAGCAAAAACAACAGCAGCAAGAAGAATAACGCGCAGCTAGCCACAAACAAATTGGCAGCAATTGTAGGCACCAAAAGGCGACAAAAGCTCGCTACCAGCTGCATCGGATTTTATGGATAGAACCAAAAGTCCGACTGCCCCGCTGCGTAGAGGGACATTTCGCATAGACTCGCACCACTCATGACGGATGCTCGGCGGGACAGTGCGACAAAATGAAAAAATGTTATTCAAAAAATGTCTGATATATATGCATATATGTATATATATATATATATATATATATATATATATATATATATATATATATATATATAGAGAGAGAGAGAGAGAGAAAGAGAGTTGGAGGGAAGCTGCTGTGGAAACTGAATGCGGAATACCCTGTAAAAGGATGTGGTGTCTATCTATATGCCTCTCTCTTTCCCTCTCTATTGGTATCTCTGTTTTCTATCTTTATCTATCTTAATCTTCTATCTTTCAGCATGTCTCTCTTTCTATTTCCCTTTCTTCTTATTCTCCCTCTATTTCTGTTTCTATATCTATTTCTGTGCCTCTCTCTCTCTCTCTCTCTCCCTCTCTCTCTGTCTTCTGCTATTTATGATGATTCTCTACGTCTGTATCCCTCTGGCTCTGTTGCCTTTCTGTATATCTATCTCTGTCTATTTATCTGTCTTTATCATCAGTATGCCTTTTTATGTATCAATCTCTCTCTGTCCCTCACTCGATATATCAGTTTTTCTCACTCTGTGTTTATCAGGTTCTCTTTCTCCCTGCTCCTCTCTCTCTCTCTCTCTCTCTATATCTTTTTGTGTGTATGTCTTTCATCCAGCTTCTTTATCTATCTCTCTGTTTCTCTCTTCTCTCTGTCTCTGCCAAATAAATTTCTTTCTTTATTTTAGTTACAGAATTCTAAAATTGATTTCTTATCTACAACTAGGGCATCCTTCTCTTCTCCTTCTCTTTCTCTTCTAGGAATTCCTGCTGCGACTCCCTACTGCCTCACATCCAATTATGTCTCAGAGTATTTCCTTTTCAATTCAAGCTTCAACTAATACCAATTTCTCACTACTCTTGCCCTTAAATACCCACACTTAAATATATATGTGTATATATATATTTTCATATATTTTCCCATTTATCGCCGAGTCACGCTGAGCTATTCAAGGAAAACCACAAACATTTTTTATATTTTATATAGATGAGAAAATGCATTTTTGAGTGTCAGCCAGCGCAGTGGCAGGCAGCACATGGCTCTGGTAAATTTGCATCCATAAAATTGCAGCTAACAAAATGAATGCAAATTGTCTTAGCAACAATTTGGCCGACGCCGAAGCCGAAGTCGAAGACAATGTGAGTGCATGTCAAGTTATGGTCGGACTGTATCTTTAGCTACATAATTGATGACTAACCGCAATGGCTGCGATGGCCGGGCTTTGGTTTAGTTCGGTAGCCAAGTTAGTCTACGGCTCTATACAAATTGCATGCCTAAGTCATAATGCCAGCTTACGCAAGGGCAGGTAAATGGGAATGCGAATGGGAATGGGACTGGAGCTGGAGCTGGGACTGGGACTGGGACTGGACATGAGCTGAGACGCGAATCGGAGAGTGCGGCCGGGCTACTGGCGACCGGGTAGCGCAGTCACAAAATGCAATTTTAGCTTTCAATTGGCCATGGAAGCGCTGCAGCACCAGCCCAGACCAGGCCAGGCCAGCGACAGAGCCAGTCAACCAAGCAGCCAGCTAACCAAACTGGCCAAAGCTGTTGTTGCACTTCTCTCACTCGCCTTTTTTTTTTCTTTTTGGCTTGGGTCATTTTTGTTGATGCACTGCATTCGTTTGCAGCACAAAGGCAACGATAACTTCGCATTACATTAGTATATTTGCAACTATAGAGATATATATGTATGCGTGTGTGTGTGTGTGTGTGTGGGAAAGACACAGTTCAGCAGACAATGGGGAGAGAGAGAAAAAAAAAAGAACTGGTTTGTGCGCTCGCTCCTTGTTGCAACAATTGCAACAGTTGCTGCAGCGTTTGCTACTTTTATTTATTATTTGCCAAAAAGACAAAATCAATACAGATATATATATTTATATATATGTGTATATATATGTTTGTGTGTGGGTGCCAGTGTCCAAGTTTGAATGGCTGCCATTTTGTTTGTCCCCTCGTTTTGTTTTTTCTTTTGGTCTGGTCTGGTCTCATATGCGAACCGGGCACAACTTTACATTTAGCTGTCAACAAAAGGCCAACAAACTGCAGTAAATGCATTTCAATGCAAATAAATGCAAACTTTTGCGACTGCTTTTCCTGCTGCCAAGATGAGAGCACTCTCCGCCTCTCATCCATCTGCCCTCCGGCTAGCTGCTTGTGGTTATTTTCTTTATTATCAAATTGTCCTGCGTTGTCCATTTGCCTCAATTTGGGTCAGCGCTGCCACGTGCCAGCGTTCGCCAGTAAATAAATCACTTTCCCCACAAGTATCAATCTCAGACTTTTCAGACACACACAAACACACTCGCACACACACACACACACACACACACTAGGCTGTTCCTTTCTGGTTCTGAATGCTCGGTTCATCAGCATCAACGTCTTTGACTGAGCAAAAAGAAAGCAGGCAAAGCGAATGTCGCGGCGTCTGACACTGAAATGCGGATACAATAAAAGTTTATTATACCCTGTAAGCTGAACAATGAAAGGGGGATATTAGCGGAGCTTGTAACTACATGATTATGTTAGATTATAGACCGATTGAGTTATATCTGTGGGTAGGCTTGATTTTGTTTCGCATTCTAGTGCTATCGATAGCGAACATAATTCCTATCCATACCTATAATATTGTGCATTATTTATTAAAACGCTAATGCATTTTATTTCGCACTATTGATAATGGACTCTATTAGGCCAATGTCTTAAATGTTAATATCGATAAATATCGATATATGTTATCGATTAAGACACCTTTTACTGCATAGCCCAAATCATATTTCATAATAATATTTTCAATCAAGTAATCTACTAAACAAGAGTAGACCACATATGGCTCATCTTCAACCACAAGTTACAGAGCATCCTCCAGTGGATCACTTTCAGCTCTAGCACTTTAGCTTGTATTCTTTTTCTATATATCGCGTACTTTCTAAGTGCACCCTGTGGAGCAATCACTCGATCCAGCAGCAGCAACAGCCGCGTACAGCGGTGAAAGCAAGAAGCAAAAGCCATCAAGAATATTGAATGGAGTTGGAAGGTTGCGCCGAGAAGTGCACGAAAATGTTGCCGAAAAGGCGGGCCACGCATTAATGGCAGCTGCTGTTGCTCAGGACTCGGCTTCTTTGTCATCCTTGTTGCTGATGTTGTTGTTGGCAAGACCCGACCGACACACGCATCTATAAAAGTTTATTAAATTTACAAGGAACTTTTATGCAGTTACTTTTTGACATGCTTTCTTTGCCTTTTGCCTTTCATTCATGCCTCGGCTGAGCCATAAAATTGACAACGACTATGTAAATATGCCACACACACACACAGAGAGAGAGAGAGAGAGAGATTGTAAGGGAAAGGACGCTATGTCCTGTATGCAGGATTTTCAATTTAAATGAACTTGCCGACGAGCGTTTTATTTTCTTACGTATTCAATAATTTTGCCAGCTTATTGTTTGTGTATGTTTTGCCAGCTCATATGGAAAATTACAGCGGCAATGGCAAATGCATAAGATATGCAAATAAAAGATTGAAATGAAACGAATAAAGCAACAGCAAAAGCAACAGCAACAACAACAGCAACACGAATATGACATTGAAATAAAGCGCGCAACTTGTCACAAGTCACAATTTGCGGTTTATTTTTGAGAATTTTACGTAAAGCGGCTGAACTGGCCCTGGAGCTGGGACTGGTGCGGAGGGTAGGCGCTGGGGCCAGCAATTTTGAGTCTGAGTCTGAGTCGGAGTCTGAGCCGTTATCATGTCGCCAGTGAAAGGAAGTTGACCTCTAAAGTTTAATGCATTTAAATAAATCTCGCATGAAAAAAATATGCATTAAGCCGAATCTGAAAGCGAAAACAACGCACACAGACGCACGCAGAAAAGCGTGCGTAAAGATCAGTGTTGCACAGCTGGCCGTTTTAAATGCCAATTCTAGCTGTTTTTCTTTGGAGAATGACTAAAGTTGTTTCTAGCTTTTTTTTTAATTTTTTAAAATTATATTATATAATTCTTAAAAAATTTTAAACTAAATAAAAATAGTAAACAAATTATTATATTTTCCTTATATATATATATATGTATATAAAGACTCTAAAAAAGGAAAATTTAGCTTAACTAAATCTGTTACTTAACTTTTCTGCAAGTGAATGCCAAAGTAAAAGGAATTTTATCACATGTTTTTCATGCTTTATTTTTTACCCTCCAATTTAATTACAGCCTTGTAATATATCTCTCAAAAAAACAGTTACTTTCTTAAAATGTCCCGCTTTTTGCTCAATTTTAGCCTTTTTTCGCTAGTTTTTTATAGCTTATTAACAGCGACTTCCACTCACGCACGACAAGGCACGACACGACTCGGGTGAATGTTTTTGTTTTTTCTTACTTCTCTTGACGCTGTTCGAAAACTACATTTAAATTTTTTGCAATTTTTAGTCAACGGCAATTAAATTGGCGACGCGTGCAGCCGGGTCATAAAATGAAATAAAAAGGTAAAAAAAGAGAGAAAAAATAAATATCTGTATAAAAATAACTAGAAACTGGTTTAGAGCTGACTCAGTTTTACGCTGAACCGGTATCGAACTTTGGCTTTAACTTTAACTGTAATGGTAATGGTTATGTTAACCATATGCCAAGTATCTTACGCTGTCTCCCTCTCTGTCTGTCTCTCTATCGCTGTCTCTATCTCTCTCTCTATCTCCGAGTAATAGTTTTCAATTGTTAAATTTCTATTTGCTGCTGCTTTCCCGTAGCCAAGTCAAATATTAAGCCCTAACTTTGCATATAGATTATTTGGCCTGGCCAGCATCCGCTGACCTTGGGCGACAGTTACTTTTATATATATATATATATATGTATATGTCTATGTGTGTGTGCGTTATCGAGTGCCATCACACTTCCGTTGCTTTGTGGCCAGACAGAATATATCCAAGTCTTTGTTAACTGTCAGAGTTCAGGCCCTTAGACATGGCCTCAATTATGCCTGCGTGAGTGTGTGCGCTATATCAAATGACATGCCGAACGAACACCTGCCCTGCTGGCTACCATTACGCATTTCTCGGTATCATATTTCATTCACTCGGCTATTATGTATCGACAGCCCTGGCATGGCAGTATCTATATCGATGTAGCTGTCGCTCTGTTATTTGCCAAATAGATCAAAAATTATGCGCGCAATTAAGTTCAATTTTCAATAGCCAAACCACCAATGTGCATATTCGTTGAGCTGTCAAAATGAATTTCAGCTTTTTTTTCTATTTCTCGTTTTTCCTTTTGCACTAATTGTCGTTAATGAACAAATTATTGTACGAAGCATGAGGCCAGACAGCAACAAAAATAGCACAAATAGAAGCAAAAAAATCGAAAATAAATGGCAAATAAGAGCAAGCAAAATCACTCGAAATGTCAATCAAAATTTGATCAATGAGCTGAGCCGAGTTGAGCCAAGCTGAGCTGAGTTCAGTTTCGATTTCGCTTTGAAACTTTTGTCTAGGCTAGATTAAGAGTGTCTCTGTGAGCTTGTGTGGCTGTGTGTGTGTGTGGCAAGGCTGTTTGACGCCTCTAATTGAGTGATGTAATGCAAATTACTTTCAATTTTTGATTTATGCAACGAGAATAGCCAGCAAAATAGTTGCTAAACACCATTTAAGGCTAACCTTTACAAAAATTTCAATTACGCTTTATATAACAGGGCTTACATGTCGTATGATTAATTAAGGCCTCTGTGACATGGAAAATAAAAAAAAACACACACACACACAAAATAATTGTTATGCGCCTATAAAAAAATACCGTTTATTACACACTTTGACCTTTGTTATGAATTTTTTGTAAGACCTTTTGCCAGGCAACTGGTTTGCGTTTTCGTTCCACACTTTGTCATTAGTTTAAGCAAATATGTGAGGAAAAAACTGAAATATTGTAAATGTGCCTACTGCTAATTTGTATTTGCATAAATTAAAATGTAATTATAAAAGTGCAGCAGCAGCAGCAGCAACGACAGCAAACGGAAATGATTTATGCATGAAATAAGCACAAAGATATGGCTACAATAAACCAAATGGCGCACTCTTACTATATATATATATATATATATATATATATATATATATATATATATATATATATATATATATATATCCTCATACACACATCTACATTTCTGCCATTTATAATAAAATATATTTTGTTTACATTAATAATTGCTGCAAATAAATTAACAAGTTATTACAACGCAAAAAATACATCGACCATTTTGTAATAAATTGCATAAAAAAAATCGTCAAAAATCATAAATAAAATGCTGCAAGAAAAATATCGAATGTTAAATGCTCTTGTCTAAAAAATACATTTGAAGGCATAATTGTTTTTCTACACCTATGAAGTATATAGTTTCTTGTTAATATATAATGCAGTCGTAACGTGCAAAAACTATTGTCAAAAATCAAATTTTTATAGACTTTTATATATAATAAAGAATCTAGTTTTTAAATAAATACGTAAATAAAGTATCAGCTAGCTGATTTATGGCTCATATGGAACAATCTTTAATGTTTCTATTCAATCTCAGCCTCAATTTAAACAGTTTTGAAGGCAATTTAACCCTTCTGCCCAGTCGCACAGCTAAACAAGCTTTGCTCATAAAACTATCTCTTCAATTACCAATTGAATTTGCATAGAAACGTAGCCAATAAAGAATTAACATCCTTTAAACACTTCAGTGGATTAAGTGACGGCAAAAGTGATAAACTCTCGCAGCGAGTGTGTATGAAAAACTTTAACAGTCGCCCTTTTAATTTTAAATATTTAACTTTTAATTGTTGGCAATCAATTTTGAGTGCGCTGCGCTGCGCGTCCATGGTGTAAAATATATCAAAAATAGTTACGATTATTTTTTTTTTGTTTTACGCCCGAGTGCCCCGAATCATTTATCAAAAAATTATTTTCGTGTGTCAAAAGCGAATAAAAAGCATTTAAATTGTTGTTGCATGAACTCATTTTAGAAAGTGAGCTGGAATTGAAGTTAAAACTGAAACTGGAAGCTCATCGATTCGCGCTGTAATAAATATATATTTAAAGATTTATATATGTATCTTTTTATGAGCCACGATTGCGGCTACTGTGTGCCAAAATGAAATTGAAAACAGAGCTGAATTGAATCGAAATGAATTTCAAGAACGCACTTAATACTCGAATCGAATCAAAATATAAATAGCACTCGAACAATTTGATTTGTTTATTTATGGCACAATTTGCTCAATCATGGCCGAAACGGATTTTCTGTCTAGTCATAGCCAAAGTCCTACGCACATACTTTCATTTCTAATTATTGTGATATTCGTTAAGTGATCTTTAACTCCAAAGCAGGGCCAACTGAGGCCTGGGGGCGAACTTTCAGCTAGTTGTTGTCTTAGTCATAAATACTGAGAAGGTCTTTCATTTACTCACATGGCGGCGACGCGTGCTTTTCGCATTTAATGAGACTTGCTTTATTCTCTAGGCTCTATGCAAAGTTCAAACTACTTAAGACAATTATTTCCGGCACTTTTCCTGTAGCATTAGACTAAAGAAAACTGGAGCACAGTTGACGCGTGTTGCTGATTTGCGACGTACACAGAGCGAAAAAAATGAGCACGAAGTTGCTCGTACTTAAAACTCCATTAGTTGAGGAAGTTTAAAAAAAATTAGAAAAAAGTAAAATAATATATAGAGAAGATATAAAATTAGTGGTAAATATTTGAAGTTCTATACTATACAAATAGTTGACAGTCCATTAGAAACGTGTCAAGGCAAGTAAAATTTGACTTTTGGCAACTGAAAGTCAACGTCAACTCTCCCTGCTAGAACACTCTCACTTATTTCTCGCTGTGTAGCTGGTTCTGGTAATTTGCCCGAGTGCTGCACTAAGTTTCACAGCAAATCGCTGTATAATTCAAATTAGAAACAATTACTCGCTCGGAACTTGTCAAGTTAAAGTTAGTGGGGCAAATGTTGGAGTCGAGTGAAGTTCAACCTTATTTTTTTTTGGCTAGCCCCAGTGACCTGAAAAGCTAGCTGGCAGAGAAATTGCCTCGACTTATATCACAGACAGGTATTTATTTATTTTAGCATACAGACGCGAATTGACGGTGAGTCAGGCAAATATGTAACGGCTCGGCAGGCGTATGAGCAATCGATGTGCTCTCTGGGTTCAATAACATGCAAGTGGAGCAACAGCAGCAGCAGCACTTAGTCTGCGACTGTTTACATTAAATGCTAATTTATTAATGATTTTTAAATGGCTTGCAACACTTTTCGCCTGCTCCACATTGGCCAATCCGGGCGACAATTGTGGCTGCTTTTAATTGCCAAGCATTTCGAAAGAGACGAGAGAGAGAAGGAGCTGGCGAAGGCGAAGATGAAGAAGAGAGAGAGAGAGAAAAAATAGCATTCTCATCCGGTTCGCGCGCCACCCCGCTGCCGCCAGCTTAAGGCAATTCATTAACGCTCCACATATGAAAAGAGACGCCAAACGTGTTCAAATCAAATCCAGCTCAGACTTTGGCTCAAAGAAAAAGTTGCTGTGCCAGTTTAGCAGCAGCAATTGCAGCGCCGACTACTCGTTTTGTACTCACAGTCTGACCACAGTCTGACAGCCAGTCTCTGTCTACGTATGTGTGTCTGTGCCTTGGTGCTGCTTTAATTATTTAATGTTGCACCCATTTGCATGGGGCAGCCGCCTCTCGCCGCCGATTTGCATCAGCATGTGATACGCGAGCCACGATACGGCCACGGCCACGCCCACGCACACCCACAAGCACACTAAGCCCTCCGCAGCTGCAGCCACAAGCTTAGCTGCACGAAACGTTAACTGTTGCGTGGCTTTGTCTTGTCTCTTACCTGCAAAGATACTTTTTAAGCTGCTCTACGTTTTAAGCTCATCTAAATATAGCTCAAGATTGTTTTTTCATGTTTTCTTTTTTTTTATAAAATTCATAAAATTTATTTGATATTTATTTCATTCTTATGCTATTATCTGTGGCTTTAAGCACTTCACGTCAGCTGAATATGCAAATGTTACACGAAACATGTAAAAGAACACATAAAAAAAGCGATTTAGATATATTCTCTTGGCTATGGCTTAGCGAAGATTAGGTGCTCTTACAGAATAAGCTGGAATATGTAACTATAGCAATATGAGACTATAGACTTTAAAGGCCATATTATAATAATAAAATATTCATGTATTCTGGAGCTCAGCTTCAGATTCAGCTATTATGGAATCGAGAAGATTCCCTGTATCCATTCATACTTCAACACTTGCTAAGGCAGTAATCAATCTAGTTATCTATCTGCCTATCCACCTATCGATTTACCAAACGCTCAATCTATCGATATACATATCGATAGGTATATCAACATTCCTATCGTTCCACTCATTGATCTCGCCAACAATATATCTATCGATATGCCGCCGATCTACCTAGCTATCTACCTATCTACCTATCTATATATCTATCTATCTACCTATCTATCTACCTAACTATCTACATATCTATCTACCTATTTATATACCTAACGATCTACAAATCGATCTACCTACTAATCTCAATAACGATCAGCCTCAAAAGTCTGATCTGAATCTAAAGCAAATCTGTGTCAAGTCGCGTAGTTTCTGATCAATCACACACTATAGTTATATACCCTAACGCCTGCTATGCCAAGCACTGGAATAACCTTTACACTGCCACCGCAAATAAAATCAAATTTTTATGAATCAGCTTTGAAAGAGATGTGAGGCGAGGCCAGCAGAGGCGAGACGAGGCGGGCCAGCCCGAGTGCGTGACTGACCAAGATACGCTCAGAGATGACGTAGCTGCTGTCTAGTTAGATTCCCCTGCCTTGCGCTGCGACACACCTCTAGCCAGCTTGACCACGTTGGCCCACGTTGTTTTTTGTTTTTTTTTTTTTTTTGGCCAACGTCAAAGACTGCAAACGGCTTTTAATAATTTATGCGTGGGCGGGAACAAAATACAAAAAGAAAATACCAAAACGACAACAAAGAGACGTAGAAGACGTCGACACACTGACATACACAAGCTGCTGAAAAATTAATGAAAATGCTGTACCAAATTGAAAACAATAACGGACAGAGATAGAAAGACAGAGAGAGATACAGAGAGAGAGAGAGAGAGAGAGAGGGATGGACCAAGAAAAAAATGCAGTTGACCAAATATGCGCAAATGTTGTGGTTGGACTTCAATGGAAGCTGTGAGACAGAGAGCGAGAGATAAAAATGAAGCTGAAACCGGGCCCATAGCAAAGGCAGAGGCCGTTGCTGACAATAATGTTAATGCTGATGATTGAGCTGAACACGATGATGAGCTTGGCGAAGAAGCCACAGTCAACAGCTTTGGTTAAAAAGAAAGAAACACAAACACAAGCTGCTTGAAAACTTGATGTAGGTCAACTATACATATATATCTATATATATATATATATATATATATATATATATATATATATATATATATATATATATATATTTAGTATACACAGCTTCTTCTTTTTTCTTCAGTGCTCTGACATCAACGTCAAAGTCGAGCTGGGCCTGGTCCGGTCTGCGTTGTGTTACTTTTTAGTTTATAGGCCATGTGGCATGCGGAAACTGGAGCTAAAACTGGAAGAAACAGAAACAGAAACCAAAGACGAAGCCAATGCACCCCCAATGGCCAATGGCCAATGGCCAATGACCATGATGAAGTTGATGATGCTGACGTTGATGGGGCTTCTCTTTCTTTTAGCTGCTCCTTCAACTTGGCTCCGCTCGTTTAATTGCACTGACCAAAACGAAAGCGACGGCTGCCGCTACAAAGTTCTGACAAGGCGCAGCCTTAGCAAAAATTGTTTACCATGCCCCTGAAATGCCGTCGCTGTTGCTCAAATTGGACCATGAACGTGATCAATTATGGTTCATTGTGGCGCATTTTTAAAATCAATAACAACAACAACAACAACAGCAACAAAATGTTGGCCAAGCCAAGCCGAACAATAAGACGGCCAGCCAAGAGTCAAGGCTACCCAAAGCTGACTTGATTTGAGTTATAGTATGGACTTTTATAAACAATAAAACAAACATAAAATACAATAAAAAAAACATACAACAACGAAACTAAGACTAAAAATAAATAATTAATAATAACTGTGTATAAGCCGCAACATATACGCAATTATGTCCAAGCGCACAAAAAATGCATAAAAAATCACATCAAAAAATTAATATCAATGTCAGCAGTTTTTCTTTTTTTGTTGTGTTGTTCAATTATTTGTGTCAAGTCATATGTCAAAAGTATGGCTATATATATAACTGGATTGTATTGAACTGCACTTGGGCCAAGACAATGGCCAAAGGCGGTAAACTGATCAATTTGCTGGCCTTTTTGACTGCCCTGCAACTGGCTTCCGCTTTTGGCTGACAATAGCTGCAAATGGCTCAGCGGTCAGTTGCTCAGCTGGACGGTAATTGATACGCCTTTGTGGGCATAATGGAGGTCAGCTACACTTGGAGAAAATGGAGTGAAGTAGTTAAGGGTGTGTTAAGATAAAATATCGACAAGTTCTGATGACAGACAAATGTTTAGTTAGATACAAAATTGATTTTTGGGATTTTTTAAGTGGAATAAAAATATTTAAATTATTTTTTTTTTATTATTTAATAAGGCTAGAATCAAAGCAGCTCTAACTGAAAAGTATTCTTAGCTAAAATCAAATAGAAAATAATTTTTTAGAAATCTATGAAGACTTCAAAACAGACTCAGCTCGAGTTTAAACTTACAACAAAACAAAAAAATTGATTTAAAAAAGTTTCAAAAAACTCTTTTCACCAGATTTAATAAGGCTCAAGTTCCCTTCACACCAATCAGCAAATAATTATGCCTTAAGAATATATAAAAATATGAATTAAACGAATAACAAGTTTAAGAAGTAAATCAAAATATTAAAACCTAAATAATCCAAGACTAGACCAAAACTTTAGCCATAATTCCACAAAATGAATTCCATCTCTGAGCAAATTTCAAGCAGACATTGGAAACTTTTAAACTGGCCTTTGACAACAAAATTTACACTTAATGGTCATGTCCAGCAAGTAATTCAATTCAATTCGTGTTGAATTTTATCACAATTTGCGGGCATTTCATATGGGCATCAGCTAGCTGTGGCTTAAAGAATAGCCCAATATATCAGCCAGCTGCTGGCCGTCTTTTGTTTAGTTCTCGGGGTTTTAATTTCGTTAATGGAATCGCTTTGTTGCTGGCTTTGGCTTCGGCTTTGGCTTTGGCTTTGTGCCCATTTGCAATTAAATGCATTAAAAGCCCAGCCATAAAAATGCGAAATACAAATAAAAATCATAATGTTTGTCCACTTAATGGCACGCGTCTATGCTAAGTGAAATGTTCTGCTGCCATTTCGAGGTTAATGTGCAATTCGGTTTACCGTTGCGGCCGATTATACGACAGGTTTGAACTTGCAATTACATAGATATAAATACAGATACAGAGATATATATGTATGTATATATTAGGCCATAATCGCATTGAAAGCGTTGGCAATTGCAACATTTCTCTTAGCTAATTGATGACGGCTTTCATATTGCTTTATACTCTGTATAAGCGGGTAGCTGAAGAGGGTATATTGAGATCGTGGATAGGTAAGGCAAGTTAAGATATAGAAATGAATATATAGAGTCAGATTTATATATAGATATAGAAGTGTACTCAAGTTAATATAGACTACAGGGTATAAATGTATATACTTTGCTTCTCTTAAGAAATAAAGCCAATTTTCAAGCTTAAGAATATACCGAACTTAAAGTTCCAGAAACTGTTTCCAGCTCAACAAACCAAGCCACATCTTTGCCACATCTGCGCGCTACAGCGTATCCCGTCGTCAGCCATTGCAAATTGGAGCCCTTTTACTATGCCATATATAAGCATCGTTGTTGTTTCAAGTTGTTTTGGGCCATAGCCAATGATATATAATTAGGCAGGCAAAAAGGCAAATTGGCTCGAATCGTGTCGGCTCGAACATTTTGAACTGCTGCGCGCTTTACAAATGAGCCCAAACATGAAGCATGAAAGCAATGCCACATTATGCTGCACGCCCCGGACAACTAATTTCGTAAGCGCCACACTTAATGCCGAGCGTAACTTATGGGCCGACATATAATAGTCTCCCCATATATGCATGTGTGTCGTGTGGCAGGGCTGGCTGGCTGGCTGGCAGGCCGTTGCACATTTGCTTTGCAAAGTTATTAGCGTGTTGAACGGCATCTTTTGCTTTTTATTTTTATTTTGATTTTACTCTCTTTTTCATTTTCATTAAAAGACATAAATTGTGCAGAAAAATGCAGAGAAGGATAGGTCTGGGGTCTGGTCTGGGTCGGGCTGCCTTGTGTCTGGCTGGGTCTGTGTCTCCGCCTCCGTCTCCGTCTCCTGCTCAGTCTCTGACTGTTTGTCCATGTCTGGCAGCCAAAGGCGTGTGTGTGAGTCTTGTTTTATTTGCAGCCTTTTGCGCTCTTATTTACGATTTTTTCCATTTTCATTTTCGTTCTGCACATACTTTTTGCCCCTTCACAGCTATTTTCCACGGCGCAATGCATTCATGGGCTGCGACGCAAAGCAGTTTGTATGAATGAAAGTTGCATGTGGGTCTGAATGCAAGCAAGTGAATGAATGACTGAATGAATGAATGAATGAATGAGTGAGTGAGCCAAATGCCACTCGCCGTCGCCCCTAGCCGAATGAAGGGACGCAGCAGCATTAAGAATGTCGCCGTCGCCGCACATTAAAACATTTTGAGGGGGCGTTTCAGCTAGCTAATGCAATGCAAATGCAGCACAAATGCAGCTGCTGCTGCTGCTGCAGCTGAAGTTGACAAAATAATCGCACTGGCAAACAACACTGTAGCTGACGGTACAAGCGGGCGTATACTTAACATTTGCAATTCTTTGCATTGCTGCAAAAGGGAAATTAGAAAAGTGCCCAAACGACAAATTGAAAGCGAAATGGAATACAAATAAAGAGAGAGTGACAGAGAGAGAGAGAGAGAGAGGGAGATGGAGAAGTAGAAACACTGCGTAGCAACACAAGCGCAAAATTGAATCTTTAATTCAGTTTTCAATTTTCAATCATTGCCTTAGTCTCAGCTGACGCTCGCTCGCTCGCTTGCTCTTCGTCCACTGCATTATTAAATTCTCAGCCATTGTCAAATAAAAATTCTTCAATTCTGTCAACCGTCTCTCAGATATGTACAAACCCTTTTTATTTTTTTTGCTTTCCAACTTCTTCAACTTTGAGAATTCCCGCTAAGCGCCCAGCCCCAATTTTCGCTTTTTCGTTTTCGCTTTCCTTTTTCACTGCACTCAAAGATAATAAACAAGTTGTGCGTGCTTGAATGGGAAGAGCTATGATGTGCTTGAAGATACCCTAGGAGAGGCAGAGATAGAGGACGTTTTAATATGTGAAGTCTTTGGAGCAACATAGGTTGAAGAATGACTGCTGAGAAGGCAAAGAAGTTTCAATTTGCTGATACATTTATATAACTTTATACAAATTATATTTATATATATATTTGAAATACTATAAAAACCATTTCTATATTTGACTTCAATTTTATTTCAATTGAAGTCCATACTCAATATTTTTAGATAGAAGCAAGAGACCAAGAAATACACATTCACTTTCAATGCCATCTATTGATATTCTCTCCATCTATATTCTCTCAGACTCATTTCCATTTAGCTACAGGGTATTCGTAATAATGCGCCAAACAATTTTTGCCGACGCTCTAAACTTTCATGTGCCGCCTCCAACATTGTCGTTGCTGTTGCTGCTGGTAACGCAGCCAACTTTTTGGTCGTGATCTTTCACTCGAACTGCGAGCCAGTGCGACCAACTGTCTGGTCTGGGGTCTGGGCAAACACGCGGCATTTAAATTAGCTGTCGTTGTGGGCGCCGCTCTCTACCTGTTGTTGTTGCTGCCATAGTAGTAGTTGTTGTTGTTGTTGCTGTCGCTTTTCTAATTGCTCGCTACGCACGTTCATGCGAGAGAGAGGCAGTCAGGCAATGATGGGCTGTACGGTCTAGGGTTCAGGGCCTGGGCCTGGGCCTGTGCCTGGTTTTCACTGCAGCTCACGCATAAATCTCGCAACTATGTCAATCGCATCAGAGTCACGTAATCTGTGTGACATTTTCAGCGAATCGTTAAAATTGGAAAATTTATCGGCCGTGCGTCAAATGCGCGCAGCTAGAGCTGCATATTTTATGCACAGCTCCGGCGGTCAGCTAAAGCTGCGCGGCTCAACTGTCACCTGGCTGGTTCATCATTAACACCTCACGGCCAGCGCAAAATAGCGAATGATTAATGTCAAAGTCGGGACAGCGAACAAAAATTGCAACAGGCAGGCAGACAGGCAGGCAGCCAGAGGCAGGGTCACATTTTGTGGCCAAATGGCCAACGGCGACACGAAATTTTGTAATTAAATTTTGATAGCGCGACTCATTATGTAAAAGCAAATTAAGAGCTACATTCTCTCTCGACGAGAGGAAAAAAAAACAATCGAAATACACAAAAATAAACATCTTTAGTTAAATTTCTCACACTCAACAGAAGCAGCAACAACAGCTGAGGAAACCAAACGCACAACAAAGCGATGATTGCGAAATGATCACAGCCAAAATAGGCTCCAAAGCCACGTGAATTGTCATGCATGTGGTTGGTTGTTGTTGCTCGTTGTTGTTGGTTGTTGTTGTTGCTTGTCATTTGTTGTCTTTTTGTTTTGGCTGCAACAACTCGAATCGTGTTCATTGCCAGCCTTTGTCACGCGTTGGAAACGTGAGAAGCAGATCTTGCAGCTTGGCTACAGCTGAGATATGAAAATTCTATGGTAATGATGAGCCAAGTATGTTGAACACGCTGTCATGTTGAGGCAATAAGATTAGTTACATATTTTTATATAATATATTTGAAAATTATTTGTTAAGTTGACAGTAAATTCTCATGCAAACTTCCTCCTGAGACTAGCCGGCAATTCAATATCCATTGGCAGTGTAGCAAATTAGGTAAAACTATTTAAGTTTTCACAGTTTTTGAGCTATTTATCTGTATTCAGACTCCTCCTTTCCATTCAAACTCGACCATATACATATATGAAACTTTAATACCAGTTAAAGACCTTCCGGCTGCATTAGATTTACTTTGTTTTATCATGAGATCAAGAAATATAATAAATATTTTAAAAATCCCCTGTAGAAACACAGCAAGCTATCGTTGTCAAGCGCAGCCAAAAGCCTTAACCTGGTCTCAGTATATAAATACATATATAGAAATACAAAGATAGTTCTCAGCAAGTGCAGCTTATATCTGCATCTGTTGTTCCTCTCATAATTCAATAAAAGGAAAACACTTGCAGCGCTTTAAGCTAACCTTGCACTATGACTTATCTCGGTATATGCAAACACACACACACACACACACACACGAGAAAAAAGCAGAAATTGTTTCTTTTGAGTTGCTGTTGCTGTTGTTGCTTGGCAAACAATTTGAAGTTGTGCGAAACTGGAAATTAAAAACGCTTAATATGCGCTTCCGGTGAGGGCGAAGCAGCAAAGGCAAGCGACAAAGGCAAAGCAATGGACTTTACATACATTCAAGCTATCAGCGCCATCAGCAACAGCAGCAACAGCAACAGCAGCAGCAACAGCAACAGCAGCAACAATAGCTGGCATAGAGCCGTCTTATATTGGGGGGTTTACGAGGTAGCCTTACGAGTGGGCTTTGGGTGTAGCATTTCAAGTTGATGTGCTTGTTTTGTTTGTCTTTTGTTTTTGGCGGCTGTTGTTGCTGTTCTTATTGTTGCTGTTGCTCGCTGTATAACCCTTTGCACGTTTTCTTTGCCCTGCCAGTTGTTGTTGTTGCTGCTGCTGTTGTTGTTGTTGTGTGCGTTGTTTTCAGCATTTGCGCTAAATGTTGTTTACTTTTCGTCATTGTGCGCGTTGCTGTTGTTGTTGCTAGTGTCGTTTTTCTTTTGTCGTTCTTGTTGCTGTTGCTGTTTTTGTGCTTCTTCTGATTTTTCTTTTTTTGCAACAATGTTGAGTGTTGGCTGGCGCTTAACATTCACCTACTTTTCACCTTTTCAAAGGCAGCAACAGCAGCACACAACGCCTGGCCGTGGCATCAAAGCGGACGCGCTGACTTCAAATGAAATTAGAAGTTGACGCAGTGCAACAGCAACAATAACAACGGCAAACAAACAATGCCAAATGCACGGGCTGAGCGGCAACGGCTTGAGATTCAGTCAGTACAAGAAAAACTCAGCGTTAAGTAGAAAGTTAATTAGGCTTAAATGTGCGAAAGACGACGCCAACGTCAACAACAACAAATCTGCTTGAAAAGCCAATTAAAAATTCTGCTGCCGCCGCCGCTGCCTTTGCTTCAGCTTCTGTTTGATTCTGCTTCTTCTTCTTCTTCATCATCTGCTAGCAGCTGAGACTTGTTAATTAATTTTTATGCATTTGGACAAATGTTCAATTCGAAAAGTTTTATATATATATATTTCTGCTGCTGTTGTTGTTGTTGTTGTTGGAAACAACAAAAAAAACTTTCGTTTCGCTTTTGGCAAAATAAAAGACAACAACAATAGAGCGAAAATTTCACTTAGCCTTAAGGCAACGCAGTTGACATTAATTGAGCCTATTAAACTGTGCGCTAATAAGTTCCAGAGCCAACTTATCGTATTGCCATTTCCCGTTTCCTTTAAGCCAACAACTGTTGGTTGTCGTTGCTGCTGTTGTTGTTGTTGTTATCGTGCTTGTCCGCCTGTCAGCTGGCCGAATCAGAACGATTAACACTTGGATTGTTTCCAGAGCGTGTGGCACATTAATAACGCCCCTTTGGCCACGGCCACTCTTGGACAATGTAAAAGACAAATGGAAAAGGAAATTAACGAATCCGAAATGCACTTTGTAGCTATTGTTTATATTCTGTTTGATGTATATATTATAATAGATATAAGCGAGGTGAGAGTTTAGAGAAGACTGACATAAAGATAATATAAGCATTGAAAGGCAAGCCAAGCATCTCTCTGCCCAAGTGAGAGTATCTCATATTAAATTCATATTTAGATTATTTTATATTTTATATTTTATATATTATATTTTATATTTTATATTTAACATTTTATATTTTATATTATATATTTTACATTTTATATTTTTTTATTTTTTATATTTTATGTTTTATATTTTATAGTTTAAATATATTAAATTTTATATTTTTTATTTTTTATTTTATGTTTTATATATTATATTTTAAACTTTATTTTTTAATGCTCTACATATCGTTAATTCATGGTAATTTTATTATCTTTCATATACTAATTTTTCATATATTATATTCTGGCTCATTATCAAGTCTAATTTCTAGTTATGACTGCAATTAGTATCAGCTAAGCTCACCATATAAAGCAAATTATTATAATATATGCCTCAAAAATAGCTAAGAAGTATAATTCTTATGGCCTTGCTAAACACAATACTTATTAACATATATATAAAAAAAAAAAAACTGTTTCGTGCTAGACAACAAATCAAGACATCTCGACATGCTAATTAAGAACTTACGATTTATGTGCATGAGATTGAGTGTGCCAGTGTGCGTGCGTTGCAAACCTCATGACTTGATTATTATGCCCCACAAAGCAAAAGGTAAACAAACGCTGGCTATGGTGCCCCAAAAGGTCGCCAGCCAATGTCCAACAGAGACAACTAATTTAGGGCTTAACTCTAATCAAAGTTGAGCAGCGGTAGCCAAAAGCCCCTAGCCCACAATGATTCCCACGGCACACACATGTGTGTGTGTGTGTCTTAAGCACGCATAAGTGTGTGCGTGCGCACAATTTAATGACAGCCAATGTGGCCGATGCTCAACTAGAAACTAAAACTAAAACTAAAATGGTAACATCAACAAAACCTCAAAACTCTGAACGCGTCAACATGCGGCAAGGGACAGCGTTGAAAATTTAGAGCAAATGATGAATCAAAGCTTGAATACTCTTAGAGAAAGATGAATTTGTATATACAATTATAATAAATATAATATATCTTTATAGGCATATATGAAACTTAGCTCAAGCGAAAGCGATTTTATAGTTTCTTCCTAGACTGCGCTATGCTCTATGATGTTGATCCTATCAAAAACTTATAGTCTAGCATTTTCAATGCTAGAATAAATCACAGTTTAGAGTACATAACAAACTCATTCAAACTATACCCTACTCCAACTACTCTCCTCTCCTCCAGCCAACAATCTCTGCTTCTCTTTCTCTCGCCAACTCCTCTCCTCATGCATTACACACATGCTGACCTAGCTTATATGCTGCCTTTGCCATAGGAAACTCCAATCCTCTATGCTGACCAGCAGCACCACCGCCACATATAGTTACAATTGGTGACTGGTGGCAACTTTTGATGTTGCATTCAATTTGCATGCTGCAGCCAGTGTTGCATAATTAAAATTTTTGGAAAATTAATTTCATAATTTTTGCAGACAGCTCTAGTTCTCTATCACATAAAACATGTTTTTATTTTTTGCTACTATTAACAGTTGTCGAAACAAAAGCCTTTGAATGTTGTTTGCTGACGATGATGATGATGATGGACCATTCCATTCCATTTCATGCCATGCCGTGCCATGCCGTGCCATGCCATGCCATTCCTATGCTGTATGTTGGTTCCTGTTGCTGGTTATTTTTATTATTTATGTGCATTTTGATGTGGATGGTCAGTTGTAGTTGTTTTATGTATACTTTTTTTTGTTAGTTACAATTTTGTTTTGTGAAAAATACAATTTTTCGTACCAGAGCCGAAAAAGTTTATATCGCAGAGGAGTGAAGTAGAGAGAGAGAGAGAGAGAGAGAGAGAGAGGTTCAGCTCTGGCAGTTACAATTTTTGCGTATTGTCGGTTATAAAATTGTAATGCCACAGCAGCTGACAAAAGTTTTGTGCATCAGCTGACTTTTGTACAGCAGAAGTTTTACTTATATAGAAATACTCTCTCTCTCTCTCTATCTTCGCTATATGTATGGCAAGCCAAGTCTAATTAGCTGCAAGTCTGCTCGACCATCAATTGAAATCGCTCAGCGTAGCACAGAAATTGCAGCCACATTTGTATCTTTTGCAGCTTTGCATCTTTGAGCTGTAACTGCGCACGACGAACGCCCATTAGGGCCGCTTCAATTTCCGCCTCACATATGGATATATACGTAATATGTGGATATATCTTCCGATTTACGTAGCGTAGCGCTGGTCTGCCTTAATGAGGCGTCTGCTGCTGACGTAATGCACGCACCAGGCAGACCATCTGCCCAGCACCAACCCCGCCCCGCCCGGCCCCCCTTCGGGCCAACTGCGCATTGTGTGTAAATTTGTTACCATTTTTTTCTTCGTAGTTGTTCAGTCTCTGCGTGTGTTTTGCTTGCCTCGCATTGCACATAAAAGGTAATTTCTAATTTGCTGGTGTTTTATTGTTTCTTGTGCGCAGTTTTATGGAGGTGCTGCCAGCTACAACAACAACAACAACAAGCAGCAAAAGCGCCGACTTATGCAACCGCTCGGATTTGGGCCCAGACCCAGGCAGCGATGCGGCAGAGGCAGCGACGCATGCGCTCAAATTACATGGCAGCTGCTGCCACTGCCGCTGAAGAGCTGGCTCCCTGCTCGTAAAAGCATAACGGCGTTCATTAATCATGCAATCCACGTCCAAACGTAACGAAAACCTAAACGTAAACGAGGCTAGAACCAAAAGCAGCAGCAGCAGCAGCAGCAAGAAAAACTCTTCCAATCGACAACTGTTGCCAATTAGCAGCAACATGCAAAGCGCATTTGCAAATGGCAACAGCAGCAGCCACGGGGTAGCAGCATCAGCTAGCAACAACAAAAAAACTGAAGCTAAAGACCGCTCGTTTTTTTTTCCCCGCTAGCCATAGATTTGTCTAAACAGCGCAGCTTACGATTAGATTATGAAGCCTGAACTCTTAGGGCCGATGAAATAGGGGCCATAGACAAACTTGATTGGCCAGCTAATTGGCATGAGGAAGGGCAAAAGGCACGCAAAGCCGGAAATGTGCTATAAGAAAGTTGTAGAAGAAACAATTGTTCAGTATATGCTAAATATATCTTCTATATCATTCATGATATATGCCTAACACTGGGTTTCATCTAGACTCTTCTTTATTCTTTTTAATACAAAACAAATTTGGGCTTAATATCATTTCAGCAAATATTTTGAAAGATTTTTTGAAAAATAGCTCAGATAAAAAGTTTGCTTAAAATAGGTTTAGGATAGCGCATCCAGCTTCAATTGTGTATATCTTGCTCAGTTTAGCTAGAGCAGCTGCCAAATCTTTTATCTATACCACAAAATTGATCTTCTTTAAGAAAAATCTTACTATAGGCAGATATCTAGCTTGCTGCTTGAAGGAAAAATCAAATATCAATCGTTCGCTTGCTCAATCAGCTCAAGCAGAGAACAAGGTCTGAGTCTTTTTCGATAAGTCTATATCATATTTTCATTACACTCAGCTATGTTGTAGGCAACAAATGTGAAAACCCTTATGTAATGAACAAAAAAGGGAAAATACTATTTGACTTCTGCCTGTTGTGTGCCTGAGACTTGAGCCTGTATCCAGGTGCTATTGCTCCAGATAATCACCTTTTCCTTTACCAGCTACAGCTACAGCTTAAAGGAGTGCATCTTTTTGTCAGAGATTCATATATACATTGACTGACCTGCCCTATATACATACATAATATCCCATCCCACCCACTTTTACCTGCCAAAAAAGTCTCAGAGCTCGCTCCAGCTACCTGGAACCCTTTATATTCTGGCTGTCAGTGCAGAAATTGCATCATTTGTTGAGTGACTCGCAACGCAAGTGTTTCTCAGTTAAATCCAGTCAATTGACGAAATAGTGAATAAACAAGTGAACAATGTCCGAGTTTGGCAGCCGAAGCAGTAGTAGAATCATGGAGTCCCTGGGCTACGCCCTGTACTTGCATCGCCAGGAGCTCAGGCGCCCGAAGCGCAGCCGTCGACTGATGCGCGTGGCCACCACCAAGCTGCAGCTGACCAACGAATTAATTTGGCAGCACCATTGCCAATGGCACATGGCGGAGCCCAGCTATCAGGAGCGCAGTGCTCTGGATCGCGAACGTAGATATCGCGATTTGCTCGAGCGCAACATGCAGCGGCAGCAGCTGAAGCAACAGCAATATAAACAGCAAAAGCTGCGGCACGCAACAGACGCCAAGTGCAGGCAACATTCAGTTTAAGATAGATTAGTCGCAGCGCCGTTTACGTTAAGATCCCGAGTCAAAGCGATATGCAATAAAGGCGCATAAATCATCAAAGAGCAACTGCTGCGGCTGCAACTTCAACTGCGGCTGCGGCAGCTCGATTGGTGTGAACGAAAAACACGCCAAAGTGTTTGGCTTCTGACACCGTCGACGTGCACCGGGGGGGCGACTTTTTCGGCCCGAGTGCGAAGAAACTGCAACAGCAACAGCAACTAACTGCACAGCCGCAGCCACTGCCACTGCCAGAGCCAGAGCCAGAGCTAGCGGAGGAACAAGAACAACAGCCGCAACTGGCAAGTTTTTCAATTTCCTGCAGCCATTACGCAGCGGAGAATAGAGCGGAGAGCGTGACACGATGAAAATGGAAACTTGGCACGATTAGACAGTAGAAACTTTAGCAATTAAGATAGTTTTAAATATATTTATAGAAATAATTAATATTGAATATCATTAAATAGAGAAAAAAAAAACTATATCAAAGCTGTTTTTTTTAATAGAAATATTTTAATATATCTTCTTTCTGTTGAAGATGGAAAAATAATGAATGTATAATGTGAGTTAATAGAGAAGCAATTTTCTTGGGACTTTTAGAAGACTGAACAGCTAAACAGACAGAGCTTAGTTTACCCTATGCCCATAGACTACTATGGGTAGCCTTCTGCATACTTCTTACTAGCGATAGATATAGAAACTCTATGATCTATTAGTGTATGGCACATATGACTATAGCTCTTCCTACAACAATCGCATATAGTTCATATCTTCTATATGCATATATAGCTATATCATCATATTTCCATAAATACTTCAAGCTTAGGCCTCTAATTATATATCGATTACTTACATATATCGTTCAAGCACTTCCATCTCTAGCAAGTACGTTTGATATATCAATATAATTGATATCTCTCTATATACCTACCTCTCTATTGATACACTTTCATAGTCAGTTCATATTACTCTATTTTTCACCTCAAGCCCCATCACGCACCCATCTCTTGCAAGTACTTTTTAGTGGTTGCACTCGGTTAGTCGGCAATTGCAACAGCTGCTCCGCTGGCCATTGACGTTTCGAGCGGTTCTCGCACGGGCTTTTTTCTCGCTTGATTTGTCACACACAGCCACGCAGCAACACACGCTCACGCACACACACACGCGTAGCGTACCCAACGGAAAAGTAAACCTGTCCGTCTGTCTCAGAACCGGTAACTGTTTTGCCAGGCGTTGCGGCGCTTTCTTTTTGCCCAAAGGTGCCTCTCATCTCGGCGCATTTGTATTTAGTTGCAATACCTTTGGACCACCCCCCCCCCTCCACCCACCCCTCCCTCATCTAATGCCACCTCATGACTTTGTCGCCTGTTTTGTGTTTGCTATTCTAAGTGCTGGTGGCTACCGAGTTTTCAGAGTTTCGTTTAGCTTTTCTTGCCACTCACTGCTCTCCATCTCTATCTGTTGGCATGCTGGTTATTTATGCGTCTTGTTGTCCCAATTCTGGGGAAGAAAAACAAATGCCAAGAAACTAAAAATATGCTGCTGTGTGTGCATGCGGTTTACCATCTTTAAAGTGTCTCTGGCAACTTTTTAATAAGCAGCACAGAAAACCAAACCAAAGAGAAGTGAGTGTTTAACGCTTACCTATCGATTGTTGGCCTTTAAATGCTGAAATGAGACGCAAACACAATAGAATTATTATATTGTTTATATATAAATATATTTTGTTTAAAAATTCAAAAATCAATATGGAATATTGCGCTGACAGCGTCAAACGCATAAAAGTCAACAATGGCCAGCCCGGGTGACATAAATTTAATGCTTTCAAAACAGCAACAACAAAAAATTACTATACGACCTGCGCGACAGCAGATAAAACATAATGCAAATATTATTGGAGATTTTTTTTCTCCTGTATTTAAAATATTTTTTTCAAATATTTATTTTCACAATATGTTTTTTTTTTTCTTTTTTGCTGTAATCATTGCAGGTCTAAAACAAACACAATTTTTTTTTTGTGCTGCGGTGAATGGTCGTCGCTCTATGCGATTCTCATGTCAGCCAGGTGCCGTCTCTGTCTGACATGCAGCATGCAATTTTGAAAGAAACAAAAACCGAGTTTTCCGAGTTGTGAAAGTCGAACGACGACTACCTTTCTAGGCAAGTTTCGAAAAGGCCTCTAAGTAGATGGTAAACAGCTCTTGAGCCGTGAACCTTTCCTACAGAAAGTTACAATCATTTTAATATAAGAATCTCAGCTTTTTACTGTGACCATTTAATTGAAAGTAATTAGAGAATGTTTTCGTTGCTGTACACCTTTCTAATGTACGCTCGGCTGGGCTGTAGCTGGCACCTGACTGTGCCCGTGACCGAGTGTCAGTTAACACTCGACACGACCTCAACCAGCGCAAGCCCATTCGGGCATAGAACAATGCCAGACCATTTTACTCGCTCTATATATATATGTATAATAAATAAATATATATGTATGTATGTATAGGGATATTTTTCGCACTTGAGTTTTTGTATAGTGTTGCATTGGAAATTTGTGTGCGTGTCAGCAGCAGCTGCTAAGCAAAGCAAAAACAAAAGCGACAACTGTAATAATAGCAACAATAACAGCTAACAAACAACAGTGTACAAACAAGCAACAACAATACTTTTTATTGCTGGCCAAAAGGAAAGCGGCGGTTGCTCGGTGGGTGGCTGGGTGGTTTGGGTGGTGCCACAAAACACAAATAAACAATTGCAATTGTGAGCTGGTTGTAATTCGGTGAGCGGCTAAATCGCCTGTAAATACTTTTGTACAAGTTAACAGTTATAAATGGGCTTTTTATGAGTTGTGTGTGTGTGTGTATGGCTGAGGGTGTGTGCGACAATATTTCAAGAGGAAGCTGAGTGTGCGGCACTCGAGCGTTGTAATATCAAATAAATGGCATTTGCCAAGCAGCAATGGCTATCCCCATAGATAACACTGAGCAGCTCCGCATTTCTCATGTTACAACAACAATTTCAAATTGACAGCGGACAGAACGTACAGTGAGCACTGGCCATTGATGCATACACTTAGAAAAACAACAAATAAACAAACAACAATAACAATAATAATAAAAATAAATAATGAGCTGAAGGGTAAAGCAAAAGTGGTGCAAGTGCGGGAGTAATTAAGGGAATTCTATGAATTTTGAAAGAGATATGAGCTTAGAAATCTTTTTTTTTTTAATATTTACCATAAAAGAAATTATTTTTTAGACTTTAACGTAGACTTGAAATATTTAATGCTTAATTTAAAATATTTTTAATAATATTGAAATATTTATTTTCATTAGATTTAACTTTATTTTAAGCCAAAATAATTTTTGATAATATTAATTTAATTTTTAAACTAAAATTATCTTTTTTGAGTATTTTTTGTATTTTTTTAGTTTTTAGTATTTTTTAATAGTTTTCTATTATTTTAGTATTTTTAATAGTTTTCTAAAGAACTTTTCGAGCTTAGCTCAAGCATGTTGCTTTTTTAAGGCCAATATTTTCACCTAAAATATTTTTAGATTTACCCTGCATCATTTACACTTAAAGCCAACTATGCTTATGCTTAATTTAAGCCAGCAAAAGTTTGTAGCCTTTTTTCATCCACCAATGCCAATCTCTATTTACATTGATCCCAACTTAGCTGCAGCACAAAGCCAAGAGCTGAGCTCAATGCCGTTTGCATTCGAGTTTAGAATATTGTTTTTCTCCGCCTGTACAGAGAACGAGAGCTGGCTCGAGGGAAATGCTATGCTCGGACTAGAAGTGAAGTAAAACACTTTGCTTACGCCGCTACTCCACTCGCTTCTCTCTCTCTCTCTCACTCACTCTGTGGTCGTGGCTGTCAAGTGAAATCGTTCGTCCATGTCGAGCTGCAGCTCGACTTCAGCTTTTGCTTCATCTTTGGCACCAGCTGCTGCTGCTGTTGCTCTGGGCTTGGCTTGTCTGCCAGTTGTCTGGCCAAGTGTCCGTGTTTGTTATTGTTACGATTTATGGTATACGCACATAGATCATCATAGTGTGGCATGAGCTCGGCGGCTCACCTGCAGCTCACTTCATTTTCAGCTTGTAAGTTTGTTGGAGGGGATTTTCTATTGATTTTCTCGTTTTGCTTGGCCATGTTTTCTATTTGCTGTCCATAATAATGCTATGCAATGGAAATCATAAAAGTCAACAGCAACAACATTTACAGCTGGCCATGGCCATATAATACAGTTAGCTGATGTTGCCTGCTGTTGCTGCTGCCGTTGCATTTGCCGGCTTCATTAGGAAAATTTTGCGCTTTCGTCTGCAGAAATGAAACACAGCATCATGTTTATAATTGTGCTCGTAATGAGCTTGACGCTGCATTTGGCCGCCAACGTCTGGACAGGTGAAAGAGAGACAACCCGCTGGCCAAAAACTTAACAATTTTTGGCTGCTGCCCTGTGGGTGGGCGGCACGGCCAGTTAGGACCATTAAAATATTTGTTGCACTTTGTTTCTCGTCCTCTCTCTGGGTGTCTCTTTGAACATGCAGTGAAAGCGGTAAAAAGTGGACAAAGCTAACATGCAAAACTTTGCATGAATAAGCAAAGCGACTGACAAAATACATTCGAAATGGAGGGCGAGACACGCCCTTATTTTTTTTGTGTATCTGTAACTCGCTGGCAGCAGAAATCAAAACTGCAACAGCGCAACAAAAGTAATGCAAAATTAAATGCAAAAAACAATCAACAAACAGCGAAAGGGATAGCCAGACAAAAAGTGAAAGAGACAACCAGACGGACGGACAGACAGCCGAGCAGGCAGAGCGGCAGACAGCAAATGTTGACAGCCGCAGAATGCAACAAGCAAATTTGCAGCAATATAAAAGCTGCACAAAAAAGGAGCAGTTGAACAGGGTATGACTTGTAGTTACCCTGTGAAAATAGTAAGCAAGTTTGAAAATACTTCACGAATCAATAAGAAACTTTTCTATTGTCTCAGAGGCTACATTATAATGCTTAACTTATTGCACTCTAAAGAATTTTCTCATCAATTTATATAGAGACTATAGTTAGCTACAAGAACATGCCGAATCTACATGCCAAAGTGCAACTGCTCAGCTCTTAAGTTCTCTTAGACCACAGCTTGATCTTGCTTTCTTACTTCTACTTCATGATGACCATGATCACTTCAAGTCCTAGTCATATCTCCATTCGATGATCACCTTCTTCCACCTCCTTAAACCCTTGCCAAAAGTCCAGTCTACCCACTTCGTCAAACATTTCCAATGGTTACAGGGCATATAGATATGCACAAAAAACAACAGTCAAATAAAAAACAAAACAAAAGCACACTGCACTACAAAAGCCAACAAATATTTATTATTACATTTACATGGTTACATGGCAATGCGCATTTCTTTTGTGTTGCGGCATTCAAATGCCCTAACATGATTTTAGCATTCGATCGCTTGATGCATGAGCTTCGATATACTCAGGTACATTCAGATATGGGACCGACCACATGCAGTTTTTTAGGTTGAACTCTAAATGCTATGCAAATCAGATGCCCAGCATACAGGCCCATCAACGGTTTGCGCAGAAATGTAAATGTCTCTTAATGTCAGTTAATGGCAGCAATCGGCCATAAAACCCAACCATAATCAAGTAGATGTAGCCGAAGAAGAAGATGAAGAAGAAGCAGAAACAGCAGAAGAAGCAACAGCTAAATGATCGGTTAGACTGCTGGCGATCAGGGATTCAACGAACTTCTCTCTCGGTTTAGCAAAATTAGATACAAAGCAGAGAACCTGTTCTGGGCTCATTAGTTAATAAAGCAAATGATGATATTTATAGCTGACTATGCGCTTTGATTAGCTCATCTAAAACAATGCAAATAAATATGCTGACGATTATGTCTAATATCAGTAAATAACTAAGTTAATATACATAGGAATTTTGATGGGAATTTAAAGGGTTTCTATTGAGAGATCTTAAGTACTTAACTGATTTGATATCTGCTTTATCTGCAGCTTGTTGTTTGACTTTCTGATTGATAAATTATACTTTAAATTAGCGTAAATTATACAATTTACATATTTTAAGAACTGTCGAACTTTCATTATACAAAATCTAAGAACTTTTCTGCTTTTATAGAAATGTAAAATATTTAAAAAAAATGTTACAAAAAATTAAAAAAAAAAATAATTAATAATCAAATTATGACAAATATACTACTCTTAGCTGATGTAATCAAAAAATTGATCTTTTATATTTTTTTAGCAATTTTTTGCAAATTTTTAAATGGAATAAAGAAGTCTTAAAGATTCGAGAAAATGCAGAAAGCAATAATAGAAAATGTATATATACATATTAATAGATATATAGCATATACATTTATATATCCATTCCATTTCCAGTCTCGAGAAAGAGCATTCAATGTCATATCATTGAGCTGCGACAAATTTTTCGTTAGATTACTCTTGCATTGATTTTACATGCTGTTGTCTGTTGTTGTTGTTGTTGTTGTTGGCTTTTCAATTTGTTGTTAAATGCAATAAAAGTGCATTTGGCATTTTATGCTGCAATCCATTGATTGAATGCGTCGCATCGCTTTACACGGAGATAGATAGAGAGAGAGACACAGCGAGAGTGTGAGACAGAGGCAGGTAGTGTAGTCTCCCTGACACACATATTTCAGCAGGGAGGCTGCACTGTGTCTGGCTTGTCCTTTCATTTGTGTATTGTTCTCTGCCCCCCCTCCCCCCCCTGCCGTCTGCCCTCTCTTCCCCTTAGCGTATGCGCAATTTTAATTATATTTTACGTCAATTGTAAAACGGGCGCAACAAGAAAACCATTTTTCATTTAATTAATTGAAAAATGTATGTGTGTGTGTGTGCGAGTGGAAATGCCAAAAATTGCATTGGAAGGGCGCAAAAAAACGGCAACGAAAAAGATAAAAATAAAAACAAGTAAGAAAACTCTAGTCGAGACCGCTCGACTAGGGTATACCCTGAACCCTGCGCAGAACCGCAATTCCAAACAATCTCCGTTTCTTTAATATACATAAGTTTATATATATGTTCATTACAAACAACACATACACACACACATACACAGGCGCAAGCACTCACAAGCGCAAATCGTTGCGTCAGCTGTTCTTTGGCTGCTGTTTGCATGGCAATGCTATGGGAAATTAAATGCTTAATAACTTTTTTTCTAGAGTAACGATTTTGATCAAACTTGTTGGGCGTGATCACGTCATCCATATATATGTATGTGCCAAAGCACAAGTCTCTAGTATTTGATATGCGGGAGTTACAAATTGGAGGCGAAGGGGGCGTGGCACCCAAAATTTAACAAAAACCGAAATTGCGTAAGACCCAAATAACACTAAATGCAAAATTTGAAGACTCTAGCTATAAAGATGAATTAGATAGAATTTTATAGCTTAATTTAGATTTTCGTTTTTAATCGATAACAATAAAACGATAACAGTTATCGAATTTCTGAAACAAACTCGATATGCGCGCCCTATACAGGGACCTACAAAAAAAATTTGAAGTCTCTAGCTATTGTAAGTTCTGAGATCGACGCGTTCATACATACGGACAGACGGACAGACGGACAGACGGACAGACGGACAGACAGACAGACAGACGGACAGGGCTAAATCGACTCGGCTTGTCTCCCTGATCAAGAATATATATACTTTATGGGGTCTGCCACGCCTCCTTCTGCCTGTTACATACATACGCCTTCCAACAAAAACATTATACCCTGATTACCCATTTTCAATGGGTTCAGGGTATAATAAAAGGTAACCATGGCAGGTCTTTGGCCAGATATAAGCACAGCGATAAGATGGCAACCCTTTCCCAAAATACTCACAAAGAGAAATAAGTAAAAAAAACCAAATTGTGCCCAAGACAAAGGCGAATGGCATATTTTTCGCAAAAGTTCATTACGCCCAAACGAAATGCGACGACATCGTCATAATAATTGTATGAATATCTTTCGACATTTGCTCGGTCGAGTCAACGCCCATTTTGCCGATTTTGCCAGAGTCATTTGGCTCGAGATTTCGATTTCGCAAGCCGCCAAACTCGCGACGCCCAGCCATGCAAATGAGTTGCGGCACAATCTGTAATTCACCAATTCATCTAATTCAACCTGCTAAAACAATGCCTTAGACTGAGAGAGCCCGGCCGTAAAGGGGGAAGGGAGAGAAACAATGGCTGCAGCAATCTTGTAAGCTTGCAACATATGCAGCAGCAGCGGCAACATATGCGCTGGTATCTGTTACAAGCCAGCTACACTGGAAGAAAAACAAATTTACCCAGGGCTAATGTGAATAGACTAGAATTTAGATGGAGCTGGTGGAGGTAGTGGCAGAATGGGATAGAAAGAGAAGCAGTCTTCACATGAGATATAGAAATGCCTCTATATAGACATGCGAAGAATATGTTGACGGAGGCAGAAAGAGAGAGAGAGAAAGAGCGAGAGAAAGAGAGAGAGGAAAGAGCGAGAGAAAGAGATATAGAAATAGAGAGAAAGATAGAGGGAAATATAAAAAGGATGCAGACAGATGGGGACACATGAAAATATTGAAAGACATGGGGGAAGAGAGAGATATAGAATAAGTAAACCCATTGATAAATCTGACAATGTTCGAGAGGAAAGCTGAGATCAAGATAGAAAGAATAACTGAAAGAGACAGAGTAGCAATATGAGCTAGAGAAACATAGTGAGAGAAAGAGAGCTACTAAAACCATCAATCTAGTATACCTAAGACACAGCTACACATGGACTAAAACAGTTTAGTATACAAATGTATAAACATATAAAGCTTCTGCTGATCAAATGTTAGATCTGCTTCACTTTAATGAATATTCATTCTACAACAAGATTAACAATCCCCAGATAAACTTCTGAGTAGAATGACCCAAGCTGAATTTATGGTCTGTTGTGCTCTGAGCTCCATATCAAGTTCATTCTTGAATATGCATAAGTTAGATATCCAAATTTATATATAATTATATAAGATATCTTCAAGAATTAGCTCTTCAATACTTGCATACTTAAAGCTAAAGTAAAACATCACTTCTTCCCACAAATTTCCCTCTAGCTTTAAGGAATTTGCGACCTTGTGCTCAATTTAATTCTATTCGCTGAGTGTAGGTTGATATATAGTTAAGCTCACACTTTGACCAGTCGCGCGTTACATTCTTGAGTGCATTTCTTGGCAAAGTGCATCGAGATCGAGCAGCAAACATTACAAGTTAATAAAACTTTTAAGCTTAGACACTGGATTGTTCTTGTAATCGTCGTTGTTGTTGTTGTTGTTGTTGTTGCAACTAGTTAGCCCTGCTTGTGCAGCCGGGTCCATTGCTCCAGTGGGACAGCTCTGATGGGGCTTCATAAATTCGTACTTGAGCGGCCAAGTGTGACGAACGAGATTACAGAAATCTTCTGGAGCAGATCCATTTTTCATAGCCGACAACTTTGCTAGCCAGCAGCGCGCATTGAGCTGTCTTCAAGCAACATTTGTATCTGTGTATCTGCGTATCTATGTATCTCTCTCTCTCTCTCTGTGTGTGTGTGTGTGTGCAACAAATTGCTCTTGTGTTAGCTATTTGCTGTCATAATAGCCCGCTGCCTTTTGTACCTTTTTTGCATTGTTGCTGCCATGCTTTGCTGCTCTAGTTATCGCACTTGCTGCTGTTGTTGGGTCTCTGTAATCGAACATCAAAATGCGAAAATGATATTCTTACTGCCTCGGCCATTGTTGACCAATAACGACAAAAGCTGTAGCGAGCAGGCAAAACAGAAGGCGAAACCTATTCAATTATTCTTTGCATATTGCAATCACACAAAGCGAGGGCTGTTTGTAAACTATGTGTGGCAGATGTGAGGAGGCATAACAATGGCAAACACAGTTTAAATGAATATTTTTGAATGAATATATGAAATATATTGTAATTTATATGATCGATAAATGTGATATTTATTTTGTAGTTACATTGAAATGCTATCGATATCAATCGGAATAGTGATAATGCTATTAAAAGGTAATTAAACATTGCTTGACACTAACTACGCTTTGCTTTCCATTTGCCAAACTATCGATATATACTATCGATAATTATAATAGCTAGTAATAATACGGTTTATTAGGTACAATAACCTATCAAATGAAGAAAATCCAAATTAACTCAACTCCTATCTTTATCGTTCAGCTCTCTTTACATACCATCCCGATAATCGATATGTATATTATCGATAACATGCATTGCTCAGCTTACCAACCAACTGCCCTACAAATTGCTTCACTAATGACATTCCTCGAACACCTTAAGTTTCCCACACGCAAACTCAGTCAACGCACCACTCTCAGCTGCACTTGCAAGGCTTCCCCCAGAGGCAGGCAGCATTACACTTTACAGTTTACAGGTTGAGTCATTTAGAGAACGCTTGTTAATAAATGTTTTGCACCCGAAATCGCTTGCACAAGTTATAGGCATAAATTACAGGCGAACAATCAAAATTATAACCAAAGGCGGAGATAATAAGATACAGAAAATATGTATAAACCGAGACAAAAAAAAGCAATTGTCACATAAAAAGTGAGTCTCACGTAACGGCTATAAATACGACAACAATGCCGAGCAGGTTAACGCTGCGTATGAGTTATATTCGGAGTGTTGTAATGCGGCGCGAAAAACGCGACAGCAACACAGAAAGCAACAACAAGCAGCAAACAACAACAATAACCACAATAAATAAAGTGTAACATATGCAAATGATGATGAGAAGAACCGCTGCGATATCGTTTGCTGTTCGCTGCTGACGACATTCGATGCAGTCCTTGGCTTGCCTCAAATGAATATGCAAAAATGACATGGGCGGGGGTGGGAGAGGCAGAGGCAGAGGCAGAGGCAGAAGGCGCTGGCAGCTCAGTCGATGACAGGCGATAACGATAACGATAGCACAGCACGTGCAGAGCAAACACAAAAAGGTCACAAGGAAGTGGGCTTTAGCTGACGTAGTCATACTCTCTTTATAGTCTGTCTGCTTGATTAAGGTGGGCTTTATGATAGTTTATGGATAATGAATGGCTGTAGGTAAAGGCTACAGATAGTGGCTGTAACTAAGTGGGGAATGGACTCAGCTATGGCAGAATCTGATAAATATTAATCTTTTTAACTACTAGAATATTGTGATAGAGTATTCCTAAGACACACATATGCCTTGCCCACACTCTACTATATAGAACATAGAAAAGTGCAAGCGACTGTAAAAGTAGAATCATTCGTAATTGTTTCGAATTTCGGTCTCGTTGCCAAAACTCAAGTTGGAAAACGAAACAACAAAAATAACTGAAAACTTTATCGAGCGTCATTTTGTCATCAAAGCAAGCAGCGAAGCTCGACACGCCCGCACAGGGCGACAATAAAACAAAAAGCAAGCAGCAGCAACGACGACGACAGCAGAAGTAGCAGCAGCGGCAGCAACAGACACGTCAACAACATGCGGCGACAACGACAGCGACAACAGCAAACCAACAGCAGCAGCAGCAGCAACTCGCTCATATTGTCAATTGTACAATTCCCAGGCAACACACACACACACACATCTATACACACACACTCACACACACATGTGGCTTGCAGAAAGTTTTTTAATAAAATTAAATTTAATGCTGCCAAATGCTCAGCGCTTGGTTTGTTCGGTTTCATTTTGCAGCAAATTGCATTACAGACGCCGGCAGCAGCAGCAGCAGCAGCAGCAACAAAAGCAAGAAGATAAACAGCAACAGTAACAACAACAACAACGACGACGCATGCAAATGAGCTACAAACGCCATGCAATGCATGCATAAAAAATGAAAACGCTTTAAATTGCAGCCTGCTGCCTGGTGCCTGGTGCCTGGTGCCTGGTGCCTGGTGCCAGCCACATGCCGCCTGCCATGCTCCACGCTCACTGCCGGAGTCAAACGGGCCGCAAGCAGCGCTTGGCATTAAATATCCATAAGTTGCGCCTGTTCTCTGCAAAACGCCTTGGCATAGGGCGACATTTTAGCCCGCCCTCGTGCAAATATGATTAAATATTGTAAATGCCAAAGCTATGAACACTCGCTGCACACAGTGCACACAAACCACCAACAGCACCAAACAGCAACAACTGCTGCAACATCAGTGAAGTAAGCCAGTTAGCCAGCACCACATTCACAGCTCGACAGACGGGGCAATCGGCATTTGTGGCCAACAACAAAAGCCCCACGCCCACAACAGCCTCCCGAAATGTGGCCAAGATGCTGAAAATATTAACTGCAAACTGTTGCCCGTTGAATACTCTGCCAGATGCTAGAGCAGACTTAAGCTACGGTGGTTTGGATGGGCATGTCAGACTGAATTTCTTCAAGACTGAAGTTCTTATACAAAACTATTATTATTTACCCCCAACATGCTGGCTCTCATCTAGCTCATATTCCTCACTAACTACTCCATTCAACATACCCCTTTTGGGCAGTGTACTCAAAGTGGTTTGCCACACCTTAAAGCCTTTTGTCGTTTAGCCTATGGCTGGGCACACTCTTTTCGTTGCAGTTGGCCAACCGCACGAAGTTCAGGTGGAAACCACAACTAAAATACCACATGCTGTATGCGCCCTTATGGCAGCCACAGCCTGGCTGGCCTCTCTCACAGAGTGCAATTATAGGGCCAAATTGCAGATATTCAGGGCGACGACACAGATTCTGTTTGCCATTCGACTTGATTTATTGGCCAGCCAGACTTTCTTATGGTCGGAAAGAAATCATTTTCCATTTGATTGCCAGCCAGACACCTTGAGGAAAATATTTTAATTATAACAAGTTTCAATATGGGTGTGGGCGTGGCATGAATGGAGGGGTTAGGGTGGGGGCAGACAGACCGAAATGTCGCTGCCACGCGAACCAATGAAAGACCACTAAAAAGTAATTGTAGTTAAATGTCAAAGCGACAATTGTTGCTGTTGCTGTTGCTGTTGCTGTCGTTGGCAACTGAAATGTTCATAAAGTGAATGGCACAAGCAATACAACAGTAACAGATACCACAGCAACAGCAACAACTGAAAGGTGGGTGTCAGGTCGCTTGGACGCTTGTTATATACCAAATACTCATTATAATCGTAGCAAGCGGGTATATACGCACTGTGAAACTGTATGTAATAGACAGACAGAGATAGCATCGTCAGTAGATATACTAACATACTAAGAAGAGACTATAACGTCCTCGGGTATACATACTTCTATACCAAGAATCATTAACAAGAACCAGAAAGTATATGAAGCATGCAGAAATTTCAATTTATCGATACATTTCGAGCTAAAAATCGATCATTTATAATATTAGGAGAGGCTTCCTAACTAGAAGTCATATCTCTATTGACATTTACCTTGATATAAACTCTTACAAAATATTCTTTAATATATACTTTCTTCAGTTCACCCAGCCTTAGCACACTAATTATTTAATCAAACTCTTTTTCACACTAAAACCAAAAGCCTTAACCATTTGTAGCCGCTTACAGAGTATTCCCCCGTCTGTCATTAAGGCCATTTCGTTTTGGCAATTGGTTCAAGTAATAGAGTGCTGTGGCTAAATGAGGCTTAGCTTGCAATGACCACGAGCGGACGTTGTTGGTCGCCGAGCAGAAGACGCAGACAAAGGTAGAACGGGAGAGTAATAGACACAGAGAGAGAGAGAGAGAGAGAGGGAGAGTAATAAGGGGCTAGAGGACAGGGCAACGGAATTCATATCAGCTGAAATTGTGTGACAAATCGACAAATTGCAGGCAATGTCAACGAGGCGGCACAGGTTCGTTACAGACGGGCCGAGTGTGGGGCAGTTGGAGGTTTGTAGACCTGTGCGACAGCTTGGGATCGCAATCTTCGAGCCAGACTAAATATGCTAATTATGCGTTAATAAGCAGTCGTTGCTCTGGCTCGGTGGCAACTGTTGTTGCTGCTGGTGCTGCTTTACGGGGCGTGACATGCGGGTTGCCTGTGTAACTGTTGCACGTATTTGCTGACTATGTATGACAGAATACACTTAGAGAACGGAGAATAATTGAGTGGAATGCAGAGCAATATTTGAATCAGAAAGCCTTTGTTTCTTTCAGTGCTAATTTTTGAGTGCCCAAACTTTTTTGACATTTTTTTCATGATGTATGACTCTCATACACTTGAAGAAAAGGAGCTAAAGTTGTATATTAAATACATAAAAATTGTCTGGAAAATTAAAATCAAATTAGGCTTTCATTTTCAAGCTTCTACAATAAAAAAAAACAGATTCAGCAGTAAATTTTAATCGAAGAATAATTATTTCAGCCATATGCACTCAGAAAAATGAGTTGCAGTTTGCTAACTTTTCTCTTATGTTAATAAATTCTAAATATAGAAAAACATTTTAGAAATCTTTTTTTTAATACTAGAAACCCACTTGAAACTTATTTCAGTATTTTCTAAAAATATGTCTACACGCATAAAATACTTATTTTAGTATCAATCATCTTTGTGCCATTAATCAATAAATTTATTAGCCTGTTTGGCATGCAAAACGGAAATTTGCAGCAATTTCTAGGCCAATTGCAATCAAGTTTTTCTGCAAGTGTATTCTAGTATATAGTATATATATAAATATATATAGCTGTATGTACTGTTAGTGGTTGGAGATAATTTGCTGGCCGGTTAGCTCTTTGCCATTTGCCATTTTGCCGCGCTGCGTTGTCGGCCCACAGAATCATTGCGAAAATTTGTTGCCTCGGGCCTTTTTAGCTTTAATTATGAACAATCAGTTGTGTTGCCAGAGCTCTACAGCTCTTGTATTTGTTATCGATTGTTATTGCTTTGATGGTGGCTGTTCTTGTTCTTGATGTTGTTGTAGGTTTTGTTGTTATTGTGGCTAGCTGCATGTCAATCAAAGGCGCTCAAGTCGTGATTTGATGATTTTGTTTCTGTTGCTTTTTGTTTTTAGCCCATTTGTCAAGCAGAATAGCTCTAAGCCAAACTGTCCTTCAATATGATATCGCAGGCGGGTCGTCGCTGTCTGACTTTTATAATGCCATGAAATGAAAACAAAGCATTTAATGATACATAAATACACGGCTTACGGCCAGATTTAGGCGTTGAGAGCTGTCCAATTGCGGAATCAATCAAATACAAAAAAAATTCTTGTCATTATTGTTGTTGTTGCTGTTGAATAAACTCATAAAGATTAATTAAAGATCCAGGCAAAGTTTTTACTTTTGCCCCTGGGGGTCGCAACGAGTTCAACAAGAATCTCAAGCAGCTCAAATATCTGTATTTATGTATGTTATATATATGTATGTCCGTATGCACATTTATAATCGAGTCAATTATTGTATCAAGCATGATGTTTGCAATTATTTTTTTAAGCGCTGGCGCCAGACTTCACTTTGGCTTGGCCCAAATGCCGTTTGCACTGGAAGCTCAAGTTTTATTACAACATTTCTGTTTTTCTTTTCTTTTTTTTTTTGGCCACAATAAATTTAACAATGTCACGTTATAAATTTTGCACAGCTCGCTGTTAACGTTGACTGCTCTTTATTTATATCGTGACTTTGTTTTTAGTTGCTAACTTTTATTTGGATACCCTAAGCTGGGGGTACTTGGATTTTCATAGAGCAAAAGTTAACTCTAGCTGTATGAATAGAGTTTGGGAGTTTGTTGAAAAGTTTTTATAGCAGTTTGCTATAGATTTTATGGGCTGCATTTCTTTATAGCACAATCAAAGCATAATCTGCTGACTTAATCTTCTATATATTAGTTTTTTGTATGCAATATTGTTGTAGATTTTTTAACGAGGTTTATATAAGTTTTATAAATAACGAGAAATATAAGAAATCTTTGGAAAATGTCATCTTAGCTCAATTTTTAAGCTGTTTCTAATATCCAGAAGGCAAAGCAATACTTTCTAATATGACATATCCTAGGAATATATTATCTAAGCATATTCTGTTGTCATATTTATTATCGCAGAATTTATAGAAATTTTTGTGGATAAGACTTGCTTCATTCTTTCATTTACATATCTCCAGACTTCAGGCTCTCGCTGCTTGCAGTTCTCATATACAATTTGTATCTATTAGCCCATCTCCTTTGCCCCACATAACTTTAGCTACATTTCTCTGTCCATAAGTGCATTCCACATTCGTCTATTCCACTGTAAACTTTGCTTTCTTGTTTTGCAGTGGGCTTAAATCAACTCTGATCTTTGCGCTCTCTTCGGCTGCTACTCGCTTTGGCTTTGGCTTTGGATTTGGCTTAATTTATGCAGCGAACTTGTTTCGGTTGCTGCTACAAGCACTCGCTGTTCAACATATATAAACCGATACATATATATATAAATATGTCTTTTATATATTTATATTTGATTAAATTTTTGTTGCGTTGCGTTTGTTAATTACATTTGCAATTTCTAATTAAGTTGTTGACCACCAAAAAAAAAATACACAAAGATATATATTTGCAACTGGTTGGCCGAGGGGCAGCGCCTCCCGCTCAATCTTCTCCTTTATGGCTTTGGCTCTGGCTCTGGCTGTGGCTTTTCAAAATTCATTTTTGCTCAGCTCTTTAGCCATTTACTTTTGTTCAATGCAAACGACTTTTTTCGTATTTCGTTTTGGCCAAGTCTCTAAAGTCTGAGAAGTTTGCATTTTGCCTTTGTGCGGCGTTTGCTGATTCAGCTACCAGGTTTTATACTTTTTTGTCTGGCTTAAAGCTTCTCTACCCGCCCCCCTCTCTCCCGCCGTCTCTTGCTGTGAATAGACCATCAAATTGACAAGTTTTGGAAAGCGTTTTCAATGCAGAATCTTATCGAAGTTGATTTATTTACTAAAATTTGCTTATGTACAATATTTATCTTTGGGCTAAACTCTCTCTCTCTCTGTCTCTCTCTCTTTCTATTGCTGCTTGGCCTCTTTGCGTAGCTTGGAGACTTTGTGTCGCAGTTTCCGCTTGAAGAGCAGCTCCCGATTGACCGCCTTTAGATCCTCCATGCTGCAGTTCTTGATGTTGCGCACCGTCTTCGAGATGAGCTCGTCCGTGAGCTCGATCTTGGTGCGGGACAGTCGCAGCTGACGTCGCTGGCGTCTGGCCAGCTCCTCGCGGTACAGAAACAAATGATACGTGACGGTGGGTTTCGATGTTTGCTTTTCCAGCTCCATGTCGATATGTTGTTGCTCGTTTGCGTGTTGTTCACAAAGTGTTGACACAGTTGTCATTCAGCTTGGCTTATATGCAACCGATCGAAGCTACCTGCCCGCGTCTACCTGTACCTGGGCGCACCTGAGCACCTGAGCGCCCAAGCGCCGGCTGTTTGGCCGGCAGGTCAGGCAACTGTAAATATTTGTGCCAAAATATTTCGTGGCTTAATCCGGCCTAATCCACTTGGGATACTCGCCAACCGTTTATGCTTACCGGTCATAATACGGACATCATCGCTGTGGCTATCCATATGCAAACACCAGCAGCTGCCGTGAATGCTGCCAAGCATGAACGAACCTGTCCCGGCAGAGGCCCGAGCGGACAGAAGAGGACGTTCGACGGCTTAGTTAATATGAGATGAAGAAGAGAGGGGCCAAGGCTTATGGCAGAGGAGGCTTCGAAGACTTTGTGTGGATTTGTTTGGGAATATCAAAGGGTTGTATAAAGGAGAGTGGCAGAGTTTGAGTAGATCGAGTGACTATATGATAAGGGTTCATTTGAAAAATTTCCTTTGAAATGTTATTATATGATATATATCATACTTTCTGTCATATACCATATATTCTGTCATATAACATATATTATGTCATATATCATATATTCTGTCACATATCATATATTGTGGCATATATCATATATTCTTTCATATATCATTAATTCTGCCATATACCATATATTGTGTCTTATATCATATATTCTGTCATATATCATATATTCTGCATATATCATATATTCTGTCATATATCATATATTTTGCCATATACAATATACTTCCTATATACGTTTCTCTATCTCTAGTTTCTCCCTCAATAACAAGCTTTTGCAGTCGTTATACTATTAGCCAAGCTCTTCAATTAACATGGCTTATAAATCAACTAACCAAGACTAACTGCAATGCAAGCCTAAGTTCGCCTAACGAGCATTCACTGTACCACCTAAGCGCACATAACTTGCACACATAACTTCTCATCTAAACATTGTGTACTCTCCCATCCTCCCTCTCCGTCCCTCTCTCCCCCTCTCTCTCACATTTTAACGCAACTTCTTTGTAAATTTGTTAAGTTTTCTTTGTTTCCTTTTGTGGTGACATTTCCACATATCTACATATGTATTTCCATGTGGTGGATGTTCTTTCAAGTCATTAGCATAGCGCTGCAGTCAACAAAATGTTCGAGAACTTGCACAGAATATTGGTTGAAAAATTCCTCTTGCCCTTGTTGCACTTAACAACTTCCAGGTAATTCATTAAGGTTTGCTTCATAATGAAATGTGCAAGTGGCCGTAGGCGACAGGGCAGAGGTCAGTGGGCAGAGGGCAGGGTGTAAAGTTCAGATAGAGAGAGAGAGCGAGAGAGAGAGTGAGGGAGAGCAAGAGCGAACATGCCGTGAGGCATTTGGTTTGGTCAGGTCACAAATGGCATAATCCTTTTATAATTGCGTCCAGTAGCGAGAATGTAGAAAAACAAAAGGATTTCGCAGCCAGGATTAAGAACTTGGGAAAGACCACGCGCCGGCTTAAGCAAATGCGTCGCATCAGCGTTTTACGAGCGGTTGACCGGAGCGTTGCCCGAAGGCAAAGGCAGGGCAAGGCGATGCGATGCGATGCGGTGCGCACACGTTTCGTTGCGCAGGTAGGCAAAGGTCAAAGCCAAAGGCGGACAGCATCGGCGAGCAAATGCTGCTCTTGACAGCTCACAGACAGCTTCCAATTCAACGCGCTCCAAACTCGACTCAATGGACTCAAGTCGGTTTGTGCATTCAAAATTTATCGCTCAGACAATCACAATTATAATCAAGTCAACAGCAGAAGAAAAAAATGATTGTTGATTAAGCAACGTCTCGCCTGCAGCTGCTGCCCCTGCCCCTGCTGCTGCTCTTTTCATAGATTTTCATGGATTTTCATTTACATTATCGGGGATTTGTGTGCTTTTTGTGGGTCATTCATCGTCTTCGTCGTTTACCGCTGCGACTCGCCTCGAGCGCCCTGCATTTAGCACCAGCACAAAAAATAAACCTAAGCAGAGCAGAGCGTCTTATAATATTTGTATTGGATACATACTTACATATGGGCTTTAACAAGGGCCAACGCAGCAGCAGTCGACACTCGATGAAGCCCATTAGCATAGCTTAAATATATGAGACAATATTTAACTGTTAATTGAAGAAACGCAAATACTCTAACAAACAAATCCAAAGGTGACTAATTGCAGATAGTTTGCTATCTGGGCATGGAAAAAGTTAAGTTTAGTTAAGAGCAGATGTTAAAGAAGGTATGAAAATCATTACAGAAAACAAATCTAACACAAAATATAAGTACTAATAATAAATATATTATAATATAATATGTAATAATATATAGTTTTAGTTGGATTATTGGAAAATCAGAAAGAACACACATTTTTGAAAAATAAGTGAATAATGGAATACGGAAGAGGAATATGTGTAGGAAATTGTTAAATATAGAAAATAAATAAATTTATAGATATATATTAATTGGAATACAAATTTATTTTTTGATAATTTTATTTATAAAACAATATTTATTTTTAATTTATTAATTTTCAAATTTAAATTTCATTTATAAAATATAATAAATATTCTATATAAATAATATATCAAATAAAATAGAAAAAAATAAAGGAAAGAAATAATATGAATTTAAAAATCAATTAAAAAAATTTAATACCTATAACCTACAATATTTTTGATATATTTTATTTGAAATTATATAATTTATTATCATTCATAAACCATTTTTCTACCTACATAAACCTAAATATTTCTAAAAATATTAAATATCTCTGCTAATCCGACTGCTTTTAGGCATGAAATGCACCCAACTGAGCTGCAAAACTCAACTCACCCGCCCTGCAGGGCATTCGAAATATAAAATATATATTTAAACGCTTAAGCGCCCTACTCGAACTTTCACTCCGAAGTGCTTAACGTGGGCTATATATACACACATATATATATATATATATATATATATATATATATATATATATCACATTGTTATAATTGTTACAGTTAACGTTGCTCACGTTTTTGTTGTTGTTATTGCAGGCTTAATGCAGCTGAGCATATTTGAAAAGAATTTTGACAACTCGCAGCGCTTAGCGCTTGAAGTGAAAGACAAACAATGAAGCAGCAGGAATTTTCACTTTTCTTTTCTTTATTTCTTTTCCATAGATATATATTTCGGCAAACATTTTAACATAATTAAGCTGAAATTTAGTTAAAATGCGCATTTAGAGCAGACTCCGCTGTCGGCCATCCACGGCTCAATTAAATTAAGTGAAAATTATAATCGTGCACAAGAGTAAATTTTAATTTCGATGCGGATGGCACAGGAGGGAAGTGGATCAGACGGCCAAAGCTTGGACTACATTTTGAGAAATTCTCGCTCATAAATAAATATTTAATAAGCACTTGTGCTAGTGCTAGTGCGAGGGTCAAGCGCACTGCGAATAAATTGTGTAAATTGTATAAATTGTATTTCTGCGAACAATTTAAGCATATTTATTAGGCCACGGGCAAGCAGTCAAGTGGATGAGGTGAAGAGTTAATAAAGCTAAGACCAGATTGAAGGGGTATGAAAAATATTTATAAAAATTAAATAGCTGAGATAAATGAATTTTTAAATATTTAAGCTTCGGCAGGATTGCCAAAGAATGTTTCAAAAATGAAGAATAATTCTATAGTCAAACTAAAGGAATTTGTAAAATTTATTGCTTTAGATATGGTTTAATGAATATGAAAATTCTTTAAGCATTGTATAGGCCATAGAGATGCTTGATGATATTTTGATAGACTCTTAGTCTCGGAGTCCCATCCAAAATACTTCAAATATGCATAGGTTTCATTATAAGTATATATCTACCGGGTATATGTTAAATAGCTCAACTTTTCAGCTCTACAACTGCATCCTAGAAATTTTCTTTCTGGAATTTTTCTTTAACATCTATCAACATATCTCATGTACCATAATACAGGGTATCTGCTGGTTGCTAACTCACACACTTTCACTTTTATTTCTCAATTCTGTGTATTTGTTTAAGCCGTGAATTTCTTACAGCGAGCGAGAGAAACATGTATTTATGCAAAGGTCAAGCCATAAATTTGTTGCTGCTGTGCAATAAACAAATCAAACTCAAACTCAACCCACACACACACACTCACACACATACACACCCACATCTCTACAGACAGTCGTAGCTTTGTGATTGCTGTCGAAACATTTAACAAGATTTGTAACAGACGTAAAATTGGGTTTTGCCCTGCACTAACAGCTGAGCAAGCCACAGATTTTTCGTTCGTCTTTGGTTGTAGCACAGGTAATTACGCGGACAGGTAAACAGGTAGCGCAAGCACCTCTCCACATATAAATAATCCTGGTAAAGTACGAAAGGACATCATTCACAGTTCAATCATCCAAGCAGTGACACCCCCGCCAGTCGACGAGCATCTCGCAAATTATGGAAAGCCAAAAGAATCAGAATCAACGTCACGGCGCTCGTCCCAGCGTTGGCTACTTGCTGTTCCAATATCAGAGCGAGCTGACCCGCCGACATGCGGAGCCCACCCGGCTCTCCCGCTGCAAGATACACATTATCGACGGGCTCGTCTCGCGGACCATACGCCAGCTCAAGTACTGCAGCGTCGAGGAGCTGCAGGCCTGCAAGCGGGGGCTCGTCTACAAGGAGCAGCTGCGAGACGAGCTGCGCACCATGCGCCGCAGAAAGCACAGCAATACCAGTTCCGGTTCCGGCTCCAGTTCCAGATCAAGTTCCGGTTCTAAATCCAGTTCCGGCCTTAGTACTAGGCCTAGTTCCAGTTCCGAGCTTAGTTCCAAGTCCGTCTCCACTTTGAGCAGCAGTTCCGTCGCAGCCACGCCACCACCAGTCAAGGCGCCCAGCACACCACCTAAGCCGCGCGTCTCACGCAACACAACGGTCACAATCTATGGACCCGAAATCTTTGTCTAACAAATTATTTATAATTTTAATTTTATTTTTTAATTTTCTGAGATTTCATTTAGATTTAATTTTTAGTCTTTTTGACAATTAAGTTCTGCATTAACTTCTAGCTTTAATAGATTGTACTTAATTGTTGACGATTAAAAATCAAAGAATTTTAAATTACAAATTGAATTGCATTTATTTAGTTCGGGGAGAATATGGGGCTTAACGACTATTGAATACCCTGACTGAAATGTTGAATAGGGCTTAAATACTCTGTTGAGTTAAGAAGAATTATTGGCCGACTTTCTGTATCCTTTTTTAGCATATTTTCTTTACACAAAATCCTTTTCAGAACTCCCTGTAATCAACTCCCTTGCCCGACTTTCAAGTACCCTAACCGAGCGCTCTCGCCAAATGTCATTTAGCCGCACTCTTTGGTATTGTTGTAGGAGTGGAAATTCCTGTTCTAAAAGCCAGTTTCGTCTAGGCTAAGCTAACTAACCAACTCAAAGCCAAAGCAAAAAAGCTAAATGTGTGCCGCACAGGCAAATGCCAGACAGAGACTAGTGCAAAGAGTTCCCACGAAGAATGAGTCGCAGCCTCTGCTTACGAATACAAAAATTGGCCAGCTTTGGCTTGAACCAACGACGTCCAATCGAGGCGGCCCGCAGACAGCAAAGAATGCGGCTTAAAGTTCAATCGTGCAGCAAGTGTTGTTGTTGTTGCTTTTTTGTCGGTTGCAAGAAACCACAATATGAAAATCGATTCAAGCTAACCAAACTGACAATCAAACGAGACTCCAACTGGGTTTTCATTTTGGGAAAATTATGATGCTCTGACTGACTGAATGCGATATGCAAATCAAACTGTCGCCAGAAAAAGAAAAAAGCAGAAATGTATTAATGGAATATATTAAAAGGGGGAAACTGACAGAAGATGGGAGAAAATAAAGATCTCGACTTCAGAATTGACAATTTGAAAAGACTTTAACTGCAGTTACAGCTACGGCTGGCTCTTCTACAGGTTCTTCCTGTAGCGCCGCTCGTCAATTAAATAATCAAACAGTTATATCCAGTCGAGCTACAGTTAACGCTCGCCAAGTGGAGCAGCGTAGCGTTGCAGCTGATATTTCTATGTAAAAGAGGTTTTTGATCGAACTTGAGTTTAAAAATATTTAAATTTACATAAAGTTAAAATTGACAAATTTTAAATTATAGTAATTAAAATTTAAATAAAATTAAATATTTAAAATAAAAAATATACATAAATATATGTATAAATCAAACTAAAACTAAATATAAAAATAATTAAAATAAAAAAAAAAAACACAACATGATCATGTTTTTATGGTACACATATTTTACTATCCATCTTTCATCGAGTTTTCGCTGCAGTTGCAGTTCTAGTTCAGCATAAATCTAACTCTCTTGCTCTTGGCATTTACATACCTCTTTTATTTCCATGTATTATTCCGCTAGTTTATGCTGAATGCTGTTGCTATTGTTGCTCTTGTTGTTGTTGTTGTGTTAGCTGTGAAAATTGGTTGCTTTCTATTTGAGCTTGTATTTTGTATATATTTTTGTGTATTTTGTGCAGAGAGTGGAATTATGAACACAATGTTAATAACATGGCAAACAGAACTTGTGCCGTTTTTATTTTTCTTTGAATTTTTTTTTATATTTATTTTTGAACACTTTTTTCGAGCACTTTTTAAGTGAAATTTCGCTGCACTTTGGTAGCACGCGCGGCGCTCGAGAACAACAACAACAATTGGTAATTAATATTTTAAGAGGCGAACCGAACCAAACTGAACTGAACGGAACGGAGCTGCACGCGCAGTGCAAATCGACTTTGGGCTTTTCGCCCAAAAATGCAATTGGTAACACGCACACAGGCACACACGCGTGGATAAATAAAAAATGCTAAGAGCCAGGCTTTATATTCCTTTTTTTTTCTTTTTTCTTTTTTCTTTTTGCTTTGTGCTTTCTTGTTGTTGCTTGTAAAACGTTCGTTCTTCGGCGAAGAAGAAGACGCTACGCAGCGAGTTTGAAGCGAGAGCTGCGCGATCAGACCGTTAAGCGCGGACGGTTCACTGACGAATGACCAAAAGTTTTCGGCTGCAGCTGAGCGCCAGCTTAGTTGTTCGAAAACAAGTTCGAAAGTGTCGCAGTTCGAAAGAGCGTCAGAGCGCCGATGAGCGCCAAGCCAAGCCAAGCCAAGCCAAGCGCGAGAGCTTCAGAGAGCGCGCGTCAATGATCTCAAGTTTGTGGCTTGAGTCTTTAGTTTAGAATTCTTTTTTTTTTCTTGCTCTCAGCATTTGATTTATTGTTTAACAATAACTGTTTATTGCATTGTGCGTTTTAGGTAGTTTTTGTTGTTGTCTTTTCTGCTTTTTTTGGGCAGCATCAAAGGCCTTTACAGTGGAGCTAGACAGAGCGGAAAACCGGACTGAATTGACACACATTTAACAACATTTGTTGTTCTTTAGGTGGCACTGAATGTTTTTGTATTTGTGAGCGATGACAGAAGCTACATGAATTTAAATACGTGTGAATATATTGATAAAATTTGTATTTACAGTTGCTCAAATACAGCTGTGTTGAAGCCAAGACTAAGAAAAAATTTTAAATAGTAAAAAAAAATTGTTGAATGATTTTTAAAGAATTAAAAAAATAGTAAATAGATTTTTTTCAATATTTTTTAGCTTGATGATTTTCTAAAAATGCTAAAGATAAAATTAAAATTTTAAAAATTAAAAAAATTAGCAAACAAATTTTTTAAAATATGCAACAAAAAACAAAATTTAAAATTGATATAAAAAAAAATATATTAAAAATTTATTTAAGCTGCTATTCACAAATTTATGTTATTTCTTGAACTAGTTCCTAGCTCTCTGACCAGCACTGTTCACTTAGCTTTCGCTGCGCTCTCGCTGTCGACTTTTACTCTCTAGCCGCCGCTCAGCTCTCACTCTCCGACCACTTCTGCTGCTTCTTCTTCTCCTTCTACTCTCCCATAGTTTGCTCTGTTTACTTCGGCAATTGCCGCATTAAGTTTTTCGTGACGCTGACGTCGGTTTTATTGCTGTTTTCAGGTTTTAGTCTACCCAATGACTTCTTAACGGTTCGCCACTTAATGCTTCGTTTTTTTTTTTTCGTTTGTACTTTTTGCAGTCGCTTTTTGTCGCTCACACGATGTCACCCTCCCACCGCTTCTCTCCCTATCTCTTTTGAATTGCAGCTGTTATTGTCATTTTGCTTTTCAGCTACAGCTTTAGCATAGCTCTGCGGTTTTCCCTGCGCTTCTGCTGCTGCTTGTCCCTCTCTCTCTCTCTCTCTCTCTCTCTCTTTCCTTTACTTATCGCGCAGATCTTGTTGTCCGCATTTGCTGTTGTTGCTGTTCGTTTTTTCTTCTTTCATGCGCTTTTCACGTTGCATTTTTCCTTGCCACGCTTGTAGGGCTGCTGACCGCAAACGCCAGCTGCCGATATGATCTGATTTATAGACGCTTGCAGTTGAAGCCGGCTCGCTGTCATTTGCTCAAATATTTATTTACAATTTTCACAATTGGCAGTTGTTACAGTTGTAGTTGTTGGCCCACTTTTACCTGGCTGATTAGCTCAACCAACTAAACTGATCTAATTTGATTAGTTTCGAAGTACTGCCAAGAAGTTGGCAATGGGCCAGAGGCAATCAGGCTGCACTAGCGAAGACAGAAACCAGAAACAGAAACTGGTATTTATGATTTTTAAAATCAGATTTTTATATTTAATTTTTTGCTGTTCAAATTTTTATTATTTTCATTTTTTGCATTACGCTCAGAGTATATAAATATAGCTGCCGCCTGAAAGTAGGCAATAAATCTGGTTCTGCTTTAGCTAAGACACAACCCAATTGCCTATTGTCATACTTTAGCTTAATTACCATTAACTCCAGCCCGTCTCTCTCTCTCTCTCTCTCTCTCTCTCTCATTTGGTTTCACTCGCTGCCCAAGTGTGTGCAATTGATTTTGACTGCACTTAGCTGATACACACACCATTTACCACTAATTAGTCGACATTTTGCACTTTTGCGTGCGATTTTTGTTTGAACCACGCGAAAATCAACAACGTTGCAAGTTGTTATTGGCTGTGTGTGTTGTGTTGCGTGTTGCTCTGCCGCCGCATGAGTTCTTAATTAGCCCGCAATGAGTTGCCAATATGCTATTTGGTAAGTACATATTCTCCCCCAACTCTGCTGACATCACAAAAAAAAAATTTTTTTTTTGGTTGGTGTCTAATTACAGGCCACGCCCACTGTGTGGGCAACCACCTTGCTCCAGTTTTTGTGGCTTGAACCTTCGTCTAATTGCAAATGCAAAAACTCCGATAATGAGCCCAGTCGACTGTGCTTTGTTAATTTGTGGAGTGTGTAGGAGGCGCAGGGGGCGGAGGCAGAGGCGCAAGTCAAAGTTCAATAATTAACCAACATGTGCGGAAAATTATATGGTCACGTTAATTGATCTGTTTTGTGGGTTGGCGTTGCCCCAGCGTTAACTGCCACAATTAAAGCAAAGCAATCGTGAGGCCCAAAGAGAAGACCTTTTTTAACTGTATTGGGTGGATCGAAGATTATATTAATATATGAAGTTGATATAGGATATCAAGTGGCTATATTCATATACTGTAAGGCTCGTCGGCTTCTTTCCCTTGCCCACTTAGTACTTTTCTAATCTAATTCAAATCGTTTCCAGAGTAAAGTTTTAATACTCATAATATACACACAACCTTCTTTGCGATAATTTAACAAAATTCCCAATTGTTTGAGCTACATGGTAGTTGATTATGAGCGTGCAAAACACAGCTGGTGATACGATACCAAATTACATGAAATATGTGCTCGGCGGCACCGCTGGCATGTTGGCGTCGGTCATAGTGCAGCCGCTGGATCTGGTGAAGACGCGCATGCAGTTGGGCGGCACGAGCGGCAAGCGCGAATACAAAAGCTCTTTCGACTGCATTGCCAAGGTGTTCAAGGCCGAGGGCTTTTTGGCATTCTACAATGGCATTAGCGCCGGGCTGCTGCGCCAGGCGACCTACACAACAGCGCGCATGGGCGTCTACCAAATGGAAGTGGAGGCCTACCAGAAAAGATATCAGAAGGCACCCAACATTTTAGCCAGCATGGCGATGGGCATCGTTGCTGGCGCGTGCGGTGCTATGGTTGGCAATCCGGCTGACGTTTCTCTCATCCGGATGATGGCGGACAACCGCCTGCCAGAGGAGCAGCGACGTAAATATAAGAACGTTGGCGATGCTGTCACCAGAATAGTCACAGAGGAAGGCGTCTTGGCCCTGTGGCGTGGCTGTGCGCCGACAGTGGTGCGAGCCATGATCGTGAATATGGTGCAGCTGGCGTCGTATTCGCAGTTTAAGCTCCTGTTCAATAACTATTTAAATGAGGGCCTCGGCCTGCACATTGCGGCGAGCATGTGCTCCGGCCTGCTGACCACCATTGCCTCGATGCCCATAGACATGGCCAAGACGCGCATACAAAATATGAAGGTCAAGGACGGCTATCTCGAGTACAAGGGCACCTTCGATGCCCTCACGTCTGTGATACGCAACGAGGGTGTCTTTGCGTTGTGGAAGGGCTTCACGCCCTACTTCTGTCGCCTCGGCCCACACACGGTGTTTGCCTTTGTCTTCCTCGAACAGCTCAACGCGGCATATTACAAGTATGTGCTAGGCGTTGAGAAAAAAAATTCCGGTCTCTAACACAATATATAGTTTTTTTTTTTTACCCTCTAAATGCTAAATTTTTGTTTTCAATCAAATTCGATGTGGAAACACCTAGTCAGATTTTCCAAAAAGAAATTATTGTATCCTTAAAAAAAGTCTAAAATGTTGACTTTCCAATCCCCATATTTTTTGGCACTAAAAATATGTCTTTTTTACGCATATTTTACACTTTTATATGTTATAAAGGTAAAATGCTGAAAAGGCAATGTTAAGGAATCTAGAATGTAAAGAAAATATATCTGACAACATATTGTGCCAAAAGTATATATAATAATAAGTCTGTTTACTAAATATATATATATATATATATATATATAACTGAGTCCTCATTGGAACCACTAAATGTCTTTAGTCTTTAGCCCATCAAACTCAAACTCAACAAAACCAAGTCCATTTGCCCATCAAACACTTTCCTTAAGGCAGTCAAAGCGAACTCAACTCAAGTTCATATCGCATGCAACTCGCACACTTATCGCATGCAACATTTAAGTTTTATCGACTCGCATTTCTCGCGCTCTCTCTCTCTCTCTCTCTCTCTCTCTCTCTCTCTCTCTCTCTTTCTCTCTCTCCGGTGTGTGCTTAGATCGAGTGCGAGGTCTTATCAGTCGAACAGTTGAGTTTCATTCAGTTGGGCTTGTGCAGCTCGATCGTGCGGTTCGGTCTGTGTGTGGCGCCTGGCAGTAAAAAAAGCAGAAAACTTTTGTGGCCAAATTGATGCCACTTAAGTCACGCTGCTAGTCCAGATTTGCCGTGATCTTTCAAGTGAGTAGCATGAATCAAGCGGCAGCTCAAGCGTTGCGGAAGTGTTAATTTAAAGCCCAAATAAGGCATAAATCAGTGTTATACAGATATACACTATATATATATATATCTGTCTCTCTCTGTCTTTCGCTGTCTACTTATATCTAGTGCTGAATCTGTGCCTTGAATCGCTGTCGTGTTAAATTGATAAATTTATAATTAAGTGCAATTAAATTTATTGTGTGTAGATAGCATTATATATTCTTCCAACGGATTTTGATATTGGACGTGACGAGCCTCTCGAACTAAGGTAAGTTTGCTTCTTCTACTCCACGACTATCTCAAGTATGAATTATGGCAACTACTCAAGTAGTCAAATAGATTAGTTTAGCTCATTCCGCAAACTGATCAATTGATTGATTGCGCGCTATCCGTTTTTTTTTTTTTTTGCCCATAAAGTTGAATGACTGTAGCAATATATTGTATATATATTTAGTATATAGTATTTGTCATAAAATGTGACTGATTGCATTGTAAATTCCCATTTAAATACATCTATTATTTGCATTATGCAACAGTTCCCGATGTGTTCAACTACTACAGCTGTTAGAGCGTAAATAATAACTCACAACAAACTGACAAATGGCAATTGTCTGCCTGTAATGAGCATACTCGACACTTCGATTAACATTCGATATAGTTTTTTCTCACTGTGATAAAAAACAGAAAACTGAAAACTGAAAACAGAAAAAACTGAACAACACCTCTGCCTGACAACAATCCAATTATTTGCTTATTCTATTTGGCTGCATTTGATAATGAGAAAAGCTCTGTCAATGACGCCTAGAACACTGGAGTCTATTTGCCTATAGATAATGCCCAAGATTAGAAGAGCCGACAAGAAAAAAGAAACACAATACATGAATAAATAAAGTTTTAAGCGACTTTTTCAAATGCCCTCACAGCTGCTAAAAAAAATAATGGGTTTGTAAAATTAGAGGAAAATATTGGAATTAAACTTGAACTTATTTTTTAAAATTAAAAAAAAAATAATTTTTAGATAAATATTATGAATAATAATTTAGAATGCAAAATATAAATATTATTTTTTTTATTTAAAATAAAAATAAAACATTTTCTTTATTTAAATTCTACATAAATTTAAAAAAAAATCTATTTTTATTACTTTCATTTCTAAAATATTAAATTATATATAAAAAAAATAATTTTAATAAAATATTATAGGTAAAGTATATTAAAAATGAAAAGTTTTTAACTAGCTTCCAAGCTTCTTTACTCACTTTCTGCAATTTCAAAACTGTACAAGCCTCAAGCAGCGCATTTGGTGTTCGTTCTCTTCCGCTTCACTTTCTTAGTTATTAACAAACAATTGCCATAACAGGCAATTAAGCAATTTGTTGTTGTTTACATATGATTTATCCCAATACAAATTCGACCAAGATCTGTGTCTATATCAGCTGCTGCTGTTGCTGTTGCTATCAGCTGACTTGATTAAAATGCTGAGCGAGGCAAACAAAGTTAAGCAAGCGTATGCGTGGTATAGCAAGATGGAAAACTGAGTCTTAATGTCAAAAGAAACTTCCACTTAAGCCAAGGCAAAGGAGTCTTCAAATCTGATGCAAGCCAATAATAAATCACATCTTCACTGCAATTCGTTCTTTGTGTAATTTGCTTTCATTTGATTTAACAAATTGCCAAATGGAATTTGAATTGATATGAAAATCCATATCAATTTAATATCCATCACATTTAGTAATTGCTTTCCGGCACACAAAAACTCATTTTAGTATTTACAACAATTGACACAGTTGAAGCATAATTAACATAGTTTCAACTAGTTGTCTAGTCTTCGAATTAGCTGAGCTGTCGCGCTGTCTCTGTCTCTATGTCTCTCTCTCTCTCACACTCTCTGTCAGCAATTACTAATAAACAATAATAAATACTAAATGCTAATCGCAGCAGCCACGTGCTATGATTTGTTGATAATTTCAATATTATTGCAAATCAAGTTAAATTATATTTACCTGATTTCTATATATATATATATATATATATATACTTCTATTCATCTGAAATGAAGCTTGGCTAATTCAGTGAACTCAATTGTTTAGCGCATTTAAGCATCAGTCAATTGTCAGCGTAAACCAAAGCGCAACGAGGCCAAACGCTGGTCAATATAAATATAACTTATATTTGAATCTGAACAAAATCAAGATACCCTGCATCTTTACAGATTTTAAAGCTTTAATTTTAATAAATATTCATATTTCTCTGCATATTTTACGTTCGCATAGCTAGAACTTAAGTCGAGAAAAGCATTAAGGCAAATACAAAATGTATGGACTTAAGCTTATGTCATATAAGCCGCAAGGACCGACCGAAAAATACCCCGTTATGCTCCATTCTTAAAAAAGTGAATAATCAGAGCTCAGCTGTTCGAATTGATAAATAGTAAACCGTTGTTGAAAGTTTGACAGAAATAAAAACAAAATTAATTTACATTAGACTTATGACAAAACCCTAAGATATCCATTATAATAATTTATAAGATATTTGATTTTGTATTAAGACTTCAATGCACGAGGTAGCTTCAGTTTGCCTTTAGCTTTTTGCTTGCTTTCACATGTCGCTTTGTGCGATATATTTGGAAGTAAAACGAGTGACAGCCGCAGCTTGTGAGACAAACAAACCGCACGTGATCTCAGCTCGGATGCTGCCAGACTGTCTAAGCTGTGGTTGTTGCTATTGTTGTTGCTTTAATTACTTTTGTTGTTGTATGCAAATGGAAACGGTTTAATGGACGCCTATTTTGAGTCAGCCGCTCTGCGGTTTAATCACATGACACAAAAGACAACGCGTAATCAAATTATTCAAAGTATTGTTTATATATATATATGTGTGACTATAAAAATGTATATAAAAAGCAATTAACTAATAACATTAATAATAATAAAAGTTTAAAGCCAATTAAAAGCAACAAAATGTCGTTGGGGCTTTAATGCCGTTTGGCGATGCGTTCAACGAATTATGCAGCGGTCGTTTTTCTGTTATTGGTCTGGGGCACGCAAGCCGGCCGGCCGGCCCGGCCCAGCCCGGCCCGCTCCGACCGAGGCTCAGGGTCAAAGGTCAAGCGTCAAGCGCCTGTCACAAGCCAAACAAGCATTTTTGTGCGATGTGCACGCAGATAAGCAAAAACACGATGTCGCAGCTGTCGCTCATGCTGCTCATCTTGAAGCTACAGTTAGAGATACATCTCCAGATACAGATACAGATACAAATTGAGCTAGATAGATACATATACGACATTATCATTGCCAGATGCGTGCTCGTGCATGGCCACAATTTGTCTACAGCTGCGAAGCTGCAATTTTCGAATTAAGACAATTGCGCCATGATTTACGAAAAGTTCTGAAGCAACACAAAAAACAAAAAAAAAGAAACGTAAAACGACCGCAGCTGACGCCACGCCCACTGCTCGACACGCCCACAGCTAGTGTGGCCAAGGGGCAAATCAATGCCAAAAGTAATGCAAATTTCAAACATTCTTCTTCTTCTTCTTCAGCTTCGTTCATTCTCTTTGCATTGCCCCAAAAATAAATTGAATTTTCAATGAGCCACACGGAAAGAAAGCAAGGGGTACAAAACCGCACCACCACCCACCGCACAAATGTCATCAAATATTTACATAAGGCCGGGAGCCAGCATCAAATAAATCACAAAAGGCTAAGCACAGTTGAGTGAAAAGCGACAGTGAGTCGTCTCACTGTCTTTTGTTAGGGTATCAGCGCTGTAAAAGATTGCGATATTCCAGAGATACGATACACTGGCAGAAAGAAAGGAAGTAATTAATAGTGGGTGATTATGGAAAAATATTGCGAAATAAGTAGTTACTAAAATAGAAGAGTATTAGTTTAGATATAATGGAGTAAGTCAATCATTTGATTCAAAGTGATTGAAGCTTAGCTTAGCTAAGGCTTAACTAGTCTTTTAGTTCAGGTTTAACTGATTAGGTAATTTGTATGATTGATTTTTTGACAGACTGAACTTAGCGCTCAGCACAGATCTACAAAGTTGTATGTTTACTCAGAACTTACCTTTGATGATGTAGAAACTTTCCACCTGAAAGTAAAAATTAGTTTTATAAGTTTTTTTTTTCAAAATTTTATTAATATTATTGATAGATATTATAGTAGGTAAAACTGTTAAGAAGTATACAAAATTATTTTTAAAAAATTTTTTTATATTTAAATTTATCAAAATCAAGTCATTCTATATAAACTTTATATTATAAAGAGAGAAATTCTAGTAAAAAGACATTATAGTTGAAGTCGTTGCTCACAATAGTTCTTCATATCTTAGATGAAGGCTGCATATATATACTACCTGAGCAGATACACATATATCTGCTGTATAAGCACCTTGCTTGAGAGATTGTCTTGTTACTTAGACTTAACTTAGACCTACACAAACGCTCTATAAATACGCAATGATGCACATATTGCACATCCATATATATATATGTATATATACATATGTATGTAAATATATATGGATAAATATATCTATCTATTAGTAACCTCTCAGCGATATGTCTCAGACTTTGGCTCAACCGCCGCTATCAGTGGCAATTTTCCAATTGACGCCTATTACGGTTAATCGTAGCAGTGACCCAAGTCCAGACGTACCTAAACTAATAATGTGTGTGCACACACAGTTTAAAGGCTAAGCCGCAGCCCAAGCCCAGCTACAACATATGTATATATATATCACCCATACGCAGTGGGTGTGCGTGTGTGTGTGTCGCCACCAAGTATAAATGGACTGCTCGATGGAACTTGGGCATGGAAATTGTGGGTGTGTATGCGTGTTGCTTTAGCTACTCTTATTGTTGTTGCTATTGTTGCTGCTGTTGTTGTTGTTGCTGTTGTTGTTATTGTTATGTATATTGTTGCTACTTGGCACGCTAACTAGCTGTGTAGCTGTCGGCGTCGCCGGCGACGTCGCTGCCACTGCCGCTGCTGCGGCTCTACGCTTTAAGCTAAACATTTGCGTTGGCTTTAGTCGCACCGCGTAGGTCAAAGCAAGTGGATTAAATGCAAAAACCTACAACCGAAAAGAGAGAGCGAGCGAGTGTGAAAGCCCGTTTAGAGCGTGTCGCTAGTGAAAAGCAGTGCCTCGTTATCCTCGACAAGCAATTAGCACTAAAAGGTTCAATGCCGCCTCAAAGGATTCAATGAAGCAGCTACAGCTACGGCTATTGCTGCAGACATTGCGTATACGTCACGCTGGCCAGCCTTTGGGCAACCCAAACTGCCTGCCTGCCAGCCAGCCAGCCAGCCAGCTGATTCGTTTAATCAAGCGACTTTTATGGGCATAAGAGTCCGTGTCCTGTGCGAGACGAGGAAAGAAAAGAAAACATTGACAGCGCTCAATTGTGTCTGATTTTCACGCAAATGTAAGCCTCGACTTTGGCTCTGTGTTTTTTTGTATTTTTTGGTTTGATTTCGTTTCGTTTGTGTTTCGTGACTTGAGTAAAAGGCAAAAGTTGATTCATCAGCCGCAGGATACACACACACACATACACCTAGACGCTGCGCTGCTGTTTTCGTATGCGTCAGCAGAAAATAAAATAGTGAAAATATAAAACGCAATACTACTGCAACGGTATATCCTTGAAGTTCCCGCACACACACACACAAACACGCACATGCATGCCAGAGCGTGTGCACACATTGACCTCGTTTCGGGCACGCCCCCTTACCCCTTTCTCATTTCGAGTGTGTATGCTGGCTGCGTGTTCAACGTCTACGTGTGTGTTTGCACAAGTTTCCTTTTTCTGTGCCGCGCTATAATGATTTAAGCGTGTTAGTGTGTTAAACACACACACACACACACACACACACATGCACACAGAGAGATTCTCTGTCATATCATATCAGTTAGGCACAGGAAGTGACTTAAATCAATAAGCTGGCATATCATCAGTTAAACAGTTAAACAGTTCAAACAGCATTAAGCAAAAGCCCAATTTTCCATCCACTTTAATTTGTATAAATTGCAAATAATTAAAACATTTCCAGTCACTTAATAAAAAAATAAACAAAATATATTCATATATATATATATTTAAACAACATATTCAATTGAATTAACATATATTTACAAATATCCATGAAACGTGAAAAAATAAATGTGAACATTAAAATGGAATTTCGTTTGTCAGCTGCGAAATTAGCTCGAAAATATGCAAATAAATTACTGCAATTGGCCAAGCTCAATTTTTCGGCTAATAAAAATGAAATAAATATAAATAAATACAATATATATATTTCAGTAAAGTAAAGGCTTTTAAGCAAACAACTCAAAAGGAAAATCAAAATAAATTTAAATAATACCAATTCCAAATAAGCTCCATTAATAGTCAGTTTTACAGTTTGCGTGCATAAATTAAATATGTGGAAATTGAAAATGTAAAAAATATATATACAAATATTTATATTTAAATAAAAATATATTTATAAATTTAAAAAAAATATATATAATGCACAAAAAATAAGATGTATTAAAATATAGTTTATTTTTTATTAAAAACTAACATATGAAAAATAATTATTTTTGCAATATTATATAAAATATTTGAATTTATAAAGAAGCCTATAAAAAATCAATAATTCATAAAACAAATTATATATTTAGGAAAAATTAATCATTAAACCAAAAACTAAAAATATGTGTTAAAAGTAAATTGAATAAATAAATATTAAGTACTGCAGCAAAAAAAAAAAATATAAGCACAAAGAAGAACTATTAAATAATTGAAAAATAAAGATAACCAAAGAAAAAAAGTGTGAAAATTAAATTGAGCAAATAAATATTAATTTCCGCAAAAAAAAATCAATTTTTATATATAAAAAACATGAAGATGAAACTGTAAAAAAAATGATAAATAAATAAATAAATGTAGTTATGTATAAAAAAAATCAACAATGCCTTTATTAAATAATTGCAACTGTCCTTCTGAATGTTTTCTGAATTTTAATTTAATAAACTTAAAATAAATATAATATGCAAAATAATTCAAATATTTGCTCTACATATTTTGCAGCGCATAAATAAATACAATTTTTAGAGCTAAAGCAAAAATAAATATATAAATACTGTGAAGTAATTTGTGAAGAAAAGTGTAAAGCAATTACAAGATTGTTTTTGATACTGCCAAAGTGTGCGCATGTATATGTGCATATAGAAAGATTTAAATTTATTTATATACATATACGGTTATGTAAATTAAGACAACTGGCTCAGTCAATGGCCAAGTTATGACACGAAACGTGCAGTCAGCTCGTTAAAGGCAAGTGAATCAACATTTATGCATATACAAAATGTTCAAATATATATGTATATATTTTATACATATTTATAATAACCGTAATATAGACAGCTGCATTAATATGCTCGCCACGCCAGCCGCATTAAAAACTGCTCAACAGAATTTGCATAATTTTCCTCTCGCTCTCTGCCTCTGAAGTCTGGGCCGTTGCACTGTCAGCCGCTGTGTCTGTCCGTCTGTCTGTCAGGCAGCCGAACAAACAGCTTCATTACAAAATCCTTATGTACTGCACTCCACCAGCAAGTAGGCAAGCAAATTAAACAATAATTATTTATGCAATAACAAATGAATGCGCAAACATATGCAAGTGCAAGCGAGATGCAAATCGTTGGCAGACGAACGCAACACAAAGATGAGCTCAGCGAGCCGTGTAAATTGTATTCTAAGCGGCAAATGTTCTGACTGCAGCTCCCTCTCCCTTTGCCCTCTCTCTCAGTGTGTGTGAGTGACTTGCATCAAGTTTTGGCATAATTTAAACATTTATTGTTTAATTTAATGGAATAGTTTTGTGCCTTTGAGTGCGGGCGGCGGCACATGTTAATGTTATTAAATCATTTTTGTAAGTGCCTGAATATCATTTAATTTATTTGTGCAAAATTTCTATGCACACGTACAGTGATGCTTGGCTAATAGGCCAGAGCTGTGCATAATTGCTATGTGAAATATTATGACAGCTGCTGGCATAGCTCGACAGATTAATGAGGCTTAGCTCTTCTTACAAATTGTTGAATCCACTTAAGTTTCAAGCTCTATAAATGTGTAAATAAATATAAATATTTAAATCAATTTCTGAACTGATGAAGTTGTTCTTTGAAAAGACTTAAAACGTTGTCAATATGAAGCATAAATAAAATTGTAAATAAAATAGAAATGAATGCTTAAACTTGAGTCTGTGCTTGAGTTTCATTTGATAACTTTTGACTTAAGTACTTAATATAATATTTTTTATATACAAAAATATATATGAAGTATTTATATTAAAGGTTAACAGGGTATATTCGCTTCATGTGATCTCGCCCAAGAGCTGCATTCAATGCCAGATTATCGAGAAAGAATTGCGTTGATTATTATTATTTTTTATAGTTTTTGAAATATACTAATATATTACAATGAGAAAGCTATATATAATATATAATACTATCTTCTATCTTCACTTTGCATAAATCGACTCTTGACAAATGCACAATAAATATTTTTACACGTTTATTCAGCTGAGTTTCAGCTGTCTTTATTCAAGTAATTCTTAGGCTATATTAACCTCTTTCGACAGCAATTGCATCGACAATCGAATATATCGACTCTTGCTCCATTGCTCTATGCCAAGCAGAACCACCTTAGGCAATGCACACTGTTGCTTTATATAAGTTCGCGCACTTGTCTGCCCGTAGAGACAATATATCTTCAACGATCTGCGCTGACTGTCTGTCTTCGCTGTGTGCCTCACCATCTTGTTACGCCCACACACACACACACACACACAGTTAGCCGCGTTCTTTATGCGTTCATTCATGCAGCGTGACTTCTATTATAGCACACACACACACGCGTGAGGTTTATTGGTGTGTGCATGTGTGTGAATGACTTCACGCTGCTGATGCCACTGCCAACAACTACAATAACAATGAGAACAGCAGCAGCAGCAGCAGCAGCAGCAACTGGCGCCGCTTTCGACGTCACTTAATATACAAATTTCAGTAAATATTTATACACGCACACGCACACGCACACGCACACACACACACACACCCTCGCACACACACATAGACAGTCACGTAGCTGCTGCAGCTTCCGCTGAGTTCTCTTCGAGCTGTCAGCCAAGTGCCAGACCAAAGCGAGACTCTGCCGCTAGAGAGCGACTTTACGTTCTCTCTCTCTCTCTCTTTCTCTCCCTCTCTCTCTCTCTCTCCGACAACAATTCGTTCAATTTGAAGCAATCAAGTTATTTTAATTCATTACGCTTACGCGGGCAACACTTTGGAGACATGCACAACTGCAGCCAGCAACACAATGAGAGGCCACGCCCCTTGAGCCACGTTCTTCGAGGGCAAGTCCATGTGCATTTTGCCTGACACCCCTTGTGTGTGTGTGTATCTGTGTGTGTATCGTATTTGCATGTGTTTATATTACATTCTCACACACACACACACACACTGGCACACCATCAAAATGTCAGACATCTGTCATTTAATTTAATTTGACTTCACTTGCTTTCATTTGTTCGCCTTCGCCTTCGCCTTTGGCTTCTCAGTTTTCCTTTCCCCACATTTTCGCGCTTTATTTTTCTTTTTTCCTCTGCCAAGCGAAGGCGTCAGCGACTGCCTTAAAACGTGCAATTTAGTGGCGGGGGCGGGCCCAGCGAGCTGTTTCTGTTGTTATAGCTGTTATTACTGCAGTTCCTGTGTGTTTGTGTGTTGTGGGACACACACGCGCATAACTTAAAACGTTTTGCACAGTCACCGAGTTGGGCCAACTGGCAAAGGCAAAACTTTCGAGACCACGAAGCGACGCGCAAGCACTCAACATTTAATTTGTTTTTAAAATGCAATATTATATGCAAACAAAAGTTAACGTTGCTCGAGATCTTATTAGCAGCAGCATTAATATTGCTATTATTATTATAAATAATATAAAAGATATAGACAATGATGATAACGGGCGTACAGCTTCTTATACAAGTTGCCTGATTGAGTATGGCATTCCTTTTTATAGAGCTGAAGCTTAAAATACATGAAGTTTAAAATACATGAAATTTCCTCTGACTAACCAGAGAAATATATATTATTTAAAATATGTTTAAAAAATATAATATTGAAAATGTATAATATGTAATAAAATATTATTATACCTTTAAAAATTTTATGTTTGTTTTTTTATTTTTACAAATATTTAAAATTTTTTTTATTAATTTTTTTTAAATATTTTTTTTATTCACATCAAAATGTCTAAATATTTGTAATATTATATAATTTATAATTTATAATAATAATTTTAATTTATAAATTACATATAATACATTTTCAATATTATATTTTTTAATGTGAATGAAGACAATAAGAAATTTTGCTGCCAAAGATTAGTTGATGCTGTTTCCGACTTATATCTTCAAAGCATAAACCAAAAAGGTCTTATGCATCAAAAATACAACAAAATACACCATATTTTTAAGTTTTTTTAAATTAAATATATATTTGTAAAATTTTAGATATCTTAATAGTTAATACAAATGTTTTGTCTTAAGTTTAGGTCACATGATTTTCACTTATATACGACTTATCTTAGTTATCTCAAGTTATCTCAAGAAATTGAATTTCTGGTTGTCAAATGATAACATTGCTATTCAGTTTGCTGCCGAACTATGTCAGGAGTTCGCTTGTTGTCAGTCTTCACTGTAGTCGCTTGAGCTTCAGTTTGTTCTTCTGCTTCTGCTTTTGCACCGCCTTGAGCTGCTTGATCCGATGGCGGAGTTGCTGCTCTAGCTGGCGCTTGAACTGCTGCTCTCTGACCAGAATCTGAAGATCCTCGTAGCTGCACGTGGCCATGCGCTGCTTCACCTTGACAATCAATTCGTTGGTCAGCAGAATCTTCGTCTGGGACATCTTGGCGAAATGCATCTTGCGACGCTGCAGCTCGGAGCGGTGCAGGAACAGAGCGTAGGCGGTCTTGGCTGTGGCTGTTGTTGCTTCCATGACGATTGTTGGATGAATGTGTGAGGATGTGCCTCCCGCCACCCCTTTTATACGCTGCCAGGCAAGTGTTTTGGCACAGGTCCCGCCGAGGTAGACGCAACCCTTTTTTTGCCGCCTGCCTGTTTACCCCAAATGCGCCCGCTCGTGATTTTTCATGTTCTATCCTTTGGAGTGCCGTTTACCTGCTGCGCGCACCTGCACCTGCGGCTGCAGCTGGCTTATCTGGCCTCCTCTGTGGCCTACCGGGAGCCCTCGCAGGTAGCCGGTGTTATCTTTAACGTTCCGGCTACGTGTTGTGGCATTAATGCACTTTAGGCAAATCCCGCACATATGCATGACACAGGCGAAACGGATCTGAACGAGCCCGCACTGAACGCTTCACTCAGGCAGGAAACGAAAAGTTAGGCAAACTTTCGCGCTTGGTTGACCCAAATCAACGAGCAGCGAACGAGCGAGTGAACGAAGTTTTTGAGTATGCATTGGAAATTTTTACGTGCTGCATCAATAACTTGGCCAACAACGAGGACGACGGCGACGACGCATCCTTGACAGGACCACGCACACTTGACGCGCTATCTCACTCGCACTCTTTCATCTCTCTCTCTCTCTCTCTCTCTCTCTCTCTCTCTCGCCCCACACTCTGAGGTTTATTAATTTGCATGAACTTTGGCAATGCTCATTTTTCATGTCTGGCTTTTTGGACCGGGCAGCAGCTAAAGCCGCAATTAAAAATTGCTTATGGAACTAAAGGGCTCTCAGCGCCACAAGCACGCCCACGCCCACGCCCACTTTATGCAAAACTTGCACAGCTTTTTCTGGCCCGGCTAACTTAATATTCGCCTCTTTCTACCATTTCCGTTTGACACCTCCGCTGCCCGCCTTTTGGGCATTTAGCTAAGGCAACTGTGCATCATTATTTTTGAATTTTTGACAGTTTTTTCCACGACGATAAGCTACTTGTGAATCAGCTCAGCTTAAATACACGCAGCTTTGCGTGTGTGTGTGTGTGTGTCTTGTCACATTTCCGGCGGAAGTGTAAGCACAAAAGTTCGTTTTCGTTAAATGCCAGCAAGAAATGCAACGTCGCTTCATTTTCTCAGCCAGACATTGACTGATGATGATGAGCATGATGATGTAAATGGGATTTATAGTGCGCCATGACAATAGTAAACTGCTTCAGCTCACACACACACACACACACACACACACTCACATCCACACTATGACGGCTGCTGGTAACAAGTAGCTGAAATCATAAGCTGTGATAGCTTCTTTGTGCGGCTGCTGTGACGAGCCAGCAAATTGCCTCACTGAATTTATAGTACAATTACCACAAATCTAATGAGCACCAGCGCACCAGGCGCAGCCAGCGGGGCGTGGCGAGACGAGCGAGCACGAGAACTGCAGACAGACAGCTTCATTTTTTGTCTCTAGCATACTTATTGGGGCCGGGGCTAGAGCTGTGCTCAAGTTAAACTAATGAAACGAATGGCCATAGCGCAGACGAGACAGAGGAGCAGATTGCTTAATTATGCCGGGGAAAATTGTGAAGTGAAAGATATTTAAAGAAGTTTTGATGGGAATGTTGCAGATTAGCAGCAGGGCAGATACATAGTTTGTAGTAGGAGCTGATAATCAGACCAATTAAAGAGAAATTTTATAAAGAGGAGAGAAGAAGATTAGCGAGCTACATATTTATGCCAGAGTACTTTGACTTTATTGTAAGATATTTTACTTTAATTTGTTATTCATTAAGATCTGCTAATTTATTACACTGATGCATGTGATTGGTTAAGAAAGAGAGTTGATAGAAATAATACAAGGCAGACGGCTGCAGCTTGTCTCTAAGAGGCTCAAGGCTCAGACTCTCAGTAAGAGAAAAGAGGGGGTCTACACTGTCTGTCTACATATCTATGAATCTGAAACGAAGTGAAAGCTAGGTCAAGCTCTACGAGACTCTGTAGACTATTCCTATTCTAAACCTATCATATATATATATATATATATATATATATATATATATATATACATATTTATGTATATATATATATATATATATATATATATATATATATATTCATCTATCTATATATATAGATATTTTTCTCTATCTTTCAACCTATCTATCTGTTGATCTATCTTTCCATCTGTTTATTTATCTATCGCTCTCCATCTTCATATCTATTTTTTTACATCTTTTCTATTTATATCTATTTCTCTATCCACCTATCTTTCACATACAGTATTTAATCTTCTTCATTAGTTTACACTGATCCAGGCTCATGTCAACTATTGTTTATCACAGTTAGTAAACTTTCCCTATAATCTAGATAAATATTTCATAAACTTCGCATGAGCTACACACAAATCATATCGCTCTCTACTTAAAGTACTTAAAAACTTTCCCCTTCTACTTCCAGTCATTTGCAACTCACGCACAGCCATCAATCGCCGCTGCAACATGAAACGTGGCAAATCTCTGTTGCTGCTTCTGCCTCTATACCTACTGCTAAGCTGGCTCTGCTGCGCAGTTGGCTTGAGCCTCTCGAACGGCACAATTGTTGCTAGCTTGAGCGATGGCAACGCCGCAGGTAATGTCAATTCGCCCACGCTTGGCGCTGGCGTCGGCCTCGGCGGCAGCAACAGCAGCAGCGGTGCCGCCAGCTCAGGTGCCAGCCAGCCAAGCGGTGGCGCGACGGCCCAATCGAACAGCGAAGCAAGCGGCAGCAGCGGTAACAGCGGCTCATCCGCCAGTGGAGCAGGTAGCGGCAGCAGCACAGGCAGCAGTGGCGGTGGCAGCAGCGACACAAACTCCGCCCTGATGCAGGCGCCCAAGGAAAAGCAATACGAAAAGTGCACCGGGCCCGGTGATCCCGGTCCGTGCAAGCAGTACATTTACAAGTGGCGCTACGAGCCGACCACCGGCGAGTGCACCACCTTCATCTGGGGTGGCTGCGATGGTAATCCCCAGAATCGGTTTAGCACTGAGCCGGAGTGCCTCTTCCACTGCGTCGGCGGGCCACGTAAGCAAATGAAATCAAAACTTCAGTCAAGTTTGTTAACCGAGTCTCCGCCCCACCCGCAGACACTTTGCCGCCGTTTTTGCTGTCAACCACGCGAGAGCCGAGCACCACAGAATCATCTCAGGCCAGCTACACACAGAGTCCGGCTCAGTCGCCCGTGGGCTATAACGGCGGACGGATGATGGGCGGCACCACGCCCGTGCCCATCGAGCAGCGCGGCCCCGAACTGACGTTTGCGGAAACGGGTCAGGGCAAGACCTTCATGTTTGCCAAAAACAACACGTTCATCCAAATGGACGGCGACATCATACAGACATTTCAATTACGGTGAGTGAGGGCGGCCCCCCATGGTTGGTTGGTTGGTTGGTTGGTTAGTTGGTTGGCTTGCTGGCCCAGGAGTCCAGTGTGTCCAGTCAGGATATTGACGGCACGCTCGACACACTTACCTCAATTTGGTTGGGCAGCATTTTTGAAGTCTTTTGCATATTTCATGCTACACAGCAGAGGGAGAGAGAGAGAGAGAGAAGGATAGACAGAGAGTGGAAACCGCGATTCGCGCGTCATTTGCCAGATTGTTAGCGTTTCAGCTTGAAAACGTGTTTGATGTGCGGCTTAACACTAGAATTCCCAGAATTTTACTCGCATATGCTTTAAGCACATACAAATTTAAGGATAGGCCAAGCTGAGAGTTAGGTATTCTATTATTAGATACCAGCTTGGAAAGTCTTCGTAAGACTTCTTTCGATATATTTTATCTATTAAAAGAACACCTCAAGCGAAGCAGCTCAAACATCAACAAATTGCTCAAGCTATGAGCTCTTAAAGTTACTCAAGTCTTTCATTCATTTAATCTTTCTTACTTTCCCTCAAATGTCCTCAAGCAAGTCTCTGCCAGCATCGCACTTTCATGGGTTAAAGATTCGTTTGCTAAATGTCACACAGAGTTGCAATTAGCCAACATGACGCAGCTTTAAAATATTTTTGTGTGTCCTAAATGCTTTGGCAATTAAGTGTTCTGTAGCCGGAAACTGTTTGAAATTTGATTTTCTGCTCAATTGCAGGACCTTGTCTTTTGACCCAGTTAACAAGGCAAGTTGTGTGCAAACATTTAACATTTGCATATTGAATTAAGATAAAAAAAAATAAATAAATAAATGAAAATATATTTCCAGCAGTCACATAAAGTACGAAAAATAACTTTGTTGCTGGCAATTCCAACTATAGTTTTAATTCCAACTCAAGTTGGGCTCGGAGCACATAAATTTATGCCAAGTCTCTCTCTCTCTCTGGTCATAAAGTAAACTATATTTCTCTATTTCTATCTCTTTCGCTCTTTTGCAGACTTTGCCGTGAGATATCATTTCAGTTTCGCACACGGCTGCCGCACGGCCTGCTCGTCTATCACAATGTTAAGAATCCGGATCGCATTAATTTGGACCCCTATGCACTCTATGTGATTGTCGAGAAGGGCCAACTGAAGGTTGTACATGTCTTTGGCAAGCATTCAACGAGTGTCACAGTGGGCGAGAGCCTCAATCGAGATGAATGGCACAGTGTTATGGTGAGTTGGACCCAAAGTAGACCTAACTACGTGTGGACGCACTGGCTGCCGCCTAACTCCAATTGCGGCTGGCAGCGGGCAGTTGCAAGCTGCAAGCTCTTTGAGCTGCATTTGCAACTCGAGCTAGCATTGCCAGGCCTGTTGAAGGTTTCTCTCAGCGCTGCACTGCTCTGCTTTCTGAGTGCAGCTGAAGTTTCATGTGCTCAGCCTTGTTACTGTAATTGCTGTGCTTGAAGCTTGACCTCAGTGATGTGGAGCATATTAGCTAGGGTGCGTGGCTTGTCTTCAAAAACTTCTTTTTGTTGAACATAATTTCAAAAGAGACTAGGATAGATTTCCTAGTCTAAGATATTTTTGGAAATTTTTAAGATATTATTCCGTGAGCTAAAGACTTGCAAAGTTTGCTTTATAGCTCCTAGGCACAGCTTCTTCGTTTCCATTTTATCTACGTTGATATTCCCAGCGCAAATGGGGTATATCAGTTATATATACAGAGCAAAATCTAGATATTCATTATCTATCTATCTATTCACTTATCATATTTCTAACTATTATGAGCTCAGCTCTGTCTTGTAGCTCCTATGAGCACTTAGAGTATGTCAACTGGTCGCATTCATATATATTTCTTCCGATTAGCATGCAGCATATGTTCATTTAGCAATTAGTAAGATTGCCAAAGTGCGTGCGTGTGTGTGTGTGGGTGTGTGTGTGTGTGTGTGTGTGTGTGTGTGTGTGTGTGTGTGTGCGTTGTCTGTGTATTTGTTGGTGTAAAACGCTTTATCAAAGTTTTATAACAAAAGCAAGCAGCTTGATTTATGAACGCTCAACTTTTGTTAACTCACCTAACGGACTTGGCCAGGACCTCGAATTGTTTAAGGACCCGCCCAGAGTGGTCCAAGCAGCCACTAACCGGCAGCCACCAGCCGGCAGCATCATCATCAATAACACACTCACACGGGCGGCGGCAGCAGCACCATCATCAGCATTATCATCATCATCAGCAACGAGCAGCATTCAGATCGTGTTGCGTGTTTTCATATTTAAAACAAACATATCCACTACTAATCACACCCAGCCAGATGCCGACACACACACACACGCAGACACACACACACACACTCAGACACACACACACACGCATATAAACTCATAAATAACACGCAAATTCCTAATGAATTTCAGCTGATCCCTGCAATGTGCGCACAGCAGTTGCAATTCATTTTCGTAGATTTTTCATGCGCAACAAACAACAGCAACAACAACTACAACAACAACAACAACAACAATTTATCGCCCAGCGCTTGCAACTTCAACTCTGGGCCAAAACGCATAAATTCATAAATTTTTATCATTTGTCTGTGTGTGTGTGTGCGCGCAGCTCGCGACTGCCACGCCCCCAAACAAGCAGCAGCCCGCTAGCTAGCTAGCTGGTTTATTGGTTTTATGCACCATATCCTTCACAACCCAGCATATATACTCTCATCTATATATATACATATATATATATATATATATATCTATATATACGTATAACATATATCTCTCTCTCTCTCTCTCTCTCTCTCTCTCTCTGGCGCTGCACAGGTGCGCATCGATGTCCATGGGGCAAGATTAATTGCACGCGTCGACAATAGTCAGGAGGAGGTATATCTGAAAGGTCTGAATCACGAGTACAACTACGGCGTCTCCACGAATTTGCCATCGGTGGTGCTGGTCGGAGGTGAGAACCAAATCAATTGTGTATATATACTAACAATGTGTGTGCCAGCTAAATGTATGTGTGCCCGCGTCTGTGTTTGCCTACAAATTCAGTTAGCTGTCTGCTTGCGCTCTCTTTTAAAGCCGGAGCGCCTGCATCTATGCAACGATTTTGCGGCAAGTGCAGCAACAATTGGAACAAGCCAAGTTGAAAGAGAGACAAAAACCAAAAAAAAATAGGAGTCTGAAGCGTTTGCTTGGGCAAAGCACGAAGCTTGAATACGCTAGCTGACTGGGGGGTGATGAAAGGACATAAGAAAATATATATTTTTGATCAATTAAGTTGAAGAGTGAAGTGAAATTTGCTAGTTGCTTAATGCTGAGAAATTTGGTTTCATAGAAAAATAATGTAACTATACAGGGACAGTTTGATACAGATCAATGTTTTTCAGAAGAATAAAACTGAGTTCAATCAATTTTAGGGTCATAGCTACCGTGGCATAGAAAATATTCAACATTTATGGAGAGTTTCATAGAGTTGACTGTGGCTCCAAACTGTCCATATACCCTAAGCTGGAAAAAAAATCTAAAAATGAAAATTTTAAATCGAATTTCGTATTCGATAGACGACACACACAGAGAGCTGCACTTGCTCATTTGCTATTGAATGAACTGTGCATTGTGCAGGTATCGTCGTTATGTGTGTGTGGGTATAAATCTCTGCGTGTATGTATTTGTGACTTTGAGAGCCGCTTTTGTGTGCCATGTGAAAATTGAATTATTTGACGTACTCAAAAGCTGAAAAACTCATGACGAACTCATGCAATGTTCACGGAATGCGTCATTGATTGCACACAGAACTCGACAAGGGGCTGGGACAGGAGAGGCGGCAGCTATGGCCATGCAGTCACTAGTCTAAGCTCAAACAATGGAAAATCTATGCAAAGGCAGCATTTCATAAATCGTTGAGCAGATTAAAGCAAATGCAGATCAAACAAAATATTTGTGAAAGCAGCTTTTGGCTTAAAATAATTACAAAATCAAATAGATTTTCATACAGATATAATGCGGATAACTGCACATATAGTATCAATAAAGATTTTCAATTAACTTTTCGGTTGAGTTTAGTTTAGTTTGTTAGCTATTTGGGCCATAAGCATAAATACTGCTAAAACATCAACTCATTTGGGCCAGCAACTTTTTTAATTAAACAATATTTAAAGCGCTCCCATCAAAACTTTTCAGCTGTAAACAAAATGTTTCTATGCACTACACAATATATATAGAGTTTACATATATATATATTTTAGACTAGCCCAAACTAAAATCCGTTTGCAAATATTTTGCTCTCGTTAATTAATCTTGTTTGCATGTGTGTGTTGTGTGTTGGTCAGCTACCCAAGCCCAAACCCAGCCCAACTTCAACTCAAATTCTAATTCCAATTTTCATATATTCGCAGGCCTCTCGTCCGAGGAGAAGCTGCATGGCGTTAAATATATTACCGAATCGTTTGTCGGCTGCATTCGCAATGTGGTGCTGAGCTCCGGCAAGGCGGCATCCGATCTGCTGCCAATCGCCCCACTGGTGGCCACCAAGCACGAGAACGTCAACGAGGGCTGCTCCGATATGTGCGACTCCTCGAATCACAATCTGTGCTTCGTCGGCTCCCGCTGCATCAACCACTATGCGGGCATCTCATGCGATTGCTTCGGCACCCACTACGAGGGCGAGCACTGTGACATTTACAGTGAGTATGACGATGTCTAGGCTTATGTAGAGTTGTAAGGGGCATGAGGCTACAGGCGAGTATGGTTTGGAGTCTTATCGAGGTGTTGGTGTGGACGTATGAGTTGTAGAGGAGGCTGCAGGCAAGTATAAGTAGGTTGGAGTATGAGCTGAGGGAGCTGTGGGAGCATGAGTTAGAGTGAGTAGGAGACTCAGTAGAAGTTGAAGTGAAAGCAGAAATATGAGTGGAAGTATGAGCTAGCAGACTAAGAGTAGAAGGAAGTACAAGAGCCTTAGTAGCAGCAGAAGTCTGACCAGGGCAGCATATATATACGAGTAGATGTAAAAATATGATTATGATGATGTTTTACATGATGATCATAAGCTTGTAACACTCAGAGAAAGTCCCAGCAATAATTGCTCAAATTTTATATAAAAATATAAGCAGAATTCGATCATTAACAAGCTTGAAGTCTTCATTAATTATTATTAATTACTAATTAAAATTAATTGACATTTCGCTCTAAAGCCTCTTCGTCCAAGTTCCAATTTCATCAACAAACAAGATTTTCTCAGAATTCTGGCATTTCGGAACTTTTCTCTCAGTGAGTGTGAGTGGAAAACTTGTGCTGGCTGCTCACTCAGTCTCTCTCTCACTCTCTCTCTCTCTCTCTCTCTCTCTCTCGCTGTCTCTGTCTCACTGGTCAGACAATGTGGCAGCAATGGACATGGGGGCCCGTTGGCAGCGCCATTTTGTTTTAATTATAAACTATGTTTGTTTGCTTGCGGTTAACAGTCTGTCCTGCCTGCGGGCAAGCGTGCGTCCGGACCGTCGCGTCCGTCTCGCCGCCCGTGGCTGCAGTTTCTAAACACGCTAATGACCTGACCATAAATTATGCAAAATAGTGTTTGACTTTTTGACTGCCGGGCAAAATGTGCGCAAAATTAGTTTGTTGAGCTTCAAATATAACTAACTGGCCTTTGTCACACTTACCCATATACTCACGCCTACGCCCATGCCCACGCTCACACTAACTCTCGCCGCTCCGACTCCGACCCCGCTGTCATTTGGCCGTTTGGCAGGCATTTAGTTAATGACATAAAGCCAATTCCATGCCGGCATAATTCCAATTAAGTCACGCGAGCCCATTAAAAATGCCAAAGCCATTAAAAATTGAGCAGCACGTTTATGTTATTTTTTGTGTGGACATTAGAGTATGCTGGATTAGGCCTAGGCGAATAAGCAAATACACTACGAAAGAGACTCAGTCTGAGTTTTTAAATATATTTATACTATGATGCTTCCGGCTTCAATCTTCTTTTGAACTATGTTTAATATATATCTACACTTCTGGCTTGATATTGTAGGGTATCACACTAAGCCGCTTAGTCACACTTTTGGCTTTTAGCTCACATTTAAATGCAAATATGACACAGCAACAAAAACAAGAGCAATAACAATAGCTTAATATAAAAATTTAAGTGAATAAATGCATAAACTAGAAACATCTAGCCGACTACAAAATACTCTGTTTAGGCAATATTTAGAAGGTGAAAGGAAAATCTGCTTGATGATGAGTAGGGCTGCCATGACATGATGAGTAGGAGTGGCATGACAGGTAATACATCAACTTGTCCCTTTGTGTGTTCTATGCACGAGGGTAGTCTAAAACATTTTGCAGTCCAGCAAAAAACCGAAGCAATAGACTCATATTCAATTAAACAAACAGAGTATTGCAATTCAGGCTTTTAGAATATGATTTATGCTTGACTTTTGAAATATATATAATAAACTCTCCTACTCTGCCTCTCTCCTGCTCTTATTTATAAGGCCTTTCTCCCTCCCTCTCTCCCTTACCAACCAATATGCCCATCTTCAATTTACTGAGCGCAGCATAGTCTCTAAAAAAAAGCAAAAAATACTCTAATGAAAGCGCGAAAACTCGAAATTGAGGCAATGGACAGCTGCAAATTGCACAATTTCTGGCAGGGCTAACGGCATGTGGCAGCCATTTTGGAAATACGCTCTCTAAATGGCGTCTGTCAAGGACAAATGGCGCCGTGACGTGCGAGTTTGTCGAGCATTTACACTCGCTGCCACCGATCACAATTACAACCAGCCAGTGTGAGCGAGAGAGAGAGAGAGAGAGAGGGAGGAAGAGTGAGAGCAAAAGAGAGTTGGCAAGTGCTAGCAAATTGCACAGATGTAGTCTACGAGACTCGCAGCTCGACCCACAGAGCGCTTGTCGTTAGTTGCATGTTGCAGTTGTCAACATTTCGGTTGTTCTTGCTGCTCTTGCTGCTGGTGCTGCTGCGACGGAAACAGTGTCGGAGCCATTAAAAAGCGTTGCGAAGGGCAGGCACACAGCTGTGCCCGTAGGTAGAAACATGAACGTGCGACATAATCAAACGCAGACGGTTCCTGTAATGCAATAACTAAAATGACAACCCACTGTCCCTCCGTTCGTCTGTCTATCTGGCTGACTTTGTTGCCAACATTCCACTCCCTGGACCGGCCAGAGTCAACGAAATCTGAACAGCGTAAAAATCATTAGCCCAGCCATGAAAATTCTTCGAAACAGACTGCCAGATTTTTCGTTTTTTTTTTTTTTTGGCTTTTGGTTTTGGTTTTCGTTGGTCCAGCTATGTGCTGCTGTATGAAAGCAGAGCAGCTGCGCACTGTTTGGCGATGCGGTGGTGCTGTCAAACGTGGTTTGCCCAACGCTCCATTCAACTCAACTTTGGTTCAGCTGTCAGCTGACTGACAGTCAACTCGGCAACAGACAGAAGCAGCTAAAACATTGAGGCTCTAAATGTTGCTTAAAGCCAGCTGCAAACTGATTTGCAATTAGGCTGGGAGTGCAAGCCGGCCAGATACCCTGTAAAGAGCATGAGGCTGTCTCGAAAGCAAGATAAGAATGAAATGAATGAACTGAAGAGCGTTGAAGTCTCCAGCTTTTATGATGAATTTGAGGCCTATATATATTTATTATTTAAAACCATAATCATAAACAAGACTCCATCTTTTTTTAGTAATTTAATACTCAAAATCTAACAACCTTTTCCTGCCCGTCACGAACTTCTTCTGCTCCACAAAACACCCTCTTCCACAGGGTATTTAAACTTTGGTATTAAAGCGACATAAGCGATTATAGAAATTCCAGTTGAACATTTTTGCCCTCCTAATGCATTTTGACAATTCAGTTCTTCGTTTTCTTTCTTCTTTTTGCCTTAAACATTCTCAAGTCTTCTACTTAGCAATGGCCAACAAATACCTGGCTCAAAGTTTGCTATCAACTGTGCATGGAGATAGCTCTCTCGTTATGTTATTCCGTGTTTCGATTCAATCGTTTACCTCGCTTAGCTGTCGCCAATTGTAGAGATGAATTCTTACTTACGCCAGTTAACCTACTCGCAGTTCGCTTCGAATGCGCCCACGACCAGAGCGTGTCAAATGCAGGCCAATCGCTTGTCCAGCGATCTGATGCGCCACGAGGAGCAGGTCATTCAGAATCTGTACGAAAGACGTTCCCCCACCTATAGGGAGTTCAGAAAGATGGTCCATGCCGTTCATGGCCAGAGCAGCATCGGCATTCAGACGCGCCAGGTGAATGTCTATGATACATTCAAAGATCTGCATCGCCGACGCATGGATCAGAATATATTGAAAAACGTCAAGTCGAAAATAAGCTCGCAATTGAGATCAAATACAACCACCGACTGGATGGACTTCAAGCGCATGTACAGAGAGCTGGACGTCAAGCAAAATATATTTCGCAACAATCTCTCGCTGCTGTGTCGCATGAATGGCATTTTCAGGATTCAGGGCTATGTGGATAGCTTCTCCCATGAGCCCCGCTCTCCCCTACCAAATACCGCGAAGATCAAGGATAATGCTCTTATGCTCATAAAGTCGAATCGTCGTTTGGGCTGCCGACTGCTTAGCGTGCAGTCGAAAGTTGATTCATTCAATCGCTGGCTTCCATCTGTGACCCATGCCGATCCCAACCGTTACGATGATATTGTACGGAAATATGTCTCCTATATGCCAGTGCCATTGGGCAAGATGCCCAAGCATTCGGCCAAGGAGCTGCTGCGTCCGATCATCTACTTTGATCTGGCGGTGCGTCCGAAGCAACCCATTGGCCGCATTTCCATTCAGCTGTACACCGAGGTCAGTCCGGAAGTTGTGCTGGAATTTGTGCGCCTGGCCACCGAGAACGATGTCCAGGCCCACAGATTCACGCACATCTTTTCTGACCTCTGGCTGGAGGGACAGCTGATGCCGTCATCGAAAGATGTGCTCAAAAACCATCACGATCATCCCTCGCCGCTGGATGCGATGCGGCGCAAGGGCGTGCTCTCCTATTCCTGGGATCATCGTCAGCGTTTCCCCAACGGACTGCTGGTCTATACGATTAGCTTCAGGACGCTGGCGGTGAAGCCACTGAAACGGGTTTGCTTCGGTGTGGTTATGAAGGGCTTGCGCCTGCTGGAGATCTGTCGGGCCTTCGGCACGCGGCGTGGCACGTCCATTAGGCGCATCGAGGTAGTCAATTGTGGCTTGCTCTAGCTGCCGTTCAAATTATACTAGCATACTTTTCTGCGCCAAATTCTCTACTCCAACACACATAAAAATTATAAAGTATCTGCCTGCATTGCGTTATCGACTGGGCGGGGCCGGCATGACCGCCTCTCACGTGTGTGTGGGCGCGAAAATGTGTCAGAGATAAGCTCGCCAGGCATTTTACTGTCACTGCAGCCGCAGAGCAAAAAAAAAACCGAAAACAAAAACAAAAAAATAACAACGCGCAACACGATTTGCACTTTCGCACGGTTGTAGGAGGCGTAGGCGGGCATAAACGCCTGGAGGCCAGCACAGTCATGGTCCAAACAATATAATCTATTTCCGTGCCGCCACTCGACGTTTTTGTTTTCGTTTTTGCTCCTGTTTTTTTTTTTTTGGTGCACCATGCAGATAATGCAGCAAGGACACCGACAACACACGGAGGACAAAAAATTGCAACAGAAAAGTTGTTTAAATTTGCTTGGGCTTTTTTGTGGTAAGCTGCGAGCCCGGCAAATGGCAGCCAACTGCAAATATGCCAACAGCCGAATTAAGTGAGAAAGTGCAAAAGTTTAAAAAGGGTTTTGTGTCCAAAACAATTTACCTCTGTGCGCGACTGGCCGAAGAGTGCGCCACGAGGGAGCTTATGTTCGAAAAGCATAGAAAAGGAGATTTAGAATGGAATGATGGACAGATAGATAGGAAGGAGAGGGTAGCGGCATGCTACACATGGAGTATATGACTAGATATTGTGGTCTATGCTTCAAGTTATTGAGAAAGGAAATATGTTTCGACTATATATAATCAATTTTCTACAGGGGTTGCCTGGGTGAGCCTGGATAAGTCTGATAGGTGTAGTTAGACTAATTCATTATAGGGTATATAAAGGGTATAGCTCTCTCTCTCTCTCTCTCTCTCTCTCTGTCATTTCCTTTTGTATCTCTCTCTTTATCTCATTCTCTCTCTCTCTCTCTCTCTCTCTCTCTCTTTGTCATTCTGTCTCCCTCTAACTTATTTTACCTACTTCTCCCTCCTCATCTCAACCTCTCTCTTTCACCATCACCCATCCTCTATCATATTCTATCTTGTCTACTCCTCCCTCTCCCTCTACTACTGTCTCTCTCTCTCTCTCTCTCTCATTTTCCCTGACTTTCTATCTCTCTCTTTTTCTCTATCTCCCTCTCTCTCACTCTCTTTGTCATTGTCTCTCTCCCTCTCTCTCACTCTCTTTGTCATTCTCTCTCTCTTTCACTCTCTTTGTTATTCTCTCCCTCCCTCTCTCTTATTTGATCCATTTCTCCCTCCTTCTAATCTCAACCTCTCTTTTTCAACGTTTCACTCTTCCTCTATCATCTTCTATCTCTGTCTACTCCTCTCTCTCCCCCTACAACTCTATCTCTCTCTCTCTCTCTCTCTCTCTCTCTCTCTCTCTCTCTAACTACACTTTCTCTCACCACCTTTCAGCTGCCACAATTATAACTCTACGCGGCGCCAGCTACGTCGCCTATCGCATCTACGACTGGAAGGACCGCGTGCACTCCAATACCATTCGCATCAGCATGATTTTTCGCACCAATTTCGATGACTCAGCTCTGTTCTATGCCAGCGGAGAATCGCTGAAGCATCAGTATATCGCGGCAGCCATCAAGAACCAATCGATACATGTGGAAATGGATTTCGGTGACAATGTCATGTCCACGATTCTAACCGATGACCTGACGCGCGGCTACTGGCACAATCTGACCATACTGCACGAGCAGCGCACTGTGCGCATCATCTTGGATCACCAGCAGAAGATATTGGAGCTGCCGGCGACAGCCAGTGGCAATCTGCTGTTCGATCCGGAAATCTATTTTGGCGGCGGACCCGAGCTGAACAAAAAGAAGGGCCTCATCTCGCACAACAATTTCGTGGGCAGCCTGAAGTATGTCTACTACAATGACATATCCATACTCTACGAACTGCAGCGTGGCAATCCCAAGGTTCACTATCACGGTGAGTAGGACCAAAAGAAGAGCCAGAGCTATGCAAGGAATTTAATATTGTGAAGCAAGTGAAAAAGGCCGAGATTCGTTGGTGATGGGTTTGTGAATGCTCTCCCAAAATATGATGATGAGATTGGAATGAACTGAGATTTGAGTCAACTTCATTGATAACTATCTCATCATTTATACGCCATCTATCGGCATCTTTATAAACTAATCTAACTATTCAGTTAGGGCATTCAGTAGTCCACATATCTTTCAGTTTGTCAGTTTATTTCGTCCTATTTTGATCCGGAGCATTTCAGAGTTAACATTTCGCTCGTTACAGGTGTCCTGGAGGCTGAATTCTTTGAGAACGAAGTGAATGTCATACCTATCACCTATCCCTTTGCGACATCACACATTTGGTGGCCCATAAATCATGCCCAAGAATTTAATATTAAATTCGATTTCCGCAGCAGCCGTCCAGGCGCTGTGTTGGCCTACAGTGACGTCACGACCAGCGCCGGAAATGGCTTCTGGGAGGTAAGTGTGCGTTGAAGCATTCAAGCATATATATTCCAGCCAGCTTATGAAATGCACACACACACACACACACAAGAACTCAGCCTCAGTGCTGTGCGTGTGTGTGCTGGACGTTGACGGCGACGTCGACGTCGACGTCAACGTCGACAGTTATGTGCAGCGTGTGCTTAAGACGACTTAGCAAACCTTGTTTTGGGGCCAAGCGGAATGCAAATCAAATGTACATACGGCGTGTGTGAGTGCGAGTGTGTGTGCGTGTGTTTGTTTTTGTGTACGTGTGTGTGTATGAGAGCATGTGAATGGCATTGTGTGTGTGCGTGGGCGTGTGAACAACCTAAGCATGCCAAAGTGCAGCAGCAACATTCCCCAAAACAGTTTCTCCTCTGGAGAAAAACGAGCGAATGTTAAATGTAAAAAAAAAACGTAAGTTGGGATTTGTTATGGGAATGATATCCGGAGTGAGAGGAACAATTTAGAGTGGATATATATATACATATATGTTATGAAACTGTTTATACTAAGGACAACTTCTTCTGCCAACAGCAAGGAGAAAAGAGGTAGAGAGAGAGGAAGAGAGAGACATGCCTTTATCCTTCTCTAATTCTCGATCTATCCTCCCCTCTTCCTTTCTTTCTATAAGCCACTCTGTCTCTCTCTTTCTCTACCTACCTTTCCCTATCTTTCTCTCATCTCTCCCTCTCTTTCCTCTATTTAATCCTTAATCTCTCCTATGTCCTCTCTCTCTCTCTCTCTCTCTCTCTCTCTCTCTCCCTCAATCTCTCTCTGTCTGCCTCTTCGCCTACTCTTCTCACTTCTCAGCAATTACTCTGCTCTACTCCTCTCCCACTCTTACTTTTAATATTGTCCCTATTTTTTAGTGAACCTAATAAATTTGATATATCTTTCATATCTCTCTCTCTTCCCTCTCTTTTCTGGACATATCCGTCTCACTTTAGTGTCACAATTGCCTGTCTCTTCGAGTCTTCATTCGTATTCGCATTGATTTATGGCTTTTGGTGCAAAACAATTTGAAAACGTATATGATGCATATTTATTATGATTGCGCAATCGAAATTGCGCAAAAGCCCACAAATCCGTTGCATAGAAAAGTGTCTCAATTGCTGGTCCAAGCAAACGCCCTCAACAGCTTAGTGCCCATCACTTCAAGAGGCAAAGCCACTTGCCACACACACATACAGACGTCTGATTATGCAACGAGCGTGCGTGTGTGTGTGTGTCTGTATGTATTTGTATAAATGTCAGTCGCTTTTATCTATATTTAAACAAACAAACGTCCTGGCCTCGAACGTTTATTTGGTTACTTGACATTTTGGAAATTCACTAAGGGAATAAGCATATAAACAAAAACAAACAAACCCACACACACACACACAATGCACATGTGTGTGTGTGTGCGTGCAACTGCAATATTTATTTGCATTTTATTGTTGACTTTCTTGCTTTTGATTGCAAAAGACCTCCCGAAAATAAACTCAAATGTCAATAGAAATGCCTTGAGTGGGGCGGACTCTTTCACAGCAACAAATTGCTCGGCCAAGCTCGTAAAATGTTGTAATAGCAAATGAATATTTAAGTTTTCTGTGCAAAAGCCATATAATTTTCCATTTGGCTTTTTGGCTTATTGAAATTGCCCGAACGATTCATGTTTGGTCGCCAAATTAATACGAAATTGATTGCACATATGCACAAAACGAAATTCTAATAATAATATTAATATCGCTCTCTGTCGACGACAATGGCCAAGAGATTTGGCCCGCAATTTATATGCACACAGCAATTGCTATTTGCTTATACATTTATAAATTTAAGTGTTTGTCCGCATTCATATTTGAGCGGCGAGCGCATCAGTTTAGCTGACAATTTATTTATTTATTAACTGTTTGTCGCTCTGGCCACAAAATTACCACCTGTGCCGCCTCGTAAATTCAAATCGCCTGCCCCAAAAAGTAGGCAACAGAAAGTGTCAACTCGCAGAATTGACAGGCTATAGAACCAAAAGAGAGAAAAAAAAATAGAAATTGTATATGAAAGCAAACAAACTAATATAGTATAGAGAGACGCCCGCACAGATCGCAAATCGCGAATCACAAATCGAAAATCGAATTTATTGACAGTTGCACAAATGGTCGAAATAGTCGAAATGCCAACAGCAACAAAAAACCATTTGAAATATTGCCAGTAAATGGGGGAGTGCGTGTGTGTTGGTGTTGCTGTTGTGTTTGCTTTAAAATATAACATGCTGCCAAAAGTCTAATGAAATATGCAATAAAATTTTAGTATTTGGCAGTTTGCATAACGACAGACGCGCAGCGCCAAAGCGCAAAAGCGCAATTCACAATAAGCAGAGCGCGGACAAATAAAACCAAATAAATATAGCATAAGTACCATGCCACACACTCACACACATGCTGTTTATATGCATCTTTAATATGAAGAAAAACAAGAACATAATACTATACTTTATGGCTATCACAGCTTTCAAGCTGCTCAGAATATGCTACGACTATGTACGCAAAATGAATAGACTTCTGGCAGTTGTAGCCAAGAGCAAGAGTCTTGCCTTAAAAACTATCAAATATCTTACTGAACTTAATCTTTGCTAGTTGTAATCTATAACTTTTTCAGCAACTCAACGTGCGTTGTCTTTCATTGCCTTAAAGAATATATTAAATGAATTTCTGTTTAGCTTTAGTTATATATTTTAGTTTATATATTTCATCAATTACAAAATATTTAAATATAGAAAAGAATTAAAATAATATCAATATGTAGAAATAGTAGTAGAAATGATAGTATACATACATTTAATATATATATATTTATTACAAATTAATATGTTATGATGAATATATAAAATTAAGATTACAGCGAACAGTCTGATCTTTTCTACCTATAATTACTTTCTTTTTTTTTTTTAATTTTAGCATTTCAATCAATATTAACTTCAGGACAGCTCCTACTATTTTGCTTATTTAGTCAAAGACCTCCTATATTTTACTAACTGCCAACTAGCTTGCACTTCAACTTGGCATATCTATATGATACTCCAAAACTATTCATCTTCCCACTCTACACAGTTCATGTCCGTTTTATGTAATGCCAGCTGACAACACTTGGCAGTTTCACAAATACGCATTAAGCCATTGCAAATGCATATTAAAAATAATGATATTAGAAGCGTGGCAGACTTTTAAGCATTGGGCTAAACGCCTAATGCCAGGGCTTAAATTAAACAATGCGATCATAAATTTAACAAAATTATATAGCAAAGAGAGATAGGGGAAGCGGGGTGCGTGGGCGAGGCAGCCAGCATCATATTAATTCAAATGGGAATTGGGCGTGTCATAAATGGCACGCCCACTTAGTGCGCACCGCCCCCCGCTCAGCGTATCATGCAAACATACGATTTTGTTGTTGGCTAACAATTTAACAGGCCCGCATTTGGTTTTGATGCCGCATTTTGATGCATGCAGTGCAAATCCGCAGCTCGACTACGTGGGGTATGCGTTATATGATTTAAGCGTTGCTAATGCACAAAGGCAACGCCAAATTGAAATATGTGCGTGAGTGAGTATGAGAATGGGAGAGAGAGTGAGTAAGAGAAAGAGAGAGAGAGAGTGAGAGAATGAGTGTGTGTAAACTACACGTTGTGGATTTTGTGGGCATTTGGCAATTTTGATTTATTTTGCAGTTTGAACTTCTAATGCTAACAGAGTTTTGTATTTTTCTCGTCTGTCTATCTATGTGGACGTGCGCGTGTGCGTATTTTACATGTGCTGCGATGACAAAACTAATATTTGGTAACACGCTAATGCTGGGGGCCCTCACCTGCGTGCAACGTGCAACATTTGTCGATGACAACTGCGGCCCTGCCCTGTCGATAAAACGTGCGCCGGAAATGTAAAACTAACGGAAATTACAAAATGGCTGTCGCTGGCGAACCAACACACACTCACACACACACTCACACACACACACATGCCACCACCCGCACAGATACGGTTAAGCTCAGACAAGCTGAGCTTCGATCTGGTGCCCGATGTCAATAACAATGTAACCCACTCGACGACGATTAAAATCAATCGTGCCACATCCTGGCACAGCGTCGAGCTGGACTACAAGCACGGCGAGATACGCTTCACGGTTGACTATCGCCACACGCTCAGCCAAATGTTCGGGCTGACCTTCAACATTGGCGACAAACTCATCATTGGCAGCAGCCTCAAGTCGGCGGCCATGGGCCTCGTTGGCTGCATACGCGACATCGAGATCAACGGGCATCTGATCGAGCCACGGCATGTGGTGAAGACGGAACGAGTGGTTGGCGAGGTGGCTCTGGATAACTGCAACTACATTGATCCCTGCAAGCGACCCAACACCTGTGAGCATGGCGGCAAGTGTTTCGTGAAGGACGATCGCGTCACCTGCGACTGCAAGCACACCGGCTACATCGGCAAGAATTGCCACTTCACCAAATACCGCAAGACCTGCGAGGAACTGGCCCTGCTGGGCTTCACCAAATCCGATGTCTATCTCATTGACATCGATGGCAATGGCGTCTTTCCGCCCGCCCACGTCAAGTGCGACTTCCAGAGCCTGGAGAACGCAACGAAAACAATTGTCGAACACAATTTGCCCAGCCAAGTGGATGTGAGGTCAGCACGTGAGACGGACTTTAGTTTCAATATACGCTACCGCGAGTTCTCGCCGCACATGCTGCAGGAGCTGATATCGCATTCGCTCTACTGTACACAGTACATCAAATATGATTGCTATCGCGCCCAGCTGGAGCTGCACTCGGCCACTTGGTTCACGTCGTCGGCCAAGAATCTCACTGTCGACTTTCTCGGCAATGTCAAGAGGTAAGCGATAACCCATTGCCCTATCCCTACAGCTCAGGTTCAGAATGTCATTGCGTGGCATTTTGTGATTTACGTGCGTGTGCCGCGTGCCACCAATTGTGTGATGCACAGTGGGGCAAGTAGAACAAATTGTGGAGCGCAAAGTTGACAAAAATTATATTAAAAGAAAAGAGATTATTGTTTCTTAGGTTTTCTATAGTAATAAATGCATGGAAATAGCTTGAAGTACTTTAGTCAGCGTGCACAGTGGAGCAAATATGTTAGTTAATTCATCAAATAGTTGACAATGGGCCACATTATAGAAATTTAGCTAAGCCTAAGTATACATACCAGAAAATTTATATTTTTATATATTTGTTATGCTCTCATATTCTCTTACTCAACCACTGTGCCCTGCGCCTGGCGCTCGTCCAGTTCTATGCACAATTTGTTGCTGGTATGCGCCTAGTTCGGCATTTACTGCTGCCCCGCCTTCTCGCCTCCTCGCCTGGTGCACCGCATGCCACACAATTAATGTTGCAGTCTATTTGCTCAACTTGTTGGTCTGCCACTGTGCATTGTGTGGCCCGTTCTGCTCCAGTGGATAGCTCGCTCGCTCGCTCGCTCAGTGTGTACGTGCGGTAATACAACAGCATAAATCCTTCATTTCAAACTGCTGGCAGCTCAGCAGTTGGGCAATCGAGTTGGTTGATAGTTAGGCATACAGCTAAGACCTTTGCCCTCTTGAGCCGGCGCCCCTTTCATTTCAAATGTAAACGAAACTTAAATTAATTGCTCGAACATGCATAATATAAGCGCCTAGGCCTACACTTAATGCTAACTGACATATTTATTCACACGGGATGGCAGCCCACAAACCTGTGTGGGGCACACGCACTGCCACACTCTCACACACACACACACACACACACAGAGACGCTTTCATAATGCTTCGATTTGCGTACATTTGTGTCAGCTGCAACAACAACTGCGACTGCGACTGCGACTGCAAACAGGGTTCAACTCTCAAGCCATGTCTACAATTGTCATCTTCATGCCACAGGCTCGTGCATCAATTGAGCATGTGTGTGTGCATTTATGTGAGTGTCTGTGTGTATGTATGCGTGCGTTCAGTTGCGTAATTTGTCATGCTGTTCGGCCTGCTGCTACTGGCCAGCATCGAGTGACCGCCTGCTGTTGGCTTAGCTCTTCAAATTTGATTTTTCATATGTGTACGCACTAAACTGTTGCCTACTTCTTAGCGCTGTATACCCATGGCCTCCGCCTCCGCCTCCGCCTGCGCAAAATCCCTTGACTAAGTTATATGTGTGGAGCATTTGTTTCTATTCATTGGAGCATAACATTTTATGACGCTGAAAACCCAAGCGTATGCTGCAGGAGGCAGAGACAAAAGCTTAGGTTGTCGAATTTTCAGTACTCTTTTCCTTAGTTATTTCTCATTAGGATTATCATTATCATTAGCATTATTATTGACATTATGAAGATCCGTGTATTAATGTGAAAATCGTTATTGTTGCTTACTATTTATTAATCATTAGTCATTATTCATTACTCATTGCTCATCACTCATTATTCATGATTCATTATTCATTATTCATTGTTCACTATTCATTCAATATTCATTATTTTTCTTCATTATGCATTATTTATTATTCATTACTCATTATTCATTAACATTATTTTGTTCATTATCATCAGCCTTATTTTTTGCTCTCTCTCTCTCTCTCTCTCTCTCTCTCTCTCTTATTCTCCTCTTTTATTTACTCTTATGGCTTTACTATAAAAAGAAAGCACCATCTGAACAATCCAGTCATTATGCCCAACGCTTTGGGAATTGTACATTAAAGAGGCACAAAAAAGTTTATGGCAAATACAAACGCAAAAACATATGAAGCAAAATACCAAATTGCAAAAGTGCAAAACAAGAGCACTGTGTGTGAGTGTGTATTGGTTTGCGTGTGTGTGTGTGTGTGTGTGTGTGGGCATAAAAGGCTGAATTGTATTTATGTCGGGCAAATATGTTTCCGGCTCAGCGCTAATAAGGTTTATGACTGCGCCTCACTCATCCGCCCTATCTGTGTATTAGTATCCCTCTCCCTACGGGTGTGTGTATGTGTGTGTGTGTGTGTGTGTGCACTGCCGCCATATTGTCGAACAACTCTTTTTCAACTTTTGGGGTAATTTTTCTTATGGCTGCCTTTTTAAAATGAATGACTTTGTGCACAAATTTAGTCTTTACGCCTAATTTCTTTGCGCCGCTGCCAAAGCTCAAACAGATGAAAGATAGCCCGACCCGAAGAGGCACAGCAGGGCAGGTGGCGGGGCCAGGTTGGCTGTCCTTTAGGACTTTGACAATACATCATGCACAGCGCAAGCAGGCAACAGCTGCTGCCAGCAATTTTAACTCGACTTTTTTTACCCCCGTTCGCTCCAGTTGTTGTTTTTGTTTCGTTTCGGTCTGCGTCACTAATTTCCGCTTTCACTAAATCAATTCTGGAGCCTCCTAAACAGCACTCGATTCTGTGTTACTGTTTTTTTTTTTTGCAGGATCTTTATTTTTTGTTCGCTCATGCCCTGTGCAACTGCTTTGAACGAATGGCTTTCTGCTTGGCTACAGTCAGAAATATCAAAATGCGTTTTAGCACAATTCCCAACCATCCAAATTGAGAGCGTGTGAGCGCGTGGGAGTGTGAGTGAGTGAGTGTGTGAGAGAGAGTGTGTGTGTTGGAGTGTGTGTTTATGCTGTCCTGTTAAAGGCTGACCATCTGGGAATAGAACTGAATTGCCTGACTAGCAGTTAACCTAGGCTAGGCAGCTGCTATATAGTTATACTTATCTTTTCATGAAAATATTTGGTAAGCTTATAAACTATACTGAGTCTTGAGTATTGCTTCACAGGCTCAGGCTGAGGTTCAGCTCTTCCCAGGATTCTCGCTTCTCATGTAGAGTTCCTCATGGCTTCTAGCCTTAAGCTCCTCAAAGTTGCCCAGAGTTTCTCAAAGTCCTCTCTACTATCACGCTTGCTTCCTCATCTATTTTTAATGGGTATATCGCATATATAGAAAAAAAGAGTTCGCTTTCAGTCTTTCTTTCTTACTTATTTGTTTTTCCTTTCGGTTTGACGTGTGCGTTTGTGGCCAGGCAGCCCATTGGGCCATCCATCATTGGATCGTAGTTTGGTCTTTACTCATTCAAAATTTGACAGCATCGTTTGTTTGTCTGTTACCAGGCACGAACTAGCTACAGTGCAGCTAAAACGGAAACGGACATTGCAGACGTAAAAACATATAGCCAAAAAGACAGTTATATAGTTGGTTTGTTTTTGTTTTCTCTCTCTCTCTCTCTCTCTCTCTCTCATCAAGCTAAATCTGTGCACAATTTAATTGTCAGCTGACCTTTAAGTAATTAGCATATCACGAATGCAGTCTAGCAAGCAGTATGCCCGTTTTAAGTGTATCTAGCAGCAGGGAGAAAAACACTAACCCTGACCAAGTGGCCAGACCCTCGAATCCCATTCAAAGTGGACTCGTCAAATTGCCGTCAGTCCTGTCGACAATGCATGCAAATGTATGCTAGGCTAGCAATTTTTTTTTCGCTTCTCTTTTTTTTTTTTTTTTTTGGTAATATATTTGGCCAATTTTTTTTGTGTTGTTTTCGGACTTGCCTAAACCGTTACGCGGCTGTGCTCGCAGAGGCGCTTGCCCGTGCTCCGTCAACAAGACGTGCGTGGACCCGAATCAATCATGCAACTGCGATGTGAAGGAGAACAAATGGAATTCGGATGAGGGCTACTACCAGGAACCGCACAGTTTGGGCATCACCAACATGTATTTCCTGCAGCAGAAGGACCTCGACGATGAGGCCCAGGGCCGCATCACGCTGGGCCCACTCGAATGCGTGGAGACAAGTGAGTTGCAGGCCACAGCCAGATAATGCTCGCACACACTCACTCTATCTCCCTCTCTCTCTCTCTCTCTCTCTCTCTCTCTCTCTCTCTCTCTCTCTCTCTCTCTCTCTCTCTATGTCTATTTCTCTCTTACAAACAGATACCCAAAAGTATGTGGTCACCTTTACCACATCACAGTCGTACATTGAGGTGCCCGGCTGGCGCAAGGGCGATATTGCCTTCTCATTCCGCACCACGGGCGAGAAGGCCATTCTGCTGTTCCAGCCACCCATTCGTGCACATTATCCTTCCTTCATGGTGGCCCTGACGGGCGACTATCAGCTAACGTTCAATTTTACACTAAGCACGGGCACCACACGGGAGCTGGTGATTAACTCGCATCGCAGGTAAGTCTAACACAAGAAATCGGCTCTATATACAACTGGCTAACTGATAATCTGATAAGCTGTAAGAGGCTAGGCAAATTCGGTCAGTCAAGTAAAGCTTAGCCTTAAAATAAAGCAATCTAGCTAGGCTAAGAGTCTTTTCCTTCTCTCTAGCCCCTTCTTCTTCTTCCATATATATAGCCCATGATATATAGCCAATGATATATATTCCGTTTGCTTTCAGGTTAAATGGCGGCGAATGGCATAAAATATGGATAGACTATAATCAATATCATGTGCGCTTCATGATAAACACCGATTACCAGATGCTCGACCTGCTGCCCGAGGAGGAATTTGGCCCGTTCGAGGGCAGCATGTACATTGGCGGCGCCACATTGTGAGTAGAGCCTTTGATATAGTATGCGAAGCTTTAAATGTAATCAGCTCTGGAATGGGCCACTCGCATTCCCAATCGTTTTTATGGCTGCTTGCAACGCAGCAGCAGCAGCAGCAGCTGTAATAATAACCGCAGTACAAAAACTCGCGAATGCGCTCGAATGGTCACCATTTGCTGGCCAGTGGCCACCAGCCATTGGCCATTGGCCATTGCGGTCTGTGCAATTTATTGCGGCAATTACGTTTTAATTATAAACGCGCGACTAAATGGCCAAAGCCGGACAACCCAGTCGAGTCATCAAAGACACTCAAAGGCAGCCACAGTCTAGCCCCAGGGCCAACTAACTGTCTCTCGCTCTGTCTCCTTTTGCTGATGAGCTTGAGACAGCCAAGACTTAGTTGCAGCAATTATCTTGGCAACTAGTTGAATATACTTGAGCTAAATATATATATTATATATAGGTATAAAGAGTTGACTACAGCTGGAAGCCTTCAACTCTTTTTGAATTGGTTTTCTATGTAAATGCACTGCCTTTACGTAAGCTTAAATAGCACAAAATTATATAATTAACATACATAATACACATATATATATATATATATATATATATGTAATCATTAATCAAAACATTGCTTATATTACATTCTACTATTCACTTGCCGCTGTTACTACGGCAACTTCGCTCTGGCATTTGCCATTCGCACCACATAGCTGGTGGCTGTGGATGCTGTTTTTATCCGCAAAGTACTCGCATCAAAAGAATTGCCATAATTAAATTAACTTCCCGCTGGAAATTCATTCCAAAGTCATTATCAATAATCAAGCCAGGGCCAGGGCCAGGGAGCAGCATGGGCGGCGCGCGCTCTTTTTACCCCCAGTTTGAGCAGCGTCGCGTTTTTCCCCCTTTGGCAGTTTGGCGCACTTAAAACGCGCTTATGCTTGATTGGCATAATTTATAAAGTTTTTTTTTTTTTGCGGGCAAACACTCACACTCACACACACACACGCACATGTATATAGAGTGACAGACAGTTGTGCACACTCATAGACAGAATGTAGCGAAAGGAAGGAAATTTTTTGGTCTGAAACACTTAACAAGCCGAGTGTGTGTGTGTGTGTGTGTGTGTGTGTGTGTGTGTGCATGTGCGAGTGTGTTTCTGTTTAATTATTGAAAAATCAAATTAAAAAACGAAACAAAAAAGTCTGAAATGAGATATAAAATATAAGCAGAAAATGTGTACACATTTGCACTTAACCTCAAACCCACGAGAGCCACCGACCCGGGAACCATTCATAAAATTTCGATGAGCGGTAAACACGCAGAGTAATTAACGGTAAAGTGCTGCGCTTTATATAGACCCCAATACAACCAAGTCCAGTAACCCAATCGAGAGTCGAGCCGCGCCGCGCCGAGCTGCTTTCAGTTGGCCAATTATGGAGTTCAATTTATTTATCCAAAAGTAAAAAGAAACACAGAGAAAAAACACACGAGAATTACAAGCCCGACTACATGGAGTACAATAAAAAAAGATGGTGGCAACAAGGTTGTTTCAGAGACACGACTGTGACATACTCTGTAAGAGGATTTTAGGATTTAAAAAAAGTTTATATATTTTATAAGAAAAGGTTGAAGATGAAGGATTTTCTTCGCAGAGTCGGGATTGTGGCAGGTTTAAAAACTTCTAGTTACTTAAATGTAGACGACAAGACCCAAACTCAAAAAGTAACTAATATAAAATTTACTTCGGCAAGAATATTGACTTAAAAAACATTTAAGATTTTACACGGCATCACAACATAGAAAGACAATGAAATGTAAAAAAAAAAATTAGCAGAAGGAAATCTCTGTAAATATTAAAGGCAAAATCAACTAGAGAACAGAACCGAGCCAAGGTCAACAGACATGCAAATATCAATTCTGGGAATTTCGTCAAGCCACACATTCAAGCACTTGTCAACAGTCCGCTTACAGGGTATACAAATATTGATGTACTTGAGTCGCATAGGGCAAGCGACAAGGTTGTTGTTGCCGCTGCTGCTACGAGCGGTCGGCAGGGCAAGCCATTAAGCGGAATCAGTGCGAGCTCATAAATAAATGAGTTAATCAACATATTGACGCAGACAGGACGAGACTTTACCTTAATGCAGCGGGACATATTAAAGTCGAGAGAGAGCGAGAGAGAGGGAGAGAGGGAGACACAGTGTAAGAGCCAACTGATGGGTTTTCAATTAATCCCTTGCGAGACAGACTACGGTCAATATGATGTATAACAATTTACAGGAAAACTGCTTTATTGATCTTATTACAGCGAAGCCTTTTCAAACTAATTAATTGAGTCGAGGTTGCTCTTAAGTACTTCAAGATAAAGAATAATTATATATAATTTTTAGCACAAGGCAATATAAATCGGGTTTAAATAAAGATTAAAATGGAATCAAGTACATCTCTTCTTATTTCGAGAAATCGTTTCTGATTGGCCTTATATCAACGTCCGAATTATGTCTGAATTCAGATCTCCATTCCTAGATCAGCTTCGTTTTAATGTCTATAAGAAATGTCTCGTTCCAAACTACCTCGCCAGAAAATCCGAATAGAATCTTATAGAGCCCATCCATTAGTATATCCGGAAAATTTCCTTTGTCTGCACTGCACATGTCAAATATGTACACTTTCTTCGGCCAGGGCAGCAATACATTGCCCTCGAAGTGGGGCAAATTCGTACAATTATAGCCATCGGCCATTGCGATGTCATCGTAAAAGCGTTTAATATTTATAAAAACTTGCTTCGGTATGGCGAAGGGCAATTGCCTGAAGTCTCTTGGGTTGCCGGTGGGACTCTGAAAGATGAGCAACTCAAACTGCTTTCTGCATTAGAAGGGCAACATTTTATAGATCAATTCCATTTCAATGATAGGTTACCATCGTTGTATTGTCCACGTCGTATCGCCAGTCCACGGTACCCGAGACGCCTATCTGATGTCGACCCCTTCGCTCGATACGCAATTCTGGCTTCAATTTTGCCTCATTGTCGGTGAATCCTTCAACATCTAGGAATTCATAAGTCCAACGACGCTATAAGTTTGTCCTCAGTCAGTTAGCTCAGTTCTAATTTATTTCCAGCTTTCACTTACCTTGCACTCACAACTTCCGAGGACAGCCAACAGCAGCAGAAAATTATTTATTGCGAATATCATTTTGGATCAACTGAATGTTCATGAACAGAGTTTATATAGCACTTGGGCTGATCAGCTTATCTCAGCTTTAATAACACCTTTTCCTAATAAGGTTTTCACACGCCAACAAACATATTCCATATGAACAACATAACAAGATAACTTAATTGCAAAGGGTATACAAAAGAAGTGAGAGAGAGGCAGAGAGTGAGATAGACTGTGGTCAATCTGATGATTAACAATATCAAGTACACAGGAGAACTGATCTTATTACAGCGATGCTATTTCAAACTAATTGATTGAGTCGCTCTTAAGTGTATTCTGATCAAAATTAGTAGAATTTTAAATAAAAATATTAAAAAAATATTAATTATTATTTTGTAATTTTATATTTATTTATAGCACAAAACTATATAAATTTATCTCTCTAAAGCTTCCCATATCTTAGATCAGCTTCGTTTTAACATTTACAAAAAACGTCACGTTCCATAGAACCTCGCCAGATATTGCGAACACCAGCTTATAGATCCCATCCATTAATATTTCCGGCAAATTTCCTTTATCGGCATTGCACATATCATATGTGTATAGATTCCTTGGCCAAGGTAGTAATATATCGCCATCGAAATAGGGCAGATTTGTGCAAAGTCGCCAATTGCTTTCAAGTTCATCATAAATGATTTTCGTATCTTTAAAATATTGTTTCGGTATGGCCAAAGGAATTTTCCTGTAGTCTCTCGCGGTGCCACTGGGACTCTGATAGATAATCAACTCAATCTATTTTGAGCAGTATAATAGCAATATTTCATATTCCATTCCCATATCGTATTTATGTTACCATAGTTGTATTGTCCACGTCGTATTGCCAGTCGACGGTGCCCGAGACGCCAATCTGATGTCGACCCCTTCGCTCGATACGCAAATTTGGCTTCAATTTCTTCTCATTGTCGGTGTATCCTTCAACATCTAAGAACTCATAAGTCCAACGACGCTATACGTTTGTCCTTAGTCAGTCAGCTCAGTTCTAATTTATTTCCAGCTTTCACTTACCTTGCACTCACAGCTTCCGAGGAGAGCCAACAGCAGCAGACAATTATTTGTTCCGACTATCATATTAGATTAACTGAGTGTTCACGAACAGCGTTTTTATAGCACTTGGGCTGATCAGCTTATCTCAGCTTTAATAACACCTTTCCGTAATAGGGCTTTCACACGCCAACAAACAGGTAACAAGATAGCTTAATGGAAGGTTCTCCAGTAGAAAATACAATTCAAATAATAATAATGTTGTTAAAGGGCATGTAATTGATAGAAAATTCGTGAACATTATCGACGGAAAAGGGTTTCCTCCCCTGTGAGAATTGAACCATTTGTAACAGCCAGCGACACTTCGCTTCACTTCCAAAAATTCCGTTCAAGCTTTAATTCCTGCCCAAATAACACAATTATGAGCCATGCATGCGTCGCTCGTTCTATTGTTGGCCAACTATAATGAGAAGGCTCGCTAATGATGGCTGTAATCGGCTGGGGTTTTTCGGCCTGACATCGGTGCCGCATGTCATGTTATTTAGAAACAGCGACGGCGACCGCTGGTGTCCTGTTGATCATTTGCATGGCCATCGATTATACGACGGATGCAGACAGATGCCATTGCCAGAATGCAGACAACTGGCGTGCCAAATATGCGGTGCCCACCAAACAGTGGGACAGCTGGAGAGCGGTTGCCACTGGGGGAAATTGTGTCACTGTCCGATTGCTGTCCCTTCTGTCTATGCTGTGTCGCGTGAGTGTCTCTGTCTCTGTCTCTGTCTCTGTCTCTGTCTCTGTCGTGTGTGTCGCTGCGCTACGCAGCGCGGCCATGAATGAATGAAAAGTGCTTAATTGCTTGTGACGGTGTTAAATAAATTCTTAATTGCTTCGCACTTTGCGCGTTTGCAACGTTAATAGGATTTCCGCCTGCACACATAGCTCCACTGCAGTCGACTCTCTCTCTCTCTCTCTCTCTCTCTCTCTCCACCTCCCTCTCTCTCACTCTATAGGCTGTCAAATTTCTTTCATTTTATTGCCGTTAATTTTGTGCAATCTCGTTTTTTCCCCCTCCATTTTTTTTTTTGGCCGCCAGCCAGCGTGCAAATCCTTTTAGCCAAGTGTCAGCCAGTCACACGGCACATCATTTGCAAGGCAAAACGCTAAATTTCATTTTACAACCACCCTCCAGCGCGCTGCACGCGTCGTATGCGCAATGCCTGTCTGCCTGCCAGCCTGCTAGCCTGTCTGCCTGCTGTTGACGTTGAGAGCTCAAAAGTGCGCAACAAAAATAAAAAAAATACAGAAACAACTACAGCAAAATTAACATGTGCCACATGCACACACGCACACACACACACACACACACACACAGCCTGCCGCACATGTTACAGAAAAACTAATGACTTAATAGCTTCGCACAGCTTAAAAGCTGCTGATTGCAATTAACATAGCCAAAGGACACACGCTGCGCCCAAGCCAACTCTCTCTCTCTTTCTCTCTCTGCCGCTTATTGCCTGCCGGCCAATTCGTTTGGCATCATTCAATAAGTTTTAGCGCTTAAAGAACAATTACACAACTTAGCAAACAATTACGAGCCGAAAGCGGCGACAAAGTGAAAAGAAATCGCAACAAAAGTGAAAATAAAAGTGAGAAGTGAGAGACAGGCAGACAGGCATGAATGACTGACTGATACCCTGTAAAAGAAGTGCTGACTATGTCAGCTAAATTTGTTATCAACAACGCCTAGGCTAGACAGCTGCTAGGTAGTCTAGCTTTACTTCAGTCCTTGCCTTCACCCTGTCACACTGCCCAATGCCAAACACCCCTTTTCGGCATCTCTCTTCACTGGGTATATTAAACTTGAAGTCAAAAAAAAACCCCAATGCGAGTTGAAAGTTGCAAGTTGGGAATTTCTTTTATTTAAAACAAGAATTTTAATTTTACTTAGAGCTTTGAGCGCAGACAACGAGGCGAGGGCGTCTGCGGCGACTTGTAATGAAATTTACATAATTTAGAAAGACATTTTTTTGAGCAACTTTTCGTTGTTGTTGTTGCTCGCGTTGGAGCTGCCGCCGAGCGCGTATAAACAAGACATTTCCGCCACTTTAATTTTGAAAAGCTTACACTTGAGATTTTATTGGCCAATTCATTGTTGGCTACGAAAAAGGGGAAAAGCGAAACGATGCAGCAAGAAAATCAAGGGTAAGGATTCGGTGAGCAAAAAAAAAGTCTATAAGCTGAAAGCGAACGAAACTTGCAAATTGCTGAACATGAGAAGAATGAGATGAAGGAGAGAGAGAGAGAGAAAGAGAGAGAGGCGAGTGAGTGGGAAGGAGAGAGTGGGAGTGAGGCAGAGATAGAGTGGATAAAAAGTGTGCTTGAAATCTGGGCAAAAAATTAAAAGAAAGTTCAAATACGCTAACTAAAGCAGAAAGTGTTCGATTAGATGCGATCTCAATTATACACTGAGAGAAAAAATAGTTACACTAATGTTAAATTTAAGAGATATTCAAATAACTTTTAAAAGGAAATTGATATTTGATATTTTCAAATATATTTAAATATTTAAAAATATTTTTTTAACATTTTAAAATCGTTTTAAGTATATTTTTTGTATATTTTTATGTATTTTTTACATATTTTTTATATATTTTTTTATATTTTATTTTAATATAACTTAACTAATATATCAACTCTCCATATCAACTCTGCTATCAACTCTCCCTTTTCGAGTGCATTTGAAGCAGTTGAGCAAAAGGGCAAAAAAGTGCCCCAAAAAGTAGCAGAAAATGTCAATGGTCGACTAAAGTTGCAGACTTTTGGATAGGGAAAAAAATCTGTTGCCCGCCACTAAAGTCCTTTAGTCCCGTGTCGTCTGCATCGATTTGGCCAAAACGTGGAAAATTGCAAAAAAGCCAAAGGCGTCGCGACAACGTCAACATGGAGCTCTTGCAGCTCCGCAATCCATTTGCATAAAGTCAGCGCAAAGTTGAAATTTATTCGAAAAGGGTCGCGTGAATATATTTGTTTGCGCTTTGACCAGCTTATTGAATAGTTATGACCAGCTCTCGCTCCACTTAATAACACATAATCCTCAAGCAATATTCTCTCGTTCTCTATCTTTCGACAGTGACCTGCTGAAGAAGCTGTCCGTGAAGGCAGGCCTCATTGGCTGCTTCCGCGGTCTGGTGGTCAATGGCGAAATACTCGACATCTACAGCTACATGTCTGTGCATCTGTCGGAGATTATCAAGGACTGCAAGCCCTCCTGTGTGCCCTCGCCCTGTCGCAATGGCGCCCAGTGCAAGGAGCTGTGGAGCAGCTTCAAGTGTGTCTGCAATAATCCCTGGGCACACATTGGCGAGTTCTGCGAGACAAGTGAGTCGAGTCTAGCCATACTCAAATCTAGCTCTTGACTAACCTTTGACCTTTGCAGACATCAATGAGAAAGCGCTGACATTTATCAATCGCGAATCGTTTCTAATGCGCAACTATTTGAGTGTTGGAGCGACGCCTGCTATACTGCTGCATGGCATTGAAGGCGAACGGGAGATGCTGAAGGGCATTCTCAGTCAGAACATTTTGATCAATCTGCGCACCTACGACACCAACTCGTTGGTTCTCTATGCCAACGATCACTACAACAACTTTGTGCATTTGTACATTAGTCAGGCGCGAGAAATTGTCTTCCTCTACAACTATGGCGACGAGATTGTTAATCTAACGCTGCAAGATGAAACGCTGATGGGCAATCTGAAGAGCATTCAGGTGGCCATTGTGCGCGGCGAACAGGAGACACGCATGCATGTCAATCAGCGCAGCGTGAGCATCGAGCGGGGCACTTTGCTATTGGACGAATATGCCAACAGGCCGTGGAGTAATCCAGAAAAAGGTGAGTGAAGTGGGAAATAAATAGTTGCAGTGAGAGAAGTGCAGGAATGTTCCACAGAGTACAAACAAGTTCTAATTCAGATCAAATTCCTTCAAATATTTCTGAGAAGAGTAAAGTATAATAGTTGATTTAGCTTAGCTCTATAGAATACTCTACACAATTTTGGATAACACTAGAAAATCTGAAGAATATACTCAGCTTTGACAAACAACTCTTTCCTCAGCGTTAACTTTTATTAAGAAGGCAGAATCAATTTCTACCCACGACGTGTTCAGTTTATTATCAGTTCATCAACTAAAATTTGTTCGAGTGTAAGCATTCATTGCGAACACTCACCGTCAGCAGACAAAAACATATATTGCACTCACTCACACACACACAGACACACGTTCATATGAGCCAAGCGACGGAGCTCGGCTCCCGTTCACCTTCGTCACTTCCAGCGACTGCTGAGCCTTGAGGATTTGGGATGCGAGGAGCTGTTGCTGTTGTTCTGCATTTCATCCTGGGCGGCCAGCTCCTCGTCGATGAGCAGCTCAAAGTTGCCAATGGCATCCGCAGTGGGCACCTTGTTCCAGCGCACATCTGGCACACCGTCCGGCGGCAGCACCACCGACAATATGTTGTCGATCAGCTTGTATTTGAGTATGCGATCGTTGACGGTGGTCGAGGTGAGCGAGGGCGAGGCATTCACCTCCACTAGCCAGGGCTTGAGAGCATTGTCAATGATTATGTCATAGCCATAGCACTCGAAGCAATGCCGATCGCTGGCCATGACTGGCGCCACGGCACGCAGCGAGTGCACAATTAGCCAGGAGATCGCACCGAACAGCCGATCCGTCACCTCCTTGCCGCGCGTGCCCTCCAAGTAGAGCGCCAAGTTCTGCACCGACCACTTGCCGCCATGCAGCGTATTGTACTCGCCGCCATGCTTCTGCACACTCACATTGGTCAGATGGACGTACATGTTGTCCAGCTCCGTGACACTCGTGTCGTACTTGACCGTGCAAAAGCGACAAAAGCCCAGCTTGAAGAGATATGCCTTCAGCGGCCGGAACGAGGCAACGAGGACATATAGACGTAAGTCGAACTTCTTGCCACCGATCAGCAGAGGATTGTCGATATAGCGCGAGATGACATACGATTCCTTGGCGATCTGCGGATGAAATGGTCCTTTGGCCTCCCTCGACCACTTCTTGAGTTTGCTCAGCTTGTTGATGAGAAAGATGCCGGCACCTTGCGACTTGCCGCACGGCTTCATGATCCACGTGCTCAAGGGAAACTTGCGATATTCCTCCACGAACATATTGTAGTCAGCGGGCAGCACAAAAGTCGTGGGCACAAAGTCCAAGTAGAGATACCGCGTGCCGCTCGAGTTGTTCGATTCGGTTTTCTCTGCCAACGGATTGCCATCACGCTCGAGATCCTTGCGATACCTCTTGATGTTCTTCACCAGCAAATCCTTGCGCGACAGCTCATAGTGGTTGGGAAAGTGGTTGATCATCTGATTGTCGTGCATGCGATAGCCACTGTCCACGCTGAAGATATTCCGACACGTCTGCACGCCGGCCCAATAGAAGTGCCAGTCGTCATCGCCGTTCACCTGGTTCCAGCCGCGCTTCTCAAAGTTATTGACCAACACCGATTTGTCCAGATCCGTGCAGAAGCCAATTTTGATCCGTTCATGACTCTGGGCGGCACCAGAGGCGCCAGCCGCATTGCTGTTAGCATTATTCGAAGCCGGCAGTCGGCCGTACATGGTGGCAACGCTCTGGTCGATTGTCGGCTGCAGACTGGCAATGCGCTGTGTCCATTCGCTGATGGGCCCGGCGCAACCATAGTAAACAATTGTGGGATCATAACTGCCGCCCGCTCCACCTCCACCACCGCCACCGCCACCGCCACTACCACCACCACCGCCAGCACCGTCGGCGCCACGACCATAAAGCTTCATATAGCCCTGCATTGACAGGCGGTTGCCTAGCGTCTAGTCGGCAATTGTTTGGCTTGGTTTCGTTTTGTTTTTGTTCCTTTGTTTTTGTTCTCGTTTTATTTCTTTTGGTTATTGAACCAACAAAGCCTTTGCTCCTGTCGCCCTGTTGCTGCCGCCCAACTCTTTAGCACTGGGCCTCGTTGCCTGACAGCTCCTGCCGCCTCGGCGACTCCCCTGCGTGCTTTTTTATGCGCCGCCAAGCGCAGCATGAAAATTTTCAAATAGTTTAGCAACTAAAGTTGCAAAAAATGCCAAAAATTTGCAAGCACACACGCAGAGGGAGAGTGACACGCGCTCATACAGTGAAAAATCCGTGCACTCCGATCGCCAAATTATATGCACTTGAAATGCTTCCTTTTTTTTTCCTTTTTATTTTTCGCTAACACACACAGAGGCGAAAAATGTTAGGAAAAAAAGAAAATGTTAACAAAAAGCCAAAAATAGAAAAGAAAAAAAAAGAAATAAAGTAACTGTGTGAAAGCAATTGAAATGGCAAAACTTTCCACTATGGCATAAAAAACATTCAGCTGCTTTATAGTCGTTTCAAATTTGAGAGCAGCATATGTTAATAAAACTGGAATTTAAACTGAAACTGAAACTAAAAGAGAAACTAGAACTAAGGCTAAAACTGAAGCTGAATCTGAATTGTTGATGCGGAAAACGTTTTCAAAATAGTATGCAAAAAAAAAATGTAAACAAAGTGAGGTTCGTCTATCCATTGGATTAGCTTTTCATAAACATTGAATGTCAATTATATTTAAATCACTTTTTTGTGCGCTACGAAACAGTTCAATTTGCTGTTTACAAACATAAATCTAAAACGCGATATATAAAAAACAAACAAATGGCAGAGATCTAGTCGGGAATGCCCGACTAGTAAATACCCTGATGGGACAGACGGGTGGACGAATGGAGCAACAGGTGAACTGATGGACAGGCCGACAGACAGACACTCTGACGGACTGATAAAGTGGCAGTTGGATAGCCTCTCTGGTGGATAGACGGACGGATGAACGAGCGAACAGATGGACGGACAAACGGACAGACAGATAAGGCCAATTAAGCTCATCCTACTCAATACTGTATATACTTTATCTGCCACAGCTCCTTCTTCCACAAAACCAATATACCCCTTCCATAATTCCACTTTCAATAGATTTATTAAATATGAATAAAGTTTGACATGTAGCACAAATGTAGAGCAGAAAGTTCTAAAAAAATTTGTTATCCGAAATATCTATTGAAATTTGATGTACACAGCCAGCGGCAATGAAAGTTTAGTTTAGTTTGGCTGTGAGTTTGAGGCAAAGCACAGCACTCACCTGGATTTTAGTAATAATTAGCAAATAACAGAGAGAGAGATTTATGACCCATTTACAGAATTTAAATTGAATATTTAAATGCCAATATCAAATATTAATGCCACATATCAGTTCAACACTTATTACAACATTGCATTGAAGCTTATTTAAATGAATGCTTGCCACTTCAATCCATAAAGTTCTAAATTATCTATGAAATAAACTAAATATAATTGTCGGATGTTTTATAGCCAAACACGAACAAAACTGTATTGAGCAGCACTTAAAGAGTAGCTTTAATTAATGCAGCCAGCAGACAGGCTGATTGCTGCACTCTCTGGTCAAATAGCTTGCCACCTGAGCCATCTCGAATTTCGCAATTTACGAGAATTTTCGGCCAAAATGGTAAATCAATCAATCAGCAGCTACACAATTGCTGGCAATTGGCAATCGGCAATGGAACGATGCCAGCGATGCCAAAAATCAATCATAATTAGCACAGGACCAAAACTGGCAATGTGAATATGCTCGACTATTTGGGCAATTGCAAACCCAAAGTAAGACATAAGCACTTATGTAATTAAATGCGTTAACTGACATTATAGGCAGCCCGAGTCTGCAGTCAAACATTTCAATTAGACAAACTTAAGCTGCGAAATGCCGACAGAATCGGAAATTCCACAGCAATGAACGGTCATTTCCGCAAATATTGGGCCACGAATTGGATTCGATTTGTGGCCGGGCCTGGACCAGGGCCATGGCCAGTGCCGGCGCTCAAATTGCCCCAACTGCAGCTAGAGCTCATTTTGATTTTGTTTATTTGCAGAGGTGCTGTCGCCGCATCGTCCGCCCGCACCGCCCACGGAGTACTTTCAATTCCATGTCGGTGGCTACGATCCGGCAAATTTGCTGCGACCAAATGTGGATGCACCGGCACTCGAAGGCTATATCGGCTGTGTGCGCGGCCTCAAAATTGGCGCCCAGTTGATCGACTTGGCGGAAATCAATGAAAGGAATATAGCGCCCAGTAAGTACCGAGTATAAATCAATTTTCACTGAGTGCAATTTTGCGGGCCAAGGCAACGTACACACACACACACACACACACACACACACAACCACAACCACACACACAGACAGAGCGAGCCTAAATCCATTTTGGGCTGCCATTTAGTCCCCACTTCTATCCACTTTGTGCAACTTAATATGCAGGCAATTTCCGTAGAGTGCTGCGCCTGTTAAGCTGAGGCCAGGCTCCGCTTGGTGTGCCAAGATTAATGCCAATGCGATAGGCCAAATGCCGCTGGCTACACGGCGTATGATTTATGTGACCACACACAGCCACACATACACCCAAACACACACACACACGCCGCGGAAATTGTGTGCCGACATTGATACGATTAAGTAACTGGTTTGGGTGTAGCCACAAAACCAAGAAACTATTTATTACCCAATGCACTCTCTCTCTCTCTCTATATATATATATATATGATATGCTTAGTTATATATACACAAATCTAAGTATGCTGACTAACTGATTGATGATCGACACAGCAACTAGGAATGACTTGGCTTGGCTTGCTTATAAAATATATTATGTGGAGATTGACTGGCTGAACTGATTGATAAACCACGTACAGCCTGCTTAAGCAAGGGTTCTGCATATATACAGGATATCATTATCCTCATATAACTATTAGACTGCCTGATGATCAAGGCACAACTTAGTATTCGAAACTTTTATATGAAAATACCTTTCTAATACAACTTTCTTGCTCTTCCCCTTAGCTCTCGATGGCGTCCTGCCCAACTGCCAGATCAAGTGCGATGCCGAGCCCTGCAAGAACGGCGGCATCTGCAAGGAGCACTTCGCCGAGCAGATGTCCACCTGCGACTGCGAGCACACCAGCTTTCTGGGCGAGTTCTGTTCGGTGGAAAAGGGCGCCGATTTCAGCGGCGAGTCCACGCTGCAACGCAAATTCGAGCTGCCCAGCTCAGGCAGCGTTAACTATGTGCGGCTGCAGCTGGCCTTCTCCTCCTTCGATCTACGGCGTGCTAATCGAATTATGCTGCTGCTGCAGACAGCTGCGGAGCGAAGCTATTATCTGCTGCTGGCCATCACATCGGATGGCTACCTGCAGTTCGAGGAGGATCGCGAACACGGCCAAACGGTGGGCGCACGCATCGATCGGAATTTCCTGAACAGCGCTCGACACTCGGTCTACTACGAGCGCAATGGAACCCAGGCGCTGCTCTACATTGATCGCGAGCAGGTGCCGCTAACGGCCTTCGCTGCACGCGCGCTAACCAGCAGCCCGGACGAGGGCGCAAACCGGGCGCAGATCGGCGGCATTAACACCACGGATTCACGCTTTGCCATCTTTAAGAGCTACAGTGGTTGCCTGTCAAGTGAGTAGAAGATGGACGAGGAGTAGGGGTTGCTAAAAGAGTTCCATGGGGTGCCCTTTGTGGCCAATGCCAAGTCAGTGTCAGGAGTCAGGAGTCATAAATTTGAGCTCGCTTTGCCATTAATTATATCCTGTAAACAGGGTTAGGTTGGTGGGGTATAATGTGCGGGGGGAAGAAAAAATAAGTGAAAGAGAAGAACACTTCGATCACTACAAGGACTTGATATATCTATCGATTCAAGCCTGTCTATCTATCGAAACTGATGAAGGGCTCGAAACATCTCTAACATGCAGGATATCTTCTAGTCTGCCTCATCAAGTCATTCTCCCAGATTTTTTCATGACATACTCAAATTTTTGCTCTTGTTGTTGTTGTTGCTGTGCGGTCTCATCAAGTGCCACGCCCAGCGGCAGCAGCGAGTTACTGCAAGTTTATGAACAGAAACAGGAGCTATCCGTAAAGGAGCAGCGCGAGAAACGGGGCTCAACTGCAGCACTTTGTTGACCAAAAATTAAATTTATTCGCTGCCATAAAAAGTCATTTCCGTGGCCGTTGCCATAAATTTTGTCAGTTTTTGCGCTCAAGATTTACTGTGGCTCATATTTAAATTGTTGCTGCTGCTGCTGCTGCTGCTGCTTTCACAACAGGCAACCGCAGCGGCCAGCACTTTGATTAAAATGCTCAACTCCCCGTCTCACTCCCGCTCTCCCTCTCTCTCTCCCAGCTAGCTAGCCAGCTGTTAGTTTTACGCTAACCACGCCTCCCTCCCACACCCACACCCACACATACGTGCAGCACATGCAAGCACATGCTGCAGCCGTTAAACGTGCCCCATTAAAGCACCATCGATGCGCGTTAGTTTGCCAATGGCCATAAACAGGGCCAACACCCCTCCCAACCCGCCGCAGCACACTGTTAGCCAAAATTCAGATTGCAAAAACTTTCGCCCTTCGATACCTGCCGAAGTTTCAAAATCAAAATTTATCCAAAAATAAAATTTAAGTGGAAACTACTTTCCCCCAGTTGAAATTGAATCGCCATTCAAATGACAAATAATAATAATAATGTTAAATTAATGATAACATTGAAAGCCAGTCGAACATAATGGCATTATGTTCCATAATCGCCGACGTATTAAATAACATATTTAATTGTTTGATTTATTTATATTTGGAATTATACAAATTTCATTCTCGTGTTGAGCATGACATTAAAATCTCTTTCAATCAGTTAATTTATGGTTTAATTTTATTATATATAAATTATGACATTTTTTGTTGAGCTTGGGGCTGGGAGAGGGTATTTTATGTTTAAATACTTTCATTATTTTCTATGTGAGCCACTACTCTGTCAACTCAAAAATATATATAGATCATATGACAGCTATAGCTATGCTGCATACAAAGTTATTCTTAGAAGCTGCTGCTTTGCTGCTCTTGACAGACTTTTAAGCTTCAATAAACTGTCAGCGAAATTTCATAAAATATTAAAAGGCAGGAAATTAACCAAAAATATGCAGAAAAGCCAATTTCAATGTTCAAGGATAATCAAAAAAGTATTTTTAGTCCTTATAAAATCAATTCGATTGCACATTAACAAAATTTTCGCTTGTAAAAATTCTGGAGAACCAGTTTAGACAGACCTTTAATGAATGTAGAATTGCTAGATCTTCGAAGAACTCATATATAAAATAAAATTGATACTAAGAGCTTTCAGCGAAAGAAAACATTATAAATAAATAAATTTACCCCAAACTAACTCCCTCAAGTTAGAGCATAAAGTCTTCGACACGCGCGGAAGCATAACTTAATTTTTTCGTTAATATTCCTCATTCTGTATTTCAATTCAAATAAATTATATTAATAAAACAAGTAAGAAAACTCTAGTCGGCGGTCCCGACTAGGAGATACCCTAAACCCCGCGCTATCTGCGTTAAAATACTGCATAATTAGCATTTCGTATAAACGCACAGAAAACTAAATTCAATTCATTTCAATTGTTTAGCTAATAGCGTCATCTATGGTTCGATTGAATAGCGCCATCCAAGTTTCGAACCAACTGAGCAGCTGATAATTCGCAAATCATAGCGCCATCTATTGGAAATATGTACACTAAAACTTGCGGGTTTTAGAACTTGCTAGATGCACGCAGCTCAATGTGTATGTGTGTATGTGTGCACATGTATAGGAAAACAGTTTGCTTTGTTTTGCTGGTCACGTGTTTGGCCGATTGGCAAAATGTTTTGTTTAATAACTTCTGCGCGAATTAATGGATTTGAATGAAATTTTCAGCTTATGTTCAACATATTTTATTACATTTTTTCCAATTTTTAAAAATGTAAACCCATTCATTTACTGGCTTTGAGTGCAACTAACCTCAATTTAAATATTTGGGGAAATTTGGAGCCGGTATCCAAAATTTAACAAAAATCAAAATTAGAGAAAATAAATATAAAACTTACAAAAAAATTTGGGGACTCTAGCTATAAAGACGTGGGAGATATAATTTTATAACTAACATTCGATATTGTTTTTAATCGATAACAAAAAAATTAAAATAGTTATCGACTTTTTTTAACAAACTCGATCTTTTCGTGCTATTCACGGACCTACATAAAAAATTTCAAGTCTCTAGCTCTTATAGGTTCTGAGAACGACGCGTTCATACATACGGACAGACAGACGGACAGACGGACAGACGGACAGACGGACAGACGGACAGACGGACAGACGGACATGGCTATATCAACTCGGCTTGTCATCCTGATCAAGAATATATATACTTTATGGGGTCTGCCACGCCTCCTTCTGCCTGTTACATACATACGCCCTCCAACAAAAACATTATACCCTGATTTTCCCATTTTCAATGGGTTCAGGGTATAATAAAAATATATATTTTTTTACTTTTTGCTGCACTGCGCATAATTCAATGTTGAACCGCAGCAAACAAATTCATTAAGCAGATAGCAAATTATGATTTATTATTCATGATGTTAAAGTAGATGCTTAAACTTAATGCATGAGTAAACGTAAGCCGGCTAGTTAAACAATTTTGTAGAGCAGTGTAAACACACACGCACACGCACACCATCTCTAGCACTTAAGTTTGGGTATTAAAAATTTGATTGCTAATTTCGAGCAGGCATTAAACATGCACGAATGGTCACAGCCCCCCAACTTGACCTCTGACCTCAAACGACGCACAGAGTCCAGGCTCGAAATCCGTTTCGGAACTCCGCCGCCCACTCAAACTCCAACTTGGAGGCATTTGCATTTCAATTAGAATTAATGACCTATACTAATGAAAATTTGAAACACACATATATATATATATATACATATATTCGCAGACATCTATATACAGGTGAATGGGCACATTATGAAGCCACTTGAGGAATATATGCTGTTTACCAAATCAGGCGCCGACAACATAACCGTCATTAATCCGCAGGGCCTGCGCAGCGCTCAATGCAATGCCAAATTCGATGTGAGCGAACAGCCCACACAGGAGCCGATGGTCAACGTGAGCATGGTAAGTAGCAAGGGTAGGGAGTAAGGAGTAGGGACTAGAGCCTAATGAGTGCTTGGCCTTCCCCTTTGATCCGCCAGATACCGGAGCCCTGGGTCGAAGAGCCGCCGCAACGGGTACCCTACATTTCGAAATTCGTTTATGATGTGGACAAAAAGGAGGACTCCACCCAGGTGCTGTTCATAACGCTGACCAGCGTGTTTGTCATCATTGTTGTGTGCTGCCTGCTCGAGGTATACCGCAGCCATTTGGCCTACAAGAAGCGCATCGAGCGCGAAACGGACGAGGACATTATTTGGTCCAAGGAGCAGGCAACCAAAATGCACGAATCGCCAGGTGTCAAAGGGGCTGCGGCAGCAACGGCCATGAAGGCAGGCAGCGCGCTGCCACCATACAGCTATAAGGCGGTAAGTGCAACATGATGTAACCGTAACAATGTGTGTGTGTGTGTGTGTGTATGTGTATGTGTGTGTGTGTATGTGTGTGCTATATAATGAGATTTATATGCAACTGCCTTTGTCTGCTGTTGCAGCTGCCGCAAGAGGATAAAAAGCCGGGCAACGGTGCGCCTTTGGTAGGCATCTTGAAGAATGGGAATGCGCCTCCAGCCACGCCCACAACGGCGGCAACAAAGAATGGCGACATTGCAGCGCGCATCGATGAGGTGGTGGAGGAGGAGGAGGAGGAGGAAGAGGACGAGGCAGTGGAAGAACAGCAGTTGGAGGTGACGGAGCAGCCAGCTGAGAAGGAAGCACAGGATGCACAGCAGCTGCTTAACCTTGCAACGGATGCGGATGCGGATGCGACAGCGGCTGCCACTGCGGCTGCAGCTGCCACTCCGGCCGCCACAAATGGTGCGTCATGTAAATTTACTTTTTTAAAAAGCCATGCGAAATATGACATTACAACATTGCAGTTGACGAGCCAACAGAAACGCCAGGAATGCAAAATGGTCAGACGGATGCCGCAGAATCCACTTCAACAGCAGCAACAACAACAACAACTGCGCCAACAACAACAACAACAGCACCAACAACAACAACGACAACGACAACGACTTTGCCGGTAAGCCAAAATTTAAGCAAATTGGCGCCCCTCGTCACAATTAGTGAGACGAGCTTGCATGAGCTGTAAAACGGAGCCAAGTAACCCACCTCCCAGCCACGCCCATGTATATAACATACACACACACACACACACAACATACAACAACAACAACATGTCATATTACATAATGCATACAAAACCAAATAAAGCATGGCAAAAATATATTTTTATGACCTGCCTGAACATAGAATAAAGCTACCTTCGGCTTGCCGAGAGTGAAAATGCCCTTGCAGATATAATATATATGGATCCAGGCTAGATAAGAGGAAAATAAGATTATCTGAATTTTAAAGGCAGTTATACATGCCATGTTTTATCAAGCCATAGATGAATAGATAGTTGTCATAGAATATGAAACAGAATCCAATATTTCAATATATCTTAATAAGATTATACATAAATATAGTCTGCAAGGACATTCAGTACTTTTATTACTTCTAAGAATTTATCATAACAACTATTTATAAACAAATATCAAAAGCATTAACATAATTCAAATATCATAATATATTCTAAAATATATTATTAAAACAAAACTTTTTGCTTGACCATAAATATATATATATATATCATACTACATATATAAATCATATATAATGTCTAGTCCATAGTTTACTCTAATTATAAATCCAAATTATTACATATAATCTTTTGAAACATGCCAAATCGCTTTTACCCAGCATGAGCATCAAACATAAATTATTATAATTTAGCTTTTATGAAGAGAAATCCGATTTCTGGCTTAATTTATTAGCATGGAAAAGAAATATATTTAAAATATTAATATATACATCTGGATTATGGGCAGCTTATGCAGTGCAGGCCACACCTCTTCTGCCCCTAATCTTGTGTATATGAAGTCAAATTGTGTGTGTGTGCTAGCTTTAAAAACTTGCGAGAATATGGCAATCGAATTGATTTCAATTTAACATCATCAACAAATAAATATGTAAACAAAACAAAATTAAATTTTAATCGAACATTTTCTTCGCCATTCACTTTGTTTTTTGTTTTTTGTTTCCAGCAAACTTGTCGAGCTTCATTTTTATCATTGTTTGTCAGTTGACTGACTAGCAAATACCCTGTTGTGTACATAATTATCATTTGACAATGATTTCTTTATGGGTCTCTGCGTATTTGGGCTCAGATTATCTTGTCATTGAGATGATCTCTCTTGAATATTTTCTTTTATCTTATCTTGATTTGGGCTTGATGATTTATATTGCAATTTATTTGAGTTGGGAAGAGCCCATCTACTGACTCTCTCTCTCTCTCTCTCTCACTCTCTCTTCCACTTTCTACCTTTTATAAGCTCCCCTTTACTTTTGCGACCTCTCTTTAATGGGTATCCATGCAGCAACAGCATTACGATTTATTTTAATAATCGTAATTTAATGCCGTCCTGTGTATTTATGCGTGTTGTTTTAATTGTTGTTGATTTAAAATTTATGCAAAAAAAAAGGGTTTGCGCTTATTATGCGATTGCTTAATTAAAATCAGCTGAAAATCAATCGCATACCAACTCGCCTCCCCCCTTTTGTGTGACAAAGAGAAGCCTCTGCTTTTTGCAGCAATTGTTTTGAATGCGAGGCAAAAAAAAAATCGGATTGCTGTTAAAATGCTTTGCACGTTTAATTAAATATGAATTATTTAATAACTGCAAGAATGAAAATAGTGCGCGAGCGTCCACTATTGTTCGCTCAATAAAACTGAAACGTTTAATTTAACAGCATTTTGTTAGCAAATACATAATTAATTTCCACTTTGATACGGTGAATACGGAAAAGTTTTGAAGCAATTTACATTTGGCCAAATTCATTTCTTTTTTTTTTTTTTTTTGGCTTTGCTTTTGTGGTTTGGACAGTTGCTTTGGCCAATTCATGCAATGCTTATGCCTGCAGCCCCACGGAGTGTGGGTGGGTGGGTGAGTGGGTTTGTGTGTGCACACAATTGTCTGAAATGTTATTTAATAGAAAAAGCGCAGCACAAAAGACATTGCGGAACAGTGGGGCGCAGGAGGCTGAAGTCTAGCAAATTCAATCAAGCTTGAAATGGGCTGAAATTTATTTTAATCAAGCAAAGCTCTTGAAAAAAAAATCTAGAAAATTCAATGAGATTTTGATTGAGTTTTAAAGTTCGTAAAGAATTTGCAGTTTTGTGTTCAGTTTGACAAGTTTTTGGCTTGAGTTTTGATGCGAAAAGGAAGCTAAGCTGAAGGCTTTGCAAGGTTGGCCTAATTTGTCTTGGAATCATGCTATAATAGACTTTCTCTTCTATCTATCATATAAAAACTTTGTTGAGGTCTTCTACAGTTCTCCTTTGATAGTTTTACTTTCCATTATCTTTAATCTCTTCGTTCAAACTTCTTATCTAATCTTTCTTATTCTCATATCATACAAAAATTCAGTTTCGCCCCACTGTGCCTATTTAACTTTCTCCACACTCAATGGCCACGCAAAGCCACGTAAATTGAACTGCATTCGTGGAGCTCATTGCAATTGCCCCTTTTGTTGCAAAAGACATTTTCAAAATTAATATGCGCTCAGGCGAAACTAACAAAACCAAAACAAACAAAAAAGAATATTGAAAAATATATAGAAATAATCCCACAAGAAAGCAAGCCAAACAAAGGAGCGGAGAGAACACAGACAAAGCCGCAGCTAAACCCAAAATAACAAGTATTGTGGCAGCCGCAAATTTATGCAATATTATTTCGATTTGGAACTTAGTTTCATATGGAGCACAAGTACCTGTCATATCGAGCCATGTTTCATTATTTATATATACATATAGAAATCGAGACAAAAAACGCAACTTGAGCCCAGCAAATGCCTGGCAATGTGGCAAAACTTGAAACTTTGCCACCGACTTTGCAGCACGAACCGAATCAAAAAAACAACTTTTTGTGAATCTCTTTCTCTCTCTCTCTCTCTTTCTCTCTCTCTCTTGGCATCTCCTGGCAAAATCTAAAAGCAAAATATTGAACTTATTGGCTTTTATATAGCTCGTAGCGTCAAAAGTGTCTGTCGAAAGTTTTTCTTTTTTATTTTCGGGGGAAAGTCTACTTTTGAGCTTACTTAGCATGTACTTTTCGCAGAGTTGAACTTAAGCTGCAGCCAAATTGAATTTTGTGACTAGTCGGTCGCTATCTCGAGTCTCGCATTGCAAATCTTCCCGAGCTTCAGTTCTTTGCCAGCTGCATTCAAATCTGGCATAGTCATGACATTTGCTAAGCTCCACTGTGAACGACTCTCAGCTACTCTATAAATATTTGCTTTTAATATTATTTAATTTGCATTTAGTCTGTAGCGACCCTGTGTGCTGCTGTCTACAGGGTATTGTGCCTTGGCAAAACTTGTTCGAGCAAAGTGCGTGCGCTATTGTCTAGGCAGCATTGTGCTGCAGCTCGACCCCTAACACCCATCACCAGGCTCGCCCATCTCTGCCTCTTTATGTGCTCCTCCATTTCCGCCTGACTTGCGGCGTTTGGCGTCGACGCTGCCTTCTTCCTGCCTGATTGCAAGGCAACCGAAATTGAAGCGCATCCCCCCCGAAAAAGTTTCCATTTTCCCCACAGCAAATCAAAAAGTTTCGCTTACAGCTGCCAACGGGGACGCTGAGCTCTGCTCGGGGTGTATTTTTTGAGCAGCTTTTGTTTAAGCAAAGAAAAAAGTGCAAGTGCGGGTGCAGTTACTGCTGCTACTGCTGCGGCTCCATGTATGCCTAGTTTCTTTTGATGGCAAAATGTTTTGTGGCACGACTGCGTCTTTGCATTTTCTTGCTGCCGTTGCTGTTCATTTGGCTTGGCCACAAACGCTGCACGCACTTAACTTTGCCAGTTTGCCGCAATGCTGCGGTGAAACTCATTACGAGCTTAGAATGCAAATGCAAATGCACAAAAAAGAAAAAACAACCTCAAGCAGAAACACACAGCAACACTCACACTGACACACACACAGACACTTGTGCAACTTTTCTATAAATCTTAATGAAGGCAAAAAGTCTAGCTAATGATGTGTAAATTAAAACAGCAGCCCACAGCTTTATAAACAAATACACCCAAACAGAAACAAACACAAGCACACGCGGCGTATGCGCAATCCGACCACAAGTCAACAGAATTTCATTGGATAAAATCAATTTGATATCGATTCAAAGCGGCACTAAAACTTCTAATTGCCGTGTGGATGTGTGTGAAAAATTAAGGCAAACAGAAAGGGAACTTAATTTTTCAACAACATTTGCTAAGCAACGTAAGGATAACTTTTTGAAGAGTTTAGATGGGAGGCCATGGGATACATACGAAGAAATTCTATATGTTTGAGATATACTTATACTTTTTGAGATACTTTTGGAATAAAGTTCGTATATGTATATATAAATATATGTATATAGAACATGTTTCATGATAAATATATATATAGACTATGTATATATAACAGTCTGTTGATATATAAATCAACATGTCAACTCTTTCATAAGTCTCCAAGAAATCCAATTCACTTTTAACCCACTGCAATTGCCAATTAACAAATTTCATTAACATATGGGAGGATTCTGTAATTATATAAGAACTAGATCCTTTGGCTTGGCAGCAACAATGCTAGCCAGTTGAATAGAAGCACGAGCTGTGTATTGTGTGCAGCATGTTAATTAAAAGCTATGCATGAAGCAATCCCTACTGGCTGTTAACTGTAAAGCGTTGCATGCAACAGCGTTGTTGGCAGCCAAACTAATTAAAGCATATGCAACGTGGCAGCTGCAAAATATTTGAATGAAGAAATATGTAAAAAGAATATGTGAAACGACACAGAGAAGGACGAACAAAAAACGCTTTTTAATAAAATGCAATGGCAAACATCTCCGCAGCAGAAACATGAAAATCAAAGGCAACAGCAGCAGCAGCAACAGCAGCCGTTGCCACAGCGGCAACCGCTACAAAGAGCTGCAACACTTCAACAGCAGGGCACAAAGCGACGCAAAGGGACTGCGACGACGGCGCCCACTGTGCGGAGACAAGTGTCATGGGGTCCGCCAATTGTAGCGGAAACGGATGTAGATACGGCCAGCAATAACAGCGGGAGTGGCAACAGCAGCACCAGCACCAGTAGCAGCAGCGCCGGCAAGGAGACCAGCCGCAAGACAGCCAAGCAAAATGGCTATCACGGCATCAATAGACGAGCGACAACAACGCGCAATTGACGCAAAGCAAAACAACAAAATATATAAAATATGCAAAAAATACATGCAACAGTAGGAAGAATAAGCTAAATCAGCATAAATATTTAGGCAAGACAATAAGTCGAAAACAGGACAAACAACAATTTATGCATGGATTAAAGAGCCAGGAAAAATAAACAGAAAATATATAAATATATAGAAAATATCTAAAAATATATATACATATTTTACAACGGATACTTATGTATATTTAAATGAAATTTAAAATGCAAACAAGGATTTAAAAGCTTCGAAAATTTGTCAAATGAAGGCAAAAATGAAAGATTGTCAAAGATTTCTAAAGCAAAGTTAGGGAAATTTTGAGTTTTTTGTTATTGTCTAGACAAGGCCAAAGCTTTATCTAAACTAGATAAATAATGTAGCGAAATCTTATATAAATTTGGATAAAATCTTATACTAGATTTGCAGCAAAGAACACAAATTCGAGTGAGAGAAAGTTATGAAATTTTCTTACTTTCTAGCCAAGTAGCTGAGGCCTAGGGCGTGGGGCTTTGATCAAATAAATCTACAGATAATTTTTTTAAGAAAAAAAAGTCCTACGATTAGTTTATAGCATAAAATATAAATGAGAGATATATAAAATTAACATATATATTTTTGAGAATTTTTCTAGAATTATACAAAAAATGACAATTCATGACAAGCTGATATTTAAAGAATTAAAGAAGTAAGAGCTTTAAATAATAAATATTAAAGATTTAAATTGAAAAGAGAAAGGTATTTCTTAGAGTGAGGTTTACATATATCAAAGAATATATATTCTGTAGACATGTACAAGTTTTGATATAGATAAATGAAACTTGAAGCTGAACAGACTAAAAAATTGCTCGAAAATCAAAATTATTTATAAGAAATTAACATACATGAGCAACGAAAGCAATCGCCTAAAAACTTTTAGGCTAAGAATTTGAATAAAGCGCAGGAACTACAATTACTATACCTATACATATATATATGCCAACATGTGTATATACATATATCCTTTCATATATCCCTAGAATTTCCGTGAATAATAAATTTAAGCAACTGACTTGCAGTTCCCGCTGCGCGTGTGATATATATGAAGATAATAAAAGTTTTTTCTTTGCAAATGATAATAAAAATAAAATTTAAGCTAAAGCTGAGCGCGAAGCTCATACTTTAGTATGTATATTAATTTAAAATCCCATTTATTTAAATGGTTTTATTAAAAAACTTCGCCAACGACAAAATGTTGAGCTGAACACAACAAAAGAGAAAACGAGGTGAAAGCAGCCAAATATTTTGGCACACATAATGGCACTTCAATATGTAATGCAGAACAAGATGTGTGTGGGTGTATGTTTGTGGGTGGGTGTGTGTGTGTGTGTGTGTGTGTGTGGGGAGTCAACCAACAGCTTGTTAGTGGCTTTGTTGGTCAGTACTTTCAACTAATGTGTTTTGTGCGACCATACAAAATCTCAAGCACCCACTTACACACACACACACACACACACTTACTCACTCACACACACACATACATATATCAGCTCACGTTTCACTCTAACACACACACACTATTTGATGTACTTAACTTTCGTCGTTGTAACTAGCAGCTGCTGCTGCTGCTGCTGCCATTTAGGATGCCAACAAACCGCAAAGCACATGCATGTGTGTCTGTGTATGTGTGTGTGTGTGTGAGTGAGTGGGACAGCATTATGCTTCATCTACTCGAGCTTTGGCTGCCTGCATAAAATAACCGCATAAAATGTCGTTAAGCATAACGAAATTGAGTCTGCTCATAAATTCAGATTATAAGATTAAAATGTTGTGATTTTCGCACATTGCGCACGAACCAAAAACCCCTGGACCAGCCCTCGCGAGACCCACCAAGTGTCGACAGCTCGAAGAAAACCCCTTTTACATAATGAAATATAAGATGAAAGTGCTGAATGGCAAAGCTGAAATACCCTGTAGAGTGTGCAAGCCAAGCGCGTGCTGGAAAATGAAGAGGAGAAATCGGTATTGAAGATGGGATTGATTCGTATGTGAGAGTATGGAGAATGGACAAAGAAAGAGGCTAAGGAGCAAACAGATATTTGAAGAGTCTTTAATTATATTTGAAATATTGATAAGGCTTGGATATATTCTTTCTGGCTGTTATAAGATGGCTTAGACTTGGACTTTCTCACTAAAATATATCGAATTTTGAATTTGAATATGTATCTAAAGCCCATATACCCCATAGTGTAACTAAAGGGCATCAAATGTGCAGCGGCAGCCCAAGGAGCTGCTGTTTTTCTTTACATTCCTTTTTCCGGGTGGCATGAGGGAGGACGATTTTCAGCTCCCGCAGGACGCCAGGCTTATTGAAAAATGCGATGATACAAGGCGTTGAAAATGGCCAAATTTAATGAGTTTACGACCAGCTTGCTTCAGCTTTAAGGCCAACAACTTGCGCTGCAAGTGCTGAAAAACGCTCAACGCGCTGTGAATACGTAAAAACTTTGATCAAATTTGCAAATGAGCGTGGAGATGGAGCGATAGATACGACTATGAGATATTGCTGAGATATGCTGATTTCTGCTTGACTCAAATACAGGGTATCCAATTAGATAGAGGCCAGTGTGTGCCTGCTCTAATCCTGTTAACTGCGAATAGTTTTGCTAATTTCCCACGTTCAGCGAACTTGAAATTCATTAAAGCTGCTTCGCAGCGATTAAAGCCAAATATTTGGTTTTGCCCCGTTCACAAATTTGGGTCAGCTGGCAATTTGGCTGGATGGCTGACAACCCTGGCAGCCCGCCGCAACTCTGGTCGCTGCTCGCTGCTCATGTGAATTTCCCAAAAACTAAAAAGCCATCAGCTGTCGGTTCATTATGATGCTAATTGCGACCAAAGCGACAGAGAGAGAGAGAGTTGTGTGTGTATAGAGGATTAGTTAACAACGCGCAAATGATATGTAGCATGCAACACGCTGCACACGCTGCACACGCTGGCACCAGCACCGACGCCGGCACCGGCACCGGCCACTCTCACTTGACCCATAAACAGTTCGTTTGGCCTAATCCGGTTATGCATGCATCTGGATTAGCGTGTGAAAACGCGCAGGACACAACTCGAATCCTTGCGGCCTGCTCCTGGCACTGGCGTTGCCTTTGCCGCTGCTGCTTTTTGCGGCAGCCGTCGCGACTTTACGACACTTTTTAGGTAATGAATGGGATTAAGCACACTCTTTTTTTTCATCTGTTTTGGTAATCCAGTTGTAAAAAAAAATGCAGCGATTTCAATGAACCATAAAAAAAGGATCCTTTGCCTCGTTGACCTGCAGCAGCAGCAGCAACAGCGGCGGCGGTTCAGCTTATGAATGAGCAGGTATTTGCCGTGTGGCATAAAAGTGCACGGCTCTCGAGCTGAGGACATCAAACGTAGTTCAGCATTCTAAGAGTCAAGATGTGCAACCCACAACAAGATCAACAGCAGCAACAGCAGACGCAACCAAATGCGGCATCGAGCACAGCCTATGCGCTGTACTTGCACCGCGAGGAGCTGAGGCGCCGCAAGCTGCACTCCGTGCGCAGCTCGGCCACCAAGATACAGCTGACCAACGAGCTGATAGCCAGAACCAAGCTGAATATACGCGAGTGCAGCGCTGAGGACTTGGAGATACTCGCTCGTGAGACGATCTTCAAGAAGACTCTGCAACGCCATTTGCACTACAGACGCATGCAGCTGCAGGCCTGGATGCTGGCCAAAAAACAGGGCAAGATCGTCAAAGTGGAGCCAAAGCGAAGCGTTTGAGAGTGGAGCCGAAAGAGAAAGAGAGAGAGAGAGAGAGAGAGAGAAACAGCAACAGCAAAAGTGATAAATTTAAAAACTGTAATATTATTGTATATAAAATATATGTCTAAAGAAAAATTAAATAAAAATATAATATGAATATAATTATAATGAATATTTTACTGATCTAAGCACAGACTATAAAGATAAACTTCTCTTGGGCAAAGGAAATATTTCAGTGGAAAAAATAAGAAAAATCTCCCGAAAAATGAGAAAAAATTTAAATTCCAAGTTATAATTATAATAATTGAAATATTTAAAAATATATATATTTAATAATAAATAAATAAATATTTAATAATTAATAAATAAAATAAAATAAAATAAAATATATAATAAAAAATAATTTTATTTATAAATAATAAATAAATAAATATTTAATAATTAATAAATAAAATAAAATAAATTGTGTAACAAAAAATCATTTTATTTTATTTAAATTAATAAAAATAAAAATAAAAATAATAATAATTTACAAAAATTTAATTATTAATAATTAATTACATAAAATAAATTTAATTTAATAATAATATACAAATATCTGAAATAAATTAATTGAAAAATTTAATTTCTATTACAATATATCTCAGAATACTTAAAAATCATAATTATATTATTAAGAAAACATATTTAAATGAACAAATACAAATTTAATTCAAGCCAAAACTCCCAATCTCTCAATTCCAAGCATAAATCGTATTTAATAACTTCTTTAGCCCCGAGCGCCTAACTTAATGGGCTTACACATAGTTAAACTTCAACTTAAAAGTTAAATTGATAATTTAATGCTATAATTCAAACAATTTGATCAGCTCTTCACTTTTCACTTTCAAGATAATCCCAAATAATGCGAGAGACATAGCAATAAGTTTAAATAGCCCAACTCTAATTATGCATCTGCACATTAGTTATACACTTGACACACATACACACTCACACTCACACACACACACACAAAGACATGGACACGGAACACGAGCTGAATGCTGAGTGCAAAGTGCAATTATGCCCTGAGCATACAATTTCCCATTTAAATATTAGAAAATTTCAGCACACAGCTCCTGACAACGTATGGCCACAATGCTCAGCCAGACAAAAAGGAGCAGAGCAGATAGTAGCTGATGGAGGGTCCCAGCTCGACCTGTGCTCTATGCTGTTACCGTTGCCATTCTCACTACCCTACCCGCAGCCCTAGCGCGCCCCTTCACATTCCCCATGTAAAAACAAATTTACACATGATTACGAGGCGAGTTACAACTGCCAGCGTTTAATAAAACTCAAACAAAATGACGCGCGTTGCATAAATTTGAACAGCCTTAGCGTCAGCTACAACAACAACAACAACAACATCAGCTACAACAACTGCGGCACAAGAAGGTCTTCTATAACTACTACTTTTTTTGCGTGTGTGTGTGTGTGTGTGTTATTTTTGCCTTTTAGACTGCATAAATTTTAATTAAATGTCACTCATACGCCATGTATGCCAAGTGCAATATATGTTTGTGTGTGTGCAGCTAGGGATGTGTGCAATTGACTGTGTGTGTGTGTGTACGTGCGACAAATGCTTGTTCACACACACACACACACACACACACACACACGAATTACAGTTTATTGAACAGAAAAGGGAAAAAGCAGCTGGAACAAAGCTCAAGGCCCCAATTGAGTTTTGCCAGCAAAGCAAATACGGCAAAAACAAACTTGTTTCCACTGCGTCGTGCAAAACAATCGAATTTGTTAACATTTAACTTTGATGACACAATAAATCTGTGAAAAAGTTCTTTGGAGAAAACTTTAAGAAATAATTGAGACTAATCGAAGAATTTGTCGAATCTATCATCAATCATTGCTCAATCAACAGCGTAAGGCTTATATATAAGAGAAATAGAAGGTTAATTATAGTCTATCAACACGATTATCAGATGTTAACATAAGATAAATCATAAATTAGATTTTAAATCTATTTCTTATTGAGGAAAACCTCCGAAACTAACCATCATCAATCAAAGCCTCAATCAATTAGTTCATCTACTTCAAAAGACGCCTACAACTACAAAATCTTTGAAAATTTCTTTAAAAAATCGAAAATATAGAGAAAAAAAAACATATCTCTTTAACTTATCTAACAAATCTCTTTCATCAATCGCTATCTTCATCAATCACCGCCTCAATCATTAGCTTTGCCACTCTGTCCCTAATGCTCTTCGATGGAAACACTCTAAAATCTGGCCAAGAGCCACTGAGCCACAGCCAATTGACGCTCGCTGGCCTGCTTTTCGGTCAGCTATGAAAATCTCAAGTTTTTTCTCACTCATTTTATTTTATTTTTTAATTTTCTTCTTCGTTTTTTTTTTTTTTTGTTTTTGGCTGTGGTTTTATGCATTTTAATAAAAGTTTCTCGGAGCATGCATTATTCATGCTTTACAACAATTGCAATTGCCTGGCGCAGGACCTAATGAAAAGCCATCAAGGACAGCATAAAATTTTGCTACTCCGCCTTCGCCTCTCTCTCTCTCTCTCTCTCTCTCTCTCGCACACTCTCTCGCTCTCTGTTTCTCTCCTTTCTTTTGCTCACACTTGAAACTTTTTCAATAATTTCGAACATATGCGTCGAGTTCTTGACAAATTAACTCAAGTGCGCAATGAAGTGTTTATTGTGGATAAGCAAAAGTTTGGCTGCTGCTGCTGCTTCTTCTTCTTCTTCGCCTCTTTATTTAATATTATTTTCGGCCACGCAGCTAGCGTCACGCTGCCTTCGAGCAATTTGTTATTAATTTCCGCGTTGAAAAAAGTTGAAATACCAAAAAATACGCAAACTTTTTCTTTCAACTGTGGCACTGTCGCCCTCTCTCTCTCTCTCTCTCTCTCTCTCTCTCTCTCCCTGCCTCTGTCTCGCTCGCTCATTAAATGTGAAAAGTTATGCTTGTTGTTGTTTTTGGCGTATTAAAACATGGCCCATAATGGTTAACAAAGCATTTGCTTCTTGTTGACCAGAGCGACCCAAACATCGGACAACAAACTTGTGCGTACAATGTAAAACATGTGTAATAAATACATTCAAGTGCCCAAAACTCTCCCAGTGTGTGTTTGTGTGTGTGAGTGTATGTGTTTGTGTGTATATTTTGTTGTCAGGTGGACAATAAATTGGCAACGCGGCAACAGCAGCAAATGATGACTGGCACAAAGTCTTTGAAATGTTTACACTTCGAAACGAAAAGAATCAATATGGAAAAATAAATATTTTTCAAGTGAAAGAAGTAAAAAAATATTTTTTAAATTGATTTAAATATTTTTACATATTTTTTTAATTGTTTTTAACCTACCCTTATTAAATTCTGAGTTTATATGATTTATGAAAGACTTAAATGTAATTTTCTTTAAAAATGTTTACATATTTTTTTTATATTTTAGACATTTTTAAATATTTGAAATCATAGATTTTAAAATATTTTATGCCAAATATAGGTATACAACTTTTAAAAAATCCAATCCATCTATAGAAATTCTGGAATTAAAATTTATGAACTATATCTATTTTTTATATATTCATTTTAAGATACTTTGCTCTAAAGCCAAGGGAAAACTTTTGAAAAGCCCAAAAACTCTAAACAGAATTTTCTATGGTCAAATTTTAGTCCAATATTAAAGTTCATGATAAAACGAAAGTTTTCTTAGGAATGACTACCTTTTTTCGCTAAGTGTACAAGCGCAACAGCGCGTTCCATTCATGCACCTCTCCATAAGCCCCATCAGCCCCACGCAGTATGCTATGAAAAATGGCAGAGCAATGCGCTCATGTTAATATGGCCGCCAAATGCAACAACACAAACATAAATATACACTCACACATACACACACACACATACTCAGTGAAGTAGTATAGTATTGGTGTGCGTGAAAGTGCAAGTTTGCCTTGCCTTTTGTTGCTGGCAACGTTATTATCGCTGCTCTTCTGCTTCTGCTTCTCCTTCTTCTTGTTGTTGTTGGTGTTGCTGTTGACGTTACCTTCAACCGAGAACAATAAAAGCGTGCAAAAGTGCAACTGAAATGAGTTGCTGCAAATGGAAAACTATGAAAAAGCGACGCGCGCGAAATAAACAATTTTTCGTAAAACCTTGCGAACGCATAAACATTTATATAAAACAGCCATCAAATATTTAAATGCGAACTCTTTATTTAATTGCCAGAATGACAAAAAGCGAAACTTTTTCCATTTAAATAAAATTTGCATCTAATTAGTTTTTGTGCATGCATAAACCACTGTGCAGCAGCAAATATATAAAACTCCGTTTAACTGTCGCATAAAACGAATTGCGATTACCGCTAGCTAGCCTCTAGCGAATGTCAGCTTAAGCGAGCAATTATGCATGCATGTGTGTATGTTTGTATGTTTGTCTATTTGTCTGTTTGCCTGTGCATATGCGTATGCATATGTAAAACTGTAATAAAGAAGAGAACGTAAACGGCGACTTCACTTACCCGGTTCGCCTCTTCCATTTGTGTGTTTCTTGCGCTGATGACTACACACACGCACACGCACACGCACAGACTTGTGCAAGCATGTGTGCACGATTGCAAATTGCGGTTGCTGCGGCTGCTGCACTGTGAGTGTAGTTGATTTTTAGAAGTGAAAAAGAGAGGGAGAAAGAGAGATGAGGCACTGGAAGCCAGTGTGTGGCGAACTGTGAAGTGGCTTACACGTTCGTGCTGGGTCAAGGGTGCTGCCATTGTTGCCAAAAACACAAAGCGCAAATTTAATGCGCTGCAAAGTGGATTTTTTAGACCACGCACTCACACACACACACTTTACACAAATAAGAGATATATTACATAACAAACATAAAAAAATATATGAAAAAAAACTTTAATGCGCAATACTTGAAGACAACTTCACCTTCAACTTTAACAGCAAAAACTGTGGTTTTCTTGACCACAAACACTCACTTTATATATATTTAAGCTACAACACACGCTTTTTTTTTAATTAATTGTTATGCATCGCAGATTTTCCATTTGGACTTCGCGCGCAAACCGACAAAACTAAAGGAATTTTAACATGCCGCTGCTATTAACAGCGCCATTCATGTAATTATCTATTGATTAGGCGCTGTTACTTTGCTGTTACGATCATCGCTGCACCTGTAACAGTTGCTTAACATAACATTTTATGCTCTCTTGTCTTGCGCTCTCCCTGTAGCTCTTGCGCAGCTCATGCTCACTGCAGAGCAGCTTCACATAACGGCTGTTGCATTTCGTTTTTCTTACCCACTGCGTTTCTGAGTGCAAACATGTTGAGACAGGTCAATCATCAAGCATTTTACTGCCACGCTCATTCCCCTTGTGTTTTTGTGTGCTTTTCTTGACGAGATAATTTTAATTAATTTATATATATATACACATATATATCTACATATATCTCTCTCTGGTCACCTTTATTCGCACCTCACACACACTTGCAAATGAAGCCAAATCGAATTAAACCCTAAATTATTTGATCTAAAACCCGTACTTCCCGCCCTCGACCAAACCAAACCAAACATAACCTCAATTCCTGACCCCAACACTTCCCGCCCACTGCCACGCCCACGACAATCCATAGCAGCTACCGCAGCGACGCAAATCCCGTCACAAAGCAGCCGATGACACGGAGCTCGCCTTTGACGTCAGCGCCGCAAATTCCAATTGGACAACAGCGCCGCCAAGCGTTACCCGCCGCGCCCCCCATCCCCGTCCAGCGCTGCCGCCCATGTATTTGGAGGCTGCGCTGCTGCAGCGCCAGTTCGCGAATCCAATTAGCTATTTGGGCGGGCCACGCCTACAGCCGCGCAGCAATCGCAACAGCATCGACTCCATATTATCGCTGGATTAGCCGCCAAAAAGTCCCATCAACTGCGCCTCCAGTCCGACAGTCTGATTGGAAATACTTGTTGCCGGCATATAGTCTGATTGGAATCGGAATTCTCAACTTTAGTTAGTTTTGCAAATTTAGTTAGTTAATGCCGAACAAATTGTTAAGAGTTCCTTTTTGAATAAAGAAAACGTATTAAAGAAGAAAATGAAAAATATACTAAATTATTACTAACGCGTCTAATTGGATATTTACTAATTGGAACGTAAGTATGAAAACTGAAATTTATATGAAATATTGTTATAAAATTGGGTTTAAGGAAATGTGAAAACTTAATATGCCAAAAAATATGAATTTTGATCAATTTTTTTATATTGAAAAATATAAAAATAAATTAAAATACATATTTTTTATACATAAAGGCTGTCCCAAAATTCACGCAAGATTTGAATTGTGAGCCATTTGTGCGGTAGAAAAATAAAAAAAAATAAATAAAAAATATACAATGATAGCTGATAGCTTAGGGTTACTAAATATGCAGTGCTGCATAAATTATATGTAATAAATCAATAAAAGACACAACTTTTAATTATAAGCCTGTGTTTTTGAGCAAAACTGCTTCTTGCGTGAGTTTTGGGACACTCTTTATACATATACGTATATGTATATATATGTATGTATACAATAGTATAAAATAATAAAAAAAAAATTAAATTAAAAAAAAAAAACTAAATATATATATAATTTAATACTGCATATATATGTAATAAAAAAATATATATAATAAAATACTACAACAGTGCAAACAACAGAAGCTGTAAGCCGTCGAACGGCAGTTGCTGCCCATACCTGATCGAGCTCACCGCTCCCCCTCTGCTCGCCCACTGTTCGCCCACTCAGCAACAGGTCGAGGCGCAGAGTTCGAGTTCGAGTTGGAGTTCGAGTGGCGTTCGCTCGTCCTATATAGAGGCGAGGCTGCAGCAGCGTTGCTTCAGTCGGATGCCTGATCGCCTGGCGGACAAACGAGCTGTGGAGCTCCTGAATTACGTAAGAGCACATGAGGATCGGAGCGTGATAGCGTTCGATCGGAAGTACGTAATAGGGCAGGAGTGCATGAGCGTAAAAGCACTGGAGTGTGGGAACGGAATAGAGCTCAATTACGTAAGAGCGGATGTGAGGCGGAGCTTAAGAGTCCAGGAGTCTAATAACGAAAGAGCGGTGGAGCAGAATAGAGCTCAATTGCGTAAGACTGTAGGAACGGAATATAGCTTTATTACGTAAGATCGAAAGAGCGTAATAGTATTGGAGCGGAATAGATCTCAATAACGTAAGAGCGCATGTGAGTCGAAGCGTAAGAGTCCATAGGAGTGGAATAGAGCTCAATTACGTAAGAGCGTAGGAGCATATGACCAAAGATCGTTATGGCATAGGAGCAAAATAGAGCTCAGTTACGTAACAGCGTATCAGGGTAGGAGCGTTGGAGAGCTTTATTACGTAAGAGCATATGAGCATATGAAACGTAGTCAAAATACAGATTACAGATATTAAACAAGATACATTCTCTGTAATTGAAACTGCTTTAGAGCATATACATACATAAATCTGGTCTAAATATGTCTTCTCTATGCGATTCTCATCTAGCAAATAAATTACTTTCGACGCTTTTACTGGCAGCTTTATAAGTCGCTTCTGTCTGCATATGATTTTTATATAGTTCATGAATATCTATATATGTATATACATATATTTCTATAATATATATACCAATAATTTCTTTGATAACTGAACATATATTGCTCTATATGCTATCATTTCTTACTAATATAAAAATTTCTTTCTTTGACTATATATACCAAAAGGTCTATAATACAGTTCCAGAAAGTATATATCTCTATGTACAAAATCTCGTTTCTCTGCCTTATCTCTACGCCATCTTTTATATATCTATTCATATCTCTCTCTATATATATACATATTCCATTCATAATCAAAATTTTCACATTTAAAAATTACTTTTTTATTTTGGTTAAAAGTTTAGCGGGAATCGATTAAAAAACACGCTTGGATCATGCTTATGTGGTAAGTAACTGTAGAGTTAACCTATAAGTTTAGCTGTAGCTGAAGTATCTTAATGGATGTGTGTGTGTGTGATTTCCCGTTAAATGTATCTGTGCTCTAAATGTATCTTTGTTGCTTGCAATCGCAGCCGTTGCTTAGCTTAAGAGACGAATGAAAAATGTTGCCTAACTGTAGATCGTATTGAGTTTTCGTTCCTTTTCTGCTTCTTCTTCTTCTTCTTGTTTTTCCTTGCTTTGACTAAGCTGCGTGATCCGTGTCTGGATCCGTCGTATGCTAGGTGAAATCCGGCGGCTTGTATTTGGGCGGTCGCTTAATTGGCTTCTATAACCAATTGCGGCCGCCACGTCATATATTGTTCTCCTTGGCGCCCTTCGAGGCAGCGGAGGCGGCACCGGCACCACTGCCAGCGCCAGCCGCTGTGGGCGTGGCAGCGTCATCCTTGTTGCTATTGCTGCCGGCGCTGTTGCTGCTGCTGCTGTTCGTGTTATTGGCCGTGGCGGACTCCTCGCCCTCAGCTTCAGCTGGAGAGAGAGAGAGAGAGAGAGAGAGAGAGAGAAATTAGTAAAAATTTATCTAGAGTCGGCTATATCAGGCTCTCTGTATACCCTTCTCCTTTTCGTCCTTGGTCTCGCTGCTCTCGGCGCTAGCCTTACTGCTGGCGTTGCTGATGATCGGCTCCTTGTCCAGGCGTGGCCTCTTGCGTTGACCCTTGTAGTTGCGATTGTCGCGACGGCCGCCTTCGCCCTCGTCCTCGGAGTCCGAATACTCGTTCTCCGGCACAATGCGTTTGTCCTTGTCGCTCTGTGGCAAACGCTCGTCCTTGTCCACCTTATCCTCGTCGTCGGACTCATCGTTGATCGCATCCTCGGGTATGGCCTGGATCTGAACACCCGGCGCATGCGGCAGCAAACGCAAATTGTCGAACAACTTATTCTTGATCTTCTCCAGATACTCGGCCGTATTCTGATTGGTCATATTGCTCGGGCTGATGTGGAGCTTGAAGTCGGGTCCAAAGTACTCGAAGTAATCGTTGTACGGCAGCTCGTTGGCTATCTCCACGGCCAAAGCCACGGAAGTCTCGTAGGTCCAGCAGCGGGAGACATTGCGTATGGTATACCCGCCGCCGCCGACCATCAGGAAGGGCAGATTGTATTTCTTGACGAACTCCACGCATTTGCCGTGCCCCTTGACGGTCAGATTGAAGCAGCCCAGACGATCGCCCGTCAGGGAATCTGCACCGCACTGGAGCACCACAGCCGCCGGCTGGAAGGTCTCCATGACCTTGGAGATGATGGGCACAAAGATGCTCTCGTACGCATCGTCGTCCATGCCATCGCGCAGCGGAATATTCACGGCGTAGTATTTGCCCTTGCCGGCGCCAATGTCACGCAGATCACCGGTGCCCGGAAAGTATTCGCCGTACTTGTGGAAGCTGACGGTCATCACACGATCTGTGGTATAGAATGCCTCCTCGACACCATCGCCGTGATGCACATCGATGTCGATGTAGAGCACGCGCTGATGATACTTCAAAAGCTCCAGAATACCCAGGACAATATCGTTGACATAGCAAAAGCCGGAAGCTTCCGATTTCTTGGCGTGATGCAGTCCGCCGCCCCAATTGATGCAGATCTCCGAGGCCTGTTTGTTCAGCTTGACAGCTGCCGCAACCGAGCCTCCGGCGGACAGTTGACAGAACTCGTAGAGTCCATCGAAAACGGGACAATCTTCGCCCACATTGAAGCGCTGCATCTGTTTGTTATACTCCGTCATATTGTCCGGACGTATGGAACGTAGAAACCGCACATATTCATCGGAATGAAATTTGGTCATCTCATCCGCTGTGGCCTTATGTGGTCTCTGCAATTAAAACATTGGATTATAGCACTTTATGTGGTATCTCGCAGTCGGGTTCTCACATAAATCTCCATTTTGCGATAGAGTCCATAGTTGAGCAACAGATTGTGGGTCATGCGTATGCGGTGGGGCTTCATGGGATGACCTTGACCATAGTAGTAGTTGCCAATGTCACCTGTGGAGTGCGAACAAGTAATGCATTAATATAAATTGATCTTAAAATACCTTGTAATAGGTCAATTTTGCTGAAATGTCGAATTTCTCTACACTATAGCAGAGCAAGAGACTGCAAAACAGTTGCATTGGCTCTTAAGCTGATAAAAGTATCTACAATTTGTATACAGACTACAGAATACCCTGCAGTACCTTAAAAAATGATTACTATTTAGTTAATCTGCACATCGGACTTGAAAACAAAAAAGTAGTTATACATTATATTTCATATACATATATACCCTACATTTTAACTAAAATTCACATATTTATATTAATATATCTATATAATATATTTAATTTAGTAATAAACTACTCTACATCAGCCCACTTTCACTTAAACAGCCTCAATAATAAACACAACAAATATACCCCACCTCAACTACCCGCACAGGGTATGCGAAAAAAAAACAATTTTGCGCCACGCTGTGTAAAACGAAAATTTTACGGCCACTGTCGGCGAGGCGTCCACGCGCAGTGCACTTTGCCGCAAACAGACGTAGCAGCACTTTCGCTATACCGAAAACAAAGGTCTCTACCTCTACAGGTATAAACACGTACACACACACCACCACTACAGGGTCGCATTTGCTACGCCCGTTAGCGGAAAGTGCGCTGTGTGCCAAAATGCTAGTACAGTCGCCGTAAAAATTGAAATTCACAAAACTGCTCGCAATTTGAGCCACAGAATGCCGCAGGCTTCTTTAAACAAAGTCTGAGGGCAATCATTCATTGTTTACGGCTCGATTGTTTATATTGAATGTAATCTAAGTAGTTTTAATGTCAACTCACTGTCGTAATAGTAGCAAACGCGTTTTTTGCTATGAGATTGCATGGTCACTGCTGCCGGCCTGACGTCAGGGGAGGCGTTTACTTTTATGTGATTAAAGTTAATGCAGCAATGTAACTGCTGCTTTAATTTACTTTTGGCAGCACACTAGCAATTTTCTTTTAATTACCAAGAGCAAATACACAGGCGGCCGCGCACCGCAAGAAAAACGATGTGATACAATGAGATTGTGTGGCAACAATGTCGAATGGCGTTGCCACTGCATGAAAATAAATGCCGGATGAAGGTAATGTACTAAAAAACCACAAATATTTACAGTATTTTTTGCAGTTCATACTAAGTTCAATTATTTGCAGAAAATATACAAATTAAATTAAATTTAACATTAATTTGAATATATATTTGAAAAATAATTATGTCTGACTGCAGAACTAGTAGAAACTAATTAGAAATGTATTTTGGTATTTTATTTAGCGCCAACTGGTCACTCTAGCGAGCAGTCGTTTTTGTTGTTGTGCGAGCGGGAGAGACAACTTCTTTTAGTCGAAAAAAACCGTTGAGCGAGTTGGACGCGTTTTCAGTGCGAGGCTATGTCGGTCGGTGTTTTCTCCGTTTCTTGTCGGTGAAAAATAAGAATTAAAACCAAAACTTAAGTGCAAGAATATAGTGTCAAATTTGAAATCTGTGAAGTGCAAATTGCAGTTTAATTCAAAGAAGCAACGTGTAAGTTTCCTAAAGTGAGTTGTTTGTGCCGTTCAGTTTGCATGTGTGTGCGTGGTCGTGTCAGCGTGTGTGTGCGTAAAAGAGAAAGAAGTTTCAGTTTCCAAGCAAAGCAAACAGCAAGTAAAACAGCAGCAACGGAGTTGCAGTGGAAACACAAACAGAGCAACACTCACACCAACACACGCACACTCGCACACATATGAACAGGCCAGCGCAAAAGAAGTGGGGAAAACTGAAATAAAGTGTCAAAGCGGAGTAACAGAAAATAAAAAGATGTGAAGCAAACAAAGTGAAAAAATAAACGAATGATGAAAGTTAATTAAAATAAATACAAATAAAATACAAAACGCCGCAAATATCCTGCGCAGAGTGCAAAAGCCGCCGCCAACTTCAGTGCTGCTCCTTCTTTGCCTCTCCACATCTCTCTCCTCTCTCTTGTTCTCCCACTCTCTCGCTTTTTGGGAATTTTACCGACAGACGTCTCTGCCGCTTTTACCGCTACCCGCGCGACCAACGCCTCGCGCATTGAAAGTTTCTGTTACTTATTTGCTTCCTCCTCTGCTTCTTCCTCTTCTACTTCTTCTGTTGCCTATTATTTTATGACTATTGCATTGCGCCCGCAGGATAGATATTCTTGTGCTCCCTTCTCCCTTTTCATCTTCCAATTAGCGGTAAATAGTTTCACATTGTTTTTATCATTCATTTTCGCTTATAGTCTAACGACCGTGAAATACAACAGAACGCGCGACGCTGTCAGCAACTGTGTGAGTGTTTTTTATGGCCGTAACTGTAAAAAAAAGCTGGCTTTTAATAATAACAATAAAAACGACGCTGAATATTCCAACTAATTAAAATTAAAGGTAAGTGCTCGCAGAGTCTATTAGATTTTTGGCTATTTTTAGCTCATTTGCCCTGGAAACTTGTTTGCTCCTTGCTGCATGTTTGTGCGTGTGTGAGTGTGACCAACGCATCGCTTGAAAAGTGGCACAAAAATGCATCTCAAAGTGCCGTTACAAAAGCCAATGAACGCAGCAGCCGAATAACTAAACAACAACAAATTAGTGTAAGTGAAGAGCAGAAGAGAGCGCTCGCTTGCGCTCTCTCATTTTAGTGCTCAGCTGCTGGCGCTGCTGCGTTTAAGAAGTCAAAGAGCAATGTTGTTGTTGTTTGTAATTGTCTGTAATTTAGCTGGAGGACCAAACGAAACCAGTTCGGCAACCAGCTGTCGACGTCTGCGCCTGGCATGCCACTAGACAGAGCGAGAGAGAGGGAGAGCGAGCGCAACACATGCAGCTGCTGCTGCTCACGCTCTTCCGCACCATCTTTTGCTCTCACTCTCTGCTATTGCTGCTGCTATTTTTGTTGTGGCTTTGCCGCATTTATTTATTTACCTTTTGCTCTGGCCTGTTTATTATCCCAGCATCGTCGCTGTTTGAAGTTCAAGCCACAATACAAATTCTTCTTTTTTTTTTTTAATAGTATTTTCATAGCTTATCTGCATGTTTTTTGCTTTACTCCACCTCTCCCTGCCAGGCATACGAATTTTCATTAACACATTCTACAATGCGATGACAACTTCCAGTTTGTTGCTGTTGTTGTTTCTGTTGATGGCGCTTTTTGATGGCTGGCTATTTACCTTTTGCCACTTCTCTTTCCATTGCCTTCTTTTTATCGGTCGCCGATGGAAGTGCAAGAGGGAGAGGGAAAGGGAGGTGGAGTTGGGGCGGCATGGCTGTTGTCTCTTTCTACCCTTTGGGCAGAGCAGTTCAAAGAGTTCATTTTGAGTGCTGCACTTGGCAATTATGCCTTTTGGACTCACAAATCATTGCGAAATGGCCAACGGTAAATCTGCTTAGCTCTCGTCTAACGGCACTAACTTGTTGAAGATCTAAAGCTGATGCTTGGCTTTTTTTTGGTTTATTTTCATTTTGCTTACGATTCCACAATTCACAAAGGCAACAACTGCCGCTGCTGCTTAATAGTGAAAAAGTAGCTGAAGTGGCAGCATCAGCAGAAGTTGAAAATTCAATTGTTGAAGCCCGCGACAGCGGCCTTTGTGTAGCCACATACCCTGTCAGCAGTGCAAATGGGGTATATTGGTTTTGTGAGAAAATATGTAACAGGCGAATTTAACGATTTGGCTGCAATTAGAGATACTTTGAAAGATATAGAATAATTAATTCATATATTTTTACGACCAAAAACTCATCTTCATCTTTTCTTATATAACATATCTTATATCTTATTAGTTTTCTTAATTAGCTTTCAATCTATGGTATTTCTTAGCCGCTTATGCCCCACACCATCCATACTTGATTTTTTTATGCAGCTCTCAACGTCGCCCACTTACAGCACACAATGAAAACGAGCAGCAGCGGCTGCGGCCGAGGCAGAGACAGCGTCTTTTATTGATAAGAAAAATTGAAAGTGCGTGGCAAGCAGCAGCGAGACAAGTGTGGAAAGTTGGTGGACAGAACAAGAGAGCGAGAGGGAGGGAGAGGTAGAGGAAGCGAGAATTAAATGTGTAAGAAATTGACAGCAATAGACAAAGAGAGAGAGAGAGAGAGATAAAGGCGTGGGACAGTGAAACATGTAATACAGATTTCTAGCTATTTTTTATGCTCGGGAGATAATTAGTTTTTTATTTAAATGGATCGCTTTGAAGCGAGCTTAAGAAAGATTTGTGATTTATCTGAAATCTAAAGAAATATTTGCGTTGATATTGTTAAGGCATATTATATCAAAATATATACTATACGATTGTTTTCAAAATTTCATTTAATATTTACTTAAGCAATGAATGAATGACTAACAGATATCCTTTAAAAAAAGAACATTGAAACTAAGTAAGAAAAATAAAAACGATTAGAAATTTGAATTTATATTATATATGAAGCCTATATTTCCCGAGTCTTTTGCTTCTTCTTTTGTGTGGGGGTCTTCTAAGCGGCATGTGGAGGATAATTGATCTCGTATCGATCGATGCTTCTTAGCACAAGCAAGCTGGATTACACTAGGCGACGGCGCGACAACGCTGTCGCCCCACTCTGACGGTATTTAGGCGCCAGTCATATTTTCCATTGTAGTCAAATTCTAAGAAATGAATTCACAATATACCAAACTCATTGGGCTGCAGCATCTTGCAAGCACAGTGGTTAAACTATGCTCATACTGCGACAAACCTACCTAGTGGTCCAAAAACTCTCATAAGACGACAAATATATTCATATCAATAAATAAATAAAATATATAATATAGAATATATAATAAAAAATATATAATATAAAATAAAATATAAAAAATATATAAAATATAAATAAAGTATTTAATATATAATTTAAAAGAAAAATATATAAAAAAATAAAATAAAAAAATAAAAAAATATATAAAAATATATATAAAAAAATAAAATAAATAAAAAAAAATTAAAATAAAATGAATAAACAAAATATTTAATATAAAAATACATAATTTAAAATAAAAATATATAAAAAAAATATAATAAAAAGAAATAAAAAAATTATTAAATAAAAAATAAAAACAAAATTTAAAAATAAAAATAAAATAAATAAACAAAATATTCAATATAAAAAAAAAAATAACATATGTACATATGTAGGTTTAAAATAAATTAAAATGAAAAATTCTTGTATAATATATAATATATGTATGTATATGTAATATGAAAAATATTCATTTCATATTTCATTAATTTTTCGCATTTCATTTTACCATCTGCAAATATTCATATTTAATTATTTCACAATCCATTTCGCAATATATTTCATATAGCTCAAGCTTTGCCCGTTTATTATGTGTTCATCAAGTTAATGGCACTTGGAATACCCTTTCCTTGCCTGTCCCAGCCTTGCCTTGCCTCTCCTTCCCTTGCCGTGTCCCAGCCTTGCCTTTTCAAACTCTTCCAAGCATTGTCAATTGACACAATTCGAAGGATGATGCCGTCGCAGCATCAATCCATTTAATGGACCTTCTTCAAGTTGGCCAAGTTGTTGTTGCAGTTGACAGCGCCAGCCACGCCCACCAGGTTCCAAGTTTTATGGCAATTTAAAATGTTTTCTTTTATATTTTACTTTCTGCTACGCTTGACAGCTGAAAGTGCAGCAAGTTCTAGTTGCACGTTGTTGTTTGCTTTGCTGCATTGTTCAATTGTTTTACTTAGCTGGACACTGGGCAAACTTCTAATTTATGTCGCTTAAGAAAAGTTCCAGTGGATTGGTGGGGGGAGGTCTCTGCCTCGCTTGTGACCGGCTAACCCAAAAGCCGCTTCAATTAGATTTATGGCATTAGAACAGTTGGAACAGCGTGCGTTCACACGTGGAAATCGCCAACGTTTAGCCGCTGCAAACACATTTTGCATTGTTTGGCTTTGGCTGTTAGACGGAGCCGCCTGCCGCCTCTGTTCCCTGCCCTCTTTGTGCCTTGGCACTTCACTGCACATCCGGCTGGGCAACAATAAACATTGTTTCATTGCAACAACTTCTACTTTGCCGCTGCGGTGGTTGAAAGCTGCGCTAGCTGCTTTTTTTTTTTTTTTTTTGTTGCCCATTCATTCTTTCTGCCCGCCGCCTGCCGCCCCCGCCCGCATTCCTGGCCAGGTTTCCAACTCCTGGCACAGGCGCGCACACATTTCCGGCCTTCATGTGTGTGTGCCTGTGTGTGTATGTGTATTGTTTCGTGGTGGTTGCTACTCTGGCTAGTTTTCGATTTTATTGATTTTCATAAAGTCGCTTTTCAACTCCAATTAGATGCCGCAGCTGTAGGAATTCCAACTTTTACTCTATTTGCATTCAGTAATGTTTTGCACATTCCTCTAATCTACCTCCCTCCCATCTCTCTCTCTCTCTCTTTCGTGCCCAGTATGCCATAGTTGCAGCAAAGCTTTTCATATAAATATTTTCTAATTGGAATTTCATACAAAAATTCTGCAATTAGTCGAGAGAAACCTTTAAAAGTTTTACTAATAGAAAATTCTAATTGGCGAGAAGCCTTTAAGGGCAAGCAATGGGAGTTGCATGAATGCACCAAGAGCTGGGTGAGCTATAGCGGAAGTTTACTGTACTTGCTATGAAAAAAGGCTAGAAAATGGAGTTAAATATGAAGCTACGCAATTTAGCTAGTTCAGAAGCAATAAATTGGTAGACTATAGGGGAGTATTACTGAGGAATATCAGGTATCTCTAGCTAAACAATATAATACTCGACTATAGAACACCTTTACTATACATTCCCTCTGACGTCCTCAGGCGACGAAAAGAAGGCAAGTAAATGACGAATCTACCGGAGTTTTAATGTGGAATACTTAAGCTAAGTAAAATAGATAAAAACTGAAGAATCTCTAGATAAACAATATCCTGCCCGACTGTAGAGCACCCACACTTACCTCTTTCCTCTAAAGCCCTCAAGCTAAGCACAGAGACAAACTAAAGACGCTAATAGAAAAGAATATAAACCGCTCTAAGTCTCAAAATTATGCTTCTGCACGCATAGTCCAGCTGCGTGCAACAAAGTTTGCTAGAATTGTCAGTGATATGACCCAATTTGATGGTTTTTGGCCACAGTGTGCTCAGCCGGCTCAAGAGTTAAAGCCGTTGACGCGCGGACTTGCGGCGGGAGTAAGCAAACTTTTTAATTACAAGCATCAGGACAATAAAAGTTTATTATGCGAAAAGCTCACAGCTCGCAGCGTACTTTCATTACGTTTCTCTAAAACAGAACAAAAAATAAATAAAAGAGCATTAAGCGCGGCAAAAACGTACAAAAAACTAATAAACTTTGACCTCTCCAACTGGCAGTCGAACTATTTATCTGAAAAAACAAAAGCGGGAGACCCAAATCTAGTTAAAGTTTATGTTTTAATGGGCGGGCAAAAGTTTGCCTTTTTTTTGGCTAATAAATTGAGTGAGATTTCAGACTGTTGCAGAGATATAAATATATATAGAAAGAGGCGTGGCTAAGGGAAGCGCTGATGGCGAGTGTATTGCATGCGACAATCGAATGGCAAATCGATTGAAAATGCATACAAAAGTGCCAGCCAAATGAGCACTCTCCATCGCTCTCTCTCTCTCTCTCTCTCTCTGTCTCTCTCTCTTTCTCTCTGTAGCTATATATAGCTATCTCTAGCTAATATTCAAATGGAATTTGAGTGCATTGAACCCGTTGCAAGGTGTGAATTTCGCCAGGAGGCAGATAAACATAAACAGAATGCAAGAAAAACTGGAGCAAGCTCCCCAAATGGGAAGGCACAGAAGTTGAGCCAGCAGCGATAGAGCAATAACAAAACAGTTTTACAGCGTGGCATATGTTGATAACAAAAAAAAAAAAAAAGCAGAGAAAGATACAGAAACTTGCCAACAGTTCTTGAGAAATCATAACTGAGAACTCTCCATCGCCTTCAAATGAAATTAAAAAGTTCAGCTTCAACTTTGATAAACGGAATGTGACACAGTCAAACCACTCTCTACTCTCTTGGCGCACATCTAACAGAGTCGAGTGCTGCTCCATCTCCTTTTCTTGTCTTTCTTTTTTTTTTTGACAATTTTTCAGCTGCCAGAAACTTGGGCCGAAAAACTTGTCAGAAAAGTAGCGAACGAAATTTTACACACTTGAATAGTTGCTGCAATTTGTATGTAGCACAGTGTAACGAATGACAGCGAATGTCTCAAGACCAACTGAAGAGTGTGAGATAAAAGTAATTATTTGAATAATAAACTAGGTCTCTGAAAACTGATGAGCGAGAGATAAGTGCAAAAACAAAATAGGAAAAAGTAATTAGAATGCAGAAAAAAGTTTATGAAACTGTATTAAATTCATAAAAGTCAGTGAAATGGCTAGGGAAAGGCGGTCTATATATGCTAATATATATATTTATAACTTAGATCTATCATATGAATATATATTTATATGGATATGAAGCTAAGCTTCACTCGAGAAGAGGACTAGAATGTCAAGTCCAACTCTTCAGGCGGAAAAAGAGTGGAAGAAGAATTCTTGATCAAATTAAGCTCATGTTAGTTTCTATATATCAAAACTATAACGAATCTATTTTAAAGAGGAATTCTTCATAGAATTAAACTCAAGTTAATTTCATTTAAAATTTAATCCTTCAATGTTCACCTGCACAGGTGGAAAATGAGTGAAAGAAGAATTCATAATAAAACTTAATTAAAGTTTCATTTCTATATATCAAAATTATACCGAATTCATTTCCAATTCAATCTAATCTTTCACTACTAAAATCCCCCTCCATCGGGTTTAATCTTTCTATATCCCCAACTTTCGTCAAATATTTAAAAATCTAATAGATTCTCAATTCGCAGTAAATCTTATTATCTTGCTGCCTTGTCTTGTCTCATGTGCCTTAACTAATTCTCTCAGCTCTTGGGCAAAGTTCGCTTAAGTTCAGCTTGTTCATGATTTATGCGCAAACGCTTTGGGGACATTTGCAATAAAATTTTCAGAGCATATTTCATGCGATGCTTGAAGTGGACCAAAAGCTTGCTACGTCTCTAGAAGAGGGTGGAAGAAGGGGGGGAAAAAGGGGGACAGAGAGAGAGAGAGAGCTTACTGCAAGGGAAGCTGTTTTGTCAGCTTGCAATTTGTAGCAGCGCCTTGGCAAGTTATTGTTATAGCCTCTGCTCGATTGACTGTCCGTCCGACTGCCTGTCTGTCCCTCCCTCCGTCCGTCCGTCCGTCTGTAATGTCACGCTGTGATTGCGCCGAGAGCAAAATCTCAGTTACAGCAGCAATTCACAATTCTCCGCTGCTCAGCGACTATTTGTCTCGAGTGCAATGCAGTTGCGCTACGAACTGTGTCTAGTGGCGCACTCCCAAGTCGCACTGGCCACGCCCCCGCCCGCGCGAGCTGGCTGGGCCACCCACACACCATGCAGCGCTCCCCAGGCGCTCGACCCGCAATGCACTTTGCTGATTATTCGCCTCGATTTATTTTGTATATATGTATAGGTTTTTTAAAAGTTTTTTCTCTTTTAATGCGCCACGTGACGTAGCTATTGTCATTGTTGCTATTGTTGTTGTTGTTGTTGTTGCTGTTGGCTGAGCTGCAATCAATTTGACACAGATTTAGCTTGAGATTGAAATCAATATCAATTGTGTCACGGCGCTGTTCAGGGACGCGCCTTAGATGCAGCAATTAACCAAACACCTGGCCAAACTATAAATATGTAAATATCTCTATATAGAATAGGTAGTGTATATAGTACTATATATATGTATGTATGTATAAGCTGATATGTGTGTGGCTGCATACAAATTAGTTTGAATATTTGCCAGTCAAAGGCAAATTGGCTGAGAGGCTGCCACATGCAGCATGCAGCAAGCCACTTGCCACTGCAGCAGCAAACTTAACTCGACTTCCGTTCATTACGAGTTGTATTTTCAATCTTGCAACATGGCAAATTTGCATATTTGTGCGTAGCCAATGCTAAAATATTTTCCCACAAATAAAAAACAACTAACGAGTGCTTCAGTGTGGGCATGCTCGACTAGCAGATACTTGAAGTAATTGAATAAATTGCAATTGGAAAACTAATATACCCTTCTTCCTCTTCCAGTCCATAGGTAAATGAAAACAAAAGAGCCAAACGGAAAAACTACATACTATAAATTGCATGCTTAGCTTGTGTTTGCCTATGGAAGAGCTCCATGGTGCACTATATAGTATCGATTTACATCTCTGAATAGCTCTGCAAATAAAATGCATGTATCGTGCTTGTTGCTGCAGCCCACACTTCACAGTTTGAGTTTATCTGCACCACTCGAGACTAGTTCAACTGTGATTTGTTATTGTAACACAGTTGTGGCCCATAAAATCCAGGGGAAAAGCGAGTCGATAACCTTTTCATAATTAAATAAATGAAACATGTGTGCTCGTGTGTGTGGGTTATAGAGAAGTGCAGACAACTGTAATTGGGCATAAAATCTGTAGAGAAAAGGTTAATTAACTTTAATTTCATTTAAATATTGATTGGCTGAAGGGCTGCCAAGGGAAAATTGAATAGAAAGGGGAAATGATTATTTAGAGAGCCGCCACAGAATATAAATTAATGCGCCTCTATGCGGTTCTCATGAATTGCATAGCATGAATTGAAATTAAAATGATTTGTAAAGATTAAATTAGGGTGAATTTATATGTATTTTTATAGGTAAATGATAGGAATATATAACATTGACCTTTCTTTGCGATTCTCATGAATGGCATAGCTTGAAGAATTGAATATTTAGGAAGGATTTCGAAGAGATTACGTTATAATATATATATGAAATATATAAATGAAAATTTATAAATGAAGTTATTTGAATATAATAATAATATGCAGCCATGACCTTCTCTGCGATTCTCATGCTCATGACTCAGGCTTTGCTTTACAATTTGCACATTATTTATGAGATAAGTCAGCATTTTATTGAATTATATTAAAATATATATTTATATCTTAAATATAGATAGTATTCATATATTCCTGATTATATATGTATTTGTATTTATTTCATATTTTTCATGAATCTCAACGCCCCTGTTTATGCATTTATTATCAGACCAGCTTGATCTTAAACAAACACATGCTGACCAACATTTTATTGAGGGGTGTGTATATCGAAACCTTCAGGCGTCAGAGCTGGAGAAAGAGTGAGAGAGATAGGGCGAATGAGAGACAGAGACAATGTGTGAGCTGAGCTGTTGCTCAACAGCTGAGAAAAAAGAATTGCCCGAAAGTGTGATACATCTGCGAAAGGGTCTTTTACATGGTTGGGGCCGCGCGCTATAAATACGAAATGTGCTGCAGGCGAGGGCGGACAGGGGAGGGGAGGGGCGCTGCGGCAGGAACTGCCGTTGAGGCAGTGATGCGCATCCTGAGCAGCGTTTCCTTTGACTTCGGTAAGCAGGTCACGTGAGCCAAATTGCTTAAGACTTGAGCTGAGCGGGGCTGTCATAGAGCACAAAGGGCGCCTAACTCGCCCGACTGTGTCAAAAGCTCGCGGCAGTCTCGCACTCGAGTCACTCCCTCCACCGTCCGTCCGTCCGTCCGTCATCGAGTCCGTCTACAGGGGCAGTAAATGTGATTGCTGCTGCCCCACCTGACGACCTCCTGCTGCTGCTGCCTCTGTTTGCTCTGCTTTTGGCCTCGCCTCGTGCGTGTTTTTGTTATTCTTGGCTTTCCACGTTTTCTGCTTAGTTTTCCTTTTACTTCTTTTCTTTTAATATATACATAAAAAAAAAAAAACGAAGCATGTTAAAAATTTGCTAGATTTTAACGCTTGTCGTTTGCCTGTCTTGCTTGCAATTGTTTTAACGTGTTTGAAATATTTTAAGAGACTCGAGAGTTGCTTGCTGTTGTTGTTGCTGTTGTTGTTGTTGTTGTGGATGTGTGTGTTTGTTTGTTTGTGTGTTATTTGTTTGTTTGTTTTGCTTGCGTTTTTTTGTTTTAGCCACGCATTCGCAGTGAAGTTGTTGCTGCCGCCTTATAAATACATAAATACATAACATAAAATACACACACTCTCACACACACATAGTCACATACACTCTCACACACACTCACACACACACACACACACACAACCACGCACTTGGGTTCGCTCTTTGTAGAAAAAATCAATATTTGCGCCGTGTCGCCGTCAGCGTTGACTGTTTTATTTTATTTTTTATTAGGATTTATGCCCTAGACAAACACTCAGCAAAAGGGTATAATCGAGTTAAGCAAATGCAATGAAGAGGAAGCGCAAAGAGCGCATAAAGAACAATTAAAATATAGCTTGAACTGATTTTGGGTATACATAAGTATATAATACATATGATCTTGAAACTTCGAGATTTAGTTAAGTACTTGAAGTTATTGTACGATGAACTAATCTGCTCTAACTCAATTAAGTTAAAGCATTAAGCAAATGAACTAGTTCATTACAATATTAACAATTTAGTTCGTACTTCAATCTTCAGTTCCATAAACAATGAACAATATCTGTAATCTTCAATCAATCAAGAAATGCCAACTTCAATTCTTTTCAACAAAATCCATGGCAGGGTATTTGCTAGTCGTGCATTTCCTGGCCAAGTCACGCTTGTTGTTTGGTCTCTTTGTGTACGACAACGCGCTGATAAGACTGATGAGAAACGGATGCGTGTGTTGTGCCTGGAAATGACGCCTACCGCCAGCTCCTATATCTAGTCTATATATATATAGTATATATTTATATATCTAGGTACTTGATTATTCAACTAGAATGTTAATATAAATTGGCTCAGCTCACGCTCAACAAGCCTTAAGTGCAACCAGTTGGCAGAGAGAGAGAGAGAGAAAGAGCGAGAGACTGAGTGGAACAAGCATTTGGCAACTGGACTTTGAGCCGCAGGCACTTTTGAACTAGTTCCAGCAGCTGGCTCAACGAACGAGTGGTCTTTGTCATGCGGGTCCATTGCTCTTTTGGGCGGCCATTAACTGGCTGCCGCCACACAGCTTCTGCCACATGCTAAACGCGAGAAATTTTGTATTTATTTTGTGTAGTTTCCTTTTCTTTGTGCCCGATAACGAAACGCCGCCAAACCTGAAGCTCTGGACCAGCTCAGCTGAACGAGCCACTCGACTCGCGTTGCTCCAGTTCTTCGCGAGTGGCGTCCAAAAACGAGTTTTTCGGCACTTGCCTAGCCGGGTTAACAGCTCGCGTTGAGTTAGGCCTACTTTTTTTTTTGTTGTGCTTTTTGTTATATAGCCAAACTCTAGACGAGAGTTGTTGTTGGCTTCGTATGCGTTTTTACGAGCGCGCAGCAACATTTTATGGCTCTTACAGACAAATTGTTTGGCAGGAATTACAAGTAACTGCAGCTGAGACTAACAGTTAGCTCAAATTGGTTCTAGAATGGATAAGCCTAGAGTTGCTAACAGAGGAAATACTATCGGAGCTATAATCTGTGTCAAATGGACTATAAAAGTTGGGCATTTTGAAGTATAATCAGTGAGTTTTATGGCTGATAATGTTTAGAGCAATACTTAAGGAGTTATTTTCGAATGGTCAAGGGTCGTAGATATATCTGCCATATGTTCTAGATCTAGGGCTATCAGCCAGAGTAGATATACAAATTAAGGACAGACGGCAGACAGCAGCACGAACTTTGCTCAAAACCGATATACCCTTTTCACGTTGTGGATAAGTATAAAGAAAAGTTAAATCTGCTAAATCCCTCTTATAAATTGTCTTCAAAACTGTCCTGTTTCAATATAAATTCATCTCCTCAATTTCCGTGCTGTAAAAGTTTGTGATGAATCGCTTTGAGTAACTTCAATTTATTGTGACTTAAATTTATTGTGAATGCATATTCAAATGCTGTTGATTTTATGATTAAGCGCGGATTGTTTTAGGCCTTTAATTGAATTATTGTGTTTTCGTTTTCTGTTTGCGTCACGCAATGAAATTTTAACAAAATGTCGTTTCCAAGTTGTTTGTCTCAGCGAAAGTTCGTTCGTTGAGTGTGTGACAAACGTGTTGCAAATCACCGTTGAGTGACACAGACGGAGGAACCCCTACGTAGCCGTAGCCGTAGCCTGCGCCTCTGCCAGCCCCTGGCCTCAAAGTGTGGCATTAGAATTAAAGCGAGGGCACGCGAGCGCCGTCGACGTCGACGTTGTCGGCTCCAGTTCCAGTTGTGCAGCAATGTCTCGGCTTTCATGACTAATTACTTGGCTGGGGTAGCAGCGGATTCGAGGTCGGGATCGGGGTCGTGGTCGGTGGGTAAGTTGATAAGGTTAAGCGCTCGCGTCCCAGCACATGGAATGCCGAGGATTATATTTTTTAATATTTCTCTTTTGCGCAAACATTTGAGCAGCTGTACGTGCATGCGGGTGGTCAGAGCGAGCTGCAGGGCTCGCTGTTGTCTATAGACAACGTGTGTATTGTGTAAACTTTGGCTCAATTTGTTGCGACCCTAATGAAGTTATGGCTCGCAGCCAGTCCCCCAGTGGAGTTGGGCGGAGCTGTCGATGGAGCTGGCGGAAGCCCCAAAATGGCTGGGGTTGTGTGCTGCCGTTATTTGGTTTCATGCATAAAATAACGGCACATAAGTGCAAGTTGCAAGTTGCACGCTGCATGTGGCATGTGGCATGCGGCAAGTGGCGAGTGTAGCACGCGGCCAACTTTAATGAAAATTGCAAGCAGGGCCAGCCAGCTGCCTTGCATCCTGGGCGAGCATTAAATCCAATTTTGCGCTGCTAGTTTTTTGAGTGGCAAAGCACACACACATACACACACACACACACACACACACGCTCACATTTGTTGGCACACTCGACGCCATTTGTGTACATTTTAATAGGTGTAAAAGCTTCAGGTTTATAATGTTATGCCTCGCTTGCAAGTGTCGCCCGACAAGCTGTTGCATAAATCAACTTTGGCAGCGCGTAGCTGCCAGGATCACAGGAGGGCATTGGCTAAGGGGGTGGGGCTTGAGGTGCCACAAACTATGTCAAGTGCCCGCACTGAGCTGCATTCAGCGTGAGCTCAGTGCGCCCCATCATGCATGCTCTATAAAATATTTGTTGAAACTTGTGCCAAGCTCTCTGACCCCCCTTGCACCCTCACCTCCGCCTTCTCGTGCCCATCTGCCAAACTGATGCTTTGGGCGTTGATAAGCGCACTTTGAGTTGCGCCACTTGAGGCCGCACGCAACGTGTAATCACAAAATACGAAGCGAGTAGAGTTTAATGTTGTTCAAGTGCTTAGCAGCTACAACTACCTACCTACGGCCCTCTCATCCTCTCACCCCCTTGTTCGCCCACTTGTTCGTTTGCTTTATTAGCCTGGTGTTGCAGCACGAAAATGGGTTTCTGCTTTTTCGTTCTTTGTTCAAAATCGTGTTTATGTCTGGCAGCTTCTGATTGTAGCTGCAGCTGTTGTTATACCTTGTTATGCCTTGAGGAGGTGCTGAAGGAAGGGTATAGTGGGGAATGTGGAGAGGGTATGTAGAGAAGCGAAGAGAACTTTAGTTCGCATTGCATTGCTAAGATCGATAAATATCGATTTGTTAGGCAATCTATTTAGAGGCTTCTATATCTCACATATAGCTATAAAAACTAAGGAGATATTTAATACTTATTTTTGTGTCAGCTTATTGATAGCTGCTAGCTCAAATATCGATTTCGATAACAATAATTGACTTCGATTTATTGCTGTATTTGTATTAGACTTACCGATTAGTTAGTCCTTAGGTAGCAAAATTTAAAGAAACATTGAACTTTTCCCTCAATTAATAAATATTGACTTGTTTAAACCGATAAATATCGATATTTGGAATATTTTATCTTATTAGAAAAACTCAGAAGCAAATAGAAAATATTGCTTTTACATACTTCTCTTTTGAGCTATAACTAATTGGTAGCTCAAAATCTTAAATATAGATTTCGATAAGTATTCGATATCTATATCGATTGTCTTTCTTGCGCTATATGTGACTCCTCCAACACATCTCTCAGCCTTTTCTAGCTAGGGTATTTGTCCACCGAGCACTCCTTTATATTTATAGCATTTTTAGTTGATGTGACTGCTGTTGCTGCTCGTCAACAAGCTGACAATTTGCTGTCTGAGTGTTGTTGGCTGTCGCCTGTTGTCGACAACAACAACAGCAACAGCGACAGCAACAATAATAATAACAACAGCAGCAGCACACGCGGCAACAGCAATAAAAGTGCTAAAAAGTTTTATGCCCCTGGACTGCATCCTGTTTTAAGAAGCAGCAGCAGCAGCAGTTGCTGCCACAATCCATTCCTAAGGCCTATTCTACACTAAAGAGCAAAATTTTTAATCTTTACAAACTGAAATTTGTGTTGAATGTGGTTGTCGTTGGTGTTGAATGACGCAACATGCCCGCAATTTGGCCAATGTGACTTGCAGCTGGTGGAGAGAGAGAGAGAGAGAGAGAGAGAGAGGGAGAGAGTATGATGAGTATGAGCTGGAAAATGTTCGAAAGGATATAGCTTAGTTATAATGAGGTTTACTTAAAGTAACACTCAAAGCATATTTAAAAATTAAATTTATTGCCCAATTATAAATTAAAAATAAAAAATAATAAATATATTCCTAGTGTTAGCTATAAACTTCTTTCAAGAGCAACTGCAATTCGTTGCTTCGAAAGCTTTTCCATTGTTTTTTATATTTTGCTCTGCAGTTGCTCTGCTTATCTTTGGCTTCATTCATAATTTTTGTCGCATACGCGGCTGAGGGTTGTTCTTTGGCTTTGCTTTTTACACCTGAGCCTGTGTGTGTGTGTGTGTGTGTGTGTGTGTGTGTGTGTGTGTTAACATGCAGGTATCCTGCATGATGCGGGTGGTTTGGTGAATTGTAAAACTTTGTCGCGTTGTCAAGCTATGTGGCTCTGTTTCTATTTATGTTACACGGACTCCGACTCCTGCTGCAATGTCTGCGCTGCCTGCAGACATCCCCAGCTACACCTTCGCTTTGGCGACGTCACGTATGCGGCTGTAACTCCCCGAAGTCGTCTGCCCACGCTTAAATATATATATATATATATATATATATATATATATATATATATATTTGTATGGAAATGACATCAGTCGAGCCCTGCCAGCCAGCTGCATTGCGCGCCGTAAGGAAATTAAATACTCAAGTCGGATGTTGCTGAAATTTCCGCTTGGAATGTTGTTGCCATTCGACTGCCAGCCGAAAAGTCTGGCAGAAATTTGTTAAGCTTCCTACGGCCCGGCGGCAATCAGAGCGAATGACTCGCAGCGGAATTCCCTAACTGCTGCCGGAGGAGTAGGGGCATTTTGTGTAATTTTCACGCGCTTTTTATGATTACAAATCTTAGAAATTGTCGCCTGCTTCGATTAGTGAGTCAGGAATGCTGATAGTTCCCTTCAGCTCAATTTGTGAATGCATTTATGTTGTAGACAAATGATAGACAGCTGTGTTAGTTCACTCTGATTGGGTTTTGTGCTGGCAAATTCAAAGGGTGCGTATGGGCTTTGTGTAAAGCAATGGGTAATCAGTTGAAGGCTGACGTGAAACAGGCTTTTAACTATCTGAATCCTTTTAGCTGCCATGCCTCTGCCTTTTTTAGCCCACGCTCACATGCTTCATCAGGTTTTGCTTCAGTTCTAAATGAAAGAGTTCTCTGTTCTGTTATGGATAGAATGATAGACACAATGAGCTTAGGCGTGCCTGCTACACCAAGCAAAAGAAGTCTATGTTGACTTTGAATAATGTTCATTATGTTGCGCCTATGTTTGTTTACATCAACTGAAGTTTACAGAAAGTTCTGGGAGGCAAGACAAAGGGCAATGACTCTTATGTGTTATAGCTAGCCAAACTGATTAGCCAAACAGTTTACCTAACTAAAGAGCATATAGTGTAGTTTTAATGCTAAGTTCCATAGCCAAATCACATCTGCACTCCTCTATCCGCCTCCTCTACCTAAGTAACAGCATCAAAGTTTCACTTCCTTGCCATTCGAACTTTAGCCCATGCCCATTCGTATCAAGATTCTGGGATTGGGAATTTCGCCAGCAAATTGGCAAAGCAGCGCCTATTCAATTAGCTGCAATCCCTAATGACATTTGACACAGGCATGCGGCTGATGAATTTTGTTGCTCCAATTTTGCGAGCAAAAGCAAGCGTGCCACATTTTGGGGCACCCTTTGTTGTGTGTGTGTGTGTGTGTGTGTGTGTGTGTGTGTGTGTTTGTCTGTAACACTTTTGCAGCCTCGACTGCAGCAGCAACGGCAAATGTCACACGAATGTGGAGCATGTCATGTGCTTATATATACACTCTTTTTTTTGCATGCAAATGTGGCCGTTGCAGCTGCATGCACATGTTGACCACATGCCGAGTCGCTGGAGAATTTTGGAGTCTCCAATAATACGCATTGCTTTCTTTCGTGTTGATTTAACGAGTCAGATAAACGCTGCTGCTGCTGCTGCTGCTGCTGCAGGCCACTTAACCAATCCGATTCCGATTTGGATTCCAATTCGAATTTCAATTCCTAACCAGAGGCGAGTCGGGCGTGTGCGTGTTTGTTTGATAAGAGTTGCCCCTGTTGCTATCAACACAAACAGAGAAAGACAGAGAGAGGGGGAGAGGGAGACGGACAGCAACAAATTCCATTTGAACATTTTTCATTTTCATTTCGGTTTACGAATTTTTTGGGTTTTGGGGTCAGCTAATGACTGCTGCAGCATTTACAGAGTTTGGGTTTGTATTGTTGTTCCCTTTGGTGGAGCGATAAAGCGCTCGGTGCTGCTGCTGGGCATAATTGACGTTGCTTGGCGATAACAGTGGCTCGCCTTAGGGACAGTTGTGCTTGCATTTATCATTATGTGGCAGCCAGGGGGGCCGGCAGCCGGCACACGTGCACATGCTACACGCTTGACCCAATTGGAAGGAGTGGAGCTGGGCATGAGGCGCGGAATCCACACAAGACAAATGGCTGCCAATGATGCAAGCCGTAAAACCAAAAGCTGAAGCGGAACCTTTCGACTAATTGCTGCAATCGGCAGACCCACAGCGAGCTGCTGCAAAGCCGCGCCAAACTTTAGCTTTAAAAATAGCTTTAGTCTCCAAATGGCTGTCAGCTCTGGCCTCGGCAATGAGCTCACCCAAAGCGAAGCGCGGCAACCGCAACAGAATCAACAGGATCTGACAACAACAACAATAAAAACAAAGCAAAAGTAAATAAAGTGTCTATAGTTATGGCATGGCATAGCTGGCGATACTAAATAAATATCTTCTAGTTATACTCTGTAAATATAATGGGTGAAGGGTTGTAGCTATATAGCTAAACTGTCTACATGTGTACTGTATGTATCAAAGTAGCTATAAAATTATAAAAAGTTGCTATAAAATGTGGACGTTCTATAAATATGCTTAAATATACATATCTAGCTAGCCTATATCGACTTAATACTGAGAATTTCTATAGATGTTTAAGTGGATATATCTCTCCATCATAGAAACTGCTCAAAGATCAACAACCCATCCCACATATACATAGATAGCTAGCTATCTCCACTTGTTGCTCTTTGCTAGGTACCTACTCGTCCACCTTTACTTGAGTTTATTAAATGTCTGTTCGCTAACAAATATTTATTTGGCGATTAGCGACAAACGAACTGCCAGAGGTCGTCATTCAGTTAGTTGTCCAACTGCTTGAAGGCTTCTTCCTTCTTGGCGTGGCGCGTGTTGCGGCAGTGACATCAAGCCATAAATGACTACGCCACAGCGTGTCCTTGTTGCTGTCCTTGTTGTTGTCGTCGTCATGGACAGTCGTGAAGTAATATCCACTTCCAGTTCTAGTGCCTCGTCTGGCCGTTGGACGTCAAGAAAGACGTGTAAATATTGCCACCTTATAATACACACCCGCACGCAGCCGCTCAAACAGCCTTACTCCTACTCCTTCACTCACATCACGCTGGTTATGCTCTGCGTCGTCCTGGCGCCATGTTGTTTGCACACTTAGCGAAAAAAGGCTATTGAATATGCTGAATGTTAATGAAGTAGTAAAATAAAGTGGAAAATTTATTTTTAAATGCATTTTGCATAGTTGAAGGGAGCGTGGGAGGAGCTATAGATACTTTTATATTTGTATATGTATATGTATCTGTATCTGTAGTACTATATCTTGTAAAATGTATATCCATTTGTATCTCTAGCTCTTTGTTGTCTTTTGATATATCTTAGCTTTGGCATCTCTATCGCAATCTATAGTATCTTTAAGTCTAGTTCTCTCTCCATTTCTATGTCAATCTCTTTCTGTAACTTGAACTCAATCGCTACCTCCATATCGTCTTTTTCATATCTCAGATAGATTTATATTTAAGATCTGAGATCTGGCTTCTCTATCGCTGCCACTATGTTTCTCCCCATGTCTACAATTATCTTTATCTCTAGCTTTATCCGTATCTCTACTTACATTACAATCTCTGACTGTGACTTAAACTCTGTCCGTCTCTCTCTAACTAGACAAACTCATCTGTTGCTCCTACTCTTTAAACCTCTTCATATATCTATATTAAAATTCAACAGCTTAACTAATTTTTCCCTTTTCTATACACATTTTCCTCTTCTGTTTTTAACCCCAACAATTACTTACAATTTCCTTGTAGCTTTGCTTCAATGGGCGTTCCAGAAGTTGCCTCCGCTTGCTTCTTATTACAGTTCTGGTTGCTGGTGCTTGTTCTTGTTGTTGCCTTCTAATCGTGCACGAATATTATTTTAATAATTCAACGTTTTTTTTTTTCTCTTTTGCTCTATTGTATCGCGTTTGCCTGTTTAACATGCAATTAAGTTGGCTTACACATGCCACATGCCACAGCTTCGTTTCCTTGGCCCAGAGCGCTGCTATTGCCATTGTCGACGAAAATTACGGTTGTTTGTAGTGCCAACAATTGCAGCAACTATTAAACAGCAGCTCCCCGAGTGGGAGCGTCGACAATTGCCGGTTCCATCGCCAGCAGTTGTGGTCCTGCTGCTGCTCCTGCTCGGCCAAGTTGTTGCTTTTGTTCTGGCTGGTCAGTGGCCAGAGTACGTTGCATGTCAATTCTTCTTCTTTTTTTTTTTTAATGCGGCCAGCGCTCAGGTTACCCAACCAACAACAGGGAAACATGCGACAGATGACGTTTATCCATCTGCAACCCTCTCTCAGACTTTTTCATCGTCTCGATTTCGTCATCGTTCAACCAAATTAACGCCCCTTTTTTCACTGTGTGCGTTTATTTAGCTGTTCTGCCTTTTTATACCCTGTTTGAGTTGGGCTTAAAGTTTTTTTTTATGCAATGGCTTAAAGACTGCAAAGGATTTTTGCGCATTTCAAGTTAATGAAATCGGTTTTTAATAGGGATGAACTATGTTTATATTGTTTTAACTTAAGTTGAATGAATCTGTATCTTTTATGAGAAATGTGTATATTAATTAAAAGTTGGCGCTTTAAGAGCAATTTGTGAGCGCTGCTCGTGGAAGATTTACTTTGCTGTAGACTAGAAAAGCTTAAATGCTGGAGCTCTTGTTATATCCCAGAAAAGATTTAAGCAATCACACTTAATATACCAAAATCTGTGCTTAAGACCTTCATTCGCACTGAGATAAAAATGAAATAAAAATAATTTTAAATCTTTAATATATACATAATTTGTATACATATACTTCTAGCTCTTAACTTATTCTATTCTTATTCTTAGTCTTAGGCCAGGGCATCCTCTAGTCAAAAGTTTGCACATTTAAGTCCTCGTTACATTTTGACATTTGAGCTCCTGTTTGCTTCCCCCCAGTTGTTGTTATTTTTTCGCTAATTAGATTTCTGGGTTAATTTTTTGTGCTGCATGGCAAATTGTTTGCCATTTTTTGCCTGGAGTTGTTTCGTGTTGTTTTTTAGCTGGCTAATTACTTACAGTCCCCTTTCGCTGTGGCTGTGCCATTGACCCCAGCCGCTAGGATAAACATAATTTTACACAAATAAAATGCACAATATACAAATATTTCATTAGCAGCGGCGGCAGCAGCAGCTGCAAAAGGACACAGACAGAAAAAGAAGGAACTGGAGCAGGAGCTGGAGCAGGAACATGTTTGAGTGGGCGGCTCGGGTGGTGTTCCATTAAAGTAATGAGCTCATCTCATCATTGCGCCCCGTTGCTGCTGCATGTTTTGAGGTTGACAAAGCCAGCCCCTCGCCACACACACACACACACACACACACACACACACACACACACACACACACACACACACACACACACACACACACACACACACACACACACACACACACACACACACACACACACACACACACACACACACACACACACACACACACACACACACACACACACACACACACACACACACACACACACACACACACACACACACACACACACACACACACACACACACACACACACACACACACACACACACACACACACACACACACACACACACACACACACACACACACACACACACACACACACACACACACACACACACACACACACACACACACACACACACACACACACACACACACACACACACACACACACACACACACACACACACACACACACACACACACACACACACACACACACACACACACACACACACACACACACACACACACACACACACACACACACACACACACACACACACACACACACACACACACACACACACACACACACACACACACACACACACACACACACACACACACACACACACACACACACACACACACACACACACACACACACACACACACACACACACACACACACACACACACACACACACACACACACACACACACACACACACACACACACACACACACACACACACACACACACACACACACACACACACACACACACACACACACACACACACACACACACACACACACACACACACACACACACACACACACACACACACACACACACACACACACACACACACACACACACACACACACACACACACACACACACACACACACACACACACACACACACACACACACACACACACACACACACACACACACACACACACACACACACACACACACACACACACACACACACACACACACACACACACACACACACACACACACACACACACACACACACACACACACACACACACACACACACACACACACACACACACACACACACACACACACACACACACACACACACACACACACACACACACACACACACACACACACACACACACACACACACACACACACACACACACACACACACACACACACACACACACACACACACACACACACACACACACACACACACACACACACACACACACACACACACACACACACACACACACACACACACACACACACACACACACACACACACACACACACACACACACACACACACACACACACACACACACACACACACACACACACACACACACACACACACACACACACACACACACACACACACACACACACACACACACACACACACACACACACACACACACACACACACACACACACACACACACACACACACACACACACACACACACACACACACACACACACACACACACACACACACACACACACACACACACACACACACACACACACACACACACACACACACACACACACACACACACACACACACACACACACACACACACACACACACACACACACACACACACACACACACACACACACACACACACACACACACACACACACACACACACACACACACACACACACACACACACACACACACACACACACACACACACACACACACACACACACACAGCCGCATTATGTGCCGCCGGCACGCAGCATTTCCTGCCTGGGTCACGTCCTCCGACTCTGACTACAGCTCGACTCCTTTTTTTCTGCCTTCTGTTCTTTAGAACTTCACACGTTCATTGACGCAGCGCCAGGCAGTCAGCCAGCCACCAAGCAGTACCTAAAAATGCGTCAAATTGTGCGTTACCAGCGACACGCCCACAAAACACCAAGCCAGCTGGCGTTTGGAGTCTCCCCTTGTGCACTGATCACGTTCGCATAGAACTGTCTGCATTCCAGGGCTTGAGCTTTGCTCTACTCTGCGTCCAGCTGTGTGGGCAACTGCATACACACAAACAGGCGCCAAACGGGGGAATAGAACGAGTAAATCGACTATGAAATACCCTGTAAGTGAGATGAGGCTAGGCTGAAAGAACTTGAGTAGAGTAGAGAAGTTGTTCCCGAAGTTTGTTATGAGACAATGATGTTTATATGACTATATACATATATAGTATATATCTCTATATATCTCTATTATATCGTTCTTTAGGTTCATGTCAATTGCTGTCTGCTGCTCTTAAAGATATTTAATAGTATTTTGCACTTAATGCTTCGTACTTTATCGCCAGCTGCTTTGCAACTACGTGACAGTTTCTTAATTGTGCAAACGAATCGTTATAGTTGCTATGTTTCCCTCTATATATGTATATACCCTTACAGCAAAACCGTTCGAAATATTGTTTGTAATCAGCATATGGGTGCCGCCTGGCAAGCTGCGAGGCCATCTGATTGATTCACTTACATGAACTTGTCACGCCGACCCTGAAGCTGGTCAGCATAGACTTGTATAAAATATACATTTATATATATATATATATATATATATAGTTTCTATATACATGATCTGATCAGAGTCTAGCTTATTATGCTTATTGCTTTTTAGTTCATTTATTTAATGGCATTGCTGCGACGGCTGCTCTTGCTGCTGCTGCTGCTGTTGCTTAGGGCGAGCGGGCAATTATTTTAATGTCGCCTGGCTGTCATAATGCGCACACTCCCGTCCTCCTATTGCCCCTTCTCCTGCGCGTCATTGTTGTTTATTGACTTGACACAGAACAACAAGTTGTCCACAGAGCCCAACAACAACAACAACAGCAGCAGAAGCAGCGACAGCAATTCGAGTGCTGTAAACATTTCAGAGTGTTCAATAAATGCGCATTGTCCATTGCGAAATGTTGACTGAAGTAACTCCATTAATCCGCAGAGTACTCAACTATATTTACAGGGTGTAAGCCATTGGCCAGCACGTGTGTCATGTCAAACAAACTTCCATTCGGTTCCAATTTTACTTAGTAATTGTCCTATTCTAATGTTCAGCTATTCATAGCTCTTCAACTTTTAAGTGCCTCGCCCAGAATTCACTCTGTTATTCGAGCATTTATAATTGACTTGTAACGTTTCAACAATCTGTTTAAATATTTCATGTTAATTTCCAGCAATTTTGTAAAACGAACAACTTTATTTCAATTGACGCAAATGTATAAAAATATAGCGAGGAGAGAGGGTGTTTTAGCTGACTGACTAAGTTTGTAACTTTTGGAAGTTGACAATTTCATAGAGTGAAGATAAATCAGGCTGAGGGATCTTTGTTATAGATTCAGATAAAAATAGAGTATAATATTTAGAAATATATTAAAAATAGTAAAAGTAGGAAACAGTTGAAATTTTTGTTACTTTTTTGTCTGCTGCTTGCCCGACTTTATTTTAATATAACTCGAAGACTATAAGGCCTAGACAGATGAAATTTAGTACAGATGTTTATAATTCATGTACAAACAGAATATATTTATCCTTTTGTCTATTGCTTTTCTGGTTTTTTAATAATATTTAATTTTCCTATTCTCAATTTCAAAATATTCTCATTTTCTCCTCTTTTTCATTCTCATTAAAATTCCAATGCCTACCAAATTATTTGTAACTTTCTTCAAGATCTACCTACTTCAGCTGCTATCTATAGTATACTACATAGTCAGTCATATTATATAGTCAATCTCTCCCCAGATATTACAACTGCCATAAAGACACAGTACAGCTTATTCGGCTACTCCCTGCCTTGGCAATTGAGTTGTTATTACAAATTGATTGTGTTTAAAGCCCATTCGCACTGATGACTTATGCGAGCTTAACAAACAGACGCATAAAAAAGCAAATGAATGTATTCATTGATATTGATATGCTTGTTATTGCTATTTATTTATATTTATAACAATATTTGTATTTATTCGCTACTCCACTTACACACGCATGTGCAAACAGCATGTGTGATAGATTTATGTGCGCTGCATTTATTTATTGCAACGCGCTCGTTCGTCTTGGGTAGAAGCTAAAGCCCAAATGTCGGAAATATTTTATGCAATTTGCCTCGGCGACAACAAATTCAATTTCAATGCGAGGAAATTCCAATTCTTCAAAGGCAGCACAAATGGAGGAAAAGAAAACTGTCGCAGGATTTTCTTGCTCGGGGAATATTTCACTCATGCAAAAAAGAGGAGAAAAAAAAAACGAATGAGGCAAAAAGGAGTCGCATCTGGGGAGAAATAAATCTACATTTATTTGCTCTGGCACACATTTCGCTAGGATGTTGTCTATAACTCTATTTTCTATGTCGCTTGTCGCTCCGGCTATTAATCGATAGCACGTGACTGCTTAAAGGTGAACGACTGACAGTTGGACTAGGCAAAGGGGGGGGCAGGTACAGCAACAACAGCTGGCACACGGCAACAGGAGTCGAACGTCACAAGAATTGACTTTTTAAGCAGCTGACAACAGTGAGGCGCACGGGTCGCATACGTATTGTAATAATGTGGCGTAATAACATCCCTTCCCTGCCCCTCCCGCACAAACCCCAAAAAATAATAATGTAAAAGAGCAGCAGGCCACAGACACAGACAGGCAGACGGACAGATGTATCTAAATGAGGGTTGTGGGGGGCGTGTGTGGGCGTATCTGTGCGTTCTGCTTTTTGTCAGGCTGTCATCAGGAAATGACGGCATTACGGCATTTACAGTTAATGCCTTTATGTCCTCGAGGATTGGCGCACGCTGTCAAGCCGCAGCCCCATTTCATTTCATATACATTTTTGCATTTTATTTGATTTTATTAGATGTGGCTCCATCAGCGAGGATTGCTTGGCCCCCTCCCGCTGCCTCTCCCTCTTACTCTCTGTTATTCGTTTCTTTCTTTCTCTATGGGCAGAAACTAGTTTTCCGACACGCAAAGTGAAAATTTGTATGCTAAATAGCAAGCTTTATTCGATTCTCAAAGTGAGAAAATGTAAACGAGAACGAATGTGGCCAGAGGTTTGGGTCTCTGATTAAGCAATGTCGGTCAATTGGGTTGCTCTGCAAAAGGAAGGAGTGAAGTGTATGTGCTTGTATTTTGTTTCTTTATTCTGTTTTTTTACTTTCGTTTCCTTTATTTTCTTATTTCTTACCTGTCTCTATAGCTTGCTAGCTTTAATAACAATAAATCTCTTTTTCTATCGCTTTATATCTCTATCTATTTTACTGGCTTCCTTAAGCTTTCCGTTCTTTTGGTTTTTCTTCCTTTTATCTCTCTCTCTCTCTCTCTCTCTCTCTCTCTTTTTTATTTCTTCTGTCTCTTTTCTTTCCTGTCTCATCACTTCGTATGCGTCTGTCTGTCTTATCTTGTCCTATGCCTACCTTTCTATGCGATTCTCATACTTTTAAGTGTTGCTCCTATTTGTAAAGAATAGTTTATATAACGCAGATTTTTCAGCATTTTCTTGACTTTAAGATACTTTGAATACCTTGAGCAACTTGACTAGCCTAAGCAGATAACATCACAGCTGCAGCTTATTTCCTTAGGTTTGTGGCTTTCTTTGTCATAATTCAATTATAAAATGTAATTTACTTACATTTTGATTATGTCAAAAGCTTTATGCAGTTAACATGATTGCTGCTCCCATGATATTTAATCCTTGTGACCACTACGACCAACATCGAACAATGGAACAATGGAACGCATCATAATATTAATTTCACGTCAGGCAGTTGCGTTGCCGCCTTTCAGGCGCACTCATAGCCGCAACATCCAATTAAGTATTCATTTCGTTTTGTCAACTTGAAACTGTGGCAAATGCAGCAACAGCAGCTGAGAGACATCAAAACAAGCTAGAAATTTACAATTTCATGTCACATGACAGACACACAAACTCACGCTCTCTCTCAGTGTCTCTTTCTCTCTCTATTGCTCGCCCGCCCACAAAGTATGTCGCTGTCAGCATTTGGATAACTGGCAACTGCCACGCCCACCCACCACCACCACAGCACACATAGTTGCCCATCAGATCCCATAGTTGCGAATGAAATATTCATATTTTCAGCTTCAACTTTGACCTCTCGATTTTCGAATTTTGAATGGTATGTCATTTTTTTTCTTTTTTTTTTGTCGATGTCATGCGCCATGTTAAAACGCCACCTGTCGGGCAGTAGCTGGACATGGCCTGTGTATCGCTGTGGCATGCTACCGCTCGCCAATTACCAGCGAGGTGTTGCATGCAAAATGTGCACCACAGAAAAAAGATGAAAACCAACTGGCGGAAATTATAAAAGGTCGTAACTCAATCAAAATGAAAACAGCGGAAAAGTCGGCTGGAAAAATGCGAGAATTTTGTATTGATGAAGTTGCAATTCTTTCGGTGGATATATGATATATATAATATATAGTGAGACAGAGAGAGAGAGTGAGACAGAGAGGAAGAGAGAAAGAGAGTGAGACAGAGAGAAAGAGAAAGAGAGACTTTCTAGATAATAAATGAGTTCTATATGTTCCAATTGATCTAAAATAAAATTACCTTTTAACTATTCCTAAATATATATTCATTAGTTGATGTAAAGACTTTTGTTGATATATTTGATATATAAAGAAAATATCTGAAGTAATATATAACATTACCAATTTCTTGATCTATAAACTTTTTTGCGTTATATGATTGATACTCATACTTGCTTGACTGTTCCTTAATATATATATGTTAATCTATGTATATATTCTTGAGTTCTGCATCTCTAGATAAATTGCCATATGTCTGTTAGCCATAACAGACTTTGCCTTTCTAAGCACCCTTTTGCATCTATCTGTATTGACAGCTGTTTTCATTAGCTAATAGATATAATTAATTGATTGCTGATGGGCTTAATAACAACCAAATGGAGTTTAATTATAGGCAAAGCCAGCTTTACAATAAACTAAGTCGATAATCCAAGCAAACAGAAGCTGCGAAAGCGGGTCATTATAATTTATATCAATTTGACTTGAGAGAAGCTTGATGAAAGTTAAATTTATAATTATAATATTTTAAACTTATTAATTATTTTATTAAGAGTAATCATTTATAGTTGATTCACTCGTGTATTCTGGAGCTGTGTGACCTCTTGAGCAAGTTTTCATTAATACCCATTGTTAGGGCACAAAAAATGAAATATTTGTATAAAAAATATGCGTAAAAAGCTTGTGCACAGAGTAAGGGCAGTTTCTACATATGAGTATTTATAGACACATATATATATATATGCACTTACATCTACCCTTATCGATTTGCCATTTAATATGTATGGCCATGTTAAGCTGACTTTCGTCCTGCTCACTTCTACTCGCACCTTTTGCAGGTGATAAAAATAATTTGTTAAACATTTTGTGGCTAAGCCAAATGCAGCAATTCGCTGACATTATAAAAGACAGACGCCACATAAAGCTGCTTGTGTGTGTGTTGGTTGTGCCTTGGTTTTTATTGCCCCTTGTTGACGCGCTGCTGTTGACCCCTGGCAAGGGCCTTTGTTGCCGCAGACTCCGACGCTGCGGTTCATGAACTCTGTCGCCGAAATGAAAAGTTTGACTTTTATGCGCGGCTAGCAAAGTTTTTATTGTATTTGTTGGCATTTTATTTTGTGTGTTTAAAGCGCAACGCGTGGCTCGCAGACGTTGTCATTGGCCCGAGCGCAACTCAGAGATTCGCTGCGAGCGTTGCAAAAGGATTTCGCAAGTCCTATCAATATTTGACTTGCTACGAATTTCCATTTCAAAGATAACAATTTTTATTGCGCTTTTGTGGCCGATGGCTATCTGGCTGTGACTGAGAGTCCTTTATATATATATGTTGTTATCCTTTCACTCCCTCTCTCTGTTTGTGCAACTGTGGCACACTTTAAGGTCGCTTTAAATAATTGACAGCAATAGACAAGCTGAACTAATGCCAGGATATTGGTTAATTCCTAGCCAACTGTCAGGCGCAATTTCACAGCAGCTGCGCACACACACAGACACACATACACACTCACGTAGGCACACTTAAATATCCTGCCAACAAATGCGCAACAATAACAATTTAATATTTGGGGCAACTGCTGCAGCCATTTGTGCAACAATGCAGCAGCCCGTGCTCGACTGTGGTTGCAACCACAGCCTTGGCCTCGCACACACACACACACAGGCAGAGTGTGATGCACACGCACACTAGACCATAATTATCCAATTGAACAATAAACAGATGCCCGCCAGGCCTTCAGTCAATAGACAATGTGTGCAGTTGCAGCATTTCAGCTGCCAGCGAGACAGGCAGCCGATGCAGGCTGGCAGTCAGGCAGGCAGGCAATTGTTGTGCCCTGTGTTTGCTGAGGCTTTGAAGTGGGGTTTGCTGCACAAGTGCTCAATTTAGTAGAAAGAAGTGGGTAGATATTGTAGTGTTGAATAAGAGCTATAGATTTATGTGGGATTTAGCTAATTTTCGATAACTTTGCTAGACTCAGTTAGAGTCTAGAGCAAGGTCTATCTCTGTTGGCTACAGGAGAACTGCTAGTCATGCTGCTATAATTTATATTTATTGCTGTTGCCCGCTGCAGTTGCTGCTGCTGACAACAGCAACTGTCACTAGGGCTATGGTCAACCTGCTGCTGCTGCTGCTGCCAACTGAAGTGAAATGATGTGCCAAAAACGTTTATCTAAGGAGCAGCAGGACATTGTGTTTCGTCTGTTGTCTAGGCGTGGGTCAACGACTCTGCCCCTGTCTGTCTGTGTGTTTGTGTGTGTGTGTGGGTTGCCTGTGCGTACTCTTAATGAATATTTATATGAGCTTTAACTAATTTCTTTTTGTTTTTCTGTTTGCTTTTGCAGGTGAAGGCAGCTTGAACAATGTGCAGACAGTTGCTGGCTAAACACGCTGGCAGGACAACAGACGCAAGGATAATCAACAGCAACAGCAAGGCTAAGCTCTAACAACAACAACAACAGCAAACAACAAACATTGGCAGCAGCAACGACTTTTTATAATGCATTTTTGAAAGCAAAAGAAACAATTAAGGCAATGCCCTCCATGAAACTTTTAATGCAAGCAGCTTAAGAGGCAGCAGCTACACTCACTCACATACACACACACACGCACACCTGCACACACATACACACAACTTGACTGATAGCTTAAAATACTAAGAACAACAAAAACAAGGAGCAAGCAGCAGCAGCAGCGGAAAAACAAACCAAAAACGAAACAAGAAAAACATTTTTAAATATTATAATTAAGTAAAACTCTTGCAAAAACACGTAATATGCCAAATATGCAAAGCCGCTGCAGCTGCTGCTAAATAACAACTGAATAGAACAAACAACTAGCAAAAAAAAAAAAAAACAACAACCAGCAACAACTGCAACACACACATAGACTCTGACAACAGCTGCAACATGGGCAACAAATGCTGCAGCAAACGTCAGGATCAGGAATTGGCTTTGGCCTATCCCACGGGCGGCTATAAGAAATCCGACTACACCTTCGGCCAGACGCACATCAACAACAGCAGCGGCGCCGGTGGCGGCGGCGGCGGCGGCGTGGTGGCCGCCCTCGGCCAGAAGCACAACAATGGCGGCTCGTTGGACTCGCGCTATACGCCGGACCCGAATCGCGGACCGCTCAAGATTGGCGCCAAGGGCGGCGTCGACATCATACGAACGCGCACCACACCAAGTAAGTGCTATTTATGGGTGGATACTGGTCAATAAATACTAGGATAGGCGAGGGTGGATAGAGAAGTTAGCTAAGAGAATGTATAGATATAGGAAATTTGATTGCCTTAAAGTATTGCTTTAAATTTGATTGCCTTTAGAATTTGTAATGACTAATATAAAATTCTATATGTTGCTAAGCAAAATTAAGCATATGCGAGGGTAGACTGAAGAATTAGTCATATTTTATTAATATTTTTCATATCAATTCAACTTAAATTGAGTTTCAAAATGATTTCAGCTAATTTTCGTCATGTCTGTTTTAATATTCAAATGATCTTAATTACATAAACATGTGCAAAACCCATATCTGACGTCCCAAAACAGATTTTCTATATATAAACTCAGTTACTCCCAAGGTGCTACAAGTGCTCACCCCAGGTGCTGCCTTATTGGCTCTCACTTTTAATTAGCTATTTGTTTTGGTTTTTTTTTTTTTTTGTGGTTTTAGCCAATTTCAACTTTGCACTCTCGGGAGTCGAGGGTTATGGAAGGTCTTTCGCATATTTGCATTGCTTGTGTGACAGCTTGAACTAACCTTGACCAGCTGAGCTGCGTGTGCTGGCACTGTTGCTGTTTCTATTGGGCTTGTTTGAGCTGACAGGCGAACTGCGAGCTGCGAATTGCATAATTAGAGCTCAGTTGACACTTGACGCAAGCGAAAGTTATATGAATATATAAAGAGTAGCTACGTATGTGGCATAATGGCTTATAGAGTTAGCTAACTTGAAAGGTGAAGGCTGAAAAAGAGAAAGTTGGAATTATATATAGAATGAGGGGAAAATCTAAGCAATGATTACTGGAATAGAAATTGATTACATTTCTGAGTTCGTGAACAGAGCTGTATATATATACATCAGATTTCAAAAGGGTATCCTTTATATAGTCATATAAAATTAGAAATAAATTTCTGCCTTTGCTCTTCCATCTCTCGCTCAAAATAGTTTTCATTTAATACCTTTTTGCGGCCTTTTGTTGTTCAATGACTGCGTTTAATTGTCGCTTGATTTGGCGCTGCATTGCGTGTCTTTTGTGATTCAGATTTTAGTTGGAGGTAAAGCCGCTTAGGTCGTGTAAACCGGGCAAATGCTTTGACAAAGGCTGAAAGCTGCCAAAGAGATTTAGGCGTCAGCACTTGTGCGTCAAATGCAGGGCAAGGCAACAACAATAGCAACAACAACAACAAAAAAATGAAAAGTCAAGCCGTGTGGGCTAAATCAATTAGCCAAATGCCAAATGCAGTGCCAAAAAAATGGGACTTGAAATGGAATTGAATTTGTGGCATGGCTCGGCCTGACAATTGTCGATTTTAGCCACACTAACTTTTCTGACCACCCTCGTATATCGTATGGCAGAGACTCATTAACTTCCAATTAGATGCTAACTAGATATTTAAAAATGTTGTTGCCAATTTGTCGCACATAAATTGCAATTTCTGCCTCGCCGCAGCTCAAATCAAATTTGCAACCAGACGAAACTCGCTCACACACACATACTCCAGCTCACTCACTCACTCACTCTCTCTCTCTCTCTCCTTCTCTCCTTCTCTCTTTCAGCTGCTGGCGTGCCTGGCGGTCTGCCCAAGCGACGAGTCGTCGTTGCCCTTTACGATTATAAATCGCGCGATGAGTCTGACTTGAGCTTTACCAAAGGCGACCGCATGGAGGTTGTCGATGACACCGAATCGGATTGGTGGCGCGTCGTTAATCTGAGCACACGTCAACAGGGTCTCATACCGCTCAACTTCGTGGCCGAAGAGCGCAGCGTCAACAGCGAAGAGTAAACACTAATCTATATAGATATATATTAATCTATCTATATTCATATTTATGTTCTATTCCCAGCTGGTTCTTTGAGAACGTGCTGCGCAAGGAGGCGGACAAACTGCTGCTGGCCGAAGAGAATCCGCGCGGCACCTTTCTCGTCCGCCCTTCCGAGCACAATCCGAACGGCTATTCGCTGTCCGTGAAGGACTGGGAGGATGGACGCGGCTATCATGTGAAACACTATCGCATCAAGCCGCTGGACAATGGCGGCTTCTACATAGCCACAAATCAAACTTTTGCCTCGCTACAAGCGCTCGTCATGGCCTATAGCAGTGAGTGGAGAAATATTGATACTGAGTTTAGTCACAAACAGTTGTAATTGTATTTTGTTTGTGTTTCTAGAAAACGCTTTGGGTCTGTGTCACATTTTGTCGCGTCCCTGCCCCAAGCCGCAGCCACAGATGTGGGATCTGGGACCGGAGCTGCGCGACAAATATGAGATTCCACGCTCGGAGATACAGTTGCTGCGCAAGCTGGGTCGCGGTAACTTTGGCGAAGTCTTCTATGGCAAATGGCGCAACAGCATCGATGTGGCCGTTAAAACTCTGCGAGAGGGCACTATGTCCACAGCTGCATTCCTGCAGGAGGCGGCCATAATGAAAAAGTTTCGACACAATCGACTCGTGGCTCTCTATGCCGTCTGCTCACAGGTTAACTAACATGGAATCCAAACTTTCCAGAACTTTATTTCTAATATCATTATTCCATCTGTCAGGAGGAGCCTATTTACATTGTGCAGGAGTACATGTCGAATGGCAGTCTGTTGGACTTTCTGCGCGAGGGCGAGGGTCGTTATTTGCATTTCGAGGATCTCATCTATATTGCCACCCAGGTGGCCAGTGGCATGGAATATCTGGAGTCCAAGCAGCTCATTCATCGCGATTTGGCGGCACGTAATGTGCTCATCGGCGAGAATAATGTGGCGAAGATTTGTGATTTTGGCTTGGCGCGCGTCATAGCCGATGATGAATACTGCCCGAAGCAGGGCTCACGTTTCCCCGTCAAGTGGACAGCGCCCGAGGCGATTATCTATGGCAAATTCAGCATCAAATCGGACGTCTGGTCATATGGCATCTTGTTGATGGAGCTGTTTACGTACGGACAGGTGCCCTATCCGGGCATGCATAGTCGAGAAGTCATTGAGAATATTGAACGGGGTTTCCGTATGCCAAAGCCAACAATACACTATTTCCCCGATAATATCTATCATCTGTTGCTGCAATGCTGGGATGCGGTGCCCGAAAAGCGACCGACGTTCGAGTTCTTGAATCATTACTTCGAATCGTTTTCGGTGACATCTGAGGTGCCGTATCGGGAGGTGCAGGATTAAGTAGCACCAACAGTCACATCACACACACAACACACACATCTATAAATATATATATATATTAAACGTTATTCATATATTTCTATATATATAACGTAAAACACATTTATACATATTTACTATAATTCTTAAGACTTTTTAAAGAACAATGGCAAAGGCATTAATAACAACAACAACAAATATAATATTACTCTATTATATATATGTATATGTATATGTGTATAAGCATATATGTATATATGTATGCATATGCAAATGAAATATTTTATATTTTACACGCGAAAACAAAACTATTTTATAATTTATATACCTACTTGTATGTACTATTGAATTAGCAAGTATTTAACTAGTTTTGTAAGCTAACCAAAAAATGAGAAGAAAATAAGAAGAAGATAAAGAAACCCCAAACAAAAGTAAAACTCAAAAAATATGGCTAAAAAACGATTTCAAAACTTTTCTAATTCAAATTTACAAAAAAAAAGAAGAAGAAAACAATGAAAATGAAAGAGAAATTTCTGTGCTTCGTTTCTAACTCTAAACTTTTTTAGTTTTTCCTCTTGATATATAAAACTTGAAGTATTATTTAACACAATCAATTAAAATTAACAATTAACTAAAAACAAAACATCGTAGTTGATCTAGTTAAATTATAATGTTGGCATTTAACTTTATATGGAAAGAGTCCGACCAGCTACTTCCAAGTAACAACATTTATGTTTTAATGCTGAGGCTAATAACGAAACAAAAAAAATTAAATTATAATATTGACAAAAATTTAAATTTAATTATTTTTTCTTTTGTGGTATTTTCTTACAACAAAAATTATGAAAATGTTTTTTTTTCAGTTGAAATTTTGCACTATTTGTCAGATAGTAAAAGAAATTGATTAAAATTTTGTTTAATATTAAATAATTAGCAAACAAAATTAAAAAATTATTTTTTTTTGCTTTACTTTCTACATAAGAAAAAAATTAAAAAAATGTTTTTATTAATTTTGTTGTTATTCTTTCTAAATATTAAGTTGATGCCAAAACTTTTAGAAATTTTCTTTTGTAAACTTAAGCACTGTCCAAAAAATATACAAATATCTATATATAATTAGATCGATCTATATATATAGCCTATAGCCTTATAGCTCACATTTAGTTCCTCTCCTCTATATGTTTCTGCTCTAAAAAATAAAATAAAATGAAACCAAGTCAAAAAGCCATATAAACTGCAGTCTCCAGGGTTTCAAATGGATAATTGATATACATATACATATATAGCTATATCATATATGATCAATCAGAACTCTTATCACAACAATTATTATATACACACATCTATCTATATTATATACATAATTTATTGCTTTCGATTATTATTTTTGTTGTAGTTCTTAAGTTTCTTCTTAATGTTTCAATTTATGTGTTTTGTAGCATAAAACCAAAGTTTAGCATTTCGTATAACAAACAAAAAAATGAAGAGAAGTATATATATATATATATATATATATATATATATATATGTATATCTATATATGTATGTAAAGAACAAGAACATTTATGCATTTCACACACACACATAGAGTATTCTCTAAGGCAGCTTAAATTAATCATTGTATGAAACTGCATTCAACGTAAATTTAAATTTAAAAATATTTGTTATAATTAAAAAAAAAAAATATTTAAAAACATGATAAGCAACAGTGAAATTGTTTAGCGTAGTTGATGAATTTTTTGTATATATATATATATATATAAATATAAATATATATTTACTTGACATAATGTGTAGCAATAAATGAAATTGAATTGAATAAATAAAAAAATAAAAATAATAATGATAAAACAAAAACAAACATAGAAACAAATAAACAATAAGCAACAACTAACGGTTCAGGTGGCAACAACAACAACAACAGCAACAACAACAATTTTTATACAATCAAATGGATAGATTTCTAAAATTTTCCACATTTACGCCTTTTTTAAGTGGGCGTGCCGCCAATAGCCGTCCCGTTTGTTGCTCAAGCAAAAAGTGAAAAATCATGAAAAAGAAAAACAAAAAACTAAACACTGTCATATGTTTAATAATAGGCATAAACAAAATACAAATAAAAACCTAAAAACAAAGATATTTGCATAAAACGATAAAAAGAAAACGAAAACTCTGGCTATGCTAATGCAAACTGAATATAGCTGATGTGTAACGAGAAATGCATTCAAGTAAATCAATAAAACGAACAAAATATGTAATAAAACAATAATAAACCTTTGGTTTTATTATTATCGTAATATTTACGATTTAAGCATGCTTTGGTTTATGTATTTGCTAAGCGACATAAAATAGTGGTTAAACTCTTAGCTAAAGGCAAGGGCTGGCAGGCTGCTGAGTAATTTACTCTGCCTTTAAAACAAACTATTTTTGCTGTTGCTTTTGGACTTCTACTATTTCTGAAACAAATTTAGAGACATAATTTTTGTCTAGCATTCCAATTCTGTAATGTATTCTTCAATATCGTAGCATTATTCTGACTTTGTTACTCTGTTCTCAGCATTGAAATGAATGTTGGGTTTGTGTCTTAGCTAACGCCACCCTAAACTGCTTTTCTATCGCAGTTCGTTTGCCCCCTTGGTTGCTTCTGCTAAATGTTTCACTTTTTCCCAACGATTTTACTTTACCTGAAAATATTTTTTTATGATTAAAACAAGTTTAATTTTTGTGTTTTTCGCTTTTTCGTATGCCAAAAAAGTTGCTTTATTTTTGTTATTGTACGTTTCCCATTTGAATATAGGTATATATATACTCGTATATATATAAGTAATAATGAAATCGTTTCGTTTTTAAAAATTGTTCAAAGGCAAAAATGTACATAATTAATATATTTACTCGTATGTTGTATGTAATTGATTATTATTGTTAATGTATGTATAGAATTCATTTGCTAATTGTTGAATGAAGTGCGCGAAAAAGTAAACTCTGAGTGTGTGAAAGACTAATGAAATTGCTAATGCATTGCTAATGCAACGATCTGACTTGGAATGAAGACTAAGCAAATGTATATTCTAAGCAATTGTAATTTGAATTTGAATTTGAATTTGAATTTCGATTTGGATAAATCCTACTATAATAACTATATAGACGCAACTGGCCAACGTATGATTAGAATGTATGTATGTTTGCACTATTATATGTATTATATATATATATATGTAATATGCATATATATATATTATTGTGTTGTATTTTCTATTAAGTTCTAAAAAACAGTTCTGGCTTGGTTTTGTCGATTTGTGAATATTGTATGTACAATAAATTCGTATTACATTTATTTATTGTATATGAGAACGTTCTTTGTATTTGTATTGGTTTGTGGATCTACATATATATGTATGTATGTACATACATATGTATGTATGTACATACATATATCGTACTTATAAGGCAGCTGTTGAAAGCGAATTCTGTTCAACTGGGCTGCGAATCAGATGAACTCTGTATACATATACATATATATATGTTGGTAACAGCAGATCGAGTATATGTATGTTTGTATATATGTAATATTCCTTGTCTATATGGCCATATAGTTATATAATCTTAGTTATCCTTTCGATTTGCTAACGAGCTGTACAAATTGTTCTATCACAATTGGCACACACAGCTCTAGAGCAATTTGTAAATGCAATACGAGTATGTATACTATATATATATATATATATATATATATATATATATATATATATATATATATATATATATATATATGTATCTCAATATATATATATATATAAGAAATTCCTATTAACATCGCTTACCGTCTAAACATTTACAAAAACACAAAAACTTCTCTAATGTTTGCCAAAATCAAACTAGATTTGACGAAAATTCAAAACCAAACCAACCATTTTTGAGTATTTCAAAGTGTATTAGTTAGTTGATAACTAATCCATTTTAATATTCTCAAAACTGGTTGGTTTTAGAATTTTCACTAGCTTTATTGACATTTTGGGGGCATTTAGGTATGGTACCTAGATCTGTTATATTTATATATATATCATTTTAATATATATATGAATGCATACGAATCGCACTTCTTGGTGTCTAGAACTAAATTTTCTTTTGGTTTTTCTTATTTTTGATTCTAATCTGAATCGTTGTATGCAGTACTTTTGTTGTTGTTGTTGTTGTGTGTGTGTGTGTGTGTGTGGAATGCGCTGCATTTGACATAGGGTACATGCTCGACTGTAATGCTGCTAACATACTGTTAAGGCTATGTTAATTAACATGGCAGTGGTGCAGCTTACACAAGTTCTATTACTATTTTGATGTTCGTTCAGGCTTTGATTAGATTGGGTTTGTATGTATTATATATATGCCTTTGTCTGATAATATGTTAAGTTTTTATGGATATGCATCAGAGGGCATAGAAAATCGTATAAGATTCAGGGCTTAAAGGCTTTTCTTTGTATTCTGTTCTTTTCTATTCATTACTCTTTTCTCTTTTCGTTTGTTTTATTCTCTACTTCTCCGTCTTCTTGGCTTTCTTGCCTCTCTCTTCACAGTTCTATTAAACTGTTCACAGTTTTTCTACTCTATAAATGGTCTTAAAGTTTGTTATCCATGCCCTCTGGCGCATACCCTGTCTGAACTTTCCAACATCTACTTTAACTCAACTCAACTGCATCCCGAACGAGCATCATGCAGTCGGTTTAAAGCCAACTGCAGCTGTCTCACTTCTGTTTCCCTCTCTTTCCCATGCAGCGCATTCATTATTCGGCCAAGCCGAAACTTTTCTTAAGCATCGCCTTTGTCATTTACATAGCCGATGAAATTTGCTGTGTTTGTTGGTATTGTTGTTGTTGCTGCTGCTGTTGTTGTTGTTGTGGCGGCTGTTGTTGCTGCGGAGGTGGTGCCATCAGTTGCTGCTGAGGCTGCAACTGCTGCTGCTGAATGGGCTGGGCATATTGCAGTTGCTGTTGCACCTGCTGCTGCTGCTGCTGCTGGGCAGCAACGGCGGCGGCCGCGTTCTGCTGTGTGGTAGCCTCCGAAGTCTTCAGGAAATACGTTATCAAATCGATGGGCAGCGGGAAAACAATCGTCGAGTTCTTCTCCGCGGATATGGTATTGAGAGTCTGCGGAAATAAAAAGTATATATATAAAGTATATAAGGAAAGTAAAGAATATAGAAAGAATCTCAATTTATTTGCATGTCGACTTTATATATACATTTCTATATATTTTTGCATATATTATATATATTATTTTCATATGATTCCTCGACCACGCCTACCTGCAGATAACGCAGCTGCAGCGCTGCCGGCGAATCGCCAATCACCTCGGATGCCTCACGCAGCGCTCGCGATGCCTTCTGCTCGCCCTCGGCGGCAATAACTTTGGCGCGTGCCTCACGCGCTGCCTCGGCCTCGGCGGCCATGGCGCGTTGCAGCTGGACGGGCAAACGCACATCCTTGCTGTTGTTTTGTCCAATAGAGAAGAAGAGTTTACTATTAGCCATGTTGCACTTAGCTGGCAACGTGGTCGTGTTAGCTGTAAACTAGAAAACAACACCAAAATCCCCAAAACGAACCAAAGTTTCAATGCCATTTTCAGCTTGGGTCGAACCCTAAAGGTCATTAGGCCGCTGTTGTTTAGCAGCGAAGCTGTTTGATTGATGTGAGACGAAAAGTTGTGGAGGAAATTCGAGGCGAGCTCGATGGAAGAAAATTGTTTAGAAATTTAACATGGAGAAAAATGTTGATGAACTGCGCAGAAAATTGAAAAAAGTATATTTTGAAGCAGCAACATATGAAGCTATATCCATTTCCAAGAAATCTATTTTGCGCCCAACATAATTTGAATGCTAGAGCAGAGGCTAAGCCATTTATTATATATGTATATATAGAGGGGTCTGTGTGCCCTTAAGGAGTGTATGCTGCCTATTGCTCCTCTACAACACTTTGGCCATCAAATGTTGACCATATTTTATTGGTCATGACAACAAAAATTTATCGGCTGATTAATTTCATAAAAATATTTTGTGAGCGCTGCGAAAAAGCTGACGTCGAAGACAAAATGTAACAGAGTTTTCATAGAGCGAAGCTCACGCACAAAGGAGCCACAAAAGGCAGGAGGCAGCACGGGCCAGTGGCCAACAAAGAATACTTCACGTTGTTTTGGGCCATTGCAGCTGCTGAAACATGACCACAAAATGTTCTGGCTGTTGTTGTTGTTGTTGCTGTTAGCCATTTTGTTGGTCATGTGTTTGACAAGCTGTCAGCTGGTCAGACCTTGGAGCCTGGAACAGCGGGCGCATCCACTTGTCCCGCAGCTCGGTTAATAATAAATTATGACAGCCGACAAAGGCCAATACACACGCCTACACTGTAATAAAAAAGAATAGAGAAGCAGACAGAGAGAGAGGGTGGGAGAGAGAGAGAGAGCGGCGACACGCAACCCAACCTACATTTTTGACATAGAAACCTGTGTAAAGGGTGTGTGCGAGTGTGTGTGTGAGTGTGTGTGAGTATGTGTGTGTGTGTGTGTGTGAGTGTGTGTGTGAGTGTGTGTGGATGTGTGTGGGTATGTGTGACAGAAAAGTTGCACTACTTACATTTCAACACGTTCAACTTTGATGCCCCAAGCATCGGTCGCTTCGTCGAGCTGAACCTGTTTATGATTTGGCACACATAGCAGAGCCAGGTGTGTGTGTCGAAATTGTGATATATATATGAGAGTGTGTGTGTGCGTGTGTGTGTGTGTTTGAAAATAGCAGTAGAAAAACACATTAGTTTTTGTTTACATACACGAGTTCGTTCTTTTTTTTTCATGCTGTTAACTGTGATGCGATGCTTTTCACATTTCACATTTTTCTTTCTGTCGCTCGTATTTGGGGAGTGTTTTGTGGGTCGTTGCAGCATCCTTGAAACCGTTAAACTGAATGGAATGGAATGGAAGTAAAGAAAGCTGCAGCGCAACACTTGCCGCCTTTGGAAACTTGGCCAACTGGCATTCTGACTCGCCATCTCTGGCCATGTTCGACGTGAGTTTTCAGCCTGATTTTGAACCATTTTTCATATGGCCATAAAGCGCAAAATAAATAAATAAGAAGCACGATTCGGAGTCGTGGCTAAAAGCTAGAAATGCATGGATTTTTGGGTTAAGCTGCCAGCAGCAGCTGCTGGTGAGTTGTGCTGCAGTGAGACAACACTGAGCGAAAAAGGGGGCATACTTTGCTAGAGAGAAAATAACTATGATAAAATTATTTTAAAATATCAATAAAATCATTTTGAATAGTTAAAAATAAATTTGATAAATTTGCAAAATTAAATTTGTTGGAAAATATACAAAATAGAGTTTATAAATAGTTTTTTTTTTGTAAAAATTAATTTTATACAAATTGAACTCATTAAAAAAGATATAAATATATTTTAATAAAATATTCAAATTATTTGAAATAGTTAAAGAATTTTTATAAGTTTTATAAAATAAATTTTAAACTATAATTTGTTAAACATTATATTAAAATAAAATTTATTTACATTTTTTTTTAACTTTTTCTACATCACTAAAAGATATATCTATGTATTTTAATAAAATAAATATTTCAATCATTTTAAATAAATATAGAATTTTTCTAAATTTTTAAAATAATTTTTCAGGTTGCGAAATTCTATTAATAAAAAAAATATAATAAGCAAATTTGCTAAGGTTAACTACACTTTAAGCAACTTGCTCTCAATTTTTTTGAATGTACAGCGCCATTTTGGCTTGGCTCAACATTTCTGGCCAGGCTTATGACGGCAGAGTTCTTGTCTCCTGTTTTTTTTTTGGCAGCTGCTGCAAACTTGCAATTAGCAATTAATATTTAGTATTCAGTTTGCGTGCAGAACTCTTAAAGTCGCTGAATAATTAGCAGCAGGCAGGAGTCAGTCAGGCAGGCAGGCAGGGGGCTGGGGGCTGGTTAGGGGGACAGCTGGCAAGGTGCACATAAGTCAATTACGTGCAAAAAGACAGGGGCCGTAAAGGACTTAGGCAGCCTTGCTCGCAATAATTCTGTATGTGACTCTGGATGTGTGCGGGTGTGTGTGCGTGCGGTACTCACCTGCATGGTGCCGGAAATCGTCATACGCTCGCTGAGTATCTCATGCAAATGCCGAGTTCCCATTGTGTTTCGTAGAGTAGTCTGTGCCAGTAGTCTGGTCGAATGGTGAGCATTCTCCACGTTCGCTATAGAGACGGTCGCATTTGATACGCGATAGTAAACCACTGCATCCACCGAAACCGTAACGCTATCCTTTGTGAGAACCTACAAGATGCAGTGGATTTTTGTTTTGTTTTTTTTTTTTTGTTTTCTTTCTTTTCTTTCTATGTTTTTTTTATTTCTTTGCTATTTGTTTTATATTGTTTTGGTTCGTCTCTATTTGCGTGCTTGCTTGCGTTTTTCTTATTATTATTTTGTTGTTGCTCTATTGTTGCGTTGCTTGTTATTCTTTTATTTAGATTATGCACATTATGGGTGTGTGAGTGAGTGTATATATGTGTGTGTGTGTGTGTGTACTGATAAGCTGCACATAAGTTTAAGTTTTCATATTTGTATACCCTTGCAGTGGGCTTGTAGCAATGGAGCATATAAATCAGTTTGATTCGAGTTGACTTATGGAAGTTTCTTGCAGAGATCTTTGGATTGAAGTATAGTATTGGTTGAATGGGCTGAAGCTGCTTGGAGTTTTAATTTGGCGAGTAGAATTCTAGTTCGAAAATTATTTTTATTTGCTATAAAATATTTTTAATCTATTTTAATATATTTTTTTTAACATTTACTTCACAGCTTAGCAACTAAGAGACATTTCTCTAATATTTTATATGTATAAATCAGACCAGAGTCCTTCACACCTGAATTGTACTACCTTCTCAGGCCTGACTTTGCAGTCAGATGTGGCAGGAGTCAAGACCAGATGCTTCAGTCAAGATTAAGACAAGGCAGGTATAGTGATATCGAACTCGCACTATCTTGTAGAGTGATATATAAGCTATTAAATTCCACTGAGTACCAAGTCTATTTATCTTCTTGGAAATATCTGTTGACTTAGCGCTTCATAGGACTAAGCTAGTAGCATATAATATAGTTAATATGCCATTGAAATTTTATTAAAATTTATATAAAAATTTATATATGTATTACACATTTTATTCGTCTTTAAAAAAGTAAATGGACATAAATTGCAAGTCTCAATAAGAAGTCTGTGCTCAAGCACAGGAAAAAACGTTTTACTATAATTTATAGCTGCATATCTATACATATCTTCTGGTCTGCAGCTCATTAAGTTAATTTTTTCTAGAATAAATTTCAAGCTAAAACTTTCTCTGCAAGGGTATCTAAAGAGCAGTTCTTGCTCTCTTCTAATGCAGCTGTATCTGTGCTTGGCTCGTATCTTGCATCTATATATGAATAATTTAGTGGCTGGCGCTGGTGCTGCAACTGCAGCTGCACTTTTGCTTAGAATAGCATAATGCACACGAAATGCACTTGTTTTGGAGCGTCTTCAGCTGGCGCTTGGACGTGAACGTGGACGTGAACGTGATTGTGGCGTTTCCTTTATTATAGCTAAGTGCAGAGTGCAAACTTTGACGCCAAAACACAGAGGGGAACGGAGAGTGAGCGATAGACACTGTACAATATGGTCCACAGACAAACGAAAATCGTGGCTTTTATTTTGATTATTGCTTTGAGCTGTGTGTGTGTGTGAGTGTGTGAGGAAGTGTGAGTGTGCTGTACACAAAGCCACTTTGCATTGTTTTTTTGACGATTTCACATTTTAGCTGCTTAAGTCAAGCGCTTTGCAGACAAAGATACAAGATACAAGTTGTTTTGTTTGTTTGTTGTTTGTTTTTGCTTTATTTTGATCTTTCTTTGTGATATGAGCTCGATAGCGATACGTGGAGCAAACTCAAGAGCTTTGACGTTACAGTGTATAATATATAGGTATGTTTATTGCACAAAAATCGTATATAAATATATTTATATATGGTCTAAATATGGTACACAATTATATACAAAAAAATTATGATGGCAACTGAAAAGGCAGACAAAACGACGAAACGAACTTAAATGTACAAGAAAATAACATTAAGTTGTTAGTTCAGCATGTTTATAAATAAGTTAAAGGCAAGGGAGCAGAAGAGAAAGAGAGAGAGAGAGAGAGAGAGGTGGGGAGCGGGTATAGCATATAGATCGAGATATATGTTTTCTTTTGTACATGTTTTGGGTGCCTTTCCTGCTGTCGCTTTACTTACTCGCGTCTTCTATCTTCTCTTTACTTACTTGCAACCTGCTATCTCACTCGTCCGTTATCGAAACGCTCGTATTTTGTTGACCTGCCCCAGGGGCAGCAGCAAGAGCGCGTATGCCCACTAAAACTCGAACTCGAAACTCAAACAGTTTGAGAAAGCCCATCAAAACTATTTGCAGCAAAAGGCAAAAGTTTTCGCCTTCTTTTTTGCGCTCACAAGTTGAGATTTTTACGAGCTGGCTACATTTCGGGGCGGCCACAGTTTGCCATTGTTTGTGTGTATGTGTGTGTATGTAGGGGAGGGTAGGCGTGGCGCGGCGTGGCGTGTCATGTCTAGACCGCTTTTTATTGTACACTGTGGGCCGGGTGTCAATGTTGTTTAGCATCGTTCGGTGGCCGCTGCTCAAGTAGTTTTATGCGCTTGCATTGGGCAAAAACATTTTTATTATTCAGTTTTCGAGATTAGCATAAAAATCAACTGAAAATCTATTCAAAATGAGCCAAGTCTGTGCGTATACGTAATTTAATGGAATGCGACGACCAACTATGCGTATACTTAATTCTATTTAAATGGCCAACTCTGCGTATGCTTAATTTCAGCTTAAGTTTCTCTCTTGACCTGCTCTGCGAGTGGGCTAATCTCTGCAATTTGCAGTTTTATTTAACTTTAACCGGGCTATCTCGTGCGGGGCCACAAACTTTCTTGGCCACTTACTCAAATTTGTTTATCGTTCGCTTAAGTTCTTAAATGCTTGCGAGTCTGTGTCTATGCAGTGCTCTCTAAATCAATTTTTTGCTCGAGAACAAAGGCTTACAATTCGAACAATAGACGAGAGAGTGTAGGTGTGAGTATTCTGTGTGTATGTGTGGGTGGAATAAATTGGCTGTAAATTGTTGAAATGGCGCAGGTAACTATGTGTGTGAGTGTGGGTGTGTGAGTGTGTGTGCATGGCATATATATAGAGTACAATGAAATGTGAACTGAACAATAGATAAATCATAAATATTTAATTAATTTAATTTCATGGAGTCGAAAACAAATGGATTTTGAACAATTTTCATACATATTTGTTTATACACTGTAACAGCTAAACTAATGAGCTTTGTTTTATATATATGTATATAGAGAGAGAGAGAGAGAGATAGTTATATATATATATTTATATATAACTGTATAATTGATAATTTATTACAATTTGCACAGCGTTTAGCTAGAAATTTCTTTTAATTTCATTTAGTTTTTATTCAAATGTAAATCATATTTCAACTGAAAAACATGGCTAAAACCGGATGCATATAGCTGACTATGACTGAGCGGGCGGGCGGAGGTTAGAGGGGGCGGTGAGTGAGACAGAGAGAGAGGGTGAAAGATATAGCAATGTGTATGCCTAGAGAGAGAGAGAGAGAGAGTAGCGGGAATTGGATTAAAGATGCGATTGAATGCATTTCATCCGATGTAGCTTGGTACTATATATATATGTATATATTTATGCATACTTCTATATATAGAGCTACAGTTATACTATAGATTCTAGTGTTGACTGAGCTAACGCTATTTGGTTTACAGTTACGCTGGCGAGCGGGCGGCGGCTTTGCTCTTCTTTGATTTTCATGCGTGCGAAATTTTTTTTGGAATTTTTGATTTTTGGTTTTTCATTGTTGCTTTTTTTTTAATATTTATAAATTTGTTGTTTGGAGTGTTACCCACATTTAAACAGCCTAAACCACGCAAAACACACATAGATGAACTCGACATGGATTGCTTGCTTGATATACATACATATATATACATATACATACACATATACATAAAATATGTATACATATATATAATTGTACACATATATACACATACGATAAATGTATATAGCTATATATATGTATGTATATATAAGCACGATCTCTTTTATTGTTGGGGTGCGTACGTTTGTATTTTTTTAGCGTCCTTCGCTAGTGCTCAAACAGAACAAATGTTAACGGTTATTTAGTTAGTTTGGTAAAGTACAATCAATATACGAATATATTTCATAAATTTGTCGGAAACTATAAAGCATGTATGTATATACGATCATGTATGTATGTGTGTGAGCACATGTGTGTGTGTGAACTAAACTAAAACTGTACAATAAAACCAAAAACAATTGGATATTTCAATTATCGAGTGATTTGTACTTGTACTTAATTTCAAAACCAACAATATGTATATGTATGTATGTGTGTGAGTGTGTGTGTGTACGAGTTTTAAGAGTTTTTCGTTTTTTAATTATTTTTTTTTCTGGAGTTTTTGTTTGTTGTATCTTATTTAAGTTTTAGTTTTGACAGTTAGAAAGCTTTTTAGAATAGACATTTATGGAAATATATATATTTATATATTTAGCATGCTCTCAAAAATATTATTCGAACGTTGGGAGAGTGGGGGGTATATCAAAAAGTAAGTGCAAGTTGGTTATATTCGTGTAACTGTACTTTTTTTTTTGTCAATAATATATTATCATATTGTATTTCTTTGGGTTGGGGGGGATTTTCTTTTATATAGTATATCAAAAACAATTGTTTTGCTAAACCAAAACTAACATAGCTCAAAAACAAAAACAGTATATATAGAGAGAGGTATATATAGAGTTATAGAGCGTGGGTTAGATAGACATAGACAGAGAGAGAGAGAGAGAGAGAGAGAGACAGCGAGATATAGAAAGTTACAGAGATAGACAGAGAGAGAGAGAGAGATAGAGAGAGGGAGTCAGCAGCCTGATGGCTGCTTAGCTTGTTTCTGGGGTACGAGCGGGCGAGTGAGCAAGACACAGTTAAAATTACACAAAGAGTTACAGATAGAGGGAGAGAGAGAGAGAGATAGACATAGAGAGAGAGAGAGAGAGAGAGAGTGAGAGATAGATTGCTTGGTTTTGTTGTGTGTGCATACAAGTTCAATGAAATTTCTTTCAGTGTATTATTGGCTTTCTGGCTTTCTGCTTGCTACACAAAACCTAAGCTATGTGCGTGTGCGTGTGTGTGGCCGTGTATGTATGTGTGTGGGTGTATGTGCGTGTGTATATATATACCCTGTGTTCAGTGAACAAACATTTTCACATACATTTTCAGTTTCAGTTTCCAATTTTGATCATAATTTGTTTTTGCTTTTTGAGTTTTGATTTTTGCCGCCTTCCCCACATCTCCCGCTGGGCCCCGCCCACCAATTAATGTGTGTTTGTGTCTGTGCATTAAGGGCGCTGCTCTGTCTGAACACAGAGCATCATCAGGTTTACAAGTTTCAGTTGATATGCTCAGCATTTGCTTAGTTTTTTTTTATTACAGATTTTCGTTTTTTTTTGGGTTTTCTAATTTTCAAAAAAAAAAAAACACAATCAGAGTTTTTTCTTTCTTTTTTCATTGTCAACTATGCAAATTGTAATAAAGTTGAAGTTTAAACACGCTTAAAGACACCGACAAAAAAGAAAACAAACTAACGGAAACTGAAAAAAGGAATTTAACGGTAAATAATAAATGAATGCGACACGAATATCATTTCGTATGCACTTTTCACACAACAACAACAACAACAATGAGAGAGAGAGAGCAACAACAATAGCGAGATGGTTAAAAGGAAAAGTACGAAAAATTGCCATAAAAGTTGCAGTTGTGTGAGGCCGCAGTGTCCTTCATGCGACAACAAAAATAAAGGATATAAGGATAAAACCCAAAGCTGAAAACGATAAAAAAAACAAAGTAAAATTGCAAAAATGTTGGGAAAAAAAATTTAAGAAAATTATACAGATACATAAGCATATATATATAGTATATAGTATATATATATATATATATATATATATAGGGGCTATATGGTTAAGCTAGTGAAAAGTTGCCGTAAGCATAATTGTGTTTGCTCCAAGTGACGTCATCGTTTTTGCCTTGCTCTAGTTAGTTATTGCCTTGCCACGCGCTTGATGATATTTAAAGCCAATGCATAATGAGGCGGGCAAATGCACGGGAATCGAAATTAAAATCAAATAAAATGGAGCACGCTGTTATGTATGTGTGTGTGTTGTGTGTGGTGTGAGTGTGTGTTGTGATCTAGTGACAATTATGATAACAACTAAATTGGCAACAGTGAAACGACAACGATTACCATATATGTAAATAGCATTTAAAAACATACAACAAATACAACTATCAACAACAACAACAACATCAAGAATATTAGAGCGTGTGTGTGTGTGCGTGTGTGTTGTGACCGCAAACAAAATGCAAAAAGAAAAGTGAGCAAAGGCAGGCAAAGTGCAGCTGCGGCGGCTGCTGCTGCTGCGCTGCATCTTCCTGTTAGTTGTATAGCTGTGTGTGTCTGTATGTGTGTGGCTTAGAAAAGTATCTTAGCTGTTTGTGAAAAGTTAAAGACAGCAATAGAGAGAGAGAGAGAGAGAGAGAGAGCGGGAGAGGGCGGGAGAGAGAGAGAGAGAGAAAGCGAGAGCTGGCAGGAAACACAGCTACGCAGGAAAACGCAAAGGAGGAGAAAAAAAGCAAAGCAACTGAAATGAAAACCAAAGTAAACAGCATGACATGCGATAACAACAAGAAGAAAAACAACAACAAGGAAAATACACACATTCTCACACACACATACAGACATTAGCTCAACTATGCCAAAGGAAACGAAAGGAAAGCAAAGAAAACGTTGCGTATGCGTAATTTACGCTCCAGTTGCGTATGCTGCACGTGTGTGTGTACGTGTGTGTTGTCATATGAGCAATGTCTTACAGTAATTGTAGCTGTGTAGTGTGTGTGTGTGTGTTTACTTGGGAGCCAAAAAAACCAATCAAAATTTTTGGTAAACAAATTGTGTGGCAAAAGCTAAAAGTTTTTCGTTTTTAAAGTATTTCACTTAATTTTTTCCTGTTTAGTTGGCAGCGTTTAGATGTATGGGTGTATATGTATATGCGTGTATGTGTGTACGAGTGTGAGAGTATATTAACAGCAACAACAACACATAGACGAACAGTTGTTGCTGCTGCCAAAATAAAAGAGAAGAAAGTAAAAGAAAACGTAAAAGAGCAACGAACTTACCTCCTGCGGGGGCACATCGTAGGTGCGAGTACGCAAATCGACGCGTGCATACGAATCAATGCAGGGCAATATGAAGAAAATGCCTGTAAATAGAGAACAAAGAGAAAGAGAGAGGGAGAGAGGAAGAGGAAGACAGAGAGAGAGGTATAGCGCATTTAAACAGTTTGTAAGTCATAATCTGCAGCTGGGCAGTCGTCGGGCGTTGAAAGCGACAGCCACTCGAGCCGTGTGGCCCCCAAAAAATAAAAAAGTTGACGCTAATTTGGAGCAAGTGCAGCTATTAACACAAATTCTCGACGCCAGCGACACTTCAATTTGCATAGCGCGCAGGCAGCCAGCTCCCGCTCCCGCTCCCGTCCCACTTCACTCACCTGGACCCTTGGCACCGCCCTGCATGAGGCGACCGAGGCGAAAGATAACCGCGCGCTCGTACTCCTGCACCACCTGTAAAAAGAGAGCGAAAGAGGGAGACAGAGAGAGAGAGAGAGAGGGTAGCGAAACGTGAGTAAAATGTGCAAAATGAAATTGAAAACTCGCCAAGCAACGGCCATGAGCTGCAATTTCTCAGCGAATTTTATTCTTTAGCCTGCTGCAGCTGCAGGAGGTTTTTTTCTCTTCTTTTTAATAAGGATTTATCTGCATAGCTCAGCTGGCATTTCATGCGTAATAAAGTATTATGCATTACTAACTAGCTATTATCCATCTTTGTCTGAGCGAAATCCTCTTCATTTCACGTTATCTATCACTTCGCACACTTTTTTCTCCCATTTAAATGCATTTTTAAGCTTCCTTTTAACTAATTGGCTGAGTTTTCTCGACAAAATATGGCCTTAGCTATGTTTGAGCATAAATTAAATCAATCAGACGTTAAGCTGAGCTGGCAAATTATCTTGGCATTTTCAATCGATAAATTAAACATGAAGATTTTCCATGTTTCTATTTCCGCATCAAATGAGAGACGGAAGAAGCCCTAATTGCATTATCATAAGTTAGTTATTGAGCGAAAATTTAGTTTTTGCGAACTCTTTTGGCTGTTTTTACTGTGTGTATTGTGTATCAATTAAGTTAATTAGTAAATAGTCTGTTCTATCAGCCAGCTAATGTATTAATAATGCAGAGGGTCAGATAGTCAGTTAATCAGCCCATCAGTAAGTCAATCAGTAAGTTGCTGAGTCTGTCAATTAGTAAGTTTTGGAATCAGTCAGTCAGTCTATGAGCTTTTTAATCAATTAATTAGTCAGCCAATCAGTAAATTAATGTGTCCGTCAATCAGTAAGCTTCGAAATCAGTCAATCAATCAGTAAGGCATTGAATCATTCTGTCAATCAATCAGTCAAGTCAAGTTCTTAGACAGTCAATCAATAAATTAAAGAGCCTATCAATCAGTCAGTCATTTAGAAGTTTTAGAACCACTCAATCAGTATGTTTCTGAATCAACCATTTCATCAATCAATCAGTCAATAAGTTTCTAGTCAATCAGCTTGTAAGTCCTTTCATCAATCGTCATTCAATCAGTCCTTCAGTTAAGTGGTCAATTAGTTAGTCAATCATTCAGGTTAAGTCAATCAATCCATCTGTAGTCAATCTTCCCTTCAGTTAGCTCAAAATTATATTAAATACTGAATCACAGATCAGCTCAGTTCATCAAAATCTCCTTCAATCAACCAGTTAACCAGCAAAGCCACTCAATGAGTCCGTTAGTCAGTTAATCACACACTTAGTCAATCCATCAATCATGCACTCCAACTATAATCTTTTAGTCCATTTGTCAGACAGTCACTCGCTAAGCCCATCATTCGCCCGGGCTTACTGCCTCTGCAGCCGCGTCCGTACGGCTTTATGTATTCAAATTGTTACCCACTGCAATTTGAATAAAGAGTTGCATTTGAGTGACGACGGGGCTTACCTTGAAGCAGACGAACAGGCTGAAGGGCAGCGTCATTATCACGAGTGCCACGGATAAAAATATAAGCAATTTGCCGCATGTTGACGCCTTGTCGCTGATTTCCTCGTCCGCTGCAGAGAAAATGAGAAATTATAGCGCAAAATGGAAGCAACAGAGAGAAAATGCTGCAAACTTCAAATCGAGTTAACGAATACACACACAGAAAATGAAAACTGAAAACATGTATATTATATATGTATATATTCTTATATAGTTGTATATATCTGTATAAATATATTTATCTGCCGCGACGAGCTACAATTGTCAAATATCAAATATCAAAAATTTCCACAAAAAAGTTTAGCCAAAAAATTTGCAAGTTTCTGTTGACAAGGCCCCGAGAGAGAGGGAGATCGAGAGAGATATCAAAAATAGTTTCTTGTACTCCATGAACATAAAAAACTGTAGCATACTTAGGAGCGCGCGACAGCTGGACCATAAAAAAGTTAGATATAGTTGAGATAGATGTTGAGTAACAAATATGTAATAAGGAAATAATCGTAGTTTAAAAAGTAGTTAAGCTTTAGATCTGTGTATTTTTGTATTGTTCTGTTCTGTTGGGAATGTGGAGAGGGTTTCTTTTATATTAATTTTAAAATATTTATGTATTTTGTCGTCTTCACTTGGCGTCTGAGAGTTTCACTACTCAAATTCAAATTCATTAAAAATGCTCAAGTATTTTTTTTGCCAATAAATAAAAATATAAAAAATGATAAACATTTAAAATAAAAACATTTTTAAAACGAAATTTATTTTCTTTAAATATTTTTTTTATTTAATCTTCAGTATCTTTTCCAAATTCGTGCGACTTACAATAGAGAAATCCATGTGAATGTTTTGCTTGTGTATCTGGAAGAATACGATAAATCAAATATATGTCAAAAATTAATAGGACTTGAGGAGTGGGCGGGGCGCAGGGCGCGGTGTGGCGCGGGTTGGCGCAGGTCGTGGGCATGGGCATGGGGCGTGGCATATACTCATTCTCATGTTTATTTTTGTCATAATTTTTGATGACGTGTTCGCTGCATGCAAAAGCCACTAATTAGTTAATTGGAACTAAAGCTAAAGCGGCGCAAACAAAAATCATAAATGTTGCATGCCATGCATTTAAATGGAATTCACAGCCGCTGCAATTGCAGTTTGTCTTGTGGTTTTCGCCCCAGCCCCACTGACTGCAACTGCAACTGGCAATTAGTGTCGCTTACATTTTTTGTTTCGCACTTCGCCCGCCTTCCGTTTCGGTTTCAATTACAGTTCATTGAGAACTTGCAACAATGCCAAGCGCTCAGCGTCAAGCAAAGTGTTTTTAACGAGCTCACACACACACAGAGACACACACAGGCACCCACACAGACACAGACATCAAAACCAAAAGCTGAAAATAGCTGAAACTCTGCGCAGTGGCAACTTTGATGGGTATTTGTGGGCAACTACCTATAGAAGAGCACGTTAAGCCAACAAGCTGTTAAACATTTCGCCCAAGGACCAACTTGGGCCCGCACGAAACTTTTATTGAAATTGATTTCGAAATAATTGCAATGGCGTTGACGTCGAATTTGAATTTGTGCGGATGCGGATGTGGATGTGACTGCGGATGCGAATGGCAATGGGAGCGGGAATTAGGTGTCGGTTGGAAGCTGACAAATGAAGGTCTCTTAAATCGAAGTGTGTGTGTGTATGTGTGTGAGTGGCTGTGTGTGGCTGTGGTAATAGATTTATAGCCAGAGAGCTACATTTAAAAATAAACCAGCATCAAATTGTAATTAGTTGGAATGGGCCTAAATGTATTATAGATATTAGCTCAGGCTGTTTGCGTTACGTTTTTAGCAAAGCACTTAATGCAGGTGAAAAGAGAGCAGTTGAGAGCTGTGGCTGTAGCTCTGCTGAGTAGTTGGCTTACGTTTGAATTGGCTTTTAAAAGTAGGTTAAATAGGCGCTCATAATGTGTATATAGCGAAGTAAAGGCTTAGTTCGAGCAGCAGTTTGTTAACTGCTGGCAAAAATTTAGCTTTCTGGTTTGAGAGATGTCTTGAGTAAAGAATGCGTCAATTAGCTAGGTGAAATATAAATATATATGTACATATAAGTGAGTATATATACTATATAAATGCATGTATATGTAAATTAATATATATACTATATACTATTATAGTTATAGCAGTTTGGTATTCGCTGATGAGCAGTAATAGTTTCAGACGCTAAAATACATTTTTTGCAGAACTCATTCTCATATTTTTTAATAGTAATAAAAATATATATATTTTTTTAGAAATTTTCCTTTCACAGTTGAAGTTTTTTAATTTTACTCCTTTTTTATTTTTATAAATTTATTTTGTATAATATTTAATAATTTTTTTATTTTTTTATATATACATATATATATTTTATGATGTTCAATAATTTTTTATTTCTATATTTTTTATAAATTAATTTTTTTATGCTTTTTAATAAATTTGTTTTATTTCAATATTTTTTATACATTCATTTTTTTTATACTTTTTTATTTTTATTTATTTTATATTTACTCTATATATATTTTATTTTTCACTCTTTTCAAACTAAATAGTTTTCTTATAGACTTTCCATAGGCTTTATCCTTTCCTTTCTTCTTCAATTTTCCCATAATATTTCAGCTGTATTTCCTACATAAATTCCTACTCCCTTCTTTCCTTTTCTTCCACTTAAACCTTAATAATTTAGCTATATTTAGCTTGCTTTGCGCATAAATTTGTATCTCATTTGATAAAGCCAAGATACAATTTTTGCGTTTATGATAATTCTTCGTCGCGTTAATACGCGCTGCCAGCCAAAAACAGCATGTGGTTCATAATTTTTTAATGACCGACCAGCCAGTGGCTGTCAAAGAGGCTGCCAAACCTCCTCCTCCCCCCTCCCTACCACCCTTCGACGCCCCCTTTTCACGCCCCTGCAAGCATACGTCATAGCACAGCAACCCCAGGCAGAAAGCTTTACGTTGAAAATGGGTCACGTTGTTGTTGTTATTCTTGTTGTTGTTGTTGCGGCTGATGATGTTGCTGTTGATATATATGAGTCTCTCTCTGTGTGTGTGCGTGTGAGAGTTTGTTTCTTTTTGAGGCACTCTGATTGAATTTTGCATGCAGAATGCGTGGCTGCCAAAAAAAAAATTGTTTTAAGCCCAGCTTAACGGGCGCAAACCCTTTTGTTCGGCCTAATGAAGCGATTAGCGTGCATACAAGATGATACATTAGGCACACACACACATGCTCCGCTCTACTTGATTAGCTTGCCAGACTTGGGCCGTAAAAGGAAAATATTTTACAAGAAATTTTCGCTTGGCTTTTTTTCTGATCAGTTGGCAGCGAAATTGCATCAATAAATGATGAGCCTGTTGAGTGAAGTGAGTGCAAAACGTTTGCCATTTACGCTAATGAAATTGGCAACAAAAGCTGCCATTAAAAATATGTGTGTGTGTGTGTAGATATGGCGAGGGTGGGCAGCAAAGTCTGTGAAAATATATATATATAGTGATAGAAATGAATATTAAAATCGGAAATGAAATGAAAATAAAAATATTTATATACATATGGTTTGCTCTTGCTCTATGCTAAGTTTGCTAATGCTTCAGACCACCCTCGTTGACTGTATATGCATTGAAAATTCATGAAGACACTAAAAAGCAGCGCTTCAAAAAATTCGTAGCATACTTTTAAGGGCAGCCGCGCAACAAGTTCATAAAATAAGAAACATAAAATCAAATCAAAATTCAGTCAGCGCAAGCAGCTTCAATTTCTTTTTCTTTTCTTTTCGATTTTCAGTATATACACAATTAGTTAGATATATCTATGTACATGTTGTGTATATATGTTTATTAATATATATATATTTATGTACAGGCATTTCCCAGGCATTTGCACTCTGCGCTCTGCCGCACTCACCTCGTCGCTGCTCGGCTCTGTGTATGGCCTGCTGCTGATGCGATTGCTGCATCAGCGCATGATGACTGTGCGGCAGCGGCAACTGCTGCTGCTGTTGCATTGGCTGCTGCTGCTGCATTTGCTGCTGCTGCTGTGCTTGCTGTTGGTGGTGTTCGCGTTCTCTTAATTGAGGTGGCTGCTGCTGCTGCTGCGATTGCTGTTGCAGATGCAACTGCTGTTGTTGCTGCTGAGGCTGCTGCTGCTGCGGCTGCTGCTGATGGTGCTGCATGCTTGGTGTGCCTATGATGGGCAGCTGGTGGTCCCTATCGCTCGTTGTTGATGCCGCCTCAACGTTTGTTGTTGGCGCTGGCGCTGGCGGCGCAAAGGTGCTGGTGCTGGTGGTGGCCACCACGCGATGTGCCTGCTGCTGATGGTGTGGACGATGCAGCTGATGATCCCGATGCTCCATATCCATCATCGAGTCGGGCATCAAGCCGCGCTCACAAAACGACGCCAGTGCGGCGGCTGTGCAAGGCGTCTAGTGCGTCGCTGGCTCAAACCACGCTGGTGCACGCGGCGCTTAAGGTGTGTGAGTTGTGTGTGGTTGGCAGTCAACTATCTGACCACAGCGAAAGACAGACAGAGCGAGAGGGAGACAGTGAGAGAGAGAGAGAGCACTTCCACTTTTCCACTTTTCTTTCGCGGCTCACACACTTAAACAAATTGGATTGTGTGTATACACACACACACACACTCGCTCACACTCACACACGCGCGCTCTACCACACACACTACTCTGAGCTAGTTTCCTAGCTAGCACTCCTTGGCCATCCAGGCTGCGTTGCCTACATATATAAATACATCTATATATATATAGTGTTCTGTCTCCGACTTCTGGTGCGTCTGCTTCTTCTTCTATTTGGGCTGTTGCCGCTGCCTCGCTCAGAATCCAACTGAAAGTGTGCTGGCAGCGCGCATCCTTTTTATCCAGGAGCAGAGCTTTGCGTGAGAGGGCAAAAACTTTGTTATCAACAGAGCAGCAGCAGCAGCAGCAGCAGCAGCGGCAGCAGCTGAGCAGCGGCAGCGCAAGAGCTGCCTGCCGTTGTTAGGGTAGCGCCAGCTCTCATGGCAAATGATCAAAGAGCTTTTTTTTTGCTGCGTTGCAGCAGTTGCAACAGCCGCAGCAGCAGTGGCAGCAGCAGCAGTGGCAGCATCAGCCCCTTCCAGCTTTTACCTTTTCCAGCTTGCACTGACCTTGCGCATTGTGCGACACGTTAACTTTGTGCTGCCTGGCCTGAACTTCAGGAATAAAGCTTACCTCGCTGAGCTTTCGAGCAGGGGAAATGACTCGAAGAGAGAGAGAGTGTGAGAGAGAGAGAGTAAGAGTTGTCGGTGAGTTTTTAGCACAGCGTGTGCTAAAATATGCCTGTGGCTGGGGCTCGCGTCGAGCCGATGTCCGTTTCGTGTGCAGGTGACAAAAATGTATTTATGACACTTGCCAAGACTGTTGCCGCTGCTGTTTCTGATTCTCATTGTATTGGCCGCCTGTCAAGCACTTGAGCGTCGCTTTTCAATTTGCGCAAAAACCCATTTTGTATTTGTTTACTGGCACGAAACGATATGAGTGCCTGTACCCCCAAGCCTGATGCGTCTTTCAATTGGAGCACAAATGCTGTCTGCTATCAGGCTGGAGTAGAGGTAGGGCATGGCGGGGATAGGGTAGTCTAGGGGCACAGACATTCTAATGAACCTGCTCGAACGCTTGTCGAACGCCGTCGCACATTTGGGTCACCAGGCTTTGCTTTTGAGTCGTCAATTACCATTTACGCTTCATTAAATGCCACGCGCATTCGATGACTGCTGCCTGCGGCCTGGATGCCTGCCTGGCTGCTGCCTGCCTGGCTGCCTGCATGCAATCGGGCCAAGTAGCGGGACTTCCCACGAGCCATCCCCCATCGAGCGACGTGTTAAATGTGGCACTACAGTGCGTATGAGTGCTGTTATGTGCGACATTTATGCATACACAATGCCCCACTCGAGGCGCCACTCCACAGACCCTCTTCACTGCCACTCAAAGAGCGCGCAGTTAATTAATCTCTGACATTTGATTAATGTGCGCATTGATTTGGGCATCAGCCGGCTCGTGTCGCTCGCAAATCAGCAAACACAACAACAACAACAACAACCAGCTGCAGAGCCCTTAAACATTTGAGCCATAAGCACGCTTCAGCGCATTCGCTTTAAGGTTTCTTTTTATGCACAAACCTATAAAGGAAAATAGGCGCCAAGCGCTTTGCATATCGGCGAAAGTATTTCAAGTTTACCCGCCATCAAATCAAAATCGAAAGCCACAAAAAAAAACCATAAACAGATTTTCGCAGAATGGCAAACGTCGTAAGGCAGCTGCTGCCTGTTAAACGCAAACGGAAGCAGAATCCGAGAGCCAAGCAATGACAATGAGCTGAAGATGACACAGCGAGACAAGCAAATCAAGGCGCTTGAGAAGCAAAGCAGAAAAGGAATGCGAGAAGAATATAGAAAGAAAGGAAGTATGCAAGGAGGGAAGGTAGCTGGTTATGGCATACCCTAGAAAAGTTTTAATGGCTTGATATGATAAGCAGAGATGTTTAGGTAGAGAAAGCTCAGAATATCTAGGATAAATATTAGATATATGCGAAGAGAAACTACTGATCTTTACTCTATAGCATACTGATCTATCTATCAGTCCAACTGCAATGAAAAAGTTGTGTAAATCTAGATACATATATGATATATGATATATGAGTACTATATATGTTAAGGTCTAATGATCTATCCCAGCTATTTAAATCTGCCCTTAAACCTTAAAGCCTTGTCAGCTTAACGTAACATTTAACATTGTTGGCAAACATGTGTCCCCTAAAATTTCAGGCATATAAACAAAAATTCATTTAATGAACTCTTAAATATCTCCAGATATGCCAAGCAAAAATGCTCGTGACATAATTACAGAACCCTTTGCTCGGGCGCCTATTTAGAGCAGCAGGACTGAAAAAGAACAGTTAAGTCAAAAATGGCGGAAAGAGTCTGAAACCCCAACCGGCTGCCGGTTCACATGGGGCCAGGACATTCGAACCGCTGCTTCAGTGTGCGAAAATTAGCCAGGCAAATATGTCGCACTTAGGCAGGCTAGCGGAAGACGGCCAGAGATACCGAAAAACGGACACAGCACACTGACACAATGTCCTGGCACGGCAATTGCCTAGGCTAAAAGTGGGTGGCTTCGGCCGGGTCCGGGGCTGGTCTACGCCTCGTAATTGTTGACGTTTGCGCTTTTTGCTGCTGGCTCTTTGCGTTGTGCCATGTGACACAAATGCGTCGAATTATTGTCATATGAGGTCACTGTCCCTGTCTCGTCATACGCAGTGAAAGTTGTTGCCAGTTACCCACCACATAGACACACACACACACACACACATACACAGCCTCAGTCAGTCTGACACTTTGGGGTTTTTGTTTGTTTGCGCTGTAGGTCTATTATGTAGCTGGAAGTCAAGCAAATGTTCGCTTGAACATTGCCACAACAGCTACAACAACAACAACAACAACGAGGACGACGACAACTCGACTTGCAACTTGTGGGCGCTTGTGGCACATTTTGTGGTAGATACCCATACACACTCACAGCAATTGCTCATACGCCACATAGTCCCCACTCGAAAAGCAACTTTTACAACTGTTGCCGCCATGAATAGTTGAGTAGCGACTCACGTAACAAACTTCACATTGAAATTACATATAAATGTGGTGAAGGCATGGGAGGAAAGCATATGTGACTCGCAGATACCCTGGAGGAAGTAGAGGAAGTTTATAAGCGCTAATGTGATAGCTCTCTGAATCACAAATAGATTTTCGCTCTCTTTTAGCTGTCAATATACCCTGTACTATAAGTATTTGTAGGGTATATTAACAGCGATTGGTAAATTCTATAGGTAAATGCACTACTACAACTAATGCAGAATCAGGCATAGATGAAGACAGTCTAAAGTATATAATGTGCAGTCAATATACCCATCACAACACATAATTACAGGGTATCAAAAATAGTTTTAGGTTGCTGATCTTAATGCACATCAATGTATAATGATATGATATTTATAGTACCCTCTGCCTATATTATAGGCATTTACAGGGTATCTTATCGGGCATTAATCAAGTCTAATAAAAAGCTAAATTACTAGAAAAGAATCTGTTGTTAATGCTGTTCAAGATATATGTATCTACTGTCTTCTATCTTCATTCACCTACCAATATATCCCTTATTATTAATATTTACAGGGTATACTATCAGTTATTGATAGTTCCATATGAAGCAACTCAGATTGCCCAAGCGCCTTCACTCACAATTCTATTAGTTCTTTATCTTTTGGCTGGCTTTCCAGTCCGCCTCTCGGTCGCTCGCTCGCCAGTTCGCCAGCGCACGCCCTCGCTTCGTCCCTCGCTCATAAAATATGAAAGCGCAGTGAAATTTATTCAGCTCGACCAGCTCGTCATGAAATATGCGCATTCAGTTTATGAAGCTGATTGGCCCCCAGCGAAATGGACGCCGTCAGCCAAGTCGGATTGAAAGTTAAAGTTGAAGTTGAAATTGAGGTTGAATTTCAGTCGGAGTTCTTGGGGGCAGCTCGCATGGGGGCAAGTGCCACACACACACACACACACTCGCAGAGAGCCAGATTGCAATCACAGACTGCTCACTAATTGCGCTGCTCTTAGAGCCGGGCCCAGGCATTAATCGTTGTCAGACCCACATGTCCACTGCGCCGTCCAGCTGGGCGCCCAATCAATAATTCATAACCCTGCACACATTGACGACACGTTTCTTGGCAATAAAATGAAGACACGCAAAAAAAAAAAGGAGAAACCAAGTGAAAAATGAAAAATGAGTAAAATTCTGCAAATACTCGACAATAATTTAGCGCTTCTGCCAGGTTCTGCTTCAGCTTCTGCTTTTTGTCCAGGTCTTGGTCGAGCCACTGCCGCAGCCTTTTCATCGAGCCGCTGCCTGGGCCTGAACATGAAATGACTTTATCAAAGCGGACTTCCCTGCTTTCCCAGTTACACTTATTCACTGGCACAGTTACATATAGATACAACTATATACGCACACAGCACATACACACATACATATATATCAAATGAATGTCAGGCGCCAACATCGGCAGCAACTGTCGCAAAATTTTTTTTTGCACTTTTTATTTTAATGCTCTCGCTTGGGGTATTTAAGTCAAGGCATTGGCTGTGCTTGATGTATCTATTTTTGAGTTTTATTATTTTAAAATTATTTTATATATATTTTTTTCTATTTTATTTATTAAATTTATATTATTTGAGATACATTTTCGAAAGCCTTTTAAATAAATTAAGTCAAATTCTCAAAGAAATATTTTTAAAAATATAATAAAATATAATTATATATAGCATAAAACATATATAAATAAATATATATAATTATATTAATAAAAATGTATAATTATTATTAAAAAATAAAATAAAAATATTTCTCAAGCATATTTTTTTTTAATTTTTATATATGTTAATATAATATAAAAATACTAAAAATTAAATAAATTTTATTTAATTAATAATATATTATAATCATAAATAAGTTTAGCTTTTTAGAGTTGAACTGTGAGTCAATAAATAAAACTGTAGAATAAAGTATTCAAATTAATGTATTTTAAGTTTTTCTTAGTCCTAAGTTTTTTCTCTTTATTTAAAGCGTATTCGCTATTCGGCTAGCCACAGTTTATGTTTTCACTTGTTTTATTTGTTATTTTGTTGTTGGCTATCTTTGTGCCTTTTTTTGTGCTCTTGCTTCCGATTATGTCGTGCGGCTCTGTGAGTGTCCTTTGATATTGGGACGAGCCATGAAATATTGCTGTGCGACTGTGTCTACATACATAAGTGTGAGTGTGTAACTATATGTATATATATATTGAAAGCTAGTGGACAGTCAAAGCATTGATTTGCTTTAAAGCTAAGTAGTATTAAAGAAATATATATATGCATAGGTGAGAGATGAAGTTCTGTATAAAATGCAGCAGGTCTTCCTTACTAACCGCTTGAGCTGAACTCATGTATTATAGATTTCAGAGAACTCTCAGTGCTCCGAGGTGATGAGGCCCTTGGCAACAATTAAGACGCAGCGGACGTGCGCTTTGGGGTCACTTAATTGGAGTTGTGCTTTCTGCTGAGCAGGACAACATGATAAGCAGGATATGTTAAACAGGATCGTCAAATGCGAGCAAACAAACGCGAGGACAAACCAAGCAGCAAACAACAGACAGCTGCCAAACAGGCAAACGCTAATAACGTGGCCAACTGGAAAATCAATTAAAGCACAGGCGGGCGGAGGTACTATATATATGTGGTGTGCGGTTGCTTTATGGCTGCCTTAATGCGCGTCACTGCCCAGACTAGTCTGTCCTCTAGCTTGCCTCCCTCCTGCCACGGAAGCAAAACTTAATTATCAGCGTCGGATGTGGCGCTGCATGCAACGGAAATGTGTGTTTGCACACATGCCTTGCACAGCAGCCAGGCAGTGAGCCAGCCAGCCACCCTCTGGCAGCACCACTTGACGCTGCCAAACACGCCTCGGCAATTTTAAAACATATTTCACTTGAGTGCATTGCCTTTGCCAGTCCAAGTAAAAATGTCCTCGCAGCGGGCGGGAAAAAGGAGTGAAGCAAAATGTGAAAAATCGGCCAAAAGGTAAATGGAAATGGGGTAAATGGGAAATGAAAGATGGGAAACGAGAAATGAGAAATGAAATATCAACTGCGACGAACCACAGTAATTAATTTAAAAAGACCATCGCTGATTTAATGATGCAAAAAATTAACCATAAGCGAAATGCGCATTCAATTATGTTAAATTCCCATGTGAATTTTTGCTGCTGTATTGTTTTATGTACGTAAATGAATAAATATATATATAAATATATATATGAAAAAATATATGTATTAAAATGAACATTTATGAATACTTTTTTTTGTAATTTAGCTAAATATATTTAAAAAAAATTAATTTGTAATAAATTTATGCATATTTATGAATATTATTTAGAAATTTATATAAATATATTCAACATAAATTCTTTATTTCATTTGATATCAGCTTTTTCTCTCAGTTAAATATATTTTTGCTGATATCAGCTTTAACTGTTCGATAAGCTTTGCATATATTTCTATCATGCATTAACTCACATGATGCATTCCCTGCCCCATCGAACTTCTCTTCAGACCTATGCCAGTACTTGACCTAATAATTTTCTGCTCTCTAGCATATAGGAGCGTTAGTCTATTATCTAACTACTCGTTAGTTCAGTTTATGCACTTCAATTATGTGTACTTCACCTACTTCTTTGATATATGCGTGTGTGCAGTAGTTAGGCCTATGGAATGTGCCACTCAAAGCAGCTCATTATCTGTTACTATGCTGCGTCATTCATTAGCATATTCAGTACTATATTAAAGGTCAATATAGTATAGCTGAGCACATAATAGAAATTGCTCATACGTCAGGTAGGCCCAGCTGGAAAGTTAAGTGATTGAAATTACTGCCATTAGATGATTAATCTGAACTATGTATGATTCAGCTGCTTTTTGCTATTTATAACTATTCATTAGCACTTAAAGTCGAATCCTCAATGCTGCTCTGCGCGTATTGTTATTCATTCTCATAGGCAATCACCTAGAAATCTTCTATATATGATCATGTCATTAGCTCTTCTTCTCTTTCTTCAATTGACTATCATATAGATGATCTCTATCTTCCTCTATCTCATCAAAGTCTTAGCTAATTTTGGACAATTGCATGCACAGCTTACCTCGACTAAAGCCAAAGCCTGCCGTCGAGCCCGAGGCAGTTGTGTCGAGTGCCACGCGTCGAGGCGACGCACTAATCTCACGCTGGCTGCTGTGATTGCTGTTTAGCTGCATTTTGCTGTTGTAGCTGGCACGCTGGCCGTTGGTGGTGCGCTGGTGCTGCTGATGTTGGTGTGGGTGTTGGTGCTGTGGCATGAATTGCTGCTGTTGCATAGATCGTGCTGCATGCCGCTGCTGGCCAACCGCCGCTGGCATGCTGGCAGCTGTCGACTGCCAGAGACTATCCGTGCGGTCCGATATCTTGAGGCCGTTACCGATTCCAATCCCAATTTCAATTCAAAATTGCAATCGCAATTGCAATGGGAATGTGCAAATTTGTGCAGTTGTGCACTCAGTGAACAATTTGTGTGTTAAACATAGATAAATGTGCATATGTATGTGTATATGTGTAGCTGCATATACATCTACTGCTAATTGCCACAAATGGCAAGTTGGTCCGAGAACTTTTCGTTTATTTAAGTTGCGCTTTAAGCAACGCTCGAATGCTTCACAAGCCAAGAACTCTATTAAAAAGTTTCTGCGGCACACACAAAACTTTCGGCTACGAATGCACTCGCAATTTATTCAAATGAGCACAGCAACAAAGGCAATTCCATAAACACAAATGCAACCACTCGCAGGAACCACAATCAAACCAAGTGGAGCTGTGGACTCCAGTACAGTCTTGGTAATCAATTGTTCATTTGTGGAGAGAGAGTGGTTCGTGGTTCGTGGTTTAAATTGGTTGAGCTAAATTATTGAATCTGTTAACGAATGATTCAATGGTTCTAGATTGATTCATATTGGTTCATAAACCATTCAAGCTATTTAATCAGAAATCTATTCATATTCAATTCATAGAATTATTCATGAGCAGCCAAAGAAGTCAGCCGAATACGAATTGACTAAAATCAATTGAAATCCTTGATTCATTAATCACTTTATAGTTTCATTAGCTCATTTGGCTGACTCCTTTGCTGTGAGCCACAAAGCACAACTCGCATTAAAGTCAACAACAGTTTCGCTTACTCAAAATCGCCTGGCTGCTGCGGCTGTTCGTGCTCATGAGCAGGCAGCAGAAACACGCAAAACTAATTTAAACAAAATTAAATTTTAGCCCTTCGAGCTGCAAGTTTTGTTCACTTTTTTTATATATATATATATTTTGTTTTTGTTTTTAATTAAATTTTGTTTCTCTATTTTATTTTACTTTATTTTTTTTATTTTATTTTATTATTATTTTTATGCACTTTTGCTTTGTTGCAGCTGCGCTGACCACCAACAACCAGCTTTGTTTATAGACCAGTCCCAACTGAACTGAACTCTAGTGTTATTTAATTTATTTATTGCCTGCCATAGGTAGGGTGCCTCTGGCAGACCCTTGCTCAAACATTGCATGTCCTGTTCCGGCTTTGCGTAATGTGCAGTGCGCTCGTTGCTCACGTACAATGGCCTAATGGCGGTAGGGGGGAAGCGGAGCCGGGGCTACTACTTTGATGGACGACCAATTTGCGGAATTGGACAGCTATGGACATGTTAATAGCCCGAATGGAAAGCAGTACGTTTCCGTACTGAAGATTTGGCTGCACGCGCGCCCGGCCATACGTTTCGAGCTCAAGGATGCAGGATATGCACTGTCGCAAAGGAACGGAAAACAGCCTCTTTGCGGTTATGTTAACTGCCAAAAGCAGCTTTTGTGTCTAGCTATCAACCTCGAGCTAGATACGATACCTATATATATATATATATATATATATATATATATATATATACGATGCGATAGATGAGAATGGCATAAACCACACAAAACTGAAAGCCGACCAGCTGTAATTGTAAGCGAGCCTTGCGACCTGCCGCACGGCCCGCCGTTGCATGCTTCATTATGTTCGACTTGGACTTGGTCGCAAAAGTCAAGTAAAAGCCAGGCCAAGTTGCAGGACGGCAGCTGGCACGAGGCAAGTAGGCCATTTTGTGCATGTTCTTAGGACACACGGCTGAAAGTATTTTGACTTTCAACCGGTTGCTCCCGTGGGCAGGCACAGCAAGTGAAAGTCATGCAAAGACTCTTGACTCGGTCTCTCTCTTTCTCTCTCTCTCTCTCCCTCTCTCTTTTGCTTGTTGGCATTTACATGCTTGCATAAAGCTGAATATTTTATAATGCGCCACTGCAATCCACCTCTGTATACATTTGAAAGCCCGCTGTCGACTCGTTATCGTTGTGCCTGCTCAAAAATTGAATTGTAAATATTTAAGTAGCAGCGTTTTTATTTTATTCTTTGGCAGGCGTTGAGTGAACTTGAGGAACTTAGTGTAAATAACGGGGCATTCATTTAAGTGCCGTCAGAGCATTCAATTGTTGAAGTGAAATTGCTTGAGACCTGCTTCAGTATTAAAGAACAATATCTAGACGAGAGAGCTTAAGAGATTGAAGAGATAATGGGAAAGGAGAGGTAGTGAGAGAGAGAGATGAAGAGAGAGAGAGAGAGAGAGACAGAGAGAGAGAGTGAGAAAGACGCAAATAAATAAAGATAGGAGAGAGAGGCAGAGATAGAAGTTGAGAAAGAGGGTGAAGAAAATACCAGGCGATAGCAAAAGAGAGAAAGATAGAGGGAGACAGTAATTGAGAGGGAGAGAGAGAGGGATGGAGACTTAATATCTGATATATATATATAGAGAGAGATATATATGCAAAGCGAGCTGTCACTCTCTACTGTCTCTAAGTGAAAGAGACACAGTAAGAGAGAGAGAGAGAGACAGAGATTGATGTAGATATACAGAGAAGCACTGAGAGAAAGAGTGACAGACAGAGAGGAGAGAGAGAATGACACTGAAATAAGGAAAGAAATAGAGAAATAGAAATAGAAAGAGAGAGAGAGAGAGAGAGAGAGATGGCAGATAACCCTACAATTGGTAGATAAAGATCATATGAAGTTACAGAAACGAGGGAAAGAAACTAAATATTGCAAAGATAAACTCAAAAAAAGAGAGAGAGAGAGAGACAGAGAGTCAAAAAAATGTCCCACTGAGTCACTTTTACTATATTAAACATTGAATATAAACATAAATATTAAATGTTCAACAGCTTGCTTATCAAACTATAATTAATTTAATAAAACAAATTAAAATTTAATTTATTTAATTTCAATAAAAACGCGCTCATTAAAACAGACAACTTTTTGTAAGCCGTAAAAAAGGTGGGGCAAATGTAAATAACAACACACTGTCTGCAGGTCCATTGCATTAAGGATAACGAGCAAAAAGTGCGCGTGCAATTAGAATAAATTACTTTAATTAGTTGTTTGCGTTGTGGCCACATTCACCTGACTAGCCTCGCTGCCAGCCAGTCGGCTACGTTAAGCCAGCACCTGAGCCACCTGCAGTTCGTTTCGTTTTTCATTTTCATTTTCATTTCTCTGCTGAATGCATTTGCCAATAAACTGCGCAGTCTTTATTGGCAAAGTCGCATTGGATATTGCGCTGTCCAGTGTTGACCTCTGCTCGCCATGGCAACAAGTTGCACGTTAACTGACGACGGCTCAGCCGATACAGAGCTGCAGGGGTATGGCTGTGACTGTGCGGCTCTGTGTAATATACGTCAGTCTAGGAGTAATTACGTATACGCCCTGTTGCACCGAGGCGCCACTTGTGCCCATTTTGGTGCTCAACAACGACGCCTTTTGTGCGTCAAATTAACAACTTCCGCATGAGGCCACATGCCACTTGCACCCAAATGCGTCATTCTCTATGCCTCTGCTCCCATTGTGTTCCGACGGAGACAGATTCAGACGGCGCAGACAGAGAGGACGGACGGACGGAGGCAGCAGACATAGATAGTGGCGCAGGCCACTCTGGCCATATTGTCAACGCTTGGCCAGCTGCCAGCTGAAGACGTTGACTAACACTGGCAGAGCCTATTATTGCGCTTTAATGGCAGCTAAAATGGCAGCAGCTTAGCAAACTGAACTCAACTCGACTCGGTTGGGCTCGACTCGACTGCAGACCTCCGAAATGGGACATTAATTAATAAGGGCTCTTAAGTTGGCATTTAAAGCAAGCCGCGCATTAATCAAAGCGAAATGTTTGCTGCAGAAAAGTTGAGGAAGAAGCAGAAAGAGAGAGAGACAGAGAGAGAGAGGGAGCAAAGAGCATATCTTAGAATATTTTTATATTATTTTACCATTTTAATGCCATTCGCATGCCTTTTGCATTGAGCAGCAATTGCTTCAATGATTTCTTCGCTAAGCATCGACTAGCACCCATTTTCCAACACTTGAAAATTCTTACAAATTTCGCTTATATCTAAATCCCAAATTGCAACTTTCAAGCAGCCAAAAGTTGTGAACAATTTGTGTGCCTGAAGCCTGCTTCAAATTTAAAGCATTTGCCAACCGAAAAGCATTGAGCAGAAAGTGTCTAAGGTAACGACTAGAAGATATTCCTTAAAAGAGGATATATGTATTTATATATATAATATAGTATGTACAATAACACGACAAAAAATGTTTTAAAAATATTTATTAAATTATTTAAAATACTTTCAAATCTATTAAGCTTAGCCAACAAAAATATTATTAAAATTTATAAAAAAAATATATATATTTTCTTGACTAATTTCAAAGAGCTTTCAATTCCAGAAAAGACTTTATATACAATCAAATCTTTGCCCTTTAGAAGCAACAAAATTTGACTGCTGCTGGCATTATTCCCAGCAAGAATTGTTTCCCATTACCAAAACACTTTGCATATATTATTTTGTCACTTATTCCAGTCGACTTTATATCAAATATTTATTGCTGGGTATTAGGCAAAATCAAATATTATAAAATATTCGAATCTAAGCATGACATAAAAGATAAAAAATGGCTGTCGTTTATCTTGAAAATTCATAAGCGACTGCCGAGCCGGGCCAGATATTTTTGCTGGCACATCTCAAGAGAGTGGGGAGAGGGAGGGAGAGAGGGAGGGCAGGAAAGCAAAGCGGAAGACTAAGTGAAAAAGCCGACGAAAAGTTTTGCAGCTAAATGCAAGCGGGTATATAGTATTATACAGTGTGTGCTTGATTGTTTTTTTTTTTCTTCAGCTGGTCGTATTTGAGGCTTAGCCGCTTTTCTTAAGTTTTGCCAAGGCTCTGCCCCCCTTGAGTCAGTCGGTGCATTGAACTAGGCGCTGTGGCTGTGCCATCTTGGCTGTTCCTTGCTGGCTTGGTTCCTCGATTGGTTGGCAGCCAGCGCCACGGGCCGAGCCTTGGCTGCGCTTTGTGTTTGTCTTTGCGGCCGCAGTTGACAGAGTAAAGAAAAGAGAGCAGTGGGACGGGAGAGGGGCCCAGCGGGTCATTAAAGTGGAACGTGGACCGAGGACCGAGGACCGTCTCGCAATTTTAATTTCTTTTATTTTGGCCATCTGCTTATTGGGCTGCGTTCTTTCTGTTTAGCCTGCAATTTATTTGTTTTACTTTTGGTTTCATTGCGTTCGGACGAGAGAAACTATCAGCTGCCAACTGCCAGCTGCCAGCTGCTAAGATCCAAACTTAATGCTAAATTAGAGACCTAAATAGTCGAACGGCTCGTCATTTGGGGCATCAGACTGAGGTCAGGGCGAGGCCAAAGGGACAGGCTTTAATTAACTAATGATGAAAAATGCTCGGACGTTGTTCTCTCTGCATTGTCAGCTTCATGATGCCCTAGCTACAGATGGGGCGATGGGGTAGATTGCTGAAGTGGGGGAGAGGGCGAAAAAATATGTAATGATGAGTGACAGAGAAACAAAAAGAGAAAGGCAAATGAGACAGTGATTGACAGCAAAAAGGTGTGATCAAAAGAGAAAGAGAGAGCAGGGAGGGAAAGAAAACTGACAGAAAGAGAGAGAGAGATAGAGAGAGAGAGAGAGAGGGAGATATTGAGAATGACAGAGAAAAAAGACAAACAAGAATGTGTAGAGTAATGAGCGTGAGAGTCTTTCTAGAGAGAGAGAGAGAGGCAGAGAGAGAGAGAGAGAGGGAGAGTATGAGTGACTATCATACAGAAGGTAATAGAATGATAAATGGAAAGAGAGAAAGAAAGAGGGAACGAAAAAGAGAGAGATGGAAAGAAAGAGATATGGAGAAAGCAAACCGCTAGAGAGTGTTCCTAGAGAGAAGCAAGAATGACAGAGTGAAAAGTGAGAATCAGAGAAGCATGAGTGAGAGAGAGAGAGGCAGAGAAAAGCGATAAATAGAGAAGTTCTATAGATAGTTGTTGTGAAGGAGGAAAGAGAAGAAATATAGAGAGAGACAGAGACAGAGACAGACTGAAAGCTGAAGAAGGGCAGTAAGAGAGATGAAATCAAATAAATTCATATATATATTTATACCCCCACGATCTATAGGGTATTTGCCAGCCTTGCTTGACTCGAATGCCTCGAGTCTCAGCCTCGCTGTTATTTGCAGGTCGCACTGGTCATTAAAGTCGAGTGCAGATGATGGTTTATGTGCTCTGTTATTACGAGCAACTGGACAGCGTCAAATGAAGATGTCGCCTGTCCGCCTCTCTGTGTGTGTGTGGACAAACTTATCAAGATATAGTCATCGTTACGGCCTTAGGCAGGCGAAGATACAGACAGTGAGAGTGAGAGCGAGACAGGGAGACAGGCTCTTGCCCAGCTGAAACAAATATCAAGTATACGCCTCAGAGCACAGTTAAGCAAGCAAACTCTCTGCGCTCGCTCGGCCACAAGACGCAACTTTATGGTTGCAAAGCACTTAGCAAATGTTAGCCTAATGTGTTGTGCACACACACACACACACGCACACACTCACACTTTATGCTAGAGAACATGATTTAGTTATGTAAATGCACTTTGCAACTTGGATTTTGGCTAAACTAATTCAATTGCAAATCAAAAATGAAATAGAAAATCAAACGCATAGAATATTTATATACTTACGCTCGGCGAATACATAGACACATACCTATGTATTCATTGTGTAATTTACGAAATGAAATGCAAAATATTTAAAGTATTTAAATTGAAATCAGTTTTTAGGACTCACCAAGTCTACGTACTACAGATGAGCGAGAGAGTTGTGAGAGAGAAGCGGTTGGTTAGTTGGTTTTTGGTTGGTTGTTTATTTATTTAGATTTTAGTTGGTTTTTTTTTTTTTTTGGTTGATGATGCGTTTTTGTTATTTGTTTGTTATGCAAATTTGTACAGAGAGCGGTTTTCCAAATTCGGCGAATTTGTTGGGCAAGCAACATGAAATGTTTACGTTTGAAGTTAGTTGAGATTATTTAGTAATTTATATGTATATATATATGTATCTAAATCTATATAAATGTAATGCAATATTATAAATACTAGAACTAATTCGCTAACCAGCATGCAGGCGCTGCATGCGAGGCTTGTGTGTGTGTGTGTGAAGGGGGGTCAGGGATTGAGGGGGATGTATGTGTGCAATACTGCTAAGCGAAATGTGAAATGCTATTTATTTGCCGACTGCTGCGACTGCGGGATTAAACTATGTCAACTGCAAAGCCAGTAGGTCAGGGATAGTTAAATACTCCCATGCAAAGAAACCAAAATGCACCGCAGCTCAGCAGCCGCAGCAGCAGCAGCGGCAGAAGCAGTTACCTTTTCTATACATATATGTTGGCTCTTTGGGGGGGTGTTGTTTTCTTTTTTGGTGAGGTTGGCTGTTTTTTCGCGGGGTTCGGGTGCTCTACACACAACATACACATGTCTATACATACATATATATATTTATATATATATATATATGTATATATAGAGAGGAAGAGAGAGAACTGACACACTTACTTTTCATGATGCGATTTCGGTATTCATCGTCGCGCTGCATGGTTACGCTGCCGCCACCGTTGGAGACCATCGAGCTCACTTGTTCCATGGGCACAATATCCTGCAAGAGAGATCGCAAGGAAACATATATGTGAGTTGGCAGTTAAGATATAATAGTTAGATAGTTGACTTGGGTTGTGCCTCAGTAGTTGCTCTATAGAATTTTCATAAAACTGACGCGACTCCAACATGTTTTCTTTATCATAGCTGATAAAGCATAGCCATAGCGTTTTGCAATAGGGTACTCATTGATATACTCAGATTTTGTGGCATGAATACCTAAATATATATATATATATATTTGTATATTTATAATATATATAACTAAATATATTTCCATTTTCTCATAGATATCTAATCTATATTTCTTCATCAACCCTTCCTCCACTCAACCCTTCCTCCACTCCACACTCAAAACAAATCTACCCGCTTCCAAACCCTCCACTGGGTATAATAATAACTACTGTGAAATATCTTACACCGAAAACATATATGAGTTTTCATTTGAAAAACTTTTGGCAGCACTGCAAAAATTTGTCAGAGCTGAAACTACGAAGCTCGTTACGTTCGTCCGCTGCCAGTTGCAAGTTGGGAAAACTTAATTAGCAGCGTGTACGGCAGCCAAATTGCATTTATCCAGAGAACATGGACACACCTCATGCGGTCGATTGCGGATGGCGGATGGCATGTCAGACGGTCTCCATATTCCATATATTTTATGGCTGCTCTTTTTGTTCTAAATACCCTAGCTGGCAGGGGCATGTTAACTTGCTGAAGTGCCATGCGTCTGAGTATTTACGGATAGTATAAAAAGCTAATAAACTTAGTTGCAGCTATGTATGTAGGGCCTGTGTATTGTATGTAGGGCCTATGGCTCATGCCCTGATGTATGCTAAAGAAACTTTAATTTTTTTTTGTGAAATTAAAAAGTTTTGAAGGGTTCTCTACTGCCTAAAGCTCGCCAAAAATATACCAATATATTATTTAAAAATTTCTAAAATATTGTATCACAACTACATTTCAAATTTGAAGAAAATATATACTTTTTGAAACATTCACAATAAGCAGATACTTCTGAAGCAAACTCTATAGCTTCAGAGTTTCAGCTTATTTAAGATATACATATTTTGAATTTTATTTTGTTTTTTTCTGATATAAAAATAATTATTATTTATTATTTATAGCCACTCTATAATCATGATAGAGCACTAAAAGACAACTATGTTTAATGATTAAATCAAATTGTATATAGTTCTATGATAGGCTTCATAAGCCTCCTTTAAGAGCCCTTCACTTTCACATAGCCTTCACATAGCCACAATTGACACATATCTGAAAGGCCATTCACTAAATCCTGACAATGCATCTGCTCAGCTGCATCACAAAAGGATATTTAATCTTCGGTAAAGATTTGCTTTGGTTTTTGTTTTTCTTCTTTGATTGTTCGCTTTATGAATCCACTTGTTCGGCCCACACGTTCGCACAGAGCGCTTCATGCTGTTCGTTGCGGTTGTTTCGCCCAAAAAATATGAAGTAGATAAATTGTTTTTTTTTTTTTTGTTCCCTTTGCACTTTTCATATTGTGCCAACAAAAGCATTTGCAGTATGCGGTTTTTAAATGCTGCCACCGCCGCACCCCAGCCACCCCCTTAGCCTAGTTTTTGGCTTCGGCTTTACCGTGCCTGCAGCAGCGTACAAATCAGCAGCAGCAGCAGCTGCTGCGTTTACCCGTCGAGCTGTGATATTTTTCAATGTTTATTGTTTGCATTCAGTTGCCACATTTTCGCCCTCAACTTCCCATTGCCCCACTCGCCCCCTTCACTCACTCTCTCGCATCCTTTTGGCCCCAGCTCGTTGAGTAAAATGGATTATTTTCTGTGCGCTCGTCGACATTTATTAATGAAATTTGCAGTGAGCCGAGTTGGCCATTGTCCTGCAGGATTAGTTCTGTAATAAACGCATTTGGCCCAGCTGAACCAATGTGGGAATTAGCTGATAAAATGTTTTGTGCGAAGACTGGCGAGCAAAGCTCAACTCTAAACAGGCCAAACAGCCCATCATATGGAATGTGAATTAAAGCTGTTGCTGTGGCTGTTGGTTTAGCTAACTGTATTTTGTGGCAAATGATTGATTCTCTGCAGATAAACTGTTGATAATTCATGAGTTTGCAGTTCACGCTCGGTGGTCTCTCGTTTCATTGAACATTAAACAGTGGTAGTAGTGGTAGTAGAGAGAGAGAGAGAGAGAGAGTGAGAGAGAAAGACTTTTTAGAACTTTGGATGACTCTAGCTCGGTTATTTTTTGGCCGATTTCAGAGCTTTATGCCATTTTCGATTCGTATGACTTTCGACTATCGATCTGTAGTTGCGTTCTTAAAATTTTGCCATTTTTAACAAAAATGTGATGATTACCCCTTATCATTTTGTCAAAATCGGGTCAAGACGAAAAAATTGACTATTTTTCAATTTTAACTGGCCAAAACTCGGTTGTTTTTCATCCGATTCTTGTATGGCGTACCTTTTTGGAAACGTATTCAATCCTAGTTTAAATTTGTATTCTCAGATTTTCTTTGTTTTTGGGAACTTTTCAAAACATTGAGCTGAGTCTGAAAAAATACCTCTCGAGATTTGCATGACTCTATCTCGAGTATTTTTTGTCCGATTTCAAAGTTTCATACCATTTTTGACTCGTACGACTATCGACTATCGATTGACATTCAAAAGTGAAAGTATTGAAATTTTGACATTTTTGACAAAAATGTGATGTTACCCCTTATCATTTTTGCCAAAATCGGGTCGGGTCGAAAAAAATGGGAAAAATCGACTATTTTTTAACTTTGACTGCTCACAACTTGGGTATTTTTTGTCCGATTTGTGAATGACATACCTTATTGGAAGCGTATTTAATTCCAGTTTTGATCTGTGTTCACAGATTTTCTTTGGCTGTGGGAACTTTTTAAAATATTTGGCAGAGTCTGGGAAAATACCTCTCGAGCTTTGCATGACTCTATCTCGAGTATTTTTTGTCCGATTTGAAAGTTTCATACCATTTTTGACTCGTACGACTATCGACTATCGATTGACATTCAAAAGTGAAAATATTGAAATTTTGACATTTTTGACAAAAATGTGAGGTTACCCCTTATCATTTTTGCAAAAATCGAGTCGAGCTGTAAAAATTGTCTGATTTTCAACTTTGACTGACCACAACTTGGCCATTTTTTGTTCGATTTTTGTGTGGCATACCTTTTCGGAAGCGTATTTAAGCAGAGTATTGATCTGTATTCAAACATTTTTCTATGGCTTGAGAACTTTTCAAAATGCTGACTCGAAACCGAAAAAATACCTTTCGAACTTTGCGGGGCTCTAATTTGGGTATTTTTTGCTCGATTTCAGAGTTTTGTGCCATTTTTTCGTGTTAAGCACGACTATCGATCGACATTCAAAAATTGAAAAGTTGAAATTTTGCCATTTCTGTAAAAAATTATACTTTTTATTAAAATCGGGTTAAGCTGAAAAAATCGACATTAACTGACCACAACTTGGGTATTTTTTATTCGCTTTATGAATGACATACCTTTTCGGTAGTAGTAGATACTTAATACGTATACGTAATCTTGCCTTGAACGAAGTTCATTTGACGTAGTGAAAGTCAATAAAAGAGAATTTATCGATTCGCTGTAAACTTAAATTTGCTAATTGAAATTCAATCTGTAGCAATCCATCAACGAGCGATTCACTTTAAAAATATGAAAACAAATAAGATTTGACTGATGTGATTGGGAGATGGAAGATGGAGAGAGCTAAACCAAAGCAAACCTTCAACTACAGCTATTCCCGTATAATAAAACCATTCCCCATCTATAATATATATCTCTGTTGCTAGTACACATAATCAACTATGCGAAACACTCTCAATTTTCACTCTATTTGCTTTTGTTGGCCCGCATTCATTCATGAATCATTTTCGTTCGTTGTCTCCATAATGAAGCAATAAAATTGCAAATTTCTATAAATTTTGCAATTCAATGGGGCAAGCTGCAAATGCCGAAAGGCAGAGCAAATGGCATAAATAAATGCAAAACATGCAGACAGTAAATAGCCAAATGCTCTTTGGCCATAAATCAAAGGCCAACAATGCGCAGCAGCAGCGCGGCGCAGCACAAATCGAATGATTTATTTTTTATTTCTTTTTTTTTTTTGCTTTTTCTTTCTGTCTGGGCAGTGGGCTATCGCCTTCATCTTTCAGCTGGAACACGCCGAATTGACAATAACTTTCAGTTTAATCTGTCGCAGTGTGGCGCGTGGCGTGAGGCGATGCGGGCTGTCAAAATGAGCATCACGTATACGCCATGTAAAATGCGCAATTCAATTTTGATCTAAACACGCATTATGCATACACAGGAGAGAGAGAGAGAGAGAGAGAGAGTGAGAGAAAGGGAGAGTGTAAGTAGAAACAGCAGCAATTTAAGAGCCCTGCCACGCCCCTGCTCGCCTGCCATATTAACGACTTTTGCATATTGAAAATGTTTTTGCCTCTACAGAATGTGACAAAGTTCTCAACGACCATTTGCCTGCCACGGTGCCACGCCGAGCTGTCAAAGTTTCTGGCTGCATGCCAACTGCCATGAAGTACTCTCACTCTATATATGTATATGTATACATATATATGTATGTGTGTGAGTGAGTGTGTGTGTGTGTGTCTAGCATACAGGTAGCTGTGGACGTGGCTTCAATTAAAATGTCCACACAAATTGCTTTTTTGTTTGCATATAAATATCGGAGCAGCACTGCCAACAAATCTATGCCTCTGCCACCTGTAATACTGATGATGATGATGCCAATGGCGATAATGATGATGATGATGTGGCTGATGTTCAATAAATTCGGGAATTTATGTGGCCGAAACAGCTAAACTTGAGCTGAATTTCTGGCGCGACATTTGAATATAATATATATATATATATATATATATATATATATATATATATATATATATATATATATATATATATATATATATATATATATAGTCCACACATATATAAGAAATAAATTAAATAATAATTTTTTTTTTCAATAATAAAAAATAATGCAAAATATGCAAAAAATATATAAAAAAATTGTTTAATAATTTATTTATGCAGAATATTAGTATAAATAAATTATTTAAATATTTTTGTGCATATTTTTCTTTATAAAAAATTATTTAAGGTTTGCGTTCCTCATTTTCTGTATAAATAAATTACAAAAATATATTTTTTCTAATATTACAGACTATAACTATAAGCTCTCTGCTTCTCACTTAGTCAGCCTAGTACAAGAAAAAATTCTTAAATAATTTATTTGTTATATGTTTGTAGACTCAATACGCAATTATAGCCTCACAGTTTACAAGCCCAATAGGCAAATTTACATACCAGTGTTACTTTTTACTAATTATATATATGCCTGCACTAAGTCTAAGCGGGCATATTAGCTTTTAGTGTTAGCAGACTGCTTAGCCACAAGAACTTAAGCTCCTGGGGCTATAAGCACTAGCCCAACATCTATTAAATTCAAATTATCTCTCCCCAACCACTTTAATAATCAATAATATATATTAAGTATGCATAAAATTTCGCTCAGTGCATTAGCACTTGTTAGCCCAGTGCTGAGCTCGGCCATATGTCCAGTTTAACTTTATGAAGTGAGTTGGAAAAATGTTTTAAAGTTTAGCTTTTTTGGGGAGGCCTTTGGAATAACATCGCTGCTATTGTTCTTTGTCATTGCGTTGGGTTGGGGCCAGCTACTTTGTAATGTAAATTAACGGTTAAATTGTTGCGACTGTGGCGACCGCAACGAGCGCAGCTGACAAGGCGCACAAAAGGGAAGGGGAGGCAAGGCAAGGCGTGGAGTAGGGGCAGGATGTTGGGCTGTCAGTTGCCGCATACAGCTGTAAGTTAAACAATGGCTCACACGGCGCACACAAACACACACACACACACACAAAAACATATATACATATCTGTATTTATAGTTTTGTATATGTATGTGTATGTATATATATACGCACACATTGTGCCTGGATTAGTGCGAGTGAAAGTTTATAGCTTGTTGTATTGAATAATTAACTTTTATTGATCGCGATTGCGCACACACACAAGCAACGCTCGCCCACACACACACACAGCCAACACACACCCACACACACACACAGCTAGTAGATGCCCTCGCAAGTTTATTAGTTTACAGGCATTGTTTGCTCGCCAGTTAGTGGGGCATAAAAGGCTTGTGAATGGCCATTGTTAAAAAAGCATTGCCTGATTAAGTATATACACACACACACACCCATATATATGTATATATATATGGGGTATAGTGTATGTATCTTGTTGATTTAGTTGTCCGTGGCTAATAAAGTTAACGTGCGCGCTAAACTGCTGGCCCTGACTCGCTGTAGTTTTAGGCCCTCTCTGCTGACCCGGGTCGCAAGTGCGCTAATTAGCTTTTAAGCTGTCGCTGTTGTCTTAACTCTCAGCGGCTTTCGCCTTTGGCATAGTTTACGTTGTCTCTCTTAATATATCTCTGATACGCTTAGACAGATTGTTAGATAGGGCTCTGTGTATGTATGTGTGTGTGTGAAATACTTTGGGGACTGTGTCCTCAGGGCGCCCAATGCTAATATTCAATTGAGTTTAATTAGCTTTTGATTGGTTTGCGAAGCGTTTAACTGGGATCGATAAGTGCTGAAGTGCTTGCGTGTATTTAATATATGTAAGTAAAATTATGAATAAATAATTATAAAATTAATAAATGAAAAAATGGTAAATAAAGAAAAGCATAGAAAAAATATAAATATTTAAATATATAAAAAATAAAATAAAATGTAAATAAATAAATATATAAATATATAAATAAATGCAAAATGTTAAAAAAAGTATGTAAATAAATAATAAATAAAAAAAAATAAGAAATAAATAAATTAATAAATATGTACAAAATTATAAAAATACATTAGAAAAAATAAGTAAAACAAAATATAATAAGATGCTTTTCTTAAAGAATGAAAAATTATCCAAATTTAGTTTCTCATGAAAATAGTACAAAAATAAATAATTATGTAGTAGCTGAGGCTAAGGTTAAAGTTGAGGAAGCTGGTGAGACTGAGGCTCAGACTGAGGCTGAGATTGTGGCCGAGGCTGAGATTGAAGCTGAGGTTCAGGAGGATATAATTCAGGCTGAGGATATAATTCAGCTTGAGGCTGAGATTGAGGCTGAGGCTGGAATTGAAGTGGAGGCTAAACTCAAAGCTGAAGCTGAGACTGAGCCTAAGTTAGGCCCTATTTGGCTTATGCTACGTCACGAGCCAATAGCAGTCATAAGCTTTTGCCTGGGTATATAGAAACATAAGCTTAAGCAGCACACAAAAATATATCAAACAGTGAACAATAAAAATTCCAAAAATGCCACTTTAGTTCCCACAACAATTGCTCAGCAAATACAAACCGAACTTAAAGTGCTGTGCAAATTAGTTTTCCAAGCTGCAGGCAGACTCTGCTGAAGCAGCTTAAACGTAGACGAAAGCTTCAGCTGTTGGCTGCTGCCTGCTGCTGGCTGATCCGAAACCAGCTCAACAAATGCTGCCAAATATTTGACTAAAACTCGCATTAAAAACTCTGGGCGCAAGCCGTAAAGCAAACGCTGCCGTTGCAAACTGATTAAATATCCGGCCTACATTCGCGTAATGTGAATTCTTGTTGTTGCAGGGAAATGTAATTTGAAGAACAAAACAAACAGTGGCAGCTCGAGCTTAAGGACGACACAGGATGTCGAGCAGGTGGCTGTGCGAAACAAAAGGCGCTCCACTTTAGCTATTTGCCATTTGCCGCAGCTGCACAGCGGGATATGCGTGCCAGGACTATTGTGCCCGGCATATGCTGGCAAGCTGGAGGTGGAGCTACGGCGACGGCACTTACCTCGTAGCGTGTGTCGATTTCGGGCAACTTCTCTAGAAACTCTTCAACCATCTTTTGAGCATTGAAACTTGCTGTCTTGATTAATTCGCAATTAAAGCTGAAACACCTGTTGTTGTTGTTGTTGTTGTAGTTGCTATTGCTATTGTCCTTGATCAGAAATTCGTGGGTTTCGCTTTGCACTCTCAGTTATTGTTTGGATTGTCTTTGCCACTTCGTTGTATTTATTTTTTTGCTTTTTTGGTCACTTGGCAGTTGGCACTTGATTTTAGGCGCTATTTTTAGCCCACACACACATTGGCACTGAGAGCTGTGGGGAGAGCTGTGAGGATTGCGTCTTATAAACAAGCCAGTTTCGTTTCGTTCGTTTCGTTTCGTCCTTTGTGTGTGCGAGAGATGTTGTTGATGATGATGATGGCAACCAAACGCTGCCCGTTCACCGTTCAGCACTAACAACAAACTGCAGAAAAACAAAACATTTTATAGCCAGGCCGAGGCAGCGGCAGCCGCACGAAGCGACCAGCCGCCCGAGCATCAGCCTGTACTAAAAAAGCAACAACAACAACAACAACAGCAACAGCGGGACAAAGATGACAAAATTGAGCAAGAACTGGCCAAACAGAAGTTCGACAGCTGCCGAGCGACGAGCGCAGAGCAGCAGCAGCCGAGATAAGAGAAGCGGCAGCGGCTACACAAATTTTTGTAGCATACTTCTCAGCGCCGGCGCGGTTTACGCAGGGGCAACGACTCCTGCGCTGCTGCTGCTGATGCTGCGGCTGCTGCGAGTGCTGCTGGAATGTGTATAAGGCATTCGAACTTCACAACTTGACACACATTTAAAGTTTCAATAGCGAGCTTTTCGCACAAACAGCATCCACCGAGCAGAGTTCTGTTACGTGTGGAACCCAACTGAAGTCTGTGTGTTGCTCGCCTCCACTTGTAAATAATTTGCAGCTAACGAAGGCGGCGACAACACTTCAAGCTGCTGCGCCACTCGTCTTGCTTTGTTTAAGCCCGAGCTAAAATAAATACGCAGCAGCAGCAGCAGCAGGAGAACAAAAAAGTAGAATTTCTCAATTGGCTTACCGAACCCATTCTGTAACTAGTCCAGAGCGCAAGCAAACAATTCAACAAGCTTTGTCCTGTTTCTGATGTCCACACGCGCTGACCAGCGAGCGCACACTGAGCCGCACATCGAACATGCAACAATTTGTGGCAAATAGACACAGCGCCTGTTGTCATTAGCGCTGTGAAAAGGCCAAAGGACATCTGGTCACCCCCTCCACGTGTCAAAGTCAAATATGGAAAAAGGAATTGAATAAACGAACCTTTAGCGCATGCACTCCAAATCGTGTGCTTAAAATAAATATATACATGTGGCCAATGTCAAAGTTCCGCTGTGTTTGCTTAACGTAGCGCAGGGAAAACAGATAAGCTGATATTTTTCGCATGTCCTTGGCTGCAGCTGTTTCGGTTTCAAGTGCTGCTTTACTAATTCACGAGCTTTGCAATTTGTGGGCATTTTTTGTGCACACTGCAATCAGCATTAACTTTTTAATTGCGGTTCAATTTGTTTTTTCTTTTTTAGAAAATTTAATGTACTAAATTTTCAAATATGCCGCTTAAAGTAGCCATGCGGCAGCTGAACGCTATGAAACTCAACTCAACAGGCAATTGCACTGCTTTGTATCAGCTCACAAGCAGATTTCAATGTAAAAGCTGGGCAACTCAATTGCTTTATGCTCTCTAATAGGAGCGTAACTTTTGTTTCCCTTTACACTGCTCGAGATAAGCGGCAGACAGCTAAATGCTACGACACTCAGTTCAGCATTTTTGAACTGCTTTTCGCACTGCATGCACTGTCGTACATGCCAAGCAGTTCCATTTCCGTTGAGCTCAAGAAATGTTCTCGTTTACATTGTACAATTTGTAAGTTTTGTTTCTTTATTTTATATGCAATTTGTTTTTTCCTTTTTGTATATACACATGTCTGTATATATGTGTGTGTGTATGTATGTATATAATTTCTGACAAACTTGAACATTTAGTTAATTTCATTTAGACATTTATAAATTTCATTTGTTACAAATTTTTCATATTTTATTTTCTATTCATTTCTCATTTTCTTTCGTTCTCATTTTGATATTTGTGTTAACGTTCCTGGCTTAAATGTTCCCTCTTTTAACTCACTTTTTGCATTTGTATTTCGTTTTGTTCTATTCAATTGATTAATAAAAATTAGATAGTTTTACTTTTGCTATAGACGAATACAAAAAATACATTATTGGTAAATTTCCATTTGATTTACTAAGTACGCTCAACAGATTTCACATGCCATTATATATATATGTACATATATGTGTATATATATTATTTTAATTATCAATATACAAAATAAATTAAACAATTTTATTTAGATCAGACTAAACACTTTTCTGTTTTGTCATGTTTTTGCAATGGTTTCTCATTTATATTCGGATTAAAAGTTTTCTTTTTCTGTTTTGCTGTTGCTCTTGTTCTTGTTTTTTGCTATATATATATATTTCTTAAGATTTGTGCATATGCGAATGTTTGTATGTATGTGTGTGTGTGTGTTTTGTTTGTATTTATCACCCAGAGAGGCTTTTACTTTATATATGACTTATCGTTATGCTTCAGTTATATATGCTATCAAATATGATATATACGAATGATTGTAGGCAGGTGGTTGGTGGTTCACTTGACTTGCAATGTTTATCAATTTCTTCTCATCCTTCGGCTCCTCCTCCATCAACTATCCAATGCTAACTAAGTTAAATAACTAATAAACTAAACACTAGAGTCTAGATTAACAACTTAAGTAAATATGTATATATTTCTAGCGCGAGAGAGAGAGAGAGGGAGGGACGAACCCTGAATACAATGTAAAGAGAATTAAAAACAGCCAAAAGAAATTCTCAATATATATGTATATATATATTTAAAGCTAGCTCAGGCCCGTTTCTGGGCCGACATCTGCATCCAGCTGCACGTTCGTGTAGTTCTGCGCCACATGCAGTTGCCACAGGCTGTTCACCTGCTCCGGCGAGATGCTGTGCCACGTGAACAGAAACTCCAGCTGCCGCAAGTCGCTCTCGCCGCTCAGCAGGCGCTCGCAGTCCGTCTCGTAGAGCACGTACGGCTGCAGCGTGGTTATCGTTGTATTCGTGCGCTGCGCCAGGACACCGGTGATGTGGACATCGTCCACCCAGAAGTAGCTGCTGCGCTGCGCCGCCTGGTACAGCCGCTGCACCACATCCGGCGAATAGACGATCGCAAAGCCCGGACAGTACGGCGGATAATAATGGGCGGGATATTCACGAAAGCTGACGCGCCACTTCGACTGTTATGGTAAGAGAGAGAGAGAGACAGAGTTGAATACCAAAAGTTATCGCTAGATGGCGCTTATGTACTTACCCTATAGGAGCGCTTCACTCGCGACCGCAACACAGGCTTGCAGAAGAGCAGCTCGCGCGGCTGCTGCAGCAGCGAGCGCAGCGACAGCGTGCGATTCGAGTTCGAGTTCGACTGCTGCGACGGCAGCTGCTGCTCGTGGAGGAGCTTGTTCAGCTGCGGCGTGTTCACATAGACATCGTCGTCCACCTTGATGAGCAGCTGGGCGTGCGAGCAGTGGCTGTTGAACCACTTGAGCGCCATCACATGCTTGTAGGTCATGTTGCGGTAGGCGTCCTGGAAGTTGCCCTGCACCATGTCCCCGAACCGAGTGTTCTCCAGCTCCAGCGCGTGTTGCAGTTGTGGCTCCGTCGGCGGCACGGCGCCCAGCAGGAAGACGACACGCAGTGGAGCTGGCGTCGGCGTTGGCGCTGTCGTGCCGAGGCCGCCCCACGTCTGCCGTATGAGCAGACGCTTCTCGGCATTCCTGGGCGCCGTGTGGACCAGTATGAGAGCCAAGATGTGCGACTCGCAGGCGGGCTGCTCCATCAGGTAGCCAAAGTGGTGCAGATCGATCAGCTGGCTGGCATCCGAGGGCTGCTGCAACGGCTGGAATGATGTGGCCGCTGTGGGCGATGGGGCGGGCGTCGCCGCATTATCTAGACTAACTAGGCTAGGGCTATAATAATAATAATTAGAATAACTACTAAGGTTGCTACTAAGTGGCTGAGTGCGACTAGGGTCGTGTATTATTTGGTTTGGTTTACTGCCATTGGCACTCGATTGCAGTTGCTGCTGCTGCTGCTGCTGCTGCTGTTGCGGGGATGTTGCTGCTGCTGCGGCTGACGGCGGCGGCTCATCCGTGATTGTGCGCCAAATGAACAGAAAGCAGCAGAAGACGAGAATGCCCAAGTAACGTTTAGGCATGTTGTTGCTGCGGCTGTGGCTGTGGCCCGTGGCCCGATTAACTGCTGCTGCTGCTGCCATTATAGCGCGCCGCCGGAGCTGTCACTGCTTGCTGGTTGCACCTCGAACGGAAGCGTTTTCTGCGTGGCTTTGCCATTTAGTTGACCAATTGACGTGGCTAAAAAGAAAACGAAAAACGAAAGCAAACAAGAATGAATAACTAAGACAGCTGCAACTTAGAGTAGACTATCTCTTGGTTAAGCTGTTTTTGTATTAAACGATTATTACTTAAGCGCACCGCACCACATGCCATGTCCACTTTAGCCAGTCTATACTGTTATTATATTAATTTTTTGTTCTTGTCTCGCCATCAATCAGCGATTTATCTGCAATGCGCGCACACAGGTGCGAAGAATAAACAGTAATTTAATTGAGCACGCCATGACCTAAGCAGCAGCAAAAGCGAGTGGGAGAACTAACACCCACACACCCACAAACACACGTATGAGAGACAAGTTAATTTTGCTCTAACTGTGTTGGCAACTGGCGAAAGGACGCGCGCGAGCGAGCCGTTGGCCAACAGTTCGAGTCGAAGTTCAATTTAATGACCCACACCCTGTTATTGATAGCCGTGCACAGCAGTGCTGCGCGGCCTAGCTGTTTTATAGCCAGAGCTAAAAAGCTGGCAGAGGTAGATAGTGAAATGTGCTTTGCTATTGGGCTTACAAATATTACAAAATATTAAAAAAAAAAAAAAAAAATGCAGTGCAAATAAAACTAAAATATAAATATAATTAGAAATAAAAATAAAATAAAATAAAATACAATTAAAAATATTTTGATAAAAAAAAATATTTCAATAAAAAAAAAAATAATATAAAAATATTATATATTTTATTACAAAGCAAAAAAATGGGACAATAAAAAAGAATAAAATACAAATAAAATATTGTTATATAAATTAAATTCATAAAATATAAAAACGTAGCTTAAAATTGTTTTTGAGCTTAAATAATTTTTTGTTTAGGAATTTTTTGTTTAAGAATTTACAATTTTTTTCAGCTTGAAATGAATATCGCATGAATATTTCTTAAATAGAGAACAATTTTATTTATTTTAGATATTTCCTTACAAGAAACATAACTCTCAAACTGAATAAAAATGGGTTCAAAGCAAACAAAAATGGCAAATTTTCTCAGCAAAAAACTTTTTAAACAATAACAAAAATTACTTAACTGCCTCAAAGTAATTAAGCAATAAACGATTTCATTTCCTCTTCCAAAAAGTTGACCGTTAATCACTGCGTATTTTTAGCTTTCACTAATTTCGCTTGCTGATAAACGTAATCAGTAAGTATATTAAAGATATGTCAAAAATTCATGCGCTAACTTGGTCTATGTATGGGCGCGAGGGTAAGGTCAGCCTCTGACGTCGCTGCCATTCGATTATAGAGCGCCCGCATGCCTGCAATAATTAATTCACGGCCCGAAAAGACACCTGATGGATTCCAGCGATGACAGCGAATGCGGTCAAACGCACTTGAACGTCTGGCATGCTCCTCCGACCAATTGTCGCAACACAATCTGAGTGTGTTTATCTAGGGTATATACACTCATTATCAGCTCGATTCGCTGCGCCTATCGCAACAATGCGGGGCACTTATTTTTTTTTTATTTCGGTAGCTCGTGCTGCCAGTCGAAACTTGACGAGAGATAAGAGCGCAATAATCAATCAGCGAAAAACAGTTAACAGTTTGCAGCGAATAGAAACTTAAGATAGCTTAGCATTTCCGACTATATAAAGCAGTTAACTTCCCCTTGTGAATGTCCAATTAGACTCTAGCTAGAGCTTTCAATGTGTAATATATTCTTAATACCTTATATATTTAATATATGATATAAACAAATTATTTATTTATTTGTTTAATGCAATAGTAATCTGGATTTATTTTTTAAATATTTTTTAAATATATTTTTATATATTTTCTGTTTTAATTTAATTAAATATTTTTCTTTCAAAAAAATAAATTTTATATTTTTTTAAATGACAAAAAATAAATCAAATATTTTAAATTTTTTCTTAAACCATTTTTTTATTTTTTTTTAACATTTTTTTGTTTTATTCAGTAAATAAATTCCCAGAAAATCCCACATAAAAATTGCTATAAATAAAGCAAATAACTATGTTAAATGTATCTTTTTTTTGTGGAAGTGTGAAAAGAGAGTTGCTTCACAAAACAACAACATAGTAAAAGAAATATATTGTGTATTTAATCAATTTGCATATATTTATTAAGTGGAGCTTACTCCTAAGCTCAGATTGGTTTCTACGGACCTATTTTTGCCCTCAATTTCCGGCGGGCACTTTGAAATTTCAATATTTTATGCAAGTTTGGGAGGCACGTCTTCACGTGTTGCCGCAAAAGGCAGCTATGCGCTCTGGGCACAGACGGTCACGTAATTGCAACTTCACGCACACACACGCATGGACTAAGTGTAATTGAAATTTGCGGTGTCTGCATTCTTAAATAAGCAATTGCAATTTGCCACACATAAGACAGGGAGATATATATGTATATATATGTATACATATATGTATATATAATATATGATTTCATTTCATTTCATTGATTCATTATTGAGTACTTAAATGACTAACATATTGCCGAAGCCAAAAATAAGTTAAGCTCTTTACTAAAAGTACTTAAATATACGCTCACTTATGTGGCTATATAATCGGGACTATATATATAAGTGTGTGCTTCTGAGTGTGCGTGTATATGATCAATTTAATACATAATAAAATATATGAAATCAATTTATATATAAACACAGCAAACACTCGCGCAAGATCACCTTGCAGTTGAGCCTTTCTATGCAATTCTCATGCCTATCTCTACCTTTTTAACCCAACCTTTTCATATATATTTATATTATACATTATCTGAATATATGTAAATATCGATATATATTCAAGACCTATCAAATACGAATAGCGTAATGCTAAATGAAATCCATTGGATAATACTACAATAACGCGTGATCATCACGCTCCATGAGCTGTTGCTGCGCTGGGCCCTTTTTGGTGGCTGCCGCAGCGATAAGATAAATGTAAATCGATAAGCGATAAGATAAGCTATATGAAATGTTGAATCTATTGCTTAATTACAGAGAAGCAGTAAAGCTTTACCGCATCATTAGCTGGCTATTTGAGTTGGCCTCGCGCGAATTATTGAAAGTGTAGATCAATATCTATATTGACGTCGCTGTCGTCGTTATTACTTTTTTTTGTGGCTTTCCTTTTTTTTTTTTTTAAACCGTTACAAAGTTCATGGCAAAGGTTATTAAAGGAGCGAAAAACGAGCCACACTAAAGGTGGAGTGCCGCACTGACGGCAATAAAATTTTAACATTCATGTAAATGCGTTGAGCGATGAGGTTGGGGAGCCCGCCACATACCCGTCATATACCCACACGCAGACAAACAAGGGTTGCCCCGGCCGTCGAGTGCGACGGAGCATGGCATAGGGCGCCTAGACACGCAACGCAATTGCCACGCCCCACCCTGTGGCCAGGACACGAGAGCGGCCCGTACAAGCACCAACGGCAGCCAGCAGCAGCCCAACAACAAGCTGCATAGAAATTCACTTAAAGCATGACGTCAGCAGAGAGGCAGACGGAGGAGATAGAGAGGGAGGGAAAGGAGAACGGAGACAGCTAGTATCGCTAACTGCAACTAAAAATTGCAGTGGCAAAGACCAAAATACGCTTGCAGCATATATTATAAATAGTACAGTAGAGCTTGCCTGCGGTGAAAGCTGGAGTCGTGATGGCGACTGGCCGGATTAACCAATTCTTTGAACTAATGTGCATTAATAAGTAATGATATAAAAGAAAAATTAAAAAAAATATAAAATATATTTCAAAATAAAAAAAAAACATATAAAATATATTTCAAAAGAAGAAATGCTTTAAAATATATGCATATATATATATATATATATATTATATAAATAAATAAGTCTTTTTAATATAAATAAATACATCTATCTCTCTCTCTGAATCTAACTCTATCTCTTTCGATCTTTACCTATCCTTATCTTTACTTCTATCAATCTAGATATATCTAACTGCATCTGATTCTAGCTCTATCTCTACCTCAATCTGTATCCGCATTTATCTATATCTCTATCCCGATCACTACCAAAGAAATATGAAGACTAGCAGAGAGAAAGAGCGGGCAGCACACGAGACCTTCACATTTTGCTCGCTAATTACCAGCCAGTGCTGCTCTTGCTAAACTTATGGATTAAGTATATTCATTTCAAAACAATCTCTGCCAGCATATGGCCAATCGATTGGCCTTGTTTCTAAAGTTTGGCCAGCTCAAGTGTTGCTTAACTGCTGTCAGGCGCTGTAGGCGATGAATCACCAGGTCGCATTCCAATGCACATATACGAAACGCTTAGCTTGGCATGATAACAGCAGCAGAGTGAAAGAGAAGAGAAGGCGGAGACAGAGCCCAGGCCAGACAGAGGAGGCCTTCGGAGTCTCCCGGTAGACTAGACTGGAGAGTGCAGGGTATTTGGGCTGCCTGCCAGACGCCAGCCATTGGAATTTCCAACTTTTCATGTTTTCTTTCTGTCTTTTTTTTGCAAGTTTTTGCATTTTTGCAAAAAGGCAACAAAAAAGTGTTCGCTTGCTTGTTTTTGCTGTACTTTTTATTCAGCTTTCATTCAAGTCGAAGGTTAGATGATATCGCTGCAGTTTTTGGGGCCAACTTTGTTGTTGTTGTCGTCTATTGTTTATTGAGGCTTTGATTTGCAGCAGACACACAATGTAGGACCCACCGTTGGCTCTACACCCCGCTTTTTGGCTTTCACTCGACGCCGGCAGCAGGTTGGCTAAATAACTTGGCTGTTGTCCAAAAACGCTTTGAATGCCTGACAGCCTCTGCCACTTGGCTTGACTGGCAGGGTAAACAAATGTGCGAGCATTTTCATGTTATTTTTCTCAATAACATTTTCATATGATGTGCTGCTCAGGTGATTTAGCTCTATGTGTGTGTGTGTCTGTGTTTGCCAATGTAATTGTTATAAATTCTGGCTGGAAATGTGTTTAGCACCTCGCTGCCTAAAGGCCGCAGACAGACAGACGAGAGTTTTGTAGACATGTTTTTATCGGCATTTGGCTGGATATTGCCAGTGGAAGAGCTTCAATAAATATGGCAAACGAAAACAAGCGTAAGTAGGGGAACGCAATTTACATTTATGTCTATATCTATAGCTTAAATTGCATGATAAATTTTGCAAGTTTGCTATCTTATCGGTGTTGCCCCCAACTCCCAGCTATTGCAGTAGTAATTGAGTGAGGATAAGAGCTTGATTGAGCTGTTATAAGCATATTAATAAATGTTATCTAAGGCTGAGAAAGAGAGAGAGAGACAAAGAGAGAGAGAGAGAGAGAGAGAGAGAGAGAGAGAGAGAGAGAGAGAAAAAATAGAAAGAGAGGGAGACAGAGAGAGCTGGTACACAGCATAGTCCCAACTGTTGCTGAGTGAGAGAGAGAAGGAGAGATCGTTCCAAAAAATAATAAGCCCGCATAAAAGTGTCGTATTTATACTTTTCTATGAATTTTTGGTATTTTATTATCGAATCATTAGTTAGGTCACGTACACTTGCTTCTCCTTTCACTACAAGCTCTAAAATGGAGGAGTAGGCGGCTGCTGAGAGTTAGGCTCTGGCTGAGGCTGCGACTGCGACCGCGACTGCGGCGGACGTTGTGAGCGTCGTCCAAAAACGAAAGTTTGGCGCTCAAAGAGTGACATCGAGTCGGACGGAAATAGTGGATCTGACAGCGACTCTTGCTGCGATTGTGCGTCTGGCTGAGACAGAGTCTCAGATGAAGTCCGTGGCTCTGGTTCTAACTGAGACTGCGACTGTGTCTCTGGCTGTGCCTCTGGCTGTATCTCTGGCTCAGGCTCCACCTGAGGCTGTGTCTCTGGCCCTGGCACTGGCATTGCCACTTCCTCTTGGCCTAGCTGCCGTCGGAGCTGAACCCGAGGTCGAACTGGAGCTGTTGCTGTCGATGTCTGCCCATTTCGGCCAATGGACACATTCAAGCTGTGCGTGGCATTTGGATTAAGCGTGCGCGACGGTGCGTCGGGCAGATCGATGCGCATGCGTATGGTGGTGCCCAGCTCCACCTCCTGTTGACCCGGATTCTGTGAAAGCAATCGCAGCAGGACAGTCACATGTCCGCCCTGCACAAAGACGCGAGCCGGACGCGTAAGCGCCTCCGTTTGCTGGCCGCTCGAACGCTGCCGCGCGCCCAGACGACGTCGTCGATAGATTTGATGAGCACTGCTACGCAGCACCTCGATATGGGGACGGCCGTATTCGGGTCCAAGGCGTCGACGAACGCCCGGACGGCGCTCCTCGATGACACGCGCGGTGGGCATGCGTAGATCATCCAGCTCTACGGGATCAATGGTCGATGAGCCAGAAGACATGTTCTCTTTGTTGTCGTCTTGTTGTGTGAAAATTGTTTTATTTTTGACTGTTGCTTATACGAAATCGGGTTTTTGTTTCTCAGTTGTATGTGTTCAGCTCGAGTTTTCAGTTCATCTGAATTAAGGGAGTAACGGGAGTTGGCAGGGGCGGTGAGAAAGGGTGAAGCTTGCCTCAAGGTTTGCCCAGTTACAGGAAGTTATAAGGTAATAGAGCAGAGTCTACCCAAAGCTCTTACTATCAAGAAAAAACTAAAATAAAATTCAATTTTCCGCTTTTTATACTTATTCACATATGTGAAACGGGTATATTGGGTACTGAGTATATACAAATTTTTTAACATTCGTATTTTATCGTTCGTATCTGGAACTTGAAAAAGATGCGGGTTTATATTGTCGGTTCTGACAGGCGAAATTTGAGCAAGAATTGTTGATTTTCTCGAGTCTCTTTATATAGTAATCGAAGCTTATGACAGCACTGTACATAGTTGTAGTCCCAGTATTATTAATAAATAGATGCTCTATTCGCTCCCTCTTCACCATATAAGTCCACATCTGAACATCTTAAAGACATTGCCGCCCATACACATTTGGGGAGTTGCACAACAACTGCAAGCAGCAGAGGCGTGTCATAAGAGCTACTCTGGGTTGATTTATATTTTTCTCTTCCAACTTCTCGGTTTTCTTCTTGTTAACAAGCCGCAATTACAACATGCAACATGCAACAACAATGTCATCGCGCCGCTTCCGCCCCCCTCGCTCAACCACTCGATCTCGATTTGCGGTTTGTTGTGTCGCGTGTTGATTGTGCTGCGAAAGTTTTTCTTTTTCCTTCTTTAAACGCTTTGCCGCACAAACAACAAATGCAAAATAATAATGCCAGACAGTCGGCCGGATGTGTCAACTGCTCGCATATGTAGATGTATCTATAACTATAGCTGCAGCTGTAGCTGTATCTGTATCTGTAGCTGTTTCTGTATCTGGATCTGTATCTGGATCTGTATCTGTATCTTCATCTTTTGCTCGTTGTATCGTCTACAGTTGTGTGGGCGCCATAAGATGCATCGCCCGCAAATTTGCTAAAGCTGGAGGAAACAATATGCCAGCGTTTCGTTTGTGGCACACACAAGACTTCACACACACTCACATGCATGTGCGTAATTAACTGTGCGTCATAGAGCTGCGTTCATTTATGTGGCAGCCTGCAGCTTCCTGCTCTGTGCACATATCACATGGCACACTGAGGATGCAGATAAGGCACAAGAGCAAAGATAAAGCAGAAGGAGAAGAAGAAGAAGGCGGAGGAACAGCAGAAAGTGCCACTAAGTGGCAAGAGTTGAGCATGATAGACTAAAAGATACACTGTATGTGGAACTTTTAGGCATAAAGTAGAGCATGCTAGACTAGTAGATATGCTGTAGATAGAAATTTAGAGCGTGATAGACTAGCAGATATCTTGTCAAGTGGCACTTGAGTATGCCACACTAGCACATACCCTGTGTGCAGTAGTTTTAGGCATCAAGTAGAGCATGCTAGACTAGCAGATACACTGTAGATAGAAGCTAGAGGCATAAAGTAAACTTACAAATTTATTTAAAACATTTTTTTTAAAGCTAGCTTGACTTGCGATACCCTGTAGACATTTATTTTCAGCAATTTGTAAGCTAATTTGAATCAAGAAGCTATATGCATGAAAATAGTAGTGCTGCACTGCTACTATTATCATGAATGAGCATATATATGTATAGTATATATTGCAGTTGGGGCAGCCTTCTCTTGGCTGTCAGTTGCATTCATCAACTGCGAAAGCATCTTGCAACCACTATGTTCAATGGGCGCACAAGATAGCTGCAGATAAGGCGAGTGAGATGGCGATACCAAGGGTGAGTGAGTGAGTGAGTGAGCAAACGAGACAGCGCGAGTGAATGGCAAAAAGGAGCTCAGTCAGCAAGACAAATGCTTTCAGCTTGATTGACGGCCAGGCCTTAGCGCAAATTGCCAATTAAAAAGTGTCAACAGCTAACGAAGAATACAACATGAGTAAATCTAGACATATACACTATATATTATATACTATATGTCTGTATATATAGGTCCTATGTGTGTATAGCATGCAAATGGGCACACCCAGGCTGCCTCTGAATTATTTATGCTTAATATTTCCTTGTCCTTTTTCATCGCGTATGAAATTTTAATTACGCGCATTTTGTTTACATTTTCACGGCTGTCGCGGCTCACAAGAAAATGGGCCAATGACCAGTTGTAGACCCACCTCCCACACTCCCCCACCTATCTGCCTCCATTAGCTACTTGGCCTAAACGAATGGCAGGCATGCACGCTCAATAAGAGGCGCTGGCTCGAATAGAAGGCGTGGCAGAGCTCTTAACGTTTTGTTGGTGTTGTATATTCAAAAAGGCAGACAAAGAGCATTATGCAGAGAGAGAGAGAGGGAGAGAGGGAGAGAGAGGGAGAGAGAGTGAGAAAGAGAGAGTGGGCAAATGTTGAGTCAACAACTCGATTTTAAGTCACAAAGCCCAAGAAGCTCTTCGCTGATATGCAGATTCCTTTTGCATTGTATTTCGCCAGAAGTTTGATTCTACAGAAAAACAATATATATACGATAAACGATGTATACTTATATAACCAAATTCACTTTTTAGCGATATATCAGTATTAAATGAAGTCATATTTCCATTGCGAATTGCTTGGGAAACTTTGCATAAACAAACTATTTTTATCTGCTTTGCCTTTCATATAAATTCTCGTTTGGCTTAATTTGGCAAATGAAAACATATAAATTGTGAAGTTTGTTGGCAGTAGTAGGCTAGAAGATACCCAGTAGATACATTTTATAGTTGTCATGATGCTGATTACTAAGCATATGTTCTTAATGCATCATTACAAGTCTCTAGTTGTTCTACTTTAAAGCAAGAGTCAAGAAGTAGACCAAAAGATACCCTGTAATCAGATGCAGTGAGTTAAAATAAAGCCAACATTATTTTACTTGCTGTTTAAGATAAATTTCGCATCTCTCACTCTTATAAGCATGAGTAGAGAGCATTAGTCGACTAGGTAGATACCCTGTATATCAATATGTGTGACTATAAGCCATATTTAATATACTTCGTAAACCAAAATATATCTTGAGAAGAAAAAATCTGAAAAGTATAGATAGAAAGTCTAAGTAGACTAGCTGTATACCCTGTATATATAATAATAGTCTAATTATATATTTAGAGGTAAGATAGATAAGTTCTATTATAACACACCACTTTAACCTTTTCTTTACTATAACTCATCGCTTTAATCCCATATATCCATTCTCTCCCACAGCCCTGTATACCCCTTCTCTTCTATAAGATATAGACCCAACCCAGTTTTAAAGAGCAAATTCCTATATATATTACGCTCAATGCAGGCCATGTGAATAAATTAGAAAACCATTACGATTATTGGTAAATGATAGTCCATGTGTAAACACACAGAGTATATATATACTATACAATATATGTTAGCGCCCGACGTTATTTGTTTACATATTTGTTTAAGCTTATAGATTAAACAAGCCATAAAATGGAATGCTTCAAATGATCCGAGTGCATTAGCTAGTTCATTAAAGCTATTTACTAGCGACTTTTATGGAGGCAACCTCAAACAATGATAAATATTTGAGAGTCAAGTAGCAGTCGATTGGCCAGAGATACCCCGTAATATAAATAAATTCCAATTTGATAATATAGCACAGTTAATTATATATATTTTTCCATATGATATGATAAAGTAATGCGATACGGCTGGGTATACACTATCTGAACTTAATTGCGAGTTGGAGATTACGCTTGTTGTACGATTGAAGCTTTTAACAGGGTAGCACAGAGCTGGGCATGTTGTTGTTCACTTATTATCAGACTTTGTCAACAACTAGTCGTTAACTGGTATTAACTTTAAGTTGCACTAAGTGCAGTTTCAATAGATTGTTATGGTCTAGTAATTGAAAGTGAAACAAATTGATTTTCGCTTAAAAATTGCAAATAAGCGAGTGCGAGAGAGAGGGAGAGAGAGCCTCTGGTTGGCAGCCAAAACAAGAAAAACAGCAGCAAGAGCTGTGAATCATGGCAAAGATAATAGCAGAGAAGGCAATAAGATCACGTCAGAAGAGTAAAAGTAACAATAACAATTTGTGACGTCACAGCCAGGCAGCTAATGCCCGTGTGCTTAGAGTTCAATGTCCGCACGCAGATATCAGTGTATAATTTTGCTTGAATAATGTTGTTCTCAGCACAGCAAATAAACAGTTGCAAAAATAAAGAAACACACACACACACATGCAGAGACATAGGTGTGTACATTAACTAAAGCCACGCAGACAGACATGCAAAACAGCACAAAGGAGAGAGGGAGATACAAAGAGAGCGAGTGAGGCAATTAGCGCGCCCAACTTTAGTAAAGTAACAGCTGAACCAAAATTTAAAGAGCGGCAGAGTGGGAGAGTAGAAGCGAGAGATGAAGATGAGAGAGAGCGCGCATTAACGGAAGCTTCATACGGAAGCTGCTAAAACACAAGGCATATGAGCACGTGATGAGAGAGCAGCAGTTGTGCTGCTGAAAATATTTACAACAAATATATGTATATTTGCCAAGTAAATATATATGTACATATATAAACATACAGCACATTAGCGAAGCACGCTTGTATGTGTGTGTGTCGGTCTGTCTGTCTGCTAAGTAAATTCACAAGGCCAAGGCTTCGGCAACAGCACTAGCGACGCCACTGCCAGCGCCTGTGCAGCTGAACTTGTTCAAGGTCAGACGAGCATGCAAAGCGCTGCCAAACTTCACTCGCGGCGGCAGCAGTAGCAGCAGCAGCAGTAGACGCCAATAAAATTTCACACATTGAACCAATTGAGCCGCCAAAGAGAGAGCGCAAGATGGCACGATGACAGTGCTGTCGGCTTTGCTTGATTCCAATTGGCAAATCCAACTAGGTTGGCAGCAAAAGTTAGAGTTAATTTTATTTAGCTTTTTTTTCGGCTAGCTGTTGCTGTTGTACTAGAGTATTTAATCGGCAATGCACTCGGTTTAGCTTATTTTTAGCTCGTTCGCCTTTTTTTGCGCGCGAACATGTGTGAGAGAGACAGACGCAGGCAGAGAGCGTGCGTAAGAGTGGGGCCACAACAATTGCTGAATGATGCTTACGTTGCTGATAAGCAGCGATGACACCTACGCCGGGCGGCGTCGGCAGCGGCGCTGGCAGGTGGCAGCGAAGTCCACAAATATAGAAATAGTACAAGCTGAATATATTTACATACATACATATGTATATATATGCATACATGCCTGTAATTACGTATATGAACATCATTTTCACGCCTAATTAAATATATAATTTACATGCAGCACTTAATCGAGCTTTTTTAACAGTTAGCGCTGCGGCTGTCATTGCTTTGCCTCATTTATTTGCACAATAAGTAAACGGTTCACGCTCTCTCTCTCTCTCTCTCTCTCTCTCACACACACACACACAGCCGCACAAGGATGGAATATTGGAAAGGTCTTTGTAGGCGTTGTGCATAAGAAAGGAATTGAAAGACAGTAAGGAAAAGCAGGGAAGTCGCCACGCGAATACCCTGTAGTTGCGACAGGCAATTATTATGCATAGGGAAATTTGCTTTTAAAACTGCGACACATATTTTTAAAATATTTGCTTAGTTGGGGTACTCATTTGTATCACGAGAAACTTAATTATATTGAACCACATATTATTTTTATACATTCACTCTTTTTCTCATTAATTACAAACTGCACAAAATCAAAATACCCTTTCGCTTTGCCCGTATATTGAAGGGTATCATATAGCAAGCAAATGCGCTTTTGCCGTTATTTGTTATTGTTGTTGCTGCTGCATTTTGAATTGATTTAATCACTTTGTTTTCGACAACGTATTACTTTAAAATTATAATTATACTCAATTATTTTTAGATATAATTATAATTAAATATTATATATATAATTATTTTAAACACATTTCACTCTGCCAAACTTTCTAATTGGATATTTGAAATACATATACATATATATAAATATTTCATATTCGTGTTGGCTGTGGCTGCTGTGAGGGTGAAGCACGGTCTCACACACGCACACACACTCACACAAATTGCCGACACATACACACACACACATGCACGCACACACACACTGAAGGACACTCACAAGGATGCTTCGGTTGACGCTGATGCTGAGCGTCGCTTCGGCTCGCCCAGTGGAAATTTTTCACATTTCCTTTGTCGCTCTCAATTACTTTGTCACTGCACAAGCGTATTTAGCTGGCATATTTGTTTACACATTTAATTTATGCTAATTGCAATTCAACAAATGCATCGCGCGAGTTTTTCACAATATTATTGCACACAGCGAAGCGTTTTTTTTCGTTTTGTGGCGCACGCGCTTGTATTCCACAACTTGTTTTATACACGCTCGGCACGCGCGTTACCTTCTCCAGGACCAGCCGGCGTACCACTGAATTGGGCGCTACCTTCGTGCACACACATATGCATGCAAGAATTTTAAACAGTTTAACGCCAATCGAAAGACGCGAGAGAGGCTGAGCTGAGAGTAACAGTGAGAGAATGTGTCGATACGCACGCGCTTTTCAATATTAGTCAACTATCGATATATCGATATGCGCGCTGTTAGGTTTAAATTTGTCTAATAATGTTAAAGAATCAGCAGTTCATTTTGTAAAATATAATATTAATTTAACATACATTTAACTCGATATTTCAGTTAACAATCTGTGGGCCACTGAGAGTAAATAAGTAAAATATGTTTGTTTAGCATAGCTGCTCTCTGTTAGCATTTGGTATTTCTGTTAAAATGTACAAAATGTTGAATGCTAAGTTGGCTGAATGTTCCTAAAAAATGCCAAAAAGTGTTTTTTTTTATTTATTTTGGTAATTGAAATTAAGCGAGTATCAAAAATAAATGTTGAAATTTATTTATAAAAAATAATAATTAATTTTACCCTTTAATTTACGTTTTTGATATCTGTTCATAATTTAATACCACTGTGTATTTTACGTTAGTTGACCCTGGCAAAATACCAACTATACCTAAATATACTAAGCAGCTGACAGTACGCGCCAAATTTGAATTTGCAATTGAATTTCACTGTACAGTAAATTTATTGTTTAAAAAGTTATTTACAAATGGATTACGACTAACTATACACTAAATTACTGATTAAGATGAGTTGTACATGGAAGCGATCACAATTGAAATATGTAGGCGTTCAATATATACATATATATATATATATATATATATATATATATATATATATATATATATATATATATATATATATATATATATATATAGATACATATATATATATAAATAATGTTAATATTAATAATAATAATAACTTTAACTTTAGGCATCTTTGAGGCATTTTTGACTTCGCCGCAGCAAAATGCTGGACAGATTGCTGTAGGGCAACTCGAAGGCCAACGAAAAGACGATGGAGGCCAAATAGACGATGACAGCGAAGCCGCAGGTAACAACGCACTGGAAAATAAATAATTTAAAAAAAATTTTTTTAAAAATTTAAAACATAATTTCCTTTGCTCTCGACTCACCAGCATAAAGGGATCTGCATGGGTGCTGGCGCTGGTCAGGCTGTAGAAGAAGGCAATCACCAGAGGATTGAGCAAGTAGATGGCGTAGGAGAGGCGACTGAGGTGCTGAAAGCCTTTGGCCTCCAGCAGGCGCGACCACCAGACGCCTCTGCCCTGGGCGCTGCCCGCGATCATCCAGCAGACGCTCAGCGAGAAGAAGAGGCGGCCCAGCACGAACAGCGATATGGCCATCAGAGGACTCAGATCCCGCCGAATCGTTGAGTAGATGCAGGCGAAGAACACCAGCAGCGCCAGGTGCCAGGAACAGCGCTCGCACAGCTCGCTCAGCACCAGCTGCGGACGCAGCTCCAGCAGCGACCAGGCCGTGATGGCGCCCAGTATGTAGGGAAGGACTCGGACAAAGGGCGACGTATAGATCTCTGTGCCTGTGGCGAAGGCAGCGTCGAAAGACAGCTGAAACTTGATGCGCAGGCCAATGCCATACGACCAGGCTATGGTTGAGGCGAGAGCCGTCGCTACCAGGGCCTTGGTTAGCTTAGGATGCCTGGAGAGAGATGAAGGTAAGCATGATATGGATAAGTACTACGAATAACAGTTAAAATTATTCTGTTTTATGTTTCTACTTCATCAATAGGAGATATATATTGATTGTCAGTCCATCAGTCATTTAAGAAGTCAATCAATCAGGCACTACCCATATGCTTTAGAGCTTCAATCATTCATATACTCCTATTTCAAAGATTTCCGCTTTTAAATGTGAGCTCTATATTGATCACCAATCAGTCAATCATGCAATCAGTCAATCAAGCCATCAATCACTGAACTAATGTCTGTTTTATATGAATATGAACTTATCTCAAAAGCCATACAATGAAATATCACTGATCATCTATTGTTCAATCATCAATCAATCATTCAATCATTTAATCAATCACTTTACATTACAGACTCTAAATTAACTTCTGAAGCTTTCTACCCAAATTAAAAGCTCTGCACTCTTGGCCAATATGAAAGGCTAAATCATTCAGCGATCAGGTAATCAATCAAGCTAACAGTCAATCAATCAATCAATCACTCTGTCTTTCAGTAACATTCTTATGGTAATTCATTTAAAAATAAAACTTGCCCTGCCTTGATTTATCAATATGTCTCTTAGTCAATCATTCAATCAGTCATTCAATAAATTAGTCAATCAATCAGTCAATCAAAGGCTTACTTTTCGTTATCGATTCAAAAGTTTACTTCGATTTATATAAATAAACAACGTTACTTCTATTTTCTTGATCAGCTAATCAATCAGTCAATCAATCAATCACTCCGTCAATCAATTACAATATTATGGTTTTTCACTTAAATATCAAACTTAACTTGCTCTGCTTGATCATTCAGTCTCTAATCTAATCAATCATTCCATCAATCACTCAATCAAACTTACTTGGCATACAGAAACAATAACACATTGGCTAATATGAAGAACTGCATCTCGCAGGCCAGCGACCAGCTCCAGTTGGCGCACATATCGCGATGGTCGAAGAGATTCTGGATGAAGAGCAGATTGCGCCACCAGTGGCTGGAGCACATCTCATCGAAGCGCTCGTTGATGTGGTAGACCGAAGTGTCGCCGATGTAGGCGTAGACCAGATCCACCAAGGCCATGACCACCAAGTAGAGTGGGCCCAGGCGCAAGTATCGGTGGAAGAGCAGCTTCCCGAAGAGCTTGAGGTTGCGCTGCCAGCCATTCTGACGCACTGCCTCCAGCTGGGCGGAGTTGCGCAGAAAGTTGTAGGTTTGCAGGAAGCCACTGGGGAGGAGGGAGAAAGGATGAGCAAGGATTAGAGTGGAGTCTAGTAAGGATACTACCTGATGGTAAAGAAGACATCCACCAGGAGAGGAGCGGATGAGACGTACTGGAAGAACGCCTGCTCCGCGTAGGAGATGAGCACGGTCTTGTTGTGCACCGTGAAGTACATGAACCATACCACGTGGAAGATCATGATCCAGATGGCGCACACGGAGCGCAGGCCATTCATGATGGGTATCTCCTGGGGGCTGGACTCGCGCGTGGCGAATATCTTGCTCCAGTTGCCCGGGACGTCGTAGCAGCTGACGAGCTGGCGCAGCTTCTGCAGCCGCAGGAGGGAGTGCAGCGCGCGCCAGAGCTCAGACTCGGCGGGGGCCAGGCCCAGATCCTCGCCAGAGCTGGGCAGCTTCTTGACGGCCAGCAGCTGCTGGGCGCAGAGCATCAGGGCAGCTGTGACCAGGACGCAGGAGACGAGCAGACGGAAGCTCGTGCGCTGATAGAAGGCCTCGCTCAGCTGCAGATCCTTCATGTAGAGGACCTCCGGCCGTATGTCGTAGATGTCGTTCTCGGCGAACAGGCCACGGCCGACATACTCGCCCGCCAGGCGCTTCACCTCGCTCGAGGAGCACGCGCTGGGCAGGCACAGGCCGATGTGTATGATCTGCTCGGACATCAGCTTGATCTCCACCTGCCAGGGCGAGTTGTGCCGCAGATAGACCACGCGATAGTCCATGTCGAAGGGCGCCTGCTGCGTGATCAGTCCCTGGTGCATCACCCGCTCGAAGTTCTTGGACAACGTAATGCCCACAGGCCGCTGAACGCCCCTGCACGCCTCCCGGCTGCCCAGCCAATAGTTCTGGCCGTACACAAAACCCGACGGCTTTGTGCCGGAGGCGTCGAGCACTGTGAAGGGGGAAGGGAAGGAAGAGGACTTCAGTTTGTGGTCTAAAATTTCGTTGACATTTGCATAGCTTTAGCTTAGCTGATTAGCTTTAAGTCATCTCGTTAGTTTAACTAATTTAATTGATATTTCGCAGCTCAGTCCATGGTTCAAATGGAGAATAATTTCCCTAGGGTCGAGCCCCTCGCATCTGTCGCTTAATTGCTCAGTTCACAGATCAAATTCATTAAGTTTTTAGTTGCTAGAATGTGACTAATTTAGTCGGGTCTTGGCAGTCAAGGTAAATTTACAACTAGCTTTAAGGCTTTGGGTAGATGGGCTCTTCAAGATGGGTTTCTTGGATGGTTCTGTTATCTTCCCAAGGTTGTTTGTTAGCTAGGGAAACGTTAGCTCTCAAAATGTTCCTCTTTCTTTCGATTGCATGCTATATCTTTCCAGCTTCAGCATTTATCAAGTCAATCAATTATTGATTTAGTCAGTCAATCAATCAAGGATTGATTCCTTGGGCTGGGAAATAAGCTTTTTATGCCTAAGAATTTATAAACTTTAATCATGGCTTAAGCTCTCCTAAACTATATCATTGACTCCTTCCTTCGCTCAATAACCCTCAACCCATAACTTTCTTGAAGTCTTCATTCTTCAATCTGCAGTTCATTCCCATATACCATTCCATTTCTTCTCGTCTACCTTGAGGTCTTATCTTCTCAATCTTCGATTCCTCACATATCATTCAAGTTCTGCTTTTCTTCATTCAACTTTATTCCTACTCAAGATTCGCTTCTTCAGCTTTCATTCAAATTCTACTTAACTATCGCTCTCTCTCCCCCTCTCTTTCTCTTTCTCTCTCTCTCACTCTCTCTCTCTTTCTTCTTCCCTCAATAACCCTCACTTCTGAACTTCCTTTTCTTTTTCATTCATCAATCTTCAACTACTCATGTAGCATTCTCTCTCTCTCTCTCTCTCCTTCCGTCAATAACCCTCATAGCTTCCTTCTCTTCCTTTCTTCCTTTAATCGCCACTTCTTCAGTTTCCATTCAATTTCTACTCCAATTTCCATTCACACATCTAAAGAAAAGTAAATCACGACTCAGAGCCCGGCTAACAGCCTTGTTAACACCACATTGGCTTGTCTAGTGTCTGTGACTCATTTGGTTTCGCCATTTATTTGAACTTATCGAGTGGTTGCATATTTGCCAAGAGGTTTTGTTTTCTGATGCTAATTGACAGCGAGTCGCCTGGTCCCGCGTGTTTGCATTCCCGATGCGGATGCTTGAAAGCCTTACTATCGCCATAACTTAGCATAATTTAGATGACAGTTAGTGTGCTTGTAGACACATGTGTGCTGAAGGGTAGGCCTTGGCCTTCAACGAGCCAAAGGTTCTTAAAAAACCTGAGCTGTTAATTATTAAAAAAAATTAATTAGGCACTCGGATTGATAGACAGCTGTCAGACGGCCAGCTCGTGAGCCTGCGTATCATAAGTCAATCACCCTTGACATTCAATCAGTTAGCTAATCAGTCAAAGTACACCCAAGTAAAACCCAATTATAGATTTCTGTAACCATATATCCAGCAGCATTATCGTCAATCAACTACTGTCCATAAATCAGTCAATCCTTTAGAAGGAATTAGTCAATAAAGTAACTTACAGCTTCTTTGCAAAGCTAGTTTGCTACATTATAGTCTATTAAAGGTTTTCAAGCACCTATCGTAAGTCAATCACTCAGTCAGTCAATCAATCAGCTGCAAAAACAAACACATTCTACTATTTGACGATGCAGAAAGCCATCTCCACTCTTCTCTAGTTTAAGCTAAGCATTGATCTAACAGTCAATCAATCAGTCACTCAATCAATCTGTAAATCAATCAATCAAGCCACTTAAGTAGCCTTATAACTATTTTAATCTTACCATCTCTACTTTTCACTAGTTTAAGCTTAGCATCAATCAATCTGTCAGTCAATCAATCAATCAATCAGTTAGCCAATCAATCAAACCCAACTTTTTCTTTTCAATCTTGTCATCTATACTCTCCTCTAGCCCTAAGCTAAGCATCAATCAATCAGTTAGTCAATCGCACAATCAGTCTGAATGACAATCAATCAATCCAACCTAGAAAATTCTCTTAAAATTGGGCATCTCTACCCTTCTCTGGTCTAAGCTAACCATCAATCAGTCAGTCAATCAATCAGTAAGCCAGTCAATCATTCAATCAGTCTATAAAACAATCATTCAGTCAAACCCAACTTATCCATTTAAATCTAACCAACTCTAATCTTCTCTTGTCTACTCTAAACATCCTTCAATCATCCCATCACCACGTCAATCACTCACCTTTCATGGCCCATGGCTGCTTGCTGAGTATGCCGCGCTGCACCTGCCTCAGGTGCGCCTCGCACTGAGCATTCACCTGGCTGCCATTGACCACCTTGGTCAGGCCAAAGATGACCGAAGTGCGTGTCAGATGCGGTTCATGCAAATCATCGACGATTGATTGAAAATCAATAGAAAATTTCAATTGTTGCTGCTGCTGTTGTTGTTGTTGTTGTTGTTGCTGTTGCCAGTGGAGCTGTGACGCTGTGCTGCTCTGGTTGATGGCGCCCTTGGCCACGCCCATTAAAGACAACAGCCACAAGGTGCGCCCCATCAGCTCCATCAGCTCCATGTTGTCCAACTGTTACCTTGTTTTATTTGTGGAAGTGATTATGCTGCGCGTGTGTGTCCGTCGCTGTTGTTACACTGAATGTTTGTTAGCTTAACCCGCTTGCTTTGGCTATTTGGGCTAGCCTGAAGGTCGGCCAAGTAGCCAGCTATAGTTATTGGTAATAACTATATATATATATTTTCATTAACTCTGTGAACTGTGCTAATTAAGTCGACACCAATTTCAGTTTGTTTTCCTTTTCCTCAGGCTGCAAGTAGACAAAAAGTAAAAATATATGTAAATATATAAATATATATATCTCTCTCTCTCTCTGTATTATTAGCTAGTTTTTGTTGGACTGGCTGCCACGCCTACGCCGCCTCTGTCGCCTGCTCTCTAATTAGAATATTGCGCATACGCCGCTTGAGCCGCTGCAGTTGGCTCTGCTCTTCGCTGTTATGCAACACTTAACACTGACTCGAGCTAATCATAATTTGATTTGGGCTTACACACACTCGCACTCACACACATATATATATTATTTATGATTATTGACTCTTTCACGTAGATATATATAAATCTATTTTATTACTTATTTATTTATTGACTCTTTCACAAACGCATCAGCCGAACGTAGTAAAAGTTTTGTTTTCGGAACGCAACAAAAAGATAAACAAAACTGCTCAAGCAAAGGAAAAATAAAAAAGCAATTAGGTTTGTTTGGCTGGCAGTTGATGAGCCAAGAAATACCCTGTACTTTAGCTATGTCCGAAATTGCATAAAGATTATGGCGTAAAAATAATTTTAAGAATTATTTATTAACTTTTTACGTGCTTCAGGGCAATTTTTTAGATTTTCAAAAAGTTTTCTTAATAATATTTAATTTTTGTATTTAGTGTAGAAATTTTGTTAATATGATATAATATTTTATTTTAAATTTAATTTGCTGACAAAAAAGTAAAAAATGTTTGTTGGATATTTTTTTAAATTTGAATTTAATGAAAAATATTTTTTAATATATTTTTTAAAATTTGTATTTTATGAAAAAAAAGTAAAAGTAAAATTTTCTTTTTATTATATTAAAAATAATCTTTAATTTATTTTCAATTATTTATATTTTTGAGGCATTTTTATTTTAAATTATTTTTATCATTTTTTAAATTTTAATTTTTAAATGAGAGCTATTGAGCTATTGTATATATAATTTATATATATAAATGTATATATAGATTTAGATATGGTCTTCAGCATACCCTCATCTGCTACAGCTCGGAAACCTCTCGCATACCCCATGGCTTAGCCCAGTTTCAATAGCTGCTGGGTATCACAACAAAAATCAAACTCAACCCAATTTCGTAGCCAACGCAACGACGACTAAGGTTCAATTGACAACAATAAAAACAAACAACAACAAAAACAACAACAGCAGTAGCAGAGAGACGACAACAACAACAAAGACATCTCCCGACAAGTTTTTGAGCTCAACTGACCAATGAATCGTGCCTCAAACTGGGACTCAAAACTCAAACTCAAAGTGAGGCTCAAATTTGAGCTGGTTTTGGGTCCGCCCTGCTGGGCTTTCGATTTCGTTTTGGTGCTCGAGCTGGAGACACGTAATAATTCCATTTAATAGCTTATTACGGCAAGAGAGCGGCTGTTGTTGTTGTGGTTGTTGTCTGTTGACCGAGAATAATTTTGCTGGCAGGGAAAATTGGCAGCTGGCATTGACTAAGGTCGTGCGCTGCAAGCCGAAGACTTTTCAACGCATTCAAAAATTGTCACACAAAAAAATGAGTTAAAAAACGAAAGAAGAAGAAGGAGAAGAAGAAGGAGAAAAAACGAAATTTGCATAGTTAACGCGTTTTGCATATTTCGCTTTCCTCAGCGCGTTTTTGTTTGGCTTGCTTCTTGGCAGATGTTGTGATGTGTGGTAATGAGAAGCGCAGAGGGGGGTCTTATATAATATTGACTTGTGCAGATCAGAGAGTCAGAGAGCGAGAGAGAGAGCGTAGTTTGGCATTAAAAAAAACTTTCAATTAACAACTTTTTTTTGGCGGACACTTTGTTTGCATTGAAGCACAGAACACTTAAGAGCACTTACTCTTTCATGATATACTATATGTGAGTTGATATCTGAGCAAGATCAGAAATTTTATTGGTTTTTTATTTTTTGTGTTTTTTTTGCTGATTTATTTTGATTTCTTTTTCACTTTGGCATGCGATTAATTTTCACTTTGCCTTCGAGTACACATCGGATGTTACAGTTATACCGTTAATTGAGCTCGCGATCTCAAGATCTGTGTGTCTTTAAACTCTTTTGCTTCACTTGAATTCAGTTGCTTCAGACTTTCGTTTTCGTTGATGATGTTTATTTTTTTTTCTTTCTCGTTCAGCTGTTGGCTGATAAAGCGCAATGCCTGGCCCTGGGCCCTGCAACCCGTTTTATTTTGCTGTCTCAACGCTCCACACGACAAAATTTCGTTTCTATATATACATATAGATATAGATATATATATATATATATGTGTATATATATATAGGTATTGTATCTGCCTTGAAGGGTTACGCGACGGTTGCGCGTGCAACGTTGTCGAAGCGACTGTGCGACGCTTGCATTTTGGCCCAAAGTTTTATAAACTTGGTCAGTAAGTCGCCGCCGCCGCTGCCGCCGCCGCTGCCGCCGCTGCTGCGTCGCTAGTGGCAGCGACAGCGACAGCCGCCGAGCAGCTCGCCGAGAGATAAATCAACAGTTGGTATTCCCGCTCAAGATCAACAAAACGTCGAGGAGTATTAGCTGCCGGACAGCGCTCTAGCTCTGCTCTGCCCCCTCGCCCTCTCTCCCTCTCTCCCTCTCTCTCTCTCTCTCTCTCCCACTCGCACTCTCTGTCTTGCTCTCTTTCATAACGAGCCGCACTCAATGGCCATTACGAATCGACACTTGGCGGCACACGCACCTCACTCTAGCTCTTTCGCAGCTGATTTTTATGGTGTCCGCTGAGAGAGACCCTTGCATAAATCATTCGAGCCCACACAAACCCACGCCCAAAATTCCGCATTTCTTTCGGCATGTGTCTTAATGAGTCGGATATGAATCTATGCACGTGGACTTAGGGCTATCTGTGAGAGGAAGAGCGTTAATATAAGGTCTTAATCAGATTAGAGCCGGACATAATTGGGAAAACTATTAATTGTATTATAAATGTATTTATGTAAGGCTATCTAAAGACTTATAGGATTTTTAAGAGTTTATTTGATATGCTTTTTGATGAGTTTACTAGATAAATGGAAGGCTTATATATATGAATGAAAGGCTTATGATATATGGTTTATATGACATATGTATGAAGAACATATATACAAGTTTGTAATATGACTATTTATCTTCATCAAGGGTAAGCTTATATAAGGGTCACCTGAAAAAACACTAAAATAGGTCATTTCTGGAATGCCCTACTATGCGATTCTCATACATTTAGGTAAGCTATTCAGATATTCTAAGAGATTGTTACTTTGATGTAATCGCTCAGAGTAGAAAGACTCAGATAGGAAGAGAGCAGGCAGGCAACAGAGCTGGCGAGAGAAGATAAGAAGTAGAAGTAAAAGAAGAAGCAAATACTAATGGGAGTAAAATGAGGAGAGGATAAAGAAGAAATTCTTCAGTACACAAAAAGAAAAGAGTAGGGTCAGCAGCAAGAGATGAAGCAGCAGAGAGATACTAGCAGAGATAAGGAGTAGCAGAAAGAGTCGAATGTAAAAGAAAATGTATAGCAGAGATTTTATATTGCAAAAAGCTAAAACATTTTTTGTTAATTAACATAATTAACATAATGATTTCATAATGCCTCAAGATATTACTTACTTATTAATTAAAATTTGGTAGGCAGCAGCAGCTGAGCCAAGAAGTCTTGGCTGCACTTATTTATTTTTCCACCCAACTGATCGAAAGCTTTTACACACAACTAAACTCGCTAGATGGCGCTGTGCGTCTAATAACGTAAGCCAATCGCAAAAGAGAGCAGTCAAGCTGAAGCTTGAAAGCTCCGCTCAAAAGCTGAGCACTGAGGGCACACCTGCTGCGGCGCTCAGTCGACACGCGCAGCTTGTGGCCAGCAGTTGGAAAAACGTGGAACGCGCGCTGCTTACTTTTTGAACGCCCACCCCTCCCACCTGAGCAACGGTAGCGGCCGATAGAAAGACCGAGCGAGAGCAAGAGAGCGTGTGAGAGCGAGAGAGAGGCAGTGTGTGCGTGTGTGTGTGTGAAGAGTGCAGCAATAACAATTCGTGGGTGCTAACGCGCGCGCGCAACTGAAAAATTTCACAAAATTCATGAAAATATTTGATGTGTGTGTGTGTGTGTGTGTTTATGTGTTGGTATTGGTGTGACAACAAAATAAGCAAGTGCAACACTAAGATAAATGCAAAACAGCCCAAGAGTTGAATAGAATTTAACAACAACAACAACAACAACAACAGCAACAACAACAACAACAACAACAACAAACAGCTGTTTGTTTTTGTTACTTTTCGGGCAAAGCTCTAAAGCGGGTCAAATGCATAAATAAATAAAACGAAACGAAACGAAACGAGCTTCAAATCAAATCAAGTGAAAAGTGAAACGAAGTTAAAATTATTTTTCAAAATTACCAAAAAAAAAGAAGATATTTATGTAAATATTATATAAATATCGAGTTGTATGCAAATCTTTAGTTGTTGTTGTTCAGTTTTCTTTCATTGAGTCTTCGCTCACGTCGCGTCTCGTAGTATCGCCCCGTATAGCCATCCCGCTTGCGCTTGGACTAGCTCGAAAGCTCGGCGTAGTATTCAAATCAAAACAAAGCAGCACCAGAAGCAGCACGACACATATCATCAAGAGGTTCTAATCTAACTGAACTGAGCTGAACAGCTGCGAGTCCCGCAATGCGGCTGCACCTCGGCTGCGGCTCTGTTTTGAACACCTTTTGCGCACTCACAAATGGCCGCTAAAGTAAGTTAACAATCAAATTTCGTACGGATCGTAAATCCATTATCTAACTGACAGCCATATACATACATATATATGCAGATATATATATATATCGAGTAGCTGTACCTGTATCTCTCGCTAACCGCAACAAACTGCGCGGCTTAGCTTTATTTTACTTATTTTTTTTTGGCTTTTTACTTTTTGGTTCTCACGCCAAAAAAGTGAAGAAAAAATCAGAGACGGAGCGGAGCACCTTTGAACTTTAAAACGGGAGTGCAAAATGCAAACAGTCATCAATGAGCCAATAGGAAAAACAACAGCAACAACAACTCGAATGGCCATAGAAAAAGGTCTCGAGAAAAACCAACTGTAAAAGCGCAGACAGTGGCACAGTGGTGCAAAAAGCATGGGCTAGAAATTTATAGAAATATATAACATAATATGATATAATATAATATAATATAATATAATATAATATAATATAATATAATATAATATAATATAATATAATATAATATAATATAATATAATATAATATAATATAATATAATATAATATAATATAATATAATATAATATAATATAATATAAATTCGAATTATTGAGAAGCTTTCAGAAGGCTTTTTATAAAGTGTATCTAATAGCTCAGAGAAATTACCTAAATAGAAGCTTGAATTTCCACATTATTTATTTATTCATTATTAATATAATATGCAGAATATGATCATATACCATAATATTCAGCTGAACTTAGAGTCAATCCAGTTGTTGAGGCAATTCGTAAGCCATATTTTACAGCTATAGACTAGAAAGTTATATATAGATATATAAATATGGCCTACAAATAGCCTGCTCAAATTTATACATCTATCTTCACATATTTATATTGAAACCTAACTTATGCCACGATGGAATTCGATTCGCCAGCTTTTTACAAATTGCCTTGACATCTTGATTAAGTAGAAGCTTAGCGAGATTTATAGTATATGCCCATATTTAATATATGATATATATACTATATATATACGTAAAATGTAATGGATTAACTGAATTTATTAGCTCTGAGCTAATGGTATATGTAGTTAGCTAATGCACTAAAAAGCAGGCTAAGGGTACGAAGTGAATAAGAAATATTGGTCAATAGATGCTGAGCTTCTGATGCCAATATATGCTAGCAGCTCAATATTTATTATACGATTCATGCCCTTAGCCTGCAGGCTATATATATATATATATATATATTTATTGATATATAATAGGTATTTATGGCATATAGATATCTTGGTCTAAGAGCATACTTCAACTAAGCACTGACACTTACCTCTCAGGCTCAAAACTCTATAATATATAAATAATATCGGAGTATATCGATATATTATCGAAATTTAGAAAATATATAAATACATAAACTATAAAAGCTTGAAGCGAGATTATTATTGTTATTATAAGACTTGAACTGAAAATATTTAACTTTTTTTTAAACTTCTCTATGCCATAATTTGCTGACTTAAGCCTGCCCTTACTTCCCCTACTCCCTCTACATGTACTTCAGCCTGAGCACTAATCACTATAACTTATCAATATTCAATAGTTAACTATTTGCAGATGCTTAAAATTCTTAACGTAATACTCGCCAAGTCCACCAAGTTCCAGCTAGTTCTTGTTTCGAATCGCAGAGTGGCTTGAAAAGTTCTTCAATTTAGATAATCGGGCCTGCTCTTTAACCTACAAAAAACCTACTGCAACTGTTAAAATGTTAATTGCATTCGGCCATGTGGGACTCGCACCACTGTTTAAACTGATTGCGTTTTGCGTGGCCCGTGGAGTCCGAGCTGCAAGCTGGGCATGTGGACGACTAAACTAAGTTGCACTTGTTGCTCGAACAGGTTTTGCATTATTATTGTTGCTGTTCTTGTTGTTGCTGTTGTCATATTGTTATTGTTGTTTCTTTACGATTATTGTTGTTGTTTCTTTATGGCTGTCAACATTTTTATATAGTTTTTTTTTTCTCTCTTTTTAAATGGCGTTTCGCGGCTGCATTTTTCATGTGTTTTCCGGCTGACCTCCGTCTCGATCTGCACGGACCAGTTGCAGCCACTTCTGGGCCATTCTAATTTGCCAATTGCCAGTTGTTGTTGTTGTTGTTGTTGTTATTTGGCCTAAACTGGAGCATTTGCTAGTCCAAAGGTTAGGGTTCACGCTTATTGGTTTTCAGCAGCTGCCACGCCCACACAAAATGGGTTTAAATGTTAGCAACTTGTTGAACATATAGCAGAAGCGATAAGTAAGAAAGAGGCTAACTGACTGCATTATGCCCGTTCATTGATATATTCTTCGATTTGCCATGCTTCAAAGGCATGAAGTATATCATTATTATATATCTTTATCTACAGCTCAGTTTAAATGCCTCTCAAAATAGCTGATTATAGCTATAAAATAGTGGAAGTTATAGCTTTTTAGCTGACTTGTCACGTCTCCAAGTCGCTATACATAAACCTATATATAATTTCTGATTTATGCATAGCGGCGAGCTACAGACTAGTCAAACTTTATGTCTCTAGCTCCAGACGCTAGAGTTGCTTTACTATTTGTATTGACTGCAAAGGGCGTAATTATAAATCTCAGCTTTTTATGGGTCTCGAGCTATAAAGTTTTTCACTAGTTTATATAGGAGTATTTTTTGAGCTACTAATACTCCATTAGGTGCTCATACACAGGGCTTTATATACAGCAAACTATCTCCATCCGACAAAATTTCATCACAACCAATACACCCGCTTTCCACTGTGTAAACGAGCATATAATTATGAATTTATGATAAAAGATGTAAACAACAAACAAGTAATGGAAACTGTGTGAACCGTTGTGAACAAAATTGAAAAGTTGTTTGGCCATAACCATAAAAACGGTGGCAATTCGATATGGCCAACAGCGAGACAGAGAGAGAGAGAGAGGGAGATAGCAAGAGATCAGCAATCAACAATTGGTTAACTATTAGCTGTTAACAGTAAAATGCAATAAAACGGATCAGTCAATGCAAAGGCAACCGGACACCAGAGCTCAATGATGCTTAATTGTGGTTCGTTGTTGTTGCTGGTTGTTATTGTCAGTCAATGGAGCATTAAGTTGCATTTAGTGGCGCGTCTGTACATCTGCGTGTTGCCATTATGCAACAGCAGCAGCAACTGCACAGCGCAACAGTTGCCAGCTCCAGTTCAGGGACATGAAGCGTTGCTGCTGGAGTCACATGAAAGTAGCTTGTGCAGACTTGTTTAATTAAAGGGAAATTGTTGTTGGGTTTGAGCTGGATAGTTTACAGTTAACTTGATATATATATATATATATATTGAACATTTTGTGATTTAAGCTCTACTTTCTCATGAGGAAAATCTGAGCTAGATTTAGACTCTAGTCAAGCTGCCAGCAGGTAGCTTCAAGTCTCTTCAACTGCAAATATTTAAAAACTATCAAATTATCTAATGAAGACTTTAGCTCTACTACAAACAAGCATTAGTCTATCGTAGTCATATATTTCCACTTTACATAAGCTTCCCAATTCCGCCAACTGCTCGTCTCCTCTCGGCAAACTTCATGAAATTAGTAATTATGCATAATTATGGTGTTCATTGAAAAATATTGTTGTGATCTTTGAAAGTGTTTTTCATGAGCTCTTGATTGAAAGCAACAAAAAGATTTTTTTATGTTTTTTGAAATCCGAAATAATTCGTTTCAATTCAAGTTGTGCCTTGATTAGGCTTTATATTTAAGATTTGCTGCCATGGAGTTCCGGGTTCAATATAGCTAAGTAGCCTTGACTTTTGAGCATCGTCAGCCTAGCTGCACTATTTATAAGTCTAATCTATGCTAATCATCGTTTGCATTGGCTGACAGTTAAATGTAATTAAAGTCATTTCCTCGAATTGCCATTTGATCCAAAAGCCAAACCAAACGTTTTTTTTTTTTTTTTTGTGTGTGTTAACAATAACGGCAAAGCAAACTGCACTTTCCACACTTTTTCACAAGCCGGACTTGTGCAACGGCTGAAAAAAAGCATTGCAAATTAATCGACTGCAGTTTGTCTGAAGAGAGAGAGAGAGAGAGCGAGAGAGAGAGAGAGAGAGAGAGATGGGGAGAGTTAACGTGCCAGCGAGTCATTAAGTCAAATGCAAAGCAATTGAAACGGGATGCGACTAGCTAACTGGGCTAACAGCGATAATGGCCAAATGCCAAAGTGATAAAGTGCAAATGCTGTATTATAACTGATTTATAAAAACTGATGCGAGGGTGGCTTGAAAAGTTGTCTACAGAAAGATGAAGGAAGTTCATTAGGAGTGAATAAAGCGGGGAGTGCCCGACTGGGATATGCCCTAAACTAGTTGTGCCATGAATAGTGGCGAGTTTGAATTCGGACTGATGCGAGTGTCGCTTGAAAAGTTTTCGAGAATCAAAAAGTTTTTTATTAGTATTGTAGAGGGGAAGCCTGTCTAGGATACACTAGGATACACACTTAATAAGCTGTGGCTGATGGCAAGTGTAGCTTCAATTCTGCTCAGGCTTAACACTTAGTCGATAATACACTCTTGTCTAATCTGTGAGGCATTCCAGCTGTGACTGGGCCACAGTGTTCGCGTGGGTTTTCATTTCGATTTCTATGGAATTTCTAGACTCCACTGCATGAGTCAGTAGCTGCTGCTGTGAAATGTTTTTAACAGCTTTGAGTATTGTTTGCGACTGCGAGTGCCATTTGCTTAATTAGTTCAAGCTGCACGTGCCGCGCCCTAAACAAGCAATAACTCTCGAGTCACATCTATATATAGAAGAATTTATATAATTATTTACACTAGCGATAGTAATCTGAACCTTGTATTAAAAACTTAATTAAATTCGCTGCAAACAGATTCCAATTTATTTTAGTATATTTACTCAGTTCTAGTTAGATTTTATCTTACGCAAAGACTGCTTGGCTAATGGGGAAATGTTCATAGCGTTCTTGTGTACCCCGCAACGTGTGACAACGTTGTCAACAAAGGAAAATGTAAACGTGTGTTCAACACTGTGATAACAACTTGTCTGACAGACAGATTAGCTAACAAGCACATTGGCAGCTGGCTATGTGTTAAGCAACATGTTCAAGTGCGCGTTTACTGGCTGCGAATCAATGTGGAACATATTTTGACAAGCAGATCAGTTTACAGAATGGGGTCAAGAGAAATACAGTTTGACAGCATGTTAAAGTACATGTTAACTTGACAGAGTGACCCTTTGTATGTTATTTATTAGCTGAAAAGCTTCTATGTGTAGAAAATAGTGTTAAGGTACATGTCAAATTTGACATGCACTTTGACAGTCACTTTGATGGTCACTTTGACAATTACTTTATAATTTACTTATTCATTTCGCCAGATATTCCAGTAAAAATATGTTAAGCAACAAGTTAAACTGCTCGTCAAATCTAACATGAACTTTAACACTCAGCTATGTGCTCCCAAATTACGTATTTATCATCTTTTTTCTCTCCGACTAGAGCTTTTATTACAACTGTTAAATTTTGACATCAACTTTGACAACAATATACGTACAGCACATGCCACTTTGTTTGACAACATGTTAAGCTGCATGTTAAGTTGCTCTAAGCCTTAGCCACAATTTGTTAGCTTATTATGAAGGAATTTGCTCGTAAACAAATGAATTTGCTTTCAACATGTTAAAGTGCTTGTCAACTGTGATTCATGTGCGCTAGTGTGTGTGTGTGTGTGTGTGTGTGTGTGTATGAATTTCATTAGAATGATACGTGTAAATATCCGATACAAATTATAGCTCTCCATGGGGGCAAGCATAACAATGGAACATGGAGCATTCTTACGTGCGCTGCGACGCGGTTCAGGGTCGATTTGATTGCACGATCAACAGCAGCGGATACTTGGAATATAGTGAAACCCCCGCTCTGTCTCTCTCTCTCTCTCTCTCTCTCTCTCTTAGCTGAAATTATGCATTATTTGTATTATTAAGTTGTGTGTGTGTGTCGCAAACTTAATATTTGTTCTTCATAATTATTTTATTACGTACGAAAAGGAAGTTGACGACATCTGATGTCGAATATGTCATGCGTGGCTTGAAATTAAAAACAATCGAAACTAAACTCAAAAAAAAAAAAAAAACAACCTTTGCTACTGCGCTTCACCTTCATGGCTGACAAATTGTGATTCGTGTTAAAGTACATGACTAGATATATACTACAGTATTAGCATATTCTTCTAATTGCGCATGTGCTGATGAGCTTAATAACTATATTTTGTAATAAGTCGGCGTCGAGGAAGCAGCAGCCCACCTTTGTCGGCGCCATTAGATATGCCAGCTAGCCATTTTTTTTATATAATTAATCAGTTATATGACTAGTTGCTGTCGGGCTTTCTACACTTGGCTCCGAGATGCGTCTAAGACATTTGATCGATACAAGTTTTGAAAGCTCAGCTAGCTGATTTAGCTTATAAATGGATTAATTACTGTTGACTCTACTTAATGGTTTCTGATGTCTTGTTTGCTGGTTATTTATATTGCTTTTGGCTCAGATTAATTTCTAGCTCAGCTGATCGATAACAGTTGCAGCTGACAAATTTATGGTAGTCTGACTTGGCCTCAAGGTGCTCAGCTCAGCTCAGCTCTGTATTTATTTATTCCCAGGGGATTACAACAGCTTGTTTACATTTAGTGATATCTATCACTATTATTATTATTATTATTTCTGGCTGATCAAATTGTATTGATACTAAATAAACATTTCAGTGCTTGTTTCTCGTTTACGATCTCGCATGTTTAATCAGCTGCTGCCCATTGTTCCAGACGAAAGCTGATTTCTGATAAAAACGCCTCTTTAGGCAGATAAACAAAAAAAAAAAAGAATAGTAAAAAAATGCTACGATGTGAAATACCTTTGGAGCTCGTGGGGCTCGATGTGGGCGTTTTTGCTTTGACTTTGTCATAAGTTTCTGCCGTTCGCTGCTTTTGCTCTCAACGGATTCTTTCCCAGTCCGCACTCAATCAGGCAAACAATCAAATTACTTCAAATTCAAAGTCATCCAATTGTCGGGGCACTTCAGATTTGTTCTGTTCGCTCTTGACGTTGATTGAGCTTCGATCTGCCATGTTTTCCAGCTGCCAGTCAAAGGCAGCCGCAGCCATTGCCCAACAGCTCGAAAGCCAGCCAAAAAAAAAGTATGTTTTTTTTTTTAATTTGTCTAAGCCACAACGCGGAGCTTCGCCTTTTGGGTCCGTGTTCGTTGTAAACTTATTGCGCGCATGTTTTTAAGTTTAGAACGCTGATGTTATAAACAAATTAAGAATCAGCCAAAAAAATGGGGAAAAAGTAACAAGATGCTGCTGACGGAGAGATGCCCTGTAGATGAGCGAGATTTTTGTTGAAATATAGAAACATATGTATTTGCTTACATATAAATATTATAGAAATATAGAAAAATTGTATAAAAATATTCCTTAGAATGGTTTAAAGAAATTCTATAGTTATATTCTAGAAAAATATATTTTTAAAATTTTTTTATGTATATTAAAATTTCTTAAATTTGAAGTTTTCTTATGTGTAAATAAAAGTTTACTAAAAAATATTATTATACAATTTTGTGTATCATTTAAAAAAAAAATAGTGTTTAAGAAACGTTTTTATACAATTTTTCTGTAAATTTTTTTTGTTATATTTTTTTTTTATAATTTTTTTTTTTCATATTTATACCCCGAACCCATTGAAAATGGGAAAATCAGGGTATAATGTTTTTTTATATAGTATTTTCTTATTGAATTTTTTTTATACAGTATAAACATAAAAATAAATTAAAAAAGAGTAATTTAAATAATCAACTATATATATGTATATCTTCTTCTGTATATACCTTTTGCAGCCTTCTTATATGCCCTATATCAAAAATTCAACTCAATGCCTACAGGGTATTCTAAGAAACCAAATTACGAAGCCGCGCTAAGCATGTAAAAAAAATGGCGCTGGCTTTCTTATAATTAAACTGCGAATATATATATAAATATATACTTCATATAAATCTTCTTTTATTTTTAATTTAAATGAGCAAGAAAAAAAATAATAATTTTAAATTTAATAATACACTTCATATACACAGCTATTATAATTAGGGAGATGCTGAGCTGGGAGTGTGTGCGCTTCTGCTCATCTGTTCATCTGTTCATCTGTCATGCAAATCTCTCATCCTGGTCGAGCTCTTCTACTTCTCTGCTAATGCCATACTACGATTAATCATGCGGCAGGCACTTTCGAGTAGGCATCAGAAGTCGCTGGTATTCTGGGCGTACATTGAACTTTGGGCGCTGCTCGTGAAAGGCTTTTGATTAATGTAAGCTGCGTGGCCAAAGATAGAAATGCCGTGGTAGCCAATGCTAATGCTAATGAGCGCGGGCTGTGGCTTCTGCTGCGCATCTGCATGACAATTGGAATAGATTGATATCGAAATATGAATATATATATGGATATATGGATTTATGTGGATATCTATGGATATCTATATTTTTGGCATTACGCATTACGCAAAAGGGGGGCGTGGCAGCCGGTGCGCTGCATTTTATGAGCCGAAAGAGAGAAAAAACCAAAGTGAAATTTGCCAACGTAATTTTGCGCAAGCCAAACAATTTGTTGCCGCTGCCTTTTAATTGATTTCTCGACAGGCAATGACACACATTGCCATAAACCAAACGATTTGTATTATATATATATATATATATATATATATATATATATATATATATGTACAGATATGCATATAGTTGCTTATGCCTATTTAATGCCAAAGCAACTGTCAGGCGCCATGTACAACTGGGCGTATGCGTGTTTCTCTGTTTGTTATATTAATTTTTTTTTTATTTTTTATGTTTTATTGAGCCGACCTCAGTTATCACTCTTACTTAATGTGACTTATAATGATGTGTTCATATGCCACGCTCCGATGGCCAATGGGTCGCTGCGTATCGCTCGCAGACAAGGCAACTGACACAGCATTGAGACGGTCGGCCTGTGCGTTAACTGCAACTGGGCTGAATACCATATATACTTTATATAGATATAGATATATGTGCGTGTGTGTGTGTACCCAGATGTTGCTTAACACAGTTGGGAAATGATGTCTAAACTAGAGTCTTTAACCAAAGGCACAGGCATTGACTTGGTTTCGGTTTTGTGTCTTTTGCTTGAAATTGGCTAATTTTAATAATTGTCTTCGGTTGGAGCTTGATTTTTTCAGTTATTGCTGAAACTTAATATATATATATATATATATTTGAAAAGAAGAAGGGCTGTAGTAAGAATTGGTCCACTGTTTGTCTTTAGTAGTATGTGTTCTTTTTAGTAAAAGTTGTACTTAAGAATAGAATGGATAAGTAGTCGTGAAATACGTAATAGTATTAGTAGAATATGAAATGAGTGTAGTTCAATGAGATAGTAGTAGCAGCAGATTTAGTAGTAGTAGCACCACAAGCAGCTCCACTTATCGTATTTCCAAATCTTCTGAAATCCTTAATAACATGTAGTGCAAGCTGTGGATTAGCTGCAATTATAATTTCTCAAAATTGGGCTACTCTATGAGCTCTACAAATTCTGCAGAAATCTCCTACAACAACAACTACATACTTACTGTGTGTGTGGGTCTTACTCTCTATGATTAGTAGCACTGCTCTCATCTAGCGACTAGTTAAGTAGAGTATTACGAATGAGCTCAATTTCACTAATTTGAAATTTTGTTTTCTTTACGTTTCCGACCATTTTGCAGCAACAGCAGCAAGGCGTACGATTTCCCAAGGCAGCAGCGCAGATAAGTCGCCAGCAAGACTTGAATTATTGCACGCAACAGCAGCGGCAGCAGCAGAAGGAAGAGGCAGCAGTTACTGCAACTGCAACTGCCACGGCAACCGCAAGACGCACACGTTGCAACGCAGCTTCGCCAAACAATTGTGGAAAAGTGTGCAAACGAACAATAGAAACTAGATAGAAAATCAGCAAAAGCTGAAGCAAATCCGAGCCTAAAACGGAGCAACAGGCAGCAGTGCAACATATATATATATTTATATATATATATATAATTTATATATTTTTTTTTGGTATATGCTTCGCTAACGATGTCGTTGATGGAAATTCATCGAAGCAATGAATCATTTTGGCGTCGCGGATCGTACATGTTGCTGCTGCTGCTGCTAGTGGCATTGTCATTGCTGTTGCAAGTCGAGGCGGCGGCAGCGGCAGCAACAGCGACAACAGCGAGCGAAACGCAAACGAGTGCAACTAATGGTGCAATTAGACAGCAGCAAGGGGCAGACGTGCAGCAAGACAATGCAACAGCAACAGCAACAGCAACAATTGCTGGCAGCGAAAGCAATTCAGCAGAAATTTTGAGCGCCGGAGATGTGGGTAAGTTTTCCTATATTGCACATACGCCAGATAGAGAATAGATCAGCTGCGCCCCTTTGGCACTCAGCACAAAAATTATGCGCTCGCATTTGGGAAAATTGGCCAAAACGAGCCGAAATAAATCTATGCCAATTATTGACCAACTGCCAGCAGCAACAGCCAGCAAGAGCCAGCAACAACCGCAACGCAGCTTGGCCAACAGTCCCAGTTGGCTGCCAGACATAAAACAGCGATCCGAAAAACAAAAACACTAAACAATTGGCCAGCTGAAAGTGCGGCAGAAGAGGCAACAGCAACAGCAACAACAACAACAGCTACAGCTACGGCCACAACAGCAACAGCAACTTGCATTGGCTAATCTCTCTTTGTAGCAGATAGACAGAAAACGTCGTCATATAGCGGCTATATGCAGACCCCTTTAGGTCTTTAGTTTTATTTATTTAACGATCCAAATCGATTTATGTTTATATTCAATTTGCAAGACATTTGTGTAACTAAAGCTAGAGTTGGATAGAAAATGTCTGCAATATGACTGCTTCCTGTTTGCCGTAATTTATCTGTGTGTAGATCCATATCTTCATATCTATATCTATGTATCATGAAGTGCAATGAAATGTCTTATATAAATATCATATCTGCCTTAAGCTGCTAGGCAGCTTATCAGTCTCTGCTTATAGAACTGTAGATTGATAGACTAATGTCTTTTTATTTTTACTATTACCTCAGTCTTTCCATGCTTTTCGGTTTATGAATTGCTCTTGTTATGGCTACTATAATTTATCTATGCTGATCTCTGTTTGCTAATCTATCTCTTTCTATCTCTACATTTGATTATCTTTCTCATTCTATCTTTCTATTTGTTTATCTATATCTTTCTACCACTTTATTTATTTATCTATCTCTTTCTGCCTCATATGTATACATAAGTGTTCCATAAGTTTGAAAATATCTTAAAGATATAGATACCTTATACAGTTAGATGACAGGTAAATATATCTGAAGCTAGCATCAAATGCACTCAGAACGTTCTTTGATGCCAATCAAGTCTGTATATAGTCTTACCTCTATAATTTCTTATCTAATATTTATCTAGATATAGCTATATGCTACTATATGTATCTATCTACCTATATACATAGCAATATCTACCCATCAATCTATATTCAATCCCAAATTTTGTCTATTTCTATTTCCAACTAACTCTATATGCTATCCATCTATTACACCTCTACTTCCCCTTCTCCTGTCCTCGCTCCATTTCAAACTCAAATTTATCTCCATATTTATCTAAATTGAAAGACATCTTCAGCCACAGTTATGCAACTCAAGTTATTTATCCCTCAAGTCCATCGCTCCACATATGTACATATATCTATTAGACACTCTGATATCCATGACTTCTCCTTTGTTGATCTTGCTTAAAGCCGAACTCGCGCTTAGTTTTGCTGTTGTTTATTTTTGTGCGCTCTTATTAAGTCCAAACAATTTGTTTGCCTCAATGGCTTCGGCATGCTGCAAATAGCCTTCCTTTCCATGCGACGCGACGTTGTCTGTTGCAAGTCAGCCTTTGTCCATGGCACTCACATAAATATGTTTATAATATGTATATATATATGTGTAGCATCGTTAAATGTTATTTCTATCGAGTATTTTTTTTTTAACAATTATTCGTTAGCTGCGGCCCAGCATGTGTGGGCGTCAAATGTCAATTGTCTTTGCTGGCTGCTCGAGTGCTTTGCTGGCCAGCTGGAGCTGAAGCTGCGGCTTCGACTTGGCTTAGCCAGCTAGGCCTAGTTGCCAAGGCCCGCATTTTCACTTAAGTAAAGTAAAAACCCAGAGAATGAATACAATTATGAGTGCTTGCAGACTAGGAGATACCCTGCACGAAGCTAAGAACTGATGGATAGAGTTGTAGAATGATTTCTAATTCAAATTTGTGATTTTTATGAGAGTTTACGCAGCTTCAAGCTTGTATTTTTGAAGATATTTCTTATCAAAGATATAATCGTGATATATTACTATATTTTTATATATTTTTTGCATATATTATATAAGCGCTAACTGCCTTGTCAAAGAGCAGCTTTCAGCAAGATCTCAGGGGGTTAAGCCTTATCTTCAAATCAACTTAGATATATAATGGCATTTCAAAATCATTTGACTAATCGATATTTATCGACAGTTATCGATTACGAAATCCAACATTTTTGTATAGTCTCTCCCACACAGACAATGCTTTCCAGCTACAAAGAGAAATGTAGAAAATTATTCATGTCTTTATGCTAATCGAGCTTAGATAAAAGATTAAAGCTCATCTGCTGCGCATTACCTACCTTTATGGCCAACTATCATACTCTCTTTTTGAGAGACTCGGCTACGGTGTGTATGTATTTTTGTTGAATTAAAATTATAAATTTATGCATGTTTATTTATGAGCCGAACTGTGGGCTCTTTTTTCTTCGCTTTTGATTACGATTTGAATTGTGTTACCCACTCACATTTGGGCTTACATAAACAGGTTGCTGGCGCTTCGCCGCCGAGAGCCAACTAAACAAAAAGTTTAGTGCATTTTGATTATTTTTATTTATATTTTTTGGTTTCTTTTAATGTATGCGCGTTAAAATCTGTGAGTGCTAAGACCAACTTCCTAATCGCCGCTCAGCCAGCGGCAATGAATGCGCATTTTTGAGGTTTCTTTCCATTGTGTCTTCGCTGTGTTACGAAATGCAGTTCTTCAGGTATTTGTAGGTGTCGCTTTGGCTACTCGATGGGCAGCACACAAAAAAACAAAGCAATCCTCAACATAAATATCAATATTGGATGGCAGCTTCTCGCTCTCTCCATTCGCTTGAGTCTGTGTTTGCTCATTATTGTTACCTGTTAGCTGTTACCTGCGCGTCCGTCATGTGCGTCCATTGCGTAATCCGACACATTTATCAGCCAGTCGAGCAGAGGAGCGCCAAATCGAACAAAAAGTCAAGCCAAAACAGGCTGCAGCCAGTCGACCAACTAGGCGAAGCCAAGTGCAACTGCAGCTCTCGCCCGTTCGCACAGCCTGGCGTATGCGCAATGTGGGCGTTCTGCCACATGCAACTCATACGACTCGTATGCTCCTCTAGGCTGTGAGGCTGTGTTTCTCTTTTTTGCTGCTGCACTTAACTGGGTGTAGCTAAGCACACATACATACGCACACACACATGCATGCCTAATTATATGCTATGAGTGTGTGTGTGTTTGTTTGCCTACTTATGATTCATTGTTTTCGGCCATTACTCAAAGACAAAAGAGCGCGAAAAAATCACAAAAAAGAACTGTTTGCTAGAGATTAACAAAGATTGAAATACCCTTTTTGGAAATGTGAGGTGTGAACTTCAAGGCAAGCTGAGCTCAACATACAAAGATTTCACAGCATGGCAAGGAATGTTTGGAGTCCTTTCCTTACTTTACTTACTTTGAGCAGATAAACAAGATAGAGAAGAAGCTGACTATTAACTGCTAAAGATTTTAATTTTCTAATAATATATTTTCATTCCTGTTTTTTTGCGCCAAAGCCAGCTCATATGCTTATTCTTTAAGTGTGTAATCAAAAATATTTATAAAATTAAATTCTATTTTATAAAAGTTTTGATTGTTTCCTCAAATTTATTTTCTTGCTGAGGCAAAAAAATGATGTGAGCTATCTCTCTTCCTCTTTAGCTTGTCAAGACTAGCATTAGAAGTTTACTATGCCGAAGAGCATAACTTCATATACTTGCTGTCTGTCTTTGCTTTTCTATTATACTTTAAAGAAACCATGAAACTAGCTGTCAAACTATACTTTCTAGTTGTTTTTCGCCTTTCTGTTGGCCACCCACATTTTAAAGAAGCTCAAATTCAAGCTGACTTCAAAGCAGAGAATGTTTTGACTCATGCTAAATCTGTATTCAGTTTAAGGATGTAGAGCAACTTTTAAAGTAATTTAATATAATTATTTATATAAATATTTTGGTTTTTTTATTTATTTTTATTTTATTTTATTTTATTTTTTATTTAGTTTTATCTTACTTTTGTATTATTATTTATTTTGCTTTTCTCATTTTTTTATTATTTATATTCAATGCTCAAAGTCTCTCTTTGCGCTACGTAACATATTTCGTGACAAACTGATAATACCCGCTACATGGCTGCAGTTGTTGCTGCCGTTGCTGCTGCTACTGCTGTTGCTGCTGCACATTACGTGCTTGAAGTACTAGCTAAAATGATTTACACTCTAAGCCCTGCACAGCCGTCTCATAGCCGGTCCCTCCTCCTCCTTTCCCTCCCCAATACGTAATTGTGTAAACATTTGTGTTGAGCATCTCTTGCAGGCACTGCCGGGTTACGTATTGCCTGTTGTTGTTGATGTTTGCGGGCCGTCAAGAAACAAATATCCAATAATAATATTATTTTATTTGCTGTTGACTCTGCAGATTGGAATTGGAATTGAATTTGGGCCTGCTCAGCTGTGAGGGAAAGTTATAGTTTGCTTTGCTGTTGCAACTTTCCGAGAGTTTTTCGAGAAACATTTTCTTTTCAGCTTTTCCCTTCGCTTGCGATTTTCTTCAAACAATTTTTCATTGGTTTAAAAGCGCATTTAAAATTATTATTTTTGCGGCTTTTTGTTGTCGATGTTGCTGTTGTTGTTGTTGTTAAAGGAAAAGGAAATGAAACGCGTAATTTGTGTGCGGTTCGCAGCGGCTATTAAAAAACTGTTGGCGATTTTTTCGTGAGCTTTTTGTTTTTGTTTTGTGTTTCGCTATTTTGTCTTGGCATTTGTTTTGCAGTTTTTCAGTTTCTTTGCTGTTGGTTGTTTACATAAAATGTTTATAATTTCATTTTCATTAGCTGGCGTTGCAAAATGCGGCTAATCAAACGAGCAAACTAACGAGCAGTTTATTGAACTTTTGTCATCGACTCGCGGGAACTTGGGTCAATTTGTGTCTCCCTTTTCTCTGCTTGACTGTGATTAATTAGGCGCAGCTGACCCAAAGGCTTATGTAAGCCGGGCAGCTTACATGATTTAGTTTGTCGAGTGGAAAGAAAGCAAACGGCTAACTAATGATGCACGCGGGTCGCGGCCAAAAGGGCTCGAGTAAAACCAACAGCAACAAAATTTCAGTTTACATTGCGTAAAAGTGTGCAACAAGCTGCTGATGCGAGAGTTGCTGCTGCTGCTGCTGCGAGTTGTTGCTCTTGCTGCCGCTGCCGCTGATGTTGCTGCTGATGACGAGCATGTGACACGCCCCGCAGCCATTTGCAACGCCTCAATGCACAACAACAAACGGCAGCCAAAGCAACAGCAACAAACTTCGACTATTGAATACTTTTCAGACCGAGCCAAGCGACTCGCACTGAATTCGTAAAGCCAAAGCCAAAGCCAAAACAAATAAACGGAAGCCTCAAACCCGGGCACAATGCCAGCGAAAAAAAAACAAAGCTCGGAACAAAAATTACGAATAAAAACTTTGCAATTATCCAATGCTGCATTTGTTATTTGCTGCGCACATTTAACATATTGTCAGACGAACAAAATAAAAAAAAAGCAGAGACATTAAAAGCCAAGTAAGAACTTGTTGGGTGGAAGTGGTTGACTGCGACATACGCGCTCAATAGTGAAAAGTATAGTAGAAATTCTGATATTGTTAGAGAGAGATAGGGGAGAGAGGAAATATATGTGAGATGGGTAGAGAAGTAGAGGATTGCTTATAGAGTATAATATTTGATAAGAAATGATATAGATAGATAGATAGATATATAGATAGATAGATAGATAGATAGATAGATAGATAGACAGACAGACAGATAGATAGATAGATAGATAGATAGATAGATAGATAGATAGATAGATAGATAGATAGATAGATAGATAAATAGATAGATAGATAGATAGATGGATATATAGATAGATAGATAGATGGATAGATAGATAGATAGATAAATAGATATATAGATAGATAGATAGATAGATCGATAGATAGATAGATAGATAGATAGATAGATAGATAGATAGATAGATAGATAGATAGATAGATAGATAGATAGATAGATAGATGGATATATAGATAGATAGATAGACAGATAGATAGATAGATAGACAGACAGACAGATAGATAGATAGATAGATAGATAGATAGATAGATAGATAGATAGATAAATAGATAGATAGATAGATAGATGGATATATAGATCGATAGATAGATGGATAGATAGATAGATAGATAAATAGATATATAGATAGATAGATAGGTAGATCGATAGATAGATAGATAGATAGATAGATAGATAGATAGATAGATAGACAGATATAGAAAGATAGATGGATAGAAAGATACTCTCCTATTATTGCATTATTCTTGCAGATAGGAAATCTAGCTTTTTTTATATGCACTTCACTCATAATTAAATTATATTTTAATATGAAATATATTTATATTGTAGTTTGCTTCTCCTATAATCAATCATTTAGTATATATCTACTCTATCCCCAAAAAGCCAATATACCCCTCCTCCACACTCCACCAAGCGAGTATAAAAACGCACCCATTTGCTTTAGAGGTCGGTTTTTGTTGGGACAGCTCGGTTTAATTTGAGTTTTTTATTTTTATGTCAGTTGGGTCACTTTTGGGCCATAAGGGCCGCAGCTTTGAGTGGCAACCAGGAAACCGTTGAAAGCGCCATTAGTTGGCATTTCACGACAGCGTTTTGTTGTGTTTGCTCGATTTCCGCATTGACATCCGCAACGTCTTTTAGTTGCATTTTGTTTTTACCTTTGGCATTTCTTTAGCTTTTCTCACGTCTGCAACGGCAGCTGCTGCATTTCCTGCATTCAACTGCACCTATCGGCGGCAGAGGCAGCGGCAACTAGGCCCAACCAGCTCCACTTTAGCTCCTTCTTTAGCAAAATGTCACGCACATGAACTGCCAACTTTGGCAATGTCTTAGCTGCTGTGGCAGTTGCTTCACTGTCTGCTCCCACTCTCTGCTGGGCCTTGCGCAGTTTTCGCTGCTTTTGGCATTTTGTTGCATGTTTCGATTTCACATTAGAAATGCTTTCGATCGCCCCCCAGCCAAAACGTGTCGTGTGCATTGCGACGGTGGCCAGCAAAACAAGTTAATGCCATGAACATGGCCAGAGCCGAAGCCGGAGATGTAGCTGGGCAGTGGGCGAGGTAGAGAGAGAGAGACTGGCAAAGAGGAAGGCGAAGCTGCAGTGAATGGCGAGCGGGCGGACAGACGGACGGCAATGCAGTTATTCGCTGTAGGGTGCAGCGTGTGCAGAGAGACTCGAGTTAGTGCAATGATAGATAGCTGAATACCTTGTAAATGGCAATATAATATATGCTAGAAACTAAACACGGCTAGTGTATGTCTTTCTTTATAAGAGTTTGACTTTGTAGTAATATAAATCTTTTTTATTTTCTTTGCTTATTGAGAGCTTGAAAATATACAGACAAAACATTTTAGTTTATGCCTATCTAAACAAAAAACGTTGCATACCAAAAATCATGCATGAATAGGCTATAAACTCTTTATGATCTTGACATATATTTAGCTATGCTTCTATAACTTATATTAGTCGTTTCTTGGGCACATTTCAGCCAGAACTGGTATCATAAAAGAACTTCCAAAGCTATCTCAATTCATTTATAAATCAACAATAAATCACTTTGAGAATACAAAAGGACTAGCATAAAAGAGTTTGTTCACTCTAAGTCTTGCAAACTCAGTGATAAGCTTAAGACTAAAAGCAGTAAGCCTCACCTTCTCACTTATATCCCTCACACATTCTCTCACCACTGAGTATAAAAGAAATTGCAAGCGGCAAGCAAACTGCAACGAAAGCGCGCGGAGAAAGTTTCGTTTTGGCCAAGGCGGCATTTAAAAATTGTATTTATGAACTGGCTGCAAGGCAAGGCAAGAAAGCAAAAGTGAAGCCGAAGATGAAGCGGGAATTGGAGCTGCGCCACTCGCCACATGAATTAGCGCCAATGAATTAATGAAAGTTTTACTCAATTTTGCTTTTTTTTATTGAATTGTATTTCTGCAACTATGTGTGTGTGTATGTGTGTGTGTGGCGGAAATGATTCACAATTAGTCACATTTGTTTTGCTCTGCATCTAAAGCCACATGTAGCTTAAACTGTTTTGGCTTAAAACGAGCCGCGCTCGCCTTTCAGGGCCAAGGCGTGGAAGTCAGGCATTAAATGAACGTTAGCTCTATAGACTATAGCTATCTAGCAGATATCTAGGTATATTTATGTATATATATATATCCATGCACAGCTAATCAAATTTGTTTTTAGCCATTTGCAAACAATGCTGAGAGACTGAATTAGTATAGATCGCTGGCATTGTGCTAAGCGAGAATTGTTAAAACTCAATTAATTCTATTCAACAACAACGAATTTTCCTGCACAGTGAAAGCTGCGCTGCTGAGCGTGGAAATTTTTTAGTGTGAAGTTGAAATGTGGAAAAGTTCACAAATTGTTTATTATTTATGAAATTTTTTATAGATTTTTTGTTTAGCTAATTATATAATTTCAATGTGGAAAAGTTGGAATACTGGAGCTTTAAGAGCTTTAACCTTGAAGTTTAGTCTACTGGCCCACAAATGGTTTTCATACATTTTATTTTAAAATAAAGAGAAATCAAGAAAGATACATATTTTTTTTCTGTAGATTCTAACTATATATAAGTAGCAGATTAGCTACAAATTTTAAATTATTTATGTTTGGTTTTTATGCTTAAATATTTATTAAATATTTTTTAAAAATTTTGTTGATGCTTTATCTACATATATTTATCAACTTTATACTTATTTTAGATGTCTTTAAGTATAAATATATATTTTTCATAATTTTTTAGTTTTGGTTGCCTTTTGCAGCTTATGCAAAGTTGCCAAATTGTGGGCCAACTGCGAGCCAGTCTTTAATTTGTTTTGCCATGTGCAACGTTGCGTATGATTGATATTTGTGTCACATGAAAACGTATGTAATAGAAAGATATATAGATATATATATACTCTACACTTATTGCATGTCATTTCATAATATTTAATCTGACACCATTAAACAGCTACAAAATTTTAGGCAAACAGCAATTGTCTCTTTCTGTTTATTGTGTTTGCAATTTTTGCAGTCAGTTTGTCAGTTCGTCAGGCTGTCAATTGGGCAACTCGTAGAACAAACAGCAGCCCACTCGTGTTTGTAATTTATTTCTAATTAAAAGTTCTAAAGAAAAGACATGCGATTCATTCAAGCGACAAGCAATTGTACTTCTTTATATACATATGTATAAAAACTTATATATATATTTATATAATATATCCATATATATATGTATATAATGAGCTCTGAGTCTCGCATTCAATTGTTGATTCGCGTAATTCGCAATTAAAACTTGACTTTTATTCTGCCATCAGGTAATGACTGAGGCCGACTCGTGGGAGCCTTGTGGCATTGTCCATGGGCAGATATAGAACCCGGTCTTAACTGAATGCTCGCCCATTGTGCCAAATTGCCAGCAATTAAATTTCACATCAACAGCCAAAATTTGCTGTGGCCCCAAGTCTAAGTAAATATTGGCATTAGTCATGGGACTTAATATATGTTTTCTTTTTTTTTCGGCATTATGTAAGCACTTGACTTGGCTAAGCTGCTTAGAATTTGTTGAGTGTTTTTTTTGGGCAAAAACGAATTCTGTTTAAGTTTTGGTTTTTTGCGCTTTGTTGACCATTTTGCTGGCTGCGGTGCGGCTGGTTCGGTCGCTCGTTCGTTTTGGTTCGCCGCTTCGTGCAGCCGCTGCCCAAAAACAAAATCGTGTCTTTTGGCCAAATTCAAATTAAAATTCCACAGCGCATGCCAAGCAGTCAGCGACAGAGGCAGAGACAGTGCTAGCAGCAGCAGCATAGCTAATGCCAAAGAAGTTGCGCGGCCAAGTGGATTGACGATTGTCTGACTGCACCACGACAAATACCGCCACCACAAGCGCAAGCAACAGCACCAGTGCGAGCTCAACAACAACTGCCAAATCAAATATGTAAAGCTGAGCATAAGCTGACTTTTGATTGCTCTTTTTTTGATGGATTTTACTCTAACTTCTAATAAGCTTTACCGTTCTTTCAATACTCTGTATATACTCTATCTCTGCTATATCTCTACCCTATCTCTTCTCTATCTTTAGTCTATCTCTGCTCCATCTCTGCTCAGCCTCTGCTCTATTGTACTCTATCTCTTTTTCATATATTTTCAATCTCTACTCTCACTATTTCTCAGCTATATCTCTTTCTAACACTCCTTCTCTCTTTTTCCCTCAACCAGCCTCTTCTACTCTCCTTCTGGCTGTGCATGTTTTCTTATCTTTGCGTTTATGTGCTTTCCTTCTTTCCCTCTCTCTCTTTCATTCCATCTCAATTTCTCAATTTCTGCTCTCTTTATGGTTTTTCTCATGTTTTAGCTTTCTTGGCGTCGATTAGGCTACTCCATCAATCATGTCTAGCTTCGGTTATTCCCTTTATCCATTTTAATTCCTGGCTCACTCTCGCTCTCTCTCTCTCTCTCTCTCTCTCTCTCTCTATCTCTCTCTCTCTCTCTTTCTCTCTCTATCTCTATCTGTCTCTCTGTCTCTCTCTCTCTCTATCTCCCTCTCACTCTTTCCCTCTATAAAGCTTTCACTCTGGCTTTCCCTACCTTCTCTCTTTCTATCTCTAGATTTCCCTGATCTTCTGTTAGTCCATCAATCTCCCTCAACACTCCAACTCCTCCTCAAGCCAAACCCCATCCATTTGCACACATTCCTTGAGTTAGGGCAGATTTTTCTTTATTCATTAAATAGGCACAGCAACAACGCCCGCGTCTCGCAACACAGAGCAAAAATGGCAGTTTTATTTTGTATTTGTTGCTTTTGTTGGTTCTGTTGAAGGCAGCGACGCGACGTGACGAGACGCCCAAATGGGGCGCACCGTGCTCCGCAGCAATACTGTGAAATAGGCAGCCATGGAGGCGCACTGAATGGAGCCGCCAGCTCAAAGCTCGAGCCTCGAGGTTCGAGTCCCCATAAAACGTTAACCGAAAATACAAGAGTTGGCCCAAAGGCGGCTGGGCTTTTGTCGCTGGTTCTAGTCGCTGCGCCGCGCTTGAGATGCCAGGCCTAACCTTGGCCTAAACTGCAAGCCAATGAACTAAATGCTTGTGAAAAACAGCCAACAGCCAGCAACAGTCAGCAACAGCAACAATTTGTTTGCTAACATTGTTGGCTGCTTGGCGAGCTCCGTCGACTCAGTCGTTTTGGCAGTTTTAATGGCAACGCGAAAATTAAACAATTGCGCAAACAGCCGCCTGATAATCGCCCCAATGATTCATGTACCGAGCATCACCAGCAGCATCAGCAGCAGCCGCCTCAACATTTGTCCAAATGTGCAGCTGCTGCGCCCGAGGGGCAATCCAACAATTTGTGGCTAACTAATTAGTCAAACACTAGCTCAGCAGCTGCCCCACCGGCGGCCAAACACGTCAAGAGGCTACCCAACGAAAACGCACTGTGAACCAGTTGAAAATTAGTCGAAACTTTGCTGATGCCTAAGCTAAGCTAGATTTCGAGATGATCGACTAACAGATGCTCTGTAATAGACAAGAGGCTAGACTCCTCTTAATTGGAAACTAACGTAGGAGACTGTGGCACATGTAGTTACCATAGGGTATGTCCAAGTCTGGTATACCCGACTTGATAATGGCTGAACTAAGCTAGGGAGATTTCTAGATAGTCGACTAACGGACTAGCTATGTATTAAAGAAGAGGTTAAACTCTTAGTTAAATAGTTATTTAGCACTGGGTATATCCAAGTCTGGTATACCCGGCTTACAGAGCATCTGCTGGTCGATCATCTAGTTACTAGCTTAGCTTACTAAAGAGATTGGACTCTTAGTTGGAGACTAACTTATGATTGTGGCACAGCCTCTGCGCCACATATAGTTAACATAGGGTATATCCGAGTCAGGTATACCCAGCATGACAATGCTTAAGTTAAGCTAGTTTGATTTCTACTGTTTTTAGTTACTCAGCCTCTGCTCCACTTATAGTTAACACAAGGTATGTCCAAGTCGGGCATACCCGACTACATTCTTAGTCTAGGGTATTTAGAAACGCACCGCTTAACTCAATTGTTGCTGGGCAGTTGTCAAGTTGGCAATCGACTCGAAACGAGTTTTCTGTTGATTTAGCGCCGATTTTTTGTTTTTCCCAACGCGATTTGCTTTTCCAATACGTGTCACGACTCGGGCATCAAGTATACGCGGCTCCTTAGCATACTCGTTGTGCCGCTTTGCTAAACCACTCTATTCTTGTACTCTTGCAGATGTGGTTGCCGAGAAGCCCACCACTTACCGGCCCACGGGCAGCAATCGCCCTTCGATTGCCACACAGAGCTCGGCGCAGGAGCGAGAACGCAAATTGCTGAATGTTTTGGCTGCTCGCCGCACGGCGCTGCATCGCGGCAGCTTTCGTAACCGCATCGGGACGACCGGACGCAGCGCCACCTCACCCTCGGCTGCCGTCGAGAGCACCTCGAAGGCGCCGAGTGATCCGCGATCCGTCTGCATACGCAACTGCACGAAGAACTTCACCCGCCGCACCACCGCCAGCTGCATGCGGCAATGCGCTAATTTCACACGCATGGCCATGGCGGGCACGGTCAGCAATAACAATGGATCGGTGGTGCTGCGGGCGCCCAGCAAGGCGGCGGTGGCCGCAGGCGAAAGGGACACCAATGAGATCCTCTTCAGCGACGAGTCCTCGCACGGACTCTTCGTGGTGGCCAAGGAGCAGAACGACACGCTCAACCACATAGCAGATGGAGCTGTCAAGCAGCGTGGGCGTGGCAAGCCAGCGGTCCCGCTGCCGCAGCCAGAGGAGGACGATGGGGAGGAGGAGGACGGAGAGCTGCAGCCGTATCTCTACTTTGGCTCCAAGCTGCCGCCCATCAAGCCAGGCGCACTGACGATCACCCCGGCCGAGGGCGACGATGAGCATCCACGCGTGCTGGAGATATCTGTGAGTCAGAGCAGCAGCACCACCACGAGCACCACCACGTCAGAGCCAATCACAGAGTCCACAGTGAAGCCCACCATCTCCACGCGCCGCCCACTGACTGCTGTGGAGCGCAGTCGCAGCCGCTATAAATACCACATGCGCGAACGTGGCATTGCACCACCGGCTGCACCAGCAGCTGCACCACCCGCCGTTAGCAGAACACGCTATGTGGGCTCTGGACGACCCACAGCTGGTCTGACTGAGAGTTCAGTGGAGCAGAAATCAGCAGAGCCGGAGCCCGTGGTGGTGCGTCGAGTGGCTGCCAAGTCACAGTCATCCTCCACACCACTCATCATCACTGTGCTGAGCGCTGAGGAGGAGACAACAGTTGGCCGTGTGGCGCCTGAAGTGCAGCCAGAGGCGAGCACCACCAGCACAAGCAGCACAAGTAGCACCAGCAGCACTAGCACCACCAGTAGCACAACGAGCACAACGAGCACGACAAGCACCACCACCACAACCACAACAACCACCGAGCCACCGACTACAACTAAAAGGCCAAGCACAACAACGACCAGCAGCACCACAACCACTAGCACCACAACGACAAGCACGGCACCACCCACAACGCGCACCACTACAACAACGAGCAGTCCAGTGACCAGCACCGCTGCTACCACAACCACCACGCAATCCGCCAAGCACATGACCATCATCGAGGAGGACAAGGAGCGACTGCGCGCCCTGGGTCCATCGCTCACGCAGGAGATCAACATCGAGGATCAGAATAATCTGATCATCTTCTGCAACAGCACCGCCAACTGCGAGGCGACGCCGCGCACCACCAACTACGCGCCCACCACCGACTCCAGCTCGAACTCGAAGATACTGCGCACCACAGTGCTGACATCGGTGCGCTCCACTGTCAACCCGCGCACCACCAGCCCCGCCAGTGCGGTGCGAGCGCCCGTAGGCAATGTTTACATTGGAGTCGTGGAGTCCTCTTCGTCATCCTCCTCCGCCGCAGCGGCCTCTGACATCAGCTCGACGGCCATTGCGGAGGAGCGCGACGTGAGCATGGAGATGCGGCGCATGAATCTGGTCACACTGGTGCTGGTGGCGGTGGGCGTGGTGCCGCTGGCCGCCATTGTCATGTACATGGTGCGCAACTATGTGGTGCGGCGGCGGGCCAAGCAGGACGACGTCTTCGACGTGTGCATCACGGATCAGCAGCCCATCAGCCCGGTGAAGAAGGTGGACTCCAAGTATCAGCTGGAGCTGGATGAAGACGAAGTGGATCATCATCAGCAGCAGCAACACCAGCAACAGCAGCAACAGCAGCAGCAGCAGCAGCGCGATGCGAACCACAATCGTTACGAGGACAAATCGTCCTTGGCCAGCGAGTATCAGGAGTTCGAGCGCAACAACATACGGCTGAAGAGCCTGCTGGGCGAGGGCAACTTCGGGCAGGTGTGGAAGGCGGAGGCGGACGATCTGAGCGGACACTTCGGCGCCACGCGGATTGTGGCCGTGAAGACGATACGCGCCTGCAGCGCCCAGGTGAGCCTCAAGGACGAGGCGAACATCATGCGCAAGCTGGGCTCGCACCAGAACGTGGTCACGCTGCTGGGAGCCTGCGTGGAGAGCGGTACGTATGCAGATGTTAACTGGGCTTCGATTGAGTCTAATTTTATCCGCTTCTCTTGACAGAGCCCCACATGCTGATCATGGAGTATGCGATGCGCGGACGCCTGCTCTCGCTGCTACGCGCGGCGCGCAGTGCCACCAATATACTGCCCGCCTCAGTGCCAGGTGGGCGCAGCCTGGCGCCACTCTCGCCGCGCACATTGGCGGGCTTTGCCTTGGACATAGCCTGCGGCATGGAGTACATAGCCGGGCACAGGGTGAGCTTCACTCCCATCCCTTCAATGGAGTCAAGTACTTATCCCCTCTCCCCCTCTGTCTTCTCTAGATTGTGCATCGGGATCTGGCGGCGCGCAATGTGCTGCTCGACCACAATGGCATGTGCAAGATCTGTGATTTTGGCATGTCCATTGACCTGGACGCGGAGCGCATGCGCAAGGAGCAGGAGAAGAACGCAGCGAACGACCTCATGCGCAGCAACGCGCACAAGTTCAAGTTCGACTTCGGCAGCCGCTACATACTGCAGCACTGGCAGCAGACCTTCGGCCAGCATGGCCAGCCGGGGCACGACCAGACGTCGTCCGAGAAGAAGCACCATGGCCACGACACGATTGGCAAGCGCCATGCGCTGCCCATACGCTGGATGGCGCCGGAGAGCCTGCAGTTCCACATGTTCACCACCGAGACGGACATCTGGGCCTTTGGCATTGTGCTCTGGGAGATAGCCACGTTGGGTAGGCAGTCCTTGGGATCCATACTATATATAATGAGCTTACTAAAGTACTCCTCTCTATCTGCCAGGCTCCACGCCGTACTCTCATCTGACTGGCCGTGAGGTCATTCGCCGCGTGCCGCAGGGCCTGCGCCCGGAGCTGCCCAAGGAGAGCCGGCACGAGTTCTACAATCTGATGTCGCGCTGCTGGCACAAGGAGCCGCAGATGCGGCCCTCCTTCGCCCAGTCGCGGCTGGAGATCACCCGATCGCTGCACAAGTGGGTGGAGGACGACTCCGCCGCCTCGGACTACATGGACGTGAGCGGCTTCAGCGAGGATCTCGAGCATGGCGTGGTCTACTTCAACCATCGCATCTCGGAGTTCGAGTGCGAGATATGACGTTGACTGAACCACCCCCTCCAGCAAGCCTCCATCAGCATCCACCTGCACACCACGTCGCCATTGCCCACCAACTAATATATATAAACATATATATATATATATATATATGTAAATCTCATTCAGGCTCATTCGCACACCCACACACATCTCTAACTCTACTCCATTTCGAAATTCGCGTGCTTGTCGAGCAGTATTATTTGTATTTTCTATCTCTTCCTCTTCTTCGATCGAGCTCTATCTCTCTCTCTCTCTCTTACTCTCGATCGTTTGTATATATATACACTAAATATTTGGTATGCACAGTTTATTTTATGATTTAGGATCTATATTTAATTAAATGGCGCTACTTGTGCTTAGTTGATATTAGTCACTTAGTTCTTCTAGTCTATATCTAAAATTCATTCTTCTCCCAAGTTGAGCCGCATTGCGTAATCGTAGCCTTAGTCGAGTTAACAGCACCACAACATATGGCACGCCAGATCTTAGTTTGCAAGAATTATTCATATGATATAGGAGTTAATATTATTGTTGTCGACATACTATATATGCTAAAGTATATATATGTATGAATCTATGTATAGAACTATATAATTGTACAAATAAATTAATTAAACACAAAATATAATTAATATTTACACCAACTGGAAAGTGTTTTAATATAAGGTTGATATGATTCTGGTTGAATATTTATGATTGATGATGATTGACTGAGTGATTGAACGACTCGTTGTGCACCTAATTGAATCACTAGAGAGTGAACCAATAGGTGGACTGATTGACCAGCTCTCCATCAAATTGACTGACTGATTGATTGAATAATAAGCTGATTAGAGTGCAGAACGTATATGAGAACGAAATGCAATAAAAATATATTTTAAAATATTTTTATATATTTTTTCCCTAAAATCCGAGTTTGTTCAAATTTGTCAAAAATTTAAGACTATGTTTTTTGAATGCCAATCGATAGCTTGGACTCTAACGAGAAAAAATCTGTATGCCATGCGGGATTGTGGCTTAAGAAAGCTGAGTTATGCATATTTAAAGCTAATCAAAAATATAAAGATCTCAGCAGCTAGTCTGGGTTCATAAACTTGATACATACATATATACTAGAGGTAAGCTCAACCGAATATTTAGATTTCCGATTCTTTTTCAACACTCTACTGTACACATGTTGCCAAATAATTTAGCTTGAGCTGTCAATTCTCTACAAGATTATAAGACTAGCTCAATATACGAGCTTTTATATTTGACGATTTAAGCCAAGAGCTTTAGCCGAGTTGTAGCTGAGCTGTGTCTCAGCTAAGCTTTGCCTCAGCTTTTTTAAGCAAGCTGGCAGGGCTAACAAGGCTGCCAGCTTGCTGAATGAAAGTGTACAAGCTGAAACTAGTGAGTTGGCAACGCCAAGCAGTTCCACTTGGAGCTGGTTCATGTTAACTTAAGCCGTTAAGCAACTCAAATGCGAAGTCTATGAATAAATATAGTTGAAGAGAGCATGCATAAGATATTAAATAACTAAGTGTAAAGCAGAAGTGAGCTTAACTAAATTTGAAGCACATGAGATACTGGCTATAAATCGCTGATCGCTTACCTTGAAGCCTGATCGAGCCGGAAGCAGCTTCACGCATCGGAGGTAAGCATATTCTCGGTCTACAGTTTATGCATAATTAGTCAAACGCTATGCATTTAGGCAGCATATTAATGAGCTGTTCGATTCGCATTGTAAGAGTTCAGCTGCGAAGCCATTTTCCTCATTGCTCATTACTCAGCAATTGAGGAACTGAGGAGCAGTCGCAGCTGGAGCATCAATCAAGGGATAACCGCGATGACTACTGGCAATTTGGTCGTTAAAGCCAGCTAGACAACGACTCTATTGCAGCGCTCGACAGTAATTCGCAAATTAGCCATGCTCTTTGCATTTTATGGCACAGCGGAAAGAAAAAAAAAAGAAGTTTATCAAGTGCGCTTTTCGCTGCTGATTGATGACGCTGCAATAAAGTAAAACGCCAGCGATGCGGTAATACGATTTAATGCGCATAAATACCCAGTGCGTAGGCTCGGTCTCGGGAACGCATTGCGTGGAAAGAGAAATAAAATGCAGACGCTGTGCTAAGAAAGTGTGAAGAAAATCGAATTCGAGTGGCAACAAAAGGCGTCTTTTCACGCTGCCCCCGCCGCGATAGAGCCATAACAATAACTGTAAAACCACCTGCCTGCCTGCCCGCCTCTCTAATAGAGCAATAGCCGCCGGCTAGGCCCGTGCAGTTCACTTAGAGTTGAGCCAGGCGCTAACTGTGCAGTTAAAGTCACGGCCGAGGGCTGTTTGGCAACAAAAACGAAAGTTTGTCTGCCCGTCCGTCCGTCGCTCTGTCTGCTTATTAAATTGATTTTCGCTGACCCCCTAGAGGGGGTCGTGCAGAGTCAAGAGCAGCTAGTTAGCCATGCATATTTGTCAGGCTTCCGTTAGGGCTGTTGCTTATTGCTTCCTGACCCACTGGAGTTGTAAAAACAAAAAACAAATGACTTAAGACACGAACTTTGTAAATGAGGCGTAAATGTTGAGGCTTCCGCATTACGTGCGAGCTATTTAGCAAATTGAAAATGTGAGGCTTTAATGCCAAGCTAACGGTTCAGCGAACTGCAAAAGAAAAGCAATTAGACAATTGGCAATTTAATGTAAACACGTCGCAGCAGAACCAACGGCGCAGCCAATCGCGGCAGCGACCGAGGCAGTGCGGCCGAGGCGGCTGCGGCTGTGGCTGCGGCAGCTCTGCAAACAGTCGCCGGCGAGTGTTGAAAGCGCTAAGACGTGTGCAGCGGTTATTTATTTACCCAAAGAAAGAAGGAAAGAAGTAAAAAAAAAAAAAACATACAACTCTCTTGCTCTCGATCTGGGCGGAGCGCGTGTGAAATCTGTGAAAATTTGCCTACGAGAAGAGCAAAGAAGCAAAGAAGTAAAAAAAGTGAAAATTGGTGAAGCAGCCGTCTTTAGCTGCAGTTCTCAGCAATTAAACGAGGCCGAAGGTGATTGTCTAAGCAGCAAATCGAACAGCGATCAATGAATATAGCCGCCATATGTTTCCTCATTCAGATAGCTGAAAAAAGTGAAAATTGGAGCAGAAGCTTTAACTGCGGAAATAAACGAGGCGAACGAGCTGATTTCTTAGCTTAAATGAATTAATCATAAAACAACAACAGCAACAAATCGAAAATGGAATCTTTTTATGTTTGTTTCTTTAGCCAAATATGTGAAATGGAAACAACTTTCTAAAAGAAACAAAAACAACAACAACAACAGCAATAACGAGGCACCCAACAAAAATTTGAATTCTTTTTTTTTTTGTTTTGGACTTTTTTTATATTCTTTACGCCCGAGGAAATTGTGTCAGGTTGTTAAGCTGTGCGTGCGTTGCGTGCTGTTGTTGTTGTTGTTACTGTTGTTTAATGGCGTCAAGTTCGTTGCCTAAGTCTTTTGTTTAGGGCCGGCAAATTGAATGTGTCGGCAGTCAGCACGCGCCATCAATAATATTCAGCTTTTGGGCTGCTCGATACTCAATGCGCCAACTCGCTGTCGCCAGCTCGTTTTGCGAGTTCTGCGCTTACTAGGTTAGTCGGTTAGTTGTTGTTGTTGTTGCAGCTTGGTTTCTGCTTATAGGATTCTCGACGCGCGACTTTCTTGCTGCTTGCGGCTGTTTCTCTTATTGCAGCGCAGCTTTATCTCTCTCTCTCTCTTCTGTTTTTTTTTTTTTTTGCTGCTTGATGTGTTTTTCGACTGGCCCAGTTTGCGTCTGTGGTGCAGCGCAACGCACGCGAATTATAAGCTAATTAAGACAGCCTAAGAATTCGTAGTGAAATTATTTTTTGCAGCATCTGCAATCAGCGCATCGCTGCCAATTTGTATGTCTATTCACTTTTACTCCAACCTGGCCCGTGGGAAGCGCATTGCAGCGCGCCTTATTGGCTTAATTTGATTTATGGCATCAATGCAATATGGCAACATGGCCACACTTTCCCAGCGCCCAGCGTCGCATATGCAAAAAACCAGAAGCGGTGGCTTACCTCTCCCTCTCCCTCCCTCTCTCTCTCTCTCTCCCTCTATCTTTGTCTGCCATTAAGCATGGCCAATGGCATTCTGTGCGCAGGTGTGCAAAATAAATTGAAGATATGGCCAAAACGGCAACATCCTCACGACCTGCGCAAAAACAAACGATGTGCACAAATCGCAGCTCGTTGGCAGCTGGGGGCGGCCGTCTGGCGCACTGAAGATGCAACCTGAAGATGCTGCCAGCGGCTCATTGTATACAAAGGCAAATATATATATATATATATGAATTTATTTATATATCTGTGTCTGTGTGTTATTTACTGGCCTTGTGACTCGTTTTGGTCGACTGTGCGGCGCCTTTTCTAAACTGTCAACCAGTCGATAGATAAAGCCAAGCCAGCCCAAGCCAAGTTTTCACTTTTCACCGGAGCAAAGGTCAGCGCATCAGCAACTGCGGGTTGCTGCCTGTAACGATGCCTCAAGGAGCTGTTGGCAGCCAGGCAGTCAGACAGCCAGGCCGGGCCTTCAGACTGGGTGTTGTTAGCATTCGAATTTGTCAGCTCCCATTGGCATTCACAGACGAGCACTTTCGAATGCAATCGTCAGCATTCCGTGGGCGCAAGCATTTCCATTGTGTGACAACTACAAAAGTGGCAGATGTATTTATGGATATATATATATATATAGTTATGTATGTATTTAAATGAATGTGGGCAAGTTCAAGCTGAGGGCAGAAGCATGACTAGCTGATCAATCGGTACTTCAGACTGTGAAGCACAGCAGCTTCAGCAAGATTGATAATGTTTAGGATGAAGTTAATGATGCTTAATAAAGTTAAGCTACTTAAAGCACGGCCAACTATAAATATTGTGGCAAACCTATATAGGAGAGAATATTTATGGTTTAACATTCCGTTACTGAACTTACTAAAAAACTAAATAAAAACTTTAAGCTATCGAAAAGGCAACATAAACGTTAAATCTTTCATTAGAGCAAAGTAATTATTATATTAAAGTCAATCCAGCAAGTCTTGAGCAGTAGCTAGTCGCCTGGCCATGCTATTGGTGATTTATTGAGCTCTCATTTTTTTTTTTTTGGCAAGATTCAGTCTCTTTATATAGATATGATATATAATATTACCCTATATTATATACACCTTTGTTCTTCTTTTCTTCTCTTATCTTATCTCCTATATTAAAACTAGAGTATATTTTATATATTCTATATTTGATTTATTCCGCTGAGATCTATCTATCAATGTTTATGTATATAATTAACTATGTGATAGAAATTCTGATGCTTATCACAGATTCAAAGACAGCTTGTGTTTATTTTTGTCTGCTTAAAATATAGCATTATATATAAAGTCGGTATGTGAATCGAGAGCAGCTAGAAAATATTTAAAATATAATGTTTTATGCATATTCGGAATGTTAATAACCGAAAAGACTTTCATTCAAATATATACTAAATATATTTGAATATATTATTCTTTCTTTTGATGATAGAGCTGCATTGAATCAGGTGGCAGTCATACGAAGTTCTGAATCATTTGGTTCACCCTAAATATAATTCTTTGTCAATTAGTCTCTCTATAGATTTACAGATTTCATCAAATTTTTATTCTCCCCACATTCATATTAGTAATAAACCCTTCTTATGCTGAAGCTATGCCATTCCCCTATCCAATTTCATTCAAGCCTGCCTCCACTCTGCTAAACTCCAACTTCCGCAGCATTCAGTTTGCATGCTACAACTTCTGCACGATCAGAAGCAAAAGGAAAGCCCATTTGAGTTTTGCTCTTGGCATATTAAATTATTACATCTGCCGAGTGCCGCAACGCTGTTGCATAGTGTAATAGCTGCGTTATCTATCAACCACAAGGTCTTTGCCCATTTCACTGCATAGATCAAAGCGCGCGGAGGTTGCCTGATTTATGACAGCAGACCTGACAGCAGCCACACAACAGCAACAGCAACAACCACAACAGCAACAACAACAACAACAACCACTGACAACGACACTTATGAGTTGTTTGATGCTTCACGCCTTGTTGAGCAGGCGAAGAAGATGATGTTGGCCACATTGTGGCGATGGCTAAAGCTGCTACTATGACTATGATTTAGCGTTGGCTATGAATATGGCTGTGGCTATGGCTATGGCCAGGCCAATGGCGATTACCTAAAAGCAGCGGCGCTGGCTGCCTGGCTGCCGTAATAGCCGCTGTCATGACTTGATTATGCCTGCCGCTGACACCGTGTGGTGTGGTGGTGCGGTGGCTGCAACTGCTGCTGCTGCTCTTTACGGTTTTATTACAATTGTTAATGGCTTTTACTTTCGGCGGGAAAGGCGTACGAATTAAATTCAAATCCGCGGCAACGAAAGCAAAAGTTCGTTGCCTAAGTCTTTCGTTTAGAATGCGCTGTTGAAAGCGTGCGACGCATAATAACAAATTATTTTCGTTGTTTCTGTGTTTTCTGTTTTGTTTTGTTTTGTTTGGCTTTTTGTGTGTGTGTTTTGAGTGCTTTTATTTGTGGAACTTAATTTCGTCTTAATAACTGCAATCTGAACGCCCATTTTCTCATCAACTTTCGTTTGCTTCGCAGCGGAAAATGAAAGCGGGCCGCGCCTTTGGCTGCCTCTTCTGGGCGTTGCTCTATTGTGTGCTCTACTTGGACCTGGTCAACGCCAGCGAGGAGGAGCTGCTGGACTTCGACTTTGCCGATGCCAAGGACGGAGCGGATGGCTCCGCAGCCGGCAGCGATGACTGGCAGCTGGGCGAGCAGCAGCTGGTGGCGCAGCAGGCCGAGAAGAAGCTCGAAGACAATATGCTAGACTTCAGCGTGGACCTGGATGAGCCGGAGCCGGAGAAGCAGCTGCCGCCATTCGACTGGCGCGAGAAGGTGCTGCGCACGGCACTGGCCAAGGCGCTCACAGACCGCGTGCTGCGGCAGAAGTTTGCTGAAGTGATGCCCATACTGCGTGTGCTCTCCTCGCAACAGCGCTTGGCTCTCTCAGCCTTGATCTCGGCTCAGATGAATGCCAAGCAGGGGCATGAGCTAAGGCTCGAGCAGGTGAGTTGGGCGGGGGAAATGAAAGGGTGGTATCTGAAATATTTCCCTTTATGTCTCCTTTATCTCAACCTATCTCCTTCCTCCCAGGTTCGCATGATGTTTGGCGACGATAAGAAGCTGCTGCTGCCCATTGTCTACGATCTGGCGAATCTGGTGAAGAGCTCGGCGCGCAAGTACATACAGCTGGGCAGCGATCTGGCAGCTGTGGCGCTGCGCCAGACGCCGCTGCAGAAGCGCAAGGATCTGCTCACCGCGGAGGAGTCGGAGCAGGATGACAGCGTGGGCACCAAGCCCGCAGAGGATCAGGAGCAGGCTGCCAGCTCACTGGAGGACTTTTTCGATGAGATGCAGTCGGAGGTGCTCGATCCGCAGATGATCAACGAGGCGCTCACCGCTGCGCAGCCGCTGCCGCTGCCCAAGTCGACAGCAGCGCGCGCCAAGCGCATGCGACGCGCCGCCAACGAGTTTGTGCACAAGCTGACGCGCTCTGTGCCCGTTTCGGTGAGTGAGCAGCAGCTGCTGGGCGGTGCAGCGGGACGGACCGTCAGGCTGAACACCACCGCCTTCCAGCAGCCCAGTGGTGCGGTCACAACCACCACCGCAGCCACAGCCACCGCCTCCACGCTGCCGCCCACGCCCACACAGTCGTATGAGGAGATCGAGGATCTCGCCTTTGCCGGCCTCAACGGCACCGAGCTGCCCATCGCGGCAGACGAGCGGCTCTACCAGGTGAACAATGGCGGCAACAGCAGCGCTGAGGAGCCGCTGCCCAGTCCCGAGGAGCTGATAGCAGGACCCCGCTACCGCAGCCACAACCGCCAGCCCACCAGCTACAAGATGCCGCCCATCAAGCGGAAGCGCGTCCAGAGCCCCGTCTACAGCCGCAGCCGGCCCAAGACCTCGGCCAGCTCGCACAGCCCTGTTGTGGTGGGGCACAAGAAGTGCGAGCGGTTCACCAACAACATGTGCATCCGCACCGACGACTATCCGCTGTAAGATGGGTTTGCGCCCGCCCCAGTCTAGTTGTAGTCGTAGAAGCTAAGCGTTAAAATAAAAAGTAATTTATCTTTGGTACACCTCCTCCAATTGCTTTTGCACACTTATACTTAGTGGTTTCGGTGGTTGGTGCTCGGTGGCTCCCCCTCCCCCATGCTTAATGTCTCTCTTCTTCACACACACAACACTCTTCACTTTCACATTCACGCAGCGAGCAGATCATGGGCAGCATCAGGCGGCACAAGAACGCGATGAGCGCGCTGCTGGCCGAGTTCTACGACACAGCCAACAACAATCTGGAGTTTGGCGACGAGTTCGATGATTATATAGTCAATAAAAAGCGGTGAGTGGAGCTGAAGATCTTTAGAAATCGTTTGTCTTAAAATAACTTTTGATTGCCTTTCTCTCTTGGCACTAAACCTTCCAGGCGTGAGGACGAGGGCAGCGCCGGCGGCATGTGCCAAAGCGTTGTCCGCTACGCGCGGCCCCAGAAGGCCAAGGCGGCATCGGGCGAGTGGAAGTTCATAGTGAATACGGGACAGCACACGCAGACGCTGCGGCTAGAGAAGTGCAGGTGAGCCACATCTAGTTGAGCTTCATTCATTTACTATTCATATAAAAGTTGTGGAACTCAATAATTATCGCTTTCGAAGTGCGTCAACCCATCAGAGGCACAGTTACATCAGCCATTTTCTATTTTTGGCTCAGTTAATGGGGCAGTTATTAAGCGTGGTCAGCTTCGGTGGCCATTAAATTTGAGTTGGCTTCGTTTCTTAACATAACAGCTAAGATAATTGCTCGCAGTAAGAGTGTGAAGTCGAATTGCTCTTGGGGAAATTGTTGAAAGCTCACAGAAAGAAATGAAGTTAAGAGAGAAGACTGTGATATGGACTGGGTAAGGACTATCAGGAATAGAACATAAATATGGGAGAGAGGGAGGAAAGAATGAGCAAGGGAGAGGTAAAGAGGTGAGGAGAGTGGAAGAGAATGATAATAAGGGAGAATAAGGTAGAAAACAAGAGTGAATTTGAAGGGAAGAGATAAAGTGGCAGAGAGAGAGGGAGAGAGAGAGAGAGATAGAGAGAGAGAGAGAGAGAGCGATCAAATTAGACAGAATTAGAGAGAGTCAGAGATACAAAGGGGTGGAGTAGAAAAAGAGGAGATATATAGATCGAGAGAGAGAGAGAGAGAGAGAGAGAGAAGTACATATAGGAAGAGACAGAAAGAGAGAGAGAGAGAGAGATATATAGCGAAATCGATAGCAAGATGTAGATGGGGAAAGTGTCTGAGAGACTGACAGACGAAGATAAAAAGACTGAGAGAGAGATTGAAATAGAACAATATAAGACTTAAGACAGATAGATTTAGATAGACACATAGACCATCAATAGATTATCTGAGTGAATTATTTCAACAATTAATCAGACCAAGAGAGAATGGAGAAGAACGGAATAAGAGCAGACAACAGAGGCAAAGAGGGAAATATACAATCAGAGATTACGATAGTCAAAGAGAAATGACGAGAACAAACAAGATCAGCTGAGATATATGATACTGAAAGCTGCAGTCGAAGCCAACAAAGATACTTAATACTAAAGAAAGACGAACGTCTGTGGAGGCATCAAATAACCAGCTCGAAGATGAGTTTATGCAGACAAACTGTGGCCAGCCAAGAGCAGGAGAAGTAGTCAAAGCAAGACTGTGTTTATCGTTCATTATTCATAAGCCTCTTTGGAGTGGCAAGAGCTTAGGCCTGCCTGACTCCATCAGTTGCAGTTGAGCCGTGGATAAGTGTTCTAATTAATTGGCTTTCTCTGCTTGGCAGCAATCCTGGCGAAAGCTGTTCGTATCTGGCGCAGACGTATCGCTCGCACTGCTCGCAGGTCTACAACTACCATCGGCTGCTGAGCTGGGACAAGGTGCGCGGCCTGCATGTGGACATCTTCAAGGTGCCCACCTGCTGCTCGTGCCAGGTGGACGGCTATCGGCAGCAGTTCCCGCCTCTGTCCTCCATCCAGGCCAAGGAGTACTCGCCCGCCGGCTACAAGCTGGACAATGGCAACAGCAACGGCTACAGCACCATCAACGAGGAGGATCTGGACTACAACGACGAGAGCGACGAGGATGACCTGGGCCTGAGCTATGCGCCCAACAACGAGCTCAGCTACCTGGGCAGTAAGAAGGTGCGCTCCAAGCTGCCGGTGCCATCTAGCGTCGGGCCCTACCTCAGTCCGCCCGACGACGAGGATCCCTTTGCCATTGGCAGCTACAGGGGCCACAAGCAGACCAGCAGCAGCAGCAGCAGTTCCATGGGCAGTTCGAGCTCGAAAAAGTTTTACAGCCAGCTGAGCCGCCGGCGGCCACAGCAGACGGAGGCGCGCGTCGACCTGGAGTTGGATCTGTCGCCCAGCGAGTCGCAAGCAGATCAAGAGGTAAACGTATTGGCTGGGGAGCAGCCGCGCGTGCCCATCAAGCGCAAGCGTATTTATACAACCACTACTACCACCCACGCAGCCACATCCGGAGGACACGAGGGAGCATCCACTCGAGTACGGATACCCGTACAGCTATCCAGCAAACCATCGAGCACAGCCGCCACCAGCAGTCTACCAGCCCGAACAGGAGCCGCTGCCGCCACAGTCGGTGTCGGTGCTGCCGCCCATGCCCACCAAGCGTCTGTTGCATCCGGCTCAGTTGCATCATCTCAGCCTGCCCTCGGCCAGGGCCAGGGCCAGGGACAGCGCTACCAAAAGTCGCGACCTCGCTTCTATGCACCACACCCAACGACGAACGCTGCCAGCAGCGCGATCCCAGCCAGCCCAGAGGCGTCACTACCAACCACATATGTCCAGCAGAGGAAGCAGCAGCAGCAGCAGCAGCAGCAGCAATCGACGGCACTTCCACAGCCGCCACATGTGAATTCCATATTCGACAGCAGCTCCAACTCCTACTCCAACAGTAACAGCAGCAGTGGCACTCGTCGCATCAATTACAGTTATCATCCCATCATAGACTTCTTCGAGAAGAACCGGCGCACGGATGTGGCGGCTGTGCGTCCGCTCGAGGACCAGGAGCCGGACTATGCGGTCGAGGAGTCGCGGCTGCTGGTGCAGCGCTATCCATCTAGAGTGCAAGCAACTGCAGCCACGCTGCCGACCGCTGTCAATCTGGGCGTGGGCATGGGCGTGGTCTATCAGCATGCGATGCCCGCCTCGCACGAGCGTCGCATGGGCTTTGGTGCGGGTGGCGGTGCGGCGGGCGGTACTGTTGGTGGTGCTGGACGCTACGGCTATGCCAATGACAATGCCTGGCAGCCGCTGGTTGTGGATCATTAAACTTAAGAAGCATGCAAAAACCCTCTCTCACTCTCTCTCTCTCTCTCTCTTAAATATTCTCCCATGGCTAACATAGATGGCTTGTATTAATCGCATCGAGACTTAGTTCGTAGTTGTGCCTCCTATAATTGTCCAGTTACTGCAACTGAATGACGTAATTGCCTAATCTTACCTGATACCATGTCTAACAGCATCCAATTAATTGATTAATTATGCATTAATTATTTATTTATTTATTTTGTAGCACGTAACGGCAGAGTTCTTAGCAATAAAATAATTTATTAAAATCAAAGAAAACTATTATTTAATTTTGAATTTAACTAAATTAAGTTTTCAGATTTTCTGCATATTTTCTTTCAGCAGAAAAACTATTTTCAATCCGCTTTGCTTGTTTGTGTTTCATTTCCAACGTTTCAGCTAAAGCTGACAGAATAGCAGTTGGCAAGGCAGCCATAGCAGTCAGCTTTTGACAGTCAGCTATTGGGCGCGTGCTTTTAAATGACAAGCAATATATGAGCTTTGTATGCAAATGTTTTAATTAAATATGCGCTTGAATAACTAAATTAAAAATATGAAAAAAAAAATTAATTAAGCTTGCTTTCACCTTAGCAACACCTTTATCAATAGATATATGTATATTTATATATGTATAAATGAAGTTCAAGTTTAGGTTCAGTCGAGTGGCAACTGCGGCTTTTGGCCACTAATGAGTTATGTGTTTAGACTGGAAAGACAAAAACACACTTGAAAATTTAATTTCAAACTAGTTTCGCGCTGAAATGTGCCAAGCTGGAGAGGTGTTTGCATATGCAAAGTGGGTTTCTAAATCAAGACTTGGCCACAAATAAACTCCAGAAGACAATGGAGGAGGGGAGCACGGGCAGCAGAGACAGCAGGCAGCAGGCAGCAGGCAGCAGGCATGGGGCAACGTCTTTGACCGGTTATAACACTGCATGCAGCAGCAGCATTTGCTGCCACTTGCAACGTCACTGCTGTTGCAGTTGTTGTCGTTGTCTGTTGCCCGTTGCCCGTTGCCAGTTTCGCTTTCATTGCAGTCGCCGCTCGATGCAAGCTCGTCATGGCTGTAGGAGAAATGAGTTGGCAAAGAAGAAAAGTGCCGAAACGCAATCAAACGTCGGGGCTATAAACTGGAAAATTGGAAAAACGCCGAGGAAATTTTATAAAGTCGCAATGATAGCGCCGACTCGAGGCAGTTGCGACGCAGCCGTCGACATCGCTGAAAGTGAAAATTGGCCTTGAAAGTGAGAGTAAAAGTGCAAATCGAAATGATGACACACAGGAGCTGCCAGCGTAGGCTCATCTACAGCGGGCTGCTGCTGCTTGGGCTGCTGCTGGAGCACAGCTTGGCCATTAGAATCGAGAACACGTCGAGCTCCGTGGCGCCTGGAGGCTATCGCGTCTCGCGGCCGGAGCCCAAGCAGGCAACGCAGCGCGTGCCGCCGCACCTGCAGGACATACGTCCTGGCTACGTGGATGACGACGCGGGCGACGTGATACGCATCATCGAGCCGCCGCAGCACTTCCAGCAGCTGAAGCGCCTGCGCTACAGGCAGCCACCACAGGCGCCCGCAGGCGTGGCGCCGCCCAGGGCCATCGTCTGGGAGCAGCCGCGCAAGCTGAGCATCAATCGGGGCGCACCGCCGCCACAGCAGCAGCGAGTGAAGTCGACTGAGGGCGACTTGCTGACCCAGGAGACGCAGCTCGCGGCCCACAGCAGCAACAACAACCAGCTGCAGCTGCCCATGGAGATACTCGCTTCGGTGCGCAAGACGGAGCGACTTCTGCAGCGGCAGCGGCAGCGGCAGCGCCAGCCACAGTTGAGGCAGCGTCACATACAGCGGCAGACACACACGCTCATCGCCCAGAAGTCGCTCGAGCAGCAGCTCTACCAGCGCGGCCAGCAGCAGCGCCTGCGCGCTGCCCTCCTGCAGGAGCACAAGCGCAGCAAGCGGGTGAAGCGGGGCGCCGAGGTGAGCGCCAGCTACGATGTGCCGCACGGACTGAAGCTGGTGGCGCACATCGGGGAGCTGCTCAAGAATGCGACGCGCTTTGTGCCCGACGAGGGCGAGCCGAGTGAGTCGAAGGCGACGCCAAATGCAACCAACTGCGACAGTCGACGACGTCGCCAGCGGCTGTTCAGGCCAAGCGCGCAGCGAGACAAAAAGACAGCTGCCAGGGGGCGCAACTTCCGTCATGAGGCAACCACAGCAGCAACAGCAACAAAAGCAACAACAACAACAACAGAGGCAACAACAACAACAACTTGGAACTTAACAACTTCCGCAACTCCGTTGGCCAGCCGCTTGGTGAACTCACGTAAATCGCCAAATAACCGCAATCAAAAGCTAGTGGAAGCGGCCCGCCCACCGCAGCCCGCCCCGGACTCGGTGCTCTATGCGGATGTCATGTCCACCATACGCAACCTGCGCCAGGAGCACGACGAGGCAGCCGGGCCACACTTCGTGCCCGCCTCGCAGGTGCTCAACAACAGCGACTATCGCGCCCTGGACGTCTACCTGAAGGAGTTGGCCGACATCTCCCGGAAGCTGCCCACAGCGGCGCCCATTACGGCGCTCAACCAGGAGGAGTTTGCGCCCATAACGCCCACGCCCAACTGGTATCTGATCAACAACGAGGGTCTGATCTACGAGACGCGTCTCAGCAGCGAGACGAAGCCGACGGCGGCGCTCTTCCACCAGTTCCCAGATATGCCCAAGGGCGCAAAGGCAAACGAGGCGATAGCGACTCTCGATCTGGAATAGTTTAGCACCTATAATTATTATTTATTTGACTTTAGTCTTAGGTTGGATTAAGTGTCGACTGCTGTTTGAATAAATTATAATTTGATCATTTTTATGGAAATTAAACGAAGACAGTAATACCCTGTATCTGTAGAGTAGGGTATGCTGTGCTACGGGTAGAGTTTTCTCTAAGAAAAATTATATTAATAAAATAAACTAAATACAATTATTAAAGGGTAAGACAATAATACCCTACATCTATAAAATGTTGGTATGATAGGACACATTTTTAAAAAATGATTTAAAAATTAAATAAAAAATAAAAAAAATCTATTATTATTACAGGGTAACTCACAGTCTGGTTGACCACTCTGCATGCCTATTTCAATTGAAAATGTTTTTATGTTTTCATTGGTTCACATAAATTCCAACGAAAGCCCTTGTTCTAGGCGGTTCTTTGGAGTCTGCGGCTGGGCAGCCAAGCATTTAATTTGGCTAATTACAACGGCTGTGACGCAGGCTCTTGGCTAATGCGGCAATTTAGATAAGCAAACGGGCAATTAGCTGGCTAACTGGGTAGCTGGTTAGCTGGAGACCTTAGCTGGTTCTTTTAACGTGCCCGAGCCCATTGTGCTGAACCCTGACCCCGCACAACATACAAATTGCTGAGAAACTCAGCGCAAAGCATGAAACCCAACTGAAAAGCTGTCAACAATTAGCAGTGAGCCAAGAGAGAGAGAGAGAGAGAGAGAGAGATAGTGAGAGGAAGAGGGAGAGAAACATGAAAAGCATAAAGCTGAAGGCATGGAGAGAACATAAACAAATGTTGACCTGATTACCTGCTCAATGAAATTAAGATTAAAAGTGCGAAGCTAAAAGTAGGTAGAGTTTTGAGTTTGTATTCATATTTTGATATGAGAGTATTAGGAATTTGGGTTGAAAGAGAGGAGAAATAGATAAGAAATAGATGAGATGAATGAGATATGAAATGAGGAATGAGATGAGATGAGATGAGATGAGAGATGAGAGACTAGAGATGAAAGATGAGAGATGAGAAATGAGAAATGAAGAATGAGAGATGAGAGATGAAGAATGAAAGATGAGAGTTGAGAGATGGGAGGTGAGAGATGGGAGGTGAGAGAACATAGATAAGAGATCAGACGAAACACAAACTCAAAGAAACAGAAAAGCTAAAATAGATGACAGTTTAGATGAACATCTTCTCTCTCAGTCAGCTTTTCAGCTCAGTTTTTCATGAATTCTTAGTCCGAATTTGCATATTAATTAAGTCACTTATTGCATGTAAACTAACTTAATTAGCTAAGGTAACTATATATATCTGAACAGATTAAAAACTTCCGTTACACGTATTTATGGGCGATCAGCTTCCAGGTAGAGTCGTACCTGAGCCGCCTAAGCACACCTGTTTGGCTTTACAATCTGGTTTTTCACATAGCTCTAATCGAGTGTTACATTTTGTGAAGATGCCAAATGGCCGAGCGTCAGTTAAACTTATTTTTATTTAGCATTTTTTTATTTATATTAAGTTTGAGCATAGTTTGGATTTTATTGTTTTAGAATGTTGTTTAGCCACTTTGGCAGAAGTCTAATTTATAGTGCTCGTGTTTGTCGTTTCGGGTTGGCGGACTGGCATCCATAAATTTGGCTTTTATAAATTCTCAGAGTGGGAACCACTCTGCCGCTTCCCGCGCCACGCTTAGAACGCGCTCGCGTTATGTAAGCCAAGCTTTCTGGACGTCACAAGAGGTTTTTGAACCTCTCTCTCTCTCGATGATGACGATGAATATACACAATGTGAGCGGGCAATTGTAATTAAATGGAATAAATTATGGGCAGGCTTTTAAGAATTGATATTGGTTGCGACATTGACCCCACTGAGAGGGAGGCAGACAGAGAGAGAGAGAAGGAGGGAGATAGAGAGAGGCAGTTAGAGCTGCTGCATTGTAATTAGTAATCGGTCATGCAAGAAATAGAAGCTCCGTCGTGGCCCTCGAGGCACGAGTCGCTGTGAATACGCTTCATTGATAATCTGGCTAGTGTGGGTGGGTGGCTCGGCGGCTCGGCTCGGCTGGTGGGGCAGTGCTGGGGACACACGCAGCCATGGAGTCACCCAATTGTAGGCAAATTTTCCGTAGACAATTGTTTTGTCGCTGCGCTTTGATGCCGTCGTCGTCGACGACGTTGCAAGAATCGCTGCCATTATATAAACATGCAGCACGGCTCTAGAGTCAGTCAGTTGTACACCTCGAGTGGCATTTGCACCACCCAGACAAACTAACTTACAAACTAATCCAGCCAACAACATGTTCAGCTTCAACTACGTCTGCCTGCTGCTCTCCTTGGCGCTCTTCTGCCTGCTGCTGCGTGGCTCCGAGGCGGCGCCGCGTCCCCAAGCGGCGCAGGCGGAGGCAGAGGCGGCCAGCAGCGATCTGGAGGCAGGCGTCGAGGCCGAGGAGAAGGATCTGCAGGGCGCCGCCTCGTATGGCTACGGCTACTACTCCTCGCCCTACTTCGGCGGCGGCTACTACGGCGGCGGCTACTGGCCACACTACAGCGGCAGCTACTACGGCCTGGGTGAGTTCGGTGAGTCCACCTTCCAGCGAGATCCCTGCTAATGCCCGCTGTAAACTCTGCTCTACTCCACACTCCACTCTAGGCTACCCCTACTACGGCGGCTACTACGGATTGCATCATCACCACGGCCACTACGGACACTACTACTAGCTGAGCTGGGCCTCACTCATAGCCAGCACTTACTGTAGCTGCTGTTCTTGACCAAGATTCTTAAGTAGTTTGCACACTTTAGCCTCAATTCAACGCACAAGGATAATTGCTTCAATTAAGCAACAAAAAACAAGCAAAAAAAATCAAAGTTTCTATATAGAAAGAGAGAGAGAGAGAGAGAGAGAAGGAGAGAAAGGGAGAGCCGTAACGCCCCATACATAAAAAAGTATTATACATATAATTAGTGTTAGAGATGTCATAAAAATGTTTTGCCCAAATAAAGAGCCGAAATATATCTATTTGAAATTCAAATGTCGCTGCGTGCTTTATGGCCCCTGGGCTTGCGCTAATTAACAGAGCTTTCAAACAAATTAAGACGCGAATTAATCAGCGCGGGCGACGTGACGGCAGCAGCAGATGCCGCCGCCGCCGCCTCAAATGGCCAGCGATTTCTATGCAAATGCTATAGTCATGAACCAGAAGTGGCTGACGGCATGGTAAAGACTTTGTCACGCAGCTATCATCGCAGTGCTAGCTGCTGTTCTTATGCTTACGTAGCGTATGCGTAATTTATGACAGTTATAAAACACGGTCCAGCGAGTCCCCCCCTACGAGAGAGTGTGCGTGTGTTATGCAAACCCTTGGCTATATATGTACATATGTTGGCTGACATTTGGTAAACAATTTGGCTATTGGGCCATAAATAAACACAGTCAGCTGTCAGTCAGTCGCCGTCTCCATCCATCGATCTATCAGCCTCTCTTGAACTGCAGCGCTGAAAGGTTGAGCGGAAGTCGAGCTGAGGCAGATTAACGGTGCGACAATAACCGTTTAATTTGATCGCCACGATACAGGCTTTGCATAAAATTTACATGCCAAATGAATGATGAATGAGTGTTATGTGAACCTTGCCAAAAACAAAGAGAGACAGAGACAGAGACAGAAAGAGAGAGGGAGAGAGAGTGAGAGAGAGAGAGACTCATAATTTGTCAAGTGCAAATTAAGCCAAGAATTCGATGCGTTAATGACCTTTGCTTATATTTATATATATCTTTAGTCTGATCTTTTCTTTGTTGAGCTTTTATTTGGCTTATAAATGTCAATATCGAGAACATAACGCTTTGTATACACATCTGGAGACAATGCCGTTGAATTGGCTATTAAATTATCATTTGAATTTATTTCTTTGCGCTTATGAATGAAGCGTGGCAAAAGCTGCCAAATTTATGATTTCAGCTGTGGGCTTCTGCGTCTTTTCATCTCTATTTCGGGCTAACAATGTGGCGAGCGCTACTTAAATTTAGCCACAAACTCGTTTGCCTAATCATATAGAGCCATATCAATAGTCCGTAAAAATATTAATTAATGAAATATATAAAATATATAAATAAATAAAGTACATAAAATAAAGTAAATGAAATAAATAAATAAGGGAATTCCAATTGGAATGCACTTATTCCCAGCTGATTATATATCTCCCATATATATTTTTAGCGCATGATCAAGTCGCTCGAATGGCCCCAATGACTACGAAAATCAAATATATATAAATACATATATATATATCACATGGGTTTAACACACTCATTGCCAATGGCCAAAACAATGCAATCGAAGCCGGACAAGCAAATTGTCGAGAAAAATCAACTCTACATATGGTAGTCGACTGCATAATACTCGCTCACAAGCCATACCCAGCTTAACTCGTGCTTTCAGCACAGCCACGCCACACCTACCAATTCCATATGCCCGCCTTTGCCTCTCCATGCAGCCGCAAATGTGTAAGTCATCGGAGCAGGTTTTTTGTTTTCTTTGGGATGTGAGCTTTAATAACGTTTAATAGATATTGTTTCGGAGTTCAAGTGCGCTCGATCTCATCGAAACAATTTGGAATTCTTCGCTTTGTTTGTGCGTTGCGTGGGTTATGTTATAATTCAATTAGACGCTAATCGGGTCATTAGTGGACGCCTTGAACGATCCGATCCGATCCGATCCGAATGCAATCAGTCAGCCCTCTCGGCGCGTACTAAGGCATTATAAATAAATAATCAATCTATATGCAAGTCGGCTTACGTCTTACGGCTTACGGCTATCGGCTTACAGCTGTTGCAACAGTTCCTGCTGCGACAAGTTCGTGCCTTAAGTCATTCGTTTTCATCTGACTGCGTGATTGGTATGCAGCGCAGGCGCAGCCGTAGACGCAGACGCATTGCAGTGTGGCTGTGTGGCTGTGTGGCATCTGCCTGGCCTGGGCAGGCATCTTGCCACCAAGGACATCATTGTTATACGCACTTGAACCGCATCCTGTGCGCGACCCTCAAAGCGCTGGGCCATTGAACTGGCCGCAGAACAAACTTGTTTCGCTCAGCTGCGGCAATTTGGCGACTTTTTGTGGTTGAGAATCTCTTGGCCTGGCCAAGACCTGCGGTCGGTCGGTCGGTCGCTGTGTCGGTCATGCCAAAAGGCATTTAAGTTTCGTCTTTGACCTTGCGCGCGGTGATCTTCATGCGATCTTCATGTGTGAATGGCGCACCACAGGGCGCGCTGCGTGGTATGTCTCGGGCAGCAGGTGAGACAGAGAGAGAGAGAGAGTGAGAGAGGGAGGGCGGGCCAGTGATGCCCCGCACACCTTAATTACCTGTGTGTCCCATGCTCGAGTTGGCAAAAGCAAGGGCAATCAATTGTTGCCACCGAGCTCTAAATGCATCCGACCAGAAACGCGCCCCAAAACAACAACGACAACAACAACAACACCAAAACCTAAAACTTAAATAGCTCGTAATTTTATTACCAGCAATTCTAAAAGTCAAGCGCTTTAATTAGCCTTTAACTTCCGCAACATTTGCAACACACCAACAAGATGAAGAAGCAGAATGTTTGTCCGTTCTGCTTGTCTATCTGGCCGACATGCTATATCTGAATATATATATATCTATTTGTGGGTGGAATGATTTATGAATATGCCGAAATGTTCATAAATCTATTTCTACGGCATTTGTTTGATTTGTGAAACCATTAAGAGTCGGACGCAAGTGTTTAGAGCCGCTCAGTGAGCCGCATAATCAGAATTTAAGGCGAGCGTACTCTAAGAAGGAAACGCCACACAGCGCATAGAAATAATCTAAATTATATGGCATTCGTTTCATTTGCGACGGGAAGTTTTGAATTTGATTTAAGGCCACAGCGCGACTAGTTGACTTAATTGTCTCAGGCCACATCATCTTTAGAAAGGCAAGAGCGCATCATCCTGCACTCTAAGGTCATCCAGCCAGACAGTGAACTTTCTAAAGAACCCGAACGCGGGCAGCGCTCGATTTCATTTCCTTCTTGGCAAACAGGATCAGAACTGGCACTTAAAACGATAATTCATTGTGTTGCCGATGCTGATGATGCTGCTGCTGATGAGGCTTTTGAGGCTGCTGCTGCTGATGTGGATGATGCCGTTGCGACCTTGAAACAAAAGTGCAAAAATTGTTGACGCAGCAATTGTTGTTGTTGTTGTTGCTGTTGCTGTTTCTGTTGCTGTTGTTGCTGTTAACTTGGTGTAGGATGTATGTAATTAAGTTGAACTTGTTGCTGCTTGTCGTTTATAGCTGACATTTGCTGTATGTGTCGCGTCGTTGCTTCAGCTTCTGCTGCTTTTATGACCGACAAAATTTATAATGCAAATAAAACCAATTCGCGATTAACTCCACAGCTCATCGCTCAACTATGCTTAAGCGCTCGAATTTCACAAATTTTATATGAGAGCTACTGCTTATAAACAGTTTCTTAGTATTCGTATTACTATTAGCACTAATAACTATTTACATATTGATTATCAATTAAGTCAAATTGTTTTTATTGAGTGAAGAGGCTGGCTGAGTTGATTTGTAATTAATATATATTTTTTGACTAAATTAAGAATTTATATTGAGAGTTATTGGAATTTAATATATATAAATATGTTTACATAATTTTTTTATAATTTAAGATATATTAATTTATTTTTCACCATTTTTTTTAATTTAAAAAGTATTAATATATTTAAAAACTTTTTTTAATTTCAAAAATATAAATATATTTTATATTTTTTGTTTTTTTGTGTGTTTTGTGTAATATAAGAAATGCATATTAATACATTTTATCATTATTATATATTGTAATTTAAGAAATATTAATATAAATATTTGTTTTTATCAGAACTGGAATATATTATTATAATATTTCAAAATTTTATTTCCTACTCAATATTGTATACTCTTCTTCTTGGTTTGTGTAATAAAATAAAATTAGTTTTATAATTTATTGGCATTTTTTAAGCGCTCGCTTCATTCTTACAGATAAAATGTATTTATTTAAATTTGAGTATTTATAAAACATTTGTCTTCTAGTGGAGCATTTGGGCTCTAGCCTTGCGCCGTTCTCGGCGCTTCACTTTGTTTCGAACTAAATTAATCTTCAAGCTTGATTGATATATTTTGGGCAACAGCAAAGAGACAGAGAAGTCTGTTCATATCTGAAATCTTTTGGCTATCAGCACCAGAAACTCAGAAGCCTGTTCAATAAATATTTTCAGCTTAGTCTCTAAGTAGATCATTTACGCTTTCGGCCTTGCCTTGCCTTGCCTATAAAATCGATCTGAAAACTTAATTTGAATTCTTTATGCAGATTCAGCAATCGAGGCTCAAAAATCAAAAATATTTGTACTAATTTGGTCTTTTTTATATATATATATATATATATATATATATATATATATATATATATATATATATATATATATATATATATATATATATTTTTACTATATATATTTCAAAAGGCTAACAGACAGAAATCTGTTTTTAGTTCAATAAACTTTTCTAGTTTAGTCTCGCAGTGGCTCACGCAAGCCCCAACCTTGAGTTGTTCTATTTTTGTGCGAAATAAAATTAATCTGAAAATAAATTCAAATACTTTTCGCATAGCCGCAGAGGTCGGAGTTTGCTTAGCAAATATGTATTTCGCGCTTACTCTCTACATAGAGAGCATTAAAGCTTCGGCCTTGCACACCGCTCGCTTTCCCACGCCTGTTAGCTAATTTATTTAATTACCTGTCATATTGAAACATTTTCAATATAATTTCCAAAAAATCAGCTCAGGTTTGTTGAACTGCTCGCTGGACTTGCAGTGGGTGAAAATTGTAGTTGTTGTTGTTGCTGATTCATTGTTTGTTGTCGCTGAGTCGATTGCGCTTTGTATGCCGCCGGCGAAATTATTGCGGTAGTCAGGTGTCCAAAATGCATAAAAAAAAAAAACAAAAAACAAAAGCAAAAGTGAAATAAGCGTCATGTGGACTTATTATTTATGGGCCAGACGCGGAGCATCTTAACGAGTGCCCGGCCACATCCTGACAGCCAACGCGTCGCTCGCTGGGAGCGCATACAAATCAAATCGAAGAGAAGCAGCAGCAGAAGAAGTAGAAGAAGAACCTGTCCACTTAGTCGTAGCCCGTAGCTGGCACACAAATTGCGCAATTAAATTCTTTTCTATTTCCATAAATATATAAATATATATATATTCGTAAAGCTAAGCGGCTTAAGAAGTGTCTCTGGCATAGAGTGGTCGTCTTTTAATTATTCCTCTACGAAATTGTCAGCAAAAGTTGAAAACTTTTTTATGTTATAGAGCTGTTAATGTGCTTAGCTTTGTTTTTGTTGTTGTTGCTGCTGCTGTTGTATTCGTTTTCGTTTTGATCGCATTTGAAAGTTGAAATACTTGAACCCATGTACAAATCGATATCGTCTATCTTCCGGTTATTCGGCTCTATTATTATGAGCAATAATTGAATTTCTAGTTTCGAGCTAAGCTCAACCAGCATCTTTTGTGGCTCGCTTTGGCTGCGTGCCTGCGTTTAGTTCACTTGGATTTATCTTTAGGGTTTCCAATTAAAGTGCTATGCAATCCATTAAACGGGCATAATTTGTCAGCAGCTCGATTAACGAGTGAAACAAACATTAATTAGCAATTAAAATGGCTGCGAACAAGGTTTCTTTCTACGTAGAATCTGAAGCCGGGTTGGCTGCATTCGCTTTTTGGGTGCAGTTACGAAATTTATGATTTTGTTTCCAGTCGAGCCGATGATTGATGAAATTTGAATTAATCTCGCGCCTTTGCATTACTTTTATAGCAATATCAACAGCTGCTAATCGACGAGCCTCGAGTGAATTCAGCTGCGTTGAAGCTGGCAGCTAAGGTCAGGCGCAACGAGAGCTCTCAAATTGTTGCAGACAAAAGAAAACTGGAGCCAATTGGGTAAGTGGGGGTTTGAGCGAGGTGGCTGATGGACTAGCAGATGCCCTGTAGCAGGGCGAAAGAGGGCTTTTCTTAGCTTAATGTTCATATGTGCGTAGGCAGGAGGTGCAAGCGTAAGCTATACTAAAGTTGGAGTAGCTTGCTAAACTAGTAGATACCCTGTATTCAACTGCGAGCTGTCTTGCTTCATTCGGACTATGATGGTCTAGAAAATACTCTATAAACAACTTTGACATGTGTTAAGTTAATTGTGGAATGATAGACCGAAGATACCCTGTTCTGTTGGGAAGTTTAAATCACTCATAGCATGTTCGAAAACTACATACCCTGTTAACATATGTAAACTAAAGAGCCAATTATACTATACTAGACTACCACATACCCTGCTCTTTAAACGCTCATCTCTTTTGACTTAGACAGCTCTGCTTTATATTCATATTCTATAAGTACAGGGTATAGATTGTTGTTGATTGCAATTTAAGCAATTGAAATTACATAAAACTCTGATAAATACTTCGATTTATCGGCGTAAATTTCAGTTATCTCTAAAACTGAATACATCTACCCGCCCTTAAAATATATAAAGGGTATTTATCATGAACTCTAGCTTCCTTAAAACTTATTCTTCTTTATTCAGATTTGCCTCCATCTCTAGCTAACACCCCTATATACCTCCCATTTTCTCAACTGCAGGGTATCCAGAGTATTAGCTGCAATTATAGCGAGTCGGCCAATTTGCGACACATTCACGGCCACGTCAAATGTGAGACAGTAGCCCAAAAACGTGAGTCTCTGGCAACTCTGTGGCTGGCCCGGCTGTCGCGCTGTTGCGTAGCAAATCGAACGAACAGGCGTCAACAGGCAGGAAGCCGCAAACTCCAACGCAAGCTCCTCTGTTGCTGCTGCACTTGAACTGCTGCCAACTTCACCTGCACCACCACCACCACCAGCACCAGCACCAGCGCCAGCACCACCAACGAGCCGCAGCGCATGCGTAGCCGAGTCAATCCGAAGTCGCCTGTTCGGTTTGATGCTCTTATAAATAAGCCGTGCGTCGGCGCTGTTTTTCTTATTTGAACTTCAAATCTGCTCGAGTTCGCATCTCGTCTCGTCGTGCGACGTCGAATCGCGCGCGTTTTCCTAGCGTTTTTCAGCCGCGTTGTGCCCGAGTGTGTGCGTGTGTGTGTGTATATTCTGAGTCGGTGTCTTACAAGTGGGTAGCTGTCGCCATACACAGCAGTGCTATATAGAACACACATAAGCTAATCTGTATATAAATCTAAAATATATATATATATATACTTTTAGCTGCTGACGCAAGACAGAGTTTGTCCCGCGCGTTGTTGCAACCAGAATGAAGATGGTGAGTCGCTATATAGACACATGCAGGCATACGTACATACATATATCGTGCAACAATCAAGTAATAACAATATCAGCCAATGGCCACTTTGAGCGCTAGAATACGAGAGAGGTTCCCACTTTTTTGGGGTGCAGTTGCAGTCGCAGTGGCAGTTGCCAGTCGATGCCAGCTGCCATTTGTCTGTCAAACAAAATTGCCCAAGCGAGCAGCAAGACAAAACGACAGCAAAACAAACAGCGAAAATTTGCATGAATTGAGGAAAATCGCAGCGAGTACAAAACTCAACAAAAGAGAAAAACAAACGGCGACGGAGGAAAACTCTGCCCAAGCAGGTGGCAAACAAAACGCGAGCAGCGAGACAGCGAGACAACAACTGACCCTTAAGCCTAATGGCTGCGCTGATTCGGTAAATGTGTTTGTTGGCAATGCGAAAAGCCGCCAACCGGAAACACACTCATAAATACCCTCGAAAGAAAAAAGCACTTAGCGCGCTTCACGCTCGGCGCGCAGTTCTCTTGTGGCGAGCGACTTTTGACAACGTTGCGTATGCGCAATGTGCGAACGGCCAAAGGCTGAACTTGATGAATGAAATATATAAATATATACATATAGATGTTATATATATATGGCGCAGCAGAATAGAAGTTGGGGGCAGCGAGTCTTGGCTTAATGTGAGCCATAAAATAGACACACTCAGCTGCGCGCCTCAAGGTCGAGCGAGCGAGCGAGATAGACTCAACTCATTTTGTTAAAGGGAATTTCACACGCCTCAATTGTGACAATTAACGCGCCTCTAAGCTGATTGTTGCCGCTGTTGTCTCTGTCGCATTACGCATTGTTGTAGAAGTTGTCGTGATTCGGCGGTGGTGGGTGCAGCTGTTGCAATGCCCACAGAATTATGACTTGGCAATTTGTGAAGAGATTTCATAACGAAAATCAAGAAAAAAAAATATATATATATATTTATATATATATATATAGTAATTTAGTAGAGCGGAAATTTGTAGCTCAGCTAGCAACCACATGCCCAAAAATAAATATATATATACAATATATATATAAATTTTTTTTGTAACATTTCCATATCTGTTAAAAATGCGAATTGCGGTCCGCCTTCTGCTCATCACGTTAAGAATTTATTGTATGACACCTGAGTCAGAGCCATATACAAGCTAGCCACATTTCGACAACAACTTCTACACTTAATTGGGCAGCGACTTAATGGCCAACATATCACGAAAATAGTAGTTTAGGCCATAAACCCGTAATGAATGTAGCCCAGAACAGAGAACTCTGAACCGAGCCAAACTGAGCCGAGGAAGCTGTTGTTATTTAATGGTTCCAGCTGCAGTTGCACTTTGGCGGAGATTCTGAATTCTGAGTCGTCCCATTGACAGCTGACTGTTGGAGTGGCATTTATAATTTGTTCGCTGTTCGCTTTTGCTTTGATTTCAATTAATCAAAATAACTCGTCTGGCTGCTGCGTGGGAGTTTGAAACATTTAGATGGCTGCTCTGGGCTTTGTCTTTTCATTTGTTTGCGAATTCGACGCGCTTGATAGCTTGTCGCTGGAAGTTTATGGCTTCGAGAGCTCACTCAAGGCGGTCTTTGACGGTGGGGAAGCGATTCGCTATTTTGGTCCCGCCGCCAAGCAATTTATGTGCTTCAAGTCGAGCCGCCAGATTCCGGGTTCGACTGCCAGCTTTGTTTGCTCGCCTCTCAAAGCTGATCGATCCGTATCATAAAAAGAGAAGCAGGCTTAACTATTAAATCCTCTGATCTGCGACGTGACGGACTTATCTGATGATAGCCACGACGAGGGCATTCGAATTAGCTCGCAATTTGTTTTCTCCGCCTCAAGGTCGGCGATCAGAACTAAAACTTGTCTCCCATTAGTTATCGGGCGATTCGTAGATGTTTAATTAAAGCAAAGCTGACATTTTCGCTTAATTAAGCCAACCACTCGATCTAGCGGCAGCGAGTTCTTTGAACCACCCGAGCATAAAATTGCGTAACAACGTGTTAATACGTTATGTATTAATTAGAACATTGTCGGCTCTAAGTGCCATATGCTAATTGCAGATGCGCTGACATTGACTCTAACTGGAAATCTGTGGCTGTGGCAGCTGCTACCAGTTTTGGCTCTCGTTGCTGCCCCAATAAGCCATGCATGCGGGCCCCCTCTGGCTCATAATTAATGAACGACCTGTCATTGGGAGCCAGCAGTCGACGGCATTCCAAGCGCCGAGTGCTTAGGCTTAAATGCTTTTCAACTCGTTGAGGCAAAGTCATTTACAACTAACCCAATTAGCCCGAAGAGCTGTGCCAATTGTGACCTTATTGACGGTTACATAAATACATAAATACATATGTACATATATATATATATATATATATATATATATATACATATATAAATATATAATAATAATAATATTTGCCAAAGACCTCATGCACTCTTCAGGCTGTCCATTAGCTGTCTCATTTGCCTCATTTGCTCAAGTCACTTATTATCCATATTTACCTTTTGTCTCTCTTGTCGTTTCAGCAACTTCGCCTGTTGTGCTTTGCGCTGTGCGCTGTGGCCGCCCAGTGCCTGTCGCCCGCTCTTCAGGTTGTCCATCAGGTGGGTTGTATCTGCCTTGTACTGGCTCAAGCTGACAGCTAACGGCGTCTTTCTTTCAGGACTTGAGCCATGGCGGCTACGACTATCCCCCGCCGAGGGTGCCCTTCACGGATGGCTACTCCTACCCCAAGCCGACGCCACCAGCGCCACGGGAGCAGGCTCAGATTGGATACAATTATCCACGACCTGTCGTTCCCTTCCCGCCACCAGAGCAGCCGAAGTACATTCCACCGCCGCAGCAGATTATTACGAACCCACCAAAATATCTGCCTCCAACACCGCCAAGCAAAGGATACGACTACCCCAAGCCAGTGATTCCCTTCAACCCACCTAAGCCTACGTACATACCCCCAGTGAAGCCGACGCCTCCACCTACCCCGAGGTATCTACCTCCCCCTCAACCCAAATCGGGATATGACTACCCCAAGCCAGTGATTCCATTCAACCCACCTAAGCCTACGTACATACCCCCAGTGAAGCCGACGCCTCCACCTACCCCGACGTATCTACCTCCCCCTCAACCCAAGTCGGGATATGACTACCCCAAGCCAGTGATTCCCTTCAACCCACCAAAGCCTACGTACATACCCCCAGTGAAGCCGACGACTCCACCTACTCCGAAGTACCTACCTCCCCCTCAACCCAAATCGGGATACGACTATCCCAAGCCAGTGATTCCATTCAACCCACCTAAGCCCACATACATACCCCCAGTGAAGCCGACGCCTCCACCTACCCCGACGTATCTACCTCCGCCTCAACCCAAGTCGGGATATGACTACCCCAAGCCAGTGATTCCATTCCCACCACCTACGCCCAAATATATTCCTCCCCCTACGCCGACCAGGCCACCACAGCCTACTTATCTACCCCCGGCACCGCCCAAGTCAGGATATGAATATCCCGTACCAAAAATTCCGTTTCCCCCTCCAGTTGTCCCGCAACCGACACCTCCACCAAAGTACTTGCCCCCACCAGTGGTGGTGACAACTCAGCGGCCACCTCAGCCCAAGCAGCAGGGATACAGTTATCCCTCACCGATAGTTCCATTCACACTTCCGCCTCAGCCCAAACCTACGCCAACTTACTTGCCTCCACCCGTGGTGGTGGTGACAACCCAGCGGCCCCCTCAGCCCAAGCAGCAGGGATACAGTTATCCCGAGCCTAAAATTCCATTCAACCTGCCCACTCCGTCCACGTATCTGCCACCGCCGGCACCTAAGAGCGAGGGCTACTCCTACCCGAAACCCGCAATCGCCTTTAATTACTAGGCTCGTCACTAGCCCCGCCCAACGCTAATTAATTGACATGATTGCCTCTGCGTGCCCATAGGAACTTACGATATTGAATAATTGTAATTAACTGTAATAAATTTATTTAATATTTAATCTTAATGATGTACCTGAGTCTGCGCTCGCGGGCTCTGCAATCGAATTTTAGTCATTAAAATATGTTTATAGAAACCAGCCGAAATAAAAATCGAACGATGTCAATGAAAGTGCGGATGTTTTGTTGGAATTAATATGAATAAAATATAAATTACATAAAACTGACTTTAAATTATTTTGTATTCATTTAGTTTTATTATCAATATTTTTTCTATTAAAATTCAACTTGGTTCGCTTAGATTTCAATATATCTTAAATTGTTCTTCTTTATGAGTACGAACTGCAGTAGAACAGCTTGAAAATTAATGAGCTTCAAATAAATCGAAATTCCAACAATAAATTTAGGTTTATATATATTTATATACATCTTTTGTTTATTTTTTTATTCATTTAAATTTTATTAGTGTTAGTTTTATGATTTTAGTATTATTAACAAAGCACGTATAAGTATGCTATAGAATACATTTAAAGTTGCGATTATCCAGAAAATAATGTTGCATACTTTCAAGGGCATTAAATAATTGCAGACAAAAGTATGCTATAGTTTTTTAAAGAAATTTTTATTTTATTCAAAACCTGTCTTAGACTTCATCGCGCAGTTAGCTCTTAGCCTAAATTAATGATTGTGTCGGTCAGTAATCTAAATCTAATTCTAAGTTCTTAACTGATTAAATTCTTTTTCTTTTCGACTTCAAGTACCTCGTCTGCCATCTTTTCTGTCTTCTCCTGTTGTTGCTTAGATGCGGGCAGCCTTAGCCCAATGAGCTACATCATGATTTAGCACTGATTTCTAGCTGTGCTAAAAAAAAACTATTGTGAATGGGGTTTTTCTGTGCTGCTAGACCAGATCATTTGGTTATTCCTAGCTTTGATCTAGACAGACTTTAAGCCGCTCAAAATAATATTCAAATAAAAATAAAAAAGTACCAATCAATATAGTTTGGCTTGTGCTTCTAAAATTTGCAATTCTAAATATTAAGCTAATATTATTGTCTTCGCTCTTAAGAGCTGAACTAACAAACTTTGGAAATAAATTATATTATTATATTATACTGTCAGCAGTTATAGATATTTATTAATTTTGTATAGCAAACTTGAGCTAAAAGAAGTATAAAACAAGTAAGAACGTTGCTGTCGGACGCAACCCACAGCGAAATACTATTTCACGCCCCAACAGCACACAGGGGCATCTATCACATTACATTTTTTTTAAATTTAACCTTAAATCCCCACTGTCGCCGCTCAAATTAGCTGCAGATTAAAACTTTTCATTGGAGGTAGCCAGACAGTTTCAATTAGAATCGAAGCTTAGAGATGCCACCTCTCTCGATTTATCTCGATTGCCTTACCTTAGCAAGAACACGCACCTAAATCGAGAGATGTGGCATCTCTCCAAATAAGAGAGGTGGCAGCTCTCAAAATGAGAGAGGGGGCAACTCTGAAAATGTGATATACATAAGTTCGTTGGCGAGGTGTGGCATCGAACCCCGGTGCGGTCATGTTGATATTTTTGTTACATTTTCTTTATTTAGTTATTTTGTATTAATAAAATATTCTTTTCTAACACATATATATAATTTGGCAAATCAAAAGACAAGGTCAAAGGTCACAAAGTCATTATGTGGCGCGTTGTTGGCTCAGAAGCTGCAGATGTTTCAGTTTTGATTTGCCACGCCCCCAGTGGCCGTAGACAAATAATTTTTGGCATGTGCATAGAGTGGGCGTTTAAGAATATAACTGTAAAGTTTGGATGCTTACATTCGAAAAATGCGAAAATTACAGGGTATTTTTCTGTATGTCACGCCCCTTTTGGGGCGTAACAATAATTTTTGGGGAATCGATAGAGGAGGCCCTTAGTAACCTAGCATCCAATTTTGAAGCTTCTAGCACTAAAACTGTGGGAGATATAAGCTGATATTTGTTGCCACGCCCCCTGAAGGCGTAGATATATCCGCCATAGCTTATCGGTCGTGGGATGTTAACCCGAGTATATATACCAAGTCTCAAGTCTCTAGCATCAATAGTGCTCAAAATATAACGAAACTAGTAAAATCACTATATATACAGATCCGATTTGCCACGCCCCTAGTAGGCGTGGCCATACAATTTTTTGGGCGATCTTTATAGGATCGTAACAGTAACCCACGTGCCAAATTTGGGCGTTCTAGCTTTAAAACTGTAGAAGATACAGTTTGACCCGATTTGCCACGCCCCCAATGGGCGTAGATATATCCGCCATAGCTTTTTGATTTTGGGACGTCGACATGAGTGTTCAGTTAAAATCCCAACTCTCTAGCCCTTCTAGAAGTAGTGTTTCTGAGATACAGGAAAATGCATTTTCCGATTTGCCACGCCCCTAGTGGGCGTATCGGGAAAATCTTGACACTTTATCAGACGAGGGTATACACGAGTATATATTTCAAATTTCAAGTCTCTAGCTTCAATAGCGTCGAAATGGTTTGCGTTCATACGGACAGACGGACAGACGGACAGACGGACAGACGGACAGACGGACGGACAGCATGACGGACATTGCACAAAACCAATATACTATATCACTACGTGAAATAGTATAAAAATATATATTTAATTTATGCAATTTGTTTTATGTTATTTATTAGTTATTTTATGTTCTTTAGTTTGTTTTTTAATTTGATTTTTGCACTTGGCAACAAAATTGTCTAGAGATAAATTAAAAGGGTATTTGTGGTTCGTTTGAATGGATTTCTTTATTAAAATTGTTCCCAGGCAATCGCCGTACAAATCATTAAAGTCAACTATTCAGTTGGAGCTAAAATTCGCTGGGCTGCTTGCTGGGTAGCCTCGATAGCTTGCCATTTAGTATCTGCGGCGGCGGATGACGCGACGCTGGGTCTTGTAACGGTAACCATCGCTGGAGGAGAAGCTGTGAGCTGCAACGGGCTCGGAGGCAGCGGAGTCGTAGCTGTCAGCGCCATAAGAGGCACCGCCGAAGCTCTGGACAGCTGGGGCGCTGTAGGACTGGACTGGAGCGGAGGCAGCAGCGGAGTACACTGGAGCGGGAGCAGAGGCTACGGGAGGCAGGTACTCGCTGACTGGAGCGGAGGCAGCACCCTGAACTGGGGGCAGGTAGTCGTTGGAGGGCACACCACGACGATGGCGACGGTAGACGACGCGACGGTGGGTCTTGTAACGGTAGCCATCATCAGAGGAGTAGCTGTGAGCAGGTGCGGGCTCGGAGGCAGAGGTCTCGTAGGTATCGGCAGCGGGTGCGCTGTATGACTCCACTGGAGCGGAAGCGGCGGCGGTGTAGGTAGCAGGTGCCGAGTAGGACTGAGCTGGGGCAGCGAAGCTCTGGACTGGAGCCGAGGCAGCAGCGGTGTAGGTCTGGGCGGGAGCAGAGAAGCTCTGGACGGGAGCAACGTAGCTCTGGGCTGGAGCGGAAGCAGCAGCCGCGTAGGTCTGGGCGGGAGCAGAGAAGCTCTGGACGGGAGCCGAGTAGGATTGAACTGGAGCCGAAGCAGCGGTGTCGAAGCTGGCAAATGAGGCAGCTGGTGCGGAGGCGGCTCCACGGCCAGGTGGCAGGTACTGGTTGGTTGGCAGATGGCTAACATCTGCGGCAACGGCAGCAACGAAGGCAACGAGCAACAACAGTTTCTGCAAGGAGAAGAAAAGCGAAAGACAATTAGTTACGTCTGCAGTCCAAGGCAGTCTCTCAGAAAGGATCTGGGATCTGGGATCTGGGTGTGGGCTATCTACCATTTTGCTAGCTTGCTTTTAGTTCTTCAGCTAACTGTAGAATCCAAAGAAGAAGTGATACTGCTTGCTGAGTTCTGTCGGATATTTATATGATTCTAATCACAGCGCTTGCTGTGCTACCAAATTAGCATTTGACTTTGCATTAAATTAATGTATTTTGCTTTTTGTTCAAAAAGTTAGACAGCACCGCAAAAAAATAAATCTATTATAGTTTTTTTTCCCTCTTTGTTTTAATCAGGTTTAATACAAGTTTCGTGCTTGACACACACACACACACAGCTGCAGGTTAGTATACATATCTATATATATATATTTATTTGCAGTGAATCAATTGAATTGTATTTGGCTATTGATGTCCGCATCCACATGCAGCTTGGCCATTAATTGGCCCAGCCATAAATTGACCGCACTATAATCCGTTTTCATTAGCATTGTTCGTCTGCGCCGCGGCCCCTCCGCTCGCTGCACACTTTCTCTCATCTAAGCGCGTGCCGGCTTTTATTTGCATTGGCTTCCGTTGAGCTAAGTTAATTAATCCGTAATTAGATTTCGATATAATTCGATTATTGCTTCATTTACATAAAGACAAACGCGAGTCGCGCCAGAACCACCAGACTTCTTGGCAGACAGTCCCCCTAAAAAGCATTGCATAACCCAAGGATGACACTTGAGGCGAGAGAAAACGTGTTTTCTTGCGAATTGCTTAAAGTCTTCCAGGTAATTCAAGTGAAGTTCGATTGAAGGTATATGAGCGTGAAATACCTGAAGCTCTAATCGAAAGTAATTTGCAGACTTTTCCTTTTCATTCTGAAAAGTATTTATATTGATCATTCAGAGGCTGACTGCTGTACTATATACTGCAAATCTTCCACTTTGAGGCATTTAAGGCCATTGATACAGTACTGTTATCTAAGCCTTATGCTGCATAAGCCAAATGAGTCAGAGATGAAGTCTAAAAGAACTTCGATAAAGCTGAAAACAGTCTCAATTTCGAGCTCATCAACTGTTTGATAAACAAGCTTCTCAAAGTGATCTCGATGCCTGCCACGCCTTCTTCTAGCTTCGGCCACACATTTAAAAAAACCTGTTTAAGGTATAAAAGGACCCCAGCCTCTAGTTGTTGCAGACAGCTATTGGACATGTATGGTTCAAGCTACTAGAAAATCGCATTCGAGCAGCTTGCGGGTCCTTGCTTGACCTGATTTAGGCTTTCAGTATGACTATGACTAGGCTAAAAAGGTGGTCATATCAAGCCAGTATCGATTGATTCTGAATAACTGCTTATTATCAAACTTCCCTTGCTTTTATATCAGTAAAAATCATTTTGTAGATCTGACTGCCTAATCCTTAACTAAACTGAACCCCATACTTATATCGTAATGTATTCATCGGCTACTCTCTGGCTTGAGAGGACGCAATCGACCTGTGTAGAACAGGCTTTAGCTGGCTTATTTATTCTTTTGTAAAAGTTTTGATGTAAAACATGCGCATGCGCTCACACACGCATGCGCATAGCTATATATAGACATATCTTTTGAATTAAGATCTTTATATGCTGTCTTTATTCCCATATCAATTAAAAGAAATTATAGCAGAGAGATCAATTATCGAGACTCGTTTTGCATATTTCTAAATGTGAACAAACATATATTCAGATATTCATTTAACATAACAATCCTACATGAAGTATATATATGATAATTTCCTCATAAGCAAACCCATTTATAGGTTTAGATGAAAGATCAAAAACGAAATGAGAACAAATCAAATTTTGGATATTTTCGTAGTACTTTTATTTCGTGAACGAAAAAAAGAAATATTCTTATATATTATTAAACCTGTACTCCAAAATGAGTACAAGTTGATCACTTAGTGAAACATTTCAGATGAGGGTTTAATGACGACGACGGTAGACGACACGGCGATGGGTCTTGTAACGGTATCCATCCTCAGCCAGTTCAGTTGGCTCGACAACTGGGGTAGCAACATCGAGGACTGGAGCTGGGGCTTCGGCGGGTACCTGGTAGTCGACGGATGGGGGCAGATAGTTGTTGGAGAGCTCGCTCACATCACGACGGTTGCGGCGAACAACAACGCGACGGTGGGTCTTGTAGCGGTAGCCATCATCAGCCAACTCATGAGCTGGGGCAGGCTCGACAACCTGGCCAGTCACAGGGGGCAAGTACTCGTTGGTTGGTGCTGGCGCAGAAACCTGAACTGGGGGCAGGTACTCGTTGGAGAGCTCGCTCACATCACGACGGTTGCGGCGGACAACAACGCGACGGTGGGTCTTGTAGCGGTAGCCATCATCAGCCAACTCATGAGCTGGGGCAGGCTCGACAACCTGGCCAGTCACAGGGGGCAAGTACTCGTTGGTTGGTGCTGGCGCAGAAACCTGAACTGGGGGCAGGTACTCGTTGGAGAGCTCGCTCACATCACGACGGTTGCGGCGGACAACAACGCGACGGTGGGTCTTGTAACGGTAACCATCAGCAGCGGCTTGACCTTGGTATTCATCGGCAACTGGAGCCAAGTATTCGTTGGAGGGTGCTGGCTCAGAAACCTGAACTGGGGGCAGGTACTCGTTGGAGGGCAGCTCGTTGACATCACGACGGTGGCGACGGAGGACAACACGACGGTGGGTCTTGTAACGGTAGCCATCATCAGCCAGCTCATGAGCGGGTGCGGGCTCGACAATATCGCCGGACACAGGGGGCAGGTACTCGTTGGAGACGGACACTGGGGCGGGGGAATATTGGATTTGGGGTGTTCCGACAGCAGCAACTGGGGGCAGGTACTCGTTGGAGAGCTCGCTCACATCACGACGGTTGCGGCGGACAACAACGCGACGGTGGGTCTTGTAACGGTAACCATCAGCAGCGGCTTGACCTTGGTATTCATCGGCAACTGGGGCGAGGTACTCGTTGGAGGGTGCTGGCTCGGCAACCTGAACTGGGGGCAGGTACTCGTTGGAGAGCTCGCTCACATCACGACGGTTGCGGCGGACAACAACGCGACGGTGGGTCTTGTAGCGGTAGCCATCAGCGGCGGCTTGACCTTGGTATTCATCGGCGACTGGAGCCAAGTACTCGTTGGAGGGTGCTGGCTCGGCAACCTGAACTGGGGGCAGGTACTCGTTGGAGGGCAGCTCGTTGACATCACGACGGTGGCGACGGAGGACAACACGACGGTGGGTCTTGTAGCGGTAGCCATCATCAGCCAACTCATGAGCTGGGGCAGGCTCGACAACCTGGCCAGTCACAGGGGGCAAGTACTCGTTGGTGGGTGCTGGCTCAGAAACCTGCACGGGGGGCAGGTACTCGTTGGAGAGCTCGCTCACATCACGACGGTTGCGGCGGACAACGACGCGACGGTGGGTCTTGTAACGGTATCCATCACTGCCAAGGGAACCCTGGTTGATTGGTTCCTCTGGAGCCAGATACTCGTTGCTGGGCGCAGCGTAGGTCTGCACATCCTGCTGCACAGGGGGCAAGTACTCGTTGGACACTGGGATTTCAGCGGCCACAGCTGCTATCACAGCAAAAGCAACCAGGAAAAGTTTCTGTAGGGCAGAAAGAGAGATTCGATTAAGACTCAGATGCCGGATATTCCACGAGAGATATGTCTGTCTCTTGACGAGCGGAAGCAGCTATGCTGGCTGCGCTTGAGGCGTGCTGCGTACCATGTTGTCTGCTTGAGTTGAGTTGTTCACCACAGTAAGACCGAAACTCTAATGAAGAAATACGAAGAACCTTTTGGTATTTATACAAATTCTTCTCGCTGTAATGGCGCTGTTTGCCCTGCATCGCGGTCGCCGTAGACGTAGACGTCGTCGTCGTCGACGCTGACGCTGACGTCGCAGCCTCCGACGTTGTCTGTAAATTTCGCACGGGCAGACTCTGCACGAGTTCTAAGCCATATCAGCGGCTCCAATTAACTGACCACGCTCGCTTGGCAAACTCGCTCAGAGACGAGCTGGCAGCGGCGTCAGCGGCGACGTCGTCGCCGACGTCAGCGCTTACATTCGCACAACGAGCTTAGCCAATTCGCTCGGACGGATTCTCTTAATTGTTTTCTTTAATCTTATGCAAAACATTTGATGGACAACACGCACACGCACATACACGAACACAGAGACGCACATACACACACACATATCTACATATTTATAGTTTTCGTTTGCTTTGATTTGATTTAGTTTGAGCTGCTGCTGTTGTTGTTGCTTTTGGTGTTGCTGTTGCTGTTGTTCTCTTCTCTTTGGATTTTCATTGAAATGAGCTGCGAATAAACGTCGCCTATTCAATCAATCGATATTAATTTATACACATGTTCGAGTACTTATTATGTTCAGATGTTGTGTTTATTGTGCCTTGGCTCATTGTTGCCATTCTTGTGCCGTGTCGTCGCTGTTCATTAATCATCTAAAGGAACTGCCGCGGCGGCGGCGTTCGCGGCATTCGAATCCATTCAAAAAGATGTTATAATGATGGCATATTTCATTTTCGGTTCATCTAGTGCGTAAATTAAATGCCGGATATAATGCGCTGATATGAGCCACACGCTCGCTCGGCCACATATTGTATGGCGAGCCATTCACTCTTTGACACCAAACGGATCCCTTTACAAATTGCGAAGATCCCCTTCGAATGTGCCAGATCGCGCGAGTTTTGTTAACACAGTTATGTTAACATTTAATTATTTATTAATAATGTTCTTTGTGTTTTTAATTTAAATAAAAGTATTTATTTCACTTTAAGTTTTGTTAACATGATTATGTTAACATTTAATTATTTATAAATAATGTTCTTTGTGTTTTTAATTTAAATAAAAGTATTTATTTCACTTCATGTTCTTTTCTTCTCGACATGCACCTCAAAAGTGAGCTCGAGAGCTTTCTACTGCTGGAGAGAGCTTTTGAGTAGTTAACATACAGATCGAGCTTTTTCTCTCTCAATGTTAAAGTAGGCAGAGACTGGGAAGCAGCACTTAGACTACATAACTTCCCCATCGCTTAAATTAAAACTCTCCTGAGTTTTACAATTCATTTATATATATGTAAGGGTTAGGAATACAATTATGGTAGATTATGTTACATTTGAAGTCTGATATTTCTTCTTTCTTTTTATGTTAGAACTATGGACATTACTTAAATTAAATTTTCTATATTTCGGTTCATTTTTGTGTCTTAGAGACTTATAGTTTTTTATATATCCTTCGTTTCTAGTTTCTTCAAAATTTTCTCTTGTTTGATTTAAGGATGTAATGTAATGTTTCTTATAATTTATAATGTTATTATGTATAATTTTTTTGTCACAATTTCCATGTTCAATATTCATTGGCGTATCTTGTATTGTTGAGTGATAGCTGTTATTATAATATTCTATAGCTTTACTAACTTTATCTTTGATTGATAGATCTTTGTTTTCAAGGTATATAATTCTTATTTTTTCTGTTAGAGTGTTATGGAATCTTTCGACGTCTGCATTGCCAGTGTGGCTGTTCGGTTTTACAAAATGAACTCCTATATTCTCATTTCTTAAATATTCTTTTATATTTACACTATTAAATTCATTATCAGTTATTAATTTTTCAAAGCTTCCTCTTTGGGATTTATACAAGCGCATTTTTTCGATTATAGTTTGATTATTGCGATCCTCAAGGTAGAAGGCAGTAGCAAATTTTGAAAATCGGTCAATAAAAGTTAGGAAATTGCATTTTGAATTTGTGTAGATGTCCATATGAACAATTTTTCTTATATCAGTTGGTGTTTCCGTATATTTAAATTTTTCTTTTACCGGGTTTCTGTCATATTTACACCGATTACAAATTTCACAATTGTTGATATACTTTTGGATGTAATGTTGAAGTTTTGGAAAGTAAATAATCTTCTTTAAACTTTGGTAATTTTCATTTATACCTGAATGACCAGTGTAATATTTATGGAATCGTTCAATTTCTTTATACACATCTTCTTCGTTTTCAATGTCTTTTGCGTGAAATGAGCATTTTACAAATTTAACATTTTTATTGCCTTCGAAAATTTGGATGATTTTGTTTTGAAATTTATTGTATTGGTGGTCGTTATATTCACTGAATATTCCTACTTTGCCTTTTATGATATGATTCTTCAAAATTTCTTCCATTCCATTTTCAAGATCATTTAAATTTAAATAAATTTTCTTATTTCTATTCTTATATTCAAACTCCTTAGTTTTTTTATCTGTTAGAATGATTTGTATTTTAAATCTATTTACAACTGTTTCTAAGCAGCCTAAAATAGGTGTGTCCACAAAGTCTTCGGCTTGTGTATGTTGGGTACTAATATCATCAACATTGTTTTCTAAAGAGTTACAAGATTTAGTTATGTTTACGGCACAAATTTCGTCGTTGCTTATTCGGCTTAAAAAATCAGCTACCTGGTTATTCTTTCCTTTAATGTATGATACGTTTATATTAAATTCGCTAAGCTTCACAAGCCATCTATAAAGTGTTTCATTAAGTTCTTTTCCATTATATTTAATTAGCAGCCACTTAAGTGGTTGGTGGTCGGACAAAATGTCGAATTTGACTCCATAGAGATATGGGCGGAAATAAGCTGTTGCCCACACTATAGCTAGTAATTCCTTTTGTATAGAAGAATAGTTTTTCTCATGATCATTTAATGTACGACTTGCATAACAAATAGGTTGACCATCCTGTTGCAGAACAGCACCTAAAGCTATGTTGCTAGCGTCAGTAATAAGCTGAAATTTCTTTTTGAAATCCGGATACTTAAGTACCGGTGCTTCGGTTATGATTCTTTTTAATTTGTCAAATGCAATCATGAAGTTGGGTTCATTAACATCGATCTTAGCATCCTTTTTAAGGCATTTAATCAATGGATAAGCTACTTGAGAAAAATCTTTTATGAACTTTCTATAATACCCGGTGATTCCTAGAAAGGCTCTAATTTGTTTAACATTTCTCGGAATTTTAATCTGAAGAATGCTGTTAACTTTTGTTGGGTTAGGCCTAACTCCTTCGGGGGTTAAAACATGACCCAAAAACTGAGTTTCTTTTGAGAAGAAATTGCATTTGTTGATTTGAATCTTAAGGTTTGCTTCAGAAAGTTTTTTAAAGATTGTGTGAATATGGCCAACATGTTCTGAAAAACTAGTGGAAAAAATAAGAACGTCATCAAGATAGACGACACAAATTCTATTTATTTCTTCTTTTAAAACTGTGTTTATAAGACGTTGGAAAGTGGCAGGAGCATTTTTGAGCCCAAATGGCATTCGATTAAACTCGTAATGCCCGTGGGGGGTAGAAAACGCTGTCTTTTCCCTATCTTGTTCCTGAACGAGAATTTGGTGAAAGCCTTTCGCTAGATCTATAGTAGAAAAATATTGCGCTCTTCCTAACTTGTCTAGTATACTTTCTATATTGGGGATAGGAAACTTATCGTCTACTGTGTTTTCATTCAATTTGCGGTAATCAATAACTATACGCCATTTTTTTCTCCACTGTTATCAGCTTTTTTGGGTACGAGCCATAAAGGGGCATTATATGGGGAATTGCTTTTACGTATTATTCCCTGTTGTAGCATTTCTTCAATTTGCTTATATATTTCTTGCTCATGTATTTGAGGATATCTATAAATCTTACAATATAAGGGTTTATCCACTATTGTTTTTATCTGATGTTCAATAATGTTCGTATTGCTAAGACACTGACCTTCAAGAAATACTAATGTTTTAAATCTACTTAAAATTTTTGTTAGAGCATTGCTTTCTTCTTGATTTAAATCATTAAAAAGAATTTTCTGTGTTCTATTATCTATTTTGATTGATTCAATTTGATTTGCCTCATCAGAGTATGGTGAAGTATTTTCAAATTGAATAGTATTATTATTAATCGTAATTGTATTGTGGTAGAAGTCAATAAGAGCATTTAATGGTTTAAGAATGTTTTGACCTATAATAGCATCGAATGATTTGTTATCAAATGTTGTCAATTTCCAACTCATTGTTGCATCTTCTTTAAATTCAAGAGGCAAATCAGTTATAATTTCTTGCGTTATTAACGATTTTGAATTAAGAGATGAAAATGATATTGGGTGACACAAAGTTCTTCGAGGATATTGTAACAATTTATTCCTATCTAATATGGAAGTTGTTGAACCAGTATCAATCAAGGCAGTTATCATTTCATTGTTTAAAGTTAACTTAATCAAGGGAAGTGATTTTTCGAGGCAATTGTATGAAAATTTGCATGGCAAGAACAGTTCTTTTGCTCAGACTCAGATTCATGAGTGATGTTTTGATTTTGATTATCATTTTTAAATTGGCTACAATGAGCTCTATCTGCTTCGACATGATCAATTTCCATTTTTGACACATGACTTTGTTGATTTGTATAGTTCTGATTTGAATTTAAATTTTGTGTTCCTGATCGAAAGTTTCCTGAATTTGCTTTTACATTTTGGAAATTGCTGTTGTGTTTTGCACTGTTATCTTGATTATTATAATTTGGTACGTAGAATCGGTCTTTTTGATTATATGTATTATTATTTTGTGAAAATTTTGGTTTAAGATTTTGAGTTCTAATGAGGCCTTCGGTTTCTAATAAATCGAAAGCTTCTCTTAAATTTTTAACATTTCTATTAATTACGACTGAGGCTAAATTTACATCGATATTTTTCAAGAATGTTCTTAACATAGTATCTTCGACATTTTTGGGACTAAACTCAGGATGCTTTACATTATCATATTCATATTTTTCATTAATTTTACACATTATACTTCTTAAAGACTTAAAATATTCTGTGATATTGTTTTTGTTACTTAGCATAAACGCCTCTTGGTAAAGTTGATTATAAGACTCCTTTATGCCAAAATTCCGAATAAGAATCGTCTTGATGTCATTCCATGACGGCTCGGAATTCTCGATGGTTCTTACAACATGTAGAGCTTCGCCTTGAATTTTATTGAGGATGACACGGCGAAAGACGTAGACTCCTGCGGGAGATGTAGGAGGTAATAATGAAAATATCATATCCACTTCACGAATAAATGATGATAGAGCCCTTGAGTTGTCTCCTCTGTACTCGTGAATGTGGTGGGCATCCTTAAGAATATCCCCAAACGTTAAAGTAAAGTCGTTTGCCATCGCTATCAAAGAATTAATAGCTGTTGAGTTCTTTAGATCTTTTAATATGCTAACAGAATTAGTTCTGTTAGTTTTCGTCGCCAATCGATGCCGAATGTTCTTCTGAACTTGTCATCGAACCAATTGTGAACAGAATAAGTTCACTCCGAGATGCTGGTGTATGTGTGTGCAATTGCTGATTTAAACACACATTCACACATACATACAGAGATGAATACGGTTGCAAATGCTGGCACGTTTTTTTCGTGACTTTTCAGGTTATGTGTCTTTAGCACAAGGTAGATATAGAATTGCGTACAAGCACAAATTCGTTTAAAACTGCACTTAAGTGAGTATTTTAATGTTTTTGGTTACTCCGTCGGCTGCGCCAGTTTTGTTAACACAGTTATGTTAACATTTAATTATTTATTAATAATGTTCTTTGTGTTTTTAATTTAAATAAAAGTATTTATTTCACTTTAAGTTTTGTTAACATGATTATGTTAACATTTAATTATTTATAAATAATGTTCTTTGTGTTTTTAATTTAAATAAAAGTATTTATTTCACTTCATGTTCTTTTCTTCTCGACATGCACCTCAAAAGTGAGCTCGAGAGCTTTCTACTGCTGGAGAGAGCTTTTGAGTAGTTAACATACAGATCGAGCTTTTTCTCTCTCAATGTTAAAGTAGGCAGAGACTGGGAAGCAGCACTTAGACTACATAACTCGCGCATCAAATAGTTAAGTTGTATTAATTTGTTGACAATTCTTATCTGCAATCTAACTACGAAGCGGCAAAGCAGCAATAATAAATTTTCAAAACTAAACTATAAGCGAAGTAGAATAGTTTACACTGTGAGAAAAGAGTTGGATCTACTTTCATTTTATTATTATTATTTTTTAAATAAACTATAACCCATGCAGCAGACTTTAAACTAGGAGAAAAGAGTTTGATCTATTTTTATTTATTTTTTTAAATTTTTGTGTAGTAAACTATAAGCCTTGCAGAAGATGTCATAGTAAAATAAAAGAGTTGCATCGATTATATTTATCGATTATATTTTGTTCAGTGTATATAACTTAATTTGAGGCACACATCACCTTCCACAGAGCTCCACTATTGGCATGATTAATGATCGGCGATCAGTGCAAATCGAAACATGAAAAGGAATTGCAAACATTTGGCTAGATGCGAAGCCATCTGTTAGTCTCAATGCTAAACTGTGCCAGCGCTCGCAGCAGGCTCGTTAGTCAGGCGCCAAGAACTAATTGGTTCCGCGCCATTTGAAGGATGAATGTGCAGTTAGTAGGCGGGGGAAGACCAAGAATTGGGCAGCTCAACCACCGCAATTGATCATAATCAAACAGCATGGCCAAGGCTGCAGTACCTCAGCAGCTCTTTCTCCAGAGAGAGAGAGGGGGTCTTGGCCACGCGAATGTAGAGACAAACAAATATATGTATGTATAATATATACATGTCTCTATTTTGGCCAGCCGATAGACAAGTTTTGGCTAATTGACTTGTGCTATAAAGCAACTGTGGCGACCATAAAAAATTTCCATTTATTTTCAATGCATCCACAGCCATCAGGAATTAGAATAAGAGTTCTCGTTTGTCGCCGTTAAGCAAAACTATAACGATGAAAATACAAATTCGATTTCCTGTATTTCTCTCGCGGCTCCAGCTCCAATTGATGATGCCCCAACACAATTATACAATCAAATCTGGCGATCGGATCGAAGCTCATTTGCCAGTCTAGTTTATGAGCAGCGAGGGACTGAAACTACTAGTTGGTTCTATTCCTATATTTTTGGACGTTTTTTGTTGCGGCGGTTCAGTTGGCCATAAATGTCGCTGGACAATACATCACAGCCGTAATTATTATGGCTTAGATGGCGTTGTCTCATCGCCGCAGCAGCAGCCCCTCGGAGCCGGTCCAAGCACTTAAAAGTGCCATTTCGGAATTAATGTTTATGCTGAAATGGCATAAATATGCAAATTAGTGAATGGCAGTTAAGCTCGTCCCGCCGACTATCGCAGAATCGAGAACACAAAAAAGAATATCTAGGTATGTATATATATATATATATGTATATAATAATACAAAAGACATCATAATGACCATTAAACATAAAACAGTCTGCCAGAGAAATAAACGTGCGTCCAGCCCGAACGCTGCTCATTAGAATGCAGGGGATCCCAAAGCGCGAACTGAACTACATTAACTAGTTCTCGCATAGATTCGACCAGGTCGCCCGTTAGCCACGCTTCAATTAGTCTTGCCATATAGTTTGCCGACTCTAAAGTGCTTTGCGACTTTAATTTATTTCTCTATTTCTTTTTCCACTCTTTTCTTTCCTTTTTCTTTTCGCTAACAGCGTCGCTCTGTCTAACAGAAACCTTTTTGCGCTGCATTAATTTATGCAAATTCTATTTTAATTAATATTATTCGCATTGGCTTAAGCAGCAGCCAGCCGCAGCCAGCCGCCAGCAGGCAGCAACCGCGAGAGTCTCAAGCTTCCTTCGTGCGGCACTCACACGCGCGCCTTAATTTAGTTTTCTAATCGCATACCCTAACTGCCGTCGGGCCTAGCAGCTGTGGCATTGAGCTGAGCGCAGCAAAGTCAAATCAAATTGTGAGGAATTTAAATGGGACTGCCTTGAGCTACGCCTTGTGACTTGGCTTGGCTTGACTCGACTTTTTGTCAACTGCAATTAAATAATTTATTTAAATATATATTTTAATGAAATAATTATTTGTGGCATATACAAGCGCGTGCCTGCTCAAAGATACTTGAACAGCTCTAGCACAGATACAGATTTACCAATAGATAGACAAATTCAGAAATATTTTTAGTAATTACATCTTAATTGAAACTTAATAGAGTAGAGTATAGCCGCCTCTGCTTGCGGCTTCTGTTGTTGGTTAAGTACACGTTTTAGTCTTTTATGATAAATTAAGCTTTTGTTTCAGCTGCTCTTTTTGTTGTGTTTAATTTAAATGTATGATAAATCATTCGGGAAACCAGTTTGCAGTCTTTCTCGCTTCAGATATTGTCGACTTCAGATAGCAGCGACTAGAAAGTGCCGACAGCGACATGGATCTCATCTTCAACAAAACACACAGCACACGAAAAAAAGAGCAACAAATCTACAGATTCATAAATAGAATCATAATAATCGCGCACACTTCCAACACGCGGCTGGGCTATTAAAAATTCATACGCGTGGCACAAGAAATTTGCCAAGTTCCTTTCAAATTTGTTTCTCTTATTTATTTTTATTATTTTAGCCTTTGCAGCATAGGTTGGGCAGGTTGGGGAGGTTGGGGAAGCTGGGGAGATGGTCATCAAATTGCGTTTTCTAGTTGGCTTCAGTACGATGAATTAATCACTTGTCAGTCGAACGTTAAGGTTTTTAGAAATGACGTCAGCTGCGGGCAGCCCTTTTTTTGGCCAGTTCCCACACAGAACTTACAAGCTTACAGCACACCTCAGCGCAGCTCAGTTCAGCTCAGCTCGGCTCATCTCGGTTTATACATTATATACATTACCCGATGTGCCAATTAAGCGGGGCTCGCTCAATTATCCGGCCATAGAAATGGGATCATTGAACTCTCAGCCTCCCGCTCCAACTGTGCCGCACTCGCTTTGCATAGCTCTAAAACAAAAAAAAAAAAACAAATAAAAAATAGACAAAGCCAAACAAAAAAAAAAAAAAGAATAAAATTCGCACAGACTTTTCGAAAATTGTAACCGGCAACAGTCGAAAAGCTTTGCCGTCGGCAAATTTACATGAATCTGACTTAAGCCTCAGCTCGTAAACTAAATTTACGTAAATTAATTAAAATTAATATTCAACTAAAATTTTATATATTTAATAGCTTATTCATAATTAGAAATTCGTTCAGCCAGAGGTCAGCCACCCATGCGACCGATCGGCTGCTGATAAGCTGCCTGATTGCTAATGAACTAATGAGCTGCTCTGCATTCGAAATGGTTGCAGTCACTGCCACAGCCATAGCTACAGATGATGCTACAGATATAGCTATAGCTACTGCTACTGCTACTGCTGCTAGGTCAAGCCACAGCAGCTTGTTGGCAACAATTGACTATGATTTAAGAGCTCGCTGGCAAATATTTGGTTTGATATGCAAACATACATATTATATCGAATACATTGTACAGCGTGGGCCCGCCTTAGTTTGCCAGCAGCAGATATATATATATATATATATATTTATATATCCTAAACTCTGTCTATATGCTTTGTGAATCTTACATTGTGTTGATCTCGCATGGGAGCTGTACCCACGTCATCTGCAAATCATTTAAAGTTTTTTTTTCTTTACACAGTCGATTGGCCAAAACTATGTTTATTTTTGTTTTCAAATATATATATTGACATTTTTTTTGGCTTATTGAATTTGCATGAGAATCGTATCTAAATGAACGCATTAATTTATGCCGGCAATTGGTTTCGTGCTCATCTTCCTTTCTATTATGTCCAAAAACTTGCATGACCTGTGTGTATCTATTTCCATTGTGCTGCAAATGTCGCACGGCTCTGAACTAGTTTCCTATACACATCTGACGTTTTCCGCTATCGAAACTAGTGCGAGCGAGACAAACAACTCAAATAGCAAAAACAAAATTGTTTTTGAGTGGTTCGGTTTGTAGTATGTTTTTAATTTTTTGTTATAATTAACTCAAGCTTTTTCTTTCAGTATTTAGTTTACTATAAACTTTTAGCTAAATTTATATCTATATAAATCTATTTTCAGCGACTTCAAGCGCAATTAGAGAATTTTGTTTTTGTCTTCCTAGTTATTATACTTTTTAAAAAAATAAGAAAATTAAAAAAAAAATATTACAATTATTTATATATATTTATATTTATATATAAATACATATAAACTTTTGTTTCACTATATTTTGAATATAGCTGAGAGTAAGTCTACATCTATTGCTGCCCATGCATATATTCTGATATATTCAAAGCTTTTCCATTTCCATACATCTATGTCCAAAAAAGTGTGTAGCACAGTCTAAAGCTCAGCTAGAAAGCTCACTCAAGCAAGCTTTAGCTAGTTTCGGCCAGCAATAGCTTTGCAGCTTGGCTCAGCCATGAGAGGAAGTGGAGCCATCTTTTGCAGCGGCCGCCCGAAAGTAGGCAACAATATTTTGAATTTGATTTCTGCTCTTTCAGCGAATGCCATGATATATTTAGATATGCGAATTATACATTATGGTTAGTTGGGTGGACTCATTTAGTGTGCCTGGGATTCTTGTAGTGGTATCCGTGCTCAGAGGCAGCTGCCTGATGATGCGAGCTGCCTGAGTTGGATCTGTGATGAGATCCTTTGTGCTGAGGCGCTGCATAGCTCAGCTCCGGCGAGCTGGCCGCAACGCCAATAGTTGTTGTATCGTCGTCGTCATAGTAGTCGCCATCGCTAAGCAGCACTGAGCGCTGGTTGCCATTCAAGCGGACGAGCATATGACTCTGGCCCGGATAGCTGTAGAAGCTGCCATCGATGACGTTCGTGTCCTGGTGGTTGCCCACAACGCCCGTTGGTCCCTGCAGATTGGGCTGGCCGAAGACATTGCCGCGCAGCACGTTGAGGCCCTGGTAGTTGGCGCGATTGCGCAAGCGACGCCCATTACGCCGCCCATTTAGACGCAGAGTCACTCCAGCTGGGTTCAGGTTGCCATTGCCATTGCCATTGCTATTTCCATTCGTTGCCAGCTGAGCACCTAGCACGGGAGTAACGAACTGTGCTCCAGCCGGCAGCTGAGCACCCAAGACTGGATTGCCATTGGCAAAAGCGGGTGCTTGGGCTCCCGTTGGCAGTTGGCCGCCCAAAACAGGATTGCCATTACCATTGGGTGCTTGGGCTCCTGTTGGCAGCTGTCCTCCCTGAATGGGATTGCCATTGCCAGTGGGTGCTTGGGCTCCAGTTGGTAATTGACCTCCTTGAATTGGATTGCCATTCCCGAAAGCTGGTGCCTGTCCTCCAGCAGGCAGCTGTCCTCCCTGTACAGGATTGCCATTGCCAAAGGCTGGGCCTCCCACTTGCAGCTGTCCGCCCAACAGTGGATTGCCATTGCCATTGCCGAATGCTGGCGCCTGGCCTCCCACTTGCAGCTGTCCGCCCAAAAGTGGATTGCCATTTCCCTGAGCTGGAGCTTGAGCTCCTGTTGGCAGCTGTCCTCCTTGTACTCCATTGCCATTGCCGAAATTTTGAGCCTGGCCTCCCGTAGCCAGCTGAGCACCTAGCACAGGAATGAAGCCGTTGGTATTGCCAATCACGCCCTGGGGCTGGCCAACAGCCAGCTGTGCGCCCAAGAGCGGCACAAACTGATTTCCGTTTCCGTTTCCATTGCCAGCGCTGAATGCAGGATCGATTTGTATGACAACCGAGCCTGGTCGCTGCACCACCCCACCACCATTAGTTTGTCCATTGATGAAGGGTCCTTGGCCACCCACAGCCACTGCGGGCACGAATAGATTCTGATTGCCAAAGCCATTGCGGGCGGGATCGACGAAGATATTGTTGCCGTTGCCGTTGCCTTGGTTGTTGCCCAAGTTGGCCGCCAAGCCAATGGTGGGCAGTTGTCCACCTAGCGGAAAACCATTAGTGGGCAACTGACCACCAGCTGGGAGGCCAGCATTGGTTGGCAGTTGTCCGCCGCCTGGTGGGACTGCAGCATTGGCTGGAAGCTGTCCGCCGCCTGGTGGGACTGCAGCATTGGCTGGAAGTTGTCCGCCAAGGGGTAAGGCACTAGCGCCCGGCTGAGCACCAGTTGGGTCAACGTTGCGACAGCCAGCAGGAGGATTGCCAGCAACTGGGAACTGACAGTTGGGCAAGGAAGTCACAGGCGCCTGAGCACCTGTGGGCGCCTGAGCACCTGTAGGCGCCTGAGCACCAGTAGGCGCCTGAGCACCAGTTGGGGCCTGAGCTCCTGTCGGCGCCTGAGCACCGCCAGGTAGAACGACCCCAGTCACCAGCGGATCAGTGCTGATCTGGGAGCTCAGCTCAGAGTCCTGCGATTGCACATTGATCTGGGTGTGAAAGACGGAGTTGGGTGCGCTGGCGTAGAGCACGCGATTGGGCCGACGACGACGAGCTACGATCTGGGACGGAGCAGTGGTCAGCAGGTCAACGGTGCGCAGCTGTGGTGCTGCCTGCTGATAGTGTATGTGGTTGGTGTTCACGGCCGGTTGCTTGTCGTAGTGGTGGTAGTGATCCACGCGCTTGGGCTCATGGTGCTCCTCGCCCTTGTGATAGACGACGTGCTCGCTCGTGTGCTTGTCCTTGCGGAAGAAGGGCTTGAGCCCGTGCTCCTCCTCCGGCGGCAGATAGTGATGGTCCTCATCGTCCTCGTACTCCCGGTGGTGCTTCGAGGGTGCCACCGCACTCAGCCAGCCAAGCGCTAGCATGCATACCAACAGCAGTCTAAGCGAATCCTGCAAGAGAAAGGAGAAAGAAAGATCTCAAAAGGAGAACTTCAATTGGGGTAATCCCCAAGCGCTGCTCTTACCATTGCGTCTGTGCTCTACTTGGAAATTAGTTACCAATTATATACGAAAATCGCTTGAGACTCTTCTTAAAGTGCACTGCACATCCAATGGGATCTGCGCTGCGAAACCTGTTGTCGACCGTGAGAAACACGCCGGACACCTCATCCGACCCATTTGTTGTCTTGAATGCGCGCAATTTAAATACAAATGAGGCGGCGGTGGCTTTGTCTCCACCGCCGACCGCCCACCACAAACATTCACAAATCAAAGGCAACTGGATTTATGGACGATGCACACATCGATGCTGAATCAGAGCCTGTTAGCCGATAACTAGCTTGCAAGCTTAGCAAAAAAAAGCAACACTCTGCAGAAAATGTTAGTAGACTTCGCGGAGTTAGCTATGAAGTGCCTACTATAAAGTAGATAAAATATTATTTTGATAGATATACATTTAAATGAAGTCCGTGATAAAATTTAGCGACTATGCAGTCATCAAACACTCTGCAGAAAATGTTAGTATACATATAATATACAACAATAATATATAATAATTATATATATATATATATATATATATATATATATATATATATATATATATATATATATATATATATATATATATATATATATATGTATAGTTTTTGGTATGAAGTGTTCTATAACTAAGAAAACACTCTGCAGAAAATGTTAGTATACTTCAACTGATGAGCTTTATATATAATCTATGTATACTTTTGTTAGGAGTAGCATCGGCATGAATTTAGGAGTCAACTTGAGCTACTAAGCACTCATCGAACACTCTGCAGAAAATGTTAGTATACTTGCAGGTAGAGAAATGGCTTAGCCAATATAATATGTATATAAATATTTGATATATTTTATTTTATTACTTCTATATCAATTATTTAGAAAGTGCATATCTAAGTTTAGTCCATTTCTACATTAAACACTCTGCAGAAAATATTAGTACTGCTATGCCAAAATAAACATTTATATACAATATACAACCTTCATTATATTTTATTCAAGCTGATAATCGCCGTGTACTTCTCGGTTTATACTGCAACCAATAATTATATAATTTTCGCAAGCTATAAATATCTATATATATGCATTATTCCAAATTCATATTTCTTTATATTTTTTTATTGCAAATTAATTTATTCAAATTGTTCGATTACACTCTTTAGGCGCGATGTTTGTAGATGCGGCGACGCACAGTTCGGTATTCGTAGCCGGCGTGGGTGGCAGCTGGCGCTGAGGCAGCTGCTTCAAAGGTCGAGTCCGAGGCGTCGGCAGCCTGGAAACTGAGAGCTGGAGCAGCGATGGATTGCACAGGAGCAGAGGCGGCTGCATAATGATGAGCCTGGGCAGTGGGAGCAGGAGCAGGTGCTGGACGAGAGGCGACTGGCGCAGGTGGCACATAGGAGCGAACTGGAGCAGGAGCGGATTCAGCAGCTGCAAAAGATTGGATGGGGGCAGAGGCAGCTGCATGATGAACCTGAGCAACTGGAGCTGGAGCTGGAGCAGCGGCACGAGCTGGTGGCACATAGGAGCGAACTGGAGCGGGCGCAGATGCAGCAGTAGCAAAGGACTGCACTGGAGCAGAAGCAGCCGCATGATGGACCTGAGCAACAGGAGCTGGAGCTGGAGCAGCGGCACGAACTGGTGGAACATACGAGCGCACAGGAGCTGGAGCTGGAGCTGAGACGACAGCCCTCACTGGAGCCGCAACTGAAGCAGCCACAGCTGAGCCGGGCGCTGCATAGTTGTAGCCCGCATCGACGGCAACGCAGCCCACCAGAGCGAGAGCCAGGATAAACAGCTGCTACAAGGAGAGAGAGAGGAGAGATCCAAAGCTGTGATCCAAAGTAAATCCTAGTGATGAGGCTGGTATTTACCATTTGAAGTGCCAAAGTTCCGTGTGTTATTGAGTGGAAGTAACGAATAATAACTATGCACTAGCTGGCGAAGGCTTTTATAGAGAGGCGACTCTAAGCAGCGGAAATAATGCACATCATCAATCAAAACTGATTGACGGATGAGCCGAGCCGTTGGACAAATTAGTTATCCACCATCCACCATCCAGCAGCTAATATCTGCCATCCATTGCTGTCACTAGAAACCAGATTCCGCTGCATTTAACAACGGAAGATAGTCAGCTCGGCATGATAAATATAGATCGGGCTGGAGCATCGGGCTATAGCAAGTGCCGCAGTTTATGCTAATCGGTGATAGAGTAATAGCCAAATGGGTTTGCTGAGTGACATTAGCTCGACATAGGTTATTGTCTTCTTTACAAGTTGGCAAGATCTTCGTTTCGTTATGCTTTTTGTGTTTTCTCTTTATTGTCTGTCAAATTTGGCTAAATGCAAATTAACTGGAATTGTTTTCTGCATTTAAAGAACTCTTGTGCGAATTAGCATTTGAATATAGTTAGCAGCGAATAGCGGGCTGAAACCAGTTAGCCAACTGACGTCGGACGGATATGCTATATATATATTTATATATGTATATAAAAGTATATAAATATATAAATGCATTTGTTTATCTATTTTAGTACTCCTGGGGTGGCAAGTATGTGCGAGAGAGTCCCTGTTGTAGGGTTGGTGTCACATAACGGCGCTGAGCGGGCCTCTGCACGAGGATCTGGGGCTGTTGCACCTGGAAAGTGGGTGTCAAAACTCTGCGTTGAGCTTGCCTCTGCACGTACACCTGGGGCTGTTGGATCTGGACAGTTGGTGTGAAGACTCTGCGTTGAGCTTGCCTATGCACAAACACCTGGGGCTGTTGGATCTGGACAGAGGGTGTCAGAATGCTGGTCTGCACAGGTGCTGGGGGCAGGTAGACATTCTGGGGCTGCTGGACGTGCACAGTTCTTTCCTCGGGTACGCTCAAGATCTGCTCCCGGACGGGTGATGGTGGCAGATAGACGTTCGACGGACGATCAGCAATGCCAATCGAGGTGGCCACTGCGCCACCCACCAGCATCAAGCCCATCAACACAAATAGAGAATGCTGCAAGGTGAACCAAAAGGATAAAAATTTGCGAACAGAAGAACAGCGCCAAGAGCTCAAAACTCACCATGTTGCTTAGTCAAGGTGAGAGAATAAAATTGTTAACATGCACAGCCTTCTTTAGATATTTATAGGACAGGCTGGGCTGGATTTTGGGCCAAACCCAATTCGTTCCTCTTTGTGTATATTTGCCTGTGTGGGGGAAAGCAGACACAACAAGCGCAAACACGAGCAATAAAATTAGTTTTAATCGCAATGCAAAGAAGCTCTAAATTAATGCAAATAACAATCATTGAGGTAACGAGAAGCAGCAAAACGAGTCGAGCCATTAAAAAGTAACTGTAAATATATTCATATATAATACACATATTGTCAAATTGATATTCTTTCACTTTGGAAACATTTCTACAGCGCTGTACAAAATCTACTCAAGTTCAATGCAAACCAGTTGCACAGCTTAACAGAGACTCGACAACAGATAGACTTAGCGGAGACACCAACCCGAAACAGCCCAGCCCATGCTAAGCCTCTGTTAAGATGGAGTTGAAAATTTCGATGTGGCGCATGCGGCGTATGCGTAATATGCAGCATGGCTAATGAACTGCTGGGCAGACGAGTCCATTGTCTAGCCTCTTACTTTGCTATTCATATCGATCATATTGTGCAAATATCGTGGAATACATTTTATTTTATTTAGTTTAAATTGGCTGGTCGCCTTTGTTGTTGTTGTTGTTGTTTGTCAACGACATTCTTAGACGAGCTTCACAACAATCTATGGTTGGACAAACAAAACTAGAATCGGTTCTAATCATTCCTTCCAATACGAAATTTATGCACATTAAATACTTGAAAATTCACAGAAACTAATAGAACCGGTTGCATTAAATAGACGTTTTTTTGTTGTTGTCATGAAGAACAGAACTCTGGCTTGGTTTCGTTTCGTATATGTATTTACTTAATTTGTTTTTGCTAATCCGACTCTATTTCAAGCGCTGACACAAGCCGCATTCAAATTTGGATTTAGGCTGTATATATATAACTGATTTATAAATATATATATTTATATATATTTCCAAAGATATATGTCTGTCCGCTTCTCTTGATTTGCGCAATTGACACACCTATAAATAATTATACACTTATTTGATTTTAAACTTAATATTAACTTATTGTTGAACAGCTATCAAAACAAACTCGTTTCACTCGCTTTGGCATTCAAAATTTTCATTTTGCGATGAAGTAATCCGAGCTGACTTTAATTTAGAATACATTCCAGAATTAGCTTCCATTTAAATGCCGGAAACTCGAGTGGAATTGAGACAGTTAGACGGCGCCGGGCGCGATTGTAGTAGAACAACTTGTGACTACACCAATTAGCCAACAAGAGAAGATGCTATCGAAAACCCAAAAGAGAAGCTCGAGCAGAAGTGAATGAGCCATTGCCTATGAGTGTAGCTCTACAGGGTCAAGTCTCCAGAGTGATTAACCGTTAAGCCAAAGACAAATTGCCAGCAAAAAATGAAGAAAAAGAAAAAAAATAATGAAATACCAAATAAATATAAAAAAAATACTGCTTGGATATATGATTAATTTGTAGAATCATAAAGTTTTCGGCGTAAGAAATTATGAAGTCACAAAGTTCAGCCAAAATATTTAACTAGTCACTTTAAAGGGGGAAATCCCTTGCACACACGTGTTCTATTTTAAGCCTAAGATACCCTAACTTATTTATGAATTTCAATTCGAGATGAAATCAGAAAAGTAAACACCAAATATATTTTTCAAACAAAAATTTATGAACTTTTTAAAATATATTTAGCATATTTGCTCGGAAAACCGGAATTTTTCAGAGTAAAAAAAATTTGGAAGTCGTAAAATTTATGTTAACGAAAGGGCGGAACCTCCGTTCAGAAACGTGTTCCAATTTAAGTCCTAAAATTGATATTTAGTAATAAGGCTAAACAATTTCACCCTCACATAAGCTTTTTAATCACAGATTAGAAATATTTATGCTTTACATAATTTTAATATATTCTAGCATATATTTAGAACTATTTATTTATTTATTTTTTATACTAAAATAGTTTTTCCACAAACTGGAATTTTTTACAATAAAAAATTTGGAAATCGTAAAATATGCGTTTAATCAGCTACGGGAGCGGGAAATCCCAAACAAAAACGTGTTCTATTTTAAGCCAAAAAAAAAGAGAACAAGACTTTGTATTTATGTAAGGTATGGTAGGCTGGGAGCTTGACCCCAAGATACCCTGTTTAATATATTCAAAAATAAAAAGTTTATCAGAGAAATATATTTTAGAAAAATGTAAATAGACAAAAATCATATAAAAATAATTTAGAATAAATTAGAATATGTTAAAAGTATAAAAAAAGATTTATTGAGAAAACTTTGATATAAAAAATGTTGTATTAAATTTAAATTATTAAGAGAAAAAGTCGAATATAAACGGTTTATTTTTATTCCAAAAAAATGTAAATATTTTGCCCCGACGGAGATTAAGAAAGTTGCAGATTTAAGCCGTTAGATACCCTGTATAATATATTTATGCATACAAAGTTGACAAGAGAAAGATATTTAAGAATGCGAAGCATGAAATATTTATACGGACAAATTTATGAACATATGTTAAACACTTTTTTCGTATTCAAAATAGCCGCTCAGTGATTGGCTGCGAGGTATATGCTAAATTCGCAAACTAGTTTTGTTTCTTTGGACTTTATGTGTTTTACAGCGGAGCTAGAGATAAATAACGAACGCGATGTAAAGAGAACTTTGTCAAGCGTCAAAGTGAAAAATGAATTTACATATGTCTGAAATATGAATTGATTAGATGAGATGATGCTTTAGTTCAATGTGCGGTTAGCATTGACTGCGGCTTCATTAGAAAGACGTCATCCAAGACTAAGCTGCGGCAACTGCTGGGGCTTGGCGAGGCCAATTTCCAGCCGAGTTAATTGCGCGCTAATCGGATGCAAACTTTTATTGATGGCTCACAAATTAACAGCTGGCTAAAATAAAGGAACAATATTCATACAATTTGTGAATCGCACTGGGCGTAGGTCAAGATGTGTGCACATGCGAATGCAGCTGTGCGTCGGGGCCCTTCGCTTCGAACTGGTTTTTGCACGCATCTTATGTATGACCCACTGTCGCTGCGTGAAGGTTAACCAAGCCTGGCTTGCCCTGGGCCCCAGCTGCTGTGAGTAATCGAGGGCTCTGGGAGTGCGATTAGTTAGCGGAACTGCTGGAATTGCGTTTCGCAGCGATCGCGCATAAATAAAGCATCTCGCATTAAATGTCGCGGCTGGGCACATTTGTATCGATTTTGTGTTTCATTAATAACCATAAAATGACAAATATTTGATTTTATATAATCCCGTCAAGCCAGACCCACAATTTATATGTATAAAGAGCATCTCTGTTCGAAAAGATATAGCAGGAATATGTTATAAATAGGCCTGACATATGGCACTTCCATTAGATGAGTTTATATTTTATAGACTTTTTATTGTTTAGCATATTGACTACGCTTCAAATTAGACTACTCCACTTTGGTCTCTGGGTATGTCTGAGATCTTTGGCGAGCATCAATAGAGAGCTGTAGCAGGGTATTCAGCTGTCGGTAGACGTTGCTTTCCTTGGACAATTTGATTTTTGATATTGACAAAATTTGAATTCCTGTTGATATCTCGGCACTTCATTGTGCTTAAATCTATAACGCTGCGGTATCTGCCAAAAAAAAAGAAGAGCGAGCAGAATAATTTTATGAGTGTGTCGTTCTGTCACAGCCGGTTAACCAGCCCAAAATCAGGTTCGGCATCGGCATCGGCATTGTTGTTGTTGTTGTTGCTATTATTGAGAAGATTCTGCTTCTTCTCTTGCCGAAGATCAGTTTTTGGCACGTCGAAGCTATCCTGAAACGATGCGGCCCGACGTATAAATAATGTCTCACTTTTCATCGCCAAAACAGTAATATTTCAACCTTCGTCGGGTGAATTTGAAGCTGAGCAAAATGGTAAGCCACAAAAACGAAAAAAAAAAAAACAAAAGAAGAAACTGAAAGAAGATCTAAAGACACAGCTTACATAACTGAGGATAGTTGAGCTGCGAGAAAATATTAAGAAATGTGACTGTATCGATAATTAATGATCTATCAATCGTTTGACCGACTTGCAGAAACTCCTGATCGCCTTCGCCTTGGTGGCAGCCGTCAGCGCTGACGTTTCCCACCTCTTCTCGCACAGCAACAACCTGCAAGAGGATGGATACCACTATCAGCAGCCAGCTAAGCAGTTCGTCATCGATGTGCCCCAGGTCTACCAGAAGCCCGCTCCAGTGGTCTACGAGCAGCCAGCTCCAGTAGTCTACCAGAAGCCCGCTCCAGTGGTCTATGAGAAGCCCGCTCCAGTGGTCTATGAGAAGCCCGCTCCAGTGGTCTATGAGAAGCCCGCTCCTGTGGTCTACCAGAAGCCCGCTCCAGTGGTCTATGAGAAGCCAGCTCCAGTGGTCTATGAGAAGCCCGCTCCAGTGGTCTACCAGAAGCCCGCTCCAGTGGTCTATGAGAAGCCCGCTCCAGTGGTCTACCAGAAGCCCGCTGTTGTCTACCAGAACCCCACTCCAGCCGGCACCCTGAAGGAAGATGGCTACCACTACGGCCAGCCTTCCATCAAATTCGAACCCCATCAGGAATACCTGCCCCCAGTTGTCAAGCCCCAGCTTCCAGTCTACAAGAAAGAGGTTGTGATCCCATCCGTTCCCAAGGTTGTGATCCCATCCGTTCCCAAGGTTGTGATCCCAGCTAAGCCCGTCAACGAGTATCTGCCCCCTGTTGTCAAGCCCCCGGTTCCAGTCTACAAGAAGGAGGTTGTGATCCCAACCATTCCCAAGGTTGTGATCCCATCTGTGCCCAAGGTTGTGATCCCAGCTAAGCCCGTCAACGAGTATCTGCCCCCTGTTGTCAAGCCCCAGCTTCCAGTTGTGATCCCAGCTAAACCCAAGGTCACCATCCCCGTCGTTCCCAAGGTCACCATCCCAGTCGTCCCCAAGGTCGTCAAAGAGTATCTGCCCCCAGTGGTGCCAGTGAAGCCTGTGGTGCCTGTTTACAAGCCAAATCCAGTGCCAGTGCCAGTCTACAAGCCAAATCCAGTGCCAGTGCCAGTCTACAAGCCAAATCCAGTCCCAGTCTACAAGCCAGCTCCCGAGCCCGTCTACCGCCAGCCTGAGGTCGTTCAGGGTCACCAGGGCTACAGCTACCCCAACGACCCCCAGCCATCTTTCGAATATTAAGGAACGCTTACTGTAATTAGTTTCCTCTTCTAGTATTAGATCCTTCTAACGAATCCCTGATGAGAAGTTGAATTGAAATGGAAATGAAAATAAAATAAAAACGATAATGAAAAATTACATGCTGATATTTTATATATATTATTCGACTTGAAAAATCTTTATCTTGAAAAAGAAATTTTTGATATTAAGGGATTACAAAATTCCAAATTTGAACTTAGAGCCATACTCAGATAAAATACGCTTTAAAAAAGGTATGTTCTTCAAAAATCGAATGAAAAATACCCAAGTTGTGGGCAGTCAAAATTAAAGAATAGTCCATATTTTCAGCTCGACCCGATTTTGGCAAAAATGATCAAATGTTTGTCAAAAATGGCAAAATTTTTAAAGTTGAACTTTTGAATACAGATTGATAGTCGATAGTCGTACGAGTCGAAAATTATACAAAACTCTGAAATCGTGCAAATACTACCCGAGCTACAGACATGCAAAGTTCAAGAAGTATTTTTTCGGGGTCAAGCCTATAGGTTAAAAAGTTCCCACAGCCAAAGAAAATCCGTGAATACAGATCAAAACTGGAATTAAATACGCTTCCAATAAGGTATGTCATTCACAAATCGGACAAAAAGTACCCAAGTTGTGGGCAGTCAAATTTAAAAAATAGTCGATTTTTCCCATTTTTTCTGCCCGGCTCGATTTTAGCAAAAATGATAAGGGGTTACATCACATTTTTGTCAAAAATGGCAAAATTTGAAAAGCTGAATTTTTGAATACAGATCGATAGTCGATAGTTATACGAATCAAAAACGGCATGAAACTCAGGAATCGGACGAATAATACTCGAGATATAGTCATGCAAAGCCCGAGAGGTATTTTTTCAAACTCTGCCCAATATTTTAAAAAGTTCCCACACCCAAAGAAAATCCGTGAATACAGATCAAAACTGGAATTAAATACGCTTCCAATAAGGTATGTCATTCACGAATCGGATAAAAAATACCCAAGTTGTGGGCAGTCAAAGTTAAAAATAGTCGATTTTTCCCATTTTTTCGACCCGACTCGATTTTAGCAAAAATGATAAGGGGTTACACCACATTTTTGTCAAAAATGGCAAAATTTGAAAAACTGAATTTTTGAATACAGATCGATAGTCGATAGGTATACGAGTCAAAAACGGCATGAAACTCTGAAATCGGGCAAAAAATACTCGAGATATAGTCATGAAAATCTCGAGAAATATTTTTTTGGAGTCGACTCAATATTTTTTGAAAAGTATCCAAAGCATCGAAAAATCTGTGAATACAGATTAGTACTAAGAATAATTACGCTTCCAGAAAGGTATGCCATCCTAAGATCGGATGAAAAACACCCAAGTCGTGGTCAGTCAAAGCTGAAACATAGTCTTAAAGCGTCCTCTATTAACGGAATTTTACATTTTTCTCAAGCCAATTTTTATGCAACATTATTTCCACAGGTATTTTAGGTCTAAAAGTATGCTAGCTTCGACTTACCCATTTCTTGTAAGCCAAGCCAAAAAGCAAACCCACCAATAGTCAAATAAATATGTATATGAATATTTATCAGAATCAAGAACTGCGACAATGGCCATGGCCAAGGCGGCTCGGAGAAGAGAGAGAGCGGCGCGAAAGGTCTTCGAGAGAGGCTAAGCCAAAGTTGAGCCACGTTTGGGTCTCTTAGTAAATCCGGTTTTCATTCGCTGCAGAGAGTAAGAGTTGGGCGGAGGTGCGCATCGAGTGCTGCACGACGTGATCCGTTCAGGGCTCTTGAACTGAAGTGCGACAGTCAAAGTGTCAAAGTTGACAGAGACAAATGGCCCGAAGCGTTAATTGAAAAGGAAACATGGCGAAGCTGCTGACAGCAGCTGCTTTATATGTGCTGAATATGGATTCGTATTTAGATGTGGATGTGGATGTTTCGTATTTGAATTTGGATTGGCTGCATAATTGCCACACGTGATGGATGCTGGCGCACAGCTGGCGGCGCATAGAATCATTAATTCGACAGTGAATACAAGAGACAAAGCCACAGCGCGCACTGACACTTGACCCCACACAAAAGCCGAACACGTCGTGACCTTGACAATGATTCGATTCGATTGGATTGGATTGGAGTGAGCGCTGCCAGCAATGGCCCCAAACACTGCCAGCGCCAGAGATGTGGCTGCTTGTTTATCTAGGGCCGCTCTAACTATCGAATTGCTGTTGTTTGACAAGCAACAGCAGCAGCAGTAGCAGCAGCAGCATTAACAACGTCAACAACATCAACAACATCAACAACATCAACATCAGCAGCAGCAGCAGCAACAGCAAGAGCAGCATCAGCAACAGCGCAATTAATAAACTGAGCTCAAAAACAAACACGATCGACATATAGAAGTATAAATAGTTGGGGTATCGGCGCCAATGGCTGCATTCGCTTGAGCCCCGTGGCTGGCAGCTATAAAGCATTCAAGTACATTCTAGACGTCCTATAGGCATATTCCCCTGTCAAAATGGTAAGCCATTATCATATTTATTATGTTCTCATTATTGCTATTGCTATTCATCAATGCTTGGCTCTTAGCGTTTGTTTATTTGGGCTCTGCTGGCGGCGCTTTGTCTGCACTGGACGCAGGCGGATGTCTCGCAGCTTGTTAAGTCGGGCAACGGCTTTGTCTACGACGTACCCAAGGTCAGCGAGCTCGAGCTGGAGCTGAACAATGAGTTTCCCACTGGCCAGGAATTCCCGCAGGACGCCATACCCGTCGCCCCCTCCGATGCGGAGCTGGGACAGGCCGAAGCTGGCGAGGAGCTGCCCGAGCCACTGGCTGCCAGCGACGACAGCGCTGCCTATGCCTCGTCCAAGGGTCACGGCTACGCATACCGCGTGCCCAGCAGACGCTTCAAGAGCTAAGCTCGTAGTTTTTAATAGATACTAGTTTCTACCAAAGTCAAAGAAAAATATAATAAAAATTTGTTATAAATAAAGACGATCTTTTGCTTATGGTTAGCTGCGGGTCTCATAGACTTCCTACATGAAGACCCAAATCTATTTCCGCTAGTTCCTTGAGCAGACAAATCTACATATAGCTATGAAGATACAAACTTGGCATACAAATCTTGAGAAAGGAATAATTTCTATATAGTTGGAATATTTTCTATGTAGCTTGCTGCTAAGAGAATATTTTCTATATATTTCTCTAGATTTTTATCATATATTTTATCTAACTATAGTCTGCTGAACTTTGCAGCAGGAGAGCTCATCTGTGCTGCTATTAAACAAGAATACCTAAGATTTGTCATGGTCTAGGAATTCGATTTATGCATAGTCCAAAATCTTTTGTGACATTATGATAATTCAGCCATTGATGCTTAAGCAACGTTCAGGGCAATTCTTTGTTAACCTTTCACCGTCCAAGGGCCCCGCGGCTTGCCTTGGATAGCGCTTAGAATGAAAACGATATTGAGCTGAAAAATAAAGAAACAACACACAGACTCAATACTAATAAACACATAACTCTAGCTGGCTATATATATTTTTTTATACATTTTTGCTTAAGCAAATGCTAAACCGGTTGCAGTTCGAGAAGTCAACGACAATTTCGCACATGTTTTAAAATCTGTGATGTGCTTGGGCCTATAAATTTCTGGGGGCAAGTGCACAATTAATTGAATAATTTACACAAATTGCGCAAAATGGTGGCCAAACGCGAGCAGCGCGAATCGAGCGCACGCCACAGCAATCGATTTTCAAACATTTTTTTGGTAATCGATCAAAGCCGCTGGCGGTTCAACAACCCGCATTAATTAGCTGAGCCAAAAACGAAGATGTCTTGAAATCGAAGCTATAAACAAAGCGAGTGTGTTGGCAGCTTCGAATGACAGACTATGAGATACCACCTAAAAGAGATAAGCCAAAAGAGCATATTGAAAGATTGAAAGATCACATTGATCATCAGTGATCAGCAGTGATCAGCAGTGATCAGCAGTGATCAGCAGTGATCAGCAGTGATCAGAAGTGATCAGCAGCGATCAGCAGTGATCAGCAGTGATCATCAGTGATCAGAAGTGATCAGCAGTGATCAGCAGTGATCAGCAGTGATCAGAAGTGATCATCAGTGATCAGCAATGATCAACGGTCTAGACTTATCAATGATTTTGATCTGATCTACGATCAGCACGACTTCTACTCGCAGTGAGTGCAGGGTATTGAGCAGTCATAGTTGCTATATATAACATCAGCAATAGCAACGATATATATGCACACGATCCCTGCTGATTTATAATCAAAGCTGCTGCTGTTATATGACTTCACTTCGGCATGCCCACAGCCAGCGTATATAGAGGGTATTGAAAAAGTGATAGTTGAAACAACAGTCGAGCGCAAAGTAGTTTTACGATCTTCATCTGATCAGCGATCTGCATGTAAACTGTTTCGTGTCTTTGCGACAAATTAGTGAAGAATTTTTAGTGCTGGAAAATGTGTCGCACTTTACGGCGTATCTGTTTATGTTAACTTCGAACGTAGGCGTCCGTCCAACTGGTAGCACAGTTTTGATGTGGCTTAAGTACTTGTTTAATCCGAACACTTCCGCAAGCTTTAAAGAGACAACTTCATTGTGTGTGCGAGAATTTGGCGGCCACTCGAGCCGCTCGAGCTGCGGTAATTATTATAAATGAAGTCTAAATGATTTATGACAGGCAGCGCAGTGCGCTTACAACTGAATTGCTCTTTTGGTCAGCTCGGAAGCGAGCCATTGTGCTGTGGCCAACAAGAATACAGTTGAGTGGCTTTAGGCCCGCGATTCATGACGACGTTGATGAAAATGCTCGACGAGCATTTATGTTGACGTCGCACAGACACAGCAGGCAACAATGCATAATGATCATAGATACAGACACATAGACAGATTTAGATATAGATATAGAGAATACATAATAGTCGAGCAACGGCATATCGATTTAAATAATAATAATTGGCCTTTTGAGCCATGGGCAGCAATGTCAGCGAGTCTAGAATTGTGACTATAAATAAACAGGTGCCACAGCGATTGGTCAATCATTGAACGTCTTCGAGTCCAAGGTGTAACATGGTGCGTGACTCTCTGCCCGAGCTCTATTGCATCTTCAGCTAAGCCCAGCTCTGTTTCTTCCTTTATTGTAGAACGCATTCTTTAGCCTCGCACTGGTGGCTTGCGCGCTGGCTCTGGCCGCTGCGGATGTCTCGCACTTGCCGCTGCAGCAGCTGGAGGGAGAGCATGGTGATGGCTATGATTATCCGAAGCCGGTGGTGCCATTTGTAATAGCCAGCACCACCACGCCAGCACCCACACCGGCGCCCACATATCTGCCACCACCGCCACCGACGCCAGTGCCCACCTATTTGCCACCACCGCCAGTCACAACCACAACGACAACCACCACTACGCCAGCACCGACGCCAGCACCCACTTACTTGCCACCACCAAAACCAACCACCACCACCACCACCACCACAACCACTACGACGCCAGCACCCACGCCTGCGCCCACCTATCTGCCGCCCATCATTGTGCCAGACCCAGAGCCGGGCTACCACTATGACGCACCCGCTGAGCCCTTCATATTCTAAGCTGCACCACCTTGCACCGCCACACTTGACACTGTCTGACTGTTGACCCGGAATGCCGTTTCTACCGTTTACCTAGTCGTTGGTATTATATAAGTCTCGATATGTTAAATAAATCACATTTGTTAGCCAATTGATCGCATCTCTCGACATTCCAATCACAGCCAATTGTCCGATGAAAATTTCCTGCTCTGCATATTCATGAGTGGTGCGAGTGGGTTGTTTTGTTGTTTTTTATTGTGAACTCAATTAAGAGTCGAAAATTGGTTTTAATTGTTTTCACCGACATAGATGCGGGGAGCTCTATCAAAACAGGCCACGATAAACAAACACAGGCCAATAATTGGATCCAGCTTCAAGTTCAAGAAAACCAAGAAAAGTGTGAAGCAGGCAAATTAAGCGTTGGCCTTTGTCTCTCTCTCTCTCTCTCTCTCTCTCTCCCTCTTGGCAACAATAGCAATTATTAATTATTTCCCAAATGTTAAACTGGGAGCCAATCGCCACTTGGTCATCGCTGTATAAAAGCCAAGGGCCCAACTGGCTAACACATTACTTCCAGTTGTTGGCAGAGCGCAGCAGCATCTGCATTTGAGCAGCACACAGGCAACCAGAGAAGCCCAATCGAAATGGTATTAGGCTAGCATCGTCTATTCGTTGCTGTTTGCTAATTTAGTTTTATTTGCAGAAAACCTTCTGCATCCTGTTGGCCCTTTTGGCCGTCTGTGCGATGGGCAGGGCCGATGTGTCGCACTTGTTTGGTGGTGGCAATCATCATCACCACCACGACTCGCATCACGACTCGCACAGCCATGGCCACTACGATGCGCACCACGATCCGCATCACCATGACTCGCATCATCACGATTCGCATCACCACGACTCGCATCACCATGACTCTCACCACCATGATGTGCACCATTCGCACCACCAGGATGCGCACGGCCACTCCCATGACGCCCATCGCAATCATCACGGCATCCACCTCGATCTGCATCTCAGTGGCCTGCGTCAGCACCAGCCCAATGGCTACAACTACGCTGCACCAGCACCAGCACCACCACCACCGCCACCACAGCCGAAGCCTGAGTACTTGCCACCAGCGAAGCCAAGCAACACGTATCTGCCAGCTGCCAAGCCGGAAAACAAGTATTTGCCGCCCAAGGTGGCTCCTACCTTGCCACCACCGCCACCACCCCCACCTGTGAAGACGCCCAAGGCGGAGTACTTGCCACCAGCACAGAAACCACGCACGAAGTACCTGCCCCCAGCTCAACCTGAGAGCAAGTATCTGCCACCCGCTCAGCCGGAAAAGACTTACCTGCCAGCTGCCAAGCCTGAGACCAAATACTTGCCTCCCAAGATTCCAGCAAGTCTGCCACCACCACCACCGCCGCCACAGGTCGCACCCAAGGCCACCTATCTGCCGCCATCCGAGCCCAAGGAAGCCTATTTGCCTCCCACACCACCTAAGTCCAACTATCTGCCGCCTGCGCCACCCAAGACCAACTATCTACCACCTGCACCACCCAAGTCCAACTACTTGCCACCACCACAACCGGACTCACAGTACTTGCCACCTGCCCACTCTGAGCCACGTCAGGCCCAGGTAGAGCCCAGCTTCCATATACCCATACCCTCCTACGCTCTACCCCTGAGCCAATCCGCCGCATTGCCTGGCCCCTCCGGCCGTGGCAATCCGGGCTACAACTACAACCAGCCACTGCGCCGCTTCAAGTTTTGATTTCTTCAACATTGGAGCTTATTTAAAAATCCCCCACACACCCCTCATTTCATTTAGTTTTAAGCTGTGCAAATAAAGCATGTTTGAAAATCGACATAAATGTCTGTTATTTACCCAGAAGGGTATTATCGATATCAATTATAATCGATAATTATATTCATATTCAATTAAAACTGTTTTCAATTAAGCCTTTTTACAGTGCTCAGCAGGTGATCGAAGCCGAAGTCAAGGCTGTTTGTAAAAGAAATTGCGATCAAGGCGATATGAATTGATTAGCTCTCGTATGTATACCCTGTACTCAGAGATAATCGAAATAATTTAGTTCATTTTTTCGATAATTATTAATTAATATTGTCCAAAATATCTGACTAGTATTTAAAACTGAGCCCCCCTCTTCTTGCTTATCGAAAAAATTACTCCATTTATTTTGAAAATCTTAGCCATATCGCTGTTAACTTGCTAATCTGCTCCCATTCCATGCAAATCCGTGTCACGAATTTCGTCAAGCCTCTGCAGCTTTGTTCAGTTGCAAATGATCTTTCATCAGAGGCAGCCATAAGCGAGAGCCATTATAGCTAATTGGCTATTGTCTAAGGTCAGCTTTCAATATATGTAGTAGTCGCTTTCAATACCGAGAGAGCCCTCTTGGAAAAAAAAATGGAAAAAAACAAAAGCATCTAATCAAAAGCTGTCGCAGTCCATTTTCGAGACCCGAAGCACGCGCTACGCGCAGCATCTGTTGCTGCGCTTCAACACTTGCAGCTATTGATCGGGTCTATAATTAACGTGGTATAGATAGGTTTGAAAATGAATAATGATGTCGAGCTGTCGCTGCGGTTGCTGTGGGAATCCATATTGTAGCCGTCGTGTGGTGTCTGTTACAATGGAAAAGAAGAAGAAGACGAAGAAGGCGAAAAAGCCATTAAACAAAATCGCTAATTGCCAATTGCAGCCGGCAGCCGATTTGGTTGACCTCTTTCAGTCCCGAGATGATCGGCCAATCGATCGAGTGAGGCCAATCGATTGTCTTGCCGCGCAATCTTGGCCAAAACTAGTGAGGCTCGTAAAAACCGAAAAATCAATAAAAACAAATCTCTGCAAAGTCTTCGAGCCCAACAGAAATCTATTTTAAATACTCATTTCAAATGGAAGGCGTTTATGGCTGTCGGCGTTAAAAAAAAAAAACACGACTCGAATCCGTTATAATTGGATAGCCGAATAGTAAATACTCTAGAAAAGAAAGCAATCAAATATAATAAATAAATAAACAAAAAATTAAATAAATAAAATAAATATATATAAATACAATAAATAAAATAAGCAAAAATAAATGAAATGAATAAATTAAATTTAAGTAAAATAAAATAAAATAAATATAATAAATAAAATAAGTAAACTAAATAAAATAAATAAAATATATTAGTAAATAAAATAAGATATATAAAATAATAAAAAAATAAAATAAAATAAATTAATATAAATACAGATTAATTTTATTAAAAACTGAAAACCCCTTTGAAAATATTATTTTAAAACTTATTCAATTAAATTATTTTAAAATAAAAATTGCTAAATTTTATTTAGTAAATTATTTATCAACTTAAAAACTTTACTAAGTCATTTATAAATTTATGCACAGTTTAAATATTCTAATTTAATATATATATTTATTTACAAGGTAAGTCTAAGCTTTCATATATTTTATTTGAGTTGCTGCTTCAAGGCATTCAGAATGTATTCATGCAGCCCAATGTGAGTGTATTCGTATCTGTAACGCCTTAGTTGATACATATGTCCGCATCCATTCTTCAGACTTATAATTAAGTGCAGATTTAATGTCCGCTTCATGCAGAGCAAAAACAAAGCCCGGCACATAAGGCGATTGGAAATTAAAAGAGAATTAATAGAATTTATATGCGAATGCCGTTAAAGGGGGGGCGGGGGGTAGACGAGACGAGCTTTAGCTCAGCTGCTGACAGCGATTAACGCATCGCCAGAGCGAGACCGAGAGAGGGAGACTTAGACTGAGATGTGGTCTGCTCTATTGCGCGCTCGGTTCTCGTTCATTGTATAAATAAAGAAGCACTTGCCGGAAACTAAATCATTTCAGAGCTAACAACGCATCGAGAACGTTGTACCGCTGGCCCAGAACTCAGATCCGATAAAAATGGTTTGTATTCATATAAAAGATGCTTTCATTGACTATTCCTTCTAAGTCCATCTCTCTTTGGCATTTAGAAAGTCCTTGTGCTAGCTCTGTTCGGCGTGGCGCTGGTTGCCGCCGATGTATCCCACTTGTTTGGCCACGATCACCACGAGCACCACCATCATGAGGAGCATGCGCATTCGGGCTACAACTATGAACCACCGAGCATACCATTTGAGCTGCCAACACCGGCGCCCGTTTACCTGCCAGTCAAGCAGCCAGAAGTGCCAAAGCCCACATACTTGCCACCAGTGCAGCCAAAGCCGACCTATCTGCCGCCCGCACCACCCAAGCCCGAGTACTTGCCGCCCGCACCACAGGTGCACGAACTGCCAGAGCAGCCAGAGGCCAGCTACTTGCCACCCACCCCAGTGGTGCCTAGCTACAAGATACCCATTCCCTCGTACGCTGCACCACTCGAACCGAACAACGTTTACCTGCCGCCTCAGGAGATTGTGGAGCCACACAGCGACGATGGATACCACTACAATGCGCCAGCCAAGCCCTTCTTCTATTAGGCTGATTACTTAAGCCATTATCTTAGCCATGTTTGCCAACTGATATTACTCCATGTGTATATACCTAACTGTATCGCTCGATTTGTATTTGTAAATTGTCCAGTTATTTATTTAGAGCTCCATTAAATAAATACTCAAAAAGAAAACTATATTTTTAGCAATAGATGTGAGTAGATGTGAATGAACGAACATACTCAAAATCGAAACGGTTAAGTCTGATCATAAAGTCAAGAGCGTAAGACGTAAAGCTGACCTCTTCCGCTTGGCGGGGAAACTCCACCAGAAGATCTAATTACAAACTCGATTCGAGGGCCACGACAATATAATTATGCCTCATCGAATGCCGTTGAATTGTTCGTATACCCTGGATCAGCTCAAACTGGCTTGCCAGGGTATATTGTGTCTATAATGTTGTTCAACAACTCATGCCATATTCTTACTATCGACACAAATCCATAATTTGACTTTGTTCTCTTTATAGCTTAACTAGCATACCATTAAAGCTATGTACTATTTAGATCCGAGTAACGAAATCAATGGTTTGATAATTTCCTAACTGTGGATTCCATGCTGAATCTACGTCTTCCTCCTTTAGCATGTAATCGATATATTGGATTAGAATATCAGCTCTTCGCGTGGTTCAGCGAATCTCCTAGTCGCGCAGTCTCGACCAGCGCACTAACAAGGCGCTGTTGTCTTTTTTTTTATTTTTTTTCTTTTTTTCTTTTTATTAATACTCGGACCGTTTCAATGTGGGCGACGTCTGTCGAGTATTGGAGCATTGCTCGAGATCAAACACCCACTGTATGATGGCGGATGGTGATGGTATGTCCAAAATTCTTCGCATATTGCGTGTTGATTTATGGAACCGTTTGCTCATCTGTTAATTCGCGTGAGTAATTGATGCCAGGCAAGTTGAAATGGTGATTCGCTGTGGCCCAGTACCCCCAACGGCGCGGCTGCTGCGCCAATTTATGGCACTCACAGTCGCTGCCATTGTTATGGGCCAGAAGGTGTGAACAATCTGCCCGCCCATCCGCCCGCCTCCGCCCACACATATCGTGTATCTGCGTGAAAGTGAAACCTAATGCGAACAGGAAATAAATCAAGTTCGCTGCCCGATTCGGCACTTGCTTGCCAGTCTTTAGTTGACAAACTGAATAAGCTGAACGAGTCCGTATGGAAATCGAGCGTATGATCTAATACCGAATGAAACCAGTTAGCCACCCGCTCCACACGCCATCCTATCAATATGCTAATTAATTAGATAATTTCGCTTGAATGGCTTAAATGTTTTCATTTGCAGTGCTTATTGCCATCGGCTCCGTTTAAATGCGAATACACATAGATCATAAATTATATTTCAACTATCCGCACTATGAAACTGGCTCTTCCATTCGGTTGACAACTGGTTTCCAGCATAACGATTTGATTATTTTATGCAAGAATTTGCTGAGATGGCCAACAAAAAGAGAAAGGATCCTACAAATTTCGACAGTCTACAAATATAAGAACCTTTCCCGTGTTCACTAGAAACGAAGGTGGCAATAAAACCGCCCAGTTGAGTGCAGCAATAAAAGCTTGCAACATGTAATCAACATCTTACTATGCTATCCGCCTTGGGGACCATCAATATGTTAAGTAGATTAAACTTTCTGGATTATTGGTGGCCTTCTCTATATAGATATACCCATAAATTACATAGTCCTAAGCTTTTAAGTTTTTATTTGTCTTCACCTAAATCACCCTGTAATTAATTGATGCTCAATAGTCCCTGAAAGACCATACTTTGCATAAAAACGCTCGACAGCAGATTCCACTCCAGTCCAACATGGCAAACCACAATTACAACAGAAAACATTGCATGGGGCCTGTCCGCAACAGGGCGTTGCCCGACGATCATTCCCGCACAAGTTTGCATAACACCTGCCCTGCTTAGCATATGCTGGATAATATCGTTCGCAATTGTCGCCTGGATTTATTGAAAAAATAGCATAAATTGATTTACAACACACAGCACTTGCACTCCACGTCAACAGAGACACAATTTGTAGTAAAATAAATGACAGATGCGCTATAGACATGCTTTCTGTTCCAGCTTAAGAAGACTTCTGGACTGCCAGAAGTCAACCATGGCGGAAGTGTGGTGAAACTTTAATCGAATTTGTTGTAAAAGCGAGGCGAATGAACGAATGAATAACGGCTGATAAATTGAGTATGTATTGTGTGTACGGAAAGAAGATCCCGAATGACCATTCTAAGTGTTGAATCATAGCTTAAGTTAGTGTAAGAGTATACGCAAATATTAGTTAAGAGACTTAAAGTGAAGTATTAGAGTTAAGCATGAATTCTCTTAGAATGTAAGCTAACATGCAAGCGCACAATTGTATTCGGCAGTGCAGCTGTCGCGAGCGACAATTCTATCGCTTTCTTTCGTTCGTATGCACCGCACACACGCTGCCAGCCTCTCCGCGCCGAACTGTCCAATAAATTAAATTTGCTGAACACACAAGTGTTTTTATTTAAATATTTGTTTTTCGATTTTTCACTAAGCTTTATACGCATAAAATCTCCCAGAACGAATCCACAGTCTATAAAATAATATCTGTGTCCATCGAAATTAGGCTTTCACTTGGGGTACTGGAGTTAAGGTAATATAGGCGTAGCCGTGCGCAAGAGTGCGCGTCTCTGAGCCACCTTCTAGAGTCCAGTAGATCCCAGGGAACCGCTGGTTCGCACAGTGCGAATTCTGGACGATACTAGACGGCAGTGAGCCCTTTAGCCGTTTAGTTCCAGTTAACATAAGAGCGAGTGTAACGAGACAAACAATTCAAATATATACACCAGCGCGAATCAACCGAGACAAAAGGTACTTTTTATTTATCGCAGATGCTACATATTGATTTTTTGCCACGAATATACAGTCATCTGAGTTCGGCCCGGCCTAAGCTGCGATTACTGATAATATATAATTTCTATATTTCCTTAAGAAGGCGTGCGCCGCCGCCACTGGTCCAGGATAACACACCATTCTACACATACAACAGAAAACGTTGCATAGTCTTTCATCTGGTACGCAACATCTGATAAATGGCGGTAGCGAGAGTCCGCAAAATGATGCTGTACACCGATATCCATAGGTAGTTCGTGCTGGTATAAAGGCTTCACAGACAAATGGCGGCCGCAGATGAAATTGTACAGTTGAAGGCCTACAGCACATTGCACTTGCACTCCACGTCAACAGAGACACAATTAGTAGTAAAATAAATGACAGATGCGCTATAGACATGCTTTCTGTTCCAGTTTAATAAGACTTCTGGACTTCCATTCCAAAATGAACCAAGGCGGAAGTGTGACGAAACTATAATCCAATTTGTTGCATAAGTGAGGCGACTGGGAATGAATGAACGAATGAATTACGGCTGATAAACTAAGTCTTGAAACGAAGAGATTCCCTAAGCTTTGTACACATATAAGATCCCCCAATGGGAATTCACAGTCTAGACAATAATAGAAGAAGTTCTCTTACTACACCGATATTAGGCAACAGCACCAAAGTATGACTTGGAGATGACCATAATCGATGTAATGCTTTCGCCACACGTTCACTCATCTCTCGTCAATCCTTCTAGATTGCTGATGACCTTCTCTGCAGATAGAGCCGTAAATGAGATATAGATGAGAGATGGAAAAGTTGGGCATACGGACTTGCGACTGGAAAGGATCAAAGTCGAGCGAGAGTCGATCTCGTTCGTTCTTTCCGATTCATCGACTGACTCGCTTCGCACACACTTCGATCAGAGGAGACAGTAAATGTAGCTCCTTCAGTATAAGGACTGCGAATACGAAGGACATCGTGAGACACAACACGGATATCTACGAGATATCCTAGTCGACAAGCCAACAGGGATAAAGGATTCTCAGCTGTCACTAGCAAGGCCAGCCGTTTAGTTCCAGTTAACATAAGAGCGAGTGCAACAAGACAAACAATTCAAATATATACACAAGTGCGAATCAACCGAAGCGCAAGGGACTTTTTATTTATCGCAGGATTTGTTGGCTCGGGCTAAACAGATATAAAGTCTTTATAACGGCCATAATAAGCTTTGACTGCCGCTTCAGCTCCAGTATCACAAGCAAGGTTACAATTACAACAGAACATGTTGCACGCGTCTTCCGAACAACAGGGTCGTGGAGAAACGTCTGGTCCACAAAAACTTGCGCGACAGTTATCTCCAAACCCAGCTTGTGCTGGTTTGAAGTATTCACAAGTATACGGCGTAGTCACTTGAAATCTAACAGTTACAGGCTTACAGCACGTTGCACTTACACTCCATGTCAACAGAGACACAATTAGTAGTAAAATAAATGACAGATGCGCTAAAGACATGCTTTATGTTCCAGTTTAATAAGACTTCTGGACTTCCATTCCAAAGTGAACCAAGGCGGAAGTGTGACGAAACTATAATCCAATTTGTTGTACAAGTGGAGCGAATGGGAATGAATGAACGAATGAATTACGGCTGAACAGCTCTGAGATTAAATTGTAGGCGATCCTTCAGAGTTTTACAATCACTCAAAGCATGTCTGGGCTAAATCAAGCTTAGAGATTGCCAGTTAGTAGCATTTCAAATATGTATAGAACGTGCATATATTGGGAAAAATCGATTTCGGTTTCAGTTATGCCGCTCTCATGGCTTTGCTCTCGATTGCAGCATAAAACAGATTTTATGACAGAATTCCGATCTTCGTTTTGATCGATAAAGCGGAAAACGCTCTCGATTTTATGAAAGAAAGCTCTTATAAGTTCTGAAATCCACGCGTTCACACATTCGGAAAGTCATTCCCATTTTCAATGGGTTCCAAGTTATAACGATAGTTCCTGACAATGATCTGATGAAGAAAAAAATATTGGTTTCCGAAAATCGATCCTCAGGCATATATCCGAAATTCAGTGAAGCAGAATAGGTTTGTTAATTTGTGCTGCCTGCTTTTAGGCTGCAGCGTGTTCGATCCTAAAACGATGCTTCTTCAAAAAAGCTCGTCGTAAACTTCGTCAGACTGGGATGAGTGGCTAAGTGACTTTGAGCCATGATCAGATTTTCAGCTAATTGTCGAGCAAGCCATATACTGTAATCAATCGTAATCAATCATATGAATACGGAAGCACGTAATTAAGTGAAGGAGTCAGTCATCCATACGGAAGTCTTACATCGCTCTTGACGCCCATTATGGTGCTCCGTCATAAATCGAGTCGAAGCAATGAGTGATGGGGACCACAATAAAATAAGCAATCAATTCGTCAATCAAGAGCACTTTGACCACCCGATCAGTCTGGCAAACTGGCAAAGTCAAGTGGACTCCGGGTGTTAGAAAGGCTCCCCAACTCATTTGTTTGCACTTTTGGAGACGATCTAGCAGCAGCAGCAGTCAAAAATTAGAAAAACCTGAGACCGTAAACCGGTTCATTTAATTTATTTTGAAAGTATATTAGTGAATATGCGTCTTTGCCGAGGTCCAACTGTCGTTAAAAAAGGGGGCAAAAAAACACAATTCCAAATAGCAACTAAGCTAAATAGATGAAATATTATATTTGTCGAAATTTCATGAAAACAAGTCGTGTCCTCTTTCTCTCTCTCTCGCTCTCGCTCTCCGACTCATACAGCTTCCGTATGCAAATAGTACACGGTTCTCATAGAGGCAAGTGCGCAGAGCTCTTCAATTGATTTCGTGATTAATGATGGCTAACTACCAGTCGAATGTCGGACGGCATTCGCAGCGGGCAGCCAGCCAGCCAGCCAGCCAGCCAGCCAGCCGGCTTCCCAAATAGTGAAACTAAGAACCAATCTTTGTGCATTGTTCGCGTCTCTGCAGCTTTGTTGAGCTGCGAATGCTATAATTACAGTCATGCTTCGATATGGCGTATCATTCGCTGGCCTTGGCCCCACACATATAAAACATGACCATACTCAAGAGTGTTGCTGTTGTTGTTGTTGTTTCTTTTCATTTACAAAATAAGCAATTTTCGTTGTTTTTCATTTATTTATTTATTTACTTTGGAGTTTGCAATTCAACAATAACTAAATACTTCGATCTCGATTCGATTTCGATCTCGTCTTCCGAACTTCATCTGTCTCTTTGTACTTTTGATGTTTAGTGTTTGTATCGCGAGCATTTCATGCGAGGAAACGCCTTTGATTGGGATTGGGTTAGATGCGATATTTGCTGAAGAGATTTTGTTGTTGTTGTTGTGTATTTAATGTGTGCTTGGGTTAATGCTAACGGTTGCGATAACAGTTCCATTTGTGTAGATAGTAGATGGTAGTAGTGGTAGTAGAAGTAGTGGTAGGAGTAGGAGTGGGATTCAGGAGCGGAAGCAGTTGGATGGGAGGGCAGTGAAAGAGAGAGAGAGAGAGAGATAGAGAGAGAGAGAGAATAAATATTGTGTGTAAATAAAAAACGGGCAACAAGTTAGAAGTCATATGGAAATTAGATATATTAAATAGACAAAAGTTAAGTGCTAGGCATCGCCCCTCTCTAGTAGCGACGCTGGCGATAGACGCGCCTTACATAGACTGGGCGACGATACTGATAGCCGGCCTGGCTGCTGTACGCATGTCCGGCCACTTGCTGCGGCTGCTGCTGCTGGGCGAAGGGGGGCAGGTACTGGGCACGCTGCTGGATCGACGGCTGGACGAAGGCAATGGGCTGGCTGACGGCAATGGGGCGGACGGGCGCGGCAACGGGACGGGCGACGGGGCGAGGCAGGGCAATCACGGGACGAGGCACTGGCGCCACGGCAACGGGACGGGGCTGTGCAACTGGTCGCTGGGCGGCTGGGCCAGCTGGTGCCGGCTCGTCGATGTCAATGTATTCCGGTTCGGGTGTCGCAATGTCCTGTGGGTTGGGTCCCTGCGTGGCCGAGTCGGGCAGCTGCGCAGCAGTCGCGCAGCCAAGCAGCGCCAAAGCAACAAACACGAAGAATTTCTGCCGGAAACAAGAGCAAATATTGAAGTACACTTAGAATTGTGGAATTTGGAATCGGTTCTCGCTGCTCTTTGCGTTTATATTTAGCGTTAGCCTGGGCGCGAATGGAATGCGGACGAGTGCCCACTTGAGCCTGTCAGCTGGCAATGAAGTCGTACACTTGAACTGGAAGCACTTCAATAATATTTCTATTCTTATACATCACACACATAGAATGAATGTCGAAATATATATATTTATTTTTTTTTTGTCTTTTTTTTAGCACAATTTCTTGTCGTTGGTCCTGCGTACACAGTGAGCACTAGTCAGGATCACATACCATTATGTGTTTTCTGATTCGTCGGGTTACGCAAAAAATTTCTCGTCCAGAAGCGCACGAGCAATTTACACTTAAGAAGTTCAAAGCACAAATGATGATGAGCTGGGCTGCTTCTATGAAATTTATACTATATCTGGCCCGTCCGGTTCGCTATGTGGGTCTAAGAGAAGCAGCGTAAAGCGACGACCGCCAAAAAGAAATACACATGTATATCTATATATGTATATGAGAAACACACACACACACATACACTTATATATATGTTGTTATAAATAAAGTAACAGCAACAGCAACAGCAAGAGCTACAGCAACAGCAACAACGGCCAGTCAGTCAACAACAACAGTAACTTTTAACAACATCAAACAAATTCAAATCAAAATTTAAATTATATAATATGATATTGGTCGGATAGAAACCGCAGCTAGAAGTGGACGCCTAGCCGAGCATCTGCCGCCTCACAATCACAATCACAATCACATTCACAATCGCAGTCACAGGCACAATCACTTTGGTGTCGTCACGAGCCGTGACGCATCGACAGAGTCCAAAACAAAAGCAGATAGTTTGACCATTTAAGAGTTCAAACTTGATAACACACACACACTCTCTCTCTCTCTCTCTCTCTCTCTCTCGTTCATTCTCTTTCTCTGTCATTCGCGTTTTGGCTCTCTTAAGTGCTTCGCTGTGCTTGGCACGGCTCGTGGCTCAATTGAAGTTCGTTGCCTAAGTCTTTTGTATTGTTCTCGATCTTCGCTCCAATTTGCATAACAGTTTGTAGGAATAATATTTTTGGATGAAGTATAGCCCTCTGTCTGACCAGTTTTATTTCTTTATAATTTACTGCCTCGTAAATCAGCATAATTAGGGGCGTGCCGCTGCTTTCGTCACACTCACTCGCCGCCGGCTTACATGGCATTACGCTGTGGCTTGCGCGCTGGCAGTCCAATTGCTTGACTGCTCACTTGACCTCTGCTGCAAACTAATAGCAAATTTAACAGCTTTCAAGCAAACAAATATCATTTCCGTTTAACCAATATCAAAATGAAGACGAAGAAGAAGCAGAAGTAGAGAAAAAAACCGAATCAAAAACATTTGTGTGGGGGAAATACATTCACCTGGCATGCGGTCGGACGGTAAGCTCTTGATGCTGCTGCTGCTGCGGCTGCTTTTGGCATCAAGGCTGGAGCGGAGGAAATGCCACTGAGTTGGCCTACAGCGCGGCCATTTTGAATGGGGCCATAAAAGTGAACTAGAATCCAGTCGACGGGCTTCTCATTCTGACTGGGTGTGACATCATGCCGCCTTTCACTTCAGACGCCTTGATTAATTGAATCGTTGTCATCGCCGAACATGAGCAGACAAATTCTAAACAGTCAGGCAGTCAACCAGCTGCACATAGTTTCGGCGGCAATTTATCGATATTTTTACGGTTATTAGAAAATTGAAAAGTAATTAATAACGACTTTGTTGGCATATTAAATTTCGAGTCAAGAAACCAAACGGCGATAAATCTGCCATTAGCTATGGACGACGCGTCGGTTGCGTCAATATTTTGTTCATAATTTTGTATGTTTTTTTTTTTCGTTCGATTCGATTGTCATTTCATATGGAAAACGGAAACTAATCGAAGGCAGTGGCCGATACATCGGTATCAGCGACAGGGCGTGGCAGATTTATTGAGTTGTTGTGAATTGAATTCGATGGCATTTGAAAGAAATATAACCCATTTTTATGCATTTTATGGCAGCAATCATCTAATATGAATATATGTTTATCATTTCATCTCAGCCAACTATGGCAGCGCACCGGAACCAAAACACAAGCCGCTCGCCAACCGAATTAGCATTGTCGCAGCCAAGCGAGAACCGGTACGGGCCAATCACAAAGCTCAAAAAAAGAAAAAAAAAAAAAAGAAAAAGAGAATTAAAAGCCGTGCGCCGCCTTAAATGCCGGCGATCGATCGACATGTGCTTCAAATTTATGGAGTTAAAAGTGTCGCATCATTAGCTAAGTCTCGATCGGATTGAGTTGAAAACGAGAGGCAGGAGAGGCAGGCCGCCCAAAAAATACAAATCGAACTCTAGCCTCGACTCCTCAGCTGCGCTAATTATAATGTTTCCAGCGAGGCGTGACAATGGCTTCAACCATATACACGTGTATAGATAGCGTATACGACCTGTTGGCCACGATGCCAAAATGGCGATAAGAACAATAGCAGGAGCATTAAAGCCAAACATGAAATGCTGAAGCTGATGCTGATGCCGATTGAGATGATGCTGAATAATAGCCAATTCCCACGTCTACGAAATTTGTTTAGAGACACGCCTCGTTCTGTGCGGCGGCCACTGCTTGTTTTCGCTTTTGATTTTGCATTTGAATGAGCCGTGTAAATACCAACAAGCCTTATGAAATTTGCATTGGTCGAGCAAAGTCATCGAGCGGTTTATCTCTATTGTCAACAGCGTTTGTTTTTCTTTAACATTTCAATCGAAACATGTTGCGGCGCACAAGGCGTATACGCAATGCCAAATTAAGTTGCTAGCTTAGCTTAGCTTAGCTTAACTTCTGCTGCTGCTTGTGCTTCTTTGCGCATCTTTAGCATAAATTGACAATTGACTGCGAGACACAAAAGCCCATAAATTAAGCGAAGCTGCAAAAAAATTACACAATTGAAATCATGTTGCAGCGCCAGCCTTGGCCAAAACCATATCAAATTAAAATTCTTTGGCTCGCGAATTAGCCAATTTTTTACTCACATGACCAAATGTATGCCATTGTTGCTGTTGCTGTTGCTGTTGCTGTTAGTGGCCCGCTCCTGTCAGCCACTTTAAAGTGATTTTGTCAAGTGTCCAAAACAATGAATCGTAAATAACTGACATGTTTCCGCACATTCACCAACGCAGCAGCTCGCATTAGCATTATAAATATTCAATTAAATATGAATAAAGCTGAGCAGATGCGCCAACATCGAAGTGCTTAATACACTATCTTGAGTTGAATGTAGTCGAGGCATAGCTAGAATTGATTATGGCCTTCTCTTTTCTATATTTCTCTGAAAATGTTTTTATAAAATTCTTTATTTTTTTCTATACTTAAATATTAATATATTTATTATTATATTTTTTTAAGTAAAAACTAAGATTTTCGACTTAGTTTAAAAAAAACATTTAACAATTTTTGTTTGATAAAAAAAAGGTACACATGTATTATTATTTGAAAAAAACATTTTTTAGATTTCTTTAATTTATTTAAATTTTAATAATTATATATGTACTTGAAGTTTTCTTAGGAATAAGTAAATATTTTAAAAATATATAAATGTTTTTTAAATTCTTATTTTTTTTACATGTTATTCTACTAAAAAAAAATAATAATAACAAAAATATATATATTATTTGCATATTATAATTTTAATTAATTCATTAATAAACAATCTAAAAAAAAAATCTGAAATAAAAGCCAATATAAAATTGTAGATATTCTGCTACATTTTGTTTATGTTTATTTTATAAAAAAAAAATATAATTATATTTTAGCTTTGGCTCCAAAACTCGGCACTAAAAACCCATATTTATTTTTGTTAATGTTAATAAACATTTTATGTAAATTCGCATTATGCTAAAATACATATTAAGACTTTATTTATTCTAGTCCAAATTCGAGCTTTCAATTTTAATTCGTTCCGTTTAGCGAACAGAATACAATTTGAGGCGACTCTGACGTAGATTCGGTAGAGTAGATTCAGTTCGCATGGCTCGTCGTAAATATTTCAAAGTTATTAGAGTATCTCTCATGGAGTAGGCATTTAGGCTATAGTTAGACAGACAGACTTGTAGAATGTAGAATGCGTTGAGCACTCGAGTGATTTATAAATGCTTCAATATAGTTTATTTAAATAGCTGCGCGAGCAAATAAACAAATGTTACGCATTATTTCCGCCTCCGCATTCAGCGCAACGTCAAGTTGGCAAGCTTTTGAGCAATTCAATCTTCTAGTGGAACAGTTTCTTTTGGCTAATTCTGCCTTCTAAATGTCACAGTTTTAATTTCTTTTTGATGAAGCGACACGCGCGCTGTGTGAAAGTCAGCGTCGAAGATGCTCAAATTTAATTGGCAACACGAAATTCATTATGCAAATGAGACGTAGATCGAACGATCTAGCATAGAACAGCGAACCAGCGAGTCAGCACCGCTAAGCTGAATCTAATCGTTATTTAACTTAGTAATTAGCTTTTATATACATATATATAGATAGCTTTAAAAGAAGATAATAATACAACTTGATAATTATGGTGGCAGCTGCCCGTTGGCCAGACGACTCAGCGACGATGGCCAACTCAATTTGGTTAGACGATTTGGCACCTTTGTCTGCCTTGCCTGCCTACGATTGACTCGTGCCGTTTGACACTTTGAACTTTTGCACAATTGACAATTGATAGGGCTAGAAAATGCTCGAAGCTGAAACTCGTTTGATCTTCATTCATATTTTTGACTTTGGTTTTGGTTTTGGCGGCGACAAATCTAGTTCATAGCCAAACATGAGCTGCCGCTGATAGCCATCGATCGAACCCGTTCTCGCAGCACTTAGCCGAAAACTCGTTGATTTAAATGTTTATACTTATTTATCTGCCATTCGAGTTAATTTGCACAAATGCAAATGCCTTTATCTTGATCTAAGCAACGGCGAGAACTCGTTTTCAGCTCGCGGCTCTAAGGCTGACACGTGACGCGTTGTGCGCGCGCGGGCCAAGCGAGGAACCGATCCCGCCACAAAGTCTGGCCAAGATCGCGCTGCTGTAAAAGTGTTCTAAGCGGTGTCAATGGCCCAGCTAATTGCGGCTGTAAAGGCATGGTGAGTGTCTATAAATAAATATACATGTACATATGTACATATATATATATATGCATGTGTGTGTGTGTGAATTAAAAGATAAGTAACTGCTCTGACATTGTTTCGCTTTAGCTGCGCTTTATTTGGCTAAGGCTTTGTCTGTGCATCTTATAAATGACTCGAATGCTGCTGTTGCTACTGCGGCTGCTGTGCGTGTGCGTGTGCGTGTGTGTGTGTGTGTAAGGCCAAGGTTAAAATTTGTAAAGAGATTGTAAACATTGGATAATTTAATTTTTTTTTTCCATTTTTGGTGGCTTCTTTCAGCTTACTCGCTGCTCGCTGCCTCATTTGCATTTGATTTGTGTTTGACACGTCTTATGGATTTTTCTTTGACAAGTGCCTGTCAGTGGCTGGAGGCCCTCACGGCGCACGACCCACATTGTGGCTACATTATGATTGTTATTGCTGTTGTCGCTGGTGGTGGTGGTGGTGGTGACGGTTGCGGCTCCAGTTGAACCGCTGCACAACGCACATTTGACGTGCCGTTAATTGTTTCACGACTCGATTCAGAGCAGTAGCCGGTTTCCGGAGCGTCGACAAAGATTTTAACAGCATTTGCGTGACAAAAGCCACCCAGAGGCATTATGAATGGTTCACTCATGCGACTCAATATTTATATATATATATATATAAGTGTGTGTATGCTTACTACATATACATTTGTCAATGATTAGAGATCTGTGATCTGCTTAGGCTTTGTAAATATTTTAATTGAATTTTAATAGCCCAACAAAATGGTTTTGTGCGCCTTGATATTATGGAAATCTTTGTGGGGAAAACAAAACTAAACAAAACAAAATCAAATCAATTGCATGCGCTTATGGGCCACCCGCTCCATTTGTGTGTCCATCAATGTTATCGCTCTTAGACAATGGCTTAACTAATAAGCCGGGAATATAGCCATAAATAATTGCCAATTTTTTGGTCGCTTTTTGTTTATTTTTTGCCGCTAAACGATTTTGTTCGCGCTTCGTTTATAATTCATAATTCGCAGCTGCCAATTCTCGTCGTCGTCGTTGTTGTTTTTGTTGTTGTTGTTTGTAGCTGCTACTTAGAAACGATATTGATTTATTTGCAATCACTTGAACGCTCAGAAGGTTAATTGTGGTTAAACGTCTATAAAAACAATTGATTAATTTGCAGCTAATGCGCTGCAATTGTGCAGAAAGAAGCGCGTGAGCGTATTTTGTATTTCTTTTAATAGACTCTAGAGTGGCCACAGATTGCTTCATATATATCGTCCAATCACAGTGAGATAAGGAAGTGGGCTGCATTCATCAAATGAAATTAGCTGTGAATGTGAATGGAGTGAATAGTAAATAGAAATGGTAAACTTCTGTGGGATTTACGCTACAAAAAGAAAAGATAAATAAAAATAAATAAATAAAAATTATCTTAAAAAATAATTTAAAGTTTTAAAAATCCTAAATCATGCCAAAAACTTACACCAAAAATTCTCTGCCTTAGATCAACTTGGCATTTCAATTCATATTAAAATAAAATTTGTTTTAAAAATTCCATGATTTTTATAGAATTTTTTTGTCTTGTAAATTCCCTAATTTACACCGTTTTTGTTTCACAGATTTTATTCAGTTTCTTAAAAATTCTACAAAAAAAATTTACCAGCAATCCAATAACACTGCAGACAGGTATTCCAAGCCGCACAATACTCACGCATTGTATTGACTGCTTGCTGTAAACAATGCTGAAACCGCTTTCTAAACAAAGCCCAGGTAAATGCTGAAACTTGATAGGGCATCCGTCCGTTTGTTAATTTGTAATTCAATTTTATAGATTTAGCTGTTAAAGTTTTATCTTCAAATTAGTTGAGGCACAATCAATAGCATCTTGAGCTCTTAGAATATGTGTGTGCGTGTGTGCCTCAGATAAACGTATGAGAGTTGCCCATCAAAGGGCCAAGGTCAAGAGACTTCTATTATAGCCGTGACGGCGAAGCTTAAGAAGAATTGTTGAGTCAATAAATGATTGTGTCGAAATATTATAATCAATATATAAAAACTAATAAATAATTAGATTGATAAATAATATTAAAAAAAATACATAAATATATAAATAAATAATTACATTAAAATTTAAATAATGAAAGTAATAAATAACAAGATTTAAATAAATAAAAAATAATTAAAGTAATATAATAAAAAGAAACTAATAAAATATTGGAATATTTTTGTAATACAAATACAAAAAAAAATTAAAATAATATTTAAATTACAAAAATAATATTAAAAATATAAAAATATATAGATATTAAATAAATATAAATATGTAAATAAATTAAAAAAAAAAACTTATGTATAATATTATATTATATAAATAAAAAAGAATAAATTATAATTTGATCTTTAAGTTCCAACTTTTCTCGCAATAAAAAATAATTATACAAGAGAGCTGTATATATTTTCCTATTATAATTATTATTCAGAAAATCATACTATCAATTGCTGGTTGCTTTTATAATCAACGATAGCAATACCTTTGCAATGCGCATAATTAAAATAATAATTATCACTTAATATTATTGATCGAATATGCCACCTTTTGCCTTTTCCGTTGAGCACAGCGATTAACTACTACATATCTATAGTATTTCACTCAAGCAGCTTTTTCATTCATTCATTCATAACAATTTTTTGTTTTTTTTTTTTTTCTCAGCAAGTTCAGCTTTGAAGCAGCGCAGAAATCAACCTTTAGCAATAACTAAACCTGCGCAACAGCTTAAACAACCGACTTAAAGCGGAGCATCTGCTAAATTTTGAGGCATACTTTTAGGCTTGCGCAAAGCCGCACTTCATGCAGCGCAAGTCAAATACAAAAAAATATGCTCAAGCATGATTGAGCTAACGTTTTTCATGCGTGGCTGGCTTTGCAGCATGTTTTTTTTTTTGTTTGCTCGCCAGCGGCTGTCCGTTCATATGAACGGACTATTTCATATAAGTTATAAGCCAGGCCCGTCTACACAAATCATCGTACGCAATGTTTGTTTGTATGTTAAAAAAATCTAAAGTGCGTTGCTGACTGTTAGCTGATGGCTGCTTCTGCTGCTGCTGCTGTTGCTGCCGTTGCTTCTGTTGTTTGGTTTTTTTTTGCTGTGCTGTTTGCTTGGCCCGCCCGAATTGTAGAAATCCGCAGAATTCTGTGCCAAGGGCAATTTCGCCTTTGATTGATTTACAAGAGGCGTTGCCCTGCGAAAATCTGATTTCGTTTCTTGTTCGCTGCGGGCCAACGTTGCGTATGCGTGATTAGAGAACATGACGAAACGATTCTGCTATGGTATGCTGCCGCGACGATTAAGTCATAATTATAATTTGTCAGTTAACAAATGGATTTGATTAGCCACATGACTCAAGAGGGATTAATATGCGCGAAGATAAAAAACATTGCGCCGCCGGGCCCAAGATCGTTGTTGTGGATAGATGATACATCAGCGCACCGAAGAAATACACATTTTTTCCAATAAGCCATTTTTTCTCCCTCCTGCTGTATTGTATTAAAGTTATTTATTTACGTTTGTTCAAATTATTTACATTTGCGTGTTAAGCACTGGCTGACTACGCCGGCATCTGAATAACTTGTTTGGGAAATTACACCCGGATGGACAGCGTCACACTCTGGGGCTTTGTCTCTAACTGTGCTCCGGCTTGGGTTGCCTGGTGTCGTTACAGGGAATTTGATAAGGTCATCTGATGAACTAATGAACTTGTTCTGAGCCGCGTCGCGTCGCGTCGCGCCGACACCATAGACAATGAATCTCCAAACTAATCAGCACAATGCGTGCCGAATCTTTTGACATGCCGCAAAAATCTCAATCTGCTGTAATCATAAATCAAGCAAAAACGTCTGGCTGCCACAAGCTGCAGCTGCAGCCACAAAGAGACGTCAAACGGACAGGTAGTAATACGCTAAGAGAGCATGAACGACGGCCAGATACCTAGCTCTTTGGTTTATCTATAACAAATATTACGCATACGCCGCGTATAACAACTGGAAAATAAAGTCAACTACATTTAGAATTAAATATATAAATTTTAATAAAGAATTCGACAGCTGATGTTAGATTTCGATATCCGATAAATATCGATAAATACTGAATAATTGATTGATATATGTTTCTACTCTTTCTATATAAATTCTTTGGTTCAACTCTCAATTCAAGTTTTCTGGTAGCCAACCACTCTTGCCTGAGTCCATCAAACCCGCTTCGTGGCCATTCTGCACAGGGTAAAATACATAAATCACACCCGAGAGAGACACTCGTTAAGACGTTAATCAAAAGCAATCCAGTGGGTCGCGACGAAGGGCGCGTGTCTTCGTCAGCTTCCAGCATCCCAGCACTGGGTCCAGCTGCAGCTACAGCCATATCGAAGGCCAAATGCCGCTAATGCTTATGTAATTATGTATGTGTGAGTGTGTGTGAGTGTGTGTGTGTGTTGGAGTGTGTCACAAAGCCCTGTGGCAGCTAGAGCCATTGCACAACCAGTTGCAGTTGCAGTTGCTGTTGTTTTTTTTTTTCTTTGCTTTTTTTTTTGGGCGCCAAAATGCGAAGCTTAATGAACAAAGCAGCAAAAATTTATTGACTAAGCGCCTGACGTATGAACAGATTGACTAAGTGACTGATTGACTGATTGATTGATTGATTGACTGATGAACTCACTGACAGCTGGTGGGAATTGAGTCGTCGTCGTCGTCATCGTCATCAGCATCATTGAGAGCGACACAAGTGATTCGCTCGACTCGCTTCTATTGATTTTGTCGCCTTGAATGCGTGCCCAAGTATGGCGCTAACAGCTTGCACCACTGCACCACTGCTCCACTCTAGTGCTATTTGTGGACTTATGTATTTATGGATTCGCAAAGCAATTTCGATAAACATTCAACTGTTTGAGTTTCCGCCTATGCATCGCCATCTGTATGGCAACTATTGCAATGCTGATTGATTTGACCCGACACTGCTGCACCACCGCCAACAACTGCCGGCCGGCGGCTGTTAATGCACTTGAACCGCTGATATTTTCAGCTAGCATCTCGCCATCTATTTTGGACGAGTCAGCAGCTGTCAAAAAAACAAAAACAAAACAAAAAGTCAGAAACGGAGGCCAACCACTGGACCAACCACCGACAAATAGTGCTTCTCGTAATTGGTTTTGGTGTTTAGATTTTACTTTATTTGGAAGCGATGCTTTACAAAGGTTTCTTTACAATATGTACCCTAAAAGGTCCGGCGGACGGGTGTGTGTGAGGGGGGGAGGGGCACTAGCAATTGGGTCCAGAATGCTTGTCGCTAAGAATACTAAGAGTGTGAGTGTGCGGTTGGCAGCATCTAGAAGGTGAACGGCTTGGCAGGCTTGTTGTAGTTGTAGCCATCGGGTCCCAGCGAGCCAGCGTCCGTGGGTGGTCCAGGTGGGCCAGGTGGTGCGGGTGGGCGTGGCTGGTAAGTGGGTGGCGCTGGTGGGCTAGACGGTGGAGGACCATATTCCTGGGTGGGTGGTGCTGGCGGTGCTGGTGGGCGTGGCTGGTAAGTGGGTGGTGCGGGAGGACTAGGAGGAGGACCATAGCCAGGAGTAGGTACTGGGGGAGCTGGCGGTGCTGGAGGGCGTGGCTGGTATGTGGGCGGTGCTGGTGGTGCTGGTGGGCGTGGCTGATAAGTAGGTCCAGGAGGTGGCACGTAGCCGGGTGTAGGTGCTGGTGGTGCGGGTGGACTTGGCTGATACGTAGGTGGTGCTGGTGGTGCAGGTGGTCGTGGCTGATAAGTAGGTGGTGCGGGTGGACCTGCTGTCGGCGGTCGTGGCTGATAGGTGGGAGGTGCTGGCGGCCCAGATGGGGGCAAGTACTCAGCGCCAGGTTGCTGCGGACGTGGTGGCTGGGGGCTTGGTGGTTGTGGACTTGGTGGTTGCGGACTTGGTGGCTGAGGTGGTGGGCCATAATCGGGTCTTGGCTGAGGTGGTGGCGGACGCTGAGGAGTAGGACGTGGCTTGGGTGGCTGTGGCTGATCAGGTGGCAGATATTCCGGGCCAGCGGGAGGAGGTGGTGGAGGCTGAGTCTGTGGAGGTCCATAAGATGGTCCTGGAGCTGTAGGCTGCGGCTGCGGCTGTGGCTGTGGACGCGACGGCTGCGTTTGCGGAGGTCCATACGAGGGGCCAGGAACCGTGGGCACCGGTCGTGGTGGTGGACGTGGTGGCTGCGTCTGCGGTGGTCCATAGGAAGGTCCTGGTGCTGTTGGCACAGGTTGCGGCGGCGGACGTGGTGGCTGCGTCTGCGGTGGTCCATAAGATGGAGCAGGAGCAGTGGGAATAGGCTGCGGTGGTGGGCGGGGCGGCTGCGTCTGCGGTGGTCCATAGGAGGGACCAGGAGCAGTCGGCTGGGGCTGCGGTGGTGGTTGCGGTGGCTGCGTCTGCGGCGGTCCATACGATGGCGCCGGTGCCGACGGAGCTGGGCCGGGAATCAAGCCGGAATCCTCGATGCCATTGCCCGTGGGCGGTGGCGGAAACGGCTGCGACGGCTGCTTGTAATGATATCCATCCTCGCGCAAATCCGTGTCCAGATGCGAGACGTCCGCTGAGACGCCGGCCGCAGCTAGCGCCGCCACCAGGGCCAATAGAAGGCGCTGCGAGAGGAACAACAAGACGAACAATGAAAACCCTGATCAAGCCGCGAGCACAACTGCTGCCGTCCACTCACCATGCTGGCTGAGAGATTGGACGCGGCTGCGCACAGTCGAGTCGAGATTGGAGCTGAAATCACTGAAAACTCTTGGGCGAGCGCACACGAGCGAGAGACTTGGAGACACTGGACACTGGGTGCAGAGCGAAGCTGGCGACGTCTCCGTTGCAAAATCAGAAAATCGAATGATGCCCAAATGTTCTCCCTTGGCGAATTTATACCGCCGCAGCCCCTACGCCAGCTGAGCGGCGCCAAGCGGTGGGGATAGGGGCCCCTCGAATGCTGTTCGCTCGGCTAACGAGTTTCGACTCCGGCCGACGCGACGAGACGAGACGAAGCGAAGCTTGGCTCAGGCGGCGTCATCGTCGTGATGCTGCAACCTTTGTTAGTTATAGTAGTTGTTGTAGCTATTACTATGCCTGGTAATCATCGACGATTGTAAGTCAATAACAACGCGTACCAGTTAGTTTTTATTGAAGTGCTTAGGGTTTTTTATGGCGTTCGGCCCTGGTTAGAAGGTGTCAAACAGGAACCATAGCCGTCCAGCTGGCTCATCAGCGCAGCTATACAAATATATATATATAAATATATATATATGTCCACATATACTACACAGAAATCAGCCCAAGCGTGGGTGCGAAATGCCTAAATATTTGCATATTTTTAGACATTTGCGAATCATAACCAAAGTTGGCTAAACATACAAATCGTGCCTTCAATAAAACGACAATCTCTATATCTATCGCTCCCCCTCTCTCTCTCTCCCCCTCTATACGTTTACTGTTATTTATTGTATTAGCTTCAATTGTTTAGCTCATTCGCATTGACAGCCGCCCAGCTGGTGCATAAATAGTCTGCCAATATCAATTAATTAATAAGCCAATTAGCTAGGCGGGTTACGCGGCGTATGCGCAATGCGCTGAGCCAGTTTTTTTTCTTTTCAAGCTCGAGACGATTTAGTTTATGTGTTCGAATGCCCTGTTAGCTGAGGAAGGCATGGGCATGTGGGTATATTGGTTATAAGATGAGGTAAGTAACGAGAGAATGTGAGATAGGGAGAGAGAGCGAGAGAAAGTGAGAGAGAGAGAGAGAGAGAGAGAGAGAGGGGAGAAGATAGAAAGAAAAGAGAGAGAATGAGAGGGTCAGGGATATTAAGAGAGGGAGGAAGAGCAAGAGAGAAAGAGTAAGATAGAAAGTGAAACAGAGAGAGATCAAGACAAAGAGATACAGAGATATAAATACAGAGAAAGAGGGGAACCAAGAGAGAGTGAAGCAAAGGACAAAAAGAGAGGCAGCAAGAGAAAGAGAAAGAGATATGGAGGCAGAGACAGAAAGAGAGCCGGACAAGGCGAGAGGGAGAACGAGATTGAGATTGAGACAAAGTGCAAGCTTGAGAAGCTGGGGAATAGAGAGAGAAGGCAAGAGTACATAGAGTTGCATATGCGATTCTCTCTTTACTCATTTATGTACCCTACTCAATAGATCGCTAAAGCCAGCTAAGCTTTTCCTCCTCCTGAATCTATATTCAAGCAATATGATAATAAGATAAATAATATTTACATTTGCCAAACGTTTAAAACAAAAACTAAAAAAATTTGATAAATAAATTGATCATGTCAAACATGTGTACAGGGTATTTGCTAGTCAGTCTGCCTGTGTTTGTTTCTTGATTTTTTTCTTTATTAATTAACTTTGCATTTTTATTGGTTTTCGTGTTATTTGGCTTTGCAGTGGTGTACTGTCTACAGGTTTCTGTCTGTGTGAGTGTGTGTGTGTGTGTATCTTTGCAGTGGTTTTTCATTTTTCATTTTTCGTTTTCATTTTACATTTGAAAATCGTTTCTTTTTGTTTTTTAATTTTCTGGCAATTCATTTTTGGTGTTTTCATAGTTTTCGTGTTATTTTGTCGGCTGTGTTTTGTGTGCTGTGCGTGAAGCATTTACAAATTGTGTTTAGTTCGTAATCTTAAATACCTTCGCTTAACAGTCTAACATAACAAGTGGAAAATACTCTCGCTGCTGCGGCTTAAACTAAACCAATTCTATTATCCATTAGTCGTACGTATTATAATAAATAAATAAAACTCTTGCACAATTCCGCTAGTTGATTTTCGTTTTTTTTTTTTTGTATTTTATATTTAGTTGCCATTGATTAACTTTGTTTTGATTTAGTTTTGTTTTTTTCTATGTGATTTTTTTCTATGCCTAAATGTCGAAGCTTTAATGAGATAATTGTTTGTATTAACTTTGATAGTTGGTAAAATTTGCATTTGCCAATTCGTGTAATTCGTTTTTCATCTTTTTAGTTTTACTTTTCTATTAAATATTAAAATCTAAAAATCCGCTTAAATCGTTTTCGTTTTATTTTTCATTTTCATTTTGTTTTTTATTTATTTTTTATTGTTGCGTTTGCAATGTTTAACCTTTTAGTTGTGTGCCCAGCGAGCGGGGCGTTGCGTGGCCTTCGCGCCTCTTACTTTCCACGATAGATCTCAATGATGCGATCCTGATCGACGTACTCGAAGATATGTGGCGCATCCATCAGAATGCCAATGGTGCCCGCCGTGGTCACGATGAAGAAAATATACAGCTGCAGGCGATCGATCACCATGGCCACGTACTTCCAGTCCTCGCGAGTCTGTGGAGGAGAGAATGTGGAAGAGTTATGAGATATCGAGAGAGTTGAATGAAGGAAATTGAAAGAATTGATGGAGTTGAGAAAGCTGAGAGAATTGAAAGAGTTGAAAATAGTTGAAAAAAGTTCAAGAAGTTTAAAGAAGTTGAAAGAATTGAAAATGTGAGAGTTGAAAGAATTAAAGAATATGAATAAAGTTGAAAAAAGTTAAAAGAGTTGATAGAGTAGACAGAGTTGAATATAGTTGAAAAAAGTTGTGAGAGTTGAGGGGTCGAAAGAGTTGAAAGAACTGAAGGATATGAATATAGAAAGAGTTGAGAGAAGTTGAAAGAAGTTGAGAGAGTTGAACGAGTTGAAGAACTGTGATATATTTGAAGGTATTAAAACTGCTGAAAGAATTCCAGGAGTACAACTTGAGCAGACTTGAGAAATAAATAAGAGTAATATTCTAAAGACTTGAACAACGATAATCCTGCCAAGACACGCCCCAATAAGCAGCCTCACTGCACTCACCTGTATGTAGAGATCTTCGTTGCGCAGATGCTCGGCTATGAATTCGACCGCCTCCGTTGCCTTGCTGGCCTCGGGTGAGAGCAGAATGGAGTCGGAGGACTCGCTCTCGCGCCGACAGCCGTCGCCCAGGCCGAGATCGGCGCCGCTGTTCACCTTGCGATTGATCTTGCAGTTGGGATGATGGAGATCCGAGAGCTCCATCACCTCCATCTTCGACTGCTTGCCGCCAATAGCGCTGATATGCTTGGGCAGCTCGGCGGGCGAGCCGTACGAGGGATGAGGATGGGCGGGCATGCTCATGCCGGGCATTTCCATCATCCAGCGTAGACGGGTCTTGCGCGGACGCTTCATCAGCAGAAAGGCGGGCAGATAGTGCAGGAACACCGAACGTATCCACATGGGCATGCGATGGGTGCGCGGTCCACGGAAGTTCCAATTGATGATGATGACCGTGACCAGAATGGACACCGTGTTCATGATGAAGGTGAAGAGCAAGTACTTGGCTATCAACGGCAGCACCAGCGACGTGGGTGGCAAGATCTTCGACACGAGCAACAGGAACACAACCAGTGACAGCAGAATGCTAATGCCCAGCGTCACCTGCGATCGAAATATATATATATATATATGAATATATATGAAATATATATATATATAAATTGAGATATTTCTTAAACCTTTTCGCCCGCCTCCGCTGGCAAGTAGAAGACGAGCACGCAGAGGAATGAGATCAGCACCGTGGGAAGAATCAAATTGACCGTGTAGAACAGAGTTTTCCGCCTGATGATGATGTAGAACGTGATGTCCGTCTCGGTCGGGTGGTTGCTGTCACCCTCGTACACATTCAGATAGGCGGGCACTTCGATAATATCCCAAGTGCCGGACTTCCAGTAGTCCGAGAGATCCACGAAGTTCTTGTTGTTGTATAGGGCCAGGGAGACCTGGTCGCCGTTGAAGGTCCACGAGCCGAACTTCATGATGCACGTCTGCTGGTCGAACGGGAAGTAGGTGACGTCGATGGTGCAGGAGCTCTGGTAAATGGCGGGCGGCACCCAGAGCACCTCGCCCGTGGGATAGATCAGGACGTTCGATTTGTAGCGCACCTCGTAGTTGCCATCGGCACTGCAGGTGGGCAGAAGTGAAAGGCGGCGGATTAGTAGCTGATACAAACACAGACTGAACTCCTAAGTACAGTAAACATTCAATATAATTAATATATATCATATATATATTTATTGAGCGAGAGAGAGAGATAGAGAAAGGTGTTTTTTTTGGCAGAGTTGAGCTAGTAGAGTTAAAGCCATTTACTCACTTATTGAAGAGCACAATGTCCGGCTTCCAAACCTTATCCGGGGGCAGACGCAATACCCCGATTCCGCCGTAGTCAGCCTCATCCCATTGCAGCTGATAGTCGTACCAAACCAAACGTAACCAAACGTTTGATTTCATAATTTGATTTTTCTCATTCTTGGTTTCAATTCAATTTCAGTTCGATTTTCGAATGTTGGTTGTTTTTTTGATAGAGATTTTGTTTTTTGTTTTTTTTTTTTTTTTGAGTGATGATGGTGGTTGGTTGGTTGTGGTGATGGTTTGGTGGTGGTGGTGGTTGTATCAGAGAATCGATCGTTCAGTACGCATTGCGTGGCGTATACGTAATATAGATATATATAGTACATATATGTATATATATTTGGGTATACATATATTTGTGATTCGAGCGAATCGAATGTTTGGACAGAGAGAAACGCATTTGAGAGAGCGGGTGGGAAGGTTAAGTTAAGACATTATTTGCATTTGTTCTTCTTGTTGTTGTTGTGGTTAATGTTTTTTTTTTTTTTGTATATATAAAAGTTAGTTGTTAATTGTTAAGTTTAGTTTCGATCTGTTGTTGTTAGTTTAGGTTAGTAATCGTTAACATTATGCTAGGCATGAAGTTTCACTACAAACATACAAATTACAAAGTCAAGGCAACACACGTGAAATTGTTTTTGTTTTTGTTAATTATTTACAAAGCATAAAACCAAAACTCAACGGAAATCTGGCTGGCGGGCTAGCCACGCCCACTGGTACGGCCAACTCGTTAGAGAGATATATACCATAGATATAGATATAGATATTGATATAGATAGATATGGATATAGTATATCTATGCTATGTGCATGCGACTAAGGGCGTGGGGCGTGGCTGGGGCGCACTGTGCGTGTTTTGGCAGCAACAAAACTCAAGAATTAGTATTAGAGTATTATTAGTATTATTTGAATGCAACAGTTTTTACACGCTACTACAAAGTTAGTATTTCTTTTGGTATTTTTTTTTTTAATTTTAGTTTGGTTTTATTTTGTTTTTTTGGTTTTTAATTTTGGATTGTTATGGAACACTTACGACATTGATTAGCTGTACGAACGCCAAACCAAATCTTACTCCAACTTTTTGTGTCATATTTTGTACGGGTCGTATGAGTTTATTGTAGCCTCGAAAGAGGTCACGCACCAGGCGCTCTTCGTCTTCGGATGCACTGACTAAAAAAACACACACAAAAAACAGAAAACGTACGCACGGAAAAGGAAAATGAAACGGGAAGAAGAACAAATCAAAAAGAAAAATAATAATAATAACAAATAAAAATACCAACAAAATGAAAAGGGGGAAAGAAGAAGACACAGAATAGGAATAAAAAACACATAACAAACATATATGAGCACAATTTTTCTTTCTTTAATGTTTGTTTTAGTTGTTGTAGTTTGTTGTTTATGTTTCAAAATGAGAGACAGAGAAACAGATAGATAGATAGACAGAGAGAGAGAGAGAGAGAGAGGCGGCGAGCCGGAGCTCGCCATTTACATTTTTGACTAGTTTATAGAGTTAGAGACTTAACGCCGATTCTGTTAAAAGCTTTTCAACTAGGGAAAATTAAAGATGACATTGTTGTTGTTGTTATTGTTGTTGTTGTTGTGGGTAGTGTTGTTGTGCTTGGCCTACGTTGCGTATACGCCGCATGTGACGCCATTGCACTCAGCTGCTGTGCGCGCCAGATGCTTCCAGCGCGCACAGTGTTCTCTGTAATGCAAGGACCTCTTTCGATATAATTTACAGTCCTAGAGCTAGTTACAATAACGGTGCGAAACGGGTGTGCTCGACTAGGTGGCTGCCCTGCAACAACTCTAAAATGCTTGAGACTAGATAACACAAACACTGACAGCTACGATTATCCGACAGCTAAACACAGAGAGAGAGAGAGAGAGAGAGAGAGAGAGTGTGTGTGTGTGAGAGAGAGAGAGAGAGAGAGAGCTTGCTCTCTGCTGACAGAGCACATGTGCAGAAAACTGGGATGCGGATGCTGCATGGCAATGTCCCTGCTATGTATGTGCGCGTGTGTGTGTGTGACCGAGTTATGCCTGTGTCTTATATAGAGCACACACACAGCAGCTGCCTACATCTGTATGTGTTTGTCTATAGGGTATTCGCAGAGTTTCAAGTTGCAGTTGAGCTATTTAATTTGATGAGCAGGAGCGGAGCGAGGGAAGTTTATGAATGTTTATGTACATATTTATATATGTGTGTGTGTGTATGTATGTGTTCGAGTGAGTGTGTGTGTGTTAGCTCTAAGTACACACCACGCTTTGGGGTCTGCTGCTGCTGCTGGCCACTAACTATGTCTAAACACTTACAGCTTACAGACAGATATCGAGATATATGTATTCGCTAGATTGGACTGCTCAGAACAGAAGGAGTATGAATTAAGATTCGGCAGTTGATACAGAAATCTTTTTGTTTCTTTCTTTTTTTTCGGTATTTTGTTCATTTTTTTTGTTTGTTTTTTTTATCAAATTTCGATTCGGTTTTCATAAATATTTTCGGTTGCTTTTCATGTGTATCCATCTGCTGCGCTTTGGCAGTACAAATTTGAATTTATTTGGTGGAAGGGAAAAGTTGTTAATTACAAAAGCAGAGAAAGAGGCTAAAAATGTTGGCTAAGATTAGGTGGATTGGTATGAAAATAGTTGCTGGTTAGAGTTAGAGTTGAGAGTTAGGGTAAAGGAGTTAAAGAGTATATATATAAAGATAATATGCTAAAGCACTCGATATATATATGAGTAGATGATATATAGATTATAGAGTAGCTATAGAAGCTAGAAGATCTAAGCTGCATTTGATATAGTTTATAAGAGCGGGTGCTAGGAGTAAGACAGACAGAGAGAGAGAGAGAGAGAGAGAGAGATAGAGAGAGAGAGAGTCTAAGGCTACTAATGATTAAGGAGTATATCGCTTATATGGCATATATAATTTGGAAGATATGCATTTAATGATCGGCGCAGTCGTAATGATTTCTTTTTGGCAGCGCTGCAGCAGTGACGCTTTGGCAAATTCCTCTAGTCTCAGTTCGATTGTGTGGTTGGTTATACTTATTCAAACATAGTCGATGTTGTTGTAGCTGCCCAACTATACATATTTATATTTATATATATATATATGTACTACAGGCAGAGAGGCACAGGCAGAGGCAGGGCTGAGGTTGGTTGCTGTGGCTAAGGCTGTGGCTGTGGCTGTGGCTGTGGCTGGGGCTGAGGCAGAGGCCGAGGCTGTCGTTGCTTGTCTTGTTGGCTAATTAGAAGACTTGCGGAATTTGTCAAGGCGTCGCTGCTTGCGCGTTTCGTATTAAATTTAAGAAAAAAATCAAATCATTGCTGTAAAATTTTGTTGCTAGTTTCAGTTGGCTTTCAACGGGCTTACGTAAAAAAAAGTATTTATATATATATATATTTGATATATGGTTGGAAATATATATTGATATATGTTAAGAGTTAGCTTCTGATTATATAACCCCCGACAGAGCCCCGCACACGTACCTCGCGCAATCAATAGCAGCGACAGGAGGCTGCACAGCAGCCAGGTCCTGGCGAATAAGTCCATTGTCCTTGCTTCTGGGAGTTGTCTTCCTATTTAATATGCACGCCAGGCATAGTTATTTCATCTGCATCAATAATTCACCTGCCAGAGAATAACTAACTATTCACTACCCGTTTTTTTTTTATACAATTTTTAAATTTCACTTTACCTTAGTTTTGCTAAGGTCTTTTCCGATTTTTCCACAAATTTTCGGCAGCTTTTCTGCGGCCTGCCCGAATTTTCCAACTTGAGCGGCGGCAGTTTGGGTGCGGATTAAGCGAGAAACTCGTTTTCTGGACTCTGGATAAAAATCAATGCGATGCGAGCAGCATCTCAACGGATGCGCGCCGCAGCTGAGCACGCGCAGGCGCAGTGGTGGCGCCGCTCTTCGCGGATAACCGAGACGGCTGGCAGGGTGGCTCACGCAGTTTGTAAACAAAAGACACACGTTTTTGTGCTGCTTAAGGGTTGGCCTTGTCCGGCATTCGGCAGCGGCTGACAGCATTCACAGCTGTTGCGCTGGCTTTGTTTACCAGCCCAGGCGGAGCTGCCAACGCCTCTGCATGGCACTCGCACAGTGCGTGGGAAAAGTAATGCTCCAGCGAGCGCACTTCCTCAATCGAAATAATTCTCCATTTAATTATGACACCAGCCAGACACCAGCCAGCAGAGGTCAAGAGGGCGTTAACGTTGTTTACGATTTGCTGCGCGCTAATCATTATAGCCAGAAGCCAGAAGCATTAACATACGGCGAACAGTTCCTCATGGCGCCCAAATGATATGCAAAATCCGCATCGTAAACTTGTCCTAAGCTTTCGTTACGCACCTTAACTAACAAATAATAAAGACAATCAGACTCGAGAAAAAAAGCAGTTGAACCAGCACATTCCGAGCCTCAAATTGTACCACAGTACATCTTAACTAGTTATGAAAATCATGCATTAATTATGAGATCTAAGAATAAGCCAAATTAAGATTTATTATTTATTTTGGAGATTTTTGATTATTTTTTTAACTATGGAAATTTACTTTAATTATTATTAGAATGTGATTAAGAAAATACATTGGGCTAAAATATTTTTTAATTTTATTTTAAATAAGTTAATATTTTTAATAAAAGTTATAACTTTTGAAAATTAATGAAAATAATTTTTTTTATAAAAATAAAAAATATTACGAATATAACAATTTTAAAATTTAAATTAAAAGATAAAAAATCTAAGTATATTATTTTTTTAATTAAAAAAATTTTGCAAATAAATAATTTGCAAAAAAATAATAAAAAATTTATTAAAAATTAAATAAAAAAAAAGAATTTTAAAAAATATTTCAATAAATAAATAGACAATAGCACACACTGAACCACAACAGCCAGTGCCCACTGTAAATGTAATATAATTTAATGGCTGCAAGCGCATTCGCATTCGCTTGACTAGCTTTTAATTGCAAGAACCCCTTCCGCATGCAGGCAGTGACAGATGCCGGCGCAATTTGTTGAAGAACAATCGCTTAAAAATGTCTTTGAGAAATATAAAAATATATATTATAAAGTTATAGTGTGCATGGGGAAAAAATATGTAAAAACGAGGAGGAAAAAAAAAACTGAATGCATGCCATCTAAAGCCGCGTGTTAGACGTTTGGTAATGAAAGCATATTTTTGCATTGTTGATGCCTTCATACGGGCGCATGACAGCGCAATACAATGCAAACGAAAGACTCAGGCCACGAACGTGCCGCAGCAACAAAGACGCAGGCATGAGCAAACGTAGCCAACTTGGACTCTGTCAGAGGTAGCAGCAGCCTCAGCAGCATAACCATCAGCCCCAGCAAAAAAGAGAAACAAACGCTAAGGTCGCCAAGCGCGCATACAAAAACTCAATCTTTAGCTTTTGCTGTAGTTGGCGCAATTTGGCTGCCTATTTGGTGTCACCACACATCATCAGTTGCAGTTGCAGTTGCAGTTGCATTTGCTGTTGGCTCTGACTCCGATAAAAATCACGTTTGCAACGCCAACGCAAATTACATGATATTAATATTTTCGTTTCGTTTCGTTTTTTTTTTTTTTGGTCTTTTGTATCTTCCATCAAAGTTTTCTAGTTAATTATTGACTGCATTCGATTGAAACACTTTTCGGGATGGCAGCTGCTTTCAAGGTTGCGACGCGACGTGCCGCAGATGGCCTACAAAAGTACACAGATCTGCTTACCTAACAACCGGGGCGTAGCTTTACTGTGTATGCAAACAATTTGTTTCGTGTTTGTTTTGCCTTTTTCGCTTTTTAGTTATTTTTGGAGCATATTTTGCTTAAATTTGCCCAAATGATATGCAAAGTGCGCATCATAAACTGAAGATTATGTGACGCAAAAAACCTTTTAAAAAACAAGCGCATTCCTGGCATCAATTACATATAATAAAGCCACACTATATATACTAGACTCATGCAAATATTTCAAGATATCTTAACTTATCAATTTCAATTTTAATTATTTTTTTTCTGGTCACATATAAAGCTTTTAAAATTAAATGAATGTATTTTTTTAAATTTAAAACACCTTTAATAATTTTTTCTTTTTTTTTTACATTTTTTAAATATATATAAAGTATATTATTAATTTTGTTCAACATTTTTTTGGAGCATATTCTCTGACTGACAGCAATTTGTTTTAATGAATTGCTTAATTATTTGGCGGAGCATCCGCCTGGCTGTCTTGATTTTAAAAGACAATTAATCATAAGCTGAAGACATACATAAATATATATTTATAAGTATGTTTGCTTATGATATTCGGATTCTACATGCCGCCTCATTCTATGCAAATTGCGTGTGTGTGTGTGTGTGTGTGTGTGTGTGTGTGTGTGTGTGTGTGTGTGTGTGTGAATATAATTAATAATAATTCGCGAAACGTTAATGGAAACGTAATGTGATACCATAAACATTTAGAGTGTCTTTTGTGTTTGCGTTTGCTTCTCATAGCTAAATAAATTAATTAGCCAGGCACACTTGTAGACAAAACACTCGCATGGAGTCGTGTTAATTTTTGCACCAAAGATTCTTGCGCATATGCGAAGAGTCTAGCCAGCAGCAACTGCATAGTAATACAAAGCAAAAACATAGAAGCTCAAAACAAAACAACAACGAAAAACAGTCCAAAATGAGCAACTCACCGAAAATTGCACAATTAGCAAAAGTCTACCGTCAGTTGATGCTGCTGCTGCCTCTGCTGCCGCTGCTGCAGTTGGGCAACATTAAAAGTCCTCAACCATATTAACACTTTGGGCAATGTTTTGCGGCGCGCCGCAGCGCTCAAAATTTGTGTCAAACCCAGCAGCAGCAACAACAATGATCGAAAATCATGCAGCAAAGCGCACGACCAACAATAACAACAACAGCAGCAACAGCCACAAACACAGAAAACTAACCCACAACCAAATGCTAAAAATACAGCTTGGCACATAAATCGAACACGATTTGACACACGTTGAAAAACTTGTGCATTTCGGTTACGCGGGGCAGCCCCATTTGGAAGGGGCATGCCAATGAGGAAGTGCAGCAGGTGACACAAGTTAGCTGCCTTATGGCTTCCTCATGGGCGGCACATGCCACAGCATTAATAGGTTTGCAAGTGAACGCCATTTTGCAACTGCCACCCAGTAGAGCAGTGAATAATGAAACTGCCTGAAAGTAGGCAACAGTTTTTGTGAGTTTCAGTTGGACTGAGAGCTGTTGGTATAATACGTAAAAAATGCACGTAGACCTAAATAAGAGTAATTAAATTTAATGATTAATTATAAATTATATATACTGGCTGGATATTCTTTAGTTTTTCTGAATTTTTAAGATTAGTTCTAGTGCTTAAAGCAGCTGAGGGCAACCATTCAATGGTTTTAATGAACAGCCTGAAAGTAGGCAACACTTTTTGAGTAAGCATCCAAACGCTGAAGATATGACAATAAAATTGTAATTTAGGTAAAGTCTTGGCAATATGATTATGTAAGCTTACGTTTACTCAAATTCAAAGAATATTGTCTTGAAAAAAAAACTACTCAGTTACTAGCTGCTGCAAGAGTAATAAAAGTTGCGCACAAAAGTAGGCAATACTTTTGTCAACTCGATTTTAGCCATGCCCAGCAAAGTATGATGCATAAACAAATATAAAAAACTAACACAAATAATAGCTAAATGTAATTATTTATTATTTTAAGACCGACAGCTAACTATGAGCGAACAAAACTTCGTTGGTACATTCTTAATGTGTATGCAATAAAAACTATTTACAAAACTCCAGTTGACCCTAAACTACCCAGCCATATCGATTACCATATTCAACTGTCAATCAGCAGGTGTCAATCAATCTGACCCTTGTGAGCTATATAGGTGTCGTACAGCGTGGACTGCTTGCGTCGCTTCAGCCGAGAGCAGGCGATGAACAGCATCACAGTGAGCACACAGAGCAGCGCCGAGCAGCTGGCCGTCAGAGCCGAGAAGGTGGAGGTCTTCAGGCAGGTCTGATGCGGCAGCTGGGGCTTGGCCTGGCGATGTGCATAGACATCGTCGCCATCGGGCTCGCCCTCCTGCAGCACGCGCAGCGACTGAAACAGATTCACATTCTCCGAGAGCGACGCTTGACCTGGACTCTCAGTGGCCTCGATGGCGGCGTCCGCAAGCGGCGGCAGCGACAAATTCGTAGCTGTCATGTTGGAGGTGTCGCGCTTGGTCACCGCCTTCAAGTTGCGCCAGTGACAGGGCTGACTCTATATATAGATATATATATATATATAGATATATATCATAAAGATATATATATATTGAACTTACCGGACAACGGCCATGGCACATGCGCACATCGCACTCGATGTACAGCGCCGGCGAGCCCGTGAAGCGAAAGGTTTTCATATACGCATACACCTGCGTCTCGAACACGCCCGAGTCCGACCAGGAGCCCCTGAAGCGCGAGATGAGCTTGTCGTCCACGGGACAGCCCTGATGATCGATCAGCTGAATGCGCTTGTTGGCCCCATTATGTGCATAGCAATCGTTGACAACGATGTCGAAGCCGTCTGGAGGTGAAAGGAAGGCAGGTTAGTACAAGGTTAAGAGCTGTCTACTCTACGCTTACCATATTTGCTGCGCATGTAGATGATCAGAGTCAAGGGATCGCCCACGCGCACTGGGCCAGTCACACGAGGTCCGCCAATGCCGTAGCCATTCTGGATCTCCATGTAGCACTCGGGTGGGCTGAGTGTGAAGACAACGGGATTTCCTGTGGCGACTCTGTGGGAATGAGGGAGAAAGGATACATGAATAATTATATATATATATATATATATATATGTATATACAATATATATGGAGTAAGCCACAAAAAGAAAGAATGAAGAATAAAGGATGAGGACTATCAGATGATAGACTCTGAGATACTCTACTCTACAGAATCCTGGCTTGTTGGTAACCTATCAAGAGCTACCCAAGACAAGGACAACCCAATTGGGTTGAGTTCGCTTAAAGATATCTGATCAACTTTACTTAAAGCTACTCTATTGTATATAAATATGATGTCCCAGAACTCACGCAAGATTTGAATTTCGCACAATTTGTGCGGTAAAATGTTGTCAACCAAAAAAAAATACAAAATACAGCTAAAAGTCGAGGCCGTTTTCCATACATAATCCTATACTGTATTCTATATAAATCAGTACAAAACTAACAATTTTTAATTATAAACCTGAGTTTTCTAACAAAATTATTTCTTGCGTGATTTCTGGGACACCTCTTATATGTATTCACTCATCTTATATTACGTCAAAACAAAGTCAAAAACTCACTCCACGTCCAGAAAGGGAAACGTCACGGTCTTCCAGAAATCATAGCCATACTCGCAGGTGACCTTGAAGTGCTCATCATACTCCTCCTCAATCAGCGGATTATACTGCACAGTAACAGTGTTCCACATAAAGTTCTACAGAGGAAATATATATATGTATATAAATTATATCTACTATAAATATCAAGTATACGCACCGTGGGATTCTTGCGACTCTCCTCCTGCAGCGAGTTCTTGCCCAAAGTGCCGCAGCGATTCAACTGTATATAGAACTCATAGTAGTCCCGGCCAGAGCCATTGATGTACATGCAGTCCGGATCGTATGCATAGCCAGCGGAGTAGAGCAAGCCACTAAAGGAGCCATTGAAGCCTATGCGTATCTTCATATAGTCATCCTGACACTCTGCTTCGATGTCTGCGGGGCAGGATATATGATATAAGCATATAGTTATATATATATATCTATTTTTTTTTAGGGTGTCCCAAAAGTCACGCAAGATTTTAGTTGTGCGCCACTTGTGCCTTATTGTGCTGTCACTAAAAAAGAACAGCTAACCGTTCAGAGTTATAAAAATTAAACGCTATACAAACGCACATCGTATACTATGTAAATCAATATAAAAATTTTAAATTTTGTATTATAAACCTGCGTTTTCTATCAGAATTACTTCTTGCGTGACTTTTGGGACACCCTATACATATATGTCTCTTACGCTGCACTCTGGTGCTGTTGTGGGTGTATTGCTGGCCCGAGTAGTCCTGCTCCCAGTACTCCTCGTGCCACTTGTTGCCCTCGTAGGGCGCCGCATGGTAGCCCGCGCTGCCCGTGGGCGCGCCGCTGGAGTCGACGCCAGTGGAGCCGTACTCCAAGTGCACGGGATGCCCGATGCGCTGCGGCACATAGCCCGATGAGTCGGGCACATGATCGGGCTGGCATGAACATACATATATATCTTATATATAAACCATATCATATCAGAGATCGTCTGCAGCCACTCACCACCTCGTGCTGCAGCCTGTTGCGCTCGACGGCCAGGCTGCTGCGGTTGCGCACGTCCTTGGGGAACTTCTTGGGCGCCGGCAGGCCAGCGCGCTTGGCGAGCTTGGAGGGCGGCGTGGTGGGTCCGGAGATGTAGGATTTCGAGGAGATCGAGACCAGCTGCTGCTGCGGCTCGTCTGAGGCGTTGCTGGCCAGCGGACGCGCCTGTCGCTTCGAGGCGCCGCGCGGCGTTGTCGTCTGTATGCGAGCCTTGAAGCTCCGTCCGGCTGTGGTTGGCGTCGGTGGTGCTGTGGTGGTGGCCACCGCGGCCTTGCTCACTATGGCGTAGTCGGTGCTCAGCTCGACGCTGGAGCTGGGCTGCGGCTGTAAATAAGCGCAATTAGCATAAGTTCGTGTCTTAAGTCTTTCGTTTGAAAACAGCTGCATCATTGATTCAGAAATGCAACGCTGAATCTCTTCCGCTGCACTGGGAAGCTACGCAATACGGCATGGCATATCCGTTAGGCCGGGCCGATTGGCCAACGAGATTCGGTTACGGTTCATGTGCGCACCGCACAATCAGGAAGTTGGTTCTTAGAATGCAGCTTAACTGTTAAATAGATTAGTTTTTGCTCTTGCTCGGCTCGACGGCAAACAAAAGACTTAGGCAGCGAACTCGCTTGGTGCAAAGGTGCAGTGAAAGGCAAATTGTGAACTTACCCGCAGCAGCTGCCCCAGCAGCAGCAGCAGCAAATGGCCCGCAAATCTGCACAGCTTCATGTCTGACGCGCAACTGGTCGCAGCTGCAAAGATAAATATTCAATATAATCATTATCGAGGAAGGTCAGATGGTGGCGAGAACCTTGTGTTCTGTTCAGCCTGGATGCATCGCATGCGTATAGGAAGGAAGCTTGTTTGGTTCATAAATTAATTATGGTCAATATGCGAGAAAACATAAACATAAACATCAACAACATCGGCGACGTCAACAGCTTCGGCCCAGAACAATGGCTGACACTGGCGTTAAGGTCGAAGACATAAAAGACTGTCAGACTGTCAGACTATCAGACTATCAGACCGTCAGACTGTCAGACTCTCGGACTGTCAGCTAAATGCTTTGCTTTAATTACAAAATTATGGCCAAAGCCACGCATGTAGAACCCTTCTTGAGCTTGGTCTTTCATGAATCACACACTCACGCAGTCGCAACTGTGATTCGGTTCGCCTGCCCGCCACGCCCCTCCTCGCGCCTTTACCTTGCCAACACCTACGCGCGAATGCTTGACTGCGTTTCGTACCATAGCTGTAAAAACGCACGCCGTTTGCTTAATTGTTGTTGCCAATACCCTGCCCGCGGCCATGTGACTTGTGTCGTCAAATATGTTCGAGATGATATACGAAATAGATAGTCTCTAACTCTAATGGAAAATCTCAATAAGTTATAAGCACGATTAGAGTGTCTATGGCCATATAGCTGGACATATGATCTATATAGACATATCAGACATCACATAATGGCTATCTTTGGCTATCTACTCTAGCTATATAAAGAAGGATAATAATGATATATTGAATGATATATAATATCATATCATATCATATCATATCACATCATATCATATTATACCATATCATATCATATCTTATCCTATCATATAATATCATATCATATCATATATCATATCATATCATATCATATCCTATCATATCATATCATATCATATCATATTTTAGAAGCTATGCTATATCACCCAACCTTTAAGGACCCCAACTTTTTCTACATTTCTACCCATTGACTCCTCAATCCATCCTCTAGAGTATTCAGTCTTTGGTCTCCCACTAGCGCCAGCTATTTCTTGTTATAATTACATTAGGCTTTGGCTTCTGCTGTTGTTTGTTTTGTTTATTTGCTGATTCGGGGTTCGCTTTGGTTTTACATCTGTTATGCAAGAGTTTTTTTTCGCGGTTTTGGTTTCGGTTTTTGGCTTTCATTATTTTTTTATATTTTTTACATTTATTTCTATATATATATTTATATATGTGTGTGTGTATATCTGTTCACATTGCTGTTCTTTAATGCTCAGCGCCTCCTCCGCCGCGTAATTATATTTAATTGTTGTTGCCTGACCTTGAGCCAGCCGTTCGAGCTTCATTTTTCTTGCCTCGCATTCACCTACAATGTTAGCAATGCTAACGGCATCTGCACGTTATGGCTAAAGCACGAGTTTAACATGAACCGTTTGACAGTTGACAGTTTTTTATTTTTTTTATCTCTAGGTTTATTGACCGCAACTTAAAGTTGATGCGTGCTTTTAGTTAGATAATCATTAAGCTGAGGCAGTAAGAATAACTGAATGATGTATGAGCAGCAGAAGCGGACTGGGTTGTTAGATAAAGCAAAGATTTTGTAATTGTTGAGAGAGTTTTAGCGGGGGTTTTAATAAGGTATATTTAATAAGAGTTAAGAGTTTGTTGGGCTGAACCTATTTGAACTCAAGAGTTTAGTTTTCCATGCACTCAAAACTGATTTGGGAGCGAAAGCATAATTTGAATTGAATATAAAACATGGTTTAAGTCAAAATGAAGTGAGGAATATGTTAATTAATATTTTATAGACTATTTTTAGCCTATTTAAAAATAAAAAACAAATGAGCTGTAAATTGTAGCTAAATTTAAAAAACTTCTCAAACTAAATTTTCGAGCTCAAATAAAATAAAAAAATTTACAAAAAAATAATTTAATGCATTAAAATTATTTCTCTTTCACAGTTTAAAAATCATTCACACCAAATTTTGAGACTTTTGAGCTCGAATATACAAAATAAAAAAATATATATAATTTTTTGAGAATGCGTTTAATTAATTTAAATATTTTTTTAATTTATTTAAAATTAACTGTTTAGCAAATGAACTTTTTAAATATTATACTTATATTAACAAACAATATTTTAAAAATATTTTTTAATTAAAATATTTTTAATAATTAAATTTTAGTTTTACAAAATAAATAATTTCTATACTCCACTTTCAGAACACAAAAAGTCAAGTTCGGCATAATTTACGACTCAGTTTTGGATCAAATATAATAAACCTAAAACCTTTGTAGTTTAACTACTTATTAAAGACCTTAATAATCATATTTTTAGTGCTGCACTCACCTACTCTCGGTCTGAAGGCTCGCCTGCTCGTCTCTGTCGGCAACTTCCGTTCACGTTTAATCACGTTTTATTTGCACAATTTTATTTTTTGTCTGGCCAAACACTGACCTGCTCCAAGTTTGAATTCGTTTTGCTTAGCGCCCAAAACTTTGTTAATGAGTTTGAAACGAGCAGTTAACTCACACAGCCAGAGCGAGACACTCACGCACTTTGACCAACTGACATGGAAAAACTTGGCCCATTTTTTGTGTTGTTTTTGCTTCACATTTAACCAAATCCTATAAAAGTTGACGAGGCGTGCCCGACGCGTTAACAAAACACTTGTGCGTGGGACTGGGCTGGGCTGGGTTAGGGTCTTCCTCCTCCTCTCCTCTGGCTCTGCTCTTATTTGGCTTTTGGGATGTTGCGCGATTTTGTTATGCAGTTATGTGTGGCCCGATGTTTTCTACACCATTTATGCCATTTATCTAGCCGAGTCGTGCGGCGTCTCGGCCAAACTTTTGTTAGTTTTTCCGTTTTTTGGAAGCCCGAAAAATCACTCAAGTGCAACTTGCCAAATAGAATCAGCGGCCGGGCCACAGCAGCGTTTCATATGCGGTTGCTCAACATTACATAAGAGGCCCTCCTTTATAGACGAATTCCGAATAGCGTATATCGTAAGCTGTATATCGTATATGCGGTATATCGTATTTGCCAAGTTCCGATCGCCCAAGCCTTTGGTTTGCTGCTCTTCGCGTTACGCGCAGGTGTGAAGCGAAGCGCGGCTAGCGCAAATCTTTATAGAGTTTTGCCAGCCAGCCAGAGCGCTTAGAAGCTGAGAGCACCAGCCACCAGCCATGGGCAGATGGTTGTGAAAGAAGCTGCTGCCAGTTAGCCTATCTGCCGACCTGGCCACAGACCCAGTCAGAGACCCAGAGCCAGAGTGCTGCTAATAGCTTTATCTGCATTTGCTGCTTTACTTTCGTTGCAATGCGTCCGTTAGAAGTTACACTGCGAACAAAGAAGGCTGCCTAGGTTATAGAAAAAAATAAATATTTGAAGGATTCCTAAAAAATTTAAGAATTTTTTAGCAATAAAATCTTCAACTTTGCATGACCTAGCTCGGGCATTGTCTGGCCGATTTCAAAGTTTCATGCCGTTTTTGACTCGTACTACTATCACCTATCGATCTGTATTCAAAAGTTCAGTTTTTCAAATTTTGCCATTTTCGACAAAAATGTGATGTTACCCCTTGTCATTTTTGCCAAATTCGGGTCGGGTCGAAAAAAATGGAAAAAATCGACTATTTTTTAACTTTGACTGCCCATAAATAGAGTATTTTTCATCCGATTTTTGGATGGCATACCTTTTTGGAAAGGTATTTATTCTGAGTATCGATCTGTGTTCACAGATTTTCTGTTGTTCTGGGAGCTTTTCAAAATATTGAACTGAGTCTGAAAAAATACCTCTTAAACTTTGCATGACTATATCTCCAGTATTATTCGTCCGATTTCAGAGTTTCATGCCGTTTTTGACTCCTACGACTATTGACTATCGATCTGTATTCAAAAGTTAAGTTTTTCAAATTTTGACATTTTTGACAAAAATGTGATGTTACCCCTTATCATTTTTGCCCAAATCGGGTCTAACTGGAAAAATGGACTATTCTTCAGCTTTGGCTGGCCACAACTTTGATATTTTTCATCCGATTTTAATATGGTATACCTTTTTGGAAGCGTATTTAATCCGAGTATCGATCTGTATTCACAGATTTTTCGATGCTTTTGGAACTTTTTAAAATATTCCACTCCGACCGAAAAAATACTTCTCGAACTTTGCATGACTCTAGCTCGTGTATTTTTGACCCGATCTCAGAGTTGCATACCATTTTCGATTCGTCTTAGCATCAACTTTCGATCAGCATTCAAAAGTTCAATAGTTGAAATTTTGGAAATTTTTTTAAAAATAATTGTATACTGATTTCTCTAAGTGTATGGCGGAAGTGCAGCAGCAGAAGAGAAGCGCAGCTTTTACTGCTACAAATGTTGCAAGTGCAACTGATACTGCAACTTTGGTGCAACTTCTTTTGCTTCGATTGCTGCAGCTGCTGACCCATTACCTTTTAAGCGTCAAGGTCAACGGCACCTAACTGTAACTTGTGGGGCAGTGGCAGCCGCAGCCACTTTAATTGCGCCCTCAGTCGCATTACGGCAGACATTTTGCGAAGCGTGTCTGCGTTAAAAAACAAATTACTAATTAGTTAGTTAACACTTAACTGTTGGCTAATTAAACGCTCTGCTTTTCGATTGTGAAAAGTGAACTGGCTTGCACTCCCCCAGCCCGACTTGACCCTGACAGCGACAAGGGCAGCGCAGCCACTGTGACCAGCGCCCAGCAAATAGTTGACCCACATTCCGGAATGGTTCAGCGCTCAGCTGGGATAGCAAGAGAGTAAAGTTGGCCAACTCATAAGATTAAGATCGTAGCATTATCATCTTTATTGGGTTTTCTATTCATATAATTAATATTTGTTTTTTTGTTTTTCTTTTTCACATTTTTTTTTTCTTCATACTTTCATTCACAGCAAGCGCTGATACACTGTAATACATTTCACACAAAGAAGCATACATAAAATACACGCGTTTTGTTTCACTTCAACAAATCATAAAACTAAATTCTGAATCGTTGCTTAAATCATACATATTTCTCATATATCTCATATTTCTCAATTTTAATTTTAAATACAAATAAATAATAAAAGTTTTTACTCAATTTTTGTTTTGTTTTTAAGACTAAATTAGTAAAATATTTTTATACATTTTCTCATTTTTTTTCTTAGTTTTTTTTTGTCATTTTATGTTGAACATTTGTTGTTTTTTTTTTTCATTTTGAAAACTTTTATTGCATTTTTTGGTATTTTTTATAGATTTTTTTGTAAGTTGAAACTGCAAACATTTAAGACTACTTTACACAGAATTGAAATTTCATTTTTTTTTGTTTTTGTATTCTTTTTCTTTACACAATTACTAATTGTTAAATTTTTTGTTTTTCAATATTTATTTTTTATTTTAAATGTTTTTTTTTCTGTTTTGTTTTTGTAGTTGCTAAATTTTGATATTTTTGCGGCTGTGGTGTTGTTGGTATTTTTTTGTAATTTTGGTATTTTTTTTTTTGTTACATTTTTTTTTTTGCTTTTTTTTGGGAATTTCAAATACTAATTAAAATTCTTGAGCGCCTTGCCGAAGCGCTTGTTGTTTTCTGTATATGTGTAGTTAGAGAGAGCCTTGGATGGAGGATCGGGTGTGGTTGAGTGGTTGCTGTCATCCACTAGCAGCACTTGCGGTTGTTGTTGGCACCGCTGACCAGCTTGCAGTGCTGCATGTCCGAGCGACGCGGACGCTGGCCCTTGGCCTGGAAGTCGCGCACCTTGTTGGCGCGCTTAATGCCGCTACGGCAGAGCTGCTGATGCTGCTTCTTGTTGTAGCTCTACAAAGGAGACAGAGAGAGGGAGATAGACTTAGTATATATGTCATATATTTGACGGTAAGGATCACCCACCTTCTGGCTTTGACGAGCCAACGTCTGCTGCTTCAGCTCAGCCGCCGCATGGCGATCGAAGCGTGCGCTGTGGCTGCGCGGCTGCTGCTGCACCGCTGCGGCCGCCGCAGCCTGAGCTGGCTCTGGCTCTGGCTCCGGTTCGGGCACCGCCGCCGCCGCGCCGAGATCAAGATTAACGAAACTTTCGGTGCCCGCCTGGCTGGACCTAATACTATGGTAAACCGACATGCTGCAAGGTCAAAGGAAATCGAATATGAGTAAAAATATCAAGTATACGCCGGGCTATGCGTGCAGTTTTGCTTTGCTTTTTGGAGGGAGCTTTTTTTGTTTTTTTGGGGAGTTTTTGGAGTTACGAGAAAATCACCAACCTTGGATGCTCAATCAATAGATTCTCAAAGGGTGATGCTTCCATATTGATTGGCCCAATCGAGGTGAAGCATGGTGGCGGTGTTACGTACCAGGACTCCTCCATCAGCAGGCCAGCGCCAGAGCTGCTGCTGCTGCTGCTACTGGAGCTGCTCTCGCTGCCGCTGGGCGAGACAGCGGCGGCGTTGGCTACAGGTGCATACAGCGACTGGCTGACCGGCGACGTATCGTTGCCCAGCCCATTGGCTGGCACAGTGCGTGGCGGGCTTAGCGTGGAGATGCTCAGCGCGCGGCCGGCTGCGCGCGTGCGCTGCAAGTAGTTGCGCTGCTGCTGCGGCCGCGGTCCACTATACAAGGAATGCGAATTGATGTGCTGACGACGACGCGCGCCCGCCGAGGGAGCACCAGCCGGTGCTCCTCCAGCCCGAGCCACGGTCAACTCCTCCTCAGAGTCGCTGCGTGGCAGCGAGTCGTTCTCCTCATCTGAAAGCAACAGATACTCTGTAATAAGGTAGCTAAAGGGGTATATTCGGTTCGTGCTCAGTACTCACCCTCCTTCTCCACTATGTACCACTCGTCCTCATCGATGTCGTCCTCGATGACGCACTCGCCGTTGGGTGTTAGCAGCTTCGTTAGCGTCGCCGGCTGCTTGCGTTGTCCGCCCTGCGCCTGCTGCTGCTGCTGCTGCTGCTGCTGTTGCTGGTGTTGTTGTTGTTGCTGTTGCTGCAGTTGTCGCTGCTTGGCGCGCCTGTTCTTGGCGCCGCCCCGCTTGCCGCTGTTGCTCAGCCGCAACGGTCCACGCTGATTGCCCGCTACGGATGGTGTTGAGGAGGTCACCTCGATTACATCTCCAACTGCTGCTGCTGCCTGCTCGCTGGCCGACTCGCTGGGATTGCTCTGGACAGGATTCGGTTGGCTTGGCGTTGACTCAGACGTTGGTTGTGCTCCAAATAGAAACGTTGCAAGACTGCTAAACATTATACGACGAGCTAGAGAGCGTTGGCAGCTGGCTATCGATTCTGGTCTGCTTCGAACTAGATTGCTTGATTGATCGATTGATTGATTGATTGATCGATTGTGTGATTGTTGTTGAATATTGCTTATCGAGTTGAGATCAATGTGTTTAATGTGTGTCTGTGCTAAGAGATTGCTTAGTTGCTCAGTCTTATTTATTTATTCCCTTTTTGTACGCTGCGACGTTTCTCTGCTGCGTTCTCAGAACTTTTCTTCTTTTTGTTTTCTTTTGCTTTGTCTTTATCTGAAAGTAAGCAGAATGAACATTTCAATTAACGAATGTATGCCAAAGTGTACAAGTTGTGTAATCCACACACACACACACACACACACACACACACACACACATAGTATGTACGATGCGGCGGCTACTTAATATTTACTTGATTCAATTTATTTGGCTTTTGTGCACATTTAATTGCTTGAATTTAATTGCAATTGAAATTCGGAAAAAGTGAAATTCGAAAATGGAATTGAAATTGAAAATTTAAATTCCAATTGTTTTCATACACAAAACAGCTGAAGCTGCCAATTACTTTGATTACACTAATTAGATTTAGTTACAATGGAAAATGCGAGTTTTCTACTGCGTTTGAATACCCTGTAATGAGCAGCTGGGAGGGCAGGTATGCAGAGATTTTAAGTTAAAAAAATAAAAAAAAAAGTTCAAAAGATTTAAAAATACAAATAAATTTAAAAAATAATAATGAAATAAATTTACACAAATAATAATTGAAATGCAAAATAATAGTTCAAACAACAAAAAAATCAAAATTGTTTTTATTAATTATTATTAAAAAAAAAATTTTTTTAATTTTGTTAAAAATTATTTATAATAAAAAAAGCTTTTTTTGTTAATTTAAAAGAAGTTATTTTATTAAAAAATATATATATAAAAGAAGATTAAAAACCTATAATTCTAAAAGTGAAATAATAAATATTTAATAAAATAAACCAAACAATAAATTAAATAGTTTTTTTTTAAGTTTTTTCTTATAAATTTTCACTTGAAAAATATCAATAAATATGGAATTTCAATCAATTCCCTTATTTTTAAAGCTAGCTATATATCTCCTTCTATTTACACTGCTAGCGTAGCCTTTTTCATGATATTTGCTAGTCGTGCACGCTCTTTAACTATCAACATGCCCCTATTGCAATTGACCTGCGGGCAGTTGGACAAGCACTGTGCTGACAGCTATATTGCCTATATATAAACATACATATTCATTGTCATAAAGCGACGCTGCACAGCCCATTAAGTTGCCAAGTTGATAGCTAGCCGCACTCCACCTCCCCCAACCACCCTCCGCTCAAGCTATGTGGTGTGTGCATGCGACAAGCATATGATCAAAGCAATTATATACGAGCGAGAGACAAATGCATAACATTTAAATTGAGCGCACGTCATGAGAGATGCATATAGATATATATAGACATACATATAAATATATAATATATAAAGATATATCTCTATTTGCATCAGTTATGTCTATGCGAGCCGTAACTGTAGCTTGAGCTGCTTTAGTGCCACTTTGCCATTGTGAATTGCTCTCGAAACGTTTCTATTTCCAGTCTCAAATGATGATAATCAAAAACTGTGCCAATGGGCAAATGCGAAATGCAAAATGCAAAATGCGAACTGCTGCCGCTTGTTTATGGCAATTGTCTGTGAAATTGTGAATGGCGAAGTCGGCTGAGTCGTCTTAGGCAAACACACTCGCATCATGGCCAAAACAAAGCGAGCCCCGACCAAAATCCAATTGCAGTCAGCTGCAATTTACAATTTGACCGCAAAACGAGCAGCCACGAAGCAACTAAATAACTACTAACTAACTGACATTGCCTGCCTGCCTGCCTGCCTGCTTGCTCGCAAGTGAAATCTGTTTGCAGCAAAGACACAAAGCTTTGAGCCGCGCTAGCTTCTATTAGCCAGGTCTAAAGCTCTCGAACGTGCGACTATTTGCGCAGCCAAATGTCAGCGAAAGTTGAACAAAAGCAGAATTTGACTGACACACGGGCTAAGGCGGGCATAGTTACCCTTTAAGAGAGTAGAATTGAGTACTATAAAATAGAGATACCCTTTAATAGGGTAGTGTAGAGTATCATAGAATTTATATCTTAGTTAAGTATTGCTAGCTATAAATAAAAAAATATCTTTATTTATAAATTTTTTTAATTTAAAAAACAACATTTATTTTTTTCCTAAAGTTTTCAATTTAAAAAATTTTTATTAAATTTAAAAACTAGTTAAAAATGATTTAAAATATTTAAAAAATGATAATTTTGAAAATAATAATTTATTTAATTAATTATTTTTAAATTTATTATACTTTATATATTTATTTTGTTTATTATTTAAAATATTTATCAAATTTAATTTTTTTAAATTTAATTATTTATTTGTACTATAAATTTTTTATTAATTTTTTTTAAATATATTTAATTGATTTATTTAATAAAATGTTCTTCTGCTGGAATTATTTCTACACTTTGCAGTTTATATTAATTATATTTTATGTATATATATTGAATCCAGTTGACCATCAGTTGACTTCTATTTAACGATCTATATGCATATATAAATATTTGGAATTCGTAAAGCTTGCATAATGCCCGCACACACAGAGAGAGAGAGAGGAGCAGCTGACTTTGACGTTGGAATGCCAAAGCATATTTCAAATATGCATTCTCTATATTAGTTTGAATATAATATGCAAGCAAAAATATATTCTATATATGCATGTTGGTTGATATGGTAAATTGGCATTACGACATGCCATTGGGGGAAGTGCATTTCGTGCTGTCATATTAATTTCGAACACGTTTCGCATCGCAACTGCGCCTCAAACACTGGCTCTAACTTTTGTTTTTTAGAGAATGCACAGCAGCAGTTGATAACGGCTTTGGGGGTAAACAAAAAGCCAATGACTGCGCGTGTATAAAGACTTTTATATAGTATATATCGTATATATACGCCTGATTTTCACTTTTGTTGTCAGCTGAACAGAGACGTAACCTTGACCATGTAAGCGATTTGCCAGCCAGATAGAAATGCTCTCATATAAAGGAATATATACATATAAAGAGTATATATAGATATGTATATATGAAGCAATTGTCTTGGGTTCAGTTAAGCTATATGCTATATAGGTGTGTCTAGCTGTAGCCACAGCATTTATTTGTCATTTGTTGCTTTCCCAACGACCTTGATCACTGATCGCTTATATAAGTCTAATATCTATATATATCCATACATATATATATATATATAGCTCTACCTATGTCTGGTTCACTTTTTCCATCATTAATTAACAGCTCAAGTCAACAAAGAATGCCTCTTATCGTTCCGTTTTAGCCAACTCATTTCGATAAGCCCATATGGCCAGACACTTTGGCTAGACAGTCCAAGTGTTTAGCTAAACAATGTCTAAACTCTATATAGTATATATTTTGTATAATAACTATAGTCTAACAGGCCAGAGTCGAAAGTTCAGGCTCGTGGGGGAGGCTGTGCCAGCTTCTAGTCTAATGAACTTGAACTAATTGTCTGGAGCTTGCGCTAATACGTAATACACGCTTTGACTGATAGTGCAAAAAGCTTAAGTGGCACTTGGACACACTGAAAAAAAAAACACAGATGTGACGTATATGGAAGTAAATTTACCTATACAAAAATTTAGAATTTTAAACATTAAAAAAAAAATTTTTTTTTGCACAATTCTGATAGCGTGAAGCTTCGAACTTAGCTTAACTTTGGGATCATTTTTACTGCATAATAGTGTAATATGCCTAACATTTTCGCACAGTGTAGTAACTCAGCTGTGCTAAGTTTCTAAATATAAAAAAAAACTGATTTGCTCGTAAGTATTTTTTCTTTTCTCACATAAATTTTTAACTTAATTTGCACTGGGCATTGAAGCCTATTTCTTTCAGTGTAATAACTGATCTGTTCAAGCATTCAGAAAAAAAATTATAGGTTTTTTCCCAGTATGCTAAATGTATTTTTTATATATTTTTCACTTTTTCTAGCTTTTGAATTTATTTTGAATTTTTGCAGTGTAATAAATCTTCTGTTCAAAAAAAACTTTAAACTAGATATTAAAATTTATTTTAAAAAAAATTTTTTTTTTACCAATTTTAGTCGTCATTTTAATTATTATTCATTCCAAAAATTGTTTATTCTCTATTTTCTTTTGCAGCCTTTGCTATTTGCAACTTTCTCTCATTATCTAAGCATTTCGTGCAGTGTAATCAATAATCTTGGCTGCAATTAATAAATTCTGTTCTCAACTATTTGCTAATTTAGCGATGGTTATCCGTGAATCAGCACAGGTAGAAACCTATTTCGACAGCAAACTTAATGTAATTATCAATTGGCCAACAAAGCAAGATACTGTAGCTATATGTATATATATCTTTATATATGTATATATATATATTGATATATTCATTAGGTATCGAGAGCTTTTCAAGTATATTGCGCCCACATATGAAATTAACTAAGGTCCGCCCACACAGACGCGAGCGTTCCTATCAGTTAACGCAATTGATTAGCACAAAGCTTAATGCGGCCTTTGTTTGGGCTTTGTTTGATTTCATTTTGTACATAAATATATATTTATATTAATATATATATATATATATATATATATATATATATATATATATATATATATATATATATATATAAATATATTTTTAATTATTATTATTTTTATGGCAAACGCAAAGGCTCGCAATAATAATAATAATAATTATAGCAAAAATTATGCAATGTTCGCACAAAGAACAAGCTGACGTCACAGCTGACCTTGTGGCGTACCAAAAAAAAAGAAAAGATACAAAGATACGAAGATACAAAAGTGAGATAAATATTGCACTTGATTTGAGAATTTCATCAGCTGTTGCAGCTCACCTGGGCTTTATTGCAGCAATATATGTATATATATGCCAAAGAAGCGAAAATCAGCTACAAAGATACACACAGATACAGATACAGATACAGATACACTGGGCGCACAGCAATTGCAGATACTGCAAAGTCGACACACGTTTGCCAACTGAACTGAGCGGAAGCGTATTTGAATTTCAAAAGAACAAAAGCTACAAATTACACTTGTGTGTGTGTGTTTGTGTGAGAGCTTGCAAACGTATCTGCAGCTGTAGCTGTGTGTGTGTGTGTGTGTGTGTGTGTGTGTGTGTGTAGCTGCAGCTTAGCCCAAAAAAGTATCTTTTGTTTGCTCTTTGGCTTCTTTTTCTATAGTTTTACACAATTTGTTAACACTTGAAGTTTGGCTTTACAGTTACATTTACCTCAAACGGACACTGAGCGAGTGTGCGTGTGTATCTGTGTCCGTGTGTGTGTGTGTGTGTGTGTGTTTTCTATGTATTTCACTTTTGTTTGCTGCACTTGGCTGTGCCGCGCGTTGCGTTTGCTTTCAAATATTAAAGGCGAATGTCAGCGCGGCAGCTGCTCAGCCACAGTTCAAGCTGCGCCGCAACGCAGAAGACGAAGAAGAGAGCGAGAGAGGCGCACAAAAGGAGAGAGCGCCCGCGCGAGAGCGAGCCAGCGATCGAGTGAACGAACGAGCGTAGCTAAACACACATAATTATGTATTTTTTTAAAACGCAAAAAAAAGCAACGCAGTGGCGTCGATGCGCGAGGGGCCGGCGGTCGGGTGTTGCAGCTGGTAAACAAAAGCGAACAGCGCCAAAATTATGCTGCACGAGCGGCCAAGCAGCCAGCTGAGCACTCGCGCAGTTCGTGTTATTTTGTTTACTAACAAATGCCCAGATCTCTCTCTTGATCTCTCTCTCTTGCTCTCTCTTTCAGTATATAGTAAGCTTTTTGTATGGCGATCAGCTGCGCTGACGTTTGCGCACTGACACACTTTTATGTGCGCCTCTCTCGGGGCCCCGTCCACCCTGCCCCAGCCACTCCCCAACTGTTTGTTTTGTGTATCTCACAGATACTTTTTATTTTCCTATGGCTGGCAGACCGAGTGGCTCTTTGTAGCTTGTTCTGTCGCTTGTGACTAAGCGAGCGAATTGTAGTTTGCCCATTGGTTATTTTCCCCAGCGTCTGCTCAAAGTTCAATCTAATACAAAATTCTATGTCTGCTTATAGCATATAGAAACTGCCAAGTCACGGCCGCAAAAACAAGTTCAGCTAATCAGCTAACGCAAAAGAAATTAACAAAAAAACAGGGAGTAGCTTACGCGTGCTGCAATTGCTAGACATTCGAGGCATTCTAATTAGCTGGAATCTATAGCTGTAGATATATGTATATAGAAAAATATATAAAAAATATATAGAATATCTTAAGAGTTCGACAATAGTCTTTAGCTCTACAGCTGCTACAATCTGGTACAGTCAAACTACATAATGTTTGTTATACAGTTCGACTGTACTTGGCCTTAACAGAGTGGAGCAGAAACAATCGCAGACCTCTATAACTTTTGCAAATGTCGCTTGATTTCGAAATTTTTGACCCTTGTGAAGCAGAAGACCATGAAAAAAGTATAACCCATGAATCAGTTAATTCTGCCAGATTTCAGCGAACAAATCTGTACTTCAAACACAGCGAGCTTTGCTAGCTCTACTATATTTCAAGCAGCTGTTGACTTCATTAAGAAAATATTTTATTTTTAGTTTATAAAAATACAAAATAAATCATAAAATAATTAAAATTAAAGATGAAAAAAAATATTAAAAATATATATTTTGATATTTTTTTTAATACAAAAAAAAAACAATTTTTTTGTCTTTAATTCAAATTTTTAAATATTATTTTTTTTAACTTTAAAACACATTTTTTTTGTAATACTTTGTAGAAATTTTTTTTTAAAGATGAAAAAATAATTTTGCTTTTTAAATCTTTTTTTTTTTAACAACATTTTTTTTATCAGTTTTTTATATTTAATTTGAACTTTATAATGATTAATTTGATATTAAGATTTTATACATTTTATTTGCTATTTTTTATATATATTATGGAAATTATTTTCATCAAATTTTCTATTTTATTTTCAATATTACATTTTCTTTAATTTAACCAATTTCTATTTTTGATATATTTTTATAATATTTATATTCCATAAATTTTCTAGAATTTTTATTTTCAATATTAGATATATTTTCTTTATTTTAGCCAATTTTCTTCAAGTTTTCTTTCCCAGTTCCCAGCTGCATTTAAATTGAAAAATATTTTGCTGCCAAATGTTTTGTTTCTATATTTTTTTTTCTGCTTCTTGAATTCTTAGAATCAGCTCGATTTATATAACAAAATATTTTGTATACATGTGCAGAGCACTTTCATCAACGGAATGGGCAGCTATTAGCGCAAAGCTTTAGATAAAGTTTGTTTGGTATATAAGCTCATACATATGTACCTGATAGATTGTACATATATATTTATATATATATATAACTGTATAGCTGAACAACCTCGCTGGCAGGTTCAAGGTGATTGTTAGTGCTTGTTCTATGCAGTTTTTGTTCTGTTTGGCTTTTTGCTATATTTTTAGAAATTTTATCATGCAACAGCTGACAGAGTGGAAGAGGCCAACAAATTGGCCAACCTCAGCGACGGCGACGGCGACAGCGACGACAACTTGTAGCTAACCCAAAAAAAAACATAAAAATTAGCAAAATAAGAAAAGTAGCTGACGCAAACACTTGAGAGAAGAAAAAAAAAACAACATTTACGTATGCTTCGATGAGATATATATATATATATATATATATATAAATATATATAATATAAATGATATATGTGTGTATATCTATGCGAATCTATGTAGATCTTTTATAATTTCATTTCGCACGCGCCTCACTTTGCTATGAAAACAAAAACAAGTAGGTGTGATCGAGTGGGCTGTGAACGACTAGAAGATACCCTGAACAAACGACCGAGAGGCGGGCAGAAGGGCGATCAATCAAACGGAGTAACAGACAGTTTGATGGTCGGAGTAACGGACAGGCAGACGGATAGACAGACAGGTGGAAAAACAGACGTACGGATGCCTAGGCCTAGGATGCCTAGACGGTCAGACGGACGGACAGACGGGCGCATAAATAGACGGACAGAACCAACGTGCGGACTTACAGAGGGAAATATAGACGGACGAACATAAGGCACGTCGGACGGACGGACGACCAGACTGACAGCCGGATAGACAAACTGACGAACAGTCAGAAGGAGGAACAGACGGAGTACAGACTGAAGGATAGACGGAAGGAGTGACAGCTGGACAGGCAGACGAACGGACAGATGGTCAGACATACGGACGGATGGACGAACAGGCATGGACATAATCTGCCTATCAGGCAGCCAACGTCGATTGAGATTGAGTTATAAGCTGCAGCCACGCCTCCTTCTCCCGACTCCTTCCGTAACATTCCCCTTTCTATCCACCAGTTCGCATGCCTTTCGCCCATTCCGTGCGAGTGCAGGGTATGACAACAAGCGTCGGCTAATGCGTAGAGAGATCGAACAGTGTGTAAATAAACGTTTTGGGCGTCATTGCATAAAAAGATGAAAACAAAAAGCGAAAATAAAACAAAATAGTTGAGGAGCCTAAGGTAAACAAATGGCGGCCCACTCAAAACTGAAGTAAACAACTGGGAAACAACTAGCATAGTTGGAATGTCTGGCAAACCCATTTGTCTGCTTTCCTTTCGTGCTGGCCGCACTCTATCTAATCATCCGGGCTTGTTTACAGATAAACATGCGAGCCACAGTAGCGATAAATTACGGTTGGCGTCTATCCGGAGATATGGAGAGAGAGAGAGAGAGAGAGAGAGAGAGAGAGAGAGAGGGCAAACAAATGTTTGCCCATCAGGCCAAACAAATGCGTCGGCAGGGGTCGCCCGCCGGATCAGTCAGCGGCAACTGCGCATAGAATCAAATCCAGAGAAAGAGAGAGAGAGAATTCCCTTTACCCATGCTCCCCACTCCCCACTGCCCCAGCTCCCAGTCTATCCCAGCCACCCCCAACTGCGCATTTGACTCGCTGCGACATCATCAAATCTCCATTTCTATGTCACAGAAAGTAATGCGCGCTGTAACTCGAGCTGAATACTACGGCGTATTATGCAAGTGGTGGGGGCGGGATTGTCAACGGTCTGATAGACTAATAAATACCCTGTCAAACATGATTTGACCAAAGATAAATGTTTGTCAATTGTTTGATACCCAGTAAAATAAGAAGCAGCCAAAGGCGAATTTGTAAATTATTTGATAGGCTTATGAATACCCTATCAAATATTATTTAACTAAAGAGGCATTTGTCAATTGTTTGATAGACATTAGAACACCCTATAAAATAATAATCAACTAAAGAAGAAGTTTTGTCGAGTGTTTGATAGACATTTGAATACCCTGTAAAGTGTAATTTAACCAGATTTTGGAGAATATCAAAGAAATACTCTTTGAAACTCAATTAAGGCATATTCTGAAGAAGAATTTTATGGTTGAAGAGACATTTATAATTATTGTAGACGTTTAAATACCCTTTAAAAATTAATATCTATGTTTAAAATTGGTAATACTAAAGAAAAAATCAAATATATCTTTCAACTTAGTTTACTGTTAAAGGGTATTCATAAGTACTTCAGATTGGTTCATTTACATACACATATTATATATATGTATATATATATTCCCACATACCCTATACTGCTGCATTAGTGCTCATAAAATGGGACTACAAAGCTTTCGCTTCGCATGACGCAAACGCTGCGCTCGCTTTTGATGCCTTCGCAGATGTCGAACACTTGTTCTCAGATTGAGTATTACGAGTGCCGAACTGAACATTACGAATTCTGAACAGATGTGTGTGTGTGTGTGTCCAGCTTATCGGTCAATCGCAACCAGACAGGTTACGAAGAGAAGAGTCGATATATAAAATATGTGTATATAGATACACATATATATATATATATTATAGCTGTGTGCGTAATTCAAGTTTTACAGCTTTATAATTGACATTTAGGATTTGTAAATAAAGCTCTTATGAATATATATATGCACTTTGTCTTGTTTTTGTGCAAATGCATGTTTAATAATGCGTAATTTCGATTGATAATGCGTCGCAGTTGATATTTTTAGGCAATCTTTTATATTGTTTTTTTTCTCAGTCGCCTTCCGAACATCGCATTTATTTTAGCCCCAAAATAACTCTCTCTCTCTCCCTATATACATATGTAAATTATGTTTTATGTGTGTGTGCTGGGCTAGTGGGTCAAGCCACAATCTATGCTACGCATTGTCAATCAATCAATCAATTTAAATATTCACGCAGCGTAGTTCATTTGATATAAAATCCCCTCTCGCTGTCTCAACTGTTGCCTGCGCCTCTGTTTTTAGATTCGTCTACGTCTCTGCCTTTGCCTTTGCCACTAACTGTGCTGCTGCCTCTGCTACTGCCTTTGCTTCTGCCTATGCATATGCGTAAGCCTCTGCCTCAAGCGCTGCCTCTAGCTCTGCTTCTGCCTATGCCTGTGACTAAGCTTATGCCCATGCCTATTCCTCTGCCTCAAGCTCTGCTTCTGTTTCTGCCTATGCCATTGCCTCTCTCTCTCCCTCCCTCACCCTCCTTCACTACCTATGCCAATGCCTCTATCCCTCTTCCTCATCCTGTAAGCTATTGCAACGCTCAAAATAGTTGAAATCACAGTTGGTTACTGGGTCCTCTTGCTGTTGTTTTTGTTTTTGCTTTTGCTTTAACTGCTGCTGCTCTTGTCGTTGTTGTTGCTGCTGAGCGAAGTTCTTCAGCCATCCTGCAGCGAGAGCATGTCACCAGCAAGCACAACTCCACAACGAACCCACTCTCGCTCGCTCAGCACTCTCGCTGCTCACTCTCTTTCGCGCTCTCTCTCTCTCTCTCTCTCTATTGCTGTGCTGCCACCCTCTGGATGTTAGCGCATTGGCATTTTTGTTTACAAACAAATTGTCAGTTGCTATGTTTGACCTGCGCAGTGCCCAACTTTCTGCACACACGCACATACGTACATACATATATGTGTATGTGTGCGTTTTCACTGCAATTACATACATGCATGCGTGTGTGTACACAGTAACTGTAACTTCCGCATGAAAAAAGTAGGCGCACACAACAAAAAATTGCTTTTGCCTGTGTTTTTTGGGGGTCACCTTAGCTATTTTTCGACTGATTTATTTTGGATAGAAAGCACACACATACATACATATATATATATATATATATTGGATGTGTATATATTTAAGTTGCGTTTAATTTAGGCTGCAGCTTATCGATTAATGCTATTTATGCTGTTACTTTTGCTGTTGTTGTTGTTGCTGCAAATCAACGCCAGTTGAAAAGGCACACGTCAGCTGAACGCATATATAAAAATAAATCGACCCCACTGTAAGGCTCGGCGCAGCAGGGTAGACGCAAGAGGCAGCGGCTGAGCTGAGCAGGCAGAGCTGCGCAGTTAGCAATTGCAGCCCAACGGGACCTACCTGGACGATGGGTCGCTACACAATTATGACGTCATTAATTTATGAACAGAAGTTGACATATGAACAGTTATTTCTAGAGAGCTGCGGGGTTTTTTTCGGAAATTTATTTTGGAAAATTCACCTTCTTTGTTGTTGTTGTTGTTGGTATTGTTGCTTATGTCATAAGTTGAAGGGATATGCCTGTCAGGACATGCACGGTCAGGCACCGCGGCAGCGCACAAAAGGCAATCGAACCCAAAACAGAGCGAAGCACTTGATGACTTGTGAGAGTGTGTGTGTGTGCGTCTGTCTGAGTAAGTGATAGGCATAATTACAGTTAGCAGAAAATGGCGACTATGCAGCACTGACTGTCAGCATACACTGTAAACTGTAGTATGTATGCTCTAAAACTGTAAAAATGGGTAGATGAAAGTGAATGCAAACACACACACTCCAAAAGGAAACTTTAGATTAAGTAAAATGACTCTCAAACTTTCATAAAAGTCATAATCAAAAAGATAATGCTACGTTCTCTATATACTCTCTTTGGTCAATGTAAACAGGGTATATCAGCTCGTTGATTCTTAAGCAAAATCATGGATTCTTTATAAACCTTATATACCCGCTGTCAACAGAAACAGGGTATATGCAGGCCTAGCGCTCGCGTGATCCGTTGTGGAATTATCCAGGGACTAGGGTCTGTTCGCAATGCGTGCCATTTGTAGATTAGCTGGCTAAGAAAGCCGCTTGGCCGCCCCGACTCTACCTGACGTCGTTGGTCGACCTGTACAGGTACGGCGCGTACAAACTGTCGCGTCAGCGCTAACTGCGCTAATGAAAGCCACTAATGCGCTCTAATGATGACTTAATTGTTTAACTGACTTTCTATGTCAAGCCCAAGGGTCTAAAGCCTAGCCCCGACTAGACTGGATTAGACCTGGCTAAAATGCAGTCAGCCAACGTATAAGGCAAAAACTGGTTCAATAGCTGACAAGAGAAGTGGTAGTCGAAAAAGGCATTACACTGTGAGAAAAGTGGGTGTACTTAAGGTAAATTACATGGGTTTCGGTTCAAAATAGGTTTTACTTTTCGAGATATATGGAAATAAAACTTGAGAAGAGTTAAGAACTGAGAGAATTTCGAGACTTGCAATAGATTTAAGCATTTTGTTATGTGTAAAAACCAGAGTTAAGAACTGTCACTTAAAAGAGTATTCGAGTATTGTAAAAATCATTTTGTTAAGATTTTTCATCTAAATTTGTCTCAGTGCAGCTGCAGTTGCTGTTACCCTTAGCCGTGTTTGCCAATTAAAGAGATGCCCGCAGTCAGATTCGACTGCGGCTCGTTAGTTCAAGTCCAAGTCGTGCCTGGGCTGGACCAGGCCAAAATCCAGTTGCCAGAGAACCAACTCGAAGCAACCTGAACAGACAAACACACACACACACATATACACTGGGGGCAACATCAGCTGTTTGTTGTTTATGTATTTTTTTTTTTTTACTTCTTTTTTTTCGCTCAACTTGATTTATTGTCGACTCGCTCTAACACCCAGCCAAAAAAAAAAAAACGAAGATAAGTACAATAAGTAGAGGCAGAAGAGGAGAAGCAGCAAAAAACAATGAGCTGAGAGCCTGCAAGACCTGTTCCCTGGCTTATTGTGCACTTTTGTGCGATTCCCTTGCCCAGACGCGTGATTGGGTTTTCATTATACTATTTCTTGTAATTTTCTTCTTTTTTTGTTAGGTCCCTTTGATATACCCTCATCAAGCGAAAAGGTTGTTTTCATCATATATTTTATTATATATATTTTTTTTGCGGTCTGGGAATCGTGTAGAAATTCTTGTTTTGCCTTGGCTCAGAGCCAAGTAAATTTGGTTTCTTTTTGTCAAATTTCTAATAGCGAACAGCTGACATGGTTTTGAAATATATATAAACATTGCTTGAGAATTTTGAAAAAAAAAACTAAAGCCAAAAATTGAAAAAAAGAAATTTTAAAGAAAATATATAAAATATATTATAATATTAAAATAAAATATAAAAAAAAAGAATTTTTAAAAAATTAGCTGAAGCCAAAAATCGATAGAGAAAATATTTTTTTTTAAAATAAAAATAATAAAATTTAATATACAAAAATTAGCTAAAGCCTAAAATCGGAAGACTAAGTTTGAAAGAAAATATATTGTATTTTAAAATGTTTATATGTATTAAAATCTTGAGTTTTTAATGTATATAAAATAAAAAATTAAAATAAATAAATAAATTTATATTATTTTAATTGTTTTCTTTTTCATACTAAAAATGTTTATAATTTATAAAGTTTTTAAAAATTATTTCAGACATTTATTGCATGATATCTAAATGATATTCATTAATAAATTAAATTAATTGCTAATTTTTTTATATATTTATTTTAAAATATTTGCTCATTTTCTTAATTAAAAAAAAAAAATTTCAAAACAAAAATTTATGCTGACAATTCAAACACAAATCACTTGAAGAGCATTTTGTATACTGTTAAATGATCAAGAAAATTTATGAAATTGCCAAAAGCAAAATAAAATAGAAAAGAAAAGCTCTAAATATATATGCAAATAAAATTTTCAACAATTTATCAAATTTTGGGAGGTCAAAAGTATTTAAGAAAAGAAGAAAATTAATTGGGAAGAGCAATGAGATTTTTCTTTATATTTATATATCTATTAAAACTTGAGGAAGTGCATGTAGAGAGGCTAATTAAAATGTTAATCAAATATGAAACAATTTAAATATAGTTTTTTTTAGAATTTTCAGAGGAGTTTTTCTATAGAAGCTGAGCCAAGCTGAGTTCTACCTCTGCTTCATTTCCAGTAAAAAAAAAAAAGCCAAAAACTGTTAGCTCATTTCCAGCAGAGACACTTGATAAGCATCTCTATGTTAAAGCTGAAAACGTGCTGCAAGTTTTATTTATGGCCAATCGAAAGGAAAAACAAAAACAAAGCGAGATGCGCGTCGAAAGCAAGATTCGCAGCTAAAGATAATGGGCATAGGCTATAGGGCTATGCACACACGCACACACACATAGACAGACAGGCCGGACAAGTTCTGCACAGGTCACACACATATGTACATGTACATATACGTATGTATATAAACAAAGTGTGAACTCTGCGAAGGTGCAATCAGAATTTTTTTATGCTGCGCTTGGCTGCGCTTTTTTGTATGTAAATCGAGCATAAAACAAATTTGTATAAAATATATGCATACACACACACACACACCAGCACACGCACACACACATGCATGCCTGCTTGTATGTGTATTCAAAGTAATGCGCTCTGCTTCTTGCGCTTCCTCCTCAGCTTCTATGCCATTTTACTGTTGACTTCCGCAAAACCGTTGCTTTTGCCTTTGCTTTTGTTTTTGCCTTTACTTCTGTGCATTTGTATTTGTATTTGTGTACACTTACTTTGCTGCCCCTTTAGCTTTATTGATCCGCTGCAATCTAAGGTCCTTTCGGCTGCACGAAAAATCACTTTTGAGTTGAAAATGTTTTTAGCTGCTGCAAAAATGCTGCACAATGCTATTTTAAGCTTAAATTAGATTCTCGCAGTGTTTCTTAATAGAATATTTAATTTTTCAATGAGTGGGGTGAGTTTTTGTTTTTTTTTTTTTTCTGTATTTTAGTAGTAGAAGCAAGACGAACAACACAAACTCCGGATGACGTTTGCTAACGACGACTGACGGCGAGCGAATGAAGAAGAGGCAACTCAGCTGCCCAGTCGATGGCTGGTGGTGTTGGTGTCCACAGCTGAGCGCGGCACAGTTACCCTGTTTTGACTGCCTTTGCCACTGCCACAAGCGCTGCTGCGCCTGTGCACGGGAAAATGACGGCGACTAAGGAAATACCCTAGCTAGAACAAAAATGAAGTGAGGCAAAGTGAATATCCTTAAAAGTAAACATTAAATATTTGTATCGATCTCTAAACACCTTAGAAATGATATATTTATTATTTAAAATAATTTGTTAATGCTTACATAGCTCACATATAATAATTGAAATTAATACATAAGCAAATAAGTTAGGGCATTTCTTCGTCTATACACTAACTATAATTCTCACTATACTCATTGCTTCGTTCACTTTGATTGTCGTTCACTCTCTCATTCTCTCTCTCGCTCAGTCTGTTGCTCTCTGCAGCAAACAATTAGCAGCTGACTTTTGTTTGTACACAAAAATCATATTGCAACCAATGAGCGAGAATGAGAGTGAGAAACTGGTTTGCTGTGCAGACCTCTCTACATGTAGGGTATATAGGCAAAATAAAAGAAAAAAGCAAAGTCGTAAAAGAAACTTGATTTGCAGAATGAAGGATTTTACTGTATTGTACTGAATTCATTATAATGCTAGATATTGTACATATTTATCAATTATAACCAAATACGATTTCTTTATTTTGTAGATAATTTATATAGAATAAACAGATGTTAATAACAAATGTAGTTATTAATTATACCGTCAACTTTGTTGAGTTTCTATTTAAATTTCCAGTATGAAAATCATTTATTTTGATTTTTCAGTAGTTAAAAGTAACTTAAGCCAGAAATGCTCAATTTAAATTTAACAGACGATTAATTTAGCATGCGCACACTTGAGTCAAGCGTTAACAGCACTCTGCTAATAATCCAGTACTTGCTATTAACGCAAAAATGAGCATAAAGTTGGCCTATCGTAGTTATCGATAGTCGTTTTCGATAATAGACATCTGTGGCTGCCGCACGTGTTGACGTTTCAGCAACGCAAATTAAATATATTCTGCGGATCCTTAAATATATACCATAATGGGTCGCCAAAATCGTTCGCGCAAACGCCGCGATGAGATGAACAAGATCAAGAAGGCGCGCTACGACGCTAAGGAGCTAATACGCCTGAAGAAAACTTTGGGTCTGCTGGACGCCGATGGCAAGGAAATCAAAATGGAAATTGGAGAAGTTGCGGAAATTAAGACCGCAAAGGAGCTCAAGAGAGTAAGCTGGGGGTGTTTGGGGTATGGTATGTAAAAATATTTACTATATACGCATACCAAACAGGCAGCCAAGACCAAGGAGCAGCAGGAGCTGATGTACGAGCACCAGGAGAGCCTGGAGAAGGGCCAAAAGATCATCCAGGTGAATGAGAAAACAGGTGTGGAGCACGTGTTCAATAGCAAAACGCTCAAGGATCAATTCGGCAACTATCCCGAGTGGTTCAAGCGGAAGAAGACAGCGAAGCGCCTACGCAAGAAGCAGCACGCGCAGAAGAAGAACTTCAAGCAGGCTTGGACAACGGTTAATGTGCCGCTATAAAAGGGCGGCAAGGACCAGCTGCCACGCCTAGCTATTAAGTATGTAGTTTATATAGTTCAAGATCCGCTTAACTGTTAGCAATAGACACGTTTTTATATTGCATATTAAAAAACCCTTAAAATTACACATGAAACGTTAAGCTTAAGATAAACAGAGTTACGAGAAGACGTGTGCTATGTATATATAAGTATATATGCATGTATGTATATATCTGCTTATGTATGTAAGCTACTTGGTAACTGTTCTGGCTAAAACAACAAATATCATTTAACGCTTAAGGCTAATTCCGAGATAGTAAGATATATATATAGAGAGAGAGATAGTTAAGAGCTGCAATTCGGAGAGAGAGATGATGAAAGGATTTCATGGCATATAATATATATGGAAATATGAGCTGGGAGAGCAAATCAAATCAGAAGAGGCATCTATACTCTCCTATATAAAATAGAGCTAATGAATCAGATATAGCTCTCAACTGTTGTCAGCTCCCTTGAATAAGATGTATATGTATCATCTCCACTCCTGTCCTGAACAAGCTGAAGAATACCTAAGAGTGCAAAAGATAGCTGGGAGGCAGCTAGAAGTTTCTTCTTTGGAACAATATGTCTTAGCTCTAATATAGCTCAGTTAAAGATCTATAGACTCCGATACTCAGCCAAAGATCTATAGATTTCCATAATCTGCGCTACTTAAAATGGAATTATGAATTGAAGGAAACGAGAATTCCAGATCTCCAGGAGTGCTACGCATAGAGCTAAACCTTTCCTGATCTCTCTCTTATCTCTCCTAATGAAAGATCTCCAGTAGAGAGCTAAACCTTTGCTAAACTTAAACGAAATTGCACAGTGATATCTCCTTTCGCCTCGCTCCTGCTCAAGGACTTCCTCCCAAGTCCTACTGCACGGTGCAGTAGCTGCGCACGCTGCATATGACGCCCGTGGTGGCTGCCTCCAGGCGCCGCCTGTTGCCCGTCCACAGGTTCGTCGTGGCCAGGGCGCCCGTGTTGCTGCTTGGTCATTCGGACTTCTCGGCCAGCTCCAAGGTCTCCGTGGAATCGTTGTGGTCCTCCTGCTGCTGTGCCTGCTGCTCCTCGATGCTGCCGTGCATCACATTCGGATTGCTCTTGAGCACGGATCCGCCCGTGAATCCGAGTATGCCGCAGCCCACGGCGGCCAGGCCGCCCGCCTTAATGCCCGCCACCAGGCCAATGGGTCCGCCCACACAGGTGCCTAGGAGCGCGCCCACCACCGGATACATGGCCTTCTTGTAGGTCAGCGCTTGCCTCAGCTGTCGCTCGCCCGCCTGGACGTTCTCCAAGGCTTCCTCTGCATTGTCCGCTATGGACTGGACGCTGTGCGCCTGCTCCTGCGTCAGCTCGCGCATGCCATGGAACATGCCATTGAGATCGTAAATTTCGTGCTGCAGCTGCTCCATTTGCTCCAGGCAGGATTGGCGCTGCCTCAGCTGATGCTCCTCCAGCTGGAAATTCGTTTGCAACTGCGGCACCGTGTGCTGCAGCGCGGGCACATTGTCAATGTCCACCAGGGAGTGGTTGTCCTGATCGTCATCCTGCTGGCAGCTGGGCGACTTAAGCTGCAACTCTGTAAAATTTATTAGAAATATGTGAATAAAATGAATTAATTCACAATGGACTATCGAACTTGTTGCAGTATGCAGTCTATCGAACTTGAGCTGTTAAAGTGAACATGCAAGTTCAATTGAGCTGTTCATATGCAGGATGCGTTCCTTTGAACTCTGTTAAGTAACTGTTACAAGATCAATTGCTCTATTGAACTAGTTCTGTTGCATTTCGTTCATTTGTTGCATTTAAATAGCTCAACTTACCTGCAAATTTCTTCATGCCCTCAAAGGCTCTGTCCTTGCCCACCTTCATGAGCTTATCGAACCGCTCCAGATCCTCCTCGCGCAGCTTCTCACGCAACGCATCCATTTCCAGCAGCAAATTCTTAATCTGTTTGATTACGCGCATTGCGTTTAGTTCCTCCTTCTTGATCTTGTGCCAATCGCCCAGGGCGAGACTCTTCTCGATGTTGCTGCGATGATTCTCGAGCAGACTCAGGTGATGCGGCACCGCCTGGTCCTGGAAGCGCTGCACCGACAGCTCCGCCTGCTTCAGCGTCAGCTTATCGTCCACCATCTTCGCACTTTGAACTGCAAATTGTCAATGAACCGAATTGTGCGGGCGATACCCACATCCAACGCCAACCACGAAAACCACACGAAGATTACGCTTGGATCTCTCCTCGATGTCTGATTTGTGGTTTAATCTTCACTTTCAGCTGTCCCTTTCGTCGCACAACAGCTGTTTCGATTAACTGTATGAATTACTAATGCATAGTTGGAATTGCGACTGATTGAAATTTCTTTTGTTTTGGTCGAATTAAAATTTCAGCTGTTTTTCGTTGTTAATATTGCAGAGTGCGCTAAATGCGGGTATGCTCTCTCTGAGAACTAGCTATGTGACGTCATTAATTGGGGGAGTAAATGAGCACAGACTGCTCTCTGCAGTCGCTGTCAATGTGACGTCACAAATAATTGCAGCAACTGCAAGTGGAAACTTTCTACAAACAACTGACGGCTGTATATTATAAATATATCAACAAAATTTACACTGATAATTTAATTTATTAAATAATAATAATATATTCACTGGTCCGCATCAGTATCTGCCTTACCTTACCAGCTACGGCACCATACTGAGCAAAAAGTGCTGCCAACTCATTTAACGTACTGGCAGCGCTTGCAATGTTAACTTTACAGTATGCTATGCGCGCCACATTTAAAATTTGTCGCATACTATTTGCTGCTGGCCGCTCGCTTGGCACTGCTTGCTAATAACATTCTACTGTTACATGTTAAGTTAACATGTTCAGCGGCGCGCGCGCAAAATTTAAACTGAAGTATACAAAAATTGGATTTATTTTTGCTATTTTTCTCATATGTTATATATATTCTATGTACAAATACATGCAAATACTAGACACATAGCAAATTGTGAGTCTTACAAACTAGCGATTTCATATATATTTTTAATACATACATACATTTATGACACATGCGCTTAAGTACTAAGTGAATTTTGAAATTCGGTTAAATTTTTGAATTCGAATTTGTTGTTTATGAACTACGGAGGCACTTGCGTTGGGGAATGGCTTACAAGCAGGAGCAGCTACAGACGAACACATTACGATTATGCTTTAGCTTAAATTAAAACTACAATAAAATGCACTTCAGATCCATCGTCCATCGTCCCTTCCCCCCGGCTCCCCTTCAGGGGCAGTTGGCATTGGGGCCGTTTCGACACTTGAACAAGATGTTTATCATGGTCTCCAGCTTGTTGGTGCGCGACTCTGTTTTATAGAGATTCGTCTGCATACGATTCACGTCCATCGCTTGCTTCTCCTGAAAGAAGCAGAGAAGTTAGTGGGACAGGGTATTCCCCGGGTCGGGTAGGCCCGACTTACCAGCGTGCTCAGCCTGCTCTTCAGCGTGTCCACGACGCTGTAGGTCGCCTGCAGGGACTTCTGCAGCTCGTTCGTGTGGACCCGCTCGTTGGCCAGCGACCGCTCGATCTTCTGCAGCCGCGTCACCACCTCCGCGTCCGCCTCGTCTATGTCGTTCTCCAGATCGCGCGCCTCGAAGGCATCGTCCGCATGCGACGAGCTCTTCCGGCAGCTCTGCTGATCCGCCTGCAGCACGAAGCCCGCCCGACAGCGGCAGTAGTACGAGCCCTGGGTGTTCACGCACTGCTGGTCGCACGGCTTCTCCGTGTGGCACTCGTTCACGTCCTGCTCGCAGTAGCGGCCCGTAAAGCCCGCCGGACAGCTGCACGTCTGCGGCGCCGTGCAATTGCCTCCGTTCTGGCAGCGCGTGGTGCAGATAGCTGAGTGGGGATAATCGGGAGAGAAATTGTGATCAGACGGATTATTCCCTGTTCTCTGTGTATCTATCTCTTCTCTAACTTCGCCTTTCTCTCTTCTTTCTTCTCTCTTTTATAGTCGCTATTCTCTCTATATCTACATCCTTTACTCTCTTTCTCTTCTCTATTTTCACTTTTCTCTCTTCTATCTTCTCTCTTTTCTTATCTTTTCTCTTCTCTTTTCTTTCTTTTTTGCTCTATTCTCAATTCTCCCTTTTCTTTTTTCTTCTTTTCTCTTTCACCTCCTTTCTTTTTTCTGCTGACTGTCTCAATTCTCTCTTCTCTATTTTTTCTTCACTATTTTCTATTTTCTCTTCTCTCCTCTCTCTTCTCTATACTCGACTCTCTATGCTCTCTTCCCACTTCCCTATTCTCTCTTCCCTATTCTCTCTTCCGTATTCTCTCCTCTCTTCTCTTTTCCCTTTTCTCACTTTTGTATTCTCTCTTCTTCTCTACTTTCTTCTTTACTATCTTTTCTTTCTTCTCTATTATCTTTTTCTCTTCTCTATTCATTCTTCTTGTTGCCTTCTTCTTTCTTCTCATCTTCTCTTTCCTTCTCTTTCGCTACCGCTCCTCTCCTCTCTCACTCTTGCTCACTCTCACTCTCTCTTTCCCTCTCTCTCACTTTTGCTCACTCTCACTGTCCCTCTCTCTCACTCTTTCTCATTCTCACTCTCTCTATCTCTCTTTCTTACTCTTTCTCACTCTCTCTCAATCTCTCCCCTCTCTCTCTCTTCCGTCCCCTCTCCTCCCCCCCTCTACTCACGTTTCTTGCACGCATCCGCTCTCGGCGTCTCCCGGCTCCAGCCCGTGCAGCACTCATAGCTGAGCTGCTGCGCCGCCTTGTGCTTGATGACGTCCCGGTAGGCCGGCTCGTGGACCAGCTGGACGCGCGTGCACATCTGACCGGGGTGCGTGGGCGGCTGGCAGGGCGTGCTGATGTGCTTCCAGGTGGGTCGCGTGTACACCTCCGTCGTCTTCACCGGCATCGTGATGGTGCGCTGCTGCACGCAAATGTGTCGCCTGTGGATGGATGCCAGAGATCGAGACGTGGAAAGTGAAATTGGCCAAAAACCAAAAAGCTAAAACTAAAACTAAAATCGAAACTGACTTTTCCAGCCAGTCATAATAAACTGGCCAACAGGTTGGCCAGCGCCCATAGAGCAGAAGCGTCTGCAGCAGACGACAACTCGACGATTGTCCGCCCGTCTGGCTGTCCGCCTGTCCGTCTGTCCGCCTGTCCACACACACACAAAAATGTCAATCCGAATGTCATTTCGAACATTGAACAACTCGTCACGAAGTGTGTCGAAATCAGCGATGAAAACTCCAAACTTTTCTATGAGCCACAAGCGAAAAACGTCAACGACTCAGCGAAGCCAATTAACTAGAGCGAAATTTTCATATGATATGAGATACTTCTCAGGTATGCAAGTAATATACATGCTATATATAATTAGGTCGCTCTCTTCGTTATATATAAACTGCATAATATACTTTATACATACATACATATATATAAAATATATATTTATATATATAAAGATACAGTATTAACAAACTATTTTCTTTTGTTATACATAAAAAAATGTTTATATTTTATATATATATGTATTTTAATATTTTTTAATTTAATATGAATTTTTATAATATATTTTTTAAAAAATAATTTTTTTTAATATACAAATTTTTATCTTTTTTTTATACATTTAAAAATATATATATTTAAAATTTTAAAGAATGTATAATAATAATTTATTTTTGTATTAAATATATATATATATATTTTTTTTTATATATTTTTTTTGTTGTAGTTTTTATTTTTGTGCATATATTTTTTTAATATATTTGTATATAGAAAAAATTGTATAAAAAATTTATTATAAACAAAATTTGTTGTTTTTTTGTATTATTATTATATTATATATTTATTAAAAAAAAATAGTTGTCAATATTTTTTATTTTTATTTTTATTTATTTATGAAAAATTTTTGCTTTTAATAAACTTTTTATACAATTTTTATTCTCATTCACATATGCCTGTCAAACTGTAATATTGCTGTAAAAACACCATGCGAAGAGACCTTTTTGCCCGCCAGCAGGGCCAACGCATAAACGCTGATAATAAGCGGGTTTTTCAGTTGGTCTTTTTGAAATTTGTTTCGATTTTCGAGCTGCCCAAAAAGCCAAACAATAAAAAGAAGCAACCATAAATTGCAAGTAGCTGGACGAGGGCAACGTTGCTGCTGGTTGCTGGTGTCGTAATTGGCAATACGGGCCAAACAATTGCAGACGCGTGACGTGGTCAACGACTGACTGACTGACGACTGACTGCACTTGAAGCCAACTCGGCGAGGAGCTGCGATGCTGAGACTGAGGCTGAGACTCAGGCTGGGGCTCAGACTGAGGCTCAGACTCTGGCTGATAGCTGCTGCTTGTAGCAGTGGACGTGAACCGTTGTACACAAATTTGTGACTTCGCTTATGCCATATACAAAACAAAAAACGGAAAACAAAAGAAAGAGAGCAACAAAATAAATAAAAAGTCGCAGATAAACGACTGCTTAATGCCCGCTCAAGATAAAGAAATAAATGTATTTATGGAGTCATTGATTATAATGAAAGAGAAGAGGAAGGAGAGAGGGAGAGAGAGAGATTGAGAGAGAGAGAGAGAGAGAGAAAGAAGAAGATGGAAACAAAAGAGAAATATGCAGAAAGAGAAGGTTGAAGACGAAAGAGGCTCTTGAAGAGTAGATAATATAAGAAAGAAAACAGAAGATAAGAAGAGAAAGATAAGAAGTGAGAAAGGGACAGAAGAAGAAAGAGAAGAAAAAAGAAAAGATAAAAGAGAGAAACAAAACAGGAATAAAACTTAAAATGAGGGAAAGAAAGAGAGAGAACGAAGAGTAAAGCGAAAGACTAGAGAAGAAAAGAAGAAGAAGAAGAAAAGATGAAGAATAAGAAGAAAAAGCTTAAGAAAGAAAGAGATAGAAAAAAGAGAAGAAGTACTAGTAAAAGTAGTAGTAGAAGTAGTAGTAAAAGTAGTAGTAGAACTTGTAGTAGAAGTAGTAGTAGAATATCAGAAATAGATAAACGAAAAGCGAAATGAAAGAGAACAGGAAAAGAGAGAAAAGGGAAGGATGAGCATAAGAGAAGACAACAAAAGGCAAGATTGAAGAAGTTAGAATAGAAGGAAAAGAAGAAGAAAACCAAAAAAGAGAAGAGAAAAGCTCAGATACTTTGTATACCTCTCCCATATACATATATCTGTAGTATTTTCGAATATGCCACGCCCCTTTTTTTAGATTTTAAAGAAAATACAATTGACTATATATTCTAATGTCTCAAGATGCTAGCTTCAGCATAAGCAGAAGTATATACTTATAATAAAAATATAATAGTATTATTAAAAGCCAATATACCCGTTCGCCCCACATCCGCGCGCATATCAGAAAAGGCGCGCAGCGGGACTTTTCGCTGGCCATTTGGGGCATTTAACAATTTCTTTATTGCAGCACATGCATATTTATGTTATGTGGCGGGCAGCAACTGGGCTGCGCCATAATTCTCACGTTATTTATGCAACGGGCACACAGAGAGAGAGGGAGAGAGAGGGAGGGAGGGAGGGAGGGAGGGAGGTAGGCGGACGGAGGCCAGTCAGCTAGCCTGCAATAAGGGCGCCACAAGCAGCAGAAGAAGAAGAAGAAGAAGAACAGCATCAACAAGAGCGAGAACAAAATGCGGAAGTTTTCGTAACTGTGCCAGCCAAAGTGCAACATGCAACATGCCCCCATGCCCCATGCCCCCTGCCCCGAAACAGACATGTTCCCATTCCTGGAGACTGCATAAATCTTGGGCAGTGGCAATGGGCGGGGGGCAGAGCTGTGTTGGCCTGGGCAGCTTCATATGTTTAGAAACGTTTCGACTGGGAAATTTGAAATTTACATTTTTAATTGCCCAGCGAACACCTGTGGCGGCAGACACCTGTGAGCAGAGAGCTGCAACTGCGACTGTTTGTCTCTTTTTTTTTTATATATATAAGTCAGCTGAAGTGTGCAGATCGTTCAGATCGTGCAGCTTATGGACATAAATTAAAAAAACATCAATCAAAATATATTTCAGATGAAACTTTATGGCGAGCCAATTAATCAAAAATATATGAATAAAAAAATAAATAAAAAAATAAACAAAAATATGTATATATATAAAACTGTTAAAGTTTACAAGAAAAAGACCCAAAGAGAAAGATTGAGAGTCAGAGAGATAGAGAGAGAGAGGGGGGTGCAGGAGGGCAGGGTTGCCCCGGCTCTTTTTGGCTCTGAACTCTGAGTGCAGCTTATTGATTTACGATTTATTTTTATTGAACATCGAAGCAGAAATTGATGAGAGAGCCTGACTCAGCGCCAGGCCAAAAGGTGAACTGGCAGCCAAATGAGTGCGTGTGTGCGTGTGTGTGTGTGTGGGCGTTGTCTTAATGGACTGCAGCAGCATCTGTGCTTAACAAATGGCAGCTCATATGTCGAGGGCTCAGCTATGCCAAGCAGCCAAGCCAGCCAGAGATCCGAGCCAGCCAAGCCAGCATCGCGTTTCCATTTCATCTCTCGAACTGCAGCAATTTCTCACGTGCTCAACCTTTGCGTATGATAATTATTTCCGATTAATTGTTATTGTTGGGGCTAGGAAAATATTTATATGCTTGATTTTTGAGCTGAATGGAAGAGGTAGCGGGGGCAGCAATGAGGTGGGAGTGAGTGTGGGTGTGTGTGTGGGCCTAACATGAAGAGAACTTGAAGGGAAGAAGAGAAGGAGGGAGTTAGAGAGAAAGATATAGTAAGAGACAGAGGCAGAGAGACAGAGGGAGAGGGAGAGGGAGAGGGAGAGGGAGAGGGAGAGGGAGAGGGAGAGGGAGAGGTAGAGGGAGAGAGAGAGAAGGAAAAATATATAGAGAGAGAAAGAGATCGGGATAGAGAAGTAAAGAAAGAGATAATGCGACAGAGACAGAGACAGAGAGAGAGAGAGAGATAAGCAGAGAGAGAAAGAGAGAAAAAGAGAGAGAATGAGAGAGAGAGAGAGAATGAGAGAGAGAAAGAGAGAAGTAAAGATAGAGATGTAGAGACAGAGACAGAGAGTCAGAAACTGAGACAGAGATAGAAAGAGAGGCAGACAGACAGAGAGAGAGAGAGAGAAAGAGAGAGCGATAGAGGCAGACAGCAAGGCAGAAAGAGAGAGAGAGGTACAGAAAGTAAAAGAGAGAAAGCTACATAAAGAGAAATAGCGCCCGAAACAGATAGAAAGAGAGCCAGAGAAAGAGAAATTACAAGACACTGAAAAAGAGAGAAAAGGAGACTCACAGAAACAAATACAGGGAAAGTAAATAATAAAGAAAGCAGATAGAGCAAGAAGTAGCTGGCGAGCCATAGGAGAAAGAGAGAGAGAGAGAGAGAGAGAGAGAGGAAGTGGGAATAGTAGGTAAAGAGATTAAATAGCAATACAGAAGAAAAGAGAGAAAAGAACAGCTAAAGAGATTAAGAAAAAGAAATTTCGATTATGAATAAAAATTGATCAAAATATGAAATAAGATACAGATTAATTGAGATAGAGAAATGAGATAAGCTAGAGAAATGAGCAGACAAGAGAAACAAGAGCTGAAAGAGCTCAAGGAGACTTGATACACTCAAAGCCAATAAATATTTTGATTACTATCAAAAAAGAGTTTAACAAATAAGAAAAATAAATATGCGAAGCCATGAAAATCGCATAGAAGGGCGAATATTTATTGTCGAATCTGCTTTGAATGCGAGTCAATATCTAAATTGTTATTATAGTCTCTCAGCTCTGTTGACGATATTGAAAAAACTTGGGAGTGCGAATAGTTAACGAGACTTTGATGTGGCCAAATGGAGCTTAATTGAAACGGCTTTCGACACCAAAGGCTTTTTATGGACTTCGCTTTATGGGGGGCATAAAGTGTAGTCGTGTGTCTGTGTCGTGGGAACCGTTTGAGCCGAGCTTTTAATTGGCCAAGAGTGGCGAGCACAATGCGCGTAAATATTTATTATGTTTATGCAGATCTGAGCGGGGCCTGGACAAAAGGAAGTTTCGATTTTATTGACCGCTCAGAGTTAAATCATTTTTACGAGCGCATTTTCCATGGAAAACGAGTTTAAAAGAGAGAGAGAGAGAGAGAGAGAAACAGTTAAGAGGCGACAAGCGCTGGCGACACTTAACAGCTGAGGTTTAAGTGAGAGAAACGTTTAAGGTCAAGACAAAGGCAAGAGGAATAACTGTACTGCGATTGCGGCCAACTAATCTGATTTGTGGCATGAAATTAGAATCTAAATTGGCCCGGCGCAGGCCGAAAACAAAATGCAATTTCAAGCATTTGCCAGAACCGCAGACGGAGCAAGAGAATGCATCATTAGGCAGCGGCAGCCACTGCAACTTCCACTCCCACTCCGAGCCTGGGTAACAGTAACATGACGACAACGACGACAACAGCTAGCAGAAGAAGCAGAACCACTGCAGCAGCAACAGCAACATTTTTAGACATGCTTCCTGGTCACAGGCACTGACTCTGACTCTGGGACTCTGACTCTGCCTCTGCTATGCCCCTCACCCTGCCCCTCACCCAGCCCTCAGCTCTTTGGCTCTTTTTATTTGGCTCTTTACTTAGCGTTAAATGCGAAACGCCTCTGAAGAAGAAGAAGCAACAGCAACAGAGTCGACTACGACGCACTGCATCAGAATTTTGTTTTCCTTTTCCCCTTTTTCTTGCTCAAATAATATTTCAGGCATGTCCAGGCCTTGGCACAAGTGCAGCAGCAGCAGCAGTCGCAGCTTTGGCTCTGCTCAGCTTTTAGTTTTATTTATTTGCATTTTGCTTGCTTTTCTTTTATTTTTGCACTCAAGAGTTATTACAGCTCTCAGCGCAGACTCGTTAGAGTTGAACATAAATATACGACTGCTGAATACGCTGAATTTTATATATATGAGAAAAGTGATGTAAATTTTATATAGTTGTATTTTTAGTGCAATTAACTCGTGTCAAAGTTCAAGGTTCGAATCTGATTCTGAATTTAAAACAAAAATAAAGTAGCAGAGACGATGCCTTATTTTTCTTTCAGATATCCTTTATATAGTAAAGTCGCAGGTTCGAATCTCCAACGGACGAATTTTGGATAATCATTTTTAAAATTTTATTCTTAAAATTCAGATAGTATTTAAAATTAAAAACAAATATGTATTATATTTAAATAGTTTACACAATTTATATTTCTATAATATTTAAGTGAAATTATATTAATTTACTATTTTTTTAATTATAAAAATATTAGAAAATACTTTAAAATTTATTAAAATGTTTTTTTTTATATATTTTTATTTTTTTATTTTTTCTATAATATTTAAGTGAAATTATATTAATTCATTATTTTTAATTATAAAAATATTAGAAAATACTTTCAAATTTATTAAAATGTTTTTTTTTTTTATATATTTATATTATTTTATTAAATTTATATTTCTATAATATTTATGCAAAATTGTATTTGTTTATATACAAATCAAGATAAATTAAAGAGAATTCATATCAATAAATTACTGCAAATAGGTAACAGTTAATACAAAAATTTAAAAAATTAAGTATATGTATGTAATGGGCAAAAAAACCAAAATTCGGCTAACTTTTTCAGCAGACCTCTTGCAATTATTTACCCGCTCCACGCCTTAATATGCCTTGTACTTAACTAATATATTTATCTGTTTTCAATAAAACAATATCAAATTATATCAAAACTCTCCCTTAGCTAATATACCCGTTCACTGCTCTAACTCTTTCGGCGTAAACTAAAAAGAGCAAGTCACGCCTCTGACTTAGCTCATAGACTCAGTTCTAATTTGGCCGTAAATTTGTCTTGCACAGCAGATTATTCAATAAAAATCAACGCAGAAGACTTTTCCAGCGCGCATGGAAAAGTGAAATGGAAATTGCATTCGCCAAGTGTCGGACGATGGCAGCAGCAGCAGCAGCAGCAGCAGCAGCAACAGCAGAGCCCCGCAGCGAGTGCTGGAGCTGATTATATGCCAAGGAAGTGCTGGATGCCCAAATGGGTTCACTGCACGCTTGGCGTGCGTCTCTGGCAACATTTCCCCAACAACAACAGCAACAGCAACAACATAATCGTAATCGGGCGATAAGCGATCTTTGGCCAAGGGCCTGTCAATGCGTTGCGCCCTACTAATGCGGCCTTTCGTTCTCTTGCTGCCTTTGCCGTTGGTGTGAGACTGGTGTAAAGCATGATTAATGCCCCAAACTTGTTTAAACAACAGCCGAGTCGAGCCAGGGCCGAAAATCCGATTAGTGAGCAAACGTGAGCACTGCAGAAGCTTCAGACCTTAAGTCTCTCATCCCAAAGATGAGAACGTGTGCCGATATATAGCAGAGCGTGACACGAGTAGGAAAAGTAAAGAATTTTGAATACAGTCAAATCGTGGTCTAGTTGACAGTTAAAAGTTTTCGAGACTTCAAAACTTTACTGCTTTCATAGAGTAGTAGGCCTAGCTCTGGCAATCTAATCATCTTGAGGTCCTGGGTTCAAATCCCGTTGAGAACTTTAAAAAATATACATTCATATTTAAGATCGGGAATCTATTTTAATATTTTTGCGATTTTCTCCACTGTCTTAGAACAGTTACAGTCAACGCCTCGAATCCGTATTCAGTAAATTGAAAAAAATATCTGAAATAATATTCGAAAATAATATTTTTTCCAGGCATACTCAGTTCAATCGAAAATTACATTCTTTCTGACATATTCAGTTCATATTGAATGTTAGATTACTAATATTTGGAGCCGGGTGTGGCCCGGTGTGAAGGCAGACTGCCTGGAAACTGAGAGAGCCCCGGTCGGAATCCCGTTGGATGTTTGTGTTTGTGTTTGATTGTTTGTGTTTGCTTGTTGGATAGAATTAAGTTTAAGTATAAGGAGATCGCCGAAATATTTTTACTTTTTGAAATCAAAAATTACTATAAAGAATTCAAATTTATCCTCTTACCACAAGTCAAAAATTTGTATTTTTAAATATTCCAAAGAAAAGTTGAGCCTGGATGTAGGTCTGTGTAACGCATTATAAATTACTATGGCCATCATAAAACGTTTATATTATATGTTACATATATACAATATTTGATATAAGTTAATACATATTTATATAGCAATCTTTCCAAATCGTGTATCTCGAAATATAACGGAACGTGTCCTCAGAAAGTCTATAAGAGATTTGTTTCTTGAAGCACCCCATATACCTTTCCTCACGATATTTTGCCCATCTCTAGCACGGCCTAAGGCTTCGCAGTTGCAGTTGTAAGCGCGGCGGCGGTTCACGATTTCCACTTTTTCTATAGAAACTGCTAACAAAAGCAACAACATTTTCATCAAATTAACATATTTTCGGCTGTTCAAGAAGAGTGTGTGTATAGAGTGTGTGTGTGTGTGTGTGTATAGAGATTGTTATCAAAAAATCGCGTGAAAAGTTTTTTGAATTGAATAGAAAGCCCTATAAAGCAAGTGTGTTGCTACACAAATGGAGACACGTCCAGAGTTTAGTAGCCAAGGCACCTATACCCCCAAACCCCCCACTGGGTATCACTCTCTCTCTCTCTCTCTCTCACTCTCTCTCTCTCTCTCTCTCTCTCTCTCTCTCTCTCTCTTTACTCCACTTGGCATACAATTGCAACATACTTAAGTAAGTCAACTGCAGTTGTCTGTGTGTGTTTGTCTTATCTGTTCAACATGTTGCATGGAATTTTGTGCGTCACGCTTTTTGGGTGGTTCTCGTCTCTCTCTTTTTCTTTGTATGTGTGTGTGGCGCTCAGTTTTGTTGTCTTTTGTGTTTTTGTGCCTGCAAGACAAAAGTCAAGTCACACATGCAGGCCCCCGTCGACCCAACGCCCGCCTGCAACTGGTTTTGCATGTTATATATACCCAGCTGTCCGGCTACGACTCCGACTCCAACATCGACTTCGACTTCGACATCGAGCATTGCATTAACCCAATTTTCAACTTGAGATGCGAAGCTGCGTGATTTGCAAATTATTGAGAGACCAAAAGACAGAGTCACCGTGTCTCCGTCCGGCCGTCTGTCTCTTTGTTGTGTGTGACTTACTCAATTCTAGGCACACTAATTGCATTGCAGCTTTGTCCAACTGTAAATACTAAACATGATATCGTAAATTTATTCAATCAATAAGACATCAGTTAAGACTCTCGATTTTTTCTCTGTTTGCATTTCAATTAACATTTGGTTTTTTCTTCTTCACGAAATTAGAAAATGTTGCTGTATATCCGATACTCTTGATATGATATATGATATCTCTTATAATAATATTTTAGATAAAACATAACGATGCATATATATGCAAAATGACTTTCAACAAGTCAAGAGAGCGCTTTGGGCAAAAGTAGAAAATTTTACAAATATTTTTTAAATACCTTGAAATATCAGAAAGCTACCAAAACACATAATAACATAATATTAAATTACAGTAGAGTCAAAGCCTAGCTGATATTTAAAACTACAAAAATATACCAAATTTTGAAACTGACAGATTTTCGGATCAATGGAGTAAGTGCTGACACACAAAACATGAAGTCCTGGGTTCGAATCCACATTCAGTAAATTAAAATTAAAGTTATTTTCGAAACTGAAATTATTTTCTGACATACTCAGCTCATATGGAATATTAGATTACTAATATTTGGAGCCGGGTGTGGCCCGGTGTGAAGGCAAGCTGCCTGGAAACTGGGAGAGCCCCCGGTTGGAATCCCGTTGAATGTTTGTGTTTGCTTGTTGGATAGAATTTAAGTTAAGAGGAGATCGCCGAAATATTTTTACTTTTTGAAATAAAAAAATTACTATAAAGAATTCTAATTTATCCATTGAGTCTGGATAAAGATAAAAAGTATTATAGATTAACATATATTATATAAAATATATTATATAAAAAAAAAATATATATATATATATTTTATTGCAACCTTTTCGAATCGTGTCTCGTCTGGTTGTCGCTTCTAACATCTTCTATTTTTTTGCTGGCGGAAAAACTCATTAAGGCTCCGCGCTGGCTGGGCCAAGGCTTTGCCCTTGCCCCTTGCCAGATGGGCATGACTGGCTTCACAGATAACAGTTCAGTTGCCCACGCTTTGGCACGCGTGGGCGTGGCCAATGCTTCACGCTGCAGCAAACAAAAAAAAGCGAATTTCCACAGAGCGCAGAGGAAAACTCAAGCACAGCATATCAAATCAGTCTATGTAATTATTGGCTAGACTCTAAGCTGGGCTTGCAGTTGGGACTATTGGCTGGCTGGCAGGCAGGCAGGCAGGCTGGCTGGCTGGCTGGCTGGCTGGTCGCATGCCCCATGTTGCAGCCGCCTTCGATCGTTGACAAGCAATTTGCTCAGCTGTGTGCGTTCGACTTGTGGCAAAGTTTAGGGTCACAAAGTTGCTTTAAGTGCGCATAACTCAGCTGTTGTTGTTGCTGTTGTTGCTGTTGTTGCTGGTTGCATTGTTGTCTCATTTGATTTAAGCTTTTGTTGCCAATTGTTGCAAATGCTAGCTAGCTGCAAGTTGTTGCTATTGAAGCCAAGGCTGTGCTTTGTTACCAATCCACCAGATGCAGCACCACTGCAGCAAGTGGCCTTTCCATTCCGCTGCCACAGTAAACACCTCGCATAATTAATGCAGCCAGCAAACTTCCAACTCGTGTAAGCCCAAAAAAAAGAAGAAAATCTGTTCCAGCTGGATGAAAAACGAAATCCAAATTCTCCATCAAAGCGTGCGCCAAACACACGAAAAAAAAGACATCCATCAATTGTCAGCAGCGACAGGCGGCCACAACAACAACAAATTGCGAGCAACATGCTCAGCACAGCTATAAATTGAAAAGATCAGCAGAGGAGCAGGACAGAGAGAGAGAGAGAGAGAGAGAGAGAGAGAGACTAAGCTGGGGTATGCAGGACGACTGTGGATACCCAGCATATTTGCTGAGGTAAATGGAATCACAGAGAGTAGGATATTAAAAGATCTACATTAAGTGGGGACCTGTACCAAGAGAGCTTTCTGTATTTTACATGAATACAGGGTTATTCCATATCATATATACACACCACTATCCCGGTTTGTCACAATAGAGTCTCAGAAATAATATTAAAAAGGAGAAAATACATATATAAATTGAATTTAAATTTTAATAAACTTAAATCCAGGGTTAGTTGACGGAATTGTTTTAAAAATTTAAAAACGGGCTAGCTTTCCTGGAGCAGTAGGCCTAGCTCCAGCAATCTAACCATGTTGAGGTCCTGGGTTCAAATCCCGTTGAGGACTTTAAAAAAAATATGTATACATATATATATTTCAGATCAGGAATCTATTTTAAATTTTTTGTGATTCTCTGAACTGTCTTAGGACGCCTCGAATTCAGATTTGGCAATTTAAAAAAATCTCAGAAATAATATTCGAAAATAATATTTTTTCCAGGCATACTCAGTTCAATCGGAATTTACATTTTATCTGACATATTCAGTTCATATTGAATGTTAGATTACTAATATTTGGAGCCGGGTGTGGCCCGGTGTGAAGGCAGGCTGCCTGGAAACTGAGAGAGCCCCCGGTTGGAATCCCGTTGGATGTTTGTGTTTGATTGTTTGTGTTTGCTTGTTGGATAGAATTAAGTTTAAGTATAAGGAGATCTCCGAAATATTTTTCCTTTTTGAAATAAAAAAATTACTATATTGAATTCTAATATGATTACCAAAATCTTACTATATATACAAAAATGTATATGCATACTTAGTAGTCTATGTATTTAAATTCAAAAAGTTGAATATATTTCAAAAATTTAAGAATTTGGTTCTTTAAGCCTAACCACAGGGTATCTACTACGTCTATCACTCTCCACTGCTCCACTCCCAACATAGTTTCATATCCGCGAATCGGCGCATATATGACGCTGATTAACACCGCATTACAGCCCGGCGGCAGTCGCAATTGAAACGTTGCCCTGTCCATTAGAGCCAGTCGCTCAATTTGGCCAGGGGCGGCGGCGAGGAGGTGCGTGTGAATGCAATATGAGCAGTCATTTCCATATCCACCACCGTTGCGCCAACGAGCGGCAAATAACTTGCAGCCAGCAAGTTGCAAGCTGCAAGCTGCAACTCTGCAGTGCTGCACGTGCAGCGCTTAAATAAATAGAAATAGAGGCAAGGCACCATCAAATTTGTTATCGCTGCCGTGACTATCGCCTACGTGAACAAGAGCCCAGCACAGTGGTGCACACATGCATACAATATCGGATAACAAGAATTTAGAATCTCAGCCAAGCAAATCATAAAATTTGAGGGATGTTCGTTTTAGGTATAGGATGAGTGGAGTTTACGGGAAGAGAAAATTGCAAAAGGTATGGAATGTGAGTATATATATCTAGATAGTATATAGTGTATATATGTAGTATATGTAGATTGATGTAGCCCGTCTAGAGTATGTTTCTACCTCGTATTTCCTATCTCCTTCCAACTACATCTTACTTAGTTCCTTATTTACCTCCTACCTCCTACCTCCTATCTCCTATCTCCTATCTCCTGTCTCCTATCTCCTATCTCCTATCTCCTATCTCCTATCTCCTATCTCCTATCTCCTATCTCCTATCTCCTATCTCCTATCTCCTATCTCCTATCTCCTATCTCCTATCTCCTATCTCCTATCTCCTATCTCCTATCTCCTATCTCCTATCTCCTATCTCCTATCTCCTATCTCCTATCTCCTATCTCCTATCTCCTATCTCCTATCTCCTATCTCCTATCTCCTATCTCCTATCTCCTATCTCCTATCTCCTATCTCCTATCTCCTATCTCCTATCTCCTATCTCCTATCTCCTATCTCCTATCTCCTATCTCCTATCTCCTATCTCCTATCTCCTATCTCCTATCTCCTATCTCCTATCTCCTATCTCCTATCTCCTATCTCCTATCTCCTATCACCTATCACCTATCTCCTATCTCCTATCTCCTATCTCCTATCTCCTATCTCCTATCTCCTATCTCCTATCTCCTATCTCCTATCTCCTATCTCCTATCTCCTATCTCCTATCTCCTATCTCCTATCTCCTATCTCCTATCTCCTATCTCCTATCTCCTATCTCCTATCTCCTATCTCCTATCTCCTATCTCCTATCTCCTATCTCCTATCTCCTATCTCCTATCTCCTATCTCCTATCTCCTATCTCCTATCTCCTATCTCCTATCTCCTACCTCCTACCTCCTACCTCCTACCTCCCACGTCCTAGCTCCTATCTAATACATATTCCTCCTTTACTGCTTCCGTCTTCCTTTTTTCTTCACTCTTTTCTCTTCCACTTTCATTTTTCTTTCTTTATTCTTCTTCTTTTCGCCTCTCTTAGTCTTTCTTCCTTCTTCTACCATCATCCTTTCTTGTTCTTTCTTCCTTCTCGCACCTTCATCTTTCCTTCGTCCTTCTTCCACTTTCCTCCATTCTTATGCTTTCTTCTACCTTCATCGTTTCTTCTTCTTTCTTCCTTCTTACACCTTACACCTGTTTCCTTCTTTCTGTTCCTTTTTCCGTCTACTACCTTCACCTTTTCTTTGTTATTTCTTTCTTCTTCCTCTTTCCTCCTTCCTAACACATATACTTATGTATATATAAATTTTTCTAGCCAATATTCATATCAAAATTTATCCCACAGTAGCTACGCTTTGTCCCACTGTGCTGCGTGGCAGCAATTTATGACTGATGATGCGAATGTTTTCTATGCCTGCTGGCGCTTTTTGGCAGTTGTTGTTGCTGCTGCTGTTGTAGCTGCCACATAAATCAAAATGTGTCATAACTGGAAACAACAACAACAGCAGCAGCAACAGCAACAAGCAGAGCAACACCTTCAATTGCAGCGCCAGCCGGCGCTGCATATTGCGCATACGCAACGTACGCCAATTTGCAAATGGCAATTGCCGCTGTCGATTCTTGATTGCCATTTGGCATTTGCGCCTTCGACTGGCACGGCCCTTTGGTAGACGCACATTAATTCCAATTCCAATTCCAAAGTATCAGAATTGCCAATTGAAAACTCGTTAAAGTTCATTACATTACGAGCGGAGACAATGACGCTGAGCTCTTGCAGAGCTCGAAGTCAACTTCAGCTCCGTGGCCTGCTCCATTAAAGGAGTCTCGAGTGCTAACAAGTACGCATTGATTTGTTGCAATTGACATAATAATTGAAACGACTCGCCAGCCATTTAGCCTTGAAGCTTCGAGCTAATAGGGCAGACATTTGAAGCGACCATAGAGAGGAGCAAAACAGCCAACGACAGCGGCTCGCTGGGGCTGGGGCGTCTTGCGACATTGAAACATTTCACATTTAAATAATTTATGAGCATTCAGATAAGCTCGCAGTCCGGGCCGGGCCAGGCCGAGCAACAGCTGAAGCTAAAGGTAAAGGTGAAAATTTATCGCTCGCATAGCCTTGAATATTGGACTGGGCCGGTCCACGACTAAATGCAGTTGCATACGCCCAGCCGAAGAGCGGATGGGCACGACTGCAGGCATACCTTGTCAGTCGGTAGGCATGCCTCTACCTTGCAGTTTACTTAGTCATAAGCTTAGCATCAGCTCTGATCAGACTTAAGCCAGCAAGTAACTAGTATTATCTCCCACCATCACCTCCATCATGTTTTTATACAGGGTATTTCGCTTAACAAACAGCTAAGTCTTGCCCGCATACAGAGGGATCAGCAAAGGGCAATGGTAGGATTAATTACGAACTATTCTTGCTGCTTATCTTGTCATGACATAAACTATATTTACATGTGTATAAATATCTATATATACATATATACCCTTTCAATTTCAGTTTACAGGGTATGTTAGGGCCGCTCAACTTACCGCTCCATTTCCTTGGCGTCTGTGGGATAATTGCGACTGATTGTGTTCGTCTCGTAGGGCTCCTCGGTGTTGGGACTGCTAGTGGTGCTGCCGGTGGTGGTGCTGACGGTGGTGGTGCTGGGCGCCGTGGTTGTATAGCTGTAGCCACGCCTCGCCGGCACCAGCGGCGGCACCGTGCCCATGCTCAGGCCGGGCGTGACTGCGCGCCGGTTCAGATTCGGTGGCGGTGCAGCGGTCGTAATTGGCGGCACATACTCACTGCCACGCCCCCGTCCGGTGACACCAATGAACTCCACATCGCCCGTATTGTCCTCGCCCTTGCCCGCATACGGCGAGATGGGCACCGGCGGTGGCGGCGGCCCATAGGTGTTCGTATAGATGTTGTATGTGTTGTAGTCCCACTCGGTGGGTCGCTGATGAAGGCGACGCGTCAGCACCTTGTTGTATGGGTGGTGCGCGTGGTGCAGCCGCCGCAGACGCGTATTGTCTGCGCCGCGACCTATCGAGGGCATTGACATGCCCGGCAGCAGCTCCACCTCCGACTTGACCGCGTTGTGCAGATGACGCTGTCGATGCACTCGATGTCCGCTGTGGTGCGAGCGGGTGTGGTTGTGATGGCTATGGTTCTGGCTACCTGTTGCCACCGCCGTCGTCGTAGCCGTCGCCGCCGCTGCCATTGCGGCCAGCAGCAGAGCTGCGCTGCAGAGCAACATCACATTCGTCGTCATCGTGAGCCCAAGTGTAACTGCAAAGAGAGAGAGAGGGAGAGACAGCTTTATTAAGTGAGCAGCCATTCACTTTCGCTCCGTCAACTCATTCAAATTCCTAGCCACTCGCTTAATGTAAGCAGCAAGACGGATCACAAGCTGCTGTCCGTTTCGCTGCCGTCTCTATAACGAGTATCCTCGTTGCTCATTAACAATTCCTTTGTCTACCCAGCGCGCCGACCTGTCCATCAGCCCAGCCGTGTCGAGTCCAGTCGAGCCGCGTCGAGCTGTTCAAGTTTGTATAATTTAAAGGAATTCGAGTGGGCATAGCTTCAAAATCATAAGCCTGTTAAACTATGGCAAGTGTCTGGCTAAATTATGTCTGCTAACATAGAAGGCAATAACCTAACAGTGTTGCAAGTACTCGTGTTTGAGTCGTCAATTGTCAGACAGCGGTGGGAAGTGCCAACAATGTTGCTATGCAGCATACAGGTAGTAAGAGGTTATTAACATTCTGTTAAGTTCGTATGATGAGCACTGTTATGCTGCTGTGTTGCACATATAGCAAAATTATTTATGGCACAATAATATTCTGTTAAGTTAAATAGATAAAAAATTCCGAGAAAATTTTTGCATTATGTTAAATAACATTTTTTAAAATGTTAACACTATGTTAAATAACATTTGATCAAATTCAAAGAAAACTCAATATTCCTTTAAATCAAGCTTACACAAAACTGTTAGTATTCTGTTAAATAACATTGGTTTAAACACACAGTCAGGTAACATTCTGTTAACTAAAGTTCATATTGTAGAGCAATAAATACATTCAAAATGCAGATACATTCAACCAATGAAACTGTAAACTTGATTGTTAGTCAGTTCAGTTGTTCACCTAAACGGTATACTCTATAAGGCCCAAACAAAGGGCATTCAAAAGTTCAAAAGCTGTCAGCGAGTGAGTGTTTCATACATTTATAAATTTTTTGCTCTTTTCATGGTCGAGTGGAGACACTTGAGTAAAGCCCACAGAGAGCGGGAGACAAAGGCAATTTGTACAGCGTGACGTAGCCAGTGATTTCGATTATTATTATTATTATTATTATTAATATTATGTATGCTATTGTTGTTGTCGCTGCTTAGCTACAACAAAAGAACGCGTTAACAGTTAACTGAACCGGCAACTGACCTGAAATTAATTGAAGCGCAGCCGGAAGTGACTGATTTTTGTTTTTTTTTTTTTTTTGGCAACGCTTTGTTGTCGCCTGCCCGACACTTACATATATCGAAATATATTTCACGCCGTTGGCACATCATTTGTCAACACGACCCCGTCTACAGCCGCAGCCGCAGCCGCCCCCACCTCTGCTCCACTCTAATAAAAATTTTAATTTCAATTGCAAGTGCTCAGCGGAGCTTATTAATATTCATTGCTTCAGGCAGGCATCAAATTGAATTTACGACGCAGCTCATTAAACTTCAAGTTGGCCTAACATCTGTTACACTTGTGTCTCTCAAATGAAGTCGTTGTTGTTGCTGTTGCTCCAATTACATGGCAATTGGTAGTCAAACTGGGCTAGAAGAGTGAACTAATAGATACCCTATAGGCGTATGCTCTTTAGCAGTCAGCGTTTTATCATAGAGATACCATGACGATCGTGTATGAACTCACTACTGGGTATTTGCTTAAGTCTATCGACAATAAACATAGATATATTTTTTTTAGCACATCTGAAATATGATAAACCACTCAAACTGCTCTTTCGCATCAGACAAGCTGCTTATGTATTTTAATTAATATTTTATAAAATTATTTATATAAAATTTTTCCCATCTCCAGCACTCTGAGTCTAAGCTGTCTAACGATATTTATCGATAAACTTTATCAACTTCTGGCATCTTCTCCAATATACCCCATTTCCAGCCCCGCATATTAAAAAGCAATTTAAACAAAATTGAAAATGCTCAATGACAGCAGCCACAACACGATTACCAAGTGCTGCAGCTAATTAAAAATTCCAACAAAAAAAATAAGATGAAGTAAGAGAAGTCAAATTACAGAAAAGAGAGCGGCAAGCGAAGGAGTTCAGCTGCTCTGGCTGGGCTCATCAGGTGCGGCCCAAAGCCGCTTAGTAAGTGAAACCCAAACCCAAAGAGGCTCAGTCTGTCCGACTGTCAGTCAGGCTGGCCCAAAAAAAAAAAAAAAACAATCAAATAAAATAAAAGGAAGATCTTTTAGTCAGGTCAAGCCGCAGCAGTCTGCCAGCTGAGTTGTCATAACTTGGCCGAGGCTTCCGCGAAATGCAAAAAAGGTTTCGCTTAATCGAAACTGCAGACACAAAAAGGAGGAAAACATACAAAATAAATAAATATATATAGATATACATATATATATACATATATCTATATATCTCTATAAAACATTAGCAAATGTTTTTTTCCATTGAAATCTAAGTTCAAAGCTGCGTTGACAACTCGCCTTGACCTTGTCTTGCCTGCGGACCCACCGACGCGCCGGGGGCTTGCCAAAATCGTTCAAGGCAGAGATAAATCAATTCGGGCCCACCGTGCACAGTGGTGGGAACGAGCACGAACGGGGCTGCGGCTTAAAACAAAAGAGCCAGAACTCAAAAATATTTTGATATATTTCTAATTAATAGATGGATCCGAATGCTGGATAAATCAAGTTTACCTGCTTCGCTGGAATTTTGACCATAAATATCTTAAGCTCTCTCCGAGTGTGTGTGTGTGGGTTGGGGAAATTAGTGTGTGTATTAAATGTTATTGATCTGTTTTCCCAGCACATAAATCACATGGCTAAATGCTGCATGCCACTGCGTCGATAGAAGAGGAAGAGTCAGGAAAAAGAAACAGCGACATTCTCAGCATGAAAATGTCAACTTTATTTTTGTCAAACTGAAACACACACAGCAAGACACACACACCACAAAGCTGTGGGTGTTCATGTTCTCCATGTGTGTGCGTGTTGACTGACCCAGACATGAGCTATGGCCAATGAATCACAAGAGATGCGAGAAGCAGACGAGATACATATATAGACATATATATATAGCTATAGATGCTCAAGATATGAGCACATATGACCACATAGCGCAGACAGTAAACACCCCCTATAAATGTCACACGACAAAATGATATAATACTGTGCACATGATCACAATATTTTAAAGCCATAAATAAGTCTCATAAAATGTTTTGCGCTGCACTCGCTCTAAAAAACATCAATGTTAAGAAAATTTTGTACACCAAAATTTTTTAAAATTCTAAAAACTTTTTTGTTTATTTTTCGAAATTTATTTTTAAGTTTTTCAACATTTTTCCAATTTAAAACAAAAAAAAATTTAATAGTTCCAACTTTTTGGTACATAAAATAATTAAAATTATTAATATGAAAATTTCCAAAATTATTTTTATAATTTTTTAAAAATTTTTTAAAAGAATTTGAACCTTTTTTTTATTTTTAAAATTTTATTTTAAAGTGTTTTCCATTTATTTAGAAATAAATAATTTTATTATTTTTTCACATTCTGCTAATGTTTAAACAAATTTTTTTAAATATTTTAAATGAAAACAAAAAATCTAGTAAGTTTTATAAATTTATAAGATACCAAAATATATATTTAAAATTAATAAATAAATATATTTAAAAAAAATAAAAAACTTTTAGCAAATGAAATTACAAATAAATATTACGCATATTCGACTGCAGACTGTGGGCGTAGGCGCATGTTCGCCAATGCGTATGCGCACTGTACAAATATAGAAAATTATATATATATAATATATATATATATATATATATATATATATATGTATAATCTGTGTGTTTTTCTATGACGATCTGGCAAATGGTGTGGCTCGAGTCTTTGCTGTTTCGCTGCCTAAGAATTGTTCCGGGAACGTGGCCAGAGTCGTTTTATTAATAAAACTTTTGCATTTCTCCATTAATCATTTGGTGAACGGAACGGCCGCAGACTGGCAGTGGGGGAGGCGTGGCAGACTATGCTGCTGCTGCCGCTGCTGAGGCTAACTACAGCCTCTCTACATATTGCAATTGCTTAATTATCGTGGGCATTAATTTTGTCTCTCTACACAGATTTTTGTTTAACTCGAACCTGTTTACACACGCGCAGCTGTGTATGTGCGTGTTGCTGTTGGTGTTGCTGTTTAAGATACATTTTTTTTTTCATCTTTCGGCTGCCGTAATTTAAAGTAACAGCTCCTCAAGCACAGCCATTTAAATGTTAATTAAATGCTTGGCTGGCTTTTCCCTCCGCTGCAGTCTCAAGCTGCCAGGTCTCTCTCTCTCTCTCTATATATATATATGTATATACACACACATATATCTCTATCTCTTTTTCTCTTTTATTTTTGTGCAATTCAAACAGCTGCGTTTTTATTTATGTTTTGTGTAATCGCATTACAACAACAACAACAACAACAACAGCAACAACAACTCTGCAACATGTTACAAACACGGCACGCCTCGATGTTCTTATAAAGAGATAAACTAAGAGCTTAACGCCAGCATCAACACCAACAACAACAACAACTACAACATTTGTTTGGCAACATTTGTATTTATCGCCTTTGGCTATACAAATGTTTCGGACATAGATGAACTGTTAAATGTTTTAGATCTTCGGCCCAAGTTGGGCTATCATCAAATCTCTGAACGTTTCGTCTATCGAATGTTTCCAGCTGGCAGCTAGTTGAGTTTTAGCACCACCCAGCACCGCCCAGCACCACCCGGCACCACCTACATACATTAGCTAGCCACATTAGCTCTCATTTGTTTTCCATTTGTTTTGCTGAATTTCGTTGGGTTCAATAAACTTTGCAGCTCTGGCGGAATTCGCGATGGATTCCTGTCGCGCTATATCTTATCTGACAGATCATCAAATATGTGCCAACTGTCGTTACACATACTACGGACATTGTTATTGTTGTTCTTGGTGTCGTACTGTTGTTGTTCTTCTTCTCTTTTTGGTTCTCACGTCAGAAGGTCACAAATGTTAAGTAAGCGCATCGATGGGCTACAGTGAAAGCTCGAGGCAAGCAACCGCTGCTATTGATCGTGCATTTGTTTTGTAGACTCATATCTGTATATTCTCTATTATTGAGCATATTAGTACTTTAATACTCTACTACTCATATAGAGAGTATTTATAAATATTTAAGCAGCAACCCGAAAACAATTGTAGATCATTTAAATTAGCAAATATATTTTATATAGTATATAAAAGCTTTCTAATATTCAGTGCTGACAGCCTGTCAATTTTCATTAACGCAAGAAAGAGTGAATTTTTTAAAGAATTTTTAACATGTTGTAACATATTTTTAACATATTGGGATTTTTTTTGTATATTAAAAAATTTATATTATAATTTGTTTAGTATTATTATTTATTATTATATCAATATAAATTTATATAATATTTTATTTGTAAAATATTGTTTTATTATACATTTTTTATTTTATTATATTTTTTACAATTTTTTATATATATTTAATTACCAGAATTTAATTAACACATATACTAATATAAGTGTTAAATGGCATAGATTATATAAATTCATATTTCTATTATTTTCTATTTTATTTTCTACAAATTTGATATTATTCTAGTTTATATTTTCATTTAATTGAATGGCCACAGCCACGCTTCATTGGCAACTGCTCGCATTTTGTATTTCGTTAACTTTTTTGACATTTGCTTTTATTTTTATTGTATTTCACTTTTTATTTTATTTTATTTCATTGTCGTTTTTTTTTCCCAGCAAGATCAACAAACTGGCTGGCAGGAAGGGATGGGGGAGGGGGTGGAGGTGGAGCTCATACGTGCGATTGATCGCAGGCTTTTTGTTTACACTTTACACTCGGTCCAATTAATGGAATGTGTTTCAACTCTTGCGCCTTGTGTTTTCTCAAAGTCAAAAGAAAAGAAAACTATGCGCAGCATGTTCCACTGCGGACAGCTTGACATTTTGGCACCCAGCTACAACAACAACAACAACAACTACAACGAACAACAGCAGCAGCAACATTAACAACAACAAAAAACCTTTAACAAATAACAAACATAACATAACGACTCAGACTTCAACTCAACAAGTTCAAATGCAAAACTTCCATTCGAATAACAATTGCAAAAAGGTAAAAAAAATGTAAACAGGTAAGTGGACGCTGCTTACATGGCACCGACTAGCAAATGCCCTGTAAAAAAGAGTTTTGTAAGAGATGTAATATGTGAGCAGATATTTTATATATATATTTTTATCGCATATAACAACTATTCGTAATGGGGATACTCAGCAAATAGATGAACGACTAGCAAATACCCTGTAAGCATACTTATATACAAACATATTTGCCAATCTCGAAGGCTAGCTACCAAATGAGCATCATCTTCTTCTATTTTGAAAATATTTGTATAAAAACATGCATTTATCGATAATTATCGATAGGCATAACTTCAGGTTACCAACATTATGAGACAAAGACTCTATATACACGCCCTCTCAGTGCATATACCCTGTATTATCTATATAAAACTTACAAAAAAAACCCAAGTCACAACCGAACCAGTCTACCCGCTTTCAGTGATTTGCAATAGGGTATTTGGCATATAAAAAAAATCACCTCGAGTTTGTTACAAGTATTTTGTAGGCGCTGCTGTCTCCGCGTCTTTTGCTAATTGCTTGGCAGCTGTAAAAAGGGGCGTTGGTCACGCCCACGCACAAAATACGCCTTACACGCGGCGCGCAGTCGCACTCGCAGTCCTACCTACCACTCGATTCCAGTTCCCGCTGCCCAGCTTCCCCAGTCCGAGTCCGCGCATACACATATCTGTCTTTGTTGTCTGACCCAGAGAGTTTTGAGTCTGGTACCAGACAAAAGACATAAACCCCATTTACCGTTAGCTGCGTTATTCATGCAAATGACTTTCGGTTAATTAGAAAAGCAGAAACAAGAAATATTACAAAACTGAAAATTATGGCGAGTCGAGCCTAACAACATGCGCTTTAGCCAAATACCAAAGACCTAAGCACATTACTCAGACTAGACAGATCAAAGAACATGTATGCATGTAGAGTATAGAGTTGTATGTGTATTCTGACACAAATTGCGCAAATCATGAAATATATTGTATATATATATTTCTATTTTGTTTCCATATGCAGCACGATCGAAATTCAGCGATCGTGACAATGTCACAATTTAATTTTTGTTTTTGTTGTCACACGATTCTCAATGCGAACGGAAATTCTAGGATACCTATACGTATACATATTTGTACAATCGCAAAACAACAACAATTCTATTGTATGATTTCCTCGAGACGTCATAAATGAGCTGAACATCCAAATGGGCAATTAAGAGCCAATGCAATGCTCGAAAATTATGGGCATAGTAAAAATACTATAAAATGCGAATTGTGTACTCCATGTAATCAAGATAGAGATTGTAGCATAGATTGTAAAAGATAATGTACTATAGAATCAAAATGGAAATTAGATGTGTTAGAGACTTAAATATAGGTTATATAGTATGGAATTATAGAGACGGAGATAGGGGCAGAGATAGATTCATATATGTATATGTATATATTTTTAAGATTTAAATATTTTTTAAAAATTTATAAATTTTCAGAGAAGTTTACGAGATTTAAATCTTTAAACAAATATTTTTTAAATTATAACTAAAATTTTTAAAAATTTAAAAAAAATTGATGAAACGATTTTAATTTTTTTTAAATTTTAGGTATTAATTTAAATATATTTTTAAATTTATATATATATTTTTTATTATTTTCATAGTTTTGATAATAACGTTTCATCAATATTTTTTTTAATTTTTAAAAAATTTAGTTTTTAATTTAAAATATATTTTTTTTAAATTAAAATATTTTGTAAAAATTTAATAATAATTTCTGGGAAATTGTGAGATTAAAATATATGATTATATATATTTTTTATTATTTTTATATTTTTGATGAGATTATTTCATCAATTTTTATTTTAATTTTAATACATTTTTTTTTAATTTTAATATAATATTTTTAAAAAATTATTTATATGCTCAGAAAAATTCGCAGATTTAAATATAATTTTTTTTAATATTTCCCTACTTTTAGCATCGTTTCATTAATCTTTTCCTAATTAGTAACCGTAAAAATGGTATTTTGTTGTCAAAAATGTATTAATAATTCTGAAGGTTATCTAAGTTCTTTCAAAGGTCAGTCAATTTTATTAGAGTAGGCAAACAGGCCTTAATTGGCTTAGAGTCAGCGTCTCGTGTCCGATCTTTGAGCAAGATGAATGCACCTGGCATACCCAACTAGGAAATGTCGCATGTCAACTTTATAAATAATTGCAATTAATTGCGATTAACATGAATTTGCATTTAACTTACGTTCAAATCAGTTGGCCAAGTTCTGGAGGCTGCTATGGCAATATTTATATGTATATATTGATGTAAATCTGTATGCGGCGATAAGACGAATGTGTGCAGTTCGAGGAAGCGCCGAGGCGTTGTAAAATACACGAATTATGTCAAATTTGCAATCACAAACAATAAATTGAACTTTTTCGCACTGACATTAAGCAGATACGCGGCGTTTGCTTGTATAATAAATTATATATATAGATGCTTATAACGTATGCATATATGTGTATGTATATATGTATGTGTTTATTCGTAAAAAATTGTATAAACTTTTGCTGCTTCCGTATGCCAAATAAAAAGAGCCGTAAAGATCTCTTCAATTGATTTTGCCCGCTGATCACTGATCACGTTCACTGCGTGATACTTGATCGCCGGTCGCTTGAAACACTGGAGCTCTGCTTGCGGCGCAGCCAAAAGCACAACTGTTCGCTTAGAAGTCCCGAGACGAACTGTGCCCAGGCACGACGGAAACCGAAAGTCCAAGTCCAGTTAACAAGCGTTCGGCCGGTCAACTCGTGCCGCGCTGCATCGATCGTCGGCTGCGACCGAACGTCTCACAATACAAATTTGGGCAGCCGTAGAACAAGTTCGCTTTCTTTCTTCTTCGTTGTGAAGCTGACGGCAGCCGCAACTGCAACTGGGATGGCGACGTCGACCATGGCAGCGACTGCAACAGTGTTGTTGTTGCAACCGCTGTTCCACTCCAGTCGCTGTGTCTCTGCTGCAACGCTGCTGCTGTTACTCTGTTGAGACTCTGTTGAAGCTGCTCGGCTGCTGCTGGTACAGCTCTGCTACTATTCATATTTCTGCCGCTTCTCTGCTGCTGTTACTCTGTTGAGACTCTGTTGGTGCAGCTCTGCTGCTATTCATATTTTTGTCGTTGCTCTGCGGCTATTGCTCTTCTGCCGTGGCTTTGCTGCTGTTGGTGCTGCTCTGCTGCTGCTGCAACTCTACTGCTGCTGCTGCTCTGCTGCTATTCAAATTTTTGTCGTTGCTCTGTAGTTGATCTGCTGGTGCTGCTCCTCTGCTTCTGTTGCTCTTTCTACAGTTGCTCTCTGGCTATTGCTCTTCTGCCGTTGCTCTGCTACTGTTGGTCTGCTGAGACTCTGTTGGTGCTGCTCTGCTGCTGCTGCAGCTCTTCTCAGTTGCTCTGCTTTGTTCTGCCACTGCCGTTGTTCGCTACTCTTGCAGTCAAGCATTCACATTTTCTCATGGCTTGTGCTACGCCTGGCAGAAATAGTTCAAATTAATATTTATTTTTCATAAAATTAATCATATTGTCTTCTCTTTCCTTATCTCTCTTTGTCTCTCTACACTTAATCATATATGTATATAACATTGTAGAGTATTCAATATTCGCCCATCAAAGCACAAAATTTGACTCTTGTTGACTTTTGAACGTTGGGCCCCCGCAAGCTAGATGCAGTCGCATAGACGAGAGTCGTTGTTGTTGTTGTTGTTGCAGTTGCGGTTTATGCTTTTATGGCACTGTTGTTCTTCCTCTTCTGCTTCTTCTTCTTTGTGTTCTTCTTCAGTGGCGAGTTGTTAAGTTCAATATTTGCGCTTGGCCATGCCGAGCAGTCCATTTAGAGACGATCTTTAACACAGCTGCCAGAAGAACTTGTTTAGCTGCCCTTGCCCAAATGCAGCGACTTCTATGCAGCCCCCTCCACTGTGCATAGCTAACTGTGCCCACTGTGCACAGAAGGATTTGGTCAGGCATTCCGCTGCGCTTTTATAGCAGCTCACAAAAGGTCTTAAATGCTGGCTATTAGCTGCCGTTTATTGTGTGCGGGAACACCCACGCGCTCCAAATGATAAGACGAAGAGAGAGACAGAGAAAGAGAGAGAGAGAGGGGGGGAGAGACTTTAGCTGTTGACAATTAACTGATAACAACTCATTTGCATTTCGTGTGGGCGCCCCTCATCAAAGACATCTCCCATTCAGTTTCCATTATGTTTTTTTTCTTGGTTAATTTGACAGCCGAAAATTTGATGAGCCGAAAAAAGTCAAGTCAAGTTTTAAAGTGGCAATCGCATCGAAGCGTTTCAAACCGAATCAAATCGAATCGAAAACTGTGAACAGGTAAACACTCCACGGCTAACAATCTTCAAGATCTTTAGCTTATCTGGTGGGTTATACACGCTATAACAAGCTCTTCGTAACGCCACACAAATGTCCAGCTCTCCAACATTTGTTTAACTATTCCAAATTAACTTTTATGTTTCCAGCGAATAGCAATTTCAATTACTCTTTGAGAAATTACCGCTAGGAAAATTTTATTAAAATTTATGCAGGGCTCTACAGAAATTATCTGCCAATAGAAACAGATATAATTAAAATAAAAATGAATTAGCATATAAAAGTGCTTAAAAGAGGCTCTAGTTGAGGAAAGTAACGACTGTGAAATACCCTGTTTCGATTAAATATGACAAAATTGAACAGAAAAAGAAGATAAAGTTGGGGAGATGAGATCTGAAGTATTTTCAAACTAATGTAATATAATATATATATACTTTTTTAATTTTCAAAATATAAATTTTGAATTTTATCTAATTATAATACATATATAAATATATTTGTTGTATAATGTAGATAAAATTAATATATTATAATTTTATATACTTTTAAAAATATGTATTATATTTTTATTTTATATAGTATTTTTAATTTGATATAATTATAATATATAAAATATAAATATGTTTGTTATATAATTTTAGTAAAATTAATATATAATTTTATATACTTTTATAAATAAATATTTAATTTTTATTTATTATAGCATATACGTTATTATTATTATGTTATATATATTTTGTACATTTTTCAGAAGTCTCTAAAACTGTAGAGCCTTAATATCTTAAAGCAAGAGAACAAGAGATCGGATGTACCTAATATGCCCATGCAAAAGTGTATATCTAAGAGTATTTGCTTAAGGTTAGAACTTCGATTTGAAATGGAGTTGGAGCTGCGCCTGGGGCTGGGGCTGGGGCTGTGGAGTTGGGGGCAGCATGTGTCAGCAGAATCGAGAGTTAGGATCATTTTATTATGGAACTGACGCTGTCTGCATTGCAATTCGCTTGTTTCGTTTGGCCCGTCACGCAGTCGCAGTTTGTTATTATTATTTTTGTTGTTTTCTTTCCTATGGGCTGGGCCGACACAATTTGGAGCAATATGCAATGTCATACGGAGCACCCCTCATGCCTCTGTCTCTGTCTGTGGCTCTGTCTATGGCCCAAAGAGCTGGCCATAAATCGCGCTCATGTGTCCGAGCAAATTGTCAAATGTATGCGCTGAAAAGATCTTTTGACACCGTTCAGCTGCGCTGCCACAGAGCTCCATAGATAATTTATTTGATCACGCTTTCCCAGACGACGATGCGACGTTGACGGAAGCGCACGAATCGACAATTCGCCAATTCGAGATTTCTCAGCGACTAAGTGAATCTCGACTCGAATCAACTGATCAATTGATCAAACGATCGCGGCCTTGAGGCCTTATTAAGCATTTATAAACAACTTCCTCGTTGCTAAGGATAAGCTATAGATGACAAGCGACTAATTAATTCTAAACACTATTGGAGAATTCCGATTAGAGAAATAAGAAAATAATACGAAAATTCCATGCGATTTTATTTAACACATACCTTACCTTACCTTACCTTACCTTACCTTGCCTTACCTTACCTTACCTTACCTTACCTTGCCTTACCTCACCTTGCCTTGCCTTGCCTTGCCTTACCTTACCATACTTAGACCATTTTTCTCATTTTCCAGATCACTTTGAAGCTTTTGAACTACTAGTTCAATATGATATTACCTGAACGAATTCCAAAAAAATATTGTTAAAGTTTCTATGCAGCACATGAGTTTTTACATACAAAAATCTTAAGTTCAGCTTGACACTAGTTCTCTGAACATATTTTAAGCAACTAGTTCACCATTCCAGCTACAATATAGGTTATGTATGGAACCAGTTCCAAAGTATTTTGCCATAGTTCATAGAAGGAACCCATTAACGAGCTCAAAGCTCTATTTATAATTTCTGTTTCCTCCCACTTGGCTACATTGTTTGTTCATTTGAACTAGTTCCTTTCAACTAGTTCCTTTTTCCTTAACCACTTTACTGCAAAAATATCTAGTTTTATTTGGCATTACTTTTACTCTCCGTTCGACTAATCGCTCACAATTCAGAACCACTGGAACCAGTTCATTTGGAAACTATGCTTTATAGCTTGCTATAAGTTGGCTTTGCTTTCGTTTCATTCGCTTCGTTGTGCCTACGATTTCTATACAGTTCACGGACAACAAGTAAATACATCTTGGCAATAATCAAAAATTTCCTGACACACATTTGTTGTAGGCAAAAATTATTCCAAAAAAATACTAACCGTAGAAGGACCATGTTCTCGTTTGCCTTCTGGAGGACCGAGGCGAAGAGGAATCCGCGCGAGAATGTCTCACAAATCTGGAAGGATTTGAATGCAACATTTGTGACGTAAGCGTAGAGAGAGGAGAGGGAGAAAGAGAATGAGAATGAGAGATTGAGATTTCTAATGTGCGCCTGTTGCAGCTTCCTCGGCTGGAGCTGGCTGATCTACACCATTGCCGTCATTGTCATCTCTGCCTGCGGCTACTTCGCCTACTGCGAGAGCTGCCGGAGAACTGAGATAGTCCGACGCAGACGCGTCATTCAGCGCGCCCAGGAACGGTAAGCTCAAAAATTCCCCCTTCTAGAATAGAAGTAATCCTACCCTTCCGCTTCTCTTCCCCTTCTCTTGCCCATTCTCGTCCACCTTCTCTTGCCCCTTCTGTTTCCCTTCTCTTAACCCATCTCTTGCCCCATCTCTTCCCTTGTCTTTTCCATTTCTATTTCCTCTCCCATCGCCTCTTTCAGCATCTGTTCTACCACCCTATCCATTACCTCTTCTGCATTCTCTAGCTCTAGAAGAAGAACTTCATTTACCTACTCCTCAATCTGAGCCTATATTACCTCGGCTATTTCTACTCCTTCACCTGCTTAGCTATATCCTTCTCATCATCTTTCCTATTCTCGTTCTCCTCCTACTTGATTTCCACCTGCTTCTTTCTTCACGTTGTTCTCCTTGCCTACCTCTTGAACCCTCTTCACATTACACTCAACCTTCAGAGATATTCCTCCTCCATTTCTCCTTTCGCATCATTCTCATTCTTCTCCTACTCTCATTCTTTCTCTTCACCTTCTTTTTCTTCATTCTCCTCCAGCACCCGCCTATCCTTTTTTTAGCTATTTCTAATCACCTCTGCATCCTACCTTAATCCTTCATCAACCTTTTCTGTTTTTCATCACTCCTCCTCTTCCTCCTCTTTCCACATATCTAGAATTCCTAATCACAAATTCCAAATATTTCGTAAAACTTTCCTTTGGAAATTCTATCTAACCCCATTTCTCTCTGTTCCGACCCAATTATACATTCTGTTTACTTAGCTCTCAGTCCCCTCTCTCTCCCTCTCTCTCGCTTTGAGGCCATTAACTGCTCGTTTATCGTGTATTGCAGACCACCTCAGAAACGACGCCCGAATGCTGCGTATCGCGATCATCAGATCTATCGCCACATCATCCTCAGCGTGGCCAAGTACATGAAGAACCCAGAGGGAGTGCGGCCCTTCATCGACCACATGGACCATCTGTACCCGCTGCGGCACTCGCAGGCCGAAATGCAACTGAACATTGGTCACACTGGCATCGAGGCGAATGGCGTCGCTGTGGATTGAACGAGAGAGCTGTTGTCACCTGCTGCTATTTTGATTCCATTTTCATTCATTTTCGTTCAAATTATGAAACAGACCTGTAAATTTTGATAAACTCCAACCCAAACCCACTTCACGACCACCCACATCATCACAATGTGTAAGCGAATACCAAATTAACAACAGACGCTTCTGCAGTCTTCTTCCCGTTTTAGTACATGCGCACTCGCCGCGACTGCGGCCTAAAAATATGCAATGGCTATTTATAACAGCAGAGGAGTCGCCGTCGCCGTTGGCGTTGGCGTTGGCGTCGCAGTCGCCGCTTCCAGTCTGAGGCGAGTGGAAAGACCAACAAATATAAACAAATGCCATGTGCGTTAAAAAAGCTCAGCGCTGAAAGCGTCGCACATAAACTAGGCGAAAGCTCTCCCACACTCGCCCTCTCCCTCTCTCTCTCTCTCTCGCAGGCTGTCTCTTCCTGTTGCGTGTTGTTGCAGGCGTACGTTCCAGCACAGCCGCTCTCTTCGTGCGCTCGCGCTCTCGCTCTCTCGGGGCGTTAGTCCAATTGAAGTTCGATACGCTGGCCCAGTCGCCAGTCAGACATTCAGCGCGTCGCACGTACGCACGCATCGAGCAGCAGCAGCAGCAGCAGCAGCAGTAGCAGCAGCGCGGGCGCGTTCAGTGGTTGTTGGAAACAGTCAGACACAAACACACACATACACACACCTCCTACACACACACACACACACAGGCGTACAGCGGCGGGCAAACAAAATTTTCTGTTCTTTCTGTTCCGCTTTTGGCCAAAAAAAATATACAAAAAAAAAGAAAAAAGTTTTTTACTTGAAAAAATACTTTCCACCTATTTTGTGTGAAAATAAAAGTAAAAGCGGAAAATTGCTTAAATTTTACAATTTTCAGCAAGTCAAATTTATGCAAATTTATTTAATTAACTTGTGAATAATTGAAAAAAAAAAAAAATACAGATATAAGTCAAGGCGCACACCTGCGCACATGTTACACAGACACCCAACGAGTGTGCGTGTGTGTGTGCGCGCTGGCTTAGCTTGTGTGCGTGTTGAAGGCTAAGCGAGGCAGCAGCAGCAGCAGCCGAAGCACAAGAAAAGCCAACAAGTAAAACAAAAAAAAAACTGTGGCATGTGCCCCAAAAACATTGGGGCAACATCAATGCCAGGTAGCACGTGTGTGAAAATTTAATGAAAATTCTGAAAATTGTGAAAATTATAAAAGGAAATTTTAAAAGAAAAACAAATCATTTGCAAGACAAAACTAAGCAATAGAAAGTGTGAAAAAAGTGCTGAAAAAATGTTAAAAATTAATTAAAATATTTAAAAATATTTAAAATATTTGAAATATTTTTTTAAATTTATAAAATATTTTAAAATATTTAAAATATATATTTTTTTAAATTTATAAAACAAAAAAATATTTAAAATATTTTCTTTTTAATTTATAAAACATTTAAAACATATTTGAAATATTTTTTTTATGAAATATATTGAAAACAAATTTTTTTATATTCACAAATAAGTTTGCTATAAAACTTTAATTCCAATTTTGGCTCATCATTTTTAATTTAATAAATTAAAATAAGCGAAAAGAATGCAAAATTAATATTCAAATTTCAATTTTTATAAAAGAAAAAAACTTGAAAAAAATTTAAAATTTAAAGTAAAAGAATATACATTTTTATGCTTCTATTTTATTATTTTCTTTAATTTAAAAAAAAATATCGCATGCCTTTTCTTTAAATTAAATACTTTTGTATACTAGCAAAAAAGAGAAAACTATTTTTGAAAACTTTTCTAAAATTTTGCATATTTAAAATATAAAATATAAACCTCTAAAAAAATTACAAATATTTTAAAAAGTGAAAATTCAGTGCAAATTAAATCATAAAACACACCAATAAAATTAAAGTATAGAAAAACTTTTTCATAATAAAATATAACAAAAACAAGTTTTTATATAATTATTTATATATTCTGTTCAACTATTTCCTCACTTCTCTTATCTTATTACAATTCTCTGATTAAGTAAACTTCGACTTTTCCTATCAACAAACAACAAAGGTCAGCTGTGCGCCATACCCAGTGCACACTGTACTCCCACAAAAGCCCCTCTAATGCCCCACATTTACATTTATCTAAATGTTGTTTTAAGCCCAAATCTAAACAGTTTAAATAGCACTTTACTTTTTGGTATCTATAATTTACTTAAATGCCTGCATTAAAATATTATTTGATTGATTTATGGGTGTAGCGTGTATTAAGACCCGCCCACGCCCACGCTTACGCCCACGCACCTAGACATTTGATAGTTTTCTCTGTTGCCGTTGCAGCCAAACAAAGTGATAAAGACAAAGTGTTCAAGACAAAATGTAATAAATATAACTAAATATACAATAATAATAAATAATAACAACAAAACCAAAACAAATCAGTAACAAAAAAAATATAATAAATTTAATTAATGTTGAACAGCACTCGAACGATGTCAAGTCAAAGGTGAGTATACAACACTGGCTGCAGCCATAGACACACCTAGAAACATGTACTACATATATACACACACCCACACACACGCATACACACACACATCCTACCTCAACAGCAGCAAAGCAAAACATAAACAACCCCAAAATGCCCACAAGAGCCAAAGCCAAAGCCAAAGCCAAAGCCAAAGCCAAAGCCAAAGCGAAGCCAAAGCGAATGCGAAAGCCTAACGGTTCTAGCTGCGCAGCAGCTGCGCCGACGTCTCCGCAGCTCCTGTGCAGCAGTGCCTCAAATAGGCAGCGCAAACAAGCAAATTTACTTGAAAAGCTCAATGCAAAAAATGTTTGGCTAGCGAGCAGAGCAGCTGAAGCAACGGACAGAGGCAGAAGCAAAGGCAGAGGCAGCAGGCATAGGCAGCAGGCAGCGGACAGAGGCAGCAGGCAGAGCCATAGGCAGAGGCAGAAGTGAAAGCAGAGGCAACGAGAACAGTCGCAGAGGCCGTGGCAGCGCAGTCAGCAGCTAGTTGAGATTAGCAGCAGCCAAAGCCAAGTCGCTGCGTAAATATTGAAAAGCTCATTTGAGCAGCGCTGCCTGCGTCGCTACAGCTTAAGTGTTACAGTTGCTCACACACACACACGCATGCAACTTTGACAGTCATTGGCTTATCAATTGAAACTGGTTTAACAGTGCCTGCAAAAATATGATTAAATGAGGTTTAAAATCTATAAAAAGCTTTTGAACTTTAATAAATAGCTAAACTTTTCTCACATTTCGATAATTTCCTCTGCTTTGGGAATGTTGCATGCGTATCCTTTTCTTTCGCTTCGCTACATTTTATGAACAACTTTTGTTTTATAGGCAATTTGTCTCTTGTGTGGGAGTGTGGGCGGTGGGTGGTCGGTCTGTCATAAAATTGAGCCGAGCCCAGCTGAGCTCTGCTGCCGCTGCTGGTGCTGCTTCTGCTTCTGGCGTGTCCTTGCGTCCTTATCTATAGCCGCTTTCTTCGGCTTTCTTTGCCTGGCCGTCAAGTTGTTTATTTTGTCGTAAATTTTTTGCTCAAGGACGAGCGAGCAACCGCCCGGCCGTATCATAATCATGCCACAGACATGGGCCACTTTATCGATCACACAATGGGAAATTTCACACCTTGCCACCGGTCGTGGCGCCACCAGCTTTGCGCTGCGCTGCCCCACTTCAAGGTCGTCTTTGCTTGCCTTTTGCATAATTCAAGGGTCTTCAGATCGAAGCGAACTCTCGCTCCCCCTCTCTCTCTCTCTCGCTCTCTCTGGCACAGTTGCAAGTTCTCACACATGGCTGGGCTGCATGCAACATTTTGCGCTCTGCGTCCAGCGCACAAATTGCATTGCATACTTCAAGGCTGGCCTCTAATTTACATGCCAAATGGCGCATGCCGCACACAGTTTTCCTCGCCTTTCCTCCTCGCTTTCCCACACGCTTTTCAATTGCACCGCCGCTTTTCTTGTTAAGCCACCCTTTTGTTCTTATTGCCACATTTATGAGCTGCGACGTAATTGTTTTTCTTTCCACCCACGCTTTCAATTAGCCCAGCTGCACCACGTATTCCATACGTGATGAATGCATGTGAATATATATATATGTATATATGTATATATCTATCTATATACATACATATATGCATATTCATATGCATGGGTTTTTTTCAAGGGCACACTTACCACTGCTCAGCGCCATTAAAGCATATGGAGCGCCAGCTTAACTAATTAAATCCAAACTGGAAATAAAGGTTCATTTATTTTAAACTTCAGAACAGTAAACTGATTTTTAAATAAATGAATTTTTAAGAATTTATATATAGTAATACTTTTTATTTGAAAAAAAAATCAAATTTTTTAAAACAAATTTTTTGAACAATATTATTTTTTTAAGAAAGTTAAAAAATATTTTTCATTTTTAATTTTTAATGATCAATGTTTTTCTTTACAATTTTATTTAATTTTATTGTTTTTTAATTTTTAACAAATAATATTAGTGTGAAGCCAAAAATTATTCTTTCAAATATTATTTATAAGAAAAAATTTACCGAAGCGAAAGTCAATAAATCTTAAACTTAATTCTTGTGCTTTTTATAATTATAATAAGCAATGTACAACACTTTTAGCATATTATGTATACATTTTCGCATATAGTGCACACTTTCCTAATTTCATTAGATCTAAGCGCCCTTTGGTCATTTATCATATTTAATACCTAGAAATTTCCGCTTAATTTGTTATTAAGCACAAGTGCTTTCTGGATAGACCGCAGCATAATATGCCCACACTTAGCTGATCGAATCGTGGCATATGTTTCTCTATATATACACACATATAGATATATATATATATACATATAGCCCATTTATTATATATATATATATATATATATATATATATGTATATTCATGTGTCTGTCACATATATTCTGCGAGTTGAACGCGCCTACGCCAAGATTTACGACCGCAACGTGTGTTTGGGCCACGTCGCGTGTTCTGTTCCCTTCCATTCCGTTCCGTTCCCTCTCCTGGTGCGCCCAGACATCTGTTATCACTGAGCCGCAAGCCAAAATGGGAATTAGAAAGTGAGAGTAAATGGTAAATACATAAAAACAAACCAAACACACATATATAATATATATAGTAAATATATATATACATATATAGTATATATATACACACATGCCAAACAACCCAGTGCTAAATATAAAAACATGTGGGAAAAAAAGCCAAATACAATTCGACTAAGTAGAAATTGTGGCAAGATATTAGGCAATAACGTAACGACTATGGAATGCTCTATATATAATCTGTATATATGTAGTCTATGTGTTCTTTGAATACTCTTAAGAGTTGAGTAGCTCAAATGTAGCGCAGATGGTCTATAGATGTCTAGGTGAATCCTGTGAAGAGACTCGGAAAACTTCTACTTACTGGAGTCAAATATGAGCGGAGATAGCTGGGCGTCTAATTTGAGCTTTTTATTTACTATATATCAATATACACAGATCAGTTAAGGTCTAGAGATACAGAGTTTAAGACAAAAAGCTGAATAAAATATAAAACTGAATAAAATATAAAAAATAAAAAAAAATAAAAAAATATATATAATATATGTAAGACATATGTTTAGTACGAATTAGCTGAGACTTATATATAAATAAGAGCTCAGAGTTAATTTTCCCCAAATGCTTGATTGATTGACTGATTGAAGCGCTAGGCACAGAGCATACTAAAGCAGCTAGCGAGGTCAAATTAAGAGATTTATATGAAGCCTAGCTTATATACATATCAATATTAGTAAGATTTGCTTGATTGATTGACTGAATGATTGATTGAGGAGCGTGTTCATTAGAGCTAGCAAGCATGGCTAGATTTTTTGTACTAGTAGCCTGTTTTAACTTGAATACAATTTATTTGATATACAACTTAGTTAGACGTTAATTTAGAATGAATGATTGATTGATTGATTGACTGATGACCTATGCAATATGCAAACTATAGACACTAAGAGACTTAAATGTTCCTGCTTCCTTTACAGAGTGCAGAGTGAATGAATGACTGCTTGATTGATTACCCAACTGATTGATTGACTATCTGCTTGCAGCTCAACTCCCAGCAAAAACCACACCAGCTGGCATAGACAATAGTTGACTTCCCTTGACGTAATGGAACCTATTGCTAAGCTATTCTGACAGTTCGCTAAACGTTAGTTAAACGATCAACGGCATTTGACTGTCTTGAGTTGACAGCTGGGGATTTCTTTTTGGGTATATTTGCTCTTGACTGATTCACAATACAATGGAATCGAGTAAAGCTAAGATAATGCCAGCAACTATGTATTTATGATCGTAGTCTAGCAGCTGACGTAGCTGTGACTTATCTTGCCCGGCTGTCAGCGCCACTGGCATATCGCATAAATAGAAACATTTTCGGAATAGGCGTTCGAGCGTTGCCCAAACACGCATCAAAACAGACAAACGACGACGTCAGCTGTCAAGAGGCGCTGTCTGTCACAGGCATCGACTCGAATGGGGGAACTATTTGACCAAGCCCTGGCCACGCCCGCAACTAAATTGCCGGCGATAAGACGAGGGCTGGCCACACTGATTTATATAATAGATATATAGGCTATATCATGGGAAAGTTAGTCGAATGCAGCAGCAAATTGGCCCAATGTCAAGCTGTGCCACAGGCCCCACAGGCGCATGCAGCGGGAGACGCAGGAGCGCCATGAAAATGGCATAGAGCAATAAATTGCAAATGAAATAGAAGTAAAGCAACACAGCAGTAGCAGCTCTCCACCTCTCTCTCTCTCTCTCTCTCTCTCTCTCAATCTCTCACACACTCTATATGTATCTTTCTCTCTTTTTTTCTCTGTCAAACACTCCCACTTACCTCATTCTCACACTCTGTCTCGCTCGCTCGCTCTCTTTGTTATACAATTGGCAATTGCAGCGCACAGCTGATACGAAAACCTCAGTGCTGCACAGTGGGATAAACTGAATAATATGTAGGATAAAATATGATAGCTAATTTTTGTTAGGATATTATCATATGGAAACATCTTAAGTATCTTTAAAAGTATCGCTCAAGCTCCATTTCCAATTCTCTTAAATTCCATTTCTCTCTTACGTGATCCCGCTTGCCTCTCCGCCTGTCGTCATCTCCTTGTCTTGCATACCTTTTGTATTCTGTCTTCTTCTGACTATATACTTATATATTCCTCTTACTCTCACTCTTTCTCTCTCTGTGATACCTATGCTGACAAAACATATCTAGTTGTCTCTCTCTATATCGCCATCTCTCTAGCTGCATATATGACTCTCTGTATCTCTCTCTCTCTCTCTCTTTCCCTTCTTCTCCCCCTCTCTTACTCCCTCTCTCTCAATCGCTCTCTCTCCCCCACTCTCTCTCCCTCTCTCTCTCACTCTCTTTCACTCCCTCTCTCTCTCTCTCTCTCTCATTTTCTATCTCATTTTCTATCTCATTTTCTATCTCATTTTCTCAATCTCTCTCACACTCTCTCTCTCTCCATCTCTCTGTATGCCCATATTGCTTAACCCCTCTCTACTGACCTTTCGGTCTCTTTCTCTCTCTCTCCCTCTCTCTCTCTCTCTCTCTCTCTCTCTCTCACTCTCCCTCTATTTTCATTTATCTTTTTCTATATTCAGCTCTTCATCTATCTCTTCCTCTCTCTTAGCCACTATCCTCATTTCTCTCTGTCTCTCTATTTCTAAATCTCTCTCTCTGTGTTTCTTTATCAATTTATCTCTTTCTTTCTCTGCCTGTCTTTCTCTCCCTTTGCCTCTCTCTCTCTCCCGTCTTTCCTCTTCCTCTATCTACTTTGACTTCTCTCCCCCATCTCTATTTCTTTCCTTCCCTCCTATCATATTATTTTAAATTTATTTCCCCTCACTCGCTTGTCCCACTGTGCAGCTCGTGCAACTCCTGCCAATTGGCAGCGTGGCGCGCTTTTGCCTGGGGCTTATCAATCAAACGGCAAATAATAGCAACAAATAAACAGGCTACAACTATTGCCAGCAACAACAACGACAACAATTGACAAATTGATGCATTGGCATATTGATTGCAACTTGCGCTCGCTTTCGCTTTGGCTTTGACTCTGGCTTTGGACGCCTTCGCTGAATGTCAAGTTGCAGTCAGATTGTTGTTGTTGTTCTCGTTGTTGTTTAGGAACTGCTTTTTTATTGATTGACTGTATATATAGCATATATATGCATTAATGTGTGTGTGTGTGTGTGTTTGTGTAGTTTTTATAGCCGGCATCAGGACACAATTGTCCTTAGCCTTAGCGCAAGTTTTATTTATTACGCATACGCCGCATTGGCCCGAGCCCAGGTCACGACAGCTGCATGGAAAGACAGCTTGTCGCTACTAATTTACAGAAACTTGCAGCAAAAGCGTTTCCAGGGAAATCAAAACCAGAAAAAAAGATAACAAAGCAGCAAAAATTATAATAATAATAATAATAAAGAAAAAAACTGCAAATGGGAATAGAAACAATAAGGGCGGCTAAAGACGGGTGCGTCGCCAAGGCGCTGCGTGTCCTTGGCCAACAGCAACAACAGCAACAGCAATAAAAATGAAACAACTCAGCGAACAATTGGGGCAAGCGAACGTATTGCGTATACGGCGCGTTGTACGCTTAAATACATGCATGCACATATATATCCCTATATATATATGTATATGTTATGCGATGGCAGCGCGAACAAAAAGCAGCTATTATATGCCTTTGACACGCCCACGCTCCAAAAACAACAACAAGAAACCATAGCAAACACGTGAGCCGGATGGGCGAAGGGACTTGAAATGGGTTTCAAATGGAATTGGAAAAACTCAATTTTGTTAATTGCAGCATGATAATTACATAATTATTATTTAAATAGCAAGCAAGTTGAAGTGATGAGCACTGGAAACTATGCTAAGGCTAATGCATTACTAGGAAAGCAAATAAGACTTTATTAAGGAAGGCTGCAGCAGTAGGGAGTGCCTGACTAGAAGATAAACTGAAGGCTCATAATAGTTTAAATAATAGTTAAAATAATATTTATAATAGTTTAAAACTTAATTTTCGATCATTTTATAATCGATAACATTAAAACTATTGCAGTTATCGATTCTGCCCAAAATAAGTTCAAGTAAATTAAGTGATAAACGCGCTGTAGAGCCTCTGACAACAAAGCAGCAAATAAATTGAATAAAAAAAAAAGTTATCGATTATTTGAAACAAACTCGATCGTTTCATGCTATACACGAACCTCCAAGCTCTAGCTCTGAGATCGACACTTCAAACATACAGACAGACAGACGGACATGGCTATATCAGCTCGTCTTGTCTTCCTGATCAAGAATATGTATGCTTTATGGGGTCTGCCACGCCTCCTTCTGCCTGTTACATTTTCACAAAAGCATTATACCCAGATTTCCCATTTTCAGGGTATATTAAATTTATTAAAAATCTAACTAAAGAAATCAAAATAAATCATGCAGAAAATGCAGAGTTATATGAAAATTGTAAGAGATTTAATGAGACTATATAAATACTTGGAGTAAGTTGAGAAGGCATTTGTGAGTTTTTTTTTTCATAAGCCAGAAATGTTTATAATTTGTTATAAAACCTCTCTAGAGCTCTAAGATTTTAGAGTATCTTCAAGTCAGGTAGACCCGTTATTACTTTCTTAATTTCCAATCTGCACTTTTGCTTAACATTTTGATCCCTTGATGCAGACAAAGTTTTGCAGGCAAGTTTTATTTTGGCTGCGCGCAGGCTCCAGGGCACATGCAACAGGCAACAGGCAACGGACAACGGGTAGCGGGTAGCGGGTAGCGGGTAGCGGGTAGCGGGTAACGGGTAACTGTCGCCCTGCGGCATTTGCAGCTGGCGAAAGTTCTTAAGCCACGCCGTGACGCGCAGCTCCCCAGTTGGCAGGGCTTTGTCCGCCGAGACAATTCAATTCGAGGCAGCCCTAGCGAGCAGAGCTTGCAGCACGCTTTGTGCCTAAAAATAAACAGCATTAAAAATAGATGCGGCAACAACAGAGTTGGGTTGGGCTGCAATGGGGAGTGACTGACCGCCAGTTGCGCTGTGAGCAGAGTGAAAGTGAGTGAATGTGAATTGATTTGCTTTGAAAGGTTTCTCATTTAAGAAGTTGATTTGAATATTGTTTTAAAATCGATATTTATCGATAAATTGTCTTTAAACTGACTTATTGCCCAATGTGACTCAATACATAGTTATAAAATCTAGCCAAACTAGCTCTAATGCTTTGTGTGTATAAAGACATCTCAAATAACCTGAGCTTACAATCGATAATTATCGATGTTTTGAAGATGTACAAATTTTTGTTATAGAGTTGAAATAATGTGTAGATTTTCAGAGAAGGCGAGTGGAAAGTTTACAAATCCAACTTCATAGTCTAGAGATATATTAAGAATGCTTTCAGAATGACTTAACAATCGATATATATCGATATTTTCAAAGGCAGTAAGTTGTAGCTGATTTCAAGCTGAAACTATGTCTTGCGAAGAGAGTTTACTAAGCAAACTAAATATCTATTGTATACATAATCCTATAATCGAATCAAAATGTATCAATAATCGATATTTATCGCTATTAAATATTATATTATTAGTGCAACTCTATTATGCTAGGCTCGAAAATGTTTATGCATCTTTAACTCTCATCTGTTACTGCTTTCATTTTGATGCTCAAAACTAATATGCCCCTTTGCCTAGTGGGCACAGTGCATTACGTATTGCTTGCTGGCAAGGTAAGCGCCGCGGGTTGCTGTGCCTGCGCCACTGGCACTTGCTGAGGTCATGCTTATATAAGCCTGACTGCCAGCCAGCCTGATGACGTGGCTCTGCCACTGCCACTGCGACTGCAGCTGCAGCAGCCGTGGCAGCCTTGCTTCCTGCTGCTGCTGCTGTCAACGTCATCAAAAGTCTTTTTGCTCTGGCTTCGCACAAAGACAAATATATATATATATAGTATATATTTAGATATATACATTTTATATACATATATTTAAGCATGCATTCGCCTTGGCCTTCGCTCGCTGTGCTCGCAATTTGCTTCTATTATTATTATTCTTTTTTTATACTTCGCCATTTGCCTTTGCCCAACCACCTGCCCATGGCATTTAAATATAATTTTATGGCGTCGTCGTTCCAGCTCGTGGCTTTCTAAATCACTTGACTGTGGCGTCATGTGCTCTCTCTGTATCTCTCTGTATATCCTTGCTGTACTTTTGTATCTGTATCTTTTGCTTGGTATCTCGGCGAGTTTGTTGCGCCATAAACACGCATGCGATACATATTTTATGGCTGCAAATGAAATCTACAAGCGACAGTCACACACACACACACACACACACACACACACACACACACACACACACACACGCACACACTTTTAACTCTTTTGTATGCGCTGCATTACACTCGCACGCATTTGTTTAGAAACTGCAAAGTTTTCTTTATTTATGCTTTGTCCAGGGCATATCATAAATCTGTAAAAACTTTTTCCATTTTATGTAGCCTACTTTTTGGCGTTATATAAAAGCGCTTGAATAGCCGGCTCGTATATGCTAACGTAGAGTATATAAGACTTAGCAAGAGCTATGTAACAGTTCTTAAAGCCATTATGCTTAGCTCAAGATTAGTATAAATGGGATTTTGGCAGCATTGTAGAGGTGTTCCACAGCAAGTCAGGTGCCTTAAGCGGAATGTGCCAGAAACTAACTTCAGCTGTATATATACATATGAGTTAAGGTTAGGGAGGCTCAATGCTGATTTCACTCTAATCTCAGTTTGATTGCTGCTCACCCAACTCCTGTTGGCCTGTTGGGTAATCATAATTTGCAGCACTTCCTCAGCTCAGCTCATATACCCAGACTGAGGCCTCCATCATCTATCAACAGCGCCTTGACAACCTTTGACCTAACAAAATCCAATCAAATTGTCGTCAGCCTAGGCAGGTCTCTCTCCCTGTCTCTCTCTCTCTCCCCTCTCTCTCTCTCTCTCTCTCTCGCTCTCTCTGGCTTTTCTAAGATTTCACTTAATTAATCATTAATATGCACGTGGCCATCGATTTCTTTGTGCTCTTTGCAAAAAATTGAGTTCACTGAACCCCATAGCTTAATGTGCCACGCCCACTGCCCCGCAGCTCATTATGCAACGGTTTAGTTGGCAACGTTATTGCCATTTGTAATTGGCAGCAGCTGCTGCCGTCGCTCCTTGGGCGACTCGCTGTCGGCGCCCATGAAATCGTTTTGCGCCAATGACAACCCCCAACCCCTAACCCCTCAACCCTTACCTTAGCCTCAACCCCGACTGCAGCTTACGCAATGATTGACGTGCGCCGTCTGTGCCTTTCGCAGCTTAGCCAAATGCAATTGTTATTTATCACCTGTCGAGCTGCCGAACCATTGCGCCGTTAGCATTAATTAAATTACCCAGCTGAGCGACGGCCAGCGCAGCCCCTGCCTAGCCTAGACCTCCCTCTCTCTCTCCCTCTCTCTCTCTCTCTCCCTCTCTCTCTCACTCTCTTCTCCATCATTTACCTTTCAACTGTGGCGCCCGGTCTGCTGCTGTCTTTTAATGGCATTTGATAATGGGCTACGGTGTTTGTGTTTGTATTTGTGTTTTACTATCTCTCTCTCTGTGTGTGTGGAAAATGGCGCAATGACGTCGTCCAATGATGCTGATGAGCCAACGAGCTGGGGTCTCCGGGTGGTGCGGGTGGCACGGAAATGAGTTCAGTGAGCAAATGAAGATGTTGCGAGTGGCTAAATGAGTATTTGTTACGCTGCGTGATCGATGGCGGAAAGCACTAAAGCGGCGCAAAAAAGTGACAAATACTAAATAGAATGGAGTGGCCGTACAGTTTGAAAGTGATTGCTCATAAGATAATATGAGAGGTAGAATAACGAAAGTATAGAGACCAAAACTAAGCTAGCAAAAGTGACTAAATATATTAATTTTAACTTCTGCAGTTTGACAGTGACTTTACAGTTTGAAATTTATATGGCGCTAAGAGCATACAAGTCTGCAGCTAACTCAGTGTTGCAATAGCGCACACAACTCTAAAGATTACAACTGATTTCTACAGTTTTACATGCACGGCCAAGTACTCACAGTTTGAGAGCAACATAAAGTTATTCATGTGAAGAATTAAGTCTTAATAAATTTAACGCACTATGGAAGGTGCTTCAAAAACAAGAGCTATTCTAGGTAAATCACAGTTTGATAATCCCTAAACAGTTTGAGAGCAAGCGCATAAGAGCCTAAACGACGCATTACATAGTTTGACGGCTACAGCTGTAGGCTTACCGTTTGGCAGTCACAACTAAACGACTACAGTTTGAGAGGTTTATTAAGCCGAACAGTGAGTAAGAGCGAGACAACTAGAGATTGCATAGACTGCATAGACTAGCATTAAGTTCAGGCCTATACAGTTTTACAGTCGCCCAACAACTGTTTTAAGGTCACTGGTAATGCAGCTCAAACCCATTTACTTCAAATGAAGTAAAACTCGAATGTTCATCAAGTTTGAGAGTCACAGTTGAAATAGCACTTTAAATTACTGCTACAAACTCTAACACAGGACATCCTTTAGCTTTTGTTAATTTGAAGACTCTTCAGCTATGATCCACTCCACATGGCTGTCAAACGGCGCCAACGGTTTGAGCAGCCCTGGGCTGAGCATTGTGATTCTGCAGTCGAAATGTGTGTTCGAGTGGCCGCTTTGACAGCGATGGCTCTCAAACTGTGTCAAGTGCACAATGCTAAGTGGGTCACTGCAAAAAGCAGCAGCCCCAGCTGGGCGTGGCACTCGAAAGGAGGCGAACGGCCAGGTCAGGGCAGCAGCAGAGGCTGAGGCAGAGGCAGAGGCAGAGGCGGAGGCAGAGCAGTCAAAATGCTTAAAGTGGCGGCCAGGATAAGGACGCTTATGTAAAGCATTTTATTTTATGCAGGACTTGACTCGAACGCTTTGTTAAGCGAAATTAGGCAAATTTAAAGAGAATTTTAATTATGAATAAATATTTAAATAATAACAAAAATATATATAAAATTATAAAAAATTCTAATATTAATTACTATATTTATTTAATATTATTATTAATAAAGTGTAAATATTAAATAATCAAATTGCATTTTTTATAAAAATAAAAAATAATTTAATTTTAATATTCAAAGTAAAAAATACACATATTTATAAATAGAAAAAAAAATAAATAATAAATAATAAAAATATATAAATAATAATAATAATATTAATAATAATAATAACGACAATACTATAAAACAAAACTGTTCAGTCATTTGACTGGGCATAATGGAGTTTAGGCTGTAAGGTGCATGAAATTAATTAGGGCACTGTAAAGAGCAGCACGAGAGCGACGAGAGCGGGATGGAGTGCTCTCGCTAGATGTTCGGGTCTCGGTGCTAGCTCTCTGCCCACTAGGTTAAGTTTGAAGTGAAATTAAAGCAGTATCAAAAAGACTTCGTTGTCGGCAAGCTGGGTGTTGAAGATCCACGACTTGTTGTTGTTTCATGTGTTATATACACCAAGCCCTTTTGTCAGGACATTTTTGGCGCCCCCGGGTGGACTCTTCAGCAGGTGACATCGGTGGATTACATACAGGAGGATTAAATGGATTGCGCTAATAATCAGGGAAGTACATAGAGTGATACGTACATAGACCGAGTATTTAAATTCAATAAAGTGCACTCGAGACATGCAGATTTTAACTGCAGGTAAACCTATGTACATGTGTATATGGCTTTCATTAATTGCTTAATTGGTTATTTGTACATACATATACATATATTGTCAAAATAATTAGACATTGACCTCTGTCTGCCCTCGAATTTGACGAACATAGAGTCAAAACGGAGCCAGAGAGTTCAGCCTCTGTGTAAAGTAAGAAACTAAAAAACCGTTTCACACAGCTTTGCCGCTCAAATCGATCTCTTAAACTCTTCGCTAGTTGCCTATTATTGGTCGCACAATCGTTGTTGTGTGCGCTCTCGCTTGCGAAGATAGAGCGCTGATACATTGTTGTTGCTATCCGCTCTTCGTCGTCGTTGCACTCCCCGTTGCGCTCTCGTTGTGCGCTTCAAACTTGTATGAGTGCATGCTCAGCACTCACCAGCTCTTGTTGTCCGCTGTTGTGAAGTTCGGCTGTGCATTTGCGCTCCCCGTTGCGCTCTCGTTGTGCGCTTCAAACTTGTATGAGTGCATGCTCAGCACTCACCAGCTCTTGTTGTCCGCTGTTGTGAAGTTCGGCTGTGCATTTGCGCTCCCCGTTGCGCTCTCGTTGTGCGCATCAAACTTGTATGAGTGCATGCTCGGCACTCATCAGCCTTTGTTGTCCGCTGTTGTGAAGTTCGGCTGTGCATTTGCGCTCCCCGTTGCGCTGATCGTTGTGCGCATCAAACGTGTATGAGTGCATGCTCGGCACTCACCAGCTCTTGTTGTCCGCTGTTGTGAAGTTCGGCTGTGCATTTGCGCTCCCCGTTGCGCTGATCGTTGTGCGCATCAAACGTGTATGAGTGCATGCTCGGCACTCACCAGCTCTTGTTGTCCGCTGTTGTGAAGTTCGGCTGTGCATTTGCGCTCCCCGTTGCGCTCTCGTTGTGCGCATCAAACTTGTATGAGTGCATGCTCGGCACTCATCAGCTCTTGTTGTCCGCTGTTGTGAAGTTCGGCCTTGCATCTGTGCCCCAACTTGCGTGATTCGTTGTGCGCATCGAACGTGTATGAGTGCAGGTTCGACACTCACGATCAAACCGTGGGGGTTGTATTAGCTGAATAACTTACAGGCATATGTTACAATCGTTAGTAGCAGCCCATATACAACTAGCTAACGTATAACACATAAAGCATCGACCGAACGCAGTGGATATTATTCTGCAATCCCTTAGCTTGCATTATAATTCGGGTTTACTTGAAATCGGTTTCAATTGAATAACTTTTTGAGAATCATGACTGGCAAGCGAGGAAAGAATCGGTCTATGGACGAGTCATCATCAGCGCGGATTGAAAGCCTGCTGAATGCTTATAAAAACGTGACAAACGATATAACGCGTATCAACAAATCGTTAAAAGACTTCACAATATCGGTAGAGCCCTTTGAAATCGAATGTCGATTAGAAATATTAAACCGATATATAGAAAACGCGTTTAAAATACAGCAAGAACTGGACGACATTAATTCAGATTTAGTGCCTCGATCATCATTAGAGGAGTTGTGTGTCACAACCAAGGCCCTACTAATGAAGCGAGGCAGTGTCAGTCAACCAAAACCGGAAAGTCATGCCAATTCGACCATGATTAGCTCCGTGTCACATACTAGAAATCTACCTCACATTAAATTACCAAAATTTAGTGGAGAGTATTCCGAATACAAAAACTTTATAGGTCTATTCGAGAACTTAGTTGACAATGACCCAACTCTGTCGAACATAGAGAAGTTTAATCATTTGTTGTCGTGCCTAGATCGAGAAGCACTGGGTACTGTTAAGGCTTATCAGGTAACAGATGATAATTACCCGAAAGCTTTAAAGGCTTTAAAAACAGTGTATGACAACCAATGTCTCATATTTTTTAATAGCATCTCCAAGTTGTTCGAACTACCCAGTATGTCTGCACCGTCAGCAGCATCTTTGCGCAAGATGATTGATTCGGTGCGTGCAATTTATGAATCGCTGTTATCGCTAGGCTCTGATAAACAGATTTCCAATGCCATGTTAATACATTTAGTAATGAGCAAGGTAGACACTGGCACACGCTCAAGATGGGAAGAGAACTGGGACTACAACAAACTTCCATTGTGGAATGATTGTGAAGTTGCATTAAATAGACGCTATCAGCATTTGACTGCTGAAGAAGTCTCTTCTGCATGCGGCGTAGGTCGTAAGACACCGCATGACAGTGGAAAAAGAGGTGGAAAAACCTCATTAGCCGTTGCTCTTCCAAGTCAGCTCCAAGTCAATAAGTGTGTTTTTTGCAAATCTGACGATCACTATGTCCAGTCTTGTTCATCATTCGCAGCAATACCCTGCCAGAATCGATTTAAATTCGCAAAGAGTTTTCCCCTTTGTATAAACTGCTTGCGAATAGGACATTCGGTAGCCGCGTGTAAATCAGCTCACTGTCGGGTTTGTTCTAAGCCCCATCATTCAATGCTACACAGATACACTTCGGAGACTCCTCAGGCTGCCTCAACGGCTATCCCAGTAGCTCCGAGGCCGATTGCGACACAGTTTTCGGCTGTGAACCACGCAAGTAGCGCCTCTGACCAAGTTCTCCTGGCAACTGCTGTCGTCAGAGTAAAAGATCAATCAGGATCATATCAGTTAGCTAGAGCCCTCTTAGACTCCGGCTCTCAGGTGAACTTCATCACTGAGGAGTTAGCTAAGCAGCTACAATTGAAGAGGCAAAAAAGGGGTATTCACTTATTGGGTATTGCTAACTGTCAGTCAATCGTTAGTCACAGTGTTCAGACATCGATAGCCTCACGAACAGACGACACACAAATCATGACTGATTTTGGTATCCTCCGGTCCATATCGTCGTATCAACCTGAGAAACTTACTGAGAAGATCACTGTGCCTGATAGCGTGCAGTTAGCAGATCCTCAGTTCTACAAGCCACAACGCATTGACATGCTTCTCGGCGCCGATATCTTTTTTGATGTATTAAGAGAAGGCCGAATAAAGGGAACCAGCAACAGTCCAACACTCCAACTTACAGCCTTTGGTTGGATAGTGTCTGGTCGTTGTCGAACGAAGGAAATAGCCGCCCGCTCCTCAACTTTAATGAGCGTTGTGAAGGACGAGATCTATGTAGACTCGATCGTTCGAAAGTTCTGGGAGTTAGAAGACAAACCTAATACAATTAATTCAAATTTGTATACCCCAGAACAACAGCTGTGCGAGAAGTCCTTTATAGAGACTATTCGCCAAACCACCTCGGGTCGGCTCAGAGTGTCGTTGCCATTTAAATCTAGTCCGCACAGTCTAGGTATGTCATATGACATAGCCAGACGACGGTTCATGGCTCTGGAGAGAAGAATGTGCAAAGAAGATGACATTCGGCCCATGTACATTGACTTCATGAAGGAGTACTTGGCCTTGGGTCATATGAGTCCGACAGATAATCAGATTCCGAGAGAGCCGCACTACTTCATTCCGTACCAATGCGTGCTAAGACCGCACAGCTCGTCAACGAAGCTCCGGGTAGTGTTCGATGCCTCTAGCAAATCGTCTTCTCAGTTGTCGCTGAATGATCTACTCATGGTAGGTCCAACCATTCAGCCTCAGTTATGGGAAACGTTGCTACGTTTTCGATTTCGCCCTTGGGCTGCAACCGCAGACATAGCAAAAATGTACCGTCAAATAGAATTAGACGAGTCCCAGCGCAACTTTCAACTTGTTGTGTGGAGAGAAAAGCTCACTGACCCGTTACAAATTTTTCGCTTAAATACAGTAACGTATGGGACAGCTGCTGCGCCATTTTTGGCAGTTCGATGCCTAAAGTATCTGAGCGAATTACATGCTTCCACTCACCCAGCTGCAGCTCGGTCCTTAACTCACGACTTTTATGTCGATGATTTGTTGACAGGATCAGACAGCGCTGAGGAGTTATGCTTGTTGCATCGCGATTTAATCGCAATTCTTCAACGGTTTGGCTTCCATCTTACAAAATGGTCGTCCAACTGTAAGAAACTTGCAGCTCAATCAGCAGAGGACAACATTGTCATTGGTCATCACGAAGACACAAAGACCTTGGGATTAATTTGGAATCCGAAGGCTGACGTGTTCAGATATACAATGGAATCTACAAGAGATTCGAATCCTACCAAGCGGTCCGTTCTATCGTTTGTGGCACGATTATACGATCCCTTAGGTTTGCTAAGTCCGATTGTAACTCGTGCAAAGGTCCTGATACAGGAAATGTGGTTGAATAAGCTTGGATGGGATGACCAACTACCTGCCAAAATGATACAAGAGTTGGAAGCAGTGACCAACTGTTTTTCAGAATTAAATGCTTTGTGCATACCTCGTTACGTAGGCACGCTTAAAGCTAGAGGCTGTCAAGTCCATGGCTTTGCTGATGCGTCAACAAGAGCCTACGGCTGTTGTCTATACGTACGAGTGCAAACAGTTGAGGGTATCACTATCAGGTTACTAACCGCCAAGTCCAAAGTAGCCCCACTGAAAACGAAATCAGTGCCGCGGCTTGAACTGTGTGCTGCGGAGTTATTAGCTACCGTGTGGGACGCGGTAAAGAACTTACTCGACTGTCCATTAGACAAAGTTGTTTTTTGGTCAGACTCCGAAGTTGTTCTTCATTGGCTGCAAATGCACTCATCCAATTTGAACACATTTGTTGCCAACCGAGTAGCAACCATTCAGGAGTTGACAGCCAATGTCTCCTGGCGTCATGTCCCAACAAAAGACAACCCGGCGGACATAGTGTCTCGGGGATGTTCAGTTGAAGAACTTCGATCTTCAATCTGGTTTGGCGGACCGACATTTTTACAACATTCAGAAGAATTGTGGCCAGCAAACCCACATATTAAGCTGTCGAAGGAATTGGAGTCGTTAGAGAGGCGTAGAGCTGCCTTTACTACGGTTGCGGTTGAGGAGATCGTGAATTCCATCACGCCATTAATAGAAGCTATGTCTTCATTTCCAAGGCTGATCCGCATAATAGCTTACATGTTCCGCTTCATCAATGGAAGGAGCGAGAAACATGTATCTTTGATTCCTTCAGCTTCTGAATTAAGTTTCGCCTTTCTTGCAGCAGTATCTGTGATTCAGCATACAGAATTCGCTCAAGAAATTGAAAAATTAAAAAGTCCACAGTTTTGCAACCGGCTCTTCAGAAACTGGCACCATTCCTGCATTCTCACCAACATGGCAAGCGTGTCTTGTGGTTGTTGCGGGTAGGAGGTCGTTTGATGAAAGCGCCATTAGCGCATAATGCCAAGTTCCCCTTGCTGCTGCCTAAAAAGTGTCGATTTGTCACACTCTATTTAGAGCACTTGCATCACACGCACTGTCATGCCAATCCAATGGTCCTGATGGGATTACTTCGGCAACAGATCTGGGTGATCAATGCTCGAGAGGTATGCAGTGCAGTGGTGAGAAAATGCGTGCATTGCTTTCGATATAAGCCGAAGCTTTTGTCGCAAATAATGGGCAACCTTCCCGCTGATCGTTTACACGCGAACAGACCCTTTGAGATCAGCGGAGTGGACTTTTGTGGTCCAATTTTAGTTTCGTTGAGGATTCGGGGCAAAGCGCCCGTTAAGATGTATATTGCCATATTCGTCTGCTTCACTTCTAAGGCTGTACATATAGAGCTTGTAACCGATCTAACCTCTACCACTTTTCTGATGTGTTTATCTAGGTTTATTGGTCGACGTGGCCTTGTCAGGAAGCTGTACTGCGACAATGCCACCAATTTCGTGGGTGCGGCTCGCACGCTGGCAGACTTTGCGGCCAATTTCAGCGCCAATTCAGCTGCGATTCAAACATATGCTGCGGAACGGGGAATGGAGTTTGTTTTCATTCCCCCACGAGCGCCGCATTTCGGCGGCCTGTGGGAAGCAGCGGTGAAGTCGGCGAAAGGCCTGTTGCTCAAGGCAATTGGCAGCGCAGTGCTGCGCCAGGACGAGTTGGCAACGGTGCTCGTCGAGGTGGAGGCCATCCTCAATTCGCGGCCGATCATCGCTCCCAGCAGCAATCCAAACGACGGCGAGGTGCTCACTCCAGCTCATTTGCTGGTCGGCGCAACGCTCGTGCCGCTGCCACTCGCATCAACGCAGCCAATCGACGATGTCAGGCTGCCATACTTAAAAAGATGGCAGCTGACATCAAAAATCAAGCAGCGATTCTGGACAGACTGGTCCAGGGACTACCTGCTCAGTCTGCAGCAGAGGAGCAAGTGGACGCGAGAGTCGAGGAACGTGGAAGTCGGCACAATCGTCCTCGTGGGAGAGGACAACGCTCCGCCTCAGCAGTGGATGCTCGGCGTGGTGACCGAAGCGATACCCGGCGGAGATGGTAGGGTGCGAGTGGTGGTCATAAAGACCAAATCGGGTACATATAAACGCCCAATTCATCGCATTGCACCCTTGCCTATTACATAGTTTAGTTTAAGACTAAGTGAAGTTGAAGCCCTGCGGCCTTTCAACGCGGCCGATGTTCAGTCATTTGACTGGGCATAATGGAGTTTAGGCTGTAAGGTGCATGAAATTAATTAGGGCACTGTAAAGAGCAGCACGAGAGCGACGAGAGCGGGATGGAGTGCTCTCGCTAGATGTTCGGGTCTCGGTGCTAGCTCTCTGCCCACTAGGTTAAGTTTGAAGTGAAATTAAAGCAGTATCAAAAAGACTTCGTTGTCGGCAAGCTGGGTGTTGAAGATCCACGACTTGTTGTTGTTTCATGTGTTATATACACCAAGCCCTTTTGTCAGGACAAAAACCATTATACCCTTTTTTCCCATTTTCAATGGGTTCAGGGTATAAAAATACAACAATAATAGATAATAATAATGGATAATTAATAATAATAAAAATTAATAAATAATTGTGAATTAAATACTTAAATATTTATTATTGAGTTTAAAAAAATATATAGTACAAATTAATTATTTATTTTTAGATTCAAAAATGTTTTTCAAAACTTTATTTTTTATTCTATTAAATTTTTTTTAATATTATTTTTTTTTTTAAATTATTGATTTTATATTAAAAATAAATTATTTATTTATAGATTCAAAAATGTTGTTCATACCTTTATTTTTTATTTTAATACAAATTTTTTTCAAATATTAATTTTTTATAATTTTAATTTTATAAAAATGATATAAGAAAAAACAATTCAAAAATTGTTTAAAATATTTTTAAGTATGCAAATTTTTCAAAATTAAATTTAAATTATTTTTTACTTTCAAAATAAAATATGTAAATTTAATATATGTATGTAAATTCTCTTTCTAGATGCGCACAATTAGCTTAAAAAAGACAACGACAACAACAACAACAGCAGCACACAGAGCAAACAAAAACAACAAAAGCAACAACAGCCAGAATTTACAAGCAAAAGGATAATCATAATAAAGCACAAGCAAACAAAATTAAATAAAAAAAAAACAATACAAAACAATATTAAGAAAGTAAAAAATAAATAAAAATAAACCAAAATTTTCAACTTCAAAACGTAGCACATCAAAAGCCTTACAACAAATATTTAAAAAATAGCAAAAAAATAAATAAAAATAAAAATTAGAGTGAAATAAAAACTAAAAACAAAATTTGTGCTGTGCTTTAAATTGTAGTACTTAAAAAAGTGTTGCAAGAATAAATTCAATAAAAATATATATAAATAAATTTATTAAATTAAATTTAAATTTTAAAAATACAAACTAAATATAATCATTATTCTTCCACTTCAAAGTTTAAAAAGTGTAATTTTTAAATTCAATAAAACAAAAGCAAATAACTAATTAGACAACAAATTTAGAAAAAAAAAATAAAAATACAAAAAAAAACTTATATTTAGAGCTATATAGATAAATATATATATACATATATATACACATATATTCAAAACTTTTAGTGGCGCATTAAAAGGCATTAATAAAATTTTAAATTAAACTTAGCAAAGAGCGTTGTGAATTTAATACCAAAAAAAAACTAAAATTAAAATTAAAAAATTATATTAAAAATAAAAATTAAAAATTAAATTAAAGAAAACTTAAAGCAGCAGCAGCAACTCAAATATGGTCTATTAGTAGTTTTTAACGGTACATTTTAAATGCAAATTTTCAACGAGCTTCACCTTAACCTTAAACTTGGCCTAAACACACGAAAAAGAAATTGAGACGACGACGACGTCAGCGGCGACTGTGACTGCGACTGCGACTGCGACCTTGTCGTGCATTTGCATTTAGCTATTTGGGCTATTGCACAATAGAGGGCGCCACACGCTAACGGCTGGCCGTCATGACAGGAAGTGAGGTAGGCGGCTTACGTGTGTTGTTGGCCTTAGCATAACCTTAAGCCTCCACCCACACACACACACACATCCACACATCCATATCCTTCCCCCTCTCCCCTCTCTCTCTCTCTCTCTCTCTCTCTTGCCAGTGGGCAGAAAAATGCAGGAAATGAGCTACCTGCAGGATAATTCCAAATTGGAGGCACTCACCAAAGCCGTACTCATCTCCATACTGGGCGTGGCCATAGTCCTCTCCAATTTGCTAATCATCGCCACCTATGCGAACTTCAAAGGTAACTACTGACTGTGGAACTTGAGCTTCACACTCCATGCACTTACGTTCCACATCTGCCTTAGGTCCCACTGAGGTCATCAACTACTATCTGCTCTCGCTGGCCATTGCGGACCTGCTATGCGGCCTGCTCGTCGTCCCATTCTCCGTCTATCCCGCCCTAACGGGCGAGTGGATGTACGGCGATATCGTCTGCCGCTTCACGGGCTATCTGGAGGTCACTCTGTGGGCCGTATCCGTCTACACGTTCATGTGGATCTCGGTGGATCGCTATTTGGCGGTGCGCAAGCCGCTGCGCTACGAGACGGTGCAGACGAAGACGCGGTGAGTGATGTGCCGATAAACGTGTATATCGATACATTTGTATATCGATACATGAGTCAATCAATATATTTAAAAATAAATATATCGATGTCTGTCAATATATATACTTATATCGGTATATCGATTAATTGTACTCTCGATAAACGATATGCATTTGTATATCGATATATTGATTTATCTACATATCGAGTTTTATCAATATATAGAATTGTATCGGTATATCGATATCTCGATTTTTATCGATTAATCTAATCTTTCGATCAACGATAGACAATCGATTAACATGAGTGTATTTCTGCTTGCAGCTGCCAGTGCTGGATGGTCTTCACGTGGATATCGGCCGCGCTGCTGTGCTGCCCGCCGATACTCGGCTACTCGCAGCCGATAGTCAATAATCTATCGCACATCTGCATGCTCGACTGGGGCAACATGGCGGCGTATAGCGCCACGCTGGCGATCTTAGTGTTAGGGCCCAGCCTGATATCGATAGTACACAACTACGGTTACATTTTCGTAATGATGCGCAAGATACGATCGGGCGAGCCGATACATGATAAAGAATATGCAACAGCATTGGCTGAAAATTTATCGAACCCTAGTCATATGATGTCATTCGCATTAGTCTTTGCATTCTGGATGTCCTGGCTGCCGTGGATACTATTGCGACTCTACGAGGTGGTCATGGGCGAGGTTATCCAAAATACTCTTATCAATTTCGCCGTCGTCTGGATCGGCATATTGAATTCGTTCTGGAAGATATTGATCATGTGCAGCATGTCGCCACAGTTCCGCATCGCACTGAGAGTATTTTGCCTAACCATTTGCTGTAAGACTAAGGGCAGATTGCAAGCGGAGCTAATCGGGTTGGACCCAGATGACTAGAGCCGTTAAATTTTCAAGTATAAATTGGTTGTAAAACGCATCTCTCTCGATTTATATATATATATATATATATGATCTGACTTATATATATATATATATATGCATATATAGAGCCGTCTCTATATATATGTACGTATATATATATATATAGACACATATATATAGTTGCCCCAATAACTGAACCGTACTTGCCTCTAGGCCACATGGTTGCATATTTAATGGAGGCGGGGGTGGAGGGGAGTGCCCCCACCCCCACTCCGACACCCCCGCACACTACACAGATTTGAAAGACATATTCATTTAGTAGCTCGTAAGCTTTACAGTTTAGTGAAGGTTTTTTAAGAAACGTAAATTATGATTTATCGATATATGTATATATCGATATGTATTATTGTGTATTTATGAGCTTATATCTGTGTGTATATAGCATGATACATATCTAGCTATATACCCATATAGACAACATCAAAATCGATCAGCGATAAACGAAGCCGACTATCGATCATCGATAGTCGATCACAACTAAAGCCTAGTCTACTTTTCTTTTATATTCAACTTATATCACAAACAAAAAGTTCGATTTCAATTAACTGCAGTTCCGTTTCCGTTTCGTTCCGTTCCGTTCGCAACTATAAAAAATATCTAGACGCTTGGCGTTTGAAGCTTTCGAAAAGTCCATATTGAGTAGCATTCTAGAACCTAGTTTAAAAAAATTAAAAATGCCAAAGCGAAAGGGTGGAGAGACAGCAGGTGGGCGGGCAGCGTAGTTTTCAAGTTTGTAGTTCCACAAGTTCCACATCGATAAATGTTAGCTCAGAAATCGATAAACCAACACAAAAACACACACACATTTCCAGTAGAATTAGCGCTAAAAAATAATATTTAATAAAAAAAATACAAAAATAAAAAGAAAATATAAACGAGGGTAGTCTGATAAGTTAGTGACTTAAACTATATATATATTATTATATATATTATATTTTGCTAATTTCTCAGACTTTCCTCGTTTACATTTAGTTTGTAGTACAGATATGCATCTATACTATATATATATAATGCAAACAAATCGTAAAATATAGTTAATATAGTTTAAACTTAATTTAGTATTAATAAAAATCCGTTTAATTAGTTGAATCCACATCATGAACTATATGTATTATATAGACCACACATATTACTACCATATAGACTTTAGCTGATTTTATGATTTGTGATTTGTGCGGCGACACTTAAGCAAATCCCGGCCACAGATCTTCAACAGACTGTTGCGATTTTGCCTAGTTCCCTTAGTGGGTTAAATTCAGTTTCAACGATCTGCGCCGTCTTTTGCCTAAGCGCAGCCCCAATTTGTTAGGCCGAGGTGCATTGTGTATATGAATTCATTGTAATATTCGTTTGCGATCATTTTTTCAAATATAATTTTACGAAATGTTAACGAGATTTTGGTATTTAAGCAGTGGACAAATTGTTAAGCGTAATATATGTATATGCATATATATAAACTATATATATGTATGTATGTGATCATCAAATTGAGTGCAGTAAATTAAAAAGTACATGGAAAGGTAAACAAAAACTTGTTTTCATTCAATTTGAAATTGGGCGCGCCAGGAAATACTAGTTAGAGTTTGGCGCGCTAAGAAATGCCACAAAAATACCAAAATAAAAAATAACAAAATACAACTCTGAAAATATATCGATATTTGTGTTCACATATGCAAAACGTGGCGGCTAGCTAATAGCTGACAAGTATCCGATGTTAGCGTATTTGACTGTATCGATATATTTCGCACAGCTCTAACAAGTGGTTTCGGCTGCGGATTTTGTTTGTTTGCTGCGCTACAAAGTTTTTGTTCAATTAAAATTAATATTAAAATGGAGCATCGCAAGGACAATCCGGGCGCCGTGCAATATGGCAACTTCATGAACTACTATCAGTTCAATTCAGCCAGTGAGCGCGTGAAGCTGCTGCCCGGCAAAGAGATTTGGCTGCCGGAGTCGGAGCTGGAAACAACAGAAAATAAGCCGTATTTGGTGCTGGATGTTGGCTGCAACTGCGGCGTCTTTACGCAGCTGCTGCAGAGCTTTCTGGAGGCCCAGCTGCAGCGGCCAGTCCATGTGCTGGGCGTGGACATAGACGAGAGGCTCATCGAGCGCGCACAGCTGGAGAACACGTGCGCTGAGAAAATCCGTTACTTCTGCGGCGATGTGCTGCATGAGCAGAGCTTCGATGAGACGATTGTGAACTACTTGGGGCAGCAGCAGCGCACGAAATTCGATGCCATTTGCTGCTACTCCATAACCATGTGGATCCATCTCAATCACCACGACAGCGGCTTGCGGTGCTTTCTGAGCAAGCTGTCGCAGTGGGCGGAGCTCTTCGTGGTGGAGCCGCAGCCGTGGAAATGTTATCAGACAGCCGAGCGGCGCCTGAAGAAGGCGGGCGAAGTGTTTCCGTTGTTTCTGGAGCTGAAGTGGCGCTCGGATGTGGAGCAGCAGATACAGAGGTATATGGAGCAGGAGCTGGGCAGGCAAGGCATATACGAGTCCACGCCCACCAAGTGGCAGCGAAAGATTTGCTTCTATCGATGAGGATTAAAAGATGAGCCAGGGCCTTTAACAGCGGCAGTAACAGCGATTGAAACTGTTAGTTAATGTAAGTTTAACAGTGGCAACAAGCTGCCAAATGTTATTAGCAATCAAAAACTGTGATCAAGTTTAAATGTTAAATCTATATTATAAGCAATAAAAAAATCTAAAATAATATGCGTGCTTATATCCATACCAAAAAAAAAAAACCTTTTTTTTTTTTTTTTTTTTTACCGCTTGTTGTCTTTGACTCTTTAGCGGAGTTATCGCTTAAATTACCTTAGCTTAATTTTAGGCAGGTACGCCTGTATGTATTAATTTAGTATTTACATACTTTACATAAAACAAATATAACATAAACAAATATAGGGTTTAAATTCGACGACGATCGAGGGGATGCAGTCTCTTTAATCTTCTCCTGCTTCGGAAAAAAAAAAAAAAACCTATTTTATATGCGATCGTAGCCTTTTTAAATTTGGCGCGCTTCCAGTTGGAATGTCAACTTAACAGTGCTGTTAAACTACATCGATGACTATCGCAGCTACTCACTGCTCGATAGCCACATACAACGGCGCACGCAACACGAATCGCCTATCGTCCGACCGCCACAATCTGTAGTGTAGACAACAACAAATGTGTGAGCGGTTGTCCAGGAACTGCAAAAAGTGAGTTAAATAAAAATAAATAGTAAAGTTCAAACGGCACAACCCCGGGCCCAGTGTAACGAATTGCGTCTTAACATTTTCGGGGTGCACAAAAAGCGCCAACGAAATGTGCAAAGCGAAAAACGAAAAGAAAACAGCAACGTGTAAAAAAAAGCGTGCGGCCAAATGAAACTTGTTCTGCTTGTTTGTGTTCTTCTATTCGCATGGTTACTTCAGCTAATTAGTCAAGCTACAAAATGCTAAAAGGCCTCATATAGACAGTGTTCGTGTGTGTGTGCGTGTTTGTCTATCCTGATGTTGTGCCAGTGTGTGTTTGTGTGAGTGTTAATGGCCCTAACCTTTGGCCTTTTGTCACTTGTTGACAAAATTAATTTTAGCTGCTTCCAGTTCCAGCTGAAAACACACACCAAGAAAATAAAAAACATTTGCTTTAAACTGGGCTCAAAGCGATCACCCACTGTGCCCGCCCCCTAGGCCACCCACGCGCGTTTACTTTCAAGTTATTCTTGCCAGCTGTTTTAGCATCCACAACAATGGCTTTGCCTGTGGATGTTGTGTGGATGCTGACCTGTTGTAATCTGTTGTTGTTGTTGTTGCTGCTTGTGTATGTATGTGCTGGCCAGCTGTTGAGTCTGCCTGGATCCTGTTTAACTCCACGACTCTGTGTGTGCGCGCGTGTGTGTGTGTGAGTGTTATAAAACGGCATTTGCTTTGGCTTCGCTGCGTTCTTACATAGATACACATATACATACAAATGTATATATCCTGCAAAGTATCTACCCTGTGTGCAATCAAATTAATAATAAACTAATTAACAATAAGAATTTCACTGTTAATTTAGTTAATTGATCATAATAATTGTCATATAATGACATTTAGATTGGCAATTAGCCAAGCAGTGCCCACTGTGTCGCATACAAAACACAGCTGTAATTGTTGTTGTTTTTATTTGCGCTTACCCATCCTTTGCGCTGCACAGACACACACACGCACACAGAGACAAACTCTCAATCAAGCTACACACACACACAGACACACATCTGTGCATTTACATTCAGCACGTACACTCAGACGCTCTAACACCAACACATATGGCGAGGGTTTGTTGTGGACTCCATTTGGCTTCGCTTGGGCACTTGAATTTGCCGTCACCTTCTGCTTCTTCATCGACGTCGACGTCGTCTGTCTTTTTCAGTACCTTTCGTGCAGCGCAATACGCGCGGTGTGTGTGTTTTGACTCGCGCAGAGTTTCTTATTTGCCGCCCGCTCATTAAGTGTTAGTAAAAGAAAATCAACAAAAACAAAAAAAAAAGTCTGCATGCATATATAAATAAACATAGTCAAACACATACATAGTCAAACCACAACAACAACAACAACTATGAGCGTTGCTAACATCTCTTCTACTCCCACACACGCTCTTCTCTTTACAGTTTTTGCAATATGTTGGCGCAGGTTCAGCGAAAAGTATGCGAAGTGCAAAAATCTTATAAATAAATCAAATGCTATAAATATGTGAAACTCCAAACTAAAAGAAAATCAAATCAAATGAGTGCGTGTGTTTGTGTGAAAAAAAAGTAAAAAGCAAATATGCGCGCATTTTGTGTCTGTATATGACTGAGCGTCACGCACACAAATGCAATAAAATCCAAACAGAGCAAAGTCAAAACTCTGCCTAACTTCCCTCGGCTCGCCGCACCACAGCCTCCCCTGCCGCTTGCTCAGTGACGGCGCTGTTGCTTTTTGGATTTCATTTGTCGCCCCCCACTGCTTTTCTTTTGCTTTCTGTGTTTTCTTCTTTTTTTTTGCAATGGCAAACAGTACACACAAAACACAAATACAAAAATAAACGAGGATTCTGTTTGGTTTACCGTTGCGTAGCGCATGTCGAATATGTTGAATAGGCAACAGTAAAACTTAGTATTTATCAACGTTTTGTTTCTACCTCTTCCTCTTCTCTGAATTATTTTGCAGCCCGTGCTCGGCCAGAGTTAAGCGTTAGTGTCTCCGGAAAAATATAAAATGCATTTTAATCAACGCGAGCAAACTAACTAAAATTTAAGAAAACAAAAAAAATATTAAATATATTTATCAAAAAAAAAAAAAAAAAAAAAAGCAAACACAATGTGAGCATGTGTAATGTGAAATTTAGGAGTTAAGCGCGAATTATATGTATTATTTAAATTTCTGTTCGATAAAAAAAAATCAACCAAAAAAATTGTTTAATAAAAAACACTTGTAAAAACGCAAAAACAAAAAAAAAACAAAAAAAATCGTAAAAGCAACAAAAACAAAAATCGAAACGAAAACAAAACCGCAACAACAACAACAACAGGACCAAACCGAAGAGAGCGAAAGAGAGAGAGAGAGAGAGAGAGCAACATTGTGAGCGCAGCGCGCATTACACTTTCTTGTTGCTGCTGTCTGGCGAAGCGAAGGGTGCAAAAAGGAGAAAATGTCAACGTTCTTGAACAATTTCTTTCCGGCAGGTAAGTGCCAATGGCAAATGCAAAGCAAAACAAAACAAAGCAAAACAAAATAAAGGAAAACAAACTCAGCTTGAGCTTGTATTTGTGTGTGTGTGTGGCTAGTAGTAGTAGGAGCTGTATAGCATGCGTGTATGTATAGCTGTACCTCTGCCTATGTGTGTGTGTGCAATTGAAAGTCACCTTTGGCATATTTCATACACAAATTGCTTTTCGCTCTGTTCGCCGCGTTCGCTCCTTGCACTGGAAATTGAATTACTTCCATGATTATGGGCAATTACATGCAGCCGTGACCGTGGAAGGGATCATGGAAGGCGCGCGAGCGAGACGGCGCTATATGCGTGTGTGTGTGTGCGAGTGAGCATAATTGCCTGCACTGTAATCAAGCTACCCCAACTGCCGCTGTAATTGGGAGCGAGAGAGAGAGAGAGTGATAGCTGCTCTGCTTGATTTGTTGTTTCGTTTCTTTTTATAGTTTCGATCGAGTGCTCGCTACCCTGAGACTTATTTCCAGTTGAGAACAAGTTCCACTTGTCCTTTGTGGACCGACGACTGGCTTGATCCTGGCGCACAAACGGGCAAGACCTGTGCTAGAAAGAACCACTTCCTTTGCCCTTTCGCCAAACCAAAAAGGAGATAAGTAGGAGAACAGCATAAGAAAATATGAGAAATCAAACCAGTTCCAGTTCTCGCTGCAACGGCAGCTGACGGAAATACAAAGAGTTGAAGTGTTGCGACTTCTGGTTCGCTTCTCGCTCGTTAGGTGCATTGGGTTACCTGTTGAGGTTGCCTTTGTTATGTCGCATGCCCTGTGAATTGCTAATAACGGGGTATATTGCTTTTGTTGGCCTATATGTAACAGGCAGCAAAAATATTAACTTTGACTTCATATAGTTAAATTATTCATAGAATTTAATCATATAAATATACATATATTATATAATTATATATTATAAGGTTATTACTCCGTTACTAGAGTGTTTTTTACTATGAGAGCTCTACCGTACAGGGTATTTCTTAGTCACTCATCTCATTTCTTTCTTGCTTTTCGGATCGTTTAGTATCGAATGCAATTTGAAACTGGTTTCTTGACTTCCACTTGGCTGCTGTTTGCCTGTTCTTTGAGTTTGGTAACGTTTTTAGCCAAGTTCTCTTTCTTCTTACCCTTTGTCAAACGAGCCATGAACAGGGCAAATGCTTCCAGGAATTTATTCTTACTTAAATACTATCTGCCTTGCTATCTCACTCTTACAATGAACTTCTATTGTTTGTATATAGAAGAGTTTTCATTGCATTTTGATTGAATTTTCCTCAAATAAACATTAAATTTCCCCACATTCACAAAAATATTCCTCAAATAAACATTAAATTTCCCAAATTAGCAAAAATATCCCTCAAATAAACATTTATTTTTCCTATTAAGCTAAAATTACCCTAAATAAACATATATTTCCCCACATAAGCCAAAATTTGCTTCAATAAACATATATTTCGCTCACAATCATAAATTTCCCACAGACATAAATGCCATTTACTTTCTCATTTCGATTTTCCATGAGGCCTAAAACCCAAATTTAGTTTTTTTTTTTTTACATTTTCCATATGCTTATATTTTAAAAATAAACCTAGATTTGCCCGAAATCAGCAAAATTGCAAGATTTATATAAGAAAAAAAAACTGTTTACAAAACAATTTCCCCCAAATAAACAGTTAATTGCCCGCATAAAATTTCCTTTGCTCAAGTTCTTGTCTAACATCTTTCCTCCCTGCCTCCCTCTCTCTCTCTCTCTACACACTTTGCTATTGTTTATTGTTTGCTGTTTGTTTGTTTGTTTTTGCTGCTTGAAAGTATGCAACAAATTCCTCATTCGCACGCGTTTTGCATAATATTTCGCTGTGTGGCAGCTGCCAGCGGCGCGAATGGCACCAAAGCAACCCCCGAACCCCATCCCCCCAACCCTTGCGATGATGCCCTAGCCCCATTTCGTTGGCTATTTAAATTCGCATTCACTTTCGCTTGGCAAAGTGTCTGCCCTTGAGGCACGCGTTACTCATACGTCGCGTCGTCCACACTGAAAATTCTATGACTCTCCCTCTCTCTCTCTTTCTCTACCCCCCTCTCTCTCCCTCTCTCTCTCTCTCTCTCTCTCTCTTTGCTTGCTGGAATGTAGCGTCTGGCAGTTTTATTGCCATTAGCTGGCCCCATTATCTATTGCCCGCTGGCTGAGGGGTTTCCCGTTGCTTAGATTTCTTTCCTGATTTACAAATGTCTTTTATCTTGGCCAAAAAAAACTCTGTTTTCGTGTCGCTGTAGTATATAGCATTGAAAGCTGGATTTTCCTTAAATGGAACTAGTTCACAAGCGAAACTTACATTATAAGTAAAAAAAAAATAAATAAAAATATAATATATAAAAATATAATTAATATATAAAAATATAAATAGTATATAAAAATATAAATAATTTATAAAAATATAAATAATATACGAAAAATATAAATAATATAATTAAATTATAAGAGATACAAGTATTTATATTTTTATAATTAATTTTTTTTTTAGATAAAATCATAATTTATTAAACCACAATTAGTTATTCACTTAAAATGATCGGGATCACTTATTAAACTTGAACTAGCGCGTTTGAACTGGTGCTGGTTCACTTGCTTCTCATCTCTAAGATGAATGTTCTGCTACAGTTTGACATGCGCTGCTCAGTGCACTGCTGTTGCTGCTACTCAAACTGTATTATCAGACGCCTTGGCGCAGTTTGCTTTTGTGTGTGTGTTTTTATTTTTGTTTTGTGTTTGCTTTTGCGCTGGGCTTCGTCTTAGTGTGTGTGTGTGTGCGCCGTGTGCTTCGTCTTCATTGTTGCTGCTTACCTTTTGAGTTAGTCACTCTTTGGCATCGAACGTTACCACACGGCGAACGCGGCGAACGAGCGCCTCAACACAAGCGTGAGTGTTACTCTCTCTCTCTCTCTCTGTGTGTGCGTGTGTTTGTCATTGTGTTTGTATTTGTGTTATTATTTGTTGCTGCTAAAGTAATGTGAGCGCGTATTTTGTTTTTGTTTTGCTGCTTACGACACTTTGAACTGTAAACACGCGAGCGAGCGAGATACTGTACGTAACAGCAAACTGTAATAATTAACATTTATGCTAGTCTGTCTGTCTGTTTACATCTTTTTTTCCCTCTTGTGCGTAATTCGCCGCAGATCTGTCAATCGCAGCGAACATCGGCAGCACATCAATCAAATTGAAATTGAGCGTACGCTGTCTTCGCTCTTGTTGTTTTCTGTTTTCTGCCAACGCAGCGACAGGCAGAAGCAGCGCTCAGAACAAACGACTCAGCAAGAGCGAGAGCGAGATGGGACTATGGCATATTGACAACGTTGCTTTTGCTGTTGCTGTCTCCGCTGCTGCTGTCTTCTCTCTCTCCCTCTCTCTCTCTGTGTGTTCTTGCAAGCATATCATTTTGTGCTTCCGCTGTTATTGCCTTCCCCCAACGCCTGTGGCTCTGGCAACTCCATATTGTCTGCTGTTTTTCGCCGCCTCCGCCGCTTTCTTTGTCACCCGCGTTTCGCAATCAAAATTGTTGTTGCCTTCAAAAAATTCATCGAGTAGGCTTAGTTAACATATTCAATGAGCTTGCATTTGTTGTTGTTGCTGCTGCTGCTGGCTAAGCATTAACCCATTGACGGCCCAGGCGTTATTTGCACAGCTGTTTGTGGACGGCGAATTGGGTCAAACTGTTGCTGCGCTGCGCTGCCTGCCTGCCTGCCAGCAGCAGCACCAGCGACCAAACTCGTCTTGGTCACGTTGGCGGCTTACGACAGAGCGTAGCGCAACCCGAGCTCCGCTCTCTCTCCCTCTCCCCTCTCTCTCTCTCTCTCTCTCTCTCTCTCTCTCTCTCTCTCTCTCGCTCTTCCTGTAACGCTGTCAATATGAAGCACAGCGCGAGATCGCACCATAATCATAAAATGAAAACCGTTTCGTGACCGTGTTTTTTTTCTTATTTTATTTTATTCTCTTTTTTTTTGTTGGGCTGAGCTAAGAACAAAAGAAATGCGAATTGCGAAACGTCAACCTGATTTTTGGGCTGCTACAGTGAAAGCAAGCTAAAGCGAACGCTGAAGAACTTTAGGGAAAGAAATTAAGTAACGTAAAAAAATTGAATTGAATTTTCTTATTAAATAAAATAAATAAAAAGTTTACTTTTTTAAATAAAAAAAAACTATATCAAATTTTCTATAAAAAAAAAATAAAAAAAATTTTGTTTTTTTAAATTAAAAAAAAAATTATATAAAATTTTATTTTTTAATTTATAAAAAAATTATATAACATTTTATTTTTTAATTTAATAACTTATATAAAACAAAAACAATTTTATAAAAAATGTATATGTACATAATATTTTTTATATACATACATATATAAAATAAAACTTTTTGAAATTTTTACACGTACTTAAAGTTCTTCCCTGGAATTTACTGATCTAGTCATATATATAAAAAAAGTTAAGAATTAGTACGAAATGCGTTTTTAATCAACAAATTATATGTGGGTTGGCATCATCAGAAATTTTATTAATTTTCGATTTTTTTTTTTTACAACAAAACTTATCTTTTGATAATGTTCTTTGTTTTCTCTTCGGAAGCCCCAAAGTTTTATATATATTAAACAGAAAAAATTGAAAATATCAAAATTTAAGCATTAAGTTTTCCATTGAAATTTATTTGACGTGTGGGCCATTGGTTTGACTGTATTTGACTTAACTGTAAGAGTATTTGATGTATCTATAAATATCATTGAGACACTTGAACAGTTAACACTTTAAAGCTTCAGCGTGAGCTTTTCATAGGCCTAAAAGCTTTCCTCTCTCTTTCTCTCATGCTTAAGATCTTAGCAACGGTCATGAGCTACAATTGAAATATTGATAAATTGACGTTGTTGTGATTGAAGTGTTGACTGATAATAGACTGATAAGCAACTGATGGCCGTTCGCTAAGGCTAAAAACTTATAGCTTTATGGCTACACGTGCGCGTATATAAGAGCAATGCAGTTACATATGTATATGCACACCTATAAAACACACTCACATATACACGCAAATAGTATTAAATAATAATACGCTTCTAAGTCTAACACATGATCGTGAAAATGCAAAGGGTCAATGCATTCGCTCATTGCATGCTGCTCAAACTGTATAAAGCAACACACAAAATGTAAACAAAAATGTTAAATGCAAAGAGAGTGGGAGAGCGCGAGAGATCACGTACTAGAACTAGAAGCAGTCTTCTTCTTACAACTTGTGCCAACTATAGGCGCATCTGCCTTTAAACACACACTCACACACATGCACGCCCACTTGCACAGTTTGGGAGCGAGAGTAAATGAGTAAGCATTTACTGCTATAGTCTCCCACTAGTTCTCTCTCCCATCGGTGCTTGCGCGCGCTCTCTCGCTTAATTCTTTCGTTTTTTATGCACTCCACCGCCGCCTGCGCGCTCGTCTTGAGCTCAGTTGAGTTTGCGCCGTGTTGCCGCTCGGTTCGTCGCTGCGCTTACAAGTGTGCTTGCTGCTTAGCATACACCCGTTACACATATATGTATATTATCGTGCAGCGTAATACATAACGGTAAATGCTGCCGCATCTATACGAACGAACAGACATTCATACATAGTTGACATACAACGTGACATAACGACATAATATTGTGATTGCTTGGCGGCTACCTCACACCCTTCTCTTTCTCTCTGCTTGTCGGGCACCTGAATGAAGTGTGTGTTTGTATGTATATGTTTGTGTGTGTGTGTGCCGTTTTCATGAACGCGTTCGTGATCTTTGAAGCAAAACACAGCTGTCTGTTTCGCCGCTAAAGCAAGAGCAGCAACAGCAGCAAAAACTACAACAACAAAAGCATTTATTTTGCTGTTTTTGCCGACGTCATGCCAACAATCTGCCAGTAGCCGAGTCAATTTATGTAAAGTGAAAACGTTCGCAGACACACTCACACACACAAACAGCAGCTACTCGTGCACATGCACACACACACATACACACAGTTGTGCGCGCAGTACTTACAGTTGGCGAGGCATTACATGTACTCGCAACTGAACTGAACTTGTTCTCACCGGTTTTACATGCACTGGCCATGCTCAAGTAAGTGCTCAGCTCAATCGCTCTCTAACTGTAAGCAACATCTGTGCGCTGCTCTCAAACTGTATTCTTTTTCATTTGCGTGTGCTAAAATGCTAAATGAATTAAGTAAATAAAAAAAAAAAACAAAACACAGCTAAATACACAAAAAAATCAACAATTTTTAATTTAATTTTATTATATCTGTTTTTTTTTTTTCATTTTCATTTTAAACTTGCACGAATATTTTCAAGGCCAATATCACTTGTTGAACCATTTATAAACATATCACAAACGGGCAGGGTATATGCGTTCAGTCACTCAACTTGTGCGCTGACTTAGTTTTGTGTTGCTGATAAGCCTTATCAGCCAGAGCCAGTCAGTTAATTTATTTTTATTTATATTTATATACACCTGTTATCATAGCAATAAAAAGTCATATATATCAGATTTTAATTATATTCGGCCTTACAGGGTATCTGCAAGTCGTAAACTTTGACTAAATTAATGCTTACTTTTGGGTTTTTTTTTATGTATGTATATATATAAGCATATATCTTATTTGTTGCGCTGCCAAAAGGCATTGGCCCATATCAGACCACACCTGCCGCCCACCTTGTCGCGAACGTGAATATCAACTTTTTTTAGAGCGAAATTTCGTTTGCATTAAGTGCAGCCAAATAGCATCCACTTTTGAACAGTTATAAATTCAGCTGAATCTTCTACGTCTCTCACTCTCTCTCTCTCTCTCTCTCTCTCTCTCTCTCTCTCTCTCTCTGTATAGCAAATAGCATCCATATGCAGTTAACCTGCAAATGCCATCCACATTCAAATTTCAATAGCATCCACACTTTGACAGTTTGACAGGCGTGCAAGAACATATGCTAGGCAAAAGGCAGCAATTAGTCATGAAGGCGGCATTTCCGAAATTAAGTGTATATATGTATGTATCGACTATTGTGAATCTTCTTTTTGGTTTTCATCGCACCACCTTTTAAAACGAAGACGCAAATTTCACAGTTTGTTCTTTGTCATTAACATTTTTTGCGTGCTTTTTGTTTTTGTTGATATTCGCCGCGAGCGAATTGCGTCTTTGCTTTTATTTACACGCTCTAAAAAGGCAGGCAAACAACAGCAATAAGCGCGCGCGCGCTCCCGTTATCGGTTTTATCGATAGCGTCGACGGCGACGAAAACACAAAACAAAACAAAAATATCAACAGTGCGCTCTCTTTTACTCACACGCGCACATACGCACTCACACTCACACAATTATGTTCATGTTTATTTAATTGATTTCTAATCATTTATATATATATATATATATGTATATATTTTTACTCATTGCGTCTCTTTCGCACTTGCTATCTCTTTACAGATACGGCTGCTATGGATCCAATTTTCTTTTCGCCTTCAAATGGTATACCCTCTGAAAGTAAATTAGCCACATATATGGTAAGCACTGTTGTACTGTTACTATGATTAGCTGCTCCAATGCGTGCACAGTTTGTGACGCACTGCAGCTCAGACAGTTTGAGAGTCGCGCGGCTTTAATTGACAATGCAAAACGCTTGAAAGCGAGGAGTACAAGCGGCTTGAACGAATGACCCTGCCTAACAGACATGCACATGCCTGTGTGTGTGTGTGTTTGTATGTATATATGTAATAACAGCTGTTGATTTAACAGCTGAAGTTTGTTTTGCTCAGGCGAACACTTTGGCTCTGTGTGTGTGTTTGATTTTTTAATTATACTTTTATATATTTGTTTTCACTCAATTTGCTTGAAACAATTTCATTTGTTCAATCTATAATTCCATATTGTACATATATATTGTCCGCATACTTGACCGACTTTACGAGCATTTACTGTAGCTTATATACATACATACATACATATGTATATATGCATATAGTATATGATATACTTTGTGCATGAATTTTACTTGCTGCCTTGTTTTTTTTTAATGCCAATGAAATATTTTTGAAAATTTATAGAAATGTCAAGTGAGCAATAATATGTATAAAAAATATATATAATAATCAGATATATGTACATATATGTTAAGTATATAGATAAATAAATGAAATATACTATAGCTGACTCGCCCTGAATATGTTAAGCTATTAGAGCTGTGAATATATATATGTAATCGTTCATTTGTGAACTAGATCGTTCATCAGTTCAAGTTCGATTTATGCAATAAACTTATTCCTGAACCATTTCATATCGATCAGTTATTCATTTGTGCCTGCTCAGCTGAGATAGTTCATATGAACAACTTTAATGTAACTATAATGAACTGGTTCATTTGAATGACTCCTGATCAACTGTATAACAACTAGTATAACGAATGATCAATTGAACTGGTTCAGTATGACTTGTGATGAATAGAACTGGTTCGTTAGTTCATTTGAATGCCTCATAATCAATTGAACTGGTTCAGTAAAACTAATGAATTGAACTGGATCAGAATGAATTACGATTAACAGAATTGGTTCGTTTGATGACTCATAATGAACTGAACTGGTTCAATGTGACTCAACTTCAACTGAGCTGGATCAGTATGACCTCTAATCAACTGAACTGGTTCAATTGAATGACTTACGATCAACCGAACTAGTTCATTAGTTCATTTGAGCGACTTGACAATACTGTACTGTAGTTAATATGTAAATATCAAATCAAATTCCACCATATCTCTCGCTGTTATTCAAACTATCTCTACCTCTCTCTCTGTACCTCTCTCTCTCTGTCTTTTCGCATGATTTCTGTCTATATGCATATATATATAAACCAATATTTGTGTCTTGCTCTACTGGCGACAGAATCGACAGAATGTTGCCCAAACTTCGGGCTATGGGCTGAATAACGGTAATGTTAACGTTAACGGTAACGCTAACGGTAACGGTAATGGGTTCTCACTACTTAACGTGGACGCGTCCCTAGCTGTTAATAAAAAGTCTCAGGTAAAAGCAAAAGCAACAACTACAACTACAACAACAACAACTATTGTCATCTCGTTACACCCCCTCGTACAAACCCCCCGCCCTTAAACAATTCATGTTAGTAGCTAGCCTCCAACCCCCATCAACAACAACAAGAAAAACTACCCCTTCCTCTCTATAGACTGCGTGTTTAAATGTTTATTATGATTGTTACAAATACTCTGTTTATATGGTAAGAAGAGGGTATATACGGTTTGTAGGATCTAGATATAGAAGAATAGAAGGATATATATCTAATTTGACTTTTAAAAGAGAAAGTGATCTTCTATAGCTTGGCTAACGTCGGCTGGAACTCTTTATTTATTATTTTTAACTTTATATAGCATTCAGTTCTACAAAAATTTAGTTAATACTTCTGATTCCAGCTTAAAATATATATATTGCTGATAAATCTTTTTAAAATCTTAAGTACATAAAGAAATCTTACAGCTGTACAGGCCACTGTTAAAATACTCTGTTAACTCTATGTCAGCCACAGTTTAAGAGCCACTGTGTTAACACTCACTCTGCATGCTGCTGCTGCTCAAGCTGTTCATACCCTCTCAACTTCCTGCCACTGTAAACGGAGTATTATAAGGTCGGCTACACCCGGCTTTATGTTCTCTTTCTCTACATTGCTTCTTTATATATTTCTATTAACTTCTTTTTATGCATATATATATATAAATCGTTAATTTAGGTAACACCCCAATCGCCCGAATTCATTCCAACGCGCATCAGCTCGTCGCCCAACTTCTATCCGCCGTATCACATGAATAATGGTCTGAATGGTGTCAATGGGTTAACGACAACAACAGCAGCCGCAGCAGCCGCCGCCGCCGCCGCCGCCGCTGCAGCCGCCGCAGTTGCAACCGCATCAGCGCCCGCCTCCTCCTCCACATCGTCCTCCGCACCGTCGTCGTCGTCGGTGGGAGCTGCAGTCAGTGTCTCCGGTTCGTCTGGCAAGGTGACGAACGGTGGCAGCTCCAATTCCATGCTCTCGCTGCAGAAGACGAATATTGTGGCAACGGTAAACATAACGCAACAGAAGCAGTCCACATTGGTCAGCGACTCAGTCGTTGGCAGCTCGGCGCCCATTGCGATAATACCGAATCCTGCGGCGGCTCCCTTCGTGAGCAGCATGTCCGCCCAAACACCGCTTAAAGCACGCGCCGCTATGATGCGACAGGATTCGCCGACAGCGGCGATGATTGGCGGCGAGAAGTCCCCGCCACACGGCATGACGCCGCACGGAGCATCGCCCATACCCACCACATTGCCAGCCAGCGTGCATCAGGTGAGTTGTATTACAGATGCGATATATATATCGATATACTAACTATACGAACTATGACTTTCTTCTGCATAGCTCGAACATTAGACGAGCTAGAGCTTTGAAATTTTGGACATTGATACTTCGATATTTGTATATGTGGAAGATTATAATGTTTGAATAGTTATTTGTCATTTTCCCACTATGTATGTCGATAGGAGATAGCATTTGGCATATAGATACTTAAGTATTTGTATATAAGCCAGACTATAAAGTTGTAAAAGCTTTTAGTGATTTTTCCATTATAAATATGCCATAAATCGATAAAGAATTGTAGTTTGACTCGAGAACTTTCAGAGATATGGGCACAATATATAATATATATCGATTATAGATCACAAACTTAATTTTTCTCGATAACTTTCCGAATTAGCGATATTCCCGCTAAACTTCCGCTAAAAACAGCATTTATAGTATATTCCCATTATATAAATGCATAAATCTATATAAAATCTTGGCATCATTCTGGAACTTTAAGAGCTATAGGTACAAAATATAGTATATATATATATTTTCTGTTATCGATAATAGATCACAAACTTAATTTTTCTCGATAACTTTCCGAATTAGCGATATTCCCGCTAAACGGCATAAATTACTCTACATTTATGTAGTGTATAGTCTACAGATTTCTAATTAAAGTTGGCTTTTTGAGTAGGCACGCTCCGGTAAACTTTAGTTTCGGCTCAAACTTCAAATCTTGAAATCATTTTCAAGCAGTCGACTTGAAAGGAGTTTTCATATTTTTTCTTTCTCCCCATTGTGATTGACTTTGACAGGAAAACGTGGGGGGCACCATTTACTTTTATCCGACTGCCAATGCACAGAACAGCCAGCCGGTTGTCAATTCGGTTGTGGTCGATGCCGCACATCCTGCACATCCGGCACATCATGGCGTTGTCAGTGCTGTGGCACCTTTAAGCGCTGTGCCCGCGCAGCTGCTGTATGCGGGGCATGTGTATCCGGGTCCGGCGTCGAATGTGATTGCGATGCAGCCAAAGACGCAGCTGGAGTCGGCCTTCTTCATGCCCGACGAGATGCGCACCGACATTCTGGGCCGCAATGAGATCTCCAATTTGATTATGGACGCAGCCGAGGCGGCGCAGCATGCCCTGCCACTCGAGGTGGATAACTATCATGCGCTCTATCCACTGGAGCCGCCGGCCCAGCCCATCCACACGAAACTAACGCTGCCGGCGAGCACGTACAGGGCGACGCACAATAGCACAGGGTTCAAGTACTGCCTCAGAAGATTACACGGTCAGTCGAATGCCCCATTTCCACTCTATTTACAATCTTCTATAATCTCGTTCAACTTCTTGGCTTTAGGCTTTCGCTTGCAGTCCACGAAATGCATGACGCTTGTGGAGATGTGGAAGAAGCTGCAGCACACGAATGTTGTTCAACTGCGTGAGGTGTTCACGACAAAAGCATTTGGTGATAACTGTAAGTAGTGCGGCTTTAGCCTGTCTTCACTGTACTCAAACTGCTCCGTTTAGCCCTAGTATTAGTGTACGACTACTATCCCGGCTCACAGACCTTGCTAGCCAAATACTTTACGCCAGCGCCCGAGACCAACGGCTACACAGATCCATTCCAAGGCGAGGCGCGCCCCTTCAGGTGAGTCTGCTGGAATAATATAATATATATCTATATGTCTAACTTGTGATTATTTTGCAGTCATAAGAGCAACATGCAGCGCACAAATAACGGACCTCTGCTAGCCGAATCGACTATTTGGTCCATCATCATGCAGCTAACCGCGGGCCTGAGAGCCATACATCAAGCGGGCCTAGCATGCAAGTGAGTTTGAGCATAGCTGAGCTGAGGGAATGTAAATTAAAGAAAGCCAGGAATGGAGAGTAGATAATGTCATATGCCTTTCGCTTATAAGAGTGCTCCATGTGAGCTAGTTCGATACGCAGCAGTTGTTCTAAGACTAAGTCTATATTTGTTAAGCTATAGACAGCATATGCATCTATATATTACCATATATATGGTCTATTTATCTTCCAGAATACTAGATCCCACAAAGATAATTGTGACAGGGAAACGTGTGCGCTTCAGCTCGTGCTGCATCTCAGATATCACGCAATTCGATCCCAATGCAGCCAACCCTTTGGCATTGGTCAATATGCATCAGCAGGTAGGCACAACTAAACTATATATACCTTCTAGATTATAATAAACCCTTCTACCTTTGCAGGACGATCTGACCGCATTGGGTCGCTTAGTATTAGCGTTAGCTTGTCGCTGTCTGCAGTCTGTGCAGCGCGACAATGTGCAGTCGAGCATTGATATGGTAACCAGAAACTACTCCACCGATCTACGTAATTTTATTGTGTAAGCAATAGTATATACTAATTAGAGACTTTAGTTAATTGAATTTGTTTTATGTGTTATCCAAAGTTACCTCTTCACCACGAATAACCGCCGCTCTGTCACGGATCTGATGCCCATGATTGGGGCACGTTTTTATACGCAGCTGGATGCGCTGCAAGCACAGGTGGATATGCAGGAGGATGAGTTGGCCAAGGAGATGGAGAACGGGCGACTATATCGCATTTTAGTTAAACTAAACAGCATCAACGAACGACCCGAGTGCGTGCACTTTAATTTAAATAGAAATTTAACTGTTTAACTAATATATTATATATAACTCTAAATAGCTTCAACTTGGACTGCACTTGGTCAGAGACTGGTGATAGATATATGCTGAAATTATTCCGTGATTTTCTATTTCATTCCGTCACCGAGGATGGCCGACCCTGGTTAGATCATGCGCACATTGTACAATGCCTCAACAAGCTGGATGCGGGTTCCATCGAGCGCGTATGTTGTCAATGCCCCATCTATTTACCTGAACTATATTCTATATATATATATATATGTATATATTGACAGGTGCAACTGATGTCACGCGATGAGCAATCGGTTTTAATTGTCTCCTATGCTGAACTCAAGAATTGTCTGGAGAACGCCTTCTCCGAACTGATGAGTGCGGCCAACTGAGCAACAAGCAACCAACATCAAAAACAACAACAACAACAATAACAGTAACAGTAACAACAATAATTATTAAACACGCGCAGCTCACTTAGCCACGCCCATACCCATACCCATGCCCGCCCACTCCCAAACACCTAAACTTCCCCTACTCGACCACAAGCAACTACGATTTAAACGGTTTAAGATATATAAGAGAAAACATTCATTATACTAAGACATTTTGGCGAATGCCCCTTTAAATAAGCGAATGAATAATATAAAATTATATATATATAAACAGAAAACAACAACAAAAACAACATAAAATAATAAATCGTAATAATACAAATACAAATCAACTACGTACGCAGATTTATATTGTTAAGCCAAGCAAAAAGATATGATGAAAGGAAAGAAAAAGATAAAAGGAAACAAACTGATATCCAATGTTATGCTAGATCTTAACTACATTTTAGGCATTTAAACTTACAACAGCAACAACAAACAGAAAAGGAGCAACAACTTTTTGAAAACGAAATCTCTCCAAGGAAAAAAAATGTCAAAAAAATAAAAATCATAAAAAATGTAAACAAAAGAAGAAAAAAAAACTGAAAAAAACTTGCAAAATTTGTTAAAACACAAACAAAAAAAAGCGAAAACAAAAAAGTACGAAAAAAAGGCAAAAAGTTGATCTATTTTTACAGAAGAAGAGAATGAAAGAAAGTATTTATATGTATTGAAAAGTCTACAAAAGAAACAAAAAGAAATTTGTAAAAAAAAAAAAACAAGCAACAAATAATTTGAAAAAGAAAACAAAAACAAAAGCAAAAATCAAGGAACCACAACAAAGCAAACGTCTAGGCGCCTGACCCCCCTAAACATTAAACTCTACAACAACAGCAACAACAACAACAACAGCAACAACACGAACAAGCAAAAGGAAAAATTGAAGAATGAAACAAAAACAAGAAAAACAAACACATTTCTTATTTTTCAACTAATATTTTTATAGCGAAATATTTTTTAAAGAAAAGAAAATGCGATTGCAAATGAAACTATGTATTTGTAAAAAGTATAAAAATTGTTGTATTAAGCAAAAGCGGATGAAGCTGATAAAAGAACATGCAAAGCGACGCACAGCGCGACTTGGCAAGTTGCTCAAAAACCAAAACGAAAAACAAATGAAACAAAATTAAAATGAAACGGAAACGGAAACGTCTAGGCCACACACAGCGTGATATGTATATACATATATATATATATATATATACCTCCTCATTTTTTTTGTACATGTACAACTCTTGATATGGTCTTCGGTCTTTCAGAATGCAATATTTATAATGGTTTATATATCATTTACCACACACACTCACACACACACACCTTAATGCACGCTCCAAACTTTGCAAGTACAACAAAAGTAAACAAAACTTACTTAAAAGTCTGTCTATATATATAATATATATATATATATACATACCATATATTTTAAAAGCTAAACCCAACTGGCGCCCGGGTGCATATCACGTAAATAATTTAATTCCAAAACAAAATGGCTTCACTCAACAAACAAACAAACAAAATGAAACATCAACAGAGAAAACCACCAGCAAAACTGTCAATGAAGTTTTGTAAAATATGCCTAGGATTTATTATGTTCAAAGGAAAAAGGAATCCATTAATTATTATATGAAAATTGGGCTAAATGCTCTCGGCTTATGCTCCTCTATACCACTTGTTCCCCCCGTTACCTTACCTACCTTTGTTGTTGCAACCTTTCCAAACACCATCCCAAGGCTTTCTTTCTTTTCTTGTTTTCGCCCACTATTTTTCTAGCTTCTATTTGTTTGTCCTCTTTTTCTGTTTGTTCTTTTTTTCAGGCATACACAAATGCGCATACTCGTACTTTTTTCTTTAATAAGTTATTGTGTACTTCAAAGTAAGACTAATTGATTAGTTTTAAAAATTTTATGATTAATGAGAAGAAAGAAAAACAAACGAGAAAACCCCACAAAAACACAAAAATGTAAAAGGAAAACTTTTTGAGAAAAACCAATAAAAAAAATAATAAAATGTTTAAACAAAAAATTTAACCGATTTTTCTTTCTATTAGCCCAAAAAAACTTTTCTTAGCTATATGAAATGGATATATCTTTTATTCCGAGTCTAACTTCAATTTATTATTCAATTGGGCCGAAATCCTGGCGGTACTGCAATGCCAGGCCAACCCGTGACAGAGGTGGAGCAAGCTCCTAGCACTCCGTCTGTTTCCAAAAATCAGTTTAACATTTGTTGTCCTCCGATGGAGGATCTATCAGATGTTAAGCTGATAAGAACAGATACTACACTTTGATCTTAGCCATAAGGCCGAGAAGCGATAACCAAACACAGCTAACCCAGGCACTCTTCCTTGTCGAGCAGCTATAACCATTTGTGAATTCGTGCGCTGCTTTCGACTTTCCATTTTTACACATGCGCAATTGCCGCAAGAGAGAAATTTCAGCGTTTGGTGGTGGTTTTGCACGCGCCGCAAGGCATGCTACGAAATTTCTTGAATGCTTGCACTTGCTCACTTTATAATTCCCAACCAGTTGTGGCTGAGAGCGCATGGTATGCTCACTGTGGTGCTACGGCTCGTCACTCTGGCTTCTCTTCAGTTGTCGAATAAATCTTTCGCCTTTTACTAAAGATTTCCGTGGAGAGGAGCACTCTAATGAGTCTAAAATAATTTTTGATAGTGCCTGGTTGCAAAATCGGGCCATAAATGAATACATCAGTAAATAGTACTTAAGAAAAAAGTTAATAATAACACAAATTGCGTAAAGAAGATAAAAGTTGAAATTAAATAAAAGAATGTAAAGTAGTTGAAATTAATTAAAAAAAAACAGAATAATTTAATTCTACAATAAAATGTAAAAATAATTGAAATTAAATAAAAAATATATAAAATAATAGAAATTCGAAAAAAGTATATAAAATAATTTAAATTAGATAAAAAATATCAAATAGAAATTCCAAAAAAAAAAATTTAATTAAAAAAAAAATATATATAAAATCAAACATTAAATTCAATCATAAGAAAAATATATAAATATACAAAAATAATAAGACATCGAAATTTAACAAATAATAAGACATTGAAATAAAAATGTATAAAAAATATTTAAATTAAATATCGATTATGTACGCAATACTCAAATAATTTAAACAGTAATAATAATTTAAAAAAAATAAAAATGTTTAAATGATAGAGAAGATATAAAATAAGAAAGAAAATACAAGAGATAAAATAGTAAAACAATTTAAAAAATAGAAAATAAAGAAATTTGTAAATAATAAAATTGAAAATAAAAAAACTATGTTTTTTTTTTTTACTTTTTGGACGTGTTTTATTTTAACTAAATAATTACAACGTATAATACAAATTTGTATAGAAAATGTACAACATTTCGTGTTAGCTTTGCTTGCATAGGGTTCAAGTTTTGTTGTTAGTTTATATGCGGCAGATTTTTTGAGGCAATTTGTGGAAGTTTTTTTTTATTTATAGAGAGAAATTTAAAAAAAAAATTGTTTGTTAACAGATTTTCGATGCTTGTGGCTTTTATGTGTTTATCACAGTTAATTATATAAAAGTTGTTTCGGCCGCCCTATTTAAACTTGATTCGAATTGTAACGGCAAATGCGAGAAAGCTTGGGGGGGAGATGGTGTGTGGGTGTGTAAGTGTGTGTGTGTGTGTGTGTTCGCTTCTACATAGTTGTGCAATCCTTGTTTTTGTTTTAGCTACTTCTTCATATAAACTACTTAAACTTAGGCTTTAATTAAATCTTATATTTAGTATTTAGAAAAAATTCAGCTGAATTTGAGCAAAGTTTTTGAGTATTTGTTCGCGTTAGTTAGGGTACAGGGGGCTGGGGCGTGGCAGTTTTGCACTTAAATTTACGGAACGGAGGGCGAGAGTAGTTGTCGAGGGTTATCTATCATCGTTCAATAATGTATGTATGTATTAACAACTTAAGCTTCTTCCTCGGCTGCTTAGGCGGGCGCCTCCGTGGGGGCGTGACAGCCCTCAACATTCTCCGGCCAGTCGCAGACGTTCTCCTGCGGATTGAAGACCAGGTTGGCAGGACATGGCATATGATGCTTGCGCTCTCCCTCGCACATGTAGTAGTGCGTGCAGTCGGCCCAGTCCTTGTGGTAGCTAATGTGCCCATCCTCCTCCGCACAGGTGACGTCATGAGCTGCCAAAGGATATTCGGTTAGTTGAACTTAAACTCAATTAAGTCGGACTCTGAACTTACGATCCTTGGTGGTGTAGGCGCCGCGTGGGCCATGCGACTCGTAGGGTCCGTCATACTCGAGAGTGACCTTGTAGTCCTTCAACTCATCGCTGAGCGCAGTGAGCAAAGGATATTTGCCATTACCGCAGCGGCCGGAGAAGTCGTCCATATCAATGGACCAGACCATGATGCCACCGAAGCCCTGCTCCTTCAGCCATTCCGTCTGGAGAGCAGAGAAAAATTATTGGTAAGGATTAAGGAACTAGTTCATAGTTCAGGCACTAGCTGCCTCTACTCACCTTCGTTTTCAGCGAGCGCTCATCGTCGAAGCCCACCCACTGGTTGCCGCGGTAGGCGAAGGGCACCTGCTGCTCGGAGTCCCAGACCAGCGTGGTGTTGTCTGCCGCCAGGAAGGAGCAGACCTCGTAGTAGCTCAGGAAGCCCGCCTCGTTGGTGAACTTGCCCGCCTTGCCGCCGCCGGATGAGGGCGACCCGATATCGAATTGCGTCTCATTGACCAGCTCGAAGCTCCGGCCGTAGGTGGGCATGCCGATGAGGAGCTTCTCCTTGGGCGCGCCCTGCTTGACCCACTCGCGTGCGCTGTAGTCCACCGTCAGCTTCTTCTGGTAGCCCGTGGCCGACTCCAGGGCGAACAGCGGCGAGTTGTGGCCCACGGTGCGCTCCCACTGGCCGTGGAAGTCGTAGGTCATCACGTTGATGAAGTCCAGGTATTTCGATATCTCCGGCACGTCGTAGCCGGCGGCGATGGCCTCGAAGGAGGCCGGCACTGCAGCAGTGAGCAGTAGGCGTGGCAGACCTGAGGACTTGGCTTCGCCTTCGAAGGCGACGCGCAGCTCGCGGAGCAGATTGACATAAGCCACACGATCCTCGGCGCCGCGTGGATACTCCCAGTCGACGTCCAGTCCGTTGAACTTGTAGTCCCGCAGGAAGTCGATGGCCTCGTAGACGAACTGGTTCATGCGGAACACGTTCGAGGTGAGCTCCTTGAAGGGCGTGGAGCCGAAGGCCCAGCCGCCAATGGCCAGCAGGATCTGCAGATCGGGATTCGAGTCACGCAAGGCAATCACGCTCTCGTAGTTCTCCGGATCGTCGTCCGTGGCCTCCATCAGCTTGTAATCCTGCAGCGTGGCAAACGCGTAAACGATGTGCGTGCAGAGCTTGGGATCAATGTGCTCCGGCCCGAACTTGCCTGCGCCTGGACGCTTGGCCGACCAGCTGGTCAAGTAGCAGAAGACCTGAGCGGGACGAGCTGCGGCAGGAGGAGCGATTAGACGGATGACCTTACGGCGGGTGATTTGTATTGTGCTTACTGTTCTGCTCGATGGCATTGGCGCCGGACTTGATGCGTTGCTTCTTCTGGACATGGGGCTTGCGCACCTTCTTGAGGACTTCATCCACAGAAATTTGAATGGGCTCGGGTTTCTGTAGGGAGAGGAGATGAGATAAGATTGGGTTAGAGCTAGTTGGAGGTCGAGTTGAAGAGCTCATTTAAGACTAGTTGAAGACCTCATTAAAGACTCTCTTCCTGGAGTCCTTATCATACCTGTATCTCCCTGTTTTAACCCTTTACCACCCCGTATCACCCCTGTACCATTCCCGTATCATTCATGGGCCACCCTATACCATCTCTAGTTGAAGACCTCGTTAAAGACTCTTTGTCTATAGTCCTTATTACCCCTGTACCACCCTCTATCAACCCTGCACCACCCACCTCTTCGATATCCTCGAATGTAGCCGCAATCGCTGTCCAGTTGACGTCCTTGGCCTCCTTGCCGCGCGATATGCCCAGCAGCTCCTCGCGCATGGCTCCGATCAGCGGATACTTGACATTGCCGCCGCACACCTCGCCCTTGAAGTCGTCCATGTCGATGGTCCAGACCATGGCGCCGCCGAAGCCGTTCGTCTTGATCCACTGCATTTTGTTGCGGATCGCGCGCTCGTCGTCGAAGCCCACCCACTGGTCGCCGTCGACCATGTAGGGCACCTTCATCTCCTCGTCCCAGACGTAGACGGCGCCGTTCAGCAGCATCTCGCAGATCTCGTAGTAGGCCAGGAAGCCGCTCTCCTTGGTGTAGACGCCCTCACGGCCGCCGCCCGTAGCCGGCGCGTTGGGTCCGTGCTTCTCCGTGTTGGCAAGCGTAAAGGATCGGCCGTAGGTGGGCATGCCGATGACCAGCTTCTCCTTGGGTGCGCCCATCTTGACCCACAGGTTGGCGGCGTTGTCCACGGAGAGCTGCTTGCGCCACTCCGAGTCTGTGGAGGGGGCGTACCTGGGGGCAGAGGGCGAGAGGAAGTTAAATAAAAAGAGAGGACTAAAAGGATTTATATACTGATCCTTACAGTGGAGCATTGTGTCCCGTTTCGCGCTCCCATTTGCCGTGGAAATCGTAGGCCATCAGGTTGATAAAGTCCAGGTAGCTGGCAATGGCGGGCACATCGTATCCGCCGCGCACGTTGTCGGGCCCCACGGGCACAGCGGCCGAGAGGAGCAAGCGTGGCTGCTTCAGCTCCTGGGCCTCGGCCTCGAAGGCCTCGCGCAGCTCCTTCAGCAAGAGGACAAAGTTCTTCTTGTCGTCGGAGCCCTTGGGGTACTCCCAGTCCATGTCCAGGCCATCGAAGCCGCGCTTGCGCAGGAAGGGTATGGCCGAGTAGACGAAGGTCTGGCGCGTGTAGCGCGTGGCGGACATGTCCTTGAACTTTTGCGTGCCAAAGGACCAGCCGCCAATGGCCAGAAGGATCTAAAGGAGAACATATTAGAAAAACCAAACTAAACAGATATCTGAGCCATGCCCACCTTCAGCTTGGGATTGGCCTTGCGCAGGTTCATCATGCGCTCGTAGAGTCCGGGCACATTGTCCTTGGTCTCGTCGTTCGACTCGTAGGAGCTCAGCTTGCCCTTCTTCAGCCAGCCGAAGGCGAAGATAATGTGCGTGCACAGATCGGCGGGTATATCCTCGGGCACGAACTTGCCAATCTTGACGCGATACTGCGACCAGTTGGTGTAGTAGCACACGATCTTCGGCGTGCCATCGTCCACCTTCGTCTTCTTGCCCTTCAGCGAGGAGCCGCTGGCTACCAGAGCTGTGCCACCAGCTGCGGCGGCTGCAGCGGCAGCAGCTCCGCCACGCAGCTTGGACTTGGAGCGTAGGCGAGTTCTGCTCACGCTTGTGGTGGATGCGGGCTCCTGATCGATGCGCTTCTCGGCCACAGGCGCCTCCGTTGACTTCTTGGCGGAGAGCACATTGCTACGCGAGGAGCTACTGAGCGTAGTCGGACGGCGCAGGCGTCGACGGGTCTTGGCTACATGGAGATTGCAGATTAATTAGATCAGAGTTTATGTAACCTAGTGAAACTTAGCCCAACTATAACTAAGAGTATCTATGATTTGCTAAGCTCCAAATCAAAGTTTTTTTTCTGCCTATAATTCAGAGCTGACCCAAAAAGTCTAACAGCTAACAGCTGAGCATGATTTGCCTCAACATCATCAGCATCGCCATTAATCATCATCAATCATTGAGTGTCTTCGCTATTACAAGCTCGATTGGCATATATCAAGTGGCGTTAATTCAAAATAAATGCATCGCTTGGCAGGCAGGCATCTTCTGTCAGCTATCATTATCTTTGTTTATATTCCGGGCCATTTGACAATGTCTAGCATTTAATATTTATTTCGTATTCAGCACTTAATGAAGAAGCAGCATAGTGATGAGGAGTTTTTATTAATGATACTGGTTATTCAGTTTAAACTTGTGCAATTAAACGACTATCGTGCATACCAGTTTTTCGTGAAATTTAAAATTATTTTAAATTGTCTGCAGCTGAAATAACAATACGAAATTATGGCGATTGTTACTCGTCAAGTCAGAGGCTGAGGCTGAGCTGAAGCTAAAGCAAACGCCTGCAATTTGCGACATTTGTGCTTAAAACCGGTTCAACTAAATATATACGTATTTTATTTAGTTGCGGGCCTCTCACTGCGCAAGCCCACACAGCGAAATAAAAACAAAACGCCAAGTATTTCATTTATGGGCACGAATATGCGCATACAAGTATTTCAGCCTTTGACGATTGGGGGTTGCCTTCATATCGCATTGCTGCTCGCTGTTCTAGTGGCACCTAAGTCGCTGGCAACGTATCTGGGGATATAGCTCAGTGGTAGAGCATTCGACTGCAGATCGAGAGGTCCCCGGTTCAAACCCGGGTGTCCCCTAGGTAAACTTTTTCCTCCACATATTTTTAATATTTGTATTTTTATCAGCACTTCAATTAAATTCCTTACTTAATAATATATGTTCCTCCTAGTTCTATTTATAACTTTAAATCATTAAATTAGTACTGGTTGGCGTTCTACGTTTACTTGCTGGGGATCGAAGCGTGGGGATATAGCTCAGTGGTAGAGCATTCGACTGCAGATCGAGAGGTCCCCGGTTCAAACCCGGGTGTCCCCTTGGTAAACTTTTTGCTTTCATCAACCTTTTAATTAAAAGGAGGGGCTGTTGTGTGGTATTTAAAAGGCGTTAATTTCGAAAGTGTTGCGAAGCCCAAGAAATTCAATTAATTTTTGATTGCATATCGCTGGACTATTAGATAATAGACAATATAGGATAAGATAATCGAACGTTTCTTTGTGTATTTAAAGAGGTGCTTCGGTAAATGGCAATCTATTTTTTTTATTAGTATTACATAAACTCAATTTCATTTATTGTTCAGCACAATTAAAGTTGATGAATGTTATTTGCAGCATTACATCATTAAAGTGTTAAATGAACTAGCCAAAGTTGAATTAAAACCAGACAATGGCATTAACTCAGCGCATTTGCTTAAGTTGGTGTTGAGTCAGCGAGCGTCCGCATGGGGATATAGCTCAGTGGTAGAGCATTCGACTGCAGATCGAGAGGTCCCCGGTTCAAACCCGGGTGTCCCCTAGGTAAATTTTTTTTCACATTTTTTTAAATCATATTTTGATTGTATTTTATTTATGAGGGCCGCCTTTATTAAGCAGTAAGCTTATCAACAATACAAAATACGGTTTTTTCCAACATAACTCGTGGGTAAAGCAAAATGTAGATTACCAATTTATTTTCAGTAAAATCTTAAGTGGTTTTCGTTGTTGCTCCATCAATTTAAAAATCGTTTCACATGCTTCATCTACTTGTTTTGTTAATTTATCAATGCCCAATACATAACACAATGTCATTTAGGAAACATGTTGCCGATGCTGTTTTAATGATAATGAACCAGATAAAAGAAATCTCAAAGCAACAATTGTATATATGTACTATGTATGCATGTATGTATGTATCTGTTTTTGTTTATCAACTTCCGCCTCTGCAGCGGCTTTGTTGAGGAGACTCCCACGCGATGGAGACTGAGTGGTGTTTTCTATTTTTAAATTTTTTGTAGCTGTTCTTGGGTAAATTGTCGCTCCTTATATAAGTGGGGATATAGCTCAGTGGTAGAGCATTCGACTGCAGATCGAGAGGTCCCCGGTTCAAACCCGGGTGTCCCCTTGGTAAACCTTTTTGCTGCTCTTCCTTCTTTATCATATTCATTTTATGCATTTGTTTTCTACTTACTCTGTGCACTGTCTGTGGAGGTTGAGAGCAAGACAATCAGCAGACATATCACAAAGGCAATTCTCAGCAATCGCGGCGGCAACTGTAAAATAAACAGAAACAAAGAGCAACGTTAAGGGCAATTACTCACACAAATATGCAGATGATTTATGTGCACGTGGGGGCGGGGCAGCGCGTCATGTTTCAGCAAATTACGTGGCACTTGACAGAAACGGATTTCAATTTGCTGTCATGAGAAGGTCAGAGCGCCAACAACTTTGCCGAATCAGTTTGTTCACACACCGAAAAGGCGCCCAAAACGAACAAAATGAATTACAAACAAAAGACGCCGTCCAGCGCTTGACATTGACCCAGTTAACGAGCCGGACAGCCACTTGTTGTCTCAACAACTAATTAAAATTATTCAGTGCTCTTTCCTCTGCATCTGTATAACTATTGTATACACTCTTCTCTATTTGATTGTTAAGTAATTTTCGGTGACATCTTCACATTAGTAACCAGTAGCCAAATACAAAAGGCCTTTTTGACAATGACAATGCGTCGTTGTTGACTTTGAATGATAAGACCCATAGACCCATAGACCCATCGACGATGGCCTACGCTGTCCAAATTTCATTTTGAAATAGCTTCACAACTCGTGCTGTGCGTACAATGGGAGCGCAGGCAAAAGGCAAGAGTCTATCATGATGATAAACCCAATTTTGTGCCTGCATGATTATATTTTGTAATTTCGGGGAATGCTGCAAGATCTGAGTTCGGTTGAAGAGAGATTGCTATAAAACTAAGCTTTACCTTGTGAAATGCAGAAAAGGTATTATTTATAGATCGTGTTTATATTTGAGACTGATATAAAGGAGTTGAGAAAGTATAAAGATATATATTCCATATTTATCTAGAGATAGTCTGTCTAAACTTACTCCATATAGATTTACAGATCTATAGATCCACAGATCTCAAGATAAAGAAAGCTGGAGAGAGAGAGAGAGAGAGAGAGACAAAATAACAGAGAGAGAGAGAGAGAGAAAGTGAGAGAGAGAGGGTGATGGAGAGAGGGAGAGATAGAGACCAGTAATAGATAGATAAAGAGATAGATGCACATAGAGACAGAGAGAGATAGAGAGAGAGAGATAAAGTATTAGAGATATCAAGAAGGATATAGAAAGAGAGAGAGAGAGAGAAAGTAATATGGTGCTCAAGAGAGAGATTGATAGAGATTAAGAGGAAGATAGATAGAGAAAAATAGATGGGGAGACAGAGAGAGAGATAGGTAGATGGAGAGAGAGAGAGAGAGAGAGAGAATGAAATATAAATAGAGGGAGTCAAAGTAATAGAGAGAGAGAGAGGCAGACAAAGATATAGGGGGAGATAGAAAAAGATAAATATATAGAGATATCAAGAGCAATGGAGAGGTCAAGAGACAGATCGATAAGAGAGAGAGAGAGAGAGAGAGAGAGCGAGAGATAGTAAAATAAAATAGGAGAGAGAAAGGCGGAAGCATTAAGGAAAGAGAGAGCATGCGCCACAGAGTTCTATCTATAAGGAGATGAGATATAAAGTTAACTTAACTATAGCTAAGTTCTGCTATTAGGAACACCATTTTGTTCATCTATCTTTGGCTTGAGAATGATAAGTATGTCACATAACTGCAAAAGTTCTCTCATCTTCGGCTCTTTATAAATAGCTATTCCTGATGGATTGCTCAAGTTGCTTTCTAAACCTTCGCCAGCTCATGATATCATTATGTGTTTGCATTGGGCTATCAGTGAATACTTGATGACTGTTGACTGCTGCCTGTTAGCTGTTACCTGTGTCTGGCTATCAGCAAATACCTGTTGCCTGTAGCTGATTGGTATTCCATGCCGGCTGACTATTGGCAGGCGTCATTAAGAACACGTTACACAACTCTGCCGCAGACAGTTAGCAAGAATTGGCCAAAACTCGAAATTGGCACAAAACGTGCAGAGCCTGATAAGCTAATGCGCACTTACAGTTAGCCGAAGCCACGCCCAACGACAGAGAGGGGGAGAGATGAGTGTGGACGGCATCAAGGTCGCAGCTGGCTGCAGGGGATATAATTTACGATCTGGCTCTGGCTATAAACACCCCGGACAAGCACATAAATCGCCTCCTTAGAAGAACGCAAAAAGTGAAACTGGTTTGGACTCGGCTTATCCGCCGATCAGCTAAAACTCTGCATTTGGTAAAAATAAGTGCATAAATTAAAAATTTAAACGCACATCAAAGCAAAGCCAAGAAGAAATTCACAAAATTTTGTCGGCCCATGTTCCTTATTGCATGGACCGAGAGAGAGAGAGAGCGCCGCACGGGGAACGGCTGAACTGGAACAACTGGTTTGCGCGGAAATGAAAAGACGTCTAAATGCCTTTCATTTTCTTCTCTGCGAAAGTGAACTTTTATCATAATCGCTCAGAACTCCCAGCAGCTGCTCGATCATCTGATTTTCTCAGTTGGCTCAACTTACGTAAAGCTCCGGCTGACCATGCTCCAAGTATCCATTAGCTCGGAGTTGGAGCACAGCCAAGTCGAAAGCTCTTATTTTTTTTGTGGGTTTGCCGATTACTGTTTGTCTGGTTACGACAGCGCTAAATAAACTCAATAAGTAATAGACAGCGAGAGAGAGAGAGAGCGGGAGAGGGAGAGGGAGAGGCAGAGTGGGGCGCAAGACAATAAGAGACAAGCGAACTGCATTCCAAGCAATAGATTGGCTACTTTTTGTTTGTGTTCAATTGCGCAAAAATTGGAGAGAGGAAAATTAAAGAAATAAAAAAATCATTAAAAAGTGTTTGAGGCGGGTAGCTTAGACTGACAGATACTCTGTTTGGGGCAGGAGAACTGATGGGAAAAACATATAAAGGGAAGTAGCTCCAATCTTATTGTATATATACGACAGAGTAAGAAATGAAAGTAATACAGACAAAGAGATTGAGATAGACAGAGAGAGAGAGAGAGAGAGAGAGAGTTAGAGAGGAAGAGAGAGAGAGAGAGAAGGGTAGAGGGAGAGAGAGAGGCAGATAGAGAAAGAGAGAGGCGGACAGAGAGAGAGAAAGAGAGAGAGAGAGAGAGAGAGAGAGAAAGAGACAGACAGACAAAGAGAGAGAGAGAGATATTTTGGGAACAGGAAAAGACAAATTCAGTTTGGCTTGAGGTGAGCATCCTTTGCCGGGACTATATATATGTATATAGATAAATTATGGAAAAACTCAGCATAGATTCCAAGAATATATCCTCCATATATATATATATATATAGCTATACATACATATTATTACTAGATATTTTCCTTATAAAGTAAACTCCTCAGCTGCTCCCATTACTCCCTCCCACATTCCCACCAATTTACAGGGTATTAGATATGCTGTCAGCTTAGTTTAGTTGCGCACGCTTGTGATATATCGCCCGATATATCACACACAATATGACCATTTCAGCGCAGATCTATCCCACTTGAGTGCCTGAATGTAAAAGCGAGAAATCCGCACGCTCGAGTTTAAAGTGTTTTTCAGCTGTTGTTTGTGTCTGTTTGCTGTTTGTGAGTCGTTAGCCTTTCATTTCGCATTCGCATCAAATGAAATATTATTTAAAGCGCAACAAATGCAATTTATTTTTGCATAAATTTCAGACAATTTTTTTTATTGTAGTTTCTTTTTGATGAGCAATTGCGCAAGTATTTGCCGCACGTTTGTCGCTTAAGTCTTTCGTTTTTCTTTATGGCGCTGCATTTGCAGTTGCATTTGATATGAAATTTATTGAAATTTTCGTTATTTTTCGTTGCCGTTGACTTCGGCTGCTAAGCTTTTAATTAAGCTGACCGAAATTCAGCTCAAGGTGAGAGAGACACGAATAAAAATAAAAATATAAATAAAAATTATAAAAAAAAACGGCTAAAAATGGAAAAAAGAAAACCGTTGGCGACACGCGCGAGCTTCGCATGTATGTGTGTGTGTGTATGAGTGTGTCTTAACGGCTTTAATAAGTCAGCATTCATAACTGTTTGGCAACATTTTGGTTTTAGCTGTTTTTTTTTCTGTTTGTTTCTCGTTGACTTTTAATAAACCTTTTCTGGCAGACCTTTTGGCTGGGCGCTTGCCGCTCGCTGTCTGTTGCTTGTTGCTTGCTGCTTGCTGCTTGTTTCGCCTTCTTTTGTTTCTGACGCGCCTTGCAATTGAGTTAATATGCGCTACTAGCACCTGTCCTGGACCAGACGACCTTGCGCAATCTGGCCAAAGAGTCGGTTAACGCAAACGAGTTTAGACAGAGGCAAAAGGCGAAAAACAGAAACAGATACAGATACAGATACAGATATAGATAGAGTACGTATTGGGTATGAGTCAGTGGCTTTTAAGTGCAGCTGAAACTGGTTCACTGGCCAATTAGAATAATGCTGAAAATTGCGCAGCTCGAATTACCAAAGGCGCTGCCGTTGCCGTCGATGCTGTAAGACGACAGCTAAAGAAGGTGTGGAAGGGAGAAGTTGTTGGCCAGCTGACCAGTTGGCCCGTTGGCCAGTTACTTCCTGCTATAGCCATAACCCTGAATCGGACATTGACATCGCATATACATATCTTTATCTGTATATACTCTTCTCTTCGAGCTCAAGTAGCTTCTGGAACTATTTAGTGGGCTAGGCAGCCAGCTCGCTACTGCTAAATGCTAAATGGCAGTATGCAATGGCTTCTGCTCGTTCTCTTAAATGTCTTGAACGTGAGTCAGTTGCCGTTGCTGTTAGGGGGTGTCTACTGTGGCCATTGTTCTTAGCTGCTTGACTGCACACAACTTCCGTTCCACTGCGCAGAGTTCGGCTTGAATCTTGTTCATAATGTCAATAAAATTTATGTCCATTTGTGTTTTGTTTTTGCTTCTCGTATGCTGCTGTTTCTGATTCTGTTTCACAGCTTCACAGCATTCGCCATTATTTCTGCTGGCCTCGTCAAGCATTTGGCAATTTGTCAGTGTCACATTAATGTAAATGCCGCTGGAATTATCTTTTATTACCTTTTTTTTTGTTTTTTGCCTTTTTGGTTTTTGGCACTTTTCATTTCAAAATACCTCAGCCAGACTAAGTTTTTATAAGCGCTGAGCCATGTTAATTGAAGTCAACGAATTGAATAATGATCAACACTTTCCAGAAACTAGGCATATTCGATTTGATATTATTTGTGCATAGTATAAAGATGGAATATTAAAATTGTAATAACTTTTGGTATTATATTTTATATATCTATTGATTTATTAAAGAGTTGCAATGTGTGAACTGAATATTTTGAGACAAGCTGCAAGGTATTTAATCTTCATTCAAATTGTTTGTTTTATATATACATATTTTTCTCGTACATTTAATTTTGTATATAAATTTTTGTTTTAATTATTTTTTTTTTTCAAAATGTATTTTTTAGTTTTAAAAAAAAATTTTTTTTATCACTATTTTTTAATCATTTTTTTTTAAATTATTTTTTGTTATAATTTTTTTTTTATATATTATATTATTTACCAATAATTATTAGTATATTTTTTATATTCTATATATTATATGATTTTGCATTATTTTTTAATTACATTTTTCTTTTTTTATAATTTCTTATTAATATTTTTATTAATTATATTTTTTAGTTCACAGTTTTAGGTTGATCATTATCAATTTTTTTCGTAGTATTTTTTACAGTCCGTAAATGAACACATATGTATGTATCCAAATCAGTTAAAGGCTCGATAATACCAACATAATATATGTATATTTAAGACAAAATAATATTGATATACACATATCTCACGTCTCCCTCACTCATTTATGCCTTGTTTCACTTGCTCAGCCTTTCAGAATTAAAATAATATTTATTACTCAACAATCTCCACTAATTAGTGATTATAATAAAGTTTAATTATATATATCTTGGAGTATATAGTTCATAAATCACACAAGATAATGTCTTAGATCTGGTTAGGTTAGTTTTCAGCTTTATTTTTATACCTTTTGTTTTTTTTTTACGTTTTCTTTCTGGTTTTCCGTGTATTTTTGATGAGCTAGGAGGAGCGTGCGCCCAAACAACAATAAGGAACTGGCCCCCGGACATTATGTCATGCATTTTTTGTCTGCTGTGTGCTGTCTGTTGTCTGTTTGTTGGTTTTTCTTGTACAACAGCAGCCGCCCCCTTATGTAAAACGTATGCGCTTTTATTAATAAACAAAGCGACAAAGAAGACGGCAGAGAAGACACAACACACAACACAACATGCAACAAAGTGAAATTCGTTGTTGTTGCTGCTTTCTTGTCGTTAGTACATGCATTAACTTTAGTCTGTGTCTATCTCTTTGTTCAACTTTAACCTTTTAGGCTGAAGACAAAACCAGTTCGCTGCTCGTGTGTATAAATTAGATATGTCTTTATGCACGCCTCGATATTCAAATGACATGACGTCGCGTCTCGAGGCTGCCCAGTTTATAGAGCGGCTAACGCAGTTTATATGGCCTAGACAGCAAAACGGTAATAAGCCAAACGGCTCTTAAGTTAATGAGCAGAAATGAAATAAAAGATACAATTAATTGCGGCCGGCGGAAGGGGCCAGCAAATGAAAATGAAAATTGGCAAGAAAAGAAGAAAGCAAAGGCGAGACGGGACTGCCCGACTGGGGAATACCTTGCTAGCTCTAGCTCTAGCTCTAGCTCTAGCTCTAGCTCTAGCTCTAGCTCTAGCTCTAGCTCTAGCTCTAGCTCTAGCTCTAGCTCTAGCTCTAGCTCTAGCTCTCGCTCCGTCCCTAGCTCTACTTCTAGCTCTCGCTCCGTCCCTAGCTCTACTTCTAATTTGAGCTCTAATTCTAGCTCTGTCTCTAACAGAAGCTCGTTAACATTTACTCGATTGAAACGGGCTAAGTTATTGATTATTGGTAGCAAACTTGTTCTGCGCGTGATATCGCGGGAGTTATAAAAACATTTTGAGCTCTCTAAATTTTATAGCTGCTAGATCTACTATCTAGACAGGCAGAGCTAGATCGACGCAGTACTGATTAAAATTTATGTTAACTTTATGGGTTAGGCCAAGGCTTCTGTTGTTTATCATTCTCTGTCTGACTCTCTGCCTTTGTCTATTTGTTTCACACATTTTCACAAAACTAATATACCCTAAATAACCATTTCCATTCCATGCAAACAAAAACAAATTGCCTGCGCAGTTAATTAGTTTAATTATGAAGCGAAAAAAAAATGTTTTAAAAATATATAAAAATAAACAAAATATATGTGAAACGTTGCCAAATGCCAAACAGAAATAAAATCGTGTAAAAATGCTCAAAATAATAAAAGGTTTAAGCATAACAGAAAATGTGTTGTGCAACTCTATGAAAGTTCGATATGGCTATAAGAAATATATATATATATATATATATATATATATATATATATATATATATATATATATATATATATATATATATATATATATATATATATATATATATATATATATATATATATATATATATATATATATAGCTATTTTCATTAGCAGCATTTAGCCCGCGCTCAACTGATTTTCGCTGATAAAAATTTTGATATTTTTGTTTCGATTATGTTGCTGAGCGAAGGCCTGCGGCTATAGCTGTGTATAATATATGTAAATCGATTTTGTTTATTTTTCTTCTTCTTATTTTTATATAACAATAAAACGTGTTTAATTTCGTTGTCGTTGTTTTTGTAGCTAATCAAACAGCCCTCGTTTCATAGACATATATATATCTCTCTGGCTATAATGATTGATTTACTACTTTGTGTCTCCAAATTGGCTTTATTTGTTTATTGTTGGCATTGAACAGCGCACACACGTGTGTTTGTGAGTGTATGTGTGTGTGATAATTATGCGACAAAATTCAAGTCAAGCCAAAGTGCGCTATGCACACTTCCTGCTCGCAGCAGAAGGTTCGTTGCCTAAGTCTTTTGTTTTGCTTAGCCACTTTTTGTGCTGTGCGTCGTTTGCTTTGGTTTACTTCGAGCCCAATTGAAGTGCATTTGAGAGTTGACTTTTAGCAGCTGCCAACGGCTCAGTTCAATAACCAATTGATGCGATTCACATTCGCCTTTGCCTTTCCATTGACTTATTTTTACTGCCTATGCAAATTCATTGTAAATCAGCATAAAAGTGAATTGCATAGCTATATGTTGTAGTTTATATATATATTTATGTTTGTGTATGTATATACGTATATTTGTATTGTTTCAACTGCAGCGCTAACAATTGAGCTGCCCACTCGAGCGGCAGCCGAACGCTCTCAACAATCTGAACTGCAGCTGTGCGCTGGCTGTCAGGGCTAGGCTAAAGTGATTGTAGCTGCGATAAAGCACAAATTAAACAAAAAGGCAAACGCCTGAAGCCGGTTAGACGAAGCTGAAATACACTAACTTGTGTATGTGGATATAGAATTATATTTAGAGGGGAAGCTGAAAAAAAGGCTGAAGAAGTTTTAGTTGATAAAAAAGTTGTTTCTAGATCAAGTTTCAACTATCTGAAGAGATCCAAAGAGCTTTAGTGAGATTATATAGCTTATAGCTATAGCTACATAGTATGTATTAATATAATCTGCTAGATTTCTTCATATATGCTGACTGCAAGCAAAGCTCAGCTTATATAGTGATCTTAAGACCAGAGTAAAGTCAAGATTTAATAGGCAAATATTTTCAACTCAATTCTTCCCTCAATTTAGCTCAAAAAATATTTATAAAATTAATTTAATATATCTCAGGTCTCAAATCTTGTTCTCTAACTAAAACAGTCTTTCAGTAAGAGTATAAAAAAAAATAAAATACATAAAGTGCTTGTCAGTTAAGGCAGCAGCATTCTTGGCAGCATTTTATAAGAATAAGAAAATAAATTTAAAAAAAAAAATTTTTTAAATTAAAAAATACTTTTGCTGTTGCCAGGTTTGTCATTACATTTATGTACGTATATAATGCTAATTTGTAGCGTGTGTGTGCGTGCCTATTATGTGTGTGTAATGCATATGCTTCAGATTACGCATACGCCGCGTAGTTGGCTCGCTGCCAGCTGGCGAGACAAAACGTCGCTGCCTTTTCCTTTATTTCGGAGAAAGTCTGTCTCCATTGCAATGTGCAATTATTGTGTGTATATATGTGTGTTTGTCTACTATCTACTTTTAGTTTTCGAAATGTAAACAGCTGTAAAAGGCAAGTCTCTTGTGAATTGTTTGTTTTACAAACAAATTCTGTGCGAGTGTTCACTCAATTGTCAAGCAGCGCGTTTCCAAGCCAAATGAAAGTGAGAGTTTTTTTTCGGCTAACAACAACAGACACATGTCAGTCACGCTTGTCTCGCTATTGACGAGCTAGTGTGTGTGGGCGTGGCAGCGCGAGCTGTTGCCTTTGCAACTATGTGGCAACTAGCAGCTGCTCCATATATAGCAGCTAATTACAATACAATGGCCACTGAAATCCTAATTAATTAATGAAAATTTTAATATAATTTTTTATACTATTTTTTTCATTTTACTATTATTTTTAACTGTTCCACATGCTTCGAGAGCAGTCGTCAATAGCGTTATTTTTTTTTTTTGGCTTCGCTCGACTCGTTTTCGAACCTAATTTTTGCGGATTTTTCAATTTATGCGAGACCAGTTTTTGGGGCCGCTTGGCCAACGACGATTTGCCAATAGACGACGACGACGGCGATTGAGTGGCAGCATTTGTAGATTTTTTTTTAGCTTTTAAGTTTTTCCTTTTTTTTGCAGCAGCAGCAGCAAATATTAATTGTTGTACACACACACACGAATAGAGAGGGAAAACTCGTTATTGTCGGCAGCGACTTTTACTTGACGTGCGCCAAATTGAGGCGTGGCATGTGGCGTGTTGCTGTCCAAAACGAAATTCGCCAAAGCAAAGAAATCAGAAACTAAACTAAAGCCCCCTTTTGGCGCCCCAAGGAAGTAAAAGGCCGTCTTGGCCAAAAGGAAAAGCAACTGGAAAAAAAATGGACGCTAAAAAAGCGAAACTGAAACTTGACGAGAATTTATATTCATATTTGTATAGCCATTGTCTTTGACAGGTTTGCCTTCAACTTCGGCTCAGACAGCAGCTAAAGCAGAACCCGTCGACTAGTCAGCTAGTCTGGCCGTCTGGTTGGTTGCTCTGGCTGTGTCAGACGGACATTCTCCCAGGCCTTGCGTTAACATTCATTTTTCCGTTCGCTGACTTTCAATACACGTTTTGTTTTCTTATAGTATTTTATTTATTATTTTAATTTTGATTGTTCTAGAGTTTGGCATGCTTTTGTCTTTGGGGCATGCATAATTTGCTTTGTCTTCATAGTTCTGTGACACACTTATTGGCACTCCACTCACCATGTTTTCTATGCAGCGTCGATGCGATTACACTATATAAATATATATATCCAGTTGATCTGTATAAACTTTGATTGTTGTTTATTATGTTGGAATTTCGGGGAACACACTACACTGCAGGTATTTCGTGTGCTCTGCTTAGTCACGTATTGAAAAACACAACGCCTGCCGCTAGCCACTTTTTTCTCTTGTTGGTGGTGCGTACTAACCGTTACTCGCTGCGAACTCGCACGTAGGACTGAAAAACTGAAACTGATTTGTGCGCAGTCGCGCGGCCAACTGCCAACTGCCAAGACAACGGCAACAGCAGCGGCAGCGGCAGCAACAACAAGTCTTGGCTCAAATTGAGTGAAGTCGCTTGGAGCGTGGCCCCCTCTGAGACTGCGATTGAGCCGTCGCTGCGAACACGTCCGAGCGCCATATACGAGAAACGGGCAGCATAAAAAAAACCAAAACAAAACAAATATAAAATAAAACACAGTTAGGCTGACAGTGTCGCACCTTGAATACTCTTGCAGACTGATATGTGGAGTAAGCAGAATTATTATTAAAAAAAAATGAAAAATATAAAACTGGCACGGGGGATTCGAACCTAGGACCTCTTGCTTACAAATGTGAAGCCCTATTTATTTTTAATTTAAAATTCGTCTGCTTGTAGATTTGAACCCAGGACTTCATGCTTAACTTTAGTTATTGAAATGGAACTTATGTTATCATAATAATTGGCTGCTCAGGGATTCGAACCTAGCACTCCTTGCTCAACTTGCCTAAAATGCATACATATATATATATGTACATATTACACAATTGATAGAAAATTCCCGAAACTCTTTGTTAGTGTAGCAAGACAACAAATGAACAGTTGTGTTTCTGTGAGCTGCATGGAAAATTTAGTTTTTTTGCTGCGTTGCTTTTGTGCAGTTCTTTCGCTTTGGTCAGCCGAAGCCAAAAAAAACCCACTCAAAAGACTCAAGCAACAAACTGGCCGCTGTTGAGCTGCGCTGTTAACTTAACAGCGTTTGCTGTCCGGCAAGGATTGATTGCGCACACAATTATCAGATTTTGTAAATCAAACAAGTTTGGGCATATTAGCATAAGCACGCACACACACACACACACACACGAGCTGAAGACGCGTCTTCAATATGCAAATTTGAGTTATTAAACAAAATATTTCTGGTTAAGCTTATGCATAATAGACATACATACATATATATAAATATAATTTACACGATAGAAAGCCATGGATTTGCATATATATATTTATTTGTGTGTGCGATTGCAAAAGTCGAATGGGTCTTCATAGCGAAACGGAGTTAGAGTAGTGGCTGAAACGAAAGCGAAAGTCTTTTTGTAGCCGGCAAACAGCTGTGCGGCTTGACTTTTGACCAGTCTGCCATTAGTTGGGCCCCAACAGGTTCTAATATTTATGCGGCCTGCGATTCCTGCGGAGCGCTTCTCACGCTTTGCATGCCATAAATTTCACTGCCTTTCACTCTAAATCATTTGCAGCACTTAATTGTGTGCATTTCAATGCGTATTGCGTGCCATTTGCAATCAGCTCCGTTGTCTGCTGTTATTGTTGTTGTTTTTGCAATTCTGTGCCACTTTTCAGTTTTCAGTTTTCTCGTGAAAAGCGAACCAATGCGAAATGGAAATGCAACGCTCTGTTTCACATCACGGCAAAATTTCACACCAGCCATAAAGGCCAGTGCAAGTGCGTATTGCACACAATAAAAACTATATAAACATACATATATCTTTTATGTTCGATCAGATATAGCGGAGCAATTAGCGCTTCGTTGCACGGACTCAGTTTGTTGAAGGTTTGGTAATAAAATGTTTCAAGAACGCAATTATAACTAAGATTTATTTTATAAATCAAATATATTTATACAAATTTTATATTATAGCTCAGTTAGGTGTGCCTTGAAGTACTTTTTCTTACCTGACTCACTCGCATCACTACTATAAATTCATAACAAATTCATCTCATACTTTTCACACTTTTTGCAAACTTACCTTGATTCCGAAAGCATACCTCTCGAGCTTTGCATGACCATATCTCGAGTATTTTTAGTCCGATATCAGAGTTTTGTACCATTTTCGATTCGTCTGAGCATCGACTATCGATCTGTATTTAAAAGTTAACTTTTTAAAATTTTGCCATTTTTGCCAAAATCGGGTCGGGTCGAAAAAATGGAAAAAATTGACTATTTTTCAACTTTGACTGTCCGCAACTTGGGTATTTTTCATCCGATATTTAGATGGGATACCTTTTTGGAAGCGTATTTAATTTCAGTTTACATCTGTATTCATAGATTTTCTCTGGTTGTGGGAACTTTTCAAAATATTGAGCTGAGTCTGAAAAAATACCTCTCGAGCTTTGCATGGCCATATCTCGAGTATTATTGACCCGATTTCAGAGTTTCATGCCGTTTTTGACTCGTATGACTAATGGCTATCGATCTGTATTCAAAAGTTAACTTTTTAAAATTTTGCCATTTTTGATAAAAATGTGATGTAACCCCTTATCATTTTTGCCAAAATCGGGTCGGGTCGAAAAAATGGAAAAAATTTACTATTTTTCAACTTTGACTGTCTACAACTTGGGTATTTTTCATCCGATTGTTATATGTCATACCTTTTTGGAAGCGTATTTAATCCGACTATCGATCTGTGTTCACAGATTGTCTGTGGTTGTCGGAACTTTTCAAAATATTGAGCTGAGTCTGCAAAAATACCTCTCGAGCTTTGCATGGCCATATCTCGAGTATTATTGGCCCGATTTCAGAGTTTCATGCCGTTTTTGACTCGTATGACTAATGGCTATCGATCTGTATTCAAAAGTTAACTTTTTAAAATTTTGCCATTTTTGACAAAAATGTGATGTAACCCCTTATCATTTTTGCCAAAATCGGGTCGGGTCGAAAAAATGGAAAAAATTTACTATTTTTCAACTTTGACTGTCTACAACTTGGGTATTTTTCATCCGATTGTTATATGTCATACCTTTTTGGAAGCGTATTTAATCCGACTATCGATCTGTGTTCACAGATTGTCTGTGGTTGTCGGAACTTTTCAAAATATTGAGCTGAGTCTGCAAAAATACCTCTCGAGCTTTGCATGGCCATATCTCGAGTATTATTGGCCCGATTTCAGAGTTTCATGCCGTTTTTGACTCGTATGACTAATGGCTATCGATCTGTATTCAAAAGTTAACTTTTTAAAATTTTGCCATTTTTGACAAAAATGTGATGTAACCCCTTATCATTTTTGCCAAAATCGGGTCGGGTCGAAAAAATGAAAAAAAGACTATTTTTCAAATTTGACTACCCACTTCTTGGGTATTTTTTGTCCGATTTTTTAATGGCATATCTCTTTGGAAGCGTATTGAATTCTAGTTTTGATCTGTATTCACAGATTTTCTGTGGTTGTGGGAACTTTTCAAAATATTGAGCTGAGTCTGAAAAAATACCTCTCGAACTTTGCATGGCCATATCTCGAGTATTTTTTGACCGATTTCAGAGTTTCAACTTTGATTATATTTATACATAGGTCAAATTTTATGCATATCCTATAAATATCGTATTATATAAAGTGGAGATCAAGAACTTCAAGAACTGATCATTTATTTTATTTTCAGTTTTTTATTCGTGTTTAATGAGTGCATTGACTGGGGGCCATTTTGTGTGTTGTGGCTTTCGAAACCGTTATACCAATTGAATATCAAATCGGGCAACTTAACCTTCACTGCGATTGCGACGGCGACGGCGACGGCGACAATGCGGCGTCCACTACAGCAAGTTCGTGTCTTAAGTCTTTTGTTTTTACACACACAAATTGAAAGTGAAATTTCATTGTTATTACGCTTGTTCGAGTTGTTGATGTTGCTGAAGTTGTTGTTGTTATTCTTTTGCTTTTATTTTGGTAATTTTTGAAAAAGAAAGGCACTCACTGCCAGCCACAACAACAACAACTATCAGACTTTGTTGATAAGAAACGTGATTTAATTTTTAGTTGAAAATTATGAAAATCATATGTTGGACAGTTTTCACTTTTCGCTGCTAACGAAAGGCAGCTTAAGCTTTGGGGAAGTTTTTGTCATTGATTCTAAAAGTTAATTTTCCATTGTATATTTTATGTAAGCTTAATGAGATCTTATAATAATATAAAATATATTTATATATATTTTTTTTTTAATTTTCACAACAGAACAATAATTATAATAATTTAATATGTATATAGAATTTGATTTCTTAATAATTTAATAATTTTTACCACAATTCTTATTGCTCAATCATTATTTTTTTAATTTTTAAGTGTATTTAACAGTTCGGCTTAGTCAACTGCTCTGGCCATAGCCTTAGCTTCCTTGCATTGTTGCACAGCCTCACAGTCGAGTCGCTTTCTTGTTCACCCGGTAGTCGGTTCAGTTTTATTTTTTTTTATATTTTTTTTTAGGTTTGTTCACAGCCTCTTGTCAGATTAGATATGGTGCACGCTTTAATTATATTATGATTGATGAGAGGCCAAATGCATGACGCGGCGCTTTTAATGTCTGCTACCGGATATATTCTAATGAAATCAAGAGCTGGTTTGTGCAGACAGCCAAGTCGAGAAATGAAATACATATGCGCAGAGGGTCATGGTACGTACGAGCGAGACAATGGGTAAGATGAATCAGGCAGACGCTCGAAGCTCTTACGAGGTAGCTATATCAGCACTACAATCTAAGTGGGGCTTTAGAGCATAACTCAAGGACTGTGCCAAGCTATGATGTCTTCTCACTCTCTATTTTATTACAAAAATTCACTTTAATATTAACTCAAAGAAAACATTTCTAAAACGAACAACAAGCCATTCCTCTGGTGTCTATTCTTGCTTGTGCTTACTGCTGCTGTTGCACAGGGACCCCGTCGAAGATGATGGCTCCACAGGCACCTCGCCCTTTGTGGTCTCGTCGGTTTCAGCGGTGTGATCGACCATTTCGATGCTCATGAGGCAGATCGGGTCCCGCCTAACTGCACTATCAGTCGTAGCTGCTGCTCCACCGCAGAATCGACAGCTATAAAGCAAGTCTAGTCAAACAATATGCCTAGAAGCGGGTCAAAGGAGACTTACTGAATGGCTGATCCGTATGCTGATCCGTATGTTGCTTCTGGCGGATAGATCTTGTTGTACAGGCAGAACAGTAGATGGGCTACAACAAGAGTGGGCAACAGGAGCATCGAACAGAGCAGCAAGGCCACCCAGAAGCCATTCTAGGAGTAAAAGAAGAAACGTTTGAGACTGCGCTCGCCACACTCAACTCTCATCTACTCACCATGGGATACACAAGACGACGACAAATGTAGTCGACTCCTGTGTAGTAAATGTAGGCGAGCGGCCTGCATTTGCCGACCTCATTTTGGCAGTGGGTCACAACCCGCTCTTTGTAGCCGTCGACTTCGCTCCCGACATAGTTCGATAGATTAGCACGCAGATAGGTGACGTAGTCGTCAGCATTATTTCTCAAGAAGCGCTGGCAGTGGTCGGCGGCATCTAGTAGAGTTTGCATTGAGTCGCCAAAGGGCATTTCGTCCAAAAGTATGTCCTTATCGAGTTGCTTCAATTTTGTCCTCATTTTGTTCATTGAGCTCCTGATCTTGCTCACGAGGTTGTCATGATATCTCTGCAGATTGTTCGCCGCATTGGTCAAGGCGACTTTGGCCAGATCGTAGCGATCACTTTTCAGACTGGCCTCCAGCCCTCTGATCTGTCCAACGACCACGGGCAGTTCAGTGGGCGTTATTTGATTACACAGATGTCGTGTGAAGATCGAACTATGGTAAGGGTTCAAACTGCTGTACTGCAAAATCGTCAAATTAGTTTTCTCGTCTTTCGTGAACACCTCAACTTTTTTGAGCTCATCAGAGAAAATATCTTTCTCTGACATTGGCCGATTTCGCAGAATCTGAAGTCGATACAGATCTTGTGCGTCATAGATGCGGTTCTTGCTGAGCAGCTTGAACACAGACTGATCGGCCTCGCATGCCTTAATGGCGGTCGACATGCGCAGTGGAGCCTGCCTTTTCACTTTCACACCCCCGAACTGCTGCGTTTTCATGTTTTGTTCGATCATCTCCTTACGCGCTTCCCATAAAGACTCTTTTTCGGCCTCCACATCAAGAGATGGCGCCAAGAAGCGTTTGACATCGATTACAGGATCCATCTGCCGGAAAAAGGAATTGTTTTCCCGATCGCGAAACGGAGCGCAGACGCCTTGATAGGTCACCAAGCCGAAGATATAGTAAAAGAGACCAAGCAATGTGGTGAGCGAGAAAATGCAGAATATAAAGATAATGGCGCTGAAGTAGAGGAGTAGAACAGAGAGGTGTGTAAGGCTGTGAATCGTAGGCATTGATCAGCAACGATCCTTAGATCTACTTACAAGAGGAGGCACAAAGCGCCCGGCCTCTTGCTACAGAATCTCTCTCCGTCGGACTGCCTCACGGGTGTGCAGCATCCGAAGATCAGGGCAAACAAGAGCGCGATGACAATCTGTAATCAAATAGGCCAACATGAAGCAACAGCAAATCAGCTCAGTCCACTATGCCTTACGATCGTCAAGGATACGAGCACGACGGCATGGACGACGGAGCGCCAGGAGCCAAACTTGGCCTCGACATCTTCGAGAGACTTGATGGATCGCAGAGTCCTGAAGTATATGCTATTGATCACGGCATCAATGGAGTCAGTCATGATCTTCGACTCGTTCCTGAGCAGCTGGCTACCAGCACGCAGATCGCTCAATATCGGAGATCTTATGGGCTCGATGGCTTCATCGATTTCCATGCCAAAAGGTTCTATTTCCGCGATTGCCTGGCTGGGCAAATTAAATACTTCTTTATCAGTCTGATTCAGTGCAGTCACATATTCTTTCGCTAGAGGCATCTGTGAGAGAAGAACTTGCCGAGAAGATATTCAAATTTCAATAAATTTGGACTTACATCGTCAAAGTGCAGACAGGACGATGTGTCGAGCCTCTCGATTTCTGTTGTTTTCAGAAACTGCAAGCAACTGCGGCTGCCACAGAGACTTGTGCAGGCGTGCGTAATATCACGCTTGACCCCACGAGTACCTAGCATGGATATGTAAGTGTCTCTCTCTCTCTATATATATATATATCTATTTCATTTACCATCTCGCAGCTGGGCGCCGTAGAAAATCAAGTCTTCCTGCCACTTGCTGATGCGCTGGAATTCGATTTGAGCCTCTTCCAAGTTGAGCATGATGCGCTCCAAGTCGAACAAAGCATTGCACTTGGAGGTATCCATGAGATCCAGAAAGATGTGATTGTGAGCATCTGAGATTAGATATCGATATGATCTATAAATCTATAAGTGCTCTAGCTCTTACTCTTTAGGACATCATTCATATTCGTTTTCAGCTCTTGGTAGTTCTTGACCATCAAGTGATCAATGTGTCGCTTGCAATCCTTTAGGAACCTGCAAGTGTCCTCACTGCCGCGTCGCATTGTGCGCTCTGTGTAGTCGAAGCCGCGTTCCAGAGCAATGTTCGCCGAATAGCCAAAGATCAAGCCGATACTGAGAAAGCAGAGAACAGTTACAAGGACGCGCTAAGAGTGCTCTAGGGTTAGACCTACATGAGTCCTATCAGCAGCAGAAAGAGCAGAATGCCGTAGAACAATCGCCAGCCACTATCCGATTTAAATTCGCAGTTGGGACAGCCGCGGCGACAACGTCGCCAGGCGAAGCAGCAGCAATAGCAAACGCTGCCAGCAGGATATACATCATATATAAATATATATATGTATGTACATATATATCTCTATATGCATACTTACCCTATGCAGGGCATCACTACGATGAGTATTATCAGAAATATCACCCAGAGCAGCGCGACCCAATATTCAGCAAGCAGATCCCTCCAGTCGTTTTGCTCCACCTTCGGGCCCAAGATCAGCGAGTCGCCCCTGACCACAATATAGCCTGAGCACAAGAAACCAGTATTAAATGTAGTCCATGAATTTCGCAACTTACCAGGCGGTATGGATCTATTGAATGTGGTCGAATCAACCAGAGAGGTACTCAGGCCATCCAGCGTACGCGTGATCGAAGTTGAGTAATCCTTGTCTTTAGTAAACGTAACATTCGATTCGTAATTGGAATATTTGGTAGAGGGAAAGTGCGGCTCGCCCAGATGCTCATGGGTGCTGTCCGGCCCATTCCAGTGTTCCTCTACTTGTCCATTATGTCCATTGATCAAGGCGAATATGAGCACTAAACTGAGGCCAAATGATTTTCTCCTCACTCGGATATGATCGCTTGCCATACTGGTAGGAGTTCTTGCCACGATTTTAGCTCTTAACTTGGCAGCTGTTCCATTACTCACGATTATGTTGCTGATATCTGTAATGAGGAAGGCTTTACTGTATTGCAGTTTTCTTTGAATTAACTCTGTGTGGATTGTAAGATCGAAGATCGAATATGTTTCCCTTGGATTAAATCTAAAATTGTAGTGCTTTGTTGAGTACAAATAAGTAAATGACTTGCAAATCAAAGTTGATAGGCCTAAGCTACTACGTATATACATTTGTACAGCGCCTGAAAGTATGCTTCACAATTTTAGCGAACAGCCAATAGATCGATTAATCTATGAAAGGCTGAAGTATCTAGTCGATAAACAAAGCTAATAGCAGAAGGTTCTGAATTGCTCTGGGAAGTATGCAATAGATTTGATTGATCTATCTGTACACAGACTCAGCTCTTCAATCAGATATCTTCTCCTGCTGAAAGTTCTTATGAAACCATGCTCGACTATGATATATAGAGCCCACTTACCAGCCATATCACGGACTGAGCTATCTATGTATAAACTGAACGTTTCAACTGCTATTAAAAAGGCACAGATTGCCCCCCCAAGAGAATCGAGGCGAGCACATTTATATAATTTATATTTTTATTTATATTTTCACAGTAATTGTTTTTGTTTTTCTTGTAGCATTTAAAACTTTGATTCCATACTATTGGCTTATTGTAAAACACTAAAAATGACATAGGCAGAGAAATTCATGAGATGTATGAAATAATAGAAGGAGAAAATTACATACATTCATAAATACTTCTTGGTTTTTTTTTCCATTTTCATTTCGCTTAACTAAAATACATATTTAATACGTGTGTGTCTGTATGTTTATGTGTGTGTGAGTGTGCAATCTTTATCGTATAATTATTGTTTAATATTATTATTATAATTATAATTTGTATTATTTTGGCTACTTGCAGTTTGCCCCGAATTTGATTAATAATTAAAAACATTTTTGTTTTCCGTAGAGTTGAAACATTTGCTTAGTCAACTACACGACAATTCAAAGTACGTACATATTATATAAAGGTTTCGGTTTTCGCTGAAGGAAGTCGGGTATATTAGTTTTCAAACACTCGTAATTCAAATGCATTGAGAAAAAACTTTAGCCGAGAGCACGTCCTGTCTCAGCTCTCTTTGCCTGCTCAGCTTCGATCTGTTCCACTAACTTAAAATGGCAGTTTTGTATTATTATTTTATATATACACTAACCGTACATATATATAGTCAAATATATATCTGGCTGTTGCATAACATTGGTTTTTCTTTCTTTTTGCTTGTATATTGATTATATTGTGCATTTATGAGATACTTCCAAGGGAGATTCCTTGCTCAAAGCTGTGCGAGAATTTTCAGCAATTCTCTTTTAAGTTCTGTTGGGATATTTATGGTCTTGTTGTTTTTAAACTTATTAAATGCTTTAGCTGTGCATAGTCCTCAATCGTTGATCAACCCAATGCATTGCTTTCAATTCATCAAACTCTTCTCTTCATGCTCGCTTTTCTTTTGGCAACATTTTCAATGTGTAAAATTTTAAACAATATATTTATATATATATATATATATAGGGGACTATGTGAATAACGCTTGTCTCGATCCGTGCTTATAACCTAATCTTTACTATATTCCGCGCGAACTACAACTCCCATCCATCCCATGCGCTGGCAGATCGTCTGATACAGTTCGAAAGAAACGCATATATATATACAACATATGTATGCATATATATATAAGATATAAACTCACATGTGATGCTACAAATTACATAACTCTAAATAAAAAACTAACTTTTCAACTAAAATTACAGTCTCAGTAAAATTGGGTTGTTGTTGTTGTTGTCAAAATGAAATTCATGCGTCAATCATGCCATCGACTCCAATCCACTTCACTCCACTCCTTTTCACTTCACTTCTCTTCAATTAAAGCCATCCCAACAAAGTTCTTGAATGTGTCCAACCGGCATCTAATCCTGATCGGAGGCGCCCGGATAATAGTACGGCGGTGGTCGCTCATACTCGGATGATGGTGGCGCCACGGGCGGATTGTGATAGCGCGGCGGTTCGTGGTCCCAATGTCTGTGGAGCAAAGAATTGGAAATAGGTTAAAGATCGAATAACTTTAACCTGAGCACAACACAAAAAGTAACAAAACAAAAGAAGAAACAACAACTGCATTAAGAGCTTGGTTTAGTTTTTGTTTAACAGCAGCAGCAGTTAGTTGCATTCGAAGTTGGGCAATGGAGTCTGACATATAAATATATATATACCTATATATACATATATCTTAGCTAGGCAGCAAATTGTGAAATGGGTTTGGATATGAAGCAGATGAGAGGTGTTCCAGTTAATGCTCATCAGACTGGCTATGGATACATAAACATATATACAGTAAAGCTTCTCTATCACGGGTTTACAACAGGTTTTTGACAATCTAATTTAAAATTTGTACAATTATTCATATTTATATATGTAGAACAAAATATTAATAAAAAAGTTCTAAATTATCACTTGAAAAAATAATTTAAATAAAAATTAGAAATTGAAACTAAAAAATTATATTTTAGCCATTTAAATTTAGTTTTTACTTTTGAATTATTACAGGTTTTTAAATTTATTAAGTTTTTGATTTATTTATCATTTAATTATAGTTTTTATGAATGCCTAAATTTATTATTTAATATTATACCATTTATTTTTATTTATGTATTTATATTATGTGAATATAATTATTATATATTTTATAATTATTTTTTGATTTTTTAAAAATATTTTTGGTATTGCTTATTACTTTTTTCCATTATTTATTTGTTTATAATTTATTTTATTATTTTTTAAAATTTTATTTAATGATTTTTTGTCAAGCATATGAGCTCTGGGCTAATTCTCCTCGGTATCAGATAGGCTCTACTGTATATATATATACAACAAATGACATATGCATATGAATTGCAAACAACAGCAAAGCACACACACACACACATACACACGCGAACACTGCATGTTGTGGGCAGTTACATAAGCAAATAATATATACTATATACAGAAACCAAACCATTTGCAATTCGAGTCATGCCTAAAAGAAACCATCTGTCGCCAATGCTCTGGGCCTTGTATCAAGGGCCGCGACTTTAGCGCTAAATAAAATGAAATCAAAAAGTAGCAATTAAATTTAGCGGCCACTGAGATGATGTAAAGATGTAGAAATATATATTAGCCACAATATAAATGCAGTTAATATGTGTGTGTGTTAATAAGACCATCTATATATCTCGGAGTATCTGTATCTAAATATTCCATGAGGAGAGGCAGCGCTGTTGTTGTTGTTGTTGTTGTTTGTGTTTTGCTTTCTGTCTGATTGACTTACGTGGGTGCCACGTCGTTGTAGCGCATATTGCTGCTGCCAGCAGCTCCACCATCGCCGCCACCACCACCGCCGCCGCCATTGGAGCGTGCCCCGCGCGATACACTCGGCGATGCATCCTCATAGTATTCCTGCTGTTCGCGCCTGCGATCGTAGGCCTTGCGTCGCTTCTTTGGCACACTGCAAACAAAAACAAAAAAAGGAGCAGCAGAAGAGAGTATGAGGTGAGTGTGTTGACTGCGGAGCTGCTGCTTCTGCTTAATTCTCTTACTTGGCCAGTGGCACATGTTCGCGATCGCGCTCGCTGTAGGCATCATACAGATAGTCGCTGCTGCGAGAGTGCAATATGTGTGTGGCATGGCATGGCATGGCATGGCATGGCATAGCATTTGTTAGCAATGAAATGAGAATGAAAGTAAATTGTTAACGATATCCAATTAGAGCGTGCAAACAAACACAAATGCGAAATTTCGATTATGTTCAGGCCAAGCGAAACGAGCGCAACAAAATTTGTCTCTCATTTGCCCAACGACAAAACATGCTAAGAGGTCTAAACGTAGCCAGGATAATTTACGCCACTTACCCGCCCTCGACTACGGCTACGGGTGGCGCCGAGTACGGATCGATCTTCTTGTAGAGGCACAGCAAGCGATGGGCCACAAAGAGCACGGGCAGGAAGAGCACGGCGCACAGCAACACGCCCACCCAGAAGCCGTTCTGTAAGAGAAACGTACATACAAATTATATATATATATTTATCTATAACTTATCTATATCCCACTCACCATTGGATCGACTAGCCGATGACAAATCAGATCCACGCTGCGATTATAGACCTTGGCTAGCGGGGCGCATTTGCCCACATTGGCATGGCTCTTCTCTACGACCATTTCCATATAGTGCACGACCTGCTCCTTGATGTAGCTCGTCAGATTTTCGCGCAGTCCACCGACATATTCCTGGCCGTGATCTCTGAGGAAGAACTCGGAGCGTTCGGTTGATTCATGCAGTTGTTTGATGGACTCGCCAAATGCATTTCCTTTGTATAATATCAATTCGTCAACCTTTAATAGTTTCTCGGTCATTTTGCTAATTATTGTTTTGATTTTCTCCACGAATTCATCGTGATATCTTTGCAGATTGTAGGCCTCGTTGTACAATGACGTTCTGGCCCAATCATAGATGCCCCACTGAGTCCACAGGCTGGTGCGGAACTCCTTCAGCTGGTTGGCAATCGTGGGCAGATCGACAGGCGATAGCTGATTGCACATGTGCTCCGTGAACACCTTGCTGTAGTAGCTGGATAGATTGCTGTTGCGCAGCAGCACGAGATCTCGCTTGTCCTTCTCCGTGAGTATTGTGAAATTATCTAGATTGGCCAACAGAATTGGCGCTGACGGCGTCTCGCTAATCACTTTCACGCGCACCAGATTATCAATGTCATACAGGTCGTTATCTTGCAGAAGCTTGAATATGGAGTGATCAGCCTGGCAGGCTTTGATGACATTCGAAATGCGTAGGGGCTTCGTTGACTTGTGCTCGTTCTTTGGCAAACTACGATTGAGATCGATAATTGAGTTGATCTGACGGAACAAGGCATTCGATTCCTGATCTCTAAGCGGAGCGCAAGCGCCCTGATAACTAACGACGCCCAAGACAAAGTAGGCCAAGCCAACCATAACGATGACGGAGAAGACGCAGAATATTAATAACATGGCACTGCAAAGGGGAAATGAATTGATTAATATTGATAAGTATATAATATATTTCAAGCACTTACAGTAGTAGACAAGAGGCGCCCGTGCCCTTGCTGCAGCAATCATCGCGGTAGCCACGCCGGCGACGTCCGCAGCAGCCGCAGACAAGAGCAATAATCAGGAATAGTAGAATCTGCAAAAGAATATTTTAGATGTGCATTGATATATAACGATATCTTTCCTTAACACTTACAATCAACAAGACAGAGCAAACGATCACATTGATTATGCTGCGATCGGCGCCAAATGTATCGTAGACATCATCGTAGGTCTTGGTCACCTCGACAGTAGTTGAGTGTATACTGCCGATGGCCGAATCGATTATGTTGCGTACGTTCGTTGCCTGATTGCGGAATTGCTCCTTTCCATTGTTTATGTCACGAATTATCGGTGGTATCAGTGGATCGATGCCGGCCTTAATGCGCTTGCCCACATGCTGCAAACGATCTATGACTTCCTTGGCTGTCTTCCCACTGTTTTTGGCAATTATCAATTCCATGGCCTTCGAATACTGAGTAGTATCTGGCAGCTGCAAGAGTAGACTTGATTAGTATTTAATCTTTGTTTGATATATTCAGATTTTACCTCCTCATATTGCAAGCACTTTGAGCTATCAAGGAATTCAATCTCCGGCTTTTTCAAAAAGTGCAGACACTCCCGATTGCCGCAGAGCTTGGCGCAAGCGTAGTTAACATCGCGCTTAACGCCACGCAGACCTTAAACGAAATTAATTTACAATTTAAACCGTAACTAAACTTAATATATAGCTAAAAGCTACCATCTTTTAGCTGTGTGCCATAGAAACGCAAGTCCTTTTCCAATTTATCCACTTCCAGTATCAACTTGTGAGCCTCTTCCATGTTCTCCAATATGCGCTTAAGGTCATAAACAGCATTCGCCTCAGAGGCGTCCATTAGATCCAGGAATATGTGAGTGTGAGCATCTGTAATAAAGGCGAAAATGAGCTGACTCCGCATATTTCATTGGATATCTCTTACTGGTTAGCATGTCGCTCAGATGTTTGTCCATTTCTCCATAGTTATTTACAAGCAAATGGTTGATATGATCCGAGACATCCTTGAGATAGGTGCTCGTATCCTGGCTGCCGCGTCGCATGGTATTTGGTGTCTCCTCTAAGCCGCGATCGAGCAATCGATTGGTGGCAAAGGCTATAATGACGCCAAAGCTGCAATTATAAAGAGTTTTGTTTAGCAAATTGCTAATAGATAAATCCGAATTTGCTTTACAGTATTCCAATGATGAGCAGCAGCAGCAACAGTCCACAGCAGCAGCGCTTGCGAGCATCCTTTTGACTGTCGCACGGCGGGCAACCCTCCTTGCAGCGGCGACAACAGCAGAAGCAGCAATAGCATACACTTTAAAATAGAGAAGTAAATGAATATAATACTCATACATATCTGCATTCTACCTACGCAATGATCGGCATTATGACAGCCACAAAGGCCAGTATACCAACTCCGATGAGCACTATCCAGTACTGCATGAACAGCTCCCGCCAATCAATGTCTTCGACTTTGGGGCCCGTGGTCAAGGTGTTTTCGCCCTTGATAACAATGTAGCCTAGAGAGACAGATCTGTTAGTCATTGTTATCTTTACAGATTTGTCTTCATTACTCACCAGGCGGCACGGCGGACTCATCCGGTAAGATAATACCGAACAAGTAGCGTGTGAAATTGTAAACGGGATCCATTGCCTTTGTTGAGTATTTCGGATCTTTGGTATAGTTGGCCTTTGATTTGTATTCGCTGAATTCAGCCGTGGCAAAGTGTAGCTGTCCGCTCTTCTCGTGAGCTGTGGCCACATGCCACGGCCCTGTCGTGTCGGCTACCTCGCCAGCTGCATGAGTGGGGCTGAAGGCAAAGCCGAACATGATCAGGCTTAGGCTGCATATTGCCAAAGTAATTTGCTTCCTGGACTTGAGCATCCGCTGGTCGACTGGTGCTGGAGCTGGAGCTGGAGCTTTGGCCATGCTGTGGCCGTCCGTGCGTTTCAGTGTCTACACTAAAAATGTTGCTTAAATGCTGCTCCTAACACGCTTGGCTCCTGCTTTGACTGTTCCGCTTGCCATCCATTTCATGCGTCAGCGCGACAACTGCAGGCAGAAAGAACAAATGAATACGAACGATTAAAATAAACGTCTTTCAGAATGGTGCCACACACACTCCCTAATACGATTTTAGCATGTCTTGACCTTATTTATGTGTATCTTAATGCGTGGCAGGGCAGTAAAATACGAATGCATATATATCATTCGCGCTGTGGGTGTGTCGCAAAAATGTGGCATTCCTATTGCTAAAGGCAACGCCAGCACAAATGCTCAAATGCTCTTCTTTCTCTCTATGACAGACATTCCCCCCCTTACTTGACATCAATTAAAGCCAATAAAAAATGAAGCGCATGCCAATCAGCAGCGCAGGGCAGTGCCACAATATTTACAGGCAACTTAGTTACTTGGCCTGTGCAACACTAACCAGCACAATGTTGCAAATTGCATGAGATAATTTTTAAAATACAAATAAACTGTACAAAATAAAACTATAAATTATATGTCTCCACTGGAATTCGAACCCACGCTATACTGGCCAAAGGATGTCTGTTCAAAAAATATTTTAAAGAATTAAATTTAAAAATAAAAAAAATTGAATGCCCCGGGTGAGGCTCGAACTCACGACCTTAAGATTATGAGACTTACGCGCTGCCTACTGCGCCACCGAGGCCATGTCCGTAGCAACGGCAAACGCTCAATTGTACTGTGCCTGCTCGTTCCACTTGGGTAATTCACATAGAACATTGTCTGAGTCACACTTTCAGCAGAAATAATAATAATAAATAGAATAAATAAATAAACAAATGTAAACAACAATGAAAACCTAAATTGGTCTATTAACAAAAATCTCTGCTTTGTGTTTACACAAATTGTGAGATATATGAATCTTGTTCTTCCCTTCTTGTTTTTATCAATTGCGCAGCTTTATCAGAGTGTAATAAAAAAGAGTTTAGTACTAGTGTGCGAGCAAGTGCGTTAGTCTGGCTGCTTTCTTGATATGTGCGTGCATAGAGAAAAGGAAAGGCTGAAAGTTGAATGAACCCCATGAACTGAACTGCTTGGCTCTATCGAATGTCTCACTGAATGGACAGTGGGCAAAAAGGAAGGGCAAAGCAGCTGAAACGGAGAAGGTGGTGCAGGTTGCTGCTGGCTGGTGGCTGTTGGATGGTGGCTGGCTGGCTGACCATTCTTGAACCACTAAAGGGTCGTTCGTTTGCTTTAACGGCTTTTCCTTGGCCTGTCGTGTCGCCCAGAAGGTGTCGCACACACACAAACACACAAACACAGACACGCACTCAGCTTTTTTAGAGCCTTATCCTTAGTCTGATGTATTTTTTATGTGCACTTTTTACTACTGTTTGCTTTTTGCAATCGTCGATGCTCCATTTGGCAGTCTTTCGCATTGCTTCAAGTGTCGCATTAGTTAACAGCTAGTTAATTGACGTGTCTAACACGGCGTAAATGGCTTGTAAACTAGCCGAGGGAAGTCTGATAAAAAAAGTATCTTTTATCGTTTTTTATCTGCTATACCTGTATATATCTATCTACATCTATATATTTCGTATGTATGTATTTCGACTGCTCTGCTCTGCTCTGCAAAATCTGTATACCCACGCCTACTCAGCGCGTCGAGCTCAGCATGCGAACGGCCTTGACACAAGCTGAAAACAAAAAGCTGGAAGTGATTCGCATAGCAATTGCTGCTGCTGTCGCTGCTGCTGCCTCTGCTGCTTGGACGGGGTCAAAGGGGCGGAGGTCAAAGCTATTATCAAACGCACAACATAAACGATTTCTGCTTCGCCCAACATCAAAACAAAACAAACCACAGCAGCATCATTTGCAGAGCCCTTAATAATAAGCACATGCGCAGTCGACAGCTGCCCGTCGGAGCCACGATTTTCGGGGCGGCTTCTGCAACCGCCATAACTCTGTCCGATTTACATACAACATAAATAACACTCTGTTAAATTTTATGTTATTTTCTATGTTCACTTTAACAGTCAATAAGTAAACTATATTTTAACTCCTAATCGTGTTTGTTCTCCTTTCACTTATGCCTCCTTCCTCTACCTAACTCTTCTCTTCCTATTGCTTCTCTGGTTGCTTTTCCTTAAAGCACTTGTAACACTTATAATCAAAGCTTTTACATATGCTTCACCGAGCGTCATCGACATCTAGTCATTTGATTCCCTAGCTTTTCATCTTTTGTATATTTCTTTCACGTCTCCACTTGGCCCTCATTCCCCAAGTGCTTTCACTGCAGCCACTTCTATTCCCCTTACTGCCCCTTTATTTCTTCAGCTCATCGAACTTCTTAACATCCCCTCACTTCTCCTTTAGCTCTCAGCTTCATTTCCTGCTCCTCAAAATCAATAACAGTCCACCTTACTTCAGTTTATGAGAATCGCATAGTAAAGCTGCATTTTATAATTCGAGTGGGTTTTGCCGCCTTGAAAGTTTCCATTTTTAAAACTTATTCAGAAAAAAGTTTAACTACAGCTAAACAATCTAAATTTAAGATCTAAATCAATTTCTAAAATTATCTAAATAAATTACTAATACTAATAAGTCCATCAATTAAGCAGTTAGTTAATATTTACCCTTTATAAGCATTTACTCTATTTATAATTTTTTTGGGCATAGTCCACTCAACGAAAAGGCAGAAAAGCAAAGCGAATAGCCGATCGACCCACTTCTTAAAGCCTCGTCTAGTTTATCTAGTAGATCCAAGTCTAACAGGTTTTTACCTTTCGCTTGAGCAATACTCCTCCAAGTGCTTATAAGCAGATACCGCTTGATGTTTAATGGAAAGTGTTCGTACACACTTTTGCTGTGTGCTTATTTATTTATGGAGATGTCGAACTGGAGCAATAGACTCGTAACGAGAAGGCAGAGATAACCCATTGCCTGAGCTACGACGATAATGATAAGTGACACATACATATGTATATATATTATTTAAAGGCAATTTCGAGCGAAGCAGACGCATTGTTTATCAGCGTAAATTACGGAATTCCTAAGAAGCGACTTGAAAGCACATTCCCTAATTGAATAACTCTCGGTCGGTCGGTTGGTCGGGTTTGTTTACCGCAAATAGAACAAGAGCAAAAAGAACATAAAATAAGAAATCTCATATCAGCGGATTGGCCTTGTGTTGAAATATTTATACATATGTATATATTTGAAAGAAGTGAAGCGCAGAATGTTCCATTTGCAGTGGAATGAAATTATTAGTTTATGACTCTTAAAATGTTGATTAATATACGGGTGAATCAGAAACATAAATAAGCTTGCTGGAATTTCCCAATGAAAATAAACTGCTGCAATTATTTAGTAATAATATTGGAACAAATTGCTCAAATGAACTAGTGAATATAGTTAGTAATTCAATGAACGATAGAGTTTATCACAAAGGGATTCTCTTTGCTCAGTTCATCTATAGGCTTTTTTAGCTATTCAAATGAACGATCTGTTCTATTGAGCTATTCAGTGGTTCATATGAACGATATGCACTGTTGAGATATTTAATAGTTCATGAGAACAATATGTTCTGTTAAGCTCTACAATAGTTCATACACACTTAACGTAATTCTTTGCTTCAAATGAACTTTGCATCCTAGTCAGATTCTATTCTATTATAAGGGTTATTATAAGTTGTATTAGTGGTTCATATGAGCAAGACATTCAGTTAAGCTATTCATATATTTATGAAAGAATAATATAGTCTCAGTAAAGCTTAAGCTCTAAATTCCTAAAGTCCAATGATATGCAAATCATGATACCCTATGCTATGCAATGCTAGGGTATAACATGGCAAATATGCATAGCCACGATTGAAATCCATGGCTTTTCCAGTGCATCTGATACTTCCTGTCTGTCTCGCATCTCTCACCAGTTCTCGCGCTGTCTCTCTCTCTCTCTCTCTCCCATCTCTTTTTCTCACACTTTATCAAGCTGAGCGTGTGAGCATAATTGTATTTGCATTCATGTACGTTCATTGTTTGCTGTCCGTCTCGCTCGCACGTTCGCAGTTAATTTCAATTGAAAATGATTCTTTGTGTCAGCTTTTGATTAGCCAACGAAAATTTGGTGTTTGTTTGCCATCGCGGGCTCAGCTGGTGAGTCAGTTGGCCGGCAAACCAGTTTCCCTTGGCCGACGACCATACCGGTTCCTCAAATTTATATATACATACATATATACATTAGTATTGTATATCTGCTCATCAAATGACAGCCGGCCAGATTTCTTTCTAGCTAACAGCCCAAGACGAAGTTTCCGCGCGGCCAAAAGCTCAGTTATCCACTTCTTTATACATTTCGCGTCTGTTTTTGTATCTGTTTCTATATATTATATAAACAAATAGCAAAACAGAAACATTTGTTGCTGCCATCCCATATTCCATAACATTTATTTAGCTGTTGCCCATTGTGCGTGTTGCTGGAGCGAGAATATCCATTTCATAATTGAAGTTTCTAGATTTATACCTATATTTTATATATATATATATATATATATATATATATATATATATATATATATTTAATGGGGTCGAGAGAAAGGGAGAGAGAGAGAGAGAGAGAGAGGACGAGCTGCTTATAACCTACTTGTTAACTTTTTCATTGATTTATACAAATTTTACGGAAACTTCTGCTGACCTAAATAATCAGTTTTTCTTCTAACTTGAAGCTGCCTGACAGCTACTTGCAACCTGCTTGCAAGCTATCTGCAAATAATCACACTGCATTAAGTAGATAAAAGCACTGGCAGCGACAACTTTTGTTGACCTCAATAAGTTCGATTCGTACCTCTTGGGTGCAAGTCGCTTTCACTCAAAATAAAGGCGCTGTCTGTGAGCATTTTGGGCTGTGCAAATATTTGACATTAGAGTTGGGAATTATAGTGCAACTTTGAGCATGTTGCCTGCACCTAAAGGCGCAAAGCCAAGAGGTCCCAGGTTCAAATCCTGCAGAGTAACTTTTTACAACCAGAATTTTTAATTTTATTAAAAATAAGTAGAGTATTCGATTTTCGCCATTGTAACCTCATTTATTTTTCGATATGTTTTTAAACTTCACTTGGCATGCAAACCTACCGAAAAACAGAGTCATGTGTGTGTGTGTGCGTATGTATGCCTATGCCGGCGTCGCTTGCTATAAATACATAGTACATGCGCATAGGCCACTTGATTGGAGCTCCGGCCTCAGCTAGAGCACCTATATAGAGGCTGCATATATGTATGTATATGTATGCATGCTTGTACATGGGAATATAGGTAATGGCATTAACATGCATATATATGTACGTACGTACGCAGCATATGTATGCGCGCTTTACACAGGTCAGGGATGTATCTGTATCTGTATCTGCGCAAATGCTGTGTATCAAAAGCTCTCACGCAATTTTAAAATCAAATATTGTTCTTTTTTTTAGCTGCGCTATTCTACCGTTTGCTTTTCTTCAACCTTTTCTTAAAGCAGACTTTACGGTACATACATATGTATATACTGGTTATTTGTCTTCTTTTTTTGCTTGTTGCTTTTGGGTCGTGCTGCTTCCGATTTGAGGCTGCTAAACAAAGCAAAATGAAAGAGATAAAAGAGAGCGTCGCAATGCGCTGCCTTCACCTCGGCCGCACACACCCGACCTCTCGCTCGCACCCGCACCCGCACCCTAGCCCTGAGTAATTGAAATAAACAAGCTGAATCAGACAATAATAATAGTAACGGTTACTTTTTTCGTATGTGCCTTTGTCCCAGCTTCTTTAGCGTTGCACACACACTCACACATGCATACATACGTATTATCTTTTTGGTCGACGGCGACTTCCAAATCCAATTAGTCATTAATGTCAAGCAAGGCAAGCACACACACATGCACAAAGCCAAGAACGTTTCACGTCTGTGTGTGTGCGTGCGTGGGGGTCTGCCACTGCCACTGAAATACAAAAGCACTTTCTGGTCAACAATAACACGCGACACAACAACAACTGCAACAACTGCAGCTGGGCTGCAGCCGTTTTAACGTTGTACAACACTCGCTATTAACTTGGAAATTTATAGTAAAGGCAATATAGAATAGACTATTAAAGCAAGTAATAACCGTTACTTCTTCACACATGCTTTTCAGTTATTCTTTCATATACTCATACACTTGTACCCCGCCCTTTCTTTGTCTGCAGCGCAGCTTCCAATGGCCTGCGACCCCGTATTCTAATTGGAATTGCAGCTGTGCGTGGGTCAACTCTGTACATATGTATCATTGTGTGTATGTGTGCACAAAGCAGCATGTAACGGAACATAAAAGATTTCGGTTGGAATGTTTTGAAATTTTGCAAATGCACGTGGTGAGAAGTTGACAGTTATTTCGAAATAGCAAAACTAATAAAACCGAACGATTTACGGCTACAAAAACTATTCTTGACTTCTCATTGAAAATATCCAAATTTTATTCAGATTTCTGCAGCAAGTTCATTTTTTCAATTGGCAACCGTGTTTTCATATGCTATACACACACACACATGTGCATAAATGCATATACAGCATGTGCATGTGGATGAATGTGTGTGTATCTATTGCAACGCCTGCTGCTGCTGCGCTGCTGCTGCTACCATCACAACATTCTTTTCTTTGTTTTCACAGCACACAGCGTACGAGTTTGGTGGTGGGTCTCGCTTCATGAGCTCAAATCAGTTTGTTTACACTTTTCATATTACAAAAGGGAAATGAGTTTAATTCAGGATTTCATTGCATTCACTGCATAAATCACCTTTTTTATTAGAGCAACGACAATTATCACAATTTCCACCAGAACGAAGACGCCGTCGAACGTCCGCCTCGACGCGCGTATCTCACGACAACTACTAGAGATGATGAGACGTCAAATATCAGCAGCAACTTATCGACTATCGTCAGCTCTCAAGTATCGATAGAGCATCTTTAACGATACTGCGATAGCTTGATATGCATTTTATCGACTGTCATCGCTGTAGTTTTCAAAGTGAACGAAAGTTGCGCGCCTATTTTAAATACAAGCTCGATATCTGCTGTTTTTATTTGGAATTAACCAGTTGATTTGAAAAAGATATTTCTAAAACTATATTTTAGAGTGGATTTTCCGCATTCATGTTTTTTATTATATTCTTTTTTCATTGCCACATGTATTATTCCAGAGCCCCATCCCATTCCCCCCATCCCACCTATCTCAAGCTAAATATGAAATAAAAAACTAATTGATTTAAGTGGTACGTACGTGTTAAACATTATTTTATTTTCGTACATTGTTATTATCGTTTTACAGCCGTGCTATTGTGGACACACGAGTACATATAATATAAACACACTTAAATTTACTCTGATCAGTATTTTTGGGTACACAAATTATATAACATCCTTTCGATTCGTGCACGGATCAGTTAATCATTTTTCGGCTTGGTGGCTGCTGCTTCTTGAGCGTGAGAGAGAGCTTGAGGTGGAGCCTGTGTTGGCGAATGGTTATCCACAGCTGGGGGTGCCTCATAAACGACATTCTGTTCAGATGTGGCAATCGAGGAGCTGTCATTGAAGGCAGCTCCGCCATCGGTACGTTTGTTATCGCAAACGCAAGATGCCTGCTGCCCGCCGCTACAGGTGAAAATTGGCGGCGGTGAGTACGGAATGCCCGAACATGTGGGACAAGTGTGGCTAATGATAACAGAATGAATTAGTTTTGAAACACGTTTATATATATCCAGCTAGTCGTTACTCACCCAACCTCGGGAACTACTACTATCGGCACAATATAGGAGTGTAGTCTGAGCCACAAGCACATCAGCTTGTGAGCCACAAACAATAGAGGCAGCAACAGCAAGGCAGCAGGCAGTAAACCAACCCAGAAGCCGTTCTGTAAAAGTTCAGAGATATGTACATATGTATTTTATATATATTATGCGAGTATCCGACTTAAGATTGATGTAATCATTAGAATTGAGGGAATCTAGTTACGATGATAGCTCAAAGGGAAAGAAAAAAAGAGGAAAGCAATAAAATAAGAGTCCGCATATCAAGTTTGTTAGCTCTAACTATTATAGTTCTCGAGTTATGCTCAGAAAACAGACTTTTAAGGGAAAAATAGGATAGGATAGGATAGGCAAGATTTGGTATGAAAGGAATATCTTACAATTGGATCAACCAGGCGATAACAGACCAGATCCACGCCGCGATAATAGACGTGAGCGAGTGGGGCGCAGCGACCCACATTCCTGGAGACCTCTTTGGCGACTCCATCCTTGAATGTCTCTATCTGCTCAGTGACCACATCGGTGAGATTTTTAGCGAGCATATTTATGTAATCGCTGCCACGTGTCCTGATGAAGTGTTCGGCTCGGTTAACGGCATCGAGCAGCACCTTGATCGACTCGTTGAAGTTTCGTTTCTCATACAGAATGAGCTCATCCATACGGGCAAGTTTCTGGTGTATTCTCATTTGCATGTTAAATATCCTTTCGGACCACTCATAGTTGTAGGTATCCAAATGGTAAGCCTCGTTAGACAACGAGACACGAGCGTATCTATTATACTCCTCCCATTTTTCGTTGTAAGCGATGGAATCCCGTATCTTTCTTAGACCGTTTGCCAATTCGTGCAAGTCCGGTGTTAGATTCGAGCACATGCTCCTTAGGTAGATATTACTGTTGTAGGTCGAAAGGTTGCCGTTGGCGGCCATTTGCAGCCTCAGCTTCTCCTCGTTCGTCAATAAGAACGTGGCGTTTAGATCTTCATCAAACATTTTCTCCTTTCTGTCCTCCTCGGTCTTATCCCTGATCACTTCAATGCCCCTCACATTCTCCACGTTGTTGAGTTTATGCACGATAAGCAAATCGAATATTGACTCATTGGCCCTGCACGCCTTGATGGCCGTGGACATTCGCAGCTCAGCGAATTCCTGGGGCGCCGAAAAGTCCTCATCCAACAGTTCGCCCAGATTAATGCGTGCATCCAGCTTATGGAATATGGCATTATCATCCAGATCCCGCACTGGGGCACACGCGCCCTGGTATGTGACCAAACCAATTATGAAGTAGAACAGACCCACCAGGGTAATGAATGAGAACACCATGAAGATCACTATTATGCCGCTGTAACGAAAGACCATAAATGTCGTCAGTCATATATATATATATATATGTATATATCGGACTCGATTCCCATATGATTCACGAGCTATAAACTTACATCAGCAAACATGTGGCTCCTGTCCCCTTCCTACCACAGCAGCCGCATAGCAAGGCAACTAACATGATGAAGACAATCTGTGAAGTGGAATAGATAATGATTAAATGATTGCATTATTAATATATATATATATATATATATATATATATATATATATATATATATATATATATATCTATAGTTGATTGGAAGACTTACCAGGATCAAGAGGCCACAGGCAATTCCGTTGACAAGGGATCGATCTTTGCCCAGCTTATCGTAGACATCGTCGAACGATCTAGTCGAACGAATCGTATTCATTTGGATGGTAGAGATCAGGGCCTCCGTCTGATTGCTGATTCGAGAGGCATGTGCACGGAACTGTTCGCGACCGTTCTGCACATCCTTCAGTAACGGGGGCGTGACCAAGGCCATTGCGTTTTGGATTTTCACGCCAATTTCTTGGAATCGTCGCAGAGCTATCTTCGGTAGTATAGCAACATCATCGCGGAGAATTTGATCTGCACCACTCAAAAACACATTTGTGTTCGGCACCTGAAGCAGTTTGATGGGATTAGATTATATAGTAGACTTATGGACAATATCTAGCGATGGTAGATAGATATATTTACATAGTCCATGTGCAGACAGGTGGACGTGTCCACAAATTCCATTTGTGAGTTACGCAAGAAGTCCCTACATCCATTCTTAGTCACCAAGCTGGCGCAGGCGTAGTTCACATCACGCTTAGCCCCGCGAACCCCTAGGAAAATGCAACATATATATATATATATATATATATATATATATATATATAATATATATATGTAATCAATTTATGAGCCTTTACCATCTCTCAGTTGCGTTGTTTGGAATCGCAAGTCCTTCTCCAAAGTATCCACCTCTCTCAGCAGATTTCGCGCCTCCTTCATATTGTCAAAGATTTGCTCCAGCTTCTCGATGGCATTCGCCTCGGATGTATCGGCCAGATCCAGGAATATATGAAGGTGAGCATCTGGGGAAAAACAGGTTAGGCGGGCATTTCACAACACACCAACAATGTGGGACCACCACTCACTGTTCAATATTTCGGTTAGATGAGCCTGCAATTCATCGTAGTTGTTGACAAAAATGTGATTCAGATGCTTGTTGACATCCTCCAGGTAGAGACAGGTATCCGCACTGCCGCGCTTCACTGAACTGGATGCCTCATCTAAGCCGCGGTCCAAAACGCGATTCGAGGCAAGTGCAACGATGGCGCCCAAACTGGAAATCAATGGTTAGGCGAAATACTGGGCGAATCTATTCATTCTGGACAACTTACAGAATGAGCAAGACGAGAAGCAGTAGTATAATGGCACAAATGATGCTCATTTTCAAATCCCTAGGGCCATCGCAAGGACCACATCCGCGCGGGCATCGGCGGCAACAGCAGAAGCAACAATAGCAAACTCTGCCAGATGCAACATGATATAAATGGATATGGATAGGGATTGGGGTAGGGATAGGGATAGGGATATTGATATAGGTGTATGTATAGGTATAGTAATAGGTACTCTAGACTTACGCAATAAATGGCAACAGAATTATTAAAAATAATAAGAGTATCACCCACAATATGACCAAAACATATTCTGCCAACAGATCCCTCCAATCGTTCCGCTCCACTTTCTCGCCCAGTGTCAAGGTATCCCCGTTCTTTACACCCACATAGCCTAATTATAACGGTTATATATATATATATATATATATAGAGGGAGCGATATTTATCTAGACTTACCATTCGGCAAAGGCGGCTTATGGGTTATAGTATTATCGAACAGCATTTGCGAGATATTGTAAGCGGGCGTTACGGACCATATTTTGTGCTTGTACTCTGGAGTGTATACGACTTCCGATACATAGGGCGTTAGTTCGGCACTCGGAAAATGGGTCTGGCCGAGTTGTTCGTGAGTGGTGCCATCGCCTGAATATGTATCATGCCATTCGGACTGCGCCGCCGATGCAGCCCCAATGAGTAGAGCATATAGGACGGCTGTTTGAATAACGGTACCAACCATACGGATACTTAAATTTGGAGAGGAGCGAAGGCGAGTTATGGGTTTGCGACGCGTTGTATCGTACTCAACAGCCATTTAACCTGCACTTCTTCTACTGATTTTAAAATTTTCTTTTGGGTTTCGTATCAGTTATAACAGCGACGAACATCTATGGGATGAGTGAAACACAAATAATTTTGCTGCACATGCAGAAAAGTTGCTGCTGAAAACTGTGACGAATATTGAAACTTAAATGGATCGTAATTTATACAACAAATGAATTGTAACAAAAAAGTCAAAACAATGACTACTACATTCTAAACGAAACGCATACTTGATCCCGACTACTGACGTTAAACGTTATGTTATATTGTGAGATTTTCGTTTGGCTGGCAAACGGACTGATTTTTCGATCGGGTATGCCGAGCGGAATGAGAAAATAATGTGGAGTGTGTCTTTGTATCTGACAGCTAGTAGACTATGCCGCTGCAGTTTTAAAAAATGCATCTGAAGATGCGTGAGTTGCCTATCGATAATTATCGATTTCGGTGCAGTAAGTATAAAGAGAGATTCCATATGGAAAAATCTTGTCTTATGTATGCATATACCCAATAACGAATAATAATACATAATATCTAGTTATTTTAGCTGCAGATGAGCTATAGCCTAGGCTAGTAAAGTCTCTTTATTTCAGAGATTTTCACATACAGATAGATCCAAGAAAAACAATCATTCTGTACATATCGATAGACAGTTTTTAAAAATCAACAGCTAACTAGAGTACCCTTCATATTTACAATAAATATATTTCTATGCACATATATGCATTTGTATATAAAAGACGTTTGTTGGATTTCATCAAAACATATTTTTATTTGTTACACAATTTTTGCTTCTGTTTAATTCTTAGTTGATTTTGAATTTCACATCATTTCGTATTTTTGTATTTCATTTATTTTCCTCTTTTCTTTTCATTTTTATTTTTTACTGCGTCAAAAGTTTTTGTACATACATTTAGTTATTATATAGACGTCGAGTATATATGCATATATAATACATATATACTCGTATGCCTTTACATTCATTTTAGTTTTCTAAGTTAAATAATTTACATTAGAAATTTGGTTTCAGTTTTGCATTGAACTGTGTTACACAATAATTGAATTTCGAAAATCAAAAATATATATATATATGTCTACATTATATGTTTCATGTCATCATATATATATTTGTATAAATATACCTGTTACAAGTTGTTGAAACTTTGCACCTTTGATAGCACGTGCAAAAGAACTTTACAACTACTTACGCACTGGCTTATGAGTTATTGATGCCTAAAGCCTTGTTTAATTCAATTAAAAAACAAAATAATATTAATTTGTATTTTGTTTCTCATTTTTCCATTTATCAAAATAAAAACTATTAAACAGTTAGCATTATTATTATTGTTATTATTATTTAGTATAAGTGAAACGCACGACTTCGTTTCTTCATTTGCGACTCTTGATGCTCGATTCACGACTCACGAATTTTTTGGATCACTACGTTTGCAAAGTAAAGCTTACTACACAATTAACTCTAATAATTATAATTTAAAATTTGTTAATTTATAATTTATAGTTTGTTTGTGTTTCCTTTTTTTTTTTGTGGAAGAAATTAAAACTGTTTTCAGCTGTGTGTAGCGTAAATAATATATATGAACAATTTGTATAGACCGATATATGTATATAACATACATATATATGTATATATACACATATACATATTTACATAAACAATAAGCTTTCTATTTTATTTCTGTATTTGGCAGTTGTTTTTGTTTTGCATTTTGCATCTATCATTTTCTGTTCCTACAATACAAATTGTCGCTGTGATGTTACAAAGTTGAATGCGAAAATTAACACAGGCCTTTTCTTTAAGCTATTATTATTTAGAATATTATTATTATTATTATTTTGTTTGTTTGGGGCAAGCACACGCAGTGGCAAAAGGAGCGCAGAGTTATCCGTTAAAATAAATAGCTCATAAGTAATTAATTAACTAATTAATATGACATTAATCGTACATTACACACACGAGAAAGGAAATGTGAGTATAAAACAAATTGGAGGCATCGAAAATCGAACAGAATGTTTCTGGTTGTTGTTGTTGTGGTTGGTTTTGGTTATGTTTAAACTAAAGCGACACTAGTTACAGCATTTGTTACAGTTACTAAAAATCGTTTATTTAAGACGATGGGCGTGACCGACTACAGCTGCGCCAGTGAATCGGCGCGTATCAGCGGAGCCAACGAGCTGGGCACCTTGTGGCCCGTCTCGATCTCGTACTGCACATCGAGCGAGGCACCTGCAAAGCCACACAGAGAGAAGACAGAGAGATAGTAAACATATAGATTTATCAGTATACAACACTTTTCAATTTGATTTATAGATTTTTGATAATTTTTGGCATTTTTGCAGCTCTCTTTTTATGAATTAAGTCCCGTTTTATCATGGCCATCCTTACGTTTCTTTTCCAGCACCGCCTGCTGGCCCTCGGGTATGAAGGCGGCCACAACAATGGCACAGAAGACGCACAGGGCTCCAAACACGAATGGCGGACCGGGCACATGCATTGAGATCTTCTCAACGTTCGTCGGATGACTGTTATTCACAATGTTCTCATGGTCGGCATTTAAATCAACATTGAACAGATAGAAGATGACGCCAAAGACAGCGGGTCCCAGGCCATTGCACAGGCCACGCATACCCGTGATCATGCCCTGAACGGCACCTACAAAGGATAACTGGGCATGAGTACTAGAGTAGCCGATAGTTATTATAATTGTGTGTGATTAACCTTGACTCTCAGGCGAGGCATATAGCGAGACAAATGCGCTGATGGCGGGATAGGTAATAGAACCTAAAGCAGCTACCACGCCTGCGGACCACATCATCCTGTAAATAGGTAAGGATTAGCTATTGCTATACATTGTATGACTCATTATGCTTACCACTTTTGGCTGCCTAAGCCATACCACAGCAACTGAACCAGCTCCAGGGCTAGGCCCACAATGATCGTGCGCTTGGCGCCAAAGACTCTGTCGAAGATAAAGATTAGTATTCGGAAAGGGATCAATCCTCTATATATTCAGCTCACTTCATAAACGATCCAAGTGTTACTTGCACCGTAATGCTGAGTATGCCCACAACGGCTATGAAAATGGACACCTCCACGTAGTTGAATCCCATTTTCAGCTTGAGGTAGACAAACATGCAGGAGTACTCCCCAGCCTCCGGCAGATAGGAGAGCAGCACAGTCAGGCACAGCATCAAGACAGTCTTATCTGTGCCGACCTTGCGTAGTGCCTGGAAAAATAAAACAGAAATTAATTAATTCAATCAAATTTAATTTAATTTTTACCTACCATAAAGGGATCTGCCTGCTCCCAGCTGATGGGCGCACCCCATGAGGCTGGTCGCATCTTCTCGGACAGACTCTCCGGCACAGCGACTAGTATAAAGAATACATCTAGCACCGCAATCGCTGTGGATAGCGCTACCACTAGGGTATCGCCATACATGTCCATTAAAGCATTGCCCAGCGCTGGCGAGATGACCAAACTGGCTGCGAATGTGGCCGAGGCTAGGCCGTAGGCCTTGGATCGCTCCTCCGGTGTGGTCACATCGGCCACATAGGCGAACACCACCGAGAAGGTGACAGCGAAGGCGCCACTAATTGAGATCAAGGCAAAGAACCACCACGTATTTATGCACATCAGCGGTATGGGCATACAGGTGAAGAATACTGTAACTAATAGGAAAAACTTGCGACCCCAGATGTCGGACAGGGCGCCAATCAAGGGGGCCGACAGAAAGGACAGTATGCCCTTGATGCCCATCACCAAGCCATTCATGAGGAACGTGTGATCCGGAAATGTACGATTGAGGGTCTACAAAAACAGAGCTATATTATTATCATTTCTATAATATATGACTTGTATACTGACCGATATGATGGGCATGGTTAAAAGACCCCAGGCAAAGAACTCTAAAAATATCACAATCAGCGCATGATGTACACTCGGCTCGCCAATGCCCGAACTCTGTGGGTACAGAAAAGGTGTAATACATTAGCTAATACAATTTATGAGTTATTATTATTATAACTATTATTGTGATAGATGGATGTAGTTGGACTTAGGCTAAGGCAATAATTTAGTACTTATGTGCGAGTTGAGCTCGATAAACTAAGTTGAAATTCTACTTAAAAATACAATATAAATTTAGATATATATTTACATGAATAGGAAGTAGTATATATATATGTATATATAGTAATAAATATGGTATGAGACATATAAAAAATAATTGTATACTATAATGAGCTCCTTTAATAAACCTTACACTCATAGGGCAACTACAACACAGCCTCGAATATCGGCAAAAAAAATATAAATATAGATTTATATATGAATAATACGTGGTGACCTAACTTATACTGGTATTCGAATCATAGCTACAGTTTCAATAGAAATTTAAAACAAACTTAAGAAACTTCAACTCGATTCGAGTCTGTTTCCGCAACTTAAGTTCGTTAGAATAAATAAGCCAAATGCTGCAGATATTATCACAAGTGTCGAAACTAGGATTACTTATAGATATGTTCTTATGCATATAAATATATATACATATATATATCTATATGTATCGATATATACACTAGAAATGGAATCAGAGTCTGTTATTAAATCGACACCAGCTGAAATCGGAAACTGCTTGAATAATGCTAACGTGTGGGAATTAGGAATTGGAATTGGCTCTGGCTCTGGCTCTGCCACTGGCACTGGGCATCGCTGCAATTGGTTTGTTTTGTCTGTCGATCAATTAAAATGCAATTCAATGGAATTTTGCCCTCCACAAACCTTGCAGCAGCAAATTTTGCAGGCGACGCGTATCCATTCGAAGCAGCGATTGCGTTTCGGTCGATCCGTAGGCGCTCCATTCGCGCCGCCCACCGCTCCCAGCTGCTGTGATCGCATCGAGATGTACGAGGCGGAGGACAGGGTGCGTCGATGTGTGGCCGCAGCTTGTCGGGAGCCGCCCTGTGCCGTGGTCTCGGCGAATGCGGCGCTGGGATGCGCCGCACAGTGCGATGACTGCATAAAGGAATCGGGCATTGGCATTAGCATTCATTAGTGATGTCATTCTCATTGGCATTGGCATCAGCATCGGCATTGGCAATGGCATAGGCAATAGTATTGGCATTGGCATTAGCCTTGGTATTAGCTCTCGCATTACTATTGCTATTAGCAATGGCATTAACATGCTGATGCTAGGCATTGATAATAGCATTAGCTTCAGCAATACAATCAGCTCTCGCTGTAATATTACTATTAGCAATGGCATTAGCATTAGACATCAGTCTGAGGATCAGCATCCTTTCACTAATGCATTAGCTTTAGCATTAGCAAAAGCTTTTGCTATTACTATTACTATTAGCATTACCATTAGCATCAGCATTGGTAATAGTATTACCATAAGTAATAGCATTAGCTTTAGCTTCAGCTTTAGCATTAGTATTAGTATTAGCATTACCCACACATTAGCATTAGCATTAGCATTAGCATTGACATTACCATCTGCCTGAGTATCAATATTTGCATTAGCTTCACCTTTAGCCATTGCCAACACTATTACAATGCCCATTAGCAATAGCATTAGAGTATGCCATCAGCATTAGTCGCCGCTCAGCTTACCGTGGGCACATTATCCACATCCCTCAGCGCGCTGCTGTCATCGCCCTGCCCTGGCTGCTGATTGAGTGATGTTGCGTGCCGTTTCATCAGCTGTGCACCGCCGCCACCATAGACTGCAGGCGAAAACGAGCTGATATCATCCGCATCCCCATCCCCATCCGCAGCAACGTCAGCCACATCCGCCGTCGTGGGCGTCGAGCTGCTGCTGTGCGTGCTCTGCGTATCCGTCAGCTCACCCCCATCCGATTCGTCCTTGATATTCGTTGCAGTTGCCGTCGCTTTGTTGCTCCTCGTGCTGATGATGTTCTTGGTGCTTGCGTAGCTGGTGCTGGTGCTCGTGCTCGTATTGGTGGTGTTGCTGGTGACTGCTATCAGATTCTTGATCGTCGGATCGTGCGCGTCCAGTTCGAAGCTGCTGCTGTCTGCAGTCGCATGCTCAGTCGGCTGCCGCTTGGCATAGCTCAGCTCGTCCCGCATGCTTCAGACACAAACGGGCGGCGAGAGGAGCACAAGATCGAGTCTTGTTTATGCTTAGCTCTGCTCAGCTCACGCTCCTTTCTCTCTCTCTCTATCTATCTCTATCTCTGTCTCTCTCTTTCTTCTTCTGTCTGCTCTCGTCCTCTGCACTCCGTTTGGCTTCCGCTAGGTGAGTTGCTTTTCACACAGTTTCCTTGGCCGATCCAACGATCCACTTATTTCCATTGCCACGCATTAGCCACAGTTGAAGGATTCAGCTGATTAGGTCTAGGAACATTGCTGATTACAGATCACAGATCACAGATCACGGATCACAGTTCACAGATCACTGCACAGTTATGCCAGGGAAATTGTGCAGTTTGAACTCTGTATTGAATTGACTTTCAGTTTCTTGGTTTCCCTGATTCTCGATCATTGATCCTTTGTCGCCTCTTATCCTTCCCGCTCAGGCACTTTTCCCGCTGCAAGTACATTTAAGTCTCCGTCATTTCAATCTGCCGCGCTCAACATTACGCCTCAATACAAATTTAATTACTCAACTTGAGTGGTTCGTAAGCAGTTCTCAAAAATCGTCATTAAATTAGCAATTTTATTGCCACATTTTAGTGAGGTCTTACCATAGGAGGGCGTGGCACGTACCATTAGTCCCAGCTTGGCAAAAATCATTTTTTTTTACAACTATTTCCATATCTGATAATGTCATAAAACCTAACTTTTTTTTTTATAAAATTTTGTATTTAAAATTGTAATTTTTTTTAGTCAATTTTTGTTTCAAAACTCCGCCAAGTATGCAGTGGAAATATTTGAAAGTCTTTAAAATGTGGCAACAAATGTGAGGAATCGTTAAAAGCCAATTTACGTTATCTGCTGCTATTGTTGTGCATCTCTGTTTTTAACACTCGAATGTTAATTAAACATAGCAACAAGCATACAAGGCACTTTTTATATAGACTGCTATAGATAAAACATCGTATGATGCTCAAAGTGAAATTGAAATTGTCTCGAAATTAAATTTGTATTGGGCATCGGCGTCGCAGGGAGCTTTGCTTTTCATAACAAGTCGAACAGGCACCGTTGTTGTTGTTGTTGTTGCTGTTTTTTTTTTTTTTTTTTTGTTTATTTTGTTTTTAAATTTATTTTTCTTTTTTAGAAATAAGTTCGAAATGGAACACACCACGTCTCTGGAGCTTAGAGCGCTGCGCCCTAACACACCGAAAGGAAGAATTTACTGCTTTATCAAAGAGAGAGAGAGAGAGCCAAAAAAAAAAACGAGTCCTACGAATCAATATTAATTTTTCGATAATTTTTACTGAATTTTGACAAACGTGTTGAAAATCTGTTTCACATTTACAATGTCTCTCACGAAAAAAAACATACGATTTGCTCCTAACTTCTGTGTAAATTATCTACGACATATTCGACTGCGACGACTGCTCGCTTCGACTGCGCGTTGGGCACTGAGCGAGCGGCAGAGCTTTTCGCAAACGAGCAGCCGCTCGAGTGCGAGCGAGAGAGCGCGAGTTTTAGCATTTGAGGCTGCGCCTCGGACTTTGCAGTGAAAACGAAGCGAAGAACAAAAAGATTGCCCAAATACAATAGCAAAAGCAACAGCAACAAAAACCCCAAAGTACTTTTTTTTGCCAGGGGGGAAATTTAGCGGCTTCGGCTTTCAAGTAGTTTATGTTGGTATGTGTGTGTGTGTGCTTATTGAAGGGGGGAAATTGAGCGGCTAAGAGAAGAAGAGCAAATAGAAAAGAAATTCAATAGCTGATGCTGCAATAAGACGAACAATTAGTAAACAAAAAGTGCTTTCCTAAGCAGTAGCTGACATTGTTATAAAATGTACAAAAAATGTACTAATTTGAATGCTGAAAAGGGAAATATATCAGCTGCTGCAACAGAGTACTTTGTGTGTAATGAAGAGGGAAATTAATGATCAAATAGCCCAAAAAAAAGTATTTTTGCTAAACAAGCAGCAACAACAGCCCAAAAAGTACTTCTGTATATATAAATATATATGTGTGTGTGTGTAAAATGAAGGGTAAATTGAGCAGCTTTTGCTATTGAATATATTTTATTTACAAATTAGCAGCACCCCGCGAACTGTGATATAAAATTAAAGTGAACAAGAAAACAACGCATTTAACTAAACGTTTACGAGCTGAGCCATAACAATTTGCGAGCTGTTCTCAGAGTCAGAGAAGTGAAATTCAGAGTCCAGCTGTTTTGGGAAATATTTAACAAGCACTTAGCTAGGGGTATTTATCATTGAGCTGGGACATTTAATTGCCCAAATTTGTGAGTTTCCATAACTATTTCAAAATTCTTATCGCAAAATCTCTAATCCGCAAAAACCGAAAACAAATTAACATTAAATTGCGCTGTTGCCACTGAAACCAGATAAAAGTCATCAAAAAATAAAAACAAAATAAAAACTGTCTGGCAGAGCATAAATCATCGCAACGTGCTCAACCCCATGGAGAACGCGGCGATCAGCTCCAATCAGGTCAAGTGCAAACGCACACCAACTAAATAAATGGAAATGGAAATGAAATCTGGCCAAACAGTCGACGGCGCAAAGGGGGTTAGGCAAGCAAAACGTAACGAAATGAAGCAACTGCGATAAGAAAAGCGTCCGAGCCACACTGAGGTTGCTTTTGTTGATATAAGATACACGAATCCAACACAGTTTACTTTATAGATATATTTATTCTACTTCTCTACATGCGATATGTGCAGCCTAGAATAAATAAATTTCAGCTGACAATTGACTCTATTCTATATATATACATATATATTATGTATACTATATGTTTATACTATATATATTTTAAGCATTTATTGGATTTTCTAATTGCTCCATTGTGGCGGTCCTATGTTAGAGCATGAGCTAATAGCACGACGTATACGTAATATCATATATTTTACAGCACATTTATAGTTAATTAATCTGCTGCTGGCACAAGCACGTGTGCTTTTATATACCCTGTAAAGGGGTAAAGGGTGGGAAGTACAGCGGACTGGCTTATTGAATTTTAAATAATTTTTTTTTATTTTTGAATATTTGTTCTTCAATTTTTATAAAAAAAATTATTAAAATTTTTCTTATTTTTGGAATTGAAAATAAATTAAATTAAAAAATAAATGAATTTTAATTTTTACTATTTTTTTTAATTTATATTTTTTTTTATATTTTATTTTTATATTTATATATGTTTCTTTTTTTGTATATTATTTTTATTTTCTTTTAATTTTATATTTTTTTTTTAGTTTTTTAAATTTGTATTAATATTTTGAAAATTTTTAAAAACTTTTTTATTTTTTACAAATCTATTTTTATTTCATTTCAAATAGTTTTTCTTCAAACTTTTTACAGGGCATCTGACTCGTTTATATGCTCTCTATACATGCTTCTCTTTTTGTTTTTCGCATATTTTCGCACACGCAAATGGCGAACCAGAAAAACAGTTTTTCCTTTTTTTTTTGCCTGTCGTGCAAGGTCAAAAACTCTTTTTTGGGCTTCATTTTGCGGGCTGCTTGAATAATTGATATGCACGAAGCAGAGGAAAAATTGTGTTTGGGCAGCGAATTAAACGTGCTTCAAATGGAAGCAGCAGGGTTTACCACAAGCCTAAAGGTATGCAGCACAAACTTTCAAAGGAGGGCAAGGCAAATACACACATACACGCACACACACACACACACTCTAGCTAGCGTGCATTAGGCGGAGCTGTCAGTGCTGTCTTTCAGTTTGTCACCAACTTCCGATAGTGAATGAATTATAGACTCAGCTCTTTCAGCGCTTAAGCTGTCAGCATTTCAATTAACAAAGACGAGCTTGAATGAAATAATGAATATATGGGGGCTTTAGTCCCGCTGGCGCAGCCTGTTGCTAGCTCGAGCTTTCAGCCCGGGCGAAATTCTCGCGCAATTGACAAAGCAATTCAAGGTTAGCTGAGTGCAGCAGCCGCTGCTTGCTGCTGTCATGGCAGCCGTACATTCGTTTCGCATTCTATGACGACAACAAATGCATGACCATGCGGCGTATACGTAATATGCCACGAGCTGAACTCTAGTAGCAGGCAGATTATTCAATAAATTGTGAACTTGAAGTGTGCAAAGGCAACTTCAATAATCAATAAAAACTTTATATTCAATATATATATATAGCTCAAATTACATACATATATGTATATATCTTTCATCTAGACATATGGCACAACGAAACGAATTCAAGAATGAAAACAGCCTTTGCCTTGCACTTGGCCACGTTTGCAGCTTCGTCTGTGGCACACGCCACATGCCACATGCCACATGCCATTTTCCATTTATTATTTGCCCATTTCCTCGTCCCTGCTGATGCCCTAGGCCTTGTTGGCTGCTGACAACCCGCTGTCAGTTGTCGGGCTGCGCCAAGGGCTGGGGCTAGGCGGCCACGACTTTTGCTGTCACGATGATGTGATTTGATGCGACTGCCAGCTAAGCTGGCAGAGCCACAGAGTCAGCTATGCAATTGCCATTATCTAACTGGCCCAGTAAAATCAATAAAATGCACATTCATCATCTAAATGACACTGGCCATCTCTCTCTCTCTCTCTCTCTCTCGCTCTCTCTCTACCTCTCTCTCTTTCTATGACCCTTTCGAGAGCAAAGCCCAGGCCAGCGGCAATTTTGGTAGCAGCTTGACACTTGCTGGCCAAACTATTTTTAATATATTGAAAAACGAAAGCAAGCTGCGCGCTCACAGCACGCCAAAGTTTGTGACACACACGCTGGGAGTGAGAGGGAGAAGGAGAGAATGTGTGTGTGTGTGGGCTAAGCAGGAGCGGACTAGTTATGGAAGGGGGCTGACAGTGGGGTTTGAAGATTAGCGCATGATGAGAACTAGACTTTAAGCTTATTTATATTGGTTTCCAGTTGAATCGAAGCAGCTCATATTGGAAATCAGAAAAAGTAGGGAAAACTTCTAACTATATATATAAAGAAAGAGTTCCCGAACAACTATGATCTAAACTTCTCTATGCTTAGACTTCTCTAACTAAATTTAAAATTCATATATTTCACCTTGAGTTATTATTCTAAATTATACTAAAATGATGCTCCTCATTATAGCCATTTGTACCCTTACAAAATTTCCCTGCCCTTTCATCAGACGAATTTTCGTGCTATTTCTCTCTCTCTCTCTCTCTCTCTCTCTCTCTCTCTCTCTCACTATTCATTCATTCGGCTGCTTGTTGCTCGGGGCTGTTTTTATTGATTAACAATGATTATGATGCAGCCTGAAATACGAGCTGACCTTGCATGCCACATGCCTGCTAAAAAAAAAACACGGCAGTTCCGTTCGCCAGCGCCTCGAAATTTGTTGACAACAGCAAAAAAAAGGCACCTGCAGTCAGGCAGTTAATTTGCATATGTTGCAACAGAATATTTTGGCAGCACAGCCAAAAAACAAGCGATTGTCATTTTTTGTTTGTTCATTGTTTCTTTTTGAGCTGCCACGTGAAACGAAACAAACGGAATTCGGAATTCTAATGCATTCGCTAACGCAAATACCAGTCGCAACGTATAGGGTATGCAGGGTGTGCCTCGGCTAAAAAGGAGACAATTCAGCCAAGGACATGGCTGCCACACAAGCCTAGCGAATGTGACTCATCGGGTATATGAGTTGGACATATACTATATGGCTATATATACATATATCTATATAAAGTAACTGAGCGATAGGAGTGTGAACATATAAGAGACTATTTGACAGTGAAACTTTAATTAAATATCTGCTTTACATGCGTATATATCGTTGACATTCTCTAATATCTATCATGTCACGGAATATTTATATAGGGTTTGCCGCTTTGAAGTTTTGTTAATTACTTGTTGTCAATAAATATAGCATTGACATTGACAAATATGCATTATATATTTAAAAACATCTTAGGCAAATATGCACAGAAGTACAGCAAAAGCTGCCTAGTTGCGACTAAGAACTATATAACTTAATTGCCTTATTTATGAAAATACAAAATGTAAATTACAAAAGAAATAAATATACAAATTTTTAAAAATTACAAAGAAAAAAAGAAAAAATAAATATGTAAAAAATTCAATAATATGCAAATTTAAAATAAATATAAAATTTAAAAATATTTACATAATTTTAATATAAATATAAAAATTCTAAACAAATAACATTACAAAAATAAATATAAAAACTGTAAACAAGTCTGAAAATTTTATATTTTATTTATATTATTTTTAAAATTTATAGTCCAATTTGGTATTTTTAATAATAATTGTAATAGCCAAAAATATACATATATTATCTAATAATTCTATATGTATATAGCCAGAATTGTTGTATATTTCGATTTCTATAATTTCTAACCAGATTTCTCTAATACATTATCAGCACATTTCTTTGCTTTATGCTGCCTTAACTAACTATCAGCTTGCTGTCTGAAGCAACTAACTGCTCATCAATCAGCCCGTCAATGAGTCAACATAATCGGCTTCAATATGTACTTATATAGACATAGCAAGTGTATGTGATGTGTGCTTAACTTTAATTTCCAGTAGAGCACACATAAAATAAGGAAAGACAATGGCTTATGGCTTGTCGCTGTGATTGGGCTTTCGGTTTTGCGGCATTGCGCATACGCCGCATTAGCCACCGAAGCTGTTTATGAACTGCGAGACAAAAGCAGCCAACAACGAGCCACAAATTATGGCACAGCATGTGTGTGTTTGTGTGTGCGTGTGTGTGCATTATCTAACGACATGTCATAAGAGCTGACAGTAGCCATACCCAGCTGCCTGACTGCTGCTTCTACCAGCAGCTTCAGCTCTCAACTGCCTTCTGCTCCACTACACAGCCTGGCAGCATAATTGATTGGAACCGACTAGGACAAATATTAGTCTAGGCCCTGAGCTATGTAAATCCGTGTCAGCTAAATCACAAGAGCTGCGAAGAAGGTGCAGACGAAACGCCATTCTAACGAATATGCTAATGAATCGTACGATTCCATTGAAGAGCATTTGCAAGCAGGCAAAGGCAGAGGCAGAGGCAAAGGCAGGCAGACTTCTGGATTTGTTTTTCCTTTTCTTTCTTTCGTTTATTTTTTTTTTATTTGCCACAAAGGTTTATTGAACTCTAGCGACGAGCCATGCGCAGCGTTTGAGTGTGGGTGTGTGTTGAGGGTCTTCAGGTCTTCAGGTCTTTCAGAATACATATATAAATTATGTATCTTCTGTTTTGCAAACTTTTACTTTTATGCAGCGTAAATTTCCACAATATATTAAGCAAATTTGCGGGTGGGGATGTCCCTTAGAAGTTTCAAAAGGTTTTATGTAATAAATTAGAAGTTTGTGAGGGCTTCTAAAGGACCTTATTAATAAATAAAATGAATATTGCGTATACGACTGGTGGTCGTTCTCTAAAAGAAAGCAATATTGTATTGATCTATTTAATTAATTTTCCATTGTTTTTGGGAATTAAAAAGAAATATTTCTAAGCTCTAAATTGTTCCAGGAATTACTAAAATATTAATATATTTAAAAATAAATATTATAATTATTAATAATTTAATTAAATTTTTGGCTGCAGCTCAACAAAAATTTCCCCGAAATTCGCACAAAATGCTTCAAAGTTTCCACTGCCTTTCTCAGCGCTTTTCATTCACATTGCGCATACGACACGTGAGCCCCAAAAGCTGTACAAAACAAATTGATTAAAAAAGAGAATCATGATTAAGTATACAATTACGATAAACATTTGATTGTCGCATGCAAATATGCTGCTGCTTACGCCTCCAGCTGCAATTGAGGTCAACGTGGCCGGATGGGTGGCGAAGGGAGGCAAAGCCGCAGCTCATTTTATGAGCCATTTTGATTTAGTCATAAACCCAAGCAGCAACAACAACAACAACACAAAAGGCAGCAGCAACTCAGTGCAATGAGCTGAGCCGAGATAGATGGCCACACAATGGATAATGAATACATGGCATGGGGCAGCCATAACAAAAGACTTTTTTAATGTCCATCTGCTTGCTGCAAGGCGTTCCAAATGCTAAATAATGTGGCAAAAAGAAAGCAGCAAAGGAATGCAGAAACAATGAAGCAAATGCTGGTCAAGGCAGTGAAAGTGGAGAAAGGACTCCGGCAGAAATTATGCGAGCGAGTGGAGGAGGCGGCCAGCTTGGGTGGGCGGCGAAGACAAGTTTGAGTGACCTTCTTCAAGGAAAACAACACGAAAGCCAAATGCGTGCGCGTGTGCATGTATTGACACGTGTGTGGGTGTGTGTGTTGGGTGTATGGCGACATTCGGTCGTGTCTTGAGGCAGCCACACGAAAAATAGCGCTGAAAACCAGACAGCAGCAGCTACAACAAAGAGCAGCAGAACAACAACTGAAGCGGGGCACATGCCTCATGCCACATGCCACAACAAGTACGTGGGCAACACTTAAGTACAGTTACAAAATATTTTGCGTAACGCAACAGCAGCAACAACAACAACAACAATGATGATAATGATGCGTGGCAGTAGTTAAAGTTCAGATTTTTCCACAAAGTTTTTCGCTTTTCTTTCTTTCTTTCTTTCCTTTTTTCAACTTACAGCAGACACACACACACTCACACACGCACACTACCACACACACGCGCTCACACACACGCTGTTACAATTGTAACATATTTTGAATGTTTATTTAATTGTTGATTTATAATTTATATATATATTCTTTGCATTCCCAATGTTTATTTGCCTTAGCTTTTCTTAGACACACACACGCGCGCGGAAAACCGAATGAAACAAAAGAAAAACCAAAGGAAATTTGAAATAAAAATTGTATTTTGTGTATAATTTTCCTTTGTTAAACGTAGACGAAGATGGCGAGCAGTTTGATGATAATAATAACAAAAAGACGCGAGAAGGTTTTCCGAGCTAGTTGTGCGCTTTTCCACATGCTGCGTTGTACTCAGTTGGAAAAGCGTCGCCAACTCACAGTTTTTCCCATTCTTGTATGCAATTTTTCGCGTGCGAACTGAAAAGCTTTCCGCGCACGCAGAGCTTTTCATGTATAATTATTTCGACTAGCTGGAAATGAGGCGAAAATCAAACTCAAAGTAAATAAGAAAGCAAAAAAAAAAGGAAAACACAATGAAAAATTAATTATAATAATTCATGGGCATTTTCAGCTAAAGCGTGATAAATTATTAAGCATTGTTGACTTAATTCAACAATTTCCCGGCGCCAATTGACTTTCACTTACACACACACACACGCATACATGGCCCAACTCCCTCCCACACATTAAAGCTCAGCTTCGATTATTTCACTTTCGTCTCTCTCTCTCTCTCGCTCACACATTTGCTCCATAAACCTGCTTTCGCGTCTGCATTAAATTTCCCATAATAATTCCCATTCCGTGTTTACAAATTCCCTTGTTTGTTTTGCACACATTTTTTGTTGTTGTTGCAGCTTCTGTTGCATGTCGCCTGTGGGTGACAGATAGAGAGAGAGAGAAAGCTTTCGGCTCTCTTGGCTGGCATCCACTTGGCAGTTGAGCAAAAGCTGCCAACAAATGCCGCACGCGTTGTCATTTCGCTTTCTTTGTAGATTCTGCGCGCTCATTTTATGAATGAAAGCTTTGCGCCACAAAAATGCACCAAAAAAGGAAACATTTTTTGGCCTATTGTGAATGAGTTCAATGATTGCTCTCGCCCAAATGAACGACTAAGCAGATACCCTCTTAAATAATTTGTTATATGTTGGACTTTTCCACTACATTCTTGGCCTGTAATGATTTCAAGAAATCAAATTAACCGTAAGTCCATAGTAGCTGAACTTTCAAGGTTACAGAAAAGCCATTAACTAAATTAGTTGCGGGCAATAGCTATTAGTCTACGTGCTTATTACACTAGGCTACAAGAAAACTGGCTTAAGTAAACAATAGTAATTAATAGCCATATATGTACCCAGATTTAACTTCACACCTGTTCATACTGTTTATCATGAACTATATACAAATAGCCAATCTGTGCACCTGTTTTTTGTAGCACAGTGTACATACGAGCATGGCGGCAAGCTGGCTGCCTTTTAACTGCGTGTAGAGTTAACAGCTAATTTTCTTGAAATTAGACTTCGCAGTTGACACAGCCAGTAGGGGAGGGGGAGACGGAGAAACGGGTTAGCGGAGCGGCCCATCCCTGCGAGTGTTGTTCCACATTTTGTATATAGCTGTAATTACACGCTGAAGTCGAGTTGGGAGTTGGCCCCTCCTGAGCAACTGGGCTGGGAGAAATTGTGATTAATGTAATATTTACACGCGCACGCACTACACAAATATTTATGACTGTATATACATATGTATATACGAGCTATAGGAGATTTAGCAGCTCTGCCTCATTGTGACAAGCGAAAGTTCATTGCACTCCCAAGTGAAGAAAAAAAGAACACAATTCCACTTATAGTTGCTCACATCTTAATGAGCTAATATGGAGCAAACATAATGAAAGCCGAAAACAAAACACAAACAAAAGCAGAACCAGAACCAGAAACAGAAACTGAGACAAACACATGCCGAGCAGCTTTTGGACGAAAGCGAAAGCCGAACAACCCGAGCGACACAGTTGCGCCGCTCTCGCTCGCACCCATTGAACAAGTGGTTGCTGGAAGAGGTCAACGTTGAATTGATTACGAAATTTGACATACAAATATTCAAGATCTTGCGCTCTCTGCCACACTCTCTCTCGCTCTCTCCAGACGACACAGTGCGCTTGCAATGGCAACTAGCTAACTGTTCTCACATAGCAGTGCACTTACATACAGTGAGCGCTCGCTTAAGCAAACATTTCTGTTTGCACAGCGATGTAGTTAAATAGAAAAAGCTAAATATATAATATATAACACATATAGAGCCACAATTCTGAACTAAATATATAAATTATTTTTAATTTTTTTAAAATGCTAATTGCCTAACCCTCACTCATCCATAGCACGCAACTTTTGCTGATGTCAGCGAGTCAGCGTGTTGATGACTAATGAATAACTCCAAGGAAATAACTTCTTATCTACAAGCAAAAAGATTCTTTTAAGCGTTTTAGATATGCGCTTCTAAAATAAAATTCATTGGGAATATACATATACATATGTATATATTTATAGCTATACTTTATGGTTAATAAACTTCGACATTGATTACACACTTTATCTATAAATATTGTGACATGTGTCGCGCTTTCTCGCTGCTCTTTTTATTTGACTTTACGATTAGGCGCCCAAAAGATTTATAGATAATATCGCATGCTGATAAGCGGAAAAACCCACAAAAAAGCGAAAAAGAAATTCACCAAAATTGAAGGCAATCACAATTATTGAAATAAGCAATTGAAGCATTTAAAGTCGTTTTATAATTTTCTCTAATACGGACTAAGCGTACGGGCACACGAGGCGTGATTCATGTCGAAATAAAGCGTGAGTGCCCGCGCCTGATAACAATTTGCCTATTGGCGTACTTCAAATTAGCCACAGTGAGTACCCAATAAGTGGTTCTGGGATGTACCGAACTGTCATAGTTTACAATTTCAGCTTGTCCTATGAGGTATCTCAACTCGATTGACTTATATTCAAGTAATATTTGAAAGGGAAAGTATTACCATCTTAAAAGTAAAAAATTATATGAATATATTTTACAGTCATATTCTATGCGAATATATACTGTTATATATCACGGGTTCTATTATTTTCTTCGGGTTTTCCAGAACTACCCAAATATTATAACAGTATCATAAAGTAATCATGAGAGGTAAAAGTTTATAGGCTTATATACTTTATCTTAACTTAATTGAGCTCTTATAAACCATATAGATGATTTATCTAAGCTAGTAAAAACCATACAATAGTACGATACATTATAATAAGCTTATTTTCATATATTAAAATTATGTTTTGCATAAATAATATTTTCAAATTGAATGTTTCTTAAAATTTATAAATAATAATAATAAATATAATAAGAATAATTTTATTCTATTTCTATTCTATTATAACTGCATAAGCAGCCCGTATAACAGTTATAACAGCTCGTAACTCAGCTGACCCAAACAGCAGTTGACTTCAGCGAGGCCTTACTGTAGTAATAATAGTTGCACAGGTGTTTATATGGGGAGCTCAGTGTACTTACGTAGCTACACTTATACACGCTTATATATAGTACTAAGCTAATATATAATTGTCGCTTCATATATATGTACATATATGTCTATTCACACATATGCATGTCGGTATGCGTTACTTACGGTAAATATGCTGCTCTTGTGCGCTCGATTGCGTATGACGAGGCCCGCCAAAGGCTTCTTCACATAGATTTTGGGCATCTCGTTCAATTTGCTAGATACGTGGCCCAGCCAATAACTGTTTGTAATATATGTACTAGTGTGTAACTCTGTCAGTAAGTGTGTGTGCTTTAGGAATTATGTTTTGGTTACGGTTGGGCTAATCGCAGCCGCTGCTAAAAGCCGAGAAGGAGCCGAGGCGGGTTGTTTGGTTATTTCTTTTTGTGTTTTGTTGTTGTGTTTTTATTTTTATAGGGTGTCACGGCAACAACTACAGCAACTTGCATACATTACACTTGTAGCTTCTGTTTTGTTAAATACTTGAATACTTTCGAATACTCTATTTATTAAGCAGCAACAAGGAGGCGCGCTCGTTGTCGATGTCGATGCCTGCGCTTGTTGGCAATTTAATTGGCGGCTGCATCATCCCATTGGATGAAACGTCTCTCGAATATAACTGTTTATATATATGTGTGTGTGCGAGTGTGTATGAATTAGTACCGACACACCGCTGACAACGCCTTGACGGCCACTGTTAATTACAATTGTACAAAATTAATTCGATTTTTACAGAAAATTTAATGCGTTCGTTTGCAAACACGGGCCGAAATGCGAGCACAGCGTCTTTGTTACCGCTAAATAATGGCAAAACGCGTTCCGAATCGCTTATTCTAGGATTGCCAGCAAGAATTCGTATCGATAGTTGGTCGGCCAGCTTATCGATAACTATTGAGTGGCAATTGCTTTGTGTGTTTTTAAATGTGAATGCACTTCAAGACAACCTATCGATAGTTGCAGCACCTAGCACGAGCCACGATACAAATTTAATTTTACTTTGTTTATTTTTGTTTTTAAATAGAATGCAATTTGCCTGACACTTGGGTATGTTAAATAGCTAATGTGTAAAATCTATCTTATGTTAATATGTGATATTAATTGATGTGCCTGTTTACTTATAGCTATAGAATGGTGCGAGTTTTGTTTCTGCATCCAGATTTGGGTATAGGTGGCGCCGAGCGCCTCGTCGTGGACGCCGCCCTAGCGCTGAAGGAGCGCGGCCATGACGTCAGCTTTCTGACTAATCACCATGATAGCACGCACTGCTTCAAGGAAACTGCCGATGGCAGCTTTCCCGTACAGATCGTCGGCGATTGGCTGCCACGCAAGCTCTTCGGGCGCTTCTATGCGATTTGTGCCTATGTCCGCATGATCTATGCGGCGTTCTATGCCAGCTTCTTTATGCCCGAGCGTCAGCTGGTGGATGTCGTTGTCTGTGATTTGATTTCCGTCTGTGTGCCCATATTGAGGCTGGCTCGCCATCGTCCACGTGTGCTCTTCTATTGCCATTATCCTGACCAGCTGCTGAGCAGTCGAGCGGGTCTGCTGAAGCGTCTATATCGAACGCCCCTCAACTGGCTGGAGGAGCAAACCATTGGGCAGGCGGATAAGGTATTAGTGAACTCCAAGTTCACCTTGCGCGTCTTCCAGGACACATTCCGACGGCTACGGGTCGTGCCCGACGTGCTCTACCCCTCGTTGCACACCCAATACTTTGATCAGATGGAGCGGAAGCTGGAGCAACGCACAGCACTGTTGGATGAGCCAGTGCATCCGCGTGTGCCACGCAATTCCTTCATATATCTGGACATCAATCGCTACGAGCGCAAGAAGAACCATGCGCTGGCACTGCACTCCCTGCGCCTGCTCCGGGATCTGCTGCCCCTGCCGGACTTCAAGAGATGCCGCCTGATCATTGCCGGCGGCTATGACACACGCTGCACAGAGAATGTCGAGCACTTCGGAGAGCTGGAGCAGCTGGTAGCTGAGCTGCAATTGGAGGATCACGTGGTGCTCCTCCGCTCGCCCACAGACGAGGAGAAGTGCACTTTGCTGTACTCCGCCCACTGCCTGCTCTATACGCCGGAGAACGAGCATTTCGGCATTGTACCCTTGGAGGGCATGTATTTCCGGAAGCCAGTGGTGGCTCTGAACAGTGGTGGGCCCACGGAGACGGTTGTGCACAGCTCCACTGGCTTTCTGTGCGAGAAGGCAGCGAAGAGCTTTGGCGGTGCCATGCAGCAGCTGTTCAAGGACGAGCCGATGCGCCTGAAGATGGGCGAGCTGGGCCACAAGCGAGTGCAACAGAAGTTCTCCTTCGAGGCATTTGCGGATCGTCTCAATGAGATTGTCCAGGCGTTGCTGGCAAACAAGAAGAATGAGTGAATAAATGAGTGTAAAAGCAGCTGACGAGGAAGGGAATGATTGAGGTCAAGTGTGAGCTGAGGGTAAGGGAGGGACAGGGAGTTGGTAAAGGGAGAACTGAAAAGGAGCAAAGGAGATTAAGAGTGGAAGAGGGCAGAATGGGAATGTCTCTATTCCATAGATGCCAAAGGGGGAACTGAGAGGAGACAGGGGAGAGAAAGAGATCTGCATTCAGCAGTAAGCCCTAGCCCTTATCCAGCTACTCCCATCGATACTCTCTCGCATCGCCTCAGCGATATCAACCTGGGATTCCCTCCAGACCCTCGCTGCTCTGGTTGTTGCTTTGCCTTTATTTCATATTTCATTTATATATATATATATATTTATATTTTATATAATTCAGGGGGGAGATCATCTGCTCAACTGCATCCAGTGCTCTACTCGTCGCGCATGTACAAATAGAGGTAGCCCAGATCCTTGGGTGGATTCTGTGACTTGGCCACCTTGGTGTCGTTGAAGATCACCCACTCGCCCTGCTTGCGTATATGGCAGACGTAGTGGCCCACCTGGGCGGAGGTACCCATGTGAGAGATGAAGGCCACCAATTTGTATTTCCCACAGCCATCGCGATAGCTGCTCCCCGCCGAGGCGGCGGCTGTGGTGCAGGCTGGTGCAGTCGCGGGCACATCCTCGATGCCGGCGTCGGCGTGCGAGAAGATCCAGTCGGTGGCTCGTTCCACGTTGCCGTCGGTGGCCTTGAGGGCGGCCGTCGCCTGTCGCTCGCCAAAGCCCATGCTCATCAACATGGCCAGGGATTCGGGATTGGCTACGAAGGCAGAGGCGGCGCCGTCGCCAATGCGATTATTGGGTACCTCAAACGGATCCGAGATGTCCGCATCGCCAATGTGCTCCATTAGCCAATTGGATGCCGCCTCCAGTCCGAGGCTTTGAGCATGGAAACAGGCGCGCTTGCACGCTTCATGTGGGAATCCCATGTTGACCAGCTCCGACATCACGTGCTCATCGAACACAAACGCCGTGGATGGAGCAGCCGGCTCTGGCAGCAGTTCCTCTCCGGCCTGCAGTCCTCTCGAACGCCAGACACCCAGATCCAGCTCATCGGGCATATCCACAGAGACATCCAGTTTCTTGGGCACCCAGTCGTCGCCCAGCGTGAATTTGCCCAAGTGGATCATCAGGAAATCCGGCATGCTGGCCATCCGAGTCGTCTTCCTGGCCGTCGTCTTGGCATTTATGGCCGTCGAGTAGAAGTGTTCGATGAGCTCGGTGCCAAAGAAGCGTTCCAGGCACGCCTGCAGCGGCACCTTGTGCCGCACCAGCTCACGGTCGGGCAGACGTTGCCCACTGGCTCTGGCTGCCTGCTCCCGCTCCAGATATTCGCGCACCTCATCCAGATTGGTCGCCTGCTCCAGGGGTATGGGCAGTCGGAAGCTGTACTCCTCGCGATTATTGTACTTCACCTTGTGGCTGGCCATGCACTCGACCCGATCCTCCAGCTGGAATTTGAGTGCATCCGCCGGATTGAACTGATTGCGGGAATTGCGATCGAGCAGCGTGAGCAAATGCAAGTAGAAGTCGTTCGCATCCTGCTGCTGTTTGGTGCTGAACTCCGGATGATTCTTGCCCACGATGTTCTTGAACATGGCCGGCGAGATGCCCGTCATGTGCTCCATGTCCAGAGTGTTGGACACCAGGCTGCTGTACTTGCCCGACTGCAGTCCGTTGCCCAGCTTGGCCATTTGTATATTGAAGTCATTGGCCGGATCAGTGGGGTAGTCCCTGAAGTAGTGCTCGGCGCCGCTGCCAACGAATCGCTTCTGGAAATCGGGTATGACGAAGAGCACCTGCATCACGCTGTTTATGTAGCAGGAGTTGCCCAGATTCCGCATGCCCGTGTAGCCGGGTCCGGCCAGTGGCTGCAGCTCGCTCTCGCTCTCCGTCAGCGCCGACCATTCACCTATGCGCTGATTGATCTCCAGCTCCAGCTCCACCATGGACTTCTCGCACTTCTGCATGGCCGCCATGTTGATGCCAAAGTGGGTTAAATGCTTGCTCAAATGCGGATCCAGGACCATGTCATCCTCCGGATAGGAGAAAACATCCGACTTGCCGTCGGCTGTGATGGTGCCCAGTTTGACGGCCAGCGGATAGCCCGTCACGCGATAATGCTCCACGGCGTGATCATTGCCGCCGCTGCCATCGAAGAACTTACGCCCACACAGGATGGAGCCGTCTGTCAGATTCAGCCACAGATTGCTGGTCAGATCGCACTTCTCGCATTGCCAGCCAGACGGTGGGATCTTCTTGCCGTTGTCCAGCTGCTGCAGATTCTCTGCGTACTTCGAGGCCTGACGCACCTCACCATCCCAGGTGCCTGCAAAGATACCATTAATGAATTAGTTAAAGGACTGGTAAGAGTAAGATAATCGGCAAATATAGTCAATCACCCATCAACACTAAACAGACTAAATAAATCCATAAGCTTCTCTCTCTCACTCCAGTGGCAAGAATTTGTGCATATGCAGACATACTGCATTGCAGAGAGCAATTGAGAGTAAGCAAAACTGCAGTGCGAGCGAATAAGAGCGCAGCGCGCCATTGTCCTCCATCTTATTGCACAGTAACTTGAGCAAATGAGAGCAAATAGAAGAAGCCGTCAATAATATTGCAAGCAATTGAGCGTAAACAAATGTGAGCTGCTTGCAGTGCGAGCGTAAACAAATATGAGCTGCTTGCAGCGCGAGCGAGTAGGAGCAGCCGCCATAGTCCTCGATCATATTACACAGCAATTGAGAGTAAACAAATGCGCAAAGAGCGCGTAGCGCAAGAGCAAGCGAATAAGAGCAGCGGCCATCTCGCTCAATCATGGTTGGGGCAATCAGCGCAAATATTTGCACCGATACAAATATGAAGTTATTTAGTTACAGATGTCTCAGCCGATGTTTTGTTTGATGACTCATTAGTCGGCTTTCGCTTACCTGTGAGTGTGGCCTTCTCGAGCTTTGCTATGGCGGAATCGGCTTCGATGATTGCCTCCACCGCTTGGGTGACTCGCATGGGCAGCTCGGCGTCTGGATAGGGCAGCTTCTTGTCCAGGTGGGGTGCCACCACAATGCTGTACGTATCCTTAATCTCGTACTTCTTAGCCAAATCAGTCTCATTGTAGCCGCCCTCGACGCCAATCGCAAGGCGCGTAATTTTCCGCTCCGGCCCGGCTTCGGCTTCCTCCAACTTTGCGGTCACATTGGACTCGCCGGCCTTCAGCTTGCGCTCGCGTTTGATGTGCAGAAACACAACATTGCCGGTCTTGGCGGCATATTCCTTGACGTACGCCTCCCCAAAGCCGAGGAAACTCTGCAGGCAGACGTAAAGGCCCGTCGGCGTCTCCGGATTGTCGTAGGAGAAGACGCATTCGTCTTTGTAGATTGGTGGATTGCCGCACGGCACGTTTACCTTGGATAAATGCTTGCGTAGCTCCTCCATAGCTTGCAACAAGAATTATGTTGAATTTTTAACAAATTGTAATGAAAAATTATTGAATTTCCTTGCAGCTGCTGCTGCGACGCTTTTGCATTACTCGGCAGAATTCAAAGAGATGCCAACTTGCTTGCAAACTGCACGCCGCCAACTTGCTTACTGCTATGCCTGCGCACACGCTACTTTACCGGCGGTCAACTAAAAGCTCGCTGCTACGTAATTTGAGCGAACAATTTGAAATGTCCGTTTAAGTTTGAATATATGTGACAAATTGTGTGTGTCTACATTTTGCATTTATTACGCTTTTTGAAAATTTTAAATTCAGATTACATGCTTATGTTTGTTTTGGGTACATACAATTTGTATTTCGATATATATATATATATACTATAAATATATGTTGCTGTTTTGTTTGCAATTTGTTTTTGTTTCTTGGTTTGTTTTTTTGTTTGTTTTGTTTATATCGGCATTTGATTTGCTTACTTGGCTAAAACACAGATTAACACGTTTATTTGATGCTCTTACTATAATCAATGCTTCAATACATCAAGTATATTTATCATACATAAAAATACGCACACCAAAAAATTTTACCACATTTATCTATCGAACTTCCCCATTTGCTCCTACTTTGGTAACAGTTTAAAGTACAACAATAAGTTTTAAGTAATAAGTTGCATAATTTATAATTCAATTATGTTACATAGAATTCATGTTAAGAGACATATATATATCAATATGTTATTTAATATTTATGTGTATATATTTTTTGTTTTCAGTGTATTTTCTGTGTGCGGTGCAAAAGATGTAGAAAAAGATGTGGCCGTTAAATTTGTTTGTTTTGTTGCTCAATGTGCGTTTCTCTTTAAGATTTCATCGTTCATCATACATCATCATCATCATCATTATCATTATTCATCATTAATGCCGGAGGTTCATTTCACAAATATGTAAAAAAATACATTTCAAAACGCTTCTCTCTCTTTCTCTCTGTCTCAAAAACTTCTTCTCTAATCGCTGCTGCATTTAGCTATGCTAAATTTTTATTGTTTAAATTTATGCTTGATATATGTTTGTTCATTACTTTGCTGTTCAGATAAGTTTGCTCACGGTCTGTGTGTGTGGGTGTGTATTTTAAAAGATATATATATAAGAAAACTGATTCTCAAATGAAATTGTTTAAACAACCGTTTAGTAACTTTCTCAAGTATATTTTGTTTTATACATTTAATCAAATCCTGGTCCATTTTAGCGTGTATTCGACATATGAAAGCATATATATATATATATATATATATATATATATATATATATATATGTATATATATGTATCTGTATTAACTGTCAAACCAGCGTGACTTAAACCGACTTATCGCATACGCTACTATACTGTACATGCCCCTAGCAACGACTTAGCTAACTAACAAAAATCTATAACGCACGCCAAAGAGAAGTAATTTTATATTATATATGAATATATATATATATAGAAATATTTTATATTTTATATAAGAATATATATAGAAATATTTGTATAAAGTTTTCGAGCATATTTAAAATTAATTGAAATAAATAAAATTTTATTTTTTCTAACTTCTCTCGATCGAAAACTCTTTAGATTACAAATATATATCATATATATATGGGGCTGACAGTTACATGCATGTGTGTGTTGGTCCATAAGACATCTTTACAACATAATAAAATAATATATTAAGAACATACAAAAATAAAACAAAATTGCTTTTCATATCTGAGTAGATTTAATTTTAATTATCTTCTTTTTTATTTTTTTAATTAAATTAAAAACTAAAAATGTCTAATTCTTGTTGTTGTTTTCTTTCTTTCTTTTGATTTACTTTTAAAGCTTACATATTTTATATATATTAAAAATAGACATATATATATTTATATATGTATAAAGTGTGTGTTTCTTGCATATAAACATAAATTAAAGCAAACTTAAATTAATTTCAAAATGTTTCTTGCACTGTTTTGTTGTGTTTAAAGATAATTACAGAAATCACCTCGATTTAGTTAAATTAATTAAATAACTAAATATGCAGAAAGAACCTAAAAACTAAACGTACCCATTAAATACTTTAACTTTTATATATATATATGCGTATATAATATATATAAATTGTGATTGGTTGGATTTTCTTGTTTTTGTTTTTCTGGTTTTGATTTCCCTTTTTTGTTTGTTTTCCCTTTAAGTATTTTCGTGTATTGCTTCTTGATTGTGAGTAATTTCTTTGTAGGAAAAATATGTAGATATATATAATATATATAAAAAATAAAGTAAAAGTATTTTGAAAATAGGAAATTAATTTACGAAATGCACATCATGTATATAATTTAAATATATATATATATATATGTATTCTTGAGCATATAATACTTTTGCTTTGCATTTAACACGGAGAACAAAAAAACAGAAAATAAAAACAAATTTTGAAAAAAATACAATAATAGTTTTACAAAATAAAAATAAAAAATTGGCGTTCTTAAATAAAATGATATATTAATTTAAATAAATTAATGTTGCCCTTTTTTCTTTGTTACTTTCGGAAACTTTTCAAACAGCCCTCGTATATGTAAAGTTAAAATTGGAGCATGAACAAAAATAAATAAATTACAAGCTACATACAAATTAGGACTTGAGTATGTGTGTGTTGGTGTGTATGTATGTGTGTGTGAAACAGACGCTCAGACAAACAAAGTGCGAGGCGGAGCGCTCACTAGAAATTTGTTTTTGTATCTTTTCTTTTTGCGGATGGACCCAAAACATGTTGTTTTGTATTTTCTAAAGAAACTACAATCAGCATAAATTGTAGTAATTTTCTTATATAATTTGTGTTTTCTTCTGGAATTCAACACTGCGCGTGTGTGGTGTGGTGTGTGTGTGGGTGTTGGTGTTTCATTTGTTGAGTGGATTGACGAGCCGCAATATTAAATCGCTCTGCTGCTCGAGTATCACGTTCAGCATGTCCAGCCACTCGCTGTAGCTGGCCTCGCAGCTCGCCTGGCACTCAATCGAAACGGTTGGCTTATTAGGATCCGTCGACTTGATACGAAAACTATAAGCACTATCCTTCAGACGTTCCAGCTGCATGTGATTCAGCTATGATACAAATTAATCAATTAATATTCATAAAAAATTATAATTAAATTTGATTTGAATTTAATTTACCTGTATATGCGTACGATATTTGAATATGGGACTGCTGAACTGCGTCTTTTGCTTTTGTATGTCCGCAAAGATGATGATCTGTTGGAATAGAAAGACCTGCAGCTCGCGCTGCTTCTGGCCCGCATCGATGGCGCAGGTGAGCGTGCCCTGCAGCAATAGGTTGCCCTGGGCCGTAATCTCGCCATCGAAGTCCTGCAGGCCGCGCAGAACCATCATCATATCGTTCACCTTCTTGACGACATCCTTCATTTGTTCGCCAGCCTTCATCAGCGTGGGCACCTCGTTCTGCAGACCCGCGCGCTTCGTCTCACGCAGTATCTCATTGATCAGCAGCACGTACTTGGTGATGCGCTGCACGGGCGTTATGATCAAAGTGCTCAACTGCAAGGAGAGAGATGGAATTAGTATATCAAATAATTATTATTATATATATTTGGCAAATCTGCACTCACATCCATGCGATGTCCCAGTTTCTGGCGTATCTGATCGAAATACTGATAATGCGCATTGACTATAAACTCAGATAAGGGCTTGTTGCTGCAGAAGTAATAGTACATGGTGAACTTCTTGGCTGAGCTCTCGATGAGTGGACCCAGCTCAGCGGGTGACTTTTGGCATTGGCGCAAATATATCAAGAATTTACTAAAAAAAAAAGAAGAGGAGAAAATTCAGTTAAATATATTTAACAGCCAACATATATAATCAGCTCGACTCACTCTCTGTGCCATTCGTAGATCTCTTTGATGTTATTGAATACTAAATCCATTTTGCCGCCCAGCAAGTCCACAGGTCTGGGTATCTCCTTGTTGTGTATTTCTTTCATGTAGCTGCAAAATGTAATTCGATTGGCATTAGAAAATTGCTTCAGGCAGCTTTGATTCGATTTGAATTACCCATTGACTATCTTGGACAGGTCCTGGACATAGGACTCCTCGGTGACCACCAGCTCATTTAAAGCCATTTGACGTTTGTTGAGAGCGCTCGCTTTGCTATCGCTGGCATCTGTTTTGTTCTGTGGAAGTTTCGTTTTTGGCTTAGTTTGCGCTTCTTTTGTTCAGAGTTTGTAACGCTTACCTTATCATTGTTATCCTGGACAAATCCCAATTCGGCATTTGCATGTGCACGTCCATTGGTGGCCGCATTGTCTGTGCCAGCGCCCTCGTTGCCAGCTTCACCTGCCACGCTGCCATCGACGCGGCTGTTCGACTCGTGTTGTTCCTGTCATGTAGTCAAAAGTTACATTGCAATCGAAGAGTTCTCAAGTCGCTTCAAGTTCTTCAACTCTACTTACCCGGCTCATTCTGACAATTTGTTCAATTTCCGATAGCGGATTGCCCTCTATCTTGCCCGTGCTGGTCTGCAAGTACGGAAAAAAGGTAAACGGAAACCAGAATTAGAAACAGGATGCACAGCAGTTGAAGGAGCTTGCAGCTTGCCGCTTGCAGCTGCTGTCCACTCGAAATGCAAATATGCCAAACTCAATTGAAACTTGATTTTCCAACTGGCTCTAATTGAAAAAGTTTTCTCTGAACTGCGCCTCGCCCCGACTAAGGCTAAGGAATTCGCATATTTGCATCAAGGTTGCTTTTACTGGGAATGCGAATGCGAACACAAACTACAGGTAAGACTACACGTCGAGCTAAAAGTTCAGGCAGTTCTCGCTGTAAACAAATATCATCATCAGCAGACAAATAGCGAACAGCAGGTGTTTATGTTAGGGCTGGATCACAATTTAAAAGCACAAAAATAAACTTTTTGAATGCCTGAATAAAAAGTGACTTTTATAACATACGATTTAAGTGGGGCATGGGAAATGCATTAAAATATTTATTATTTTTTAATATTAAATATTAAATTTTTTTTAACATTAAATATTTAAAATAATTATTTTTTTTCAATATTAAATATTTTAAATTTATTTTTCTTTTTTAAACTTCTTAAGTGGTTCCTCAATTTGAGTGCCTACTGTATTTAAATATGCAATTGTTTAGTGTTTATTCTTAGAGATATTCTCACATTTGTAGTGCGATCTTTGCGAATTCGTCAATAATCAAGTTTTTTCTTTGCATTTTCAATTTGATGAAAATTTATTTACCTAGCTAAACAATGCTATTTAATCAGAGAATTATTTAAAATATTTGTATATACATATGAATATATATCGCTTAGCAATTGTTATTGCATAAATAGTCTCAAAATCCAAAGCTGTCAAATGGTAAATACAATATACACTGAGCCAATATTTGTTGACTTTTGACAGCTTGCAAATTGCAGATAAAATTTGTGTAAAAAGCGCTTGTTGCTTTTTGGGTTTCTTCTAAGTACAAAGTGTGCATATATAGAGTATATACATATACATATATATATGAATGTTTATATATATTTATATATAGTTGGCTATGTGTATTCATAACATAGTATTTTTGCCTGCCTTTGTGTATTTTGCGATAAGATTTGCGTTTGGCCAAGCCACGAGTCATCAGCGTCTGAAATTGCGTGTGTTTTGCTTGAGTTACACTAATGAAAGGGTATTAAGAGTTTGTCGTTGGTATGAAGAATGTACGCCTAGATATACCCTGCATATTTAAAATTATATTTAAATGCGATCGTATCGTATATCGTACAGCATAGGCATAGATCACAGATAAGTGTCCATTTATCACTGAGTTTCTCACATTGTAGGGTATCTGCTGGCTACATAGACAGAATGCATCAAAAAGTATTTAGGGTATATGTTAGTCATTTACAGCCGATTACATTTCTCGTATATTTCAAGGAACACTTTATTGTTTGGGTATCTGCTAGTCACACGCAGCCGACTACATTTCTAGAATGTTTCAGAAAACAGTTCCTCCCAATGTTTCCGGTATCGGCTAGCCATACACATACGACTACATTTCCACACTTCACCTCACAACACTTAGGGTATCTGCTAGTCACACACACTCTATCAATGCACTCTCTCGCTTGCACTTTTCGGACTTACGAATAGACGCAGAAAGCAGCTCATGGCACGTGTTTATATTTTTCAATCTCTCGCAAATTTATATTTTATATATTTTTATTTATATCTCCTCTTCTTCTGCTGCTGCTTCTTCCTCTTCTTCTTCTTCTTCTCTTTCTGGCTATCACGCGCCGATTTCGTATAATTGTCTATAATAGAATTTTAATTTTTCAGCGTTGCTGTTGCACTCTTTATAAGGATTGGAGATCTGTTTGTCATTTTGACAAGAGGCGAAATTCATGACACGAAACGAACTGCGCATCCGAACGCCAACTAAATAACTAACTGACTATGTGACCTGTTAGGGCTTTCGGTAGTTGGTACGCATAATTTACATATGTGTGCGTGTGTCTGTGTGTTTATACTCACTCACACACGCACACACACATTCGCTCTGAACACACTCAAGCACACCCGCATAGCAATCAAAGAAACTCTCAATCAACGCGTCGCAAATTGTGGACAAGCGTTAAAATAATTGTATTGGATATACAATTGAGCTAGCAGACAGAGAGACAGTGAGAGAGAGCGAGGGAGAGAAAGTGAGAGTAAGAGCGAGAGAGAGTTGTGAGCGAGAGCGAGTGAGAAGAAAGAGCGCACAGTTCTTATATAGGCTTGTCGTTTTTATTGTGTGTATAAATTCTTAAACACATACATTAAAAAACACCCACAATATCAAACAAACTACCATAGCAAGCAATGCTCGACTACCAAATACCCTGTACGATTGCTTGGCAATGCCAAAGTCTACAAAGTTCCTCAATCTTATCAAGTGCAATCTTATAAGTTATAAAATAAATGAGTATTTTATTAAGAAAAACAATTGATAGACTATTAAATACCCTGTACGGCTCGAAGGTTTGACTTATTGGCTTATTTAGTTAAAATTCATAACAATTTAACATATACAAACCAATCAAATAAGAATAGAATAAATTTTTATGATATATAAGCTATTGCTCGACTAGCAGATACCCTGTTATGGCTTTAAAATCTACAAATTGACAATATATTTCATTTTTTTCACAATCAAACTGATATCAAATAAAGAATTAATAATATAATATATTTTTTAGACAAGCACAGCACTGCTTGACTATCGCATACCCTATAAATCAATAGTTTTAAAACTGATAAACAATGCAGGCTGTAAATCATTTTAATCATATCAGCAAATGTTTGAGACTGTGCAGAAAATGGTTTCCAAGCTATAAACAAAATATTCAAATGATAGACTGCTAAATACCCTATTAAATAAAGATGTATATATGCTTCTTAAGTAGTTCCCATCAATTACACTCAAATTGAGAAAAGAAAACATGAAAATTTCCTCTTTTTAATTGATATACTATTAATATACCCTGTAAACATACTTGTTTATACACCTCAGAGCAGTTAAACTCTTTTAAACAGCATTTAAAATGCATTATTTAATCAGTTTGAGTATGTCGAGCCCTTCTTGACCATAATAAACCATATAAATAATATAGTTTAAGTGCAACAACGGCATTTTAGTGGCAAAAGAGTTAAGAAATTGACAGCAAAAGTAAATGAAAGTCTATTTTAAAAGCAGCTTTGGGCGCTTGCTTGTCGTTGAATCACTTAAACAAATTAAAATTCAATGGAATTAGCGCACTTGAAGGTCAGACATTTAATTCATGTATTTCCCTAATTGGATTATGCGATTCTGATAAGAACAAGCACATTGAATTTCAAATGGATGTGGACGAAGAAGGTTGCCACATGCGTTCGCCACTGCGTCTAATTAGGTCAAGAGGGTGGGCTGTGGGCTGTCGCGTGGGCGTGGCAGCTACTCAAGGCGAAGTTTGCAGTGGGCTGATGTCAGAGCAACAACGCAGGACTACTAAAAATTTAATGGATATGCAAATATATATAAATACGAAATAAAGCGTGGAGTAGGGGCAACTAAACAAAGGTGAGACGGCCTGAAAACCCAATTGCCAATTGCCAATTGTTCCCAAAAATAAAAAAAAAGAGTTAACACAGCTATAACAAGGCGTCGATAATAATAATACTATACAAATATGCTGGGCGACCTAACTGGGTTAACAACAATAGGTTCACACCCCTGTTCCGAAAGACAGATAAACAAACAGACGGAGAAAAAGCAACAAAAACCAAAACAGGAAAGAAGCAAAACAAATTTTCAAATTTGAGTAGCAACAAAAATAAATGAGAGAGAAAAAAACAAGCAGAAATTTTTACAAGGCAACGCGAATTTACATTAAATTCAGCTAATAAGCCATAAAATAGAAATGAGAGAGGAAGAGGGAGCGATACAGACAGGGAGATCAGGAGAGAGAGAGAGAGAGAGAGAGAGGGGGGGGGGGGAAGGAATAAAAGAAAAACAGACACAGACGACATTAAATTTATTGATGGAAATGAAGGCAACGTCGGCAACGGCGTCCAAATGGCGACATAAGTCGTATTGCCATCATACACACACACACACATATACTCAGAGAGAGGGAGAGAGAGAGAGAGAGAGAGCAGTCATTGCCTTGTCTTGTTAATGGCATCTAAAGACAATATGGCGACATTCAGCATTAGAGCATTTTCTCAAGAGCTAATCGTAATGGATATGTCATTGATTTGCGCCCAAACTTCAACAAGTGCCCAAAAATATATGGAAAACAAAAGTGACAATTGATATTGGCCAGGCTGCAGATGATGACTAACAAATGCTCTATCTAAGCTAGAAAGGGCTGAGTATGCATAGGTATAGGTAACAGATTTGCTATATGAATATGGAAAGGGAGTTGAGATAAGCAGAGTAACTCAGCTAAGGCAGAAGATGAAGGAGTTAAGATAAGTAGAAAGTAAGAAGAAGATATATATATAGAAGATGGAGAAGGAGTAAAATTAAGTAAAGAGTAGAGGTAGAAGATTATATCTATGGTAGATAGTGAAAGAGTTAAGGGGATTTCGTATAAGGAGGAGCAAAGAAGAGTAGAAAGCTCTTACTGCCATCTTTGAGCTAGAAAGAGTTAAGACTTGTTTATATTTATAGGATGTGAGCTAAGTTATAGACGAGAGCAGGGAATGAGACTTGAGGGACAGCCACAAAAAAATATAGAAAATTGATAAGTATTTGTATCTTTCAGTCTTTGCAAATTGCTCAGAAAATATCTCAAGAACTATTCAATATTCTACAAAAATTTATTTTATTTATATTGAATACATTAGCCTGGCTAGTCTTCTAGCCAATCTGCCTGTTTAATATGATATATTTAATAAGAATTCGAATATTTCTACATATTTCTGCCTTCTTCAATATGCCCCCTTTGCCCACTCCATATAGTATATGTATATATATATTCACATATCTAACATGCCAACTTTAAGCATCTTCACACATTTCTATTTGCAATTCAATTCACCTGGCTAACCAATCAATATTTTCGCCCATTTGCCAAAAACATGAATTCTGCATAAAAATAACTTTTCACTTTTCACATTTTCCCCATGGGCATGACAAATGGTGTTTTTCATTTCGCATTTCCGGCTAATAAAGCGCACAGAGATTTAGTGGCAACTTAGGCCAGAAGTAAAGTACACCACTGCCAGCCACAATGCAAATGAACTGAGCAAACCGCACTCGAAGCAACCAAAACCACCCTAGCCACCCACCCACCCACTCATGCTGTACAACTAAATCTGAATGTGAAATTTAGCCACAAAGCGTTTTGCCAGCTAATTTGACTGCGCAAAATTTATGCGTCGTTCATTACGTGTGTGTGTGGTTGTTGTTGTTCACCATTGTAGGTGGCGTTGAGCATCTCAGAATACGTACCCACCTCTGTCTGTCTGCCCTCGCTCTCATTGCCCATGCCCTGCCCCTAGCCTCCCTTGCCCAGCTGCTCTTGATGAGTGTGTAAACAATATAAAGTGGCGCATTTATGGGCAAGGTGGCTCCCCAAAACACCCACCCACCGACCGACGCCACCTGCTGAGATCTGCTTTATTTGCTATGCTTTCTAATTGAGCACAGGCAACTCGTGCTCGGATTGCCCAAGCACAAGAGCTCCATGACGTGTCTGCGCGCCTTGTTTTTCTCTCTCTAGCTCTAGCCAATGGCTGTGGCTGCGGCTGCGGCTACGACTACGACTACCACTGTGGCTGTGGTTGTGTTTGTGGCAACTGTTTTGATTTGTATTGGGAAATACACATTTAAACAAACATGCTAAAGACCAAAACAAACAAACACTAGCACAAAGGCCATAAGATGCAAGACAACAACTAAAGAATTCACAAGCTGTTTGTATATCGAGAGCACAACTCAAAAGGAAGCTGTGGCTATGGCTGCTCCGAGTTGTGTGTTTAGCATTAGGAATGAGTGCAAAGGCAAAAAGTGAAGCGATTACGCATTGCTCCAACTCAAGGTGCAGTTTCAATTGAGTGCGAAAAGCTTAAGAATTCACAAATCAAATTTTCTGCCTAATAATTCCTCATAGACAAATTATTTAAAATTAATTTACCTAAGCTAAATCATCAACATGATCTCGCAAAAAAATATATAAAATTGTTTCTATATTTATAGAAAACTATAAAGCCGCATAGAAATCTAACTGTAGAAAATACTTGACCACAAAACAGCTGAGTGAGTCGATAGTTATATGTATACGTAAATATGTCCACAAAGCCTAAAGTAAACCACATAGCAACACTCACCAAATTGGCGGCATTCTCCTTGAGATCCTTGGGATATGCGGGCGGTCCATTGGCAATCAAGTGCGGCTCCTGTATGGGCTTCATGGGCGGCGGCAGCTCCAAGCCGGCCTCCTCCTCGGCCTCAAAGTCCGGCTGCTGTGCGCTTACATTGGGGAATTGCGATGGCAATTGGCCAACGCTGCCGCTGGCGCCGCTGCTCGTCTGCTCGGCAAGCTCCTCGGTGTGCTTCTGCGTTAGCTATAAAGCAGACGCGTTAAATATATATTATATTTATAAATACAGATATATATGTCTATATAGATGAATATTATTGTGTGTTATAAATAATACTCACTCGCAGATTCTTCTCTGAGGGCTTCTTCAGGAGTGCCTTCTCATTGGGCGACTTCTCCACCTTGCTCTGCGAGAGCTTGCGCAGCGGCTGCGGTATCCACTTGCGCCTGCAAAGGAGTGAGAGAGAGAGGGAGAGAAAATCCATGATTATTTTTACAGTTGGATCAGGCGAATCAGGATCAGTTTTACAGGAACATGCGTATGGCGGTGGCATTGTGCACGAGTTCATCCATTGTGCACGCTTGTGTGTTGTGCTGTGTGTGTAGGGGACAACGCGTCGTATACGCAATTAAAAATAAAACACCCGACCCCTTGGCAAATTGGCTGTCCAGCTGCGTAGCCGACATGAGACTGTCGCCAATAGCACAGCAGCATATCTCTTTGTCGCCGCCGACGCCGACGCCAGTCGCACAGTGGGGCCAAGTTCATGGCACACGGCCAGTTCACCGCGAGGGAGACTGAGCGGAAGAGCGAGAGTGGCAGAGAGAGAAGGAGAGAAAGAGCGAGAGTGGCAGAGAGCGCGCACTCATTGCCACTCAATTTATTGCGTTCCCCCTGAATATTTCGTTCTATATACACTCATGCCTTGTGAAAATATCGTTGGTCACAATTCAAAGTGCTTTGTTTTATGATTTCTGGCGCTGCTTCAGCTTCTTCTACTCTGGTTCTTATCATATTTTTTTTATAATAATTTTCATTCACTTTTTATGCGTGAAGTTTGCGCTTTTTTATGTGCGTAAAAACCAATTTTGTTTAATTTTCAATTATTAAATTTATGCGGGTCAGTTATCAAACCATCTTTAATGGCCAAGCCACATGCAGGTGGCATTAAAATTTTAAGTATTTTTGAATGTTGAAAATTTTAAGTACTTTTGATGAGGAGAGGAAAAGACTGCTGGGGAGAAGACGTATGGCATATAGCTTGACTAAACAGTGAGAAATAAGTAAATTTATAAAGAAATAGTCGGGTTAGCTTGATGTGAGAATAAAGTTAGACTACTTTGTATTCTCTTTAAGAGTTACAACAAAATTATATATTAAAAAATATATATCATTTTAATATTATTATTATTTTTATTTTATTATTTTTATTTTTATTTATTTTTATTTTATTATTATTTTTATTTTATTATATTTATTTTATTATTTTATTTTAATATTATTTTTGTTTGTTTATTATTTCTCTACTTATATGTATTTTCCCTTTCTCATCATTATTTCTCTTCCTCCGCTTCTCTTTCTTTCTCTTTAAAGTGTGTTCTTTCAATTCAAACTATTTTCAAGTGTTTTCCTAAATTCATTTTCCAGCTTTAAAGCCATTCTCAGACTCCATTCGCCTGCTCTGGCCATTTGGTCGCCTGTCAAATTCATAAATTTCATTTACTTCGCACAAAATCCCATTTAGCTTATGACTCAAATTGTGGTCTTTAGGGGCAGCTGTTTATTATGAAATACATATATACTATATATAGGTTTATAATTATAAACTTCACACATTTAATCTAATGCAAAGTGGGCATGGCTGCGGTCAGCACTGAAAGCGAGCGTACATTTTGCGGTAGATAATTATTAAAGAGCAGAGAGAGAGAGAGAGAGAGAGAGAGAGAGAGAGAGAGAGAGAGAGAGAGAGAGAGAGAGAAAGATAGAGAGAGAGAGGAACCATTGCAAGTTCTACGAAACAGGAAACGCATTAGCCACAAAGTTCAAGAGTCATTAACCTGAGCACCACTTGCGTGACCCGCTGGCTGAGCTGTTTAAAAATTTATGAAAAACTTAGCCAAATGACAATTCTATAAGTGAACTGAGAGAACTAATAGAAAAAGGACAGTTCCTTGACAGTCGTCGTACAGTTGCCTACAATAACTGTCAATGTCAGTTGAAGCGAGATGTTTTGCTTTAAGGCTCGTTGCATACAACGCGGCGCGTGCAGCTCATCAGCTGAGTGAGGCAGGGCGACATGGCTGGCGACACCTTGCAAGCAGCGTAACATAATTCAAAGTAAAAATAAACATTGACACGGACAACAGACAAAAGGGGATATAGAGAGGGAGAGAGTAGGGGAGAGAGTGAGAGTGAGACACAGGCAGGCAGCTGAGTTTCCTGGAAATAGTATTTAATTTATTACGTGCTCGTTCACGTTCAAAATTCATTTCGCTGATGTAATGTTTTAGGCAAATAAGCAACGTTTAATACACACACACATGTACATATATGCATGTGTGTGTGGGGCGGGACCTGCGTATTAATGAGTTCGCCCTAAAGTATGCAACAAAAGCTGAACTGTTGCTGCTGCCAAGGTAGAGAGGCGTATGTGTATATATAAATGTGTGTGTGTATGTGTGTTTGTATATTTGCACACTTGCAAATGTGTCCATTTAGTTCATTGGACCTGGCAGCACGCGCTGTCCACGCCATCGCCCCTCGATCCACCCACTGCACAAATAAACGCGCTTATTGACAGAGCGCTTGAGACAAAGGCTAGAGCTAGGAGGTAAGCAGCTCCTGCCTGCCACAGACCAGCCACGCTCGGCCTGACAATAATCTATATTCATGTTCAGAGCTTGACTCAATAACAACAACAACAACAACAACAATAAAAGAAATTGCTCGCCGGGCCGAGGCGAAATGCCCAATTAGTGTGCAAATATTGTGAAAGTATTTTGTAATTTATGTCCAACTAACTAACTAACTGAAACTGAACAATTTGGCCAGCCATATAAGGTAGCAGCAGATGTGGGGCACTGGCTTAAAAGGCCCCATAAACAAATACATAAATTATTTAGGCTAAATGGAAAGGAATAAGAAAACAAATTTTATTAGATCATATTATGGGGACTTCTATATGAAAGCAACTATATAGTATACATAAAAGTTCTATGTTAATATAAAGCTTAGCTCTTATCTGAAGCAGAAGGTAAAGATTATAGTTGTGAAGTTTTCTTGTGATATCTGCCAGCACAAAAGAGTTCTTAAACAAATTGCTTTATTTGAGACCTAACAGCTATCTCATATAGCCAGCCGATTCGCGGAATTCCGAGAACTCTGCTTTATAAAGCTAAAACAAGCAGCTATGCCAAGTATCAGTTGCCAAACCTTATAAGGAAAAATGGCAAAGAAATGAAAAATATTTTCATCATATTATTTAAGAGGTTGATTGAGTCAACACATGGATTGATAGAAGGCGACAAATTTGATAATCGCTGGTCAAAAAATATGGAAAGCCTTTGGCGATAATGATAAGATTGCCATGAAGCATTCTTATCTACAATAGCTATTGAATTTCAAGCGAAAAGTTAATTACAAACAAGGCACTTCAGGGGCTAGAAAATTCGTAATTACAACTGGCTGATTGTTTTTGTTGCAACAAAAAACAAAGCACGTTAGGGAAACCAAACAAACAATTAGACTGCAATGCGTATGATTAATGCAAAAGCCTTATATACGAATATGTATATACGTATATATATATTCATATATATAGTCTTCAATTGCCGCTTATCAGCAATGACGACGCCACGGTTCCAGCTGCACCACACGCTGACTAATCCGCAAGGCAATGCAATGTTTACAGGGATTTCCCCCTCGCCTCTCCCTATCTCTGCGGCATACAAGAAAAGCTATAAAGTTATTCTTCATATATAATATTGAATTGAAGAGCGAATCTAGAGGCAATTCCGTTCGCACAGCATGCGAAAAAAACAGGTTTCGCTTCGAGCAATTATTGCAAACATCTGTGTGAAATATTGTGCCGGTTCGCAACCAGGCTAAAAACAGTTCGTCTATTAACTTGGCTAACGACAGACAGTTAAGGGGCTTTTTACAACAGCGGGCAGCACGCGATCGAACCTGGAAGTTCCCATCAGATTTTAATTTAAATAAATAATCTCTTTATATATTGGCAATTATTAACTTGAGCGTAACGCTTTTGTAATTACACTGAAATATACATCATATTTCCGTCTCTATACGTTTGAGAGCTTAGCATATGTTTATAGACTGAACTGGCTAGACTAACTTGAAGCATTACAGAGCTTGGTATGGAGCTTCCCCTAAGCCATATGCAAGTTAGTTTCGAAGTGAAGTTCTAGTAATTTTATATAGTTCTTGAGCTATAGAGTAAAGAAGGATTAAAAATTATAGTTTATCTATATTTATTATTCATATTTAAACTACTCATATATCTAATCGATATTTTAATAATTATTTTAATGCATGTTTTGTTTCTTTTAAATTCACTAACTTCTGTTCAATGTTTCGACTAATTTCATTTATTTTTAAAATTGTAATTTCAGTTAAAAACGTTTATTTTCTCTTGCTCAGTGCACTTTAGGGCCAGGTGAATTCTCTCCATATTTTCTCTGTATTTATTTATAGAGCAAAACGTGCTTGACTCAATTGAGACAACATATATAAGCATTATATCTATAAACAATATATAAACAGATATCTACGGCAGACGGCGCGGACAATAAATCAACTATATATATATTTTTATTTTTTTTGGATTGAGTCGCGACACTAGACTACCAACATTTTATGCTTAGTCACTTTTTGGATAACGTTGCACAAACAAAAACAACAAAAAAAAAAAAACAAAATATATATATAAAGCTCCATACTACTATATATATATATATATATATATATATACATATAATTAACTGCTGATATTGATGGACGGAAACGTCTTGACTGCGATTGCATACAAGTGAAATTTTGTTGGTGCTCCCACACACACGCGATATAATAGCGAATGGGCATCTAATTGAACGTGAGGCCAAACGCACAGTTTGGATTACAGTAAAAACAAACAAAGGCTGTGCATTGTACTGAAGTGGGCTACTACTGTATGAGCAGCCAGCTTTTCAGGCCATCTGATTGTACTACCAAGTACGGCAAATATGTAAAGAATTTACCAAATTTATGGACTGTTCATTTAAGCGGAGAGCTGATGGCTTTATGGCGGCGCGTAATCAGAGTTTAAGCACCTATACCACTACAAATAATGTAGACTATGAGCTAGCGAATGGGAGAAGTTCCATGGAATCTTAGACGTAGTGAGCGAAGCTTCTGTGGCATTAGCTGAAATATGCACTGAATAAGCAGCGGCTTTTCAGCGAGTCTAACCAAATTCTACAAACATTCTTAAAGTTAAAGGAATTTATAAATTTTATGCCTCAAACTTTCTCTGTAGCTGATTGATTGCAATCGCAGAAATACTACAAGCAGTTGCCAAAGTCCATGAATAAGCACCACATTTTAGATAAAATTATTATAAGAATGTTCCCTGGCTAAACGATTGCAGTAGCTGTTGAAATAGGCAATAAAAAGTGTTAGCTGGTATAAAAAGCAGAGAACTTCAGTTGCTACACAATTAAGGTAGCTTGAAGAGGGCAACAACAGATAAATGTTGATTAGCTTAGCTTATCACACTGCAGCTGTACATAAAGATTCTAAACCAGACTAGAAATTGAAAAGCCTCTGGCTTTCCATAGGATTGATTTCAACTTTACCAGGTTTTGCTTTGATACTCGCCCCTCAGTATGGGCGTTTGTGGTTCGACGGGCTCGCAGCAGAAGCAGGCGAAGCCTTGCGTCTTCGAGTGTGGATGAAAGTGCGAACTGTTGCATTTGCCATTCGCATTGATGTTCAATGAAATGGACTTTAGGAGTTGCGGCTGAGTCGGTTTGGGTCGCTCGTGGAGCGCCGAATAGCGTTTCATTTGATTCAAGTATTCGATATTATTATTATCATTGTCATCGTTAATGTGATGACAAACGCGATAATCACTTATAGGTTTGGCACTGCCGTTGCCGAAATGTGTACCGTTCTCCGCGCTCTTATCGGCAGCGCTATTGTTGTTATTACACATGACTGATAACACTGGCTGTGGCAGATATCTTAACACCAACCAAACTATCTAAGACGACGTCGCTTGTCTTCAGACAGCTCTGCACAACACACACACCCGGCGTATACTCAACGTTGCGTTCCGGCGTTTCAAAAACAACTGAGGCAGAACTTTGGCATGCTCTCCCTATAGCTCGGGCAGGCTTTCGCTTTCTGGAGAACCCCAACACACACACACAGACACAGAGTGAGCGAAACCCTCGCCCCACTCTAGACACCTACACAAAGAGTAAGTATAAATAAAAGCCAACTGTGAGCAACAGTTGAGCGTATTCGTGCTCTCAAAAAACAAAAGGTTTAATAATTAACTCGACTGAGTGATACCCTGTAAAACATGAAGTTGGTTAAAAAATATTTGTTTAATATTTAATAATTTTTCAAAAAATATTCCTGACCATAAAAACTATAACTAAACAATATATAAATAAATTTGTATGCATACTATTTTATAATTATGCCCTACTGACTACTAATATACCCCACTTTTTGTACTTTAATCAACTAGGGTATGCATAAATAAAGTTCTTTCTACGTTTTCGGTTTTATGAGTATTTATCTTATTGTTGTTGTTGTTGTTACTTTTGTTGTCGTTGTTGTTGTTGTCGTTGAGCTGCTCAGTGTAATGGGTTTATATCTTTATAGCTAGCACCCGAGCCGCACACGACACGCGATTAAACAGCCAAGGCAAAATGTTAGTAAAGCTGCTATGCGCAATTAATAAACGAATAAATACTGGGAAATTTGAGCAAATATGATAGACAATTATAGTGAACTGATAAATAATTAAATTTCAAATTTGAATAAATAAGAAAATCTTAAATATTTAAAAATATATATTTTTAAAAATTAATAAATATGCTAATAAGCAAAAATAATTATAAAATTTTTCCCTTTATTAAAAACTTGGCACAAAAAATTAGTAAAGCTTCAAAGAGTCTATCAACGAATGAATACTGGGAAATGTTGAATATCTATGAAATGCATTCAATTTTACAAAACATAATAATAATTTTCTAGTAATTTTCCATAGTATAGGAATTTTTATAGAACTGATTAAGTATTATAGTTTTATTAACATATTTTTATCCATATAAAATATGTTTGGAGCAGTTTTCTTAAAGCCTGCTTAACACTTCAAGTGTATGAAGTTTTTATATGTCAACTAATCCAGAATGACGCATAAGCTCCAGCTCCAACTAGAGCATGAAGTGCATGATAAATCATTGCAGTGTAGCTGCGTAGCTTATAAGGCATATTACACAGAACTTTATACTATGCGACAATTACGTAAATGCGGCAATTTTTCTCTGCTTTTTTTTTATCAGTCTGAACAGCTCAGTGGCTCGCATTAGGCAATAGAGAAAGAGAGAGAGAGAGAGAGAACTGATAAGCTTTTTCAATTGGTTTCTTTTCTGTTCACTTCACTTTGATTCCTTGACCAGCAGAAAGACAATCAACAATGCCAGATAGCGATTATGTTTGCTTGGCCAAAATAATTGTTGGCATTGTCATGAAACTAGCTGGAGGCAGCACAATAATAGGCATGTGCACTTAAGAGCTGAGAGTAGAAAGAAGTGAGAAGCTGGGCCACATTCTGCTTGTTTATTTAGATTTAGATATTATTTATACTCTATCAGTGAACAAGGTTTCACAGAACTACTCAACACATACATGCTGCAGTTATCTATATATTTTCAGCATTTCTCTTTAAAAGAAAATAAGTTTTTCTTATATACTAGCTTTAGTTCTCTCATATTTCCAATCGTTCGCTTTAACTAAACTGCTGATTAGATATTTTTTGCTTATCTTGAATAAATGTGTCATTTGTCCAATAAGTCTCAGCTATTCCTAAATCTCAGCAAAATTCGATTTCTTATAGCTGAAAGAGGGTAAGATGAGAGAGAGAGAGAGAGAGAGAGAGAGAGAGAGAGAGAGAGAGAGAGAGAGAGAGAGAGAGAGGGTCTGCTTATCTTTCGCTTATCTAAGTGTGCAAAGAGGGTCTCTCAAATAAAAAATCCATTTCTTTATCCACAACAAAGATTATATGCAAACAGTTCAATGGAACTGCCGCAAGCACAATTGAAGAACTAAATGAACTACAAATATCGATAAAGTTATCATTCAGAGCGGAAAGTAGCATGACCGACAGGCTGAACTCTATAATTCAATGACTATTAAGTCACTTGAGTAGCTCACTTTAATCAGGCGTTCTATTGAATTATACCGCAAGTATAACTCTGAGCAATACGACACCAATATCACTCGAGTTGAAATACGACTTATTCATTAGCACAGCAACAAACAGATTGAAATGTCACGATAATTGTTCATTGTTGAATAGCTGAGTTGAGTTCACAAAAGCTCAAAGAACTCAATGAATGCATGCTTGAACATTTCAATTAAAAAATGAAATTTATATATATTTTTCTGCTATTTCTATGCGTAATCAAAAACATATTTAATTATAGAAAAATATATGTGGAGCGCTCTATAAAATTAAATATAACATTTTAAGTTGCTTATAAAATTCTTGTTTCTGCTCTCATAAACCTTTTATTTTAAAATAAATTTCCCCCAAGCTTCAATATGCTTTCATAGTAGCCATAAAAACCTTATCTAAGTATCTCAACTTCCCATCCGCCATATTAATATTAATAATACATATTTTTTCGTCTTCTAAATGGCTTCTGACAGGAGTCGAAAAGTCGACAATTTGCATGCAGTCCATCATGGTCTACGACTCAATTCTGAGGGCTAACCCACTTTGCTTGACATTTGAGTTGGGCACACGTGCGACAATCGGGCTTAAATATTAACAAGCTGTCAAAATCGTGGCCAAAGGCTTAAAGCTTTAACATGCCTCTGTTTATGGCCCGTTGAGCATTAATTATGCAACAGTCACTTAGAGTGTGACACGATTTAGAATGCTGACGTGGCCCAAAGGCCATAGTCGAAGTCAACTCAACTCAAGTCAAGTCAAGTCAGAGCCAAGCCAAGTTGGCCAACTTATTTGAGACACGTTTGCATAGTAAAATAGTCACAAGAAGTCAGGAAACTTACCCGCTGAAGCCGCGTCGCTTGGTCGACGAAGACAATGCATCCGCCTTGCCGCGATTCCCTAAAGTCAAAAGTAAATTTAGTTTAGATAAGTTTTCTCTACCTGCAGGCAGCTACTCACCTTGATCCTGCATATCGTTTGGCTTCTGTGAGGCGCCTGCTGCTGCTGCCGCTGCTCCAGTGGACGAACCTTGCTTGTGAGCGCCTGGCGGCGGTTTGAGCACTGCAACGGGCACGAGGCCCTCTTGCACAGCCGAATCGTCATGCTGTGGATTTAAACGGACCAAACAAAAGTCCGGCTCACTGGCTGTGGGCGGCTCAATAATCTCAACCTGCTGGCCCTTGCTCACGCTCAGCTCGTTGCTGCCCGCGCTGGCTATATAGTCAGCCACAACCCAGGTGGCCTCCTGATTGCCCAGCTGCAAAATAGAGAGAGAGAGAGGAAGTGAGATATGAGATATAAGTATGCTAAGCATGGATGGGAAATAGAAAAAAAAATTGGGCTTGGGCTAGACGAAATTTGAGTACTCTAAGAGCAGAGGGAATTTATTTATTTATATATATTATTTACAGAAAATCAGATATAGATTAATTACTTCCAGCGGACTATTCCGATCTAGAGGTAGTTTCATTGGGATATTATTAAATTATTTTTTGTTTTTTTTTTTTTTTTTATAAATTATTGATTTAGGGGAGGAGGAGCTACATAATCAATGTAGAATATATTAAATATTATTCCCAAAAATTTTTATATAGAAAAACCAAAATTTCCAACTATTATGGGAACTTGATAAACGAGTAAAAATTCCTAAAAGAAAAAAATTTAGTTCAACTTTTGTTCAAAACTTTTTCTTGATAAGAGCAAAATTCAGAAATAATAAACATTTGTGTACTATAAAAAACCCCACATTACAATCAAATATAAAATATTCTAAGAATTTGTATAAAAATAAACAAGCTAGAAATAAGCCCAACAATTAATATAGATAAGAAGCATATAAACTTGCTTTGGGTAGCAACTCTTATGCTCAAGTCTAAATGCTCTTTGCTACTACTTTGCTGATGCTGTTGATGGGCACACAACACACACACACACATACACAAGAGACATAAGTGCATCCATTGGAGCGAGTGGACAGCGACCATGCCAAGTGTCGAAGGGCAAGGGCAAAGTGGGCGATTTTATTGATTTAATTTGTGCGGTTTTCGTCAGCTGCAAGCGACACACACTCATGCACACATACACACACACACACACTCGCACATTCAGTGAGTGTATGTGACCCACAGCAAGGACCCGCTTGAACACATACTCGACGAAAAATAGCTGGCGACCTCCAAACGCAGCTCAAGGATCATTTGCCAACAGAAGCCGAACTAATTAGAAAACAATTCCCCAGCTGCCACGCCCCATTGTTCGACTGCCAAGATGTCAGCATCGATTAGCAGCAACATAATGTTTATTCATAATTTAACGCTTTATTAATTTACATGACAGCCACCAGCAGCAGCAGCAGCAGTAGCTGAAGAAGAATGGGAACTTTCGAGCTTGCCAATTGGCGATTAGTATCGATAAGTACCCAATTTTATGGCTATTTTAGGCTGCCAATCGATTGGGGAAATCAATATGTGAAGGTTAAGATTTTACGCGATTTATGTGTGTATATATGTAGATAGATATATGTGGTGCTGCCTGGTCTGGGCGAGAGAGTAAGCTTCATTAGCGGCTCGGTTCATTAGGGCTGCTACAGCTCGCTGGTTATAAATAGCACGAGCTTCAGCCAACGGCAATTAAAGTTACGCGAGACTGCACGACTGACAGTTACCCTAGACCATAGGAAATGCATGAGATATAATCTAAGATATAGCTCAACTGTGCTCAAACTCATTAGAGTCTATGTTTATATATATATCATAGTCATGTACAACATATATACCCTTTATGCATACCCCACAGGGCATGCAAAGAACAAGTTAACAGGAAGCTGAGCAATGAGCCCAAGTAGGAAGCTGCCTCAAGGAGCTGCACGTCAGCTGCTGCTGCTGCTGTTAATTAAGCGCCACACACACACTGTCTGAGTTCATACACACATACACACAGCTAGTGTTCCTACATATATTGCACGTTTCCGCTTGTAATGCAATTAGTCGAAAAGTTTTCAGCGCGTTGAGCATTAAAACTTTTCAACAAACAGTTTGTGCAGCCCACATTAAGAGCTGCAAATGGCCTCGGGTTGAATATAAGCAGAAATTGTATATTTCAGCTCGCCTGTCAACTCTCAAAATGAATGCCATTAAAAGTTGTACCACGCACAGGCACTCAACACACACACACAAGTGTAAAATCGAGAGGCTGCATATAAATCAGCAGCAAATGTTGCCCAAAAGACAAATGTCAAACGTTTTTAGTTCAATTATATGCTCTGAGTAGCTAGAGCTGAGAGAGGCGGCAAGTAGCTGGAAAATGATTTGAATAATTGCAAAAAATTGTGAGAGCTTGAAAAGTAAAGCAGGCACGAGGTATTTACAAATGAGAAGTGCAGAGAAGGGCGGTGCTTGTATGTGAGAGGGCGTAAATATGGAGAGTGAGTGCAAGTGTGAGTAAAGGAGATATGAAGATATGAGAGTGAGAGAAATATAGATATGGAGGTCCTATAGAAAGAAAGAGAGAGAGAGAGAGAGAGAGAGAGAGAGACAAAGAGAGCCAGCGAGAGATAGAGAGAAGAAAACAGATAGAAAGGGAGAGGGATAGATCGAGAGAGGTCAATAAGTAAGCAAGAATGAGAAAGAGGGAGAAAAGAGGAAAAAATTGAGCGATAAAGAAAGAGAGCACAAGAGAGGAAGCAAAACAAATAGAGCGAATGAGTAAGAGAAGTAAATACGATTCAAAGAAGATAAATAGACAAAGAGAGAGAGAAAGAGAGATAAGTAATGAAGGAAAACCACACTGATTAATATCACAAGAGGAAAAGACTTGAAGAGATAAGGATATAAAGAAGAAAATGAGATGAAAATAAAGCGAAAGCTTTCCAAGTATAATAAAAAGACTTCTAAAATGATTACGCTAAGTCTGATGAGAAGTATCCTGGAAAAGTCACAGAGTATAATCCCAGATAAAGAGACAGAGAGAAAAGTGCCTGAGCACTGAGATGAGCAGTCGCACACAGCAAAGTGACTAATTTTCCTAATGAGTTCAGATCAACTAAGTGCTCTACGTAACAGCAGCAGCAGTAGCTGCCATCAGCAACATCATCATCATGATTATAATTCCTGTGGGCTGCTGCTTAACGCACGCAGCAATAATCAACACTCTCACTTACATTCACACACGCACACACACACACACAGACACAAGCATGCACACACATCAACGTATATAAGCTGCCATTAGGCTGTGGCTGGCCCACATGGCGTATGCGCAATTTCTCTGAGCTTCGATGATTGCTGAAGTGCATTGAAATTGCTTGACGACCAAGCGAAACAAAGGGCAGCCACATGCACCACATGCACACCCACTGCACAATTGCATGTGGTTGAAATTGCAGAACATTTAAGCTGAAAGCATTTAAAACTTGATTATCCACTCAAACCAAAGCATTTGATTAAAGTCTTAGTAGTGATTTAAGCGCTGCAAGTTAATTGAAATTGAATTGAGGCATTGTTGAGTTTAATTAAATGTAGGAGAATCTGGATCTATATCGATTTATATATACACAGGGTTTATATTAAACATTTGAAGACAAGATTAGATTAGTTAACTGAAATATATAAAATCTAAGCTAGACTTTTTGTTTAGTATTTAGCTTTGCCTTTTGAAGGCTCGGAAATCATTGAGATTATTATCTACATGGGAGCGTAATATATAGGGACATATATAATATATATAAACATAGTCACATCGAAGTCATTATATATGGTATATATATTTTCTTCTCTAAATCTTTCTTCTATGCCCTCTTAACCCATATCATCTTTCACTTGCACTTCCTGTCGCAGCTCAAAAGAATTCAGTTGAAGCCTCAACTATGCACAGCTTAGCTTATTAAGTTTTCCGACTTCTCTTCCGTTCCTTAACTCATTTCCTTAGTTTCCCAAAAGTTGAATTCAAATAATTGCGCAATTGCAGTGCAAAATTTGCACAGAAAAGTCTACAATTTCCTCTCTTGAGTTGTAGCTGCTGCTGCTGCTACTCCCACTGCTCCACCCACTGCCACTGTCCCACCCACTGCTGCTGCTGCTACTGCAAGTGCCCTCAAATTAAATTCATCTTCACTTTGTTGCTGCACGTTTCAGTCAGCGTTGCCTTGTTGGTTGCGGTCTTTAATTAAATTAATGAAAGGATATTTCATGCTGCCAATCGTTGCGTATACGTAACATTTTCTATTTTTATTTCTTTTTTTATTATTTCCTTCGCTGGCAACTTTCAATGTGGCTTGGCTGTTGCAAAATGCAATCAGCGCTGCCTTGTTAAGCTCTTGATGCCTTCCCCCTCCTTTCTCTGATCTTGCCTTGACGACCACGCCTCCCCCACTGCTGACCCTCTTTCTTTCCTTTTCGCTTTAAAGCTTTTTCCTTATACTTCATGCTGCTTTTGCGCCGCATAAAATAATTAACGCAGCTTTTCGTTGCCTCTCCGGGCATTTGCATAGTTAATCAAGGCAACTCAAGAGGGAGAGAGACTACTCAACTCTTTAAGGAACTTCCAGTTCAAAAGTTACGCCTGACAGCCAAATTTTCAGTCCGCAGAAGTAAACCGCAATCAATCAAGCATATACCACAACTTATTGACCGAATTCAACAAAATTTAATCATTTTTTTGCCCAGCGAAATATATATGCAAAGTTGAGGAAACATCTTGAAATTGAATTGAAAATCAAACTTGACAAAAATGTTGACTTAAGTCTAAAGCATGAAATCAATTTGAAAAGTTCTTCTTCTTCTTCTTCTTTGTGCTGCGCATTTGCATATTACAAACAGCGTGAAAGCAAAGAACTAAAAGGGGGCGTGGCTGTTGACCAGACAGTCAATGCATAAAGCACAGTGCTACAGGGTATATGGTTAACAAGTCAGTAGTACAAATGGTATATTGAGTGCTGATTACAAAGCGGATAAGGGAAAGGGCAAAGACAACAAGAGAAAAAGCGGAAAAGTCAGATAAAAGTAAAAGCAAAACATGGGAAATAGAGAGAGGAGAGGAACAGAGAGAGAGAGAGGAAAGGAAACTTTGCATTAGCCGAGGCGGAAAATGTGTTTTAGCCACAAAGAAAAATAAAAAAGAAAACCAAAAATTTATAAAGCGATTTGGCAAAATGCTTACGTTATTATTGATGGACAAATTGTGCAGAGGGCGGACAGAGTTGTGAGTGTGAGTGTGAGAGCGTTTTTGTGTGTATGAGGCACATTCAAGATTGTTAGCCAAAGATGATGGAAACTCCAGGACACATTTTGCCTGGCATTTTATGGGCCGTAATAAAAACACAATTGCAACTCACTTAAAACTCATCAATCGAAGGGAACACATTTAGGAGAAAGAGTGAGAAAGGAAGGGAGAGAGAGAGGAAAAGAGAAAGAGAGAGAGAGAGAGAGAGTAAAGGACATCGTCGGAGTATACACTTTGGCTTGTCAATTTGAATTACCGAACCAGATTTAACTGATTGAAATCTAAGATGAAAGCGGCAATTTAAAGCGTAGGCAGCAGAAAATAAAAAACAAATAAAATGCAAATGAAAATTTTTAAAAAATATATCTAGAAACATATAAAAGGATAAAAAAATATATATATAGAAATATAGGAAAAGATTAAAAGAAAAGAAAAATTTGAATAAAAAATATATAGGAAAGTAAGAGCAGATTAAAAGAAAGGAAAAATTAAAAAAAAATATATGAAAATAAATCAAACATACGAAATTAAATAAAAAATGGGATACAAATTTTCTGGTGCTAATAGAAAAATATTTAAGAAATGAAATAAGTTATGTACAAAATAATAAATTACATGTACATAAATTACATTGAAGACCAAAGCAAAGTATTCATTGAGCAAGCAAGATAACTTTTTACAGGGTATGCTTTGATATAAATATATATATATCTATATAAGTTATATGTGAATGTTGTATTGCAACAAGAACAAACTGAACTGCATGCACTCAGAAGCTCTGACAGCTAGCTTTTTAACAGAATTACAGGATATAATATTCCAAGAAAAGAGATATATATATAATGAAAGATCTAAGGTTTGATACTTAAACAACTGCTAATTCCACATATATAGAATTTCCATTTGGTTATTCTGCTACCATCTTATGGGACGAATGCGAAATATTTAACTAATATGGCAGCAATATGTGGTTGTTATCTTAAATATGATCCTCTAATTGCTGTATGGGCATTGTCAGCAGAGTGCATTAACCAACTACCGACCAGCAACATGGCTATAAAAAGGGCCCGGCTTTATCTCTAACAACATGTGATGTTTGCACGTAATTTATTGAGAATATTATTCGATTTGCGTTGTAAATGACTTTCATTCAATACACTCGCCACACACACGCATGTCAGGCACCACCCACACACCCACACACACACACACACACAGTTACAAACAACTGCGGTGTTAACATGCTGTCGCACAATTATCAGAGACCACAGCTCGGCCTGTCAGCTCGTTGTGGGTGGCACTTCGGTGGCTCAATGTATTTTATTTCATTCGGGCGGGCTGCTGTGTAACGCCCCCTTTTTGCCCACCTAGCCTTTTTGTTTCCCATTTGTTGTTATTGTTAACAATGTAACAACGTAATTGTTGTTGCTGTTGCTGGCTGAGCCACGCCCAGCCAGCGTCAGTTAATTGAATAATGGCTAACGTTTATGTTCTATGTACCTACAACATAGACATGAATATATGTTTTATATATATGTATATGTGCAGGCAAGACTTTTATAAAGAGAAGAGAGCAGGCAACGCTTTTAAATTAATAAATTATCATACATATCTTCTCCGTCAAGCAGAGCTGGAAAACACTTTATAGCACCTTATTCTATTATTTAGCACTGTTTAGCATTGCCAAAAGTATTTTCCATCTAGGTAAGTCTATTAAGTCTTTCATTAAGTCTTTAAGTCTATATGGCACGCATAAGCAGAAAACTAGTGTTGTAAAAGGCATTACACAACAATTTGTTGTACTACAATACAGACAAATGCCAGATTGAACTTCCTTTTAGTGTCTTTCTCTTCTATATCAATGAATGCAGTTTCAGTCCATTGTTCCTATCTGATAGCTAACAAAAATATATCAGAACACTATTCCAGTGTTGTAAAATTGATAAATAATTTTGAAAAAAGTAGTCATTCATGGAATATATAAGCTATATCAACTATGCAATGCCAAGTATTAGCCAATCATCCCTGTTAACACATATATAAATATATTTCAACTTTGACTTTTCATCACTTTCGTATCTTCTTTACATTGCCTATCGATAACCACTCGATAAATCCTAACTAATCGCTTTAAACGAAACAAAACACTGTTTTTTCTTCTTCCATTCCTTTTAAACTTGAAGAGCTCGCCGAGCTAAATGTTTTTATCGCCCAAGAACTCGACTGGACAGCAATTTGCTGAAGTACATTGCGAAACTTGTGCAACATGCTGCTGCTACTGCTGATGCCTGTGGCATATCCAAGTGTGGCACGCGCTCGAAAAAAATAAAAACGAGAGATGCATGGGGCTAGCAGAGGATAAGAGAACCTTTTGCTTGTGGCACAGCCCAAATGCTGTTGTGCGAACCGATAAACTTGGGCTGGAGGCAAGCAGGCGAGCACCAACGTTTAGTAGTGAGCGCAGTGTATTGATGGTCCGAAAATGAAAAATGAAAGCACACACAAACACGCACACACAGACATACACACACACAGCATGTGAGTGCTTAAATTTGGGGCAGTCAACGAGGGAGCAATTGTAAATTGCTTTGCCTTAACGCTTAGTATTGAGTTTTGTGGCCTTGCTGTGACTTGCAAGCCATCAAAGCTATCATTTTTATGCACATAGCTCAACTAAAGCCGTCTCTGGTATACCCTGCTCTCTCGCTCTCTCTCACTTTCTCTCTGGCAAACAATCATAAAAGCTTAAGCTGGCTTTGCCTAACTTATATTTACAGCGCAATTGTAGCTGCAGCCTTAAGTGTTATACTATCTCTATCTGTATCTGTATCTGTATCTGCATCTCTATTTGTATCTCAGTACATGTATCTTAGATTCTAGTTTGAGTTTGGCATTGCATAGTTCTGTGCGACAATTTACTTGCAAATTGTTGGTATTTACTTTTGCTTTACTTGGCTAGATACCCTGTAGACAAACACTGGCTAACAGGCAGTATAAGACTAGCATAACTATTTCACTTCTTAGTTATTTACAGGATATTCTCATGTCTAGCTTTATTTATGCCCAGCATCCTATGCATCCAAAAGTTCTTTTGCCTTTAGTTTTGCCATTCACTGACTACTTCTTGCGCAATTTGCATATTATTGTCGCAAGAGATACTGGGCGAGTGGGGGAGAGAGAGGGAGCACCAACAGCAGCAGCATGTCGTCTGCTACTGTCATAAAAATTCACCTAACAACAAAATAAACTACAAATGCGAAAGATACATAACTACTAAAATAACAGCAACTAGAACAACAACAACAACAACAAGTACAACACTAGCAACATCAACACAATGTGTTAGCTGCACGTCATTGGCTAAGTAGCCGTTGCCTGTGCCACAGCAATTTATACTTTGCAGAGGATGCTTAGAGAAGGCAGGGTATTTAGATTGAGATCTCCTGATGGGTCTTCTATATATATATATATATTATTATTATTATTATATTATTTATTTATTATAATTATTATATTATTTATTTATTATAATTATTATATTATTTATTTATTATAAATTTTTTATTATTTATTTATTATAATTATTCTTATTTCTATTTCTTTTCTATTTCTATTTCTATTTATATATCTATGCCCTAACTATATTCTCTATAGCCACTGTATCTCGTGCTAATTTCCCGTTATCAAACACAATTAGCTGTGTAAGCGATAACAATTGATATTCACACACAATTTTATGGCCCTCTCATAGTTAATGGGAGCTCGAGACCTTGAATAGTGTTGATATTGTGTGGGGGGAGCCTGCATGCTATAAATAATCTTGCAAAAAACTACTATATATACTTCTGTAAATAGATATACCTTTAAATGTTTCAATTTTTGGAATATCCCAGTCAGTCCATTACAAATCGCTTTCTTTCTTAAGAACTCCTCTTCATATTCTTTCTATATACTTCTTATATTCTTCTCTCTGATTACACCTTTATTTCACACTCCTTCTATACTCTATTAATAAGCCTGTTCTATCGTTACATCTCCATCAAATACAAGTCTAAATCCTTGCACTCACAGCTCATCTACTGCTTTTAGGATATCTACTTGTCCATCACACTCGGCCCAGAGCACTCTAACTTGTTTAAGTTAACGGCTGCTGCGTCGTCAGTTTCAGTTGCTGTCGCTGCTGCTGTTATCTTTGTTGTCGCCTCGTTTTTGTGTCAGTTTTTTTTTTATATGTTTGTATATGCTCTTGTTTCTCTGCTTCTTCCTACTTTTTTTGTGCACTCAGCTGAGCACGTGAGGCGCTTAAACCGGCCCAGCTCAGCTGCAGCTGACAGCGCGTGCAATTGCGAAAATTCTCCTCTTTTTTTGTGTATTTTTGGTGCGTGAAACAAATTTTACGTTTTTCAGCGACACGTGTGTGTGTGTGTGTGTGTGTGTGTGCACGCGCTTCAAACTATGCTATAATAGAATGCATAAAGCATACGCCCCGTGAGCCAAAGCTCAGCGATGCATGCAAAGAAAAGCAACTAGAAAGAGAAAGAGAGAGAGAGAGAGAGAGAGAGAGAGAGAGGGAAGGCAGAGAAGGTAGCGCGTAGCTTAGGCTACTTCCGCTGGGCATGCTTCAGCATTTCAATAGAATTTCATATTTAAGGCTATGAAATGAAAGGCGTGGCGCAACTTAAATGTTGCATAAATTGATTAAGAGCCTCGTAAATTGTGTGAAAATGAAGTCAAGGAGCAGCCACTAGACGAAGGAACAACGGACACTTGCCATCACTCAGCAGCAAATTGACAAAACATGTTAAAGGGAAGAAGGAGAAAGGGCGGAGCGCAGGGCAGTCGTCAGGCAGGCAGGCAGGAAGTAAGGTCAACAGCAGACTCAATGCAGCGGGGCTACAACAACAATGAAGCGAGCTGATGATAAGCTTTTACATGGCTTGATGAAGTGATAAATACATTATGTGAGTCACTTGCCAGTTGCTAGAGCGGTGCGAGTGCTGCACAGTGGGTGAGTGGGTAGTGTTGATTGGCTGCGCTTGATAAATTACATAAATTGGGGTTGGGGGCACTAGGCAGCAGCAACTGACAATAATTGAAGCGACTTGAAGCAAATAAATTAGCGCACAACGCTGCGTATGATTAATGTGCTTATTAAGTCGACAATACGATTAAAGGGCGGCAAAGTGAGTGACTGCCAGTATGTGTGTGTGGGAGGCGTGGCAAGCAGGGTCAACAACACTTTACAATCAACTGGGGAGCTATCATAAAAACTAGCCGCAAGTCATAAACGGACGAAAATAAAGCACTAAAAATCATATAAAAAGAAACGTGAGCAGAAGCAAGAAAGTAATAAAAGAGATAGTAGAAGGAAGAGAGGAGAGGAGAGCAAAGGAAAGTGTAACAAAAGTTATATAACTGAAGCGAAAGATAATTATAGATATTCGATTAGTGACAATATTTGCGTTAATTGTTTATCATCAAAATGAGATTTATTAATGATTTAATGGGCTTTTGAATAGGTCTAGCTTTGGAGGTTATACAATAGACATATACCTAAATATGCCTGCATATATATATGGACAAAGTTGTCTGTATATTTATATTCTATTTTTCTGTAAGATATCTTAAGATATAAGTAGCTAAAATCTGTTTTTCAGCAATGTAGCTGCTCAGACAGCCTAGTTCACATAGAACAACAGCATGTGTGGATAGTCAAATGTTGCCATATCTTGACAAATTCCTTGATATCTCCTATAAAAAGCTAAAAGTAGCAACTTTTGCTAATTTCAGCTATGTTGCTGAGTTCATATAGAACATCTCTGTATACATGGATACATTTATAGCAACATTTCATTTGCCTCAAAGAATGAATATAAAAATGGCGTTATCAAGCCATTATAAATATTATACAATAAGCTTTAATGCGCTGATTTATTGGAAAATGGAAAGCAAATGAAATGAATGCTCGCCATGAACTTTGAACTTTGTGGAGAGAAAAACCTAATCAGAAGTTGCATATCAAATTGGTATCAATTGCGAATCCCCTGGACAGCTGTCGTGTGCGTGTTGGTTTACCTTGAAGTTGCTGTTGCTGGGCTGTCGAAAGAAACGAAAGGAGCTGGGCGTATCGATGGTATGCTGGCGGGCCAGCGTTCCATGGCTGCTGACGCTCGACTGCCGAAACCAGGGCAGCGAGATCTTACGCCGGCTCTTGCGCTGTTGCGGCGCAGCTGCTGCTGCCACAGTCGGAAAGGTGAAAGGTGAGCGCGAAAGCGGCACAGCCGAAGCCGATGCAGCCCCATTATTCGTCTGTTTCGGCGAGGTGCTGTCATCCTCCTCCAACGTGCAGAGCGGAGTATTCTGAGCCGAATCGGCGAGCGAGGGCGACGGCGACGGATCACCCACGGCTATTGGAGCACTGAGCGGCGGCAGCGTCAACGGTGTATTCGGCAAAGAATTAAAGCCGACGGACTGCTCGGCTGGATCCTCGTCGCACTTGAGACGCTCCAGCGGCGTCTTCTTCTGGCCAACATCAGCGGCATCGACGCTGTTCATGCGTTCATTCAAAAATTTCTTAACGCTCTTCATGGCTCTCTGTCGCTCGCTCTTTTAATTAAACATTTTCAGTGTCTTTAGAGTTTATTTTTAAAGAAGTTTTTTTTTTAAATGGGTTTATCAATAAATCTGCGCAGAAATCGATTTGTTTTATTTTTAAACTTGAGCCAAGTTACACGAAGCCAAAGCCAAAGTCACAAAAAAAAAAAAAAAATACGTGGGTGTGTGTGGGTGTTTGGGGGCTGTGTGTATCTGTATCTGTATACATAAGCAGCTGTCAGTTGGCGGCACAGCGCACACAGTTCGACTGACTGCCTATCAAATCTGACATTGCAATTTGTATCTATTACAAATTGAGTTCCATCGACAGTTGCTGCTCGGCGGCTTCTGCACGATTATCGAATGTGGCTTTCAATTAGCACAACGCGGCGTATAAGCAATATTTAGAACACTTTTGATTTTCGCTTGGTGTTCAAATAAAACTGTTGTCAAACAAGTTTGACTATTGAGAAATATTAAAAATATGATTTAATAATTAAATACATTTAGCTGCAGCTAATTATGTTAATTACATTTTTATAAATATATATTATATATTAATTAATTTTTGTTTTATTTTTAACTTGATTTGCCATTGGAGAGTATTTTTTATAACATTTTTGTATGATTTAGAATTTTTTAAAATGGTAAATAATATTTTTTGTACGTTATATTTTACTATATATTATTTATTATATATTATTTATTATATATTATTTATCATATATTATTTATTAAAAATTATTTATTATATATTATTTATTATATATTGTTTATTATATATTATTTATTATATATTATTTATTACATATTGTTTTTTTTTTTTTTTTTAATATTATTAATTTTATATAATTTTTTTAAATACATGTTATTCATATTTATTATTTTCCATTTAAATTTTAATTGCTTTATTTTTGGATAATTTTCCTCATTTTATTCTTACGTCACACATAATAAATTGTTTATTACGAAATTTATAAATCACTTTCGCATTAATTTTATTGTTTCTATGAATGTTTCCATTTTTTCTCGCTTTTCTACAATTTTTTCCCCCACAAATTTGGTTAGTTTTGGCAGATAAAAAGTTGCCGCCGCTTTGCACGAGAAATTTATCTTATAATTTTTGGTTTTGTTTACATTTATTGTATATGTAAATGTTTGTTATTTTTACACTTTGGTGCTGCCGCTGCCGACGTCGACGGCGACGTCAACTGCACAGCATTTCTCACAGTTGTGGCAGGTGCGCCATAGCGGCCGCCACTTGGCCCCAAACAAACTGAACGATTGGACCCAATTGCAATTATGATTCAATAATTTTGAGCAGCAGCAACAAAAAAGAAGCGTCGATTTTAATGTGTGAAAAATAAATACAAACAAAATTTAAATATAGTTTTTGCTGTTTAATATATGAATATTTAAAATGTGAAGATACGATAAAAACTGATTAATGATTAATGACGTGAGCTAATACCCTGCTAAAGGGATCGAGAATTTGGTATGAAGAATAAGTGATATTGTGAAAAAAAAAGAATTATTTAGGTCTCTTGAGCTTTGCTTAACTACCAATAATATTTATAATAATTATTAATTTTATTTAAATTTTTTGATGATTTATCTGTTGATCTTTAAGGCATAGTTGAACCATTAAATTATATACATGTATTAGCTATAAAATTCTTGACCTAAAGGTATATAATACTGCATAAATCAGACTGTTTAACTCTTCAACATGAATAGAGTCTAAAATTCACTTAAACATAAGCTGCAGCTGTACAGACAACTGCAAAAACTTATTGCAAATTCTTGGGAAATAACTGGATCTAATTTGAAACAAATAAAGGAAATACAATCTGAATGCATATACATTGTGTTAGGCAATCCCCAAGAATCTAAACAAGACATTTGCTGTCCAGATAATTTACAGCCAGATAAGGTCTGAGCAATTGTACACGTAAATTAAACAAAAAACTGACAACTTGTTCATGTCCATCACACAAGCGAAGCAAACAATATGCTCCATTTGATATTTGAGTAGGGTATACAGAATATCTATATATACATATACGTACATATATAATATATAAGATTATATATATAAGATAAAAATGGTAGCGAATGCGTGAAAATTGGCATATGTTGGTGGAAATTTGTAGAGGCCATTTTAAAAATGTGAAAAATATAAGGGAAAGTAATCAAGACGGCAGCGAGCGCTGGGGCCGCAAGGGGGCTGCGAAAATGGCCTGGCAAACAGCTGTACGCTAAGTGGCGGCGTATTCCACATACACAGAGCTGATGAGTTTTTTTTTTTAGCCACTGGCATTAAAAACTTTGCTACTTTATGGCAGAGCGATACGACGACAAAAGGATCTATCGCGCTTTCGCTCTCTCTTGACACATCCTGTCATGCTGTGGCTCACGCCCACAACAATGGGCACTGCTAATACCTTCATTACATTCAACTGCTCAAAGCCAAGTTAATTCAATTTGTGCAAATGAATGCGCACATCACAGCCGAGCGCGGCGCAAAGGACGCAGGATTAAATATTTCAATGTCCACAAGCAAAAGTGAAAGCAAAAAGCAAATAAAAAATAAAAGCGCTCTCAAACTAAAACAATTATAAAAATTAAATCCGTTCTGATGCTGCCCCCCATTATTTTTTCAAAACTTTCGCTCGCTTAACGAGAAAACTATTTTGATTACATGCGCTCAGTTTGTAAGCTTTTATTGGGGTTAGCTCCAGTTCTACAGATAGTTTATGGTTTTCCTTTATTTTTCTACAGATTTGACTCTCTCTCTCTAACTCAAGCCAAGACTGGCTGGCTAAGCTTACTAGTTCTAGCCTTTTTTCGCTAAAATGCTTGAGTCCCTCAAACTTGAATTTCTATATATGTTATATATGACTATGCACAGCTGTTTTTCGCCAAGTGTTCGCCGTTATACTCTACATACACAATTTTCCACTTTGTTATTCCTAGCAAATAAATATATACCGCATTTAATTATATAGTATTTAGTTTATTCACTTTTGTATAGAAATTGGCCAAGCCCATTTCACACACAACATCAAATCAGCAATGCAATGCAATGCAGCTAACAAGAATAATAATTATAATGACCAAAACATGTCGCGCCATGGCGACAACAACAACAACAACAATTCTAATGCGGCCGTATTTTAAAATGCAAAAAGCTAAGCGTGCACTTAATTGTATTGCAGCAAAATAAACATAATTGCTTTTTGTACAAATATGAATAGACTAAAGGATACCCTGGCTAAAGGAGACTTTGGCTTGGATTCCCCATTTTGGGCCAGAGAGCGAGGCAGAGGGAGAAATGGAGAGCCACAGAGATTGAGCGAATGAAAGCGAAAACACGTACCGCCAAATATATATATATATATATATATATATATATATATATATATATATATATATATATATATATATATATAAAGAAGCAGAAGGCAGCAAAAAACAAACAGCTACTCAAGTAGCCAAAGGCGTGAAAAAGGTCAAAGGCAGCAGCGCTAATGGTGTATGGCATGGGGGCGTGGCTAGCCCGCAAGGGCTTAAGCAGTAGACACACATATATATGTATATATAGGGCAATATCTATATATACAAATATATGTTGTGCTTTACATTTATATTATAGATACATATGCCCTTACTTTTATAAACCTATATATATTTTTTAATAATTTGTTTTCCCTTTTTTGTTCATTTATTGTAATTATTTATATTATGTATATATGTATGTAAATATACTAATATATATTTTTATACTGATTGAAATTTATATAAATAAAATTTATAAATATATTATATGTATTTTTATATTGTTTAAAATTTTTATATACATTTTTTTGAATATTTTAGATTTTTTCAGGTATATTTTATTTTTATTTTAATTTATTTTTTAAATTTATTTTATATTATTTTTTAATTTATATTTATATTTATATTTATAAATATATTTAATTTAATTTATATAAATTTTATTTTATTTATTAAAATTATTTGTTTATATATTTTATTATTTTATTTATTAGAATTATTTTTTATATACAATATGTATATATATTTTATTTAATTATAAATTTTAGTTTTGAGCTATCGCAATTTCCTTTCGCTGCTTTTCTATATTCCCACAAATATGTACATATAAATATACATAAATTTAATATTGTATATATATATACATCCACACACATTTATTTACATCCCAGAAATGTTTTAAATGCCTTTTGTTGACATTCTGGCACATTTATTTATATTTATAACAATTCTTCTGCTAAAGGGTAGTTCACTATGACTTTGGCTTTGGCTGTGGGCACTCGACTGTCGTCTGATTTATGTGTATATATTATTTACTTATTACGTTTTATTTAATTTTGATAGACAGCTGTCGAATTTTTGTTTAGTTTTATATAATTCTATTTTTTTTTTTTTTTTGATACTCGGAAATCGTTTATCTATTGGACGCGCTTATCAGCTGATTGGAATTTTCAATGCTGTGTGTTGTTCCTTTTTATTTATTTTTTATTATTGAATTTTATTATTTTTTCTATCTATTTTATTGGGATTTCCTGTTGGGGGTTTCCGTTTTGAATTTCACACAGGAATTTCCGTTTGAAGGAGAAAATTTATGTGTATATAAATTTTTGGCAACGACAGTGACAGTTTTTTTCTGTGATTTAGTTATAAGCGAGAGTAACGTTAAGATTGGCTGTAGATGCTATATGGATTGGGGATGGAGCAACTGCTGCTGCTGCTGCTGCTGCAACGCCAAGTAGCGTTCGCGGGCGTTTGGCCGGGCGCGCATCTGCAGGCTGGCAGGCAGGCAGTGAAGCTTTAGGAAGAGACAGTGACAGCGACAGCGACGACAAAAAACACACAGACGCGACGACGAACCTATTGGCTTTAACTCTACGAATCAACTGGAGCAGCAGCAGGCAGCGGCCGCTACGCAACGAAGCCGACAACAACAACAACAGAGCAGCGCGTGAACCGCCAAAAAAGAAAAGCTTTCAAGTCCAAAAGAGAGCGCGTGAGCGCAAGATAGAGCGAGAGGCACTCTGTCAATTAGCGCGCTAGCTAGCTGCCATACGCTGCGTATACGTTATGTACGTCAAGCGAAAGCTTTACGCTCTCTCTCTCTCTCTTTCTCTCTCCCACTCACACACGCTGCCCTTATGACTGTTATCTATGAACGACATAAAAGCTATACAAAAAATCTCATACAAGCATTGCCGAAAAACAGCTTAAGGAGGAGAGATGTGATGTCAAGAGGATTGGGGGCGTAGATTTTAGAAAATATTTTATTTTTTTTCTATTTTAGGAATTTATTTTTTCATTTCATTTTGAAGCGCAAAATCTAAGCGAAAATTGCATTAATTATGAAAGAATGTCGCATAGAAGAATTTCATATATAATTCAGAGAACACACACACACACACACACACACACACACACACACACACACACACACACACACACACACACACACACACACACTCACGAGCAAAAATCTCATTAAATCCTGCTATGAATTTTAAACATATTGCAGACAAGCCGAAAAACTAGTTCAGCGGCAGCCAATGGAATGCCAGCAGGAGCCACCGCCGCAGCATCCTCAACAATAAAGTACAAGAATGCTAAAGAGCAAAGAGAGAGTCAACTGAGAGAGAGAGAGAGAGGGAGAGAGAGCTAGAAAACGCTTTTGTGAATGGCGTACACGCTTTTCATGTGAGGTAGGACCATAGGAAGCCAAAGAGCTTTTCTAGCACAACAAAACGAAAGCTTTGTAGTGTTTAACAGCTGTTAAGCTGTTGTATAAGTGCGAGACTGTTAAGCTGTTATAAGAGCCACTGTTAAGTGTAGCAGACATAGCTGCTGTTAGCAGAGTATGAACATGTTAAGTCTAAAGGCTAATAGAAAGTAAGTTAAGACTAGAAATGATAGAGAATATATTGCTAGCAGCAAATGCATGCATGTAAAACTGTTATGCTTACAGCTGTTAACAATAATAACTGGTTATGCCTAACAGACACTCTGTAAAGATGCCCATTGGCAACTGTTAACTTAACATATTTAAGTTATTAAAGAGCCCCCCATGTTAGTTAACAGCCGAACTGTTAAGAATAGAAGAGAATTATTAAATTCTAAAATCTTACCTTATTATCACTATCTGTGGTATTGCCCGATCCAAAGCTGGCCAAGGAGCAGCGATCGTGATCATTTTCAGTGAGTGGCTCGTCCAGATCACGCGAGGATCGCTGCGAGGAGCCCGAGTGCTTGGCGGGCGACTTTGGCAGCGTAAGCGAGGTGCCCGAGAAGCAAGTTTCCTGCATGACCTCACGCAGTTTCTTGACCCAGATCTGAAAACATAAAGAAATATACAGAAATTGGTAAAGCATTTAACATATATTTAGGCCAAGTTCGTTTACCTGTTTGGTTTCCAGACTGTTTGCTTTGAGCACAATGCGACAGTCGGAGAGCATGGGTGAGCGGCCCGTCCACACAGCAAACTTTGTCTCATCGCCCTCGATGTGCTCCGTTATGCCCATGTCTGTGGTCATCAATTTGCTCTTGAACTGATATTTGACCACGTTCGATTCTTTGACCTCCTTGGCGAACAGTAAATACAGCTCGAACAGGAATACGCGACGCTCGCGTCCTTTGCGTATGATTTGCTTGGTGTCCCAGGCCTGGAACGCATCCTGGAGCACCACCTCGCCCAGCTTGTCCACCGAAACGTCGCAGTTCTCGAGCAGCGACAGGTGCATGGCATCGTTTGCTTTCTTCGGCACATTCAGCATGACCTCGAGACCTTCCTTGATCTCGCCGTGACTGCCCTCGCAGCACGACAACAGATCCTTGAGCAGCAATTGATATTTGGTTATGCGTTGCACGGGCTTAATGAGATATGCGGGCAACGGATGCTCCACCTCGAGGCGCCGCTGCAGCTCCTCGAAATAGTTGCCCGCATGCTGGACGAGCAGATTGTTCGACGTCGGCTTATTCTTGCAATAATGCACGTACATATCGAACTTGACGGCCCAGGTGACAAAGCAATGGCCCACATCCTCCGGCATCGTCTCGTACTTCTCCAGCTCCTTCAGGAAGATTTTCTGATGGAAATGATGCAGCTCCCGTATGTTGCCGAAGATGATGTCCTCCTGGCCGACCAGAGCGGCGGGCACATTTCGTCCACCACGGAACTCCTCGAGGAAGCATTTGATGCAGGTGGCCAGGTCGTTGACATAGGCGCGCTCCGTTTGCATCAGCTCCGCCATGATGAACTCTTTTCGGCGCGCCGACTTGCGTTTCTCCTCGTTGATCTCTTTGCTGATCGCCGAGCTGGCCGAGGTGGTTAGCTTCGCCTCCAGCGTGGGATCCGAGTGGCGATCGGTGCTGCCGGAGGCACTGCTAATCGAACTATTCGCATCCGATTCGGGCTGAAGCAGCTGCTGCTGCGACATGCCCAGCGACTTCTCCAGTTGCTCGCAGTAGCTGTCCATGCGATTGCTGAAGTCCTTGTAGCGCTGATCCACCGAGGCGACCCACTGCTTGATCGAACTGGCATGCGCATGGCCCTTCTCCACCAGGCTATCGGCCAGCTGGATGAGCAGCTTCACCCTCTCCCTCGTCTCCTTGGCCGTGCTGCGAAATTCGTTGTGCTCCTTGAGTAGTCCCTCCGTCTCCTCCCTGGTGATGCCCACCAGATTCGTACGCGACGACAGATAGCCCTCGCCCGTGTTGTGTATCCATTCGATGGCCTGCTTGGCGCTCCGCTCGAACAGCACAAACTGTTGGCACTGATCGAGCGACTTCTTGCGCAACGTCCAGAAGTCCAGAACCTGATTCTCCTGCGTCAGCAACTTGTCCAGCTTACTCTTCACGTGCGCCTCGCAATTGCCCTGGGTGTATTGATAATATTGTTGCGAGCGATTCGCGTACTTGAGAAAAGTTTCCGCCGTGCGGCGCGCCAAGGTGCAGGCCTTCAGGAATGCCTCCTTCTGTTCCTGATGCTTCGATATGAGCTGAACTATGGTCTGGGCTTTATCACTGCTGCCGCCGCCGCCACACCAATCGTCCTCCCTGCGGTACTCGCGCTCCAGGCTGTCCAGCACCGAGCACACCTGCTCGGCTGTCTTGTAGAAGTTTATCGAGGCTGTCACCAGCTTGTGACGCTCCTCGGCATAGGTGACCAGCTGTTGCCACTTTTTGGTTACATCGTCGCTGATCTCGCGTATCGATTTCGGATCGTAGTGATTCGCATTGATCAGCGCATCTGCGCGATATCTCACCTGCACGGCGGACGTGTGCGTCTTCTCAATGGCAATCTAGGAAGGAGAGAAAGAGATTAATAACATACAAAAGATTTGCATAACAGAAAATGTTAACTACATCATGTTAGAGTTAACATTAATTTAACATCTGTTAGCTTCCTTGAAACAGTTTGATTTCAATAACTTCATAGCCTGTTAACTGGCTCATGTTAAAGTTAACATTAACTTAACATATGTTAGCTCCTTCCTTACCTGAAACTGTTCGTGTTCCTTGCGCAGCTGCTCCGCCTCCTGCAGGCTGTTGGGCGTCAGAAAGTTAGCCGTGAGCATCGCCTCGCCATTGCGTATCCAGGAGATGACCTGATTGGCATCGTTCTGGAACTGGCACAGCTGCACGGCCTGCTCCAGCTTGGCGCGCTTCGCCTCCGACAGCTCCTCCAAGTCGATTTCACGCTCGCGCAAAAAGTCGAGCAAATATTCGATGCGCGCCTGCGCCGTGTGCGTGGCATCCGCCATGGATATGAAGCCAGCGTTCTCGAAGAGCTGGAGCAGATCCTGGCCCTGCTGCAGCACCTCGTACGTGGTGTTCTGTATGTCTGTTACGGATTCGTTGTGCATGCGTATTAGCTGCTCGGCCTTCTGGTAGTCGCGCGAGAGATCCGCGTGCTGCAGCTCCTCGGACCACATCTCCAGCTGCGAGGAGAGCTCCATGGCGTCGCGTTCGAAGTAGCGCAAGCGGAGTATGAGATCGGCGCGGAACTTGCGGGCTGACCACAGCTCCTCGACCTCGATCTTTTGTTTGCTCAGCTTCTCGAGCGTCGCCTCGAGCGCGGCCAGCGAGCCCGTATTGTCCACGTATTCGAGAGCGCGCATCTCCTGCAGTAGAGCCTCGCCCTGGGCAATGAGCGTCATGCAGGTGTTCACCGTGCTCTCCTGTTGATCGCGGTACTGCTGCAGTAAACGCTCAATGCCCTCGAGGTTCTCCTGTGAGAGACGCGTCTCATCGGTGCTCACATCCGTGCGCAAGGACTCTATCCAGGCTGTCACCTCTTTCTCATGCGTATAGAATATGACAGCCATTTCCAATCGGCGGCGACGCTGCTCCACACGCTCGGCGAAGCTCGCCACCTGCAGCTCCAGCTCGTGGGCCACCGAGTAAATCTCATTGGGATCTGCTTCGCCGCTGCGTGCCAGCTCCTCCGCTGCCGAGAGCAGCTTCTCAGCATTGCTGTACGTATTCTGTGCGACATTCTCGAAGTGCTCGTGCGATTTCTGATAGACGCGCGCCTTCTGCAGATTGCGTCCAATACCCGTATTCTTGCGCAGAAACACTTCGCCGTGATTCTTCAGCCAGTCGAGCACCTGCTTTACGTCCTCCTGGAAGAGACGTAGCGCCAGGGTCTGATGCAATCGAATCTTCTCCTGGTGCCACTTGGCCTCCAGCGTGCGATGATGCCCTAATATTTGGTGTATAACAGCGAGCACGTGGCTGGCGCCTTCGCTATAGTCAGCTGCCGGATCCGGGCGTTCGTATTTGTTATAGCCACTGCCGCCGCTATTGCCGCTGCTGTTCTTGCGATGATCGGGCACTCCAGGCGGCGGCGGCTGGTTGCAAACGTGCACGAGGTGATCCAGCTGATAGAGCAGCTTCTTGCTGGTCGAGTGCACCTCCGTATAGGCCTGGCACATGGCCTCGTATAAGGACTGATGCGTCCTTATGGCTGTCTCGAGACTTTGTATATCCGACGGCAACGGCTGCGAGGCTTGACAGGCGGCGGCCCAGCTGGCCACGCTATTGCAATACTGCTCGGCCTTGTGGTGGAAGAGCACGCTCAGCTGTAGCACGGCTGTGCGCTCATCCAGGCCCGCTCCGAAATCCTTCCAGGTGCGGTCGAGACGTTGAGCCAGAGTATTAATGTGCTGCGCTGCATAATGCTGGCTTTCGATGAGTCGGTTCGCCACGGCCAAGATGCGATCGATATTCACGTTGACATTCATCGAGGCAACGGCGAACTTCTGATGCTCGTCCTGCAGCAGCTTGGCGCCCGAATAATTGTGCCCGATTTCCACGTAGCTCATCTGGAACACATCACGATTGTGCAGGATCCAATCGAACATCTTCTCGCAGTCCTGCTCGAAGAGGCGCCACTGAAAGCACTGATCGAGCTTGACTTTCTTGTGCTGCCAGAGCATGAGCAAGCGCTCCTGACCCGCATGGATGAGGTCGATTTGTCGCAGCGCCTTATTAATAGCCGCCGACATATCTGGATTATTGTGGCTGGTGACGCGCGCAGCCTGCTGCTGCTGCTGCTGCTGTTGTCCAGCCGAGGAGGTGCCCGAGTCAGAGCAGTCCGACGTTGAGGCGCACTAGAAAAGATTTCAATTAACATATATACTATATATATATATATATATATTCAGATCTTAGCTCACCTGCCCTGCGGTGCCCGCATTGGCTGCCGCTGCCATATTGATCTTTGTCAGCAGCTTCTTGCCCTGCATATCCAGATCCTCAATAGGCAACTTGGTGATCTTCTTGCGCATCTCGTTGTGATGATCGATGGCCAAGCGCGCCAAGCTCACGTCTTCGGCAAAATCGTTGCGATGCAAGTCCTCCTGCAGATCATCGATGCGATCAGCCATGTCGCCCGCCTGCCAAAAGAAATCCTCTATGGCCAAACGCGCGTCGATCCACTGCTGATGATCGTACGCCTGCTGGCCATCGAAGTCGGATGTCAGCTGATGGGCTTCGGCAATCTTGTTGAGGGCCTCGATCGATATCGTTTGCGTCTCGAATTTGTATTTGTTGGAGCTGATGGAGGCGCGTTGCTTCTGCCAGAAGTTGTCCGGCTTGATGATCACCACGTTGTGAATGTTGGCGCTGAAATGCTCTTGGAGCACCTTCAATATTGTCTTCACATTCGTCGAGCAGTTGCCATTGCCACGCATATCAATAATGACGGTAAAGCCGAGATTCTTGGCCGCATCGCTGCAAGTGAAAGGTGACCATTAATATAACGTTCAACGTGATCGAGCCAGAGGGAGATAGAGATAGAGGAAATTAGAGAGAGAGAGAGAGATAGGCAGAGCAAGCGAGCGAGTCGGCAAGGTGTACGTGAGTGAGAGTGTTGTTGTTCTTATGCTCTTTGAGAGGGTATATTAATTTTGATTAATTTTGACATGCAGCAAGTAACATTTGCTGGAAGATTGAAGATCTATTAGGATCCTCGGACAAATTGAAGAAAAAACCTACCAAGAATTTGGTATAGATCACAGCTTAAAATAAAACATGTTTAGGATAGAGCTAGCTAGCTAAGAGTTGATATTTCTCATATGTGATATAAGCTAATGATCAATATTAATAGACGATCCTCACAATAGTATATATGGATCAAATAGATATTATTCATGAATATCCTCGTAATATTTTGATATATCTATGAACAGATAGATGAATATATTTAAGTATATATATATATATATATATATATATATATATATATATATATATATATATATATATATATATATATATATATATATATATATATCGATATACCTATCGATACATCGATATATGTATATATCAGTCTTTCTGCCTACCTATATATGTGTCTATATTTCAATGCATATATCGATGTATCGTTCAATCTTTCTATCTTTCAATCTATCTATCTATCCATCTATCTATCTATCTATATCTATATATATATATCTATTTATATCTATATATATATATCTGCCTATTTACCGTTCACAGCCTTACTTCGATATATACATTCCCTCTCCAGCGGCCACTCTCCCCTCTTAGTGTATACAAACTTCGACTATATCACACGAAACCCTAACTGTTCTTTCTTGTTTTCGTAGTTCGATTTGGTTAGGTTCTCCGTTTGGTTCGTTGCTCTGTTTACGTCTTTTGCATAAATTATGAGCTCTGACTCTGGAAGAGAGCCGCGCACAATTTCTATATTGCTTTGACACCGATTTCAGCTAATAATTTTCCTAAAGACCCTCCGCGACTCGAGTTTTGCATTGTGTCGTGCTTTGATTTGCATTCTATTTGAATTTTAATCGCAGCATTAACCATAAATATTTATATTTTATTTATATATGAGCCGACTCTCTGCCTCCCTCTGCCCCTCTCTCTCTCTCTCTCTTTCTTTCTATATTTTTCTATTACTTATGTCTTCTTCACGCTTTTTAACAATGTCATTTAAGCCGCTAAGTCTTGACTTGGCTGGTTATTTTTTCTCGTGCGGTTTCTGCGAACGCATTTCTAGGGGTTTACCCCTTTAGAATCGACGAAAATAAAGCAGAACTGTAGAAAAAGACGCTTTGAGCAGTACACTGCGCAAGAGAAAGGCACAATTGTGGAAAACTTAATTGAAAAATTGCTCAAATTGATTGAAGGCCAAGGAAGAGACTATAAAAAGTGGTTATAAGTTCGGAAATTCATTTCATTAGCCAGCTGTGTCTATATTTACATAGATTGATTGATTGAATGGGCTAAAAATGGGAGCTAACGCCAAAACTTCAATTGGGCAAAGCAGAAAATATATATTTATATGAATATATTTGATTGATTGATTGACGATCAATGCATAGGCTATAAATGCAAGACTCAGCCATGTTTTGAATGGGGCACAGATTGTTTAAAACATATATCTTCAAATGGAAATATATATATGCATGTTGATTGATGGAATGATTGACTGATTGAAGAGCTATGTGTGCCAGTAACCGCAGCTCAAATTAGTTAAATTTAGATTTTATGCATACATATGAGTCAAAGTAAGAAAATGTGTTGATTGACTGATTGATTGATTGATTGATGACCAATACACATATATAGAAGTGCAAGCAAACAAAGACTTAAAGTTAGATAAGCATATCTCTCCACCTAGCCATGGCTTACATGTATAAATATATTAATTGATTGATTGAATGATTGACAGACTCATAAATGCTCAATATGCAAATTAGAATGCTTTGCATAAAAGCCTAAACTATGCAAGTCTAATAGTCTAATTAAAGTGTCTCCATTTGAGCTCTAAGCTGCTTGATTGACTATGATTGATGACACACGCACAGCCTAAGCTGCACTTTGGCAAGTCTCACTCCCACCTAAAACAAAATTCATAAAGCCCTTACCTTGGGCAAGTTTTTTGTATGGTCTAAACACGTTTCTTTCTCTGTATTCTATAGATTTTTGTATTGCAGTCACAGAACAGAACAGAACCGACTTTGTGTGTGTTCCAGAATGACTAATAACACAGAAGAAGAAGAAGAAGAAGAAAAAACTGGGTGCACGACATATTTATGGGCGGAGAGGCAAATGTTTAAAGAATTCTTTCTTTCATTTGTTTATCAACAGCTGAAATCGGGGAAACAAGCTGGCCCGAATCGAATGCCATAATAAAAAAAATCAAATCGTGTTTCTTCTTCTCGAATGTCGCCCGTAGGAAAAGCCCGAAGAGGACAAGGGATAACTAATCAAAAATCGTTTATTTAACCCATAAATCGTTTGGAAATTAAACAAGGGATTCACAAATGGCATCGCAACGAAATGAAGCGCCAAAGGAAGTTGGCCTCGAACGTGTCTAAAATTTTGAGCGCCCATTGTTGCTGTTGCATATATTAGTGTTGTTGTTGTTGTTGCTGCTGTGGGAGTGAGTTAAACAACAAATTTGCATTGACGCGCGACTCAGCTGCCCAAATGAGCGCAAAAGACAAAGCGAGCCCCAGCGAAGCGCAAGAAATAAACAAAAATGTTTCGCATGAAAACAAAAATAAATAAGAACGACACAACAAAAGGGAAAAAGCGAAACAAAACAAAATAAAACAAAGTTATAAACCCAAGAAAATAACAACAGAAGAGATTTTAAGAGGGATTGACCAACTAGCTGATGCCCTGTAATACAGAAAAGCAAGTATTTCGTATCTTTAAAGGCCAAAAGTAGTGTATATCGATAATTATCGATAAAAATTTAATAAATTTTTTTATTTCTATTTTGCACAAGTTTTAAATTAAAACTTGGGTTTGCTTAGATAAATGCTTGAAAATACAGTAAAAATATCGATATTTATCGAAATAGAAATTTAATATGCAAAATATATATAAATCATATATATTCCGCATATATCAATATTTATTTATGCCAGATAGATCAGAAACCTAAACAAATTATTTATGCCACACCAATATGCCCCATTTGATATAAATACAGGGTATACAAAGCAGAAGAAAACGATAAAGCGCACATTTGGGCAAACGGCCAAGCAGGGAAGGCGCAAAACAGAATGAAAGAGAGAGAAAGGGCAAGAAAGACAACGAAATTCTGAATGACAGCGCGGCGATAAGACAAACACGCCGTGTCGTCAGCATACTTCGTATATATACTAACAGACAGATACATATATATGTATGTCTGTCTGTCTGTATAGCCCCACCAAAACAAATGATTGCGCGCGCGCGCTTATCAGTCAAAGTTGAGGCGTCAGCAGTTGAGATTTCTAGCTTGACTGCTCGTTTATATGTGGGCCACAGCGATAGGCGCTTGCTAATTGGTGTGGGGGGCCGCAGCCGCCATCAACAGACGCCAATAGGTGGCGCTGATAAGAAAGTGCAGAGCATGGGAAAATGGGCAAACAACAACAGCGAAGAGCCGTTGTTGACTGTGATTCATTAGCGTCATTTTCTTTCTTTCTTTTTTTCGGGTCTTAGAAGATCTTGTGGAAATAGCCAACGAATTTTCCAATGAATCAGTCAAAAGAAATATATATATATATATATATATATATACATATATATATATATATATATATATATATATAGTTTTGTGTGTCGCAATTTCCATTGAGAGATGTTCATCAAAATTTTTATGACTTGTTTTTCGGGTTTTTAAGATCAATCAGGAAGATCATTCATCAGCTTTTCCGACTAGCAGTTGTTGAGCGTTTTATGGCAAATTAAATTTGATTTAAGCTGTTGTATAGCATTCAGTATACCCTGTAATAGGGGTATATATCTTATATATATGATATATGTATGTATATATCTATGTTTACTTCAAATTTATCAATGAGAAATCCATTTGCCTGCCTTTGCCAGACACTATGCTAAGTGTAGGGCAGCTCTTTGCGCTTCTTTATTTGTACAGGGTATCTCTTAATCGACCCATGCACTTTTTGGCATATTGTAATTTACTTTATTGGGTTCGAGCTCTCAATAACACCCTTTGTTCTATGGCCTAATAAAAATCAAGTACAGTGAGCATTCAGTAAGTAGAACAACTTACTTTAAATATAATAAATATTATTTTTATTTTATTAATATTTTTTTATTTTTTCATTTAATTAATTAATTTGTCATTTAATTTGTTATTTCTTAGTGATCTATTAATATTTATTTCCTGCCTCTTAATATTTACTCTAAGCTCTTTCCATAATCAAATTCAAGCAGGCAATAAAGTTCTTAATAATTCTACGCTCCCTCCTATTCCAATCAATTCCAGGTATAAATTTTAAGCTTTATTCAAATGAACAAAAAAACAAAAAAAATCGAGAAGAAATATTCGCATTCCACCTTTCATTTCGTTTGCTTTGCTCTGTTTCGCTTTTGCTTAACTTCTTAAAGCACTTTGACTCTTGGCCGCTTTAATTCGCCAGAAAAAAACAACAACAACAGTAAGAACATTAACAGCAAGTCCAACAACAACAACAACAACAACATTAACAGACATTTAACAGAGCTTTCGAGCTCACGCCGCATTCTTTTGGCAAACGAGCATCGCGAAATGCCGGTTTACGCGTTTTGCTTTTTGTTATGTATTTTCTCTATTGCTTTCTTTGTCGCACAGATTTATGCAATTTGCTGTTTGCTGGTGAAGAAGAAGAAGCAGCACAGCATGTCTGCGACTGCTTACTCTCTCGCTCTCTCTCTCGCACACACACAGAGCTGCATTCAATGTCAGCCTAGGCTGCAAGAACAACAATGTGCGTGCTGTTTGCCCATTGTGAACGACTGCGACTGCTTGATGATTCATAAAACATGCAAGAACTGGAAAATCAAGTGGAATGCATGCAGCTGCAGCTGCGCGGGTGAGGCGACAGCCAAAACCAACAAAAAAAAATATATATATATACAATAAAAACCGCAAACGAAGCGCAGTCGACGTCAGCTGACACAATGGCCGCCCATTGTGAATGGCTGCGAGTGCGAAAGAAGCAATCAAAAGTAAATAGAAGTATCGATGGCCGTTATGCAGTATCGATTGTTTACCTACACTTAATTATTCAATTTAACTCACCTGGGTATGCTAATCAAGTAGATAAGCAGGCGACGCAAATCCTCCGGTTTGAGGCGATCTCGTCGCGGCGTTGCCGGAAAGCACAACAAGGGACCGCCACGCCTATCCCGCCCACCAGTGAGAAAGACAACGCGCTCCTGCAGCAGCGTTAACAGATCGCGGGCACGTTGACCATCCATGTTGTTGTTGTTTGTATGTATGTATGTGTGTAGTGTGTGAGTGTATGTGTGTGAGCAGCTGTTTTAATAGTCTTTAACTATTGTGAGGGCAGCGCAGCATAACGGACTCGCCTTCAATTTCACTTTATTTCAAATATTTATTATTATTTAGTTGCTGTTGTTGTTACACTTTTGCTTGCTTTGAAGGCTTTCATTGATTTTTGCGAATTTCTCGCTGCCATTTTTTCATGGTCAACGCAGCAGCAGCGGCACTATATACATATATATATGCATGTGTTAGTATGTGTGTGGGTTTGTTTAGAAAAAAGAAAGGACAAACAAGCCAAATATATATATATATGCAGATGGTCACACTCAACATGAAGCATATTAATTACATTATAGGCGAATTTTTTATCATATGGGCAACCCCTGACACACACACACACACAGACAGATAGGGAGACAGACACACACGAAACACCCCCACCGTATAGCGGCTAAATGTTAAATGTCATAAATCAACTCTATCCCGTGTCACACAATGGCCACATAAAACATAAACGCGGAAACACATACACGCACACATGCATATATATTCTTATTCTTTATTTTTAAAACAAACGCGTGGGCGAGGGGGCGCAAGAGAAAAAATATGTTCAGCTCTTGTTTTTTTTTTGCAGCTGCACAAGGCGCGCGTTTAATAATTTTTAATTGCCATTTTTACAATATGGGGCTTTAGTTTTTATGAACTCCATCAACAGCAGTCACATCATCCATCCGCCTTCGACGCACATCTTTTCACAGTTGCGTTTCGTTTCGTTTGAGATGATGTTGTCTGCCTCTTGTCTTGCCTCCGCTCGCTCTCTCTATCTCTTTCCACCTTCTGCTACTGTTACTTCTGCTGCTGCTGCTTCTTCTTCTTCTTCTACTTCACCCAAACGCTTCTGGGATACAAATTGATTTTTTTCACTCGTTTGCGTTTGTTCTGACTGCACTTGGGCACATTACCATTACACGCGCGCTTGCATTCTTTCGTTTTCGGCCACTCTACGCTTATTCACATCATTTTTATTTGAATTAGCTCGTTTTTTGTTTAAACAAATTTGCGGAGCAACAAAAATTTTCGCGAAATTTATGCGCTTCGCTCGCTTTGTTGTTGCACTGTTAATGATTCTCGCTTGACATGTTAACTCAAAATGGCACTGTTAAGGCGAAGAAGAGTGACCGGCTGTGAGTTCTGTGAAAAATCCCTAGAGCATACATAAAATATGCTGGTCGTATATGTTCCAATTAGGAAGGCCAGTTTGACTGGGCAAATCAGCTGTTGCTGCAGTGCAGAAACAAAGAATCTGAATACTAATAAGTTTTTATTTAATAAAATAATTCAATATAAGCATTAAACAAATATGAATTAAAATCTTTTCTATTATAAACCACAGCGATGTGATTTTTCAAATTATGCTGCCGCCTATAGGCTGCCAGCTTGCTTAAAAAATGAGCTACATTTTTCGGCAGTCTGGCAGCACTAATGCTGCCAGCACTCCCCAGCAAATCAGCTGACAGTCTGGCAGCACTACAAGTATAGCTGCAATAAGAATTTTCTAATAATCCTTCTGAAAATAAACAAATTGTAAAAATTCTGCGTAAAATCAAAGTCGCATTGCATCTGAAGAAGCGCCGACCCAAGCACAAGCCAGCAGAGCAACAGGCACAGGCACAGTCACTGCAGCAGCAGCCACAGCACTGTCACCATCGCTGTAACCAAGACGACGACGACGGCGACGCCAGCTGCAGCCAAATGGAAAGCAATTTGAATCGAATGATAAACCAAACGCTGCGTCATCCGCTCAGCGGGCAGCTGAGCAAATACACAAATGTGATGAAGGGTAAGCAAATGAAATATCTATATATATATGCCGGAATTTATGGATTCTCAACTCTTGCAGGCTGGCAATTCCGTTGGTTCACGGTGGACGCCAAGACGGGCTCCTTGAGCTACTATTTGTGCGACTCCTCGGCTGTGGGCGATGACATTGCGCCCTCGCCGCACGTGCTGGCCAATACGCCGCGCGGCCAGGTGCAGCTGGCCGGCGCCGTCGTCTATCCCAGCGACGAGGACTCGCGCACCTTTTCCATTGCCTGTGCCTCGGGAGACACGGTGAAGCTGCGCGCGAGTGATGCACGTGCGCGCCAGGAGTGGGTCGATGGACTGCGCGCCGTCGTCGAGAGCCACACCCAGGCCATGGACATCAGCAACTCGTCGCCGTTGCCGGCACGCGAGCTGCTGGCCGCGTCGGATGCAATGGTCGCCGCTCGCCAGGCTCTATTCCTCACCGAACAGTGGTAAGGAATGCTCGCCCAGCCATAAGCTGCCAGCTGCTCTGTAGTGTACTCTCTTTCTAGCAATGCTTCGTTGGCCCGCGCCATCGAGAACATTGACTGTGCCGCCTTCTCGCCCACGGATCCGGATCTGCTGCTGCTGAAGGCCATCTCCACGGCCAGCACGCAGTGCCTGCACCAGTGCCTCGGCCTGCTGCAGCGCCACCAGGAGATCAATCAGCCCCAGCTGGAGGAGGTGACGCCGCCCAGCATTAGTCTCGCACTACAATAGCAGCTCTAAGCGCATTGCTCTTTTCCCTTTGTTATCGAAGCAATAAAATTATAAAAAATACTGTAAATACTAAATAAATACCAAATGATTATGTAAAGTCTAAAACTGATATAGATCTGCTATGGCTATACTATATAAAAATTGCTTAAGAATTGTGAACTTAAAAATAGCAATTTTTTTTGTTTTTATAAAATATTTTTTTATTCCATTTTTTTAAATATTTTTTTTTTATTTTTGTTTTGTTTTTTTTGTTATTCGATTAATAAGAAACATTCATTTCGACATTTAAAAGTTAATTTGAACATAAAGTTTTGCACTAAAGTTTTTTTTTTATAGAAAACGTATAATAATGATACATATACATATACATATATATATGTTTATATATTTTTTTTTCTGGAAATTTTCGGTTAGCTTTATGAACTTATTTTTCTTCATTTTTTTAAATTTATTTTTTATTTATTTTATTTTATTTTTTTATTTTTTGGTTGAAATACTCGTAATATACCAAATAGGTAGGGAACATTAGAGTCTATTGGGTGGATGTGGGGATTAGTTATGAGAGTTGCATATATAGATATATGTACACATATACATAAATATATATATACATATATCTATATATCTGTCTATGTGGCTATGGCTATTGTAACTGTAAATACTTCATTTTTTTTTAAGATTTGATTTTTAATTGCCGTTTTTTTATTTTTATTTTTTTTGTTGCTTTTTTTAAGTTCATTATTATATTTTTTTTTATTTATTTATTGTGTGCTTGCAAATGAGATATTTTTTATTTTATTAAAAATATATATAAAATGCTTTGCCGAAAGATTTGCCTAAATGTTTTATTTTTATACATATTTTAACTAAATAAAGTACTTATATATTTATTAAAAAATATATATAGTATGTATGTATATGCCAGACTTTTTCTAACTTAATTAACGAAAGTTGTTGATATTTTTTTGGATAAAAAATTAAAAAAAAATAGCTTAAGTTAAAATTAATGCTAGAAAAGGCACTTTAGAAGAGTAGAAAAGAAGCTTTCTAATTTTTAAATAAAAATTTAAAAAAAATTAATAAAATTAAAAATTTAGCAATTTTTAAACTTATCAAAACACTATAATTTGTTTTTAAATTTCTCAACAACTTTCGCTTTAAAATTTTCATTTTCATAATTTTCTATAAATTTTGTTTTGTATAAAATTTTTTTTTTGTTTTAAAAAATTTATTTTAAATTTACAAATTTTGTTTCTCTTTTTTTACTTTTTAACAATTTCTCTGAATTTAATTCCGAAAGGCATTTTTTGTGAATTTTGTTTTTTGTTGTTTGTTTTTAAGACCTAAACATTAAATTTAGTTGTTTCCATATTTGCAATTTTCAGTTTTTTATTTTTTATTTTTTAATGCACATCCAAAAGTTTTTAGTTTTCTGTTTTTTTATATAATTTTTTTTGTACATATATATTTTGTATAAACTAAATAAAACTGGGCACACAATTGCTAAATCTTAGCAATACTTGTAATTTGTTTTTAATATTATTTATTTTTATTTTTAGCTGTATTTTTTGCTGTTGCTGAAAAACTGTTTTGTGGGATTTGCTGTGGAATGTTCCGGGGTATTTCTTAGAGTTTTTCATTTTATTTATTTATTTATATATATGTATATTAAAAATTAAAGAGATCGCTATTTAATTAATTAACATAATAATACTCATTTCTAGCTTTTCGATTTTTTAATTATGCTTGCTTAAACTTAAATTCAAGTGGACCGACAGAAACAAAGGAACGCGCGTTCGAAATACTTATATGTATATATATATAGTTCTATGTATGTATGTATATGCATCTAAAAGGATGGTCTAAATAATTAAGAAAATTAATGAATTTAATATATATTCTAAATAATATTGTTTATAACTTCAAATTAATCTTATACATAAAATTAAATTAGCTTATTGAGTACATGAATATTTTTTATATTATTTAATAAATTATTAAATATAAATTTTTTAAATTTATTAATAAATATATATTCAATTTAAGTCCTCAATTGAATATTTAATCTTTTTTATTTGTGGAAAATTAAAAATAATATATGCTATGTTAAATTAAATAATTTGTTTATACATACAGAAATATTAAAAAAATATTTTAATTATTAAAAATATATATTATTTATTAAAAAAGTCTTTAGTACAAACTAGTCTATAATATGCTGTAAAATGAATTGAATTAAACTTAAAAAAGAAATACATTTTTAATTTTTACCTTCTTAAAAATTAAAAAAAGTCAATTTTTTCTATAAATAATTTTTTTTCTACCAAAAATACAAATGAAAAATATTTTAATTTAAATAAAAAATCAAATTAATTTAAATTTGGTAAGAAATTAAGAATGAAAAATATTTAGATTTAAAATTAAAATTAAAAAAAAATTTTTTTAAATACATTTAGTAATTTACATAAATTAATTTTTAAATAAAACTTGATTTAGATTAACTTATATTTAGTTTTACCTTGTAACTTTTATGACGACCCTCGCATAGACATATACATACATAAATAATATATATAACATATAACTCAATGTATATACATATATGTATTTCACATTAAATACTATATATATATATATATACATATATATAGTTTTAAATCAAATTTGTGAAACATTTGAAAATTTCCATTTTTCTCAAATCTCAATTGCTTAATTAATTAATTAATTAAAAGGAAAATTTGTTGCTCTTTTGATTGATTGATTGATTTAGTGTTGAGTTTAGGGTGGAGCTGGTGAGCTCTACTCGCCGCTGGTCGTGATGGGCTCCACTTTGATGGAGTTGCCGCTGCTGCTGGCGCACAGCTCGCCGCCGACTGCAGCGCCCGCTGCTCCAGCTGGCGCACCGCCCGTTGCTGGCGTCGCTGCGGCCGTGGCTGAGGCGGACGTGGAGGTGGAGGAGGCGCCCACCAGCTCAGCCAGATCCTCGGCAAAGAGACGTGTGGGCGAGAAGTCGCGCTTGTAGCCCAGATCCAGGCCCAGCTCCGCGAGCGGTGAGTGAATGCGCGGCGGACTGCCCTTCGACTTGGACTTGTCCAGCTGCGGGAGCTGCTGCTGCTGCTGTTGTTGTTGCTGGTGGTGTTGTTGTTGTTGCTGCTGCTGGTGCTGTTGTTGCTGCTGATGCTGCTGCATGGAACTGGCACCGAAACCGGATTTGTGTGGCTGCATGTGATGCGCATGCGGATGTGTGTGCGGATGCTGCACTGCAGCAGCAGCAGCCGCCGCCGCTGCAGCAGCTGCGGCTGCCTGTTGATGTAGAGCGTGTTGTTGTTGTTGTTGTTGCTGCTGCTGTTGTTGTTGTTGCTGCTGATGTTGTTGTTGGTGTTGCTGATGGAGCTGCAGCTGCTGCAGGTGGTGCTGCTGCTGCTGGCTGAGCAGTGCAGCCGCGGCCGGATCTCGATGCAGTGCAGCGGCCATGCTGGGCGGCAGATTCGGCAGGAGGCCGGCGGGACCGCAGGGCGAGGGCGCATGCCGTGCACCCAGCGATGGATTTGAGCCGCTGCTCAATGCTGGCGATATGCTTGCGCGGCCCGCTCCGCCCGTCAAGTGGGGCGGCAAATTGAATAGGCCCGGCGGACCCGGTGGGGGCGGCTGCGGCCCCGCCTCCCCGAGCTGATGCTGCGCTGCGGCGGCCATTTGCATCTGCTGGCGTATATTGTGCGCGACGGCTGCCACCGCTGACATCTGCTCCTGCGACATCTGCTGATCCGCTCCACTGGCAGCGCCGCCGACGCCGCCACCGCTGCCCATGCCATTGGGGCAGGCCAGGGCGCTGAGGCTGGCGGCTCCTCCGCCAACCGGCTGACCTGGATAGCTTAGCGTCATGTCCTGCAAAGGAAAAACGGGCTAACCCGATCGACAGTTTAGTGTGTGAAAAGCAAAAAGTTTATCCAAGCAACTTGCGAAATTCAAATTGGCAAATTAAGTTGGTTGCGGCTAATTGATGACAAATAGTTCACTGCTACAAGTCGGCAAGAAGTATCGATCGGAGAGAGAGAGAAAGTGGGAGACTGCTTGGCATCAACAGTTGCTAAGCTCAGATCGCTGGCTCGCAATGGAAAGTATCGATACTTGTTGCCTAGCTAACATTCCGCAAGGCTCCAGTACATATATGTTAATTAAGCTTCTATGTTAACTTCAGCTGCTAGCTCTGTCGTCTAACAACAACTGATATTGCCTTGCGCAAGCATAAAATGTTAAGTTTAACAGTCTGTTGCCAGATTCACTTAGCAGGCATCGATACCACACGCTAATCGAAAACTAATTAATTGCAAATAAAGATGGCTGCCTGCACTGCTGCGACGCAATTTTATTTTAATTTTTTTGAAGTGAAAGTGTTTTGAAGTGTGTGCTGTGTAGTGAATTGTGGTTTGTTTTAACATACCGAATGCCGACCATATGGTGGCATATGTGCGCCCAAGCTATCTTCCTTCATGTCCTTAGTATCGCGAAACACGACCGTCTTGATGACGCCCTTGATATGCTCATCCGGCCAGATGCCGAGCAGAATGCGCTGAGGTCTGCCCCGTCCCTTTGGCCGCAAGTCGGGGCCGCCATCGATCGAGGGGCCGAGCATGTTGTGCACCCGATTCGCGTAGAGCACAAATGTCGGATAGGGAATATCGTATTTGCGTGCCGCTTGCGATAGTGAAAGTCCTTCTTTTAGCACGCTAAAAATGGCTTCGGCCATCGTTTCGGGTCGCCATGACTTAAGCGGTCCGCGTTCGCGAAAGCGCATGTGATGCATTAAGTTTTGATTAGTGTTCCAGCATTTTTGCCACATCGATTGCAGCTGATATTGATAGCTGTCTGCTGGAAGGTTCGAGAGGCAGACATACAATATAACGGGTTGTGAAGCAGTGATGGTGAGTGCCAAAGCTGGCAGCTTTTGATTGTCTATACAAACCTGCTAAAGTTGAGCCACTTGCGCCCATCCAAGCGTGTGAGTTCTCCATCATTTTTGCCTGCCGAAAGAGAAGACGAAGAGCATGAAAAATAACGGAAGGTGGATAAATATATAGGGAGAGAGCGAGCGAGATGGATGGAGAGAATTAATTGCATATCTTTATTTGCTGCACAATGTGCTGTCGCCATTGATGCAGAAGAAGAAGAAGAACGACCTATTTTTTATGAAAAGCTGTTAAAGATTGTGTGGGGAATATGGGTTTGCACTATTGGTATGTGACGGTATATGTTAAAATGAATAAAAAATGATTTAAAATAATTAAAAATATATAACTATATTTAAATAAATAAATAAAAATTAAATAGAAATAATTAAATAATTAAAAATATGTAATAAAAATAAAAATAAATAAATAAAAATTTTAAATTTTAAAATTAGATTAAATTTTTCAAAAATGTTAGAAAAAGCCGAATGTGCTTCCACCCTTTTTATATTGCATACAACAAAAATTGTAATCCACTTTTATTAATAGCTTCAGAAATGATTACGCACTTCGTAAGCAATTATTAGGCTCAAAAATGGAGCAACTATAAAATTGTTTTACAATTAATTTCAACATATATTGCAGGGCATTATTAAGGCGCATAATTGTCGTTTAGTATCTAGCTGGATATATATTTACATTGCAGAGCATTATTAAGTCGTCTAATTGTAGTTTTTAATAGTTTTCAACCAGTTTCGTATCTAAGGCTAACGATACATTTAACTGCAGTGCTTGCTGCTGCCTGTGAGTTGTTCGAGTGGCTTTTGCTACTCGTTGACGTTACCGTTATCGTTGCCGTTACAGTTACCGTTAGCTGTCTGTTTGCCGAAGTACCGTTTGCCGAGTGCTTCGTATTGAATTCACTAATTGCATAACAAAGTAACATTTGCATATTGTGCCACATATCCTTAAACGTGTCTATGTATGCCCACTAGAAGGTGAGCCACGCTTCGCCCTCCCCACCCATCCACTGTCCCTCTCTTTCTCCTTCTCGCTCTCTGAGGGGCTTGTCAATAACTTCATTACAAACTAAGTAAGAGTGCTTTAGTTAGAGGTGCACGATTAAAAGATACCCTGTATTTCAGCTTTTTCAGGCTTTTACTGCATTCATCAGGTTTTAAATGAAACATTTTTAATTTTAAATTATCGCAATCTTCGAGATATAGTTAAAATTAAATGATCTTACACAAATGATTAAGTTTTACTACAAATATTTTAATATTTTAAAAGTATATTCAGCTTTTCGACTTTTTGACAATATAAAGTCACAGTCAATATGCCCCCTTTTGGTATTTTCCAAGACTTAGGGTATACAAATTTCGCATCATCTAACATATCAAGTGGTTATTCCCCGACCGACTCGGGGCCACTTGTGCCCATTTAGGCTAAGTATTACTTGTAAGTTTGCCATGTGACTGCGTGGCTGAGTAGCAGTTAAGTTGTTGCCTGTTTCTCATTTTTAGTTGCTTCCTCATCTAAATACATTCACATGTGCGAATGTATGTGTGTGTGCGAAAGCAGCTGCCAAGACAATGCGCTTTCCTTGGCTCTGTTGTTGTCCGAAAATTTGTGTTGCATAGTTTTATGGGCGCCAGACATGCAAATTGCAAGTCCCCAAACTAGCCATTTCATTTTTCGTTCTTATTATGACGTAAATTATATATAATATTTTTTTTTTTTTGGGTTTCTTTTTGTGTTATTTTCAGTGAAATTACTTTATTTGCAAATGCAAGCAAATTAAGCTGCCATTTTCGGCGAACTTTGCACAGAAATCATAGAAATAAAAGTTGAAAACATGAAATCAAATGGCTATATTTAGTATTTTGGATGTTGAAAAAAATTCTAAAAAAATATTATTGCTTCTCTGATACTCACTTTAATATTTTTTATATAATTTAATTTCTTAAATATTTAATTTTTATGAAACTAAATTTTTAAAATTATAAAATTTTGATAAAAATAAAATTCAGTTAAAGTAGAAGCATTTTTTTTACAGTTTTTTGCAGGGAAAATAGTATATTGGTTTTGATAGTGGCGAGCGCAGTTGATAACGAGAGATTTCATATAGGATATAGCTAATCCACATAATTATATATAGAATATATACACACATATGTATATACAAGCTTAGTTGTATGTGTGCGTGCAGCTAAGCGAAGAAACGTTGCAGCCATCAAATCAACAAGCAACAGCAACAACAACAACAACAAAATGTTGCACATGCAACTAGGCAGGTCAACTAATGGTCCATTCGTGGCACTTGGTTATTGACGTTGGACTCGAATTGTATTAACAATGCATGGGGCACAGACCAGGCTCACTGGGCGAATACACGAGAGCGTGCAGCTGGGCGTGGCAAGGGATGTGAGTTGGAGGCTCGGCTTTGAGGTAAGCAGCGGCTGCGACTGCGTTTGGCTTTGATGCAAAATCGAAACGTGGTCAACTTCATTTCGCTTAATTTCGCGTTGACTCTACACACACACACACATGCAGGAGTTGCATTTGCAGCTATATGTCGCGCGCTAATCTGCAGCACAGGTAAACAGAGTGGGCAGCAGCGGATGTGTGTGTATGTGTGTGTCTGTGGGGCGTGGCATGCCACTCAGGTATGACATTTTGGCAGCGTCGAAGTGCACCAAGACTGTCAAATGAGTTGTAATGAAATCTCGTTCAGTAAATGTGTGTATGTGTGTGTGTGATATACATATGTGTGAGTGTATTAAGTGTGTGTATGTGTGTGTGTGGTGTGTGTGTTGCTCTGCTTTGGTCAGTTGCACATATAATAAATAAATTATTTGGCATTTGGCGTACGTATTATTGAAGGCAGCTGGCTAACAGGCACACACACACATGCATGCAGCTGCGGCGCCATCTGTCGTTCGTCTTGCGCATTAGCGTGATTAGTCTCCATAGTCTCGCTCGCTGGCATTTAGACTTGCAACAACAACAACAACAACAAGCATCATTCAACTTTGGCCTCTGCCTCCCCTGCCTTGACTTGGCTTTAAAATTAAATTATCGAAAAATTTGTGGCGTTTCCGCCATTTTCTAGCTGCAGACAGACGTCGTCTACGCAGGACCCCAAAAATAAACTGGCAAAAAAGTCTTTTAAAGAACGCCCCCAGTGTCAAGAAGCCAGGAAAAAGGCGTTGCAGTCAACGCAATTGAAACCTTTGAGATACCTTGCCGCTGTCCCTCCACTCTCTCTGTTCGTCTTCCTCTCTCCCTCTCTCTCTCTGTGTAAGCATTGAGGCGTTAAGCTCACATCAATTGGGCGTAAAAAGCGCTAAACAGCCTAACCGCCAGCTTTTGGACTACCTTAAACCTCTTCCACAATTTGTGCACCCACTTAGCTTCCACTTTTGCGGCACTTGTGTGGCATGCGGCATGTGGCATGGCTCTAGTTTGGCCCGCGGGGTGTCGCACAACTTGAGCTGGTGGTTGGTTGTTGCCACAATTTCAGATTTTCTGCTTTTCTGATTTGCTCCGACCATAAAGCATCCGCAATGCAATTTAACCAAATTCACAGCAGGAAATAGCGACATGTGGCCAGAAAAAAAAAACATATAGATCTCATATGAGACAAACAATTGAATCAAAAAATATAAATTGGAAAAGAAAATATATATGGAAAAAAATAAATAATAAAAATATAGGAATATATTATACTATATTATATTTGATATCTTATATATATATGTTTTATCTTTTTATCTTTAATCCATACTCCAATCCATCTTCTACTTGCTTGGATTCTCAATTGACTATGTCGAAACTCCTAATTCAAGGATGTTGTTCAGGAAATTATCAAAGTGTGCTGTGTGTGTGTCTGAGTGAGTGTGTGTACTGTGTGTGGGTGTGTGCTTGCTGGAATTTGTGTGTAACCAAAAATTAATTAGCGTGAAAAGCATTTTGAAATGCTTAAGCCAAGCAGTTGACAAACCGAATTTGGAAGAGGGATGCATGGCTAAAAACTTGCATTAGTTTTGTCGAGCTCATTTCCTCAGTCACACACACACACACACTCACTCATTTTTAATTTGATTTAGTCGCAAAACTTGCTGCTTCATTAAAATTCGTGTAACAACAAATGAAAAGTTTTTTGGCTCGCGTTTTGCTACTTGAAACGGGAATTACAAAATGCAGCTGCAGCAGCAGTGGCAGCAGTGGCAGCAGCAGCAGCAGTGGCAGCAGACTGTGGCAGCAACAAGCGGCATATTTCCGACTTTCCCCATTTAGCCCTTAGACCCTAACCCCAAAAGAGCCCTCTTAGCCGCCTTAACCCTTAGGCGGGCCAACAAGCGCTCTGAAGTGTGCTACGATTTCACTTGAAAACTGCAATCAAGTGAATTTCAATATGTATGTGCACATGTGTGTGTGTGAGTATGTAGGTATGTGTATAAAAACTTCATGGATTTAATAATCAAACCATCGATGGTTAAAATCGTGAGAGAGAGAGGGAGAGAGAGAGAGAGAGGAAGCTCGCGCAGTCCCCTACATGAGCACTTCTCTACACTTGTTCCTCATTTCCTGTACAATTTTATTATATTTCATATATAGCTGACTGTTCTCTGTATGTATGTGTGTGTGTGTTTGCGATCGGCAATAACAGCTTATGGTCTATATATTCGTCTAACTGCGCTGTAGTCCTAACAGCCCACGCCCACTGCAATCTGTTTGCCAATGCATAAGTATTTATAATGAAAATATGAAACGTTGCGCACATTATAAAAGATGCCCTATGTGTGTGTGTGTGTGTGTGAGTGTGTGTGTGTGTGTGTGTGAGTGTGTGTGTGTGTGTGTGTGTGTGTGTATGGATAGGGATTTGTTGCATTTGTGTGCTTAATAATAACAGCAAAAAATCATTAAGTGCTTCAGACTGAAATTTCATAAGTTTTGCGTTCCGGTTATTCAACTGTAGATTGATTAGAAAATTTATGTTTGAAGTAATGGAAAATGAAAGCTCAAGTGGGAAATTAGAAATTAGATTTAATATAAAATATATAGCCACATCAGTAATGGAGACATCTATAACAGATTAGATCGAATGCCTGTATATATTATATATAGATTCAATCTAGACAACTATCGGTGGCCCGCAAACTATTGCTAGCTCTCCACCTCTATAGATATAGATACTTTAAATTTGAAATATATTCTTATATTATATAAAGTCCTATAAGTCTGAAAATTCACGTAAAATAAATAGCTTAAAGTTTCGTTTTATTGTATTTGGTTTTTATCAGCAAAAAGCTCGCATACAATAACTAATCAATGAGCTTTAATTTGTTTTGTTGCTCTCTGTCTGCTGCGTTCTACACTTTGCAGACTAATTGCCAGCAATTGGACGGATCTGGCTGAGCTACTTCTGTACTACAGTAAAACAAGAACAAAACAACAAAACTTTAATTTTTTTATCATTGTTTGTTTGTTAAAAAAACTGCGGTAATTTATACAACCGGCAGTAAAAAAGCAGAAAACAAAAAGTTTGACGTTCTAAAATGAAGCAAAACGATTAGCAGCGGGGGCGCGAGATGGCAGAGACGGCGGGACTGGAGAGAGTTGGCTATAGCTCTAGCAATCAATCGACAAAATAATGCGTTAACTTTTCAAAACGCGCCGCACAGCTGCAACGCACACACGCAACTTTTCACACACACACGCATATACAGGCACACACCCATAAGTAACTTTGTGAAAAGCGATTAGGAAAAAAAGTATGGCATAGGCAATCGGCGCATTAGAGCTAGACATGGGCCGTCTGCTGCAGCTGCCACAGAACAGCCTCAATATAACAAAAAATAAAAGTTTAAAATATTGCAATCTATAGACGCAAACACGAATATATATATGTATCTATATATGAGGGTATGTATGTATAGCTATACGCATTGATAAAACTAGACTTTTTAGTTACTTTTTGTGAAAATGTAATTTAGATGGAAAGCACTAAAGTTATATACAGCTATAATATATTTTACTGTATGAAGAGCTTGTTTCGATATCAATAAATGATTTTCTCTAGTAAGATAAATTGCCTAGAATAAATATATATATGTTTTCTATCATTTGTAGTCAACAAATAAATTCTTTTAAGCCTCAGCAAGTCAGTATTTATGACAAATATTCCAATTCATTTTTATATATCAATATAATTAATTTATTTGCCCATCAATTAGACTCGGATTCAATAACAATTCAATTTATATATACCAAAAATATTCTAAATGTAAAGCCAGAAAGATGAAAGGAAAAAACCCAAACGAAATTGCTGACTACGATAACGATATCGTTGCATGTTGACGTCATAAATTGTGGCACCTAATAAATTGACACACTGTCATTGTGTGGCATTTACAGTTTATGTGCATATTGCCACATGCAACACATGCGTCCACTCATTCCTCATCCCACATCACTCGACCCTTTATCCCTCTCAAAACAACAAAAGCCACTGGGCAACTGGTCTGCACTCTGCTGTCACCCGTTTCTTTTTTTCCACATTGCACGTTGCACGAGCTGCATGCAACAATTGTGTGGCAAGTGCAGCCCAAAAAATAAAACTCAAAAGCCGCCGCAAACAAAATGCAAAATGTACAAAAACCTAAAAAAAAAGAAGCGAAAACGAGAACGAAAACAGCGAGGGAACGTGGCAAATTCCCTGGTTGCTGCATCGTTCCCCTATCTGTCTCCCTCGCTCTCTCACACTTGTACTTGTGGCACGCTGTGCGGTGCACCGCAGCGTTTAAAATGGTTTGCCAGTCATTTTTTCACATCATTGATTGCTTATTAGATTAAAAACCGCGCGGCTGGGCAGTGGCTGCAATTCAGCTCCTCCTTTTTTGTCGCTTTTTGATCTGCCCCCGCTCCTGCCCCTGCTCTACCGATGTTTGATGTGCGGCACGTGCTGGCTGTGCACTGGGCGGCTGACACGCCTTTAATGTGCTGACAACAACAATCACAACAACCAACAACAAAATGCATAAAAAAGCGTCTGCTGCAATTTGTGCGCCGAAAAATAGGCAACCATTTTTTTATACCAAACGGTTTATTGGCATCTGTATGCGTGTGAGTGTGCATATGTGTGTATAGGTAGAAATCGTTGGCCAAATGAATTTCAATATTTTTAGTGCATGTTTTTTTTTTGTATGCCCTGTGCACAGACTATTAAAGATTCGTGATTTATAACAGGCCACATCTATATATAAAAAATGTTTTTGCCTGGTCAACAAGGACTGAATGAAGGCAATAAATACCTATATATATATATGTATATATATATCAGTTAGGTAAAGTGTTAATCGACAATGCATATTGTTTTTTAAGCTATTACGAAACATAAAAAAAAAATATTGTGATATATGAAGTGGAGCAAGTGAAAAGATTTGGCAGACTTTAGCGGAAATTGAAATGTTTTTCTTTTTTTTTGGCTTTGGCAGCTGTAATCAAAATGTATTTAAGCAAGATATATAGATATAGATATATAGTAGAAAATATGCATAATTTATGAGTGGAAGAGACAGATAGAGAGACAGACATGGCTAGATCGACTTATCTCGTCGCCCAGATCATGAATATATACACCGCAGCCTCATTTTATTCTGCATTTCATGAATTTTTTCCATACTAAATATGTTGCATAAGAAATTCTGAATTTAATTTATGCTTAATTATGTTTCAAAAATAAAAGAAATTGTGTAAAAGTTTGCATAATATATTCTTAGCTTGGCCATTTTCTTGTAGCTTTTAGTTAACTGCTTGGCTACTTGCTTAGATTATTTTAGCTCAACCCCTGACCTCTAGCTCTCTCTCTCTCTCACTTTATCTGCTAAAAAATGGCGAATGTCTGCGTTGCCTCGTTGAAGCGTGGCCAAATTTAATTTTAAATTTTATGAACGCACATCAAAAAATGAGTATATGGGTGGGGGGAAGGTGGGAGGACGCAGGACGAACCTTCTTGGGGGTTGTCTGCCCCAAAAAGTTGTGGCATTAAAATATGAAAAACAATTAAGCCGCGCACAACGTTTTGGTGGCGTCTGCAAGCGAAATTTAAGTTAAGATTTCATTCAAGATGATTCCCTCGTGTAAGAGTCGAGTGACTCTAACTCCGCCCAGTCCTGTCCTGAGCTGTCTGCAAACAAAATGAGTATTATGTACTATATTTCAATTCATTATGAATTATTCAAGGTGTGGCATGCAGCAAGGCAGTGAAGGCGGGAAGAGGCCATGCAACACGACAGACACTTAGCTGCCTCTTGCTGCAGTTTTGTGCCATATTATGGCGAAAATTTTGCTTCTGGCAGACAGCCTGACAAGCCGCATTTCAGTCTCAATTTTGTTTGTTGTCGTTGCCGTTGTTGAGCAATAAAATGTAATCAATTATTTATGCCCAGCCAAATGTACATTTTGTAAAAACAAGCAACTGCCGGCAGCTGCAATTGTCAAATGCAAACGGAGACAATCTGAGCTGCATTGAAAAGGCACTTGTGATTTGTCGTAGAATAAATCTTTAAATATAAAAAACAGAGAAGGTTTGAAATTCATGAATTACTCTTACTACCAGTGATTAACAAATGTTATTATTATTCCTGCCTAAATATTGTATAATTTGTGCCACTCTTCGATCTAGTTGAACTAAAAAATTTGACTTCATTTTAGCCCTTAAATATCATTTTAGCCAGGCGGAAAGGCGTTTTTTATTTGCGTACCCTGCAATGAATTGACAATGGAAACTCAGGGTATAATGTTTGTGTTGAAGTGTGGGTAACAGACAGAGAATATACTACTAATCTGCCGATTAGGTATAGCAGACAAGTAGTATATCTGCATATGGTATGCAGGAACCTCTTTATCATATTTTAAGAGTTCGTGCCATTGGTTTCCTCATAGCCTATCGTCTCATTCACACACCTATTATATATCAATATATATCTAAGTCTTAGCTGTATATATATTTTCAGTTTTCAATCAACTCAGCAACGTATTCACGGTATCTGTTCAGTCGTATACTTCCGACTCAAGTATATTTACTTGCTTTTTTTTGTTGTTAATCTATGCAAGAGGCAGGCAAAAGTATTTTGCATAGTAAAAGTGGCAAACGCTGTAAACAGCATAATATGCTAGGCCAAATGCTATTGTTATTATTGCTGTTGTTGTTGTTGTTGTTGTTATAGGCCAGAGTTTATGGCCGTTTTGTTGGCTGGTTAGTTGGGTTAGTTGTTTCTGTTGCTGTTGCTGGTCTGGGCTGGTTGGGTTAGTTTGGTTGCTTTTCTTTTTTAGGTCATAAGACGTTACGCTAAAAGCGCCGTTCAACATTTCGTTCTATTTTAAAGACATTTGTTATGGTTGTTGTTGTTGCTGTTGCCGTCAGGCTTCAAGATTGGCACTTGATTGGCGTATATTTCCTGTTGCATATTTAAGTTTTTAGCTTTAGTTATAGAGCACAGGCCAAAGCCAAAAACGTTGAGAGTTGCCAAGTGCATTTCTATTTGTATAACTGACATGTGGAAAATTTGCATTGAGTGGAGTCGACTTGGCTATTATAAGGGTGCCGAAGGTAGATATATATATTTTTAGCAGCTTGTTTTTCCACCTTTAAAGTTGTTCGTATATTTTTTTTTTGCTTTATTTTTGCTTTATTTAATTAAATAAATGCAGTAAGTAAGCATCAACGCATTGACATTTCATCTGTCGCGTAATTTATAATTTGTGTTGCCATTATGGTCACTCTCTCGATATATATATGTATGTCGTGTTTGTGCGTGTGTTGTTGTTGCTGTTGCTTTCATTTTGACTGCGCTGCAAATATTTCGCATTAATATGGCGGAAAATCCATAATCGAATTACAGAGTTGCGGCTCTTTTGTTTCCCATCTCTCAATCTGTATGTGTGTGTGTGTGTGTTTGTGTGTGTGTTTGTATCGCTTTAATTGAATCCTTAACACTTTTGAGCTACTTACGTCCAACACGTTGCGTATGCGTAACTTATTATTATTATTATTGTTGTTGTTGTTGTTATTGCAACATCTGTCAGGGCTACGTAAAAGGTTGAACCAATTCAGGGATTGAAAGCAAAAAACAGCAAAGTGATTGAAGTCATGGAGAGCATTACTAGTTGGAGTTATAGACTGTAGACTATATACTGTAGAGTTATTGACTAGTAGATTGCGTATAGATAAACATTATTATATATCATATATCATCAATCAGTCAATCAATAGTTATTTAGTTTCCACAATCCTGAACTCTTCAATCAGTCAATCAATTTTTTAAAAGATAACATCATATCCTTTCTTTCAGCTGCTACAGCATGCGCTCAGTCAACCAATCAAGCAATCAGCCTACTTTATACTTTACATATCATCCATCATTTGGCTGTGTGTGTTCAGCCCTGAGGCCGCATCCATCTGGGCTTTCCAATTGATTTGTCTGCATTCAATAAAGTCGCAACAAACAAACCGTTCAATCTATCGGAACGGAACGAACTCTTCCATTTGCATTTACGTACCTTAATTTTTATTTATATATATGCAGTTTATATATATATATATATATATTTATATAGAGCCACACACAGAGCTTATTGGCATATTGACAATTACATGGACGATACATATAAATTAAGCAAACGGTTCGATCGGACTGACGCCTGACCAGCAACAGCAGCAGCAGCGACGTAGGCCGAAGCTGCGGCAGAGACTGAGGCTCAGCTTGATGCGGCTGGCCAAATTTAATTGACAACTTACTGTTGTACTGGTTGGCGTGGCCGCGGGGCTCAGGCGGCGTAGGCAGAGATATACGCCGCGCAATCTGTCACAGCTCAAAGACACACACACACACATACAGGGACAAACAGTTTGACCTGGCAAGGCTTACAAATTAAAATTCAATATTAACGGTCTGTAAAAAAATACAACAACAAACCAAATGAAAATAATTTAATAGCAGCCAGGAGGGTTGGGGAGGGAGGGAGGTAGGATCAGGGGGTTATATCGGCTATTGGCTTGGCGTATTTCCATAATCGTGACTTCATAAAAATTAAACTTCGATTTAAAAATAATGAGCAACATGACGTGTTGTTTGTACGCTCAATGCATGCGCTAGCTGGCTGCCCAGCCAGCCAGTCAATATTATGATAATGTGTTGTACAGATAATGCAGTCGAAATAAAAATATACGAGTTAAAACAAACTGGAAGCAGTTTATTAAATATGCATGCAGCAGAAGGCAATTAATTTAAATTTAGGTTTATTATTTTAAGTATGACGAAAAGAAAAATACAAAAAAAAGGAAAGCTATTATAGGCTGAATAATACTTTTAATTTGTAAAAGATCGAAATTTAATAAGCTGTTTAAAAGAGTGGCTTTTAAAGGTGGTATATAAAGCTGATCTATGTGAGCTCAGCTGCTATACATGAGAATGAAGTAAATTTGGCATACTAAAAATCATATTTGTGACTTAAATGCCTTTCGTTTATTTAATAATTTGAAATATTTATATATGTGAATTTTCTTTAAAATGAAGTAAAGGTTTCCAGCGGCTAACTTGGTTGCCTTTATGGCTATATCAGCAGATTAATTTTTAGTATTATTTTTCGTTCTTTTAGACAATTCATTTATATAAGAGTCTTCGAACTCCAATAGTTAACTTTGTACACCAAAGTCCTACGATTTCTGTATTTAAAGAGACTTTCACATTCACTTGATTGGCTTCGTTTTAAATTCTTCAAAGTTCGTTGTGGCCAAGATAAAATAACGTGAATATCTTTTGGTCTGCATTGACTCGGGCTTTATTGAACGATTCGAGTTGCAAGCATTGACAATGGTCTCAACAATGGTGTGAAAAACGCAAACACTCAGACACCTCAGTTTCAACTGGATGAGCAGCTGTCTGACTGCCTTTACGTATGTGTGTGTGTGTCTGTCGCTTGTGGGTAAATATTTTTAATACGCGTCGCATTCAACCGCAATACAAGGCAATTAAATATTTCAAGCCGCAACGCGTCGCAACGCCTCGCACATCCGACACAAAAAAAAACTCAAAATGGAGGCGGGGGCTCAAAAGCGACTGGCAGCATTTACCGGAGCACAAAAGCAACAGCAACAGCAACAGCAACAACAACAACAACAACAACAACAGAAACAACCGCTTTTATCCTGCCGGTTGGCGGTCAGAATGCCACAGTTGCAACTGCAACAGCGGCAGCAACAGCATCTGTTTGCGTGCCACAATTGTCGCTTGATCTTTATTTCTGTTGTAGCAGCAGCAACAATTGTTGTTGCCGCTGTTTCGGCATCTGCCGTCGCTGCAGCTGCTGCGGGCTCAATACAATTGTAATATCCAGATCCTGCCTCGGCTTTTTTTTCACTCGCTCCTGTTTTTAATTGGCGGCCATAATAATCAAATAATTTGTTTATTGAAAAACATTTTTTACAATTATGTAAACAACAAATTGATTTCCAGCATGAGTAATTGCCTCTGCCCCGCTGCACGTCGAGTCTGTAAAAAATATGTGTGTACACATACACATATATAGTGAAATACCTATGTTTATTGCCTGCCGACTCGTTGGGGAATGCAATTATTGCAAAATAACACAAATAATAGCTGCGAAAAGCAACTGCAGCGTGCCACAGGCCCCTCGGTTCGAGTTGCGTTGCTTTTGGCGTCAAATGCTGCACGTTTTTTGCATTTCTGTGCGAGTGTCAAAATATGCTATTTAAAAATTCCATAAAACGTTAATAGATGTCAGGGAGTTGAGTATATTGAGGATATGTGTCTGTTTAGCTTGCCTACATTTAGGCTGTAAGATATTAAGTTGAAGAGTCCTTTAGATATAGAATACTAGAATACTGCCACTCAAGTACTCTCAACTACTACTAAACTAGAACAACAAACAAATAGCCCATTTACGTTTTTGATCTATATGAATTGACAAAGTTAATATAAACTTAGGATATTTTCAAACTTCAGCATTGAAGCTGATTTCCTAACAAATTGTCAAGCATAGTTATCTAACAGCCACCTCTTTAAGTGAATCCTCAAAAGAGTATGAAAAATATCTTGTGTTTATCTCCCTGTGCTGGAGTTATTAAATTTTTCGTCGCTTATATGAGTAAAGCAATTTCAGAGTTAATTTGTGCTATGTGCCCCAACAGCGTATGGATAAAATGAGCCGATAGAGAGGTAGATAGAGGGACAGAGAGTTAAGAGACAGAAGAGAGAGAGAAAGATAGAGAGAGAGGGGGAGGGCAGCGAGTTAGGACTTTGTGCAATGCATTTGATAAACTGTCACTGGGAACGGGCAACTTCACTTTGGGCATATTTAATGAAAATGTTGCCAAATGATAGGCGGGCGCGTAGGCGGCAGTTGAGTGGACGGCCGCTCAGGGGTTGGGGGGCGTGGTTGATTTTGACGTAACACTTTGGTTGCGATTTGACATGACAAATATGTGCATTGGCATGCAGCAGGACAAACACGCACAAGGGACGAGAGAGAGAGAGAGAGAGAGAGAGAGAGAGAGATACACAGCGAGACAGACGATAATGAAGCAGCACAAGTAGCATCCACATTATCATTATCGTCATAATTATCGTTAACATTATCTGTGCGCTGATTATCGTGTTTTGCATTTGCGCATTGCATGATTCAATAATGATTGAATTAATTGCGTTAATAACTGACACTAGCCGCAGCCCACGCAGCATCAGAAACAGCAACTGCAGCAGCGGCAGGAGCAGCAGCAGGAGCTACAAATGGTTGTCAACCTGCAGCCTACAACCAATTGCCTGCCTGCCTGCATCCTGCCTGCATCCTGCCTGCATTCGTGCTTGCATCCTGCGCCTGTCGTGTCTGGCCGGCTGCTGTCCTTTCTGCTGGCTCAAAGGCGCTTTGTGCCACCATCTTGAGTGTGTGGCAAAGCCTGTAGACAAACTCAGGCATACAAATCGAATTTGCGTGGCTAAGTAGCCGCATGTCCGACTCCTGCCAAGTCCTCCGAATTGTCCTGTGGCTCCAAATTAGTGATTTTGATTTGCGCATTACGCATACGGCATGTGCGTGCGTGTGTGCGTGTGTTTGCCTGTCTCCTTCCAGCTTAAACCGTCTATTATGTGCGTCGCTCTGCTTGTTGCCATTTGATTGATAACATACGATTAATAAAATATTGAACAGCCGCAACACACAGCGGAGCTAAACTGCAAACACACACCCCATACACCCCACACACCTCTCTACATTGTTTGAAAAATGCATAAATCAGTTATTGGCCAACTAATTTATAATAAATTGATGGCACTTCATTTCTGTCTCTACCCCTTTCAGGTTTTAGTTAGTTTTTAGTTGAGTTTGCCTATAATATAATTTGTTTATTTTGTAGCCAACTTTTGCTGATGGCCCTGTCCATTCTAATAACTGTTAACAGGAATATGCTTTTAATGCGTTTTGCCAAAACAATTTCAAATCAATAATAAATAACAATTACAACGAGATATAAGAGTTTATTAAACTTAAGCGTGTTTCGGAAAATATTTCTATTAAAAATAAAAAATTAATTGATATTAGTGGATGATAAAAATTTTAGAGATATTTAGCAAATAATTTAAAATAAAATGTATAATAAAACACAAAAATTAATAATTAAATGATAAAAAGACAATTACATCCAATTTTAGATAATTTTCCTGGCTCTAAAAATGATTAAAAATAAAAAAAAAATGAATTTAAATATATTTTTATTAAATATAGAAATAAATTGAATAAAAATAAGAGAATATTTTTTAAATTTTACATATATTTATCCATATTCATAAAGTGAAACACAGCTTCACTTTTCACTTAGAATTCAGCGTATTTTTTTACGACTTTCCATAAATGTTGCTCTAAGTTTTCTTTTCAAATATTTCTCCGAATTTATTCTGTTCGTTTTTCTTTTATTTTCTGTTTGCTTTTTTTTTTTTTAGCTGAGTGTTAGGAGTGTCTTATATGTACATATCCTCGCTGATGATTATTATTTTGCGCCCGCTTTTGTTTCATATGCATAAGTTTTGCCACTGTGTGTGTCTGTGTGTGTGGGTATGTTTGTTGTTGAACAAAAGTAAAGGGAAAAACTCGCTCACGCGTTAGCTACAAGTATATTAAAAAAAGTCGGGCAGGGGTTTGCAGGTGGCAACAGACATCAACCTTTTGGCACCTTTGTCTTGCTGCCGCATCTGCTTCACACTTTTAATTTGACACACACACACATACACACCCGAACACACCCCCACACCTGTTTCGTTAGACAAAGGCACAAAGTTTTGTTTGATTCCTTTTGTGTGTGCAGCCAGCGAGAGCAACAACAAACGGCAAAAGCAACAACAACATCAGACAAATAATTATCATTGATACAAAAGCATAATGCATGCATATGTATGCATATCTTAAAAAACATATATCTATATATATATATATAAACATATATATAGATATAGGATATGTGTATAGTATATACATTTGCCTGATTAAAATGTCGAGTTTGTTTTTGTGTCCTCACATCTTGACTTGGGCGCTTTAAGCAAAAGTTGCGAAGCTTGCAAAGTTTATTATTGATTAAAAAAGATTGTCAAAAGCATTTTAAAGGAGCAAAATAACTAGAAATTTGTTGAGAAAATTGGAGTTCAAGTATTATAGTTTACAAATTTGTAAAGAATTTTTTTATAATTTATATTTATAAATAAATTTTCTTTGAAAAATATTTATTAAAATAGTTATTGTATTTTATTTGCAGCTTTCTGTGTTTTTTTGTTCAAGTGAAAATGAAAAGTGCATAAATATAAAAATATATTTATTATTAATATATAAATTAAATGAATTTGTGTATTCCTGTCGTGCAGTTATTTGAAGGTAACTTCAATGGAGCCTGCTCTATAATCCTTTTATGTACTCTTAGCATTTATCTATATATAAGCCGCTTCAAATTGCATCTTTGGTCTTAAGTTGAGCTGTTGTTGTCTTCGGGCGGTCATGCCTAGAAAATTGTTGTTGCGGTGCTTGAAACAGACGCTTAACTAGCCATGAAACCGCACACTTAAGCGCACACTTGAGCACAGCAGCACAACACACACACACACAGATACACCGAGCTACCACCACTCGCACGCACATATACAGCAGCTGCCTTGGCTGGCTGGCTGGCTGCTTCTGGTCGCCCAGGCAAATGTGCCACAAATGTGCGCCCGCAAAAGTATGCAATGGAAAATGTTGCCCGCTGGCTGTTGCTTAAGTCTGAGCAAGTATATATGTATACGTGTACTTCAGTTCAGTCTCAGCTGCTGCAGTGTCTCAGCCACATGCAAATGTCCTTGCAGCATGCCAGTTGCCCCAGCTGCTGTTCTCTCTCCTTTTGTGCAGCGGCCAGTTATGCCGGCTGCCACTTTTGCGCTCACTTGACTTTTAAAGCTTGCAGGCAACGAAGGCGCAACAAGTGGCAGCAACCACACAAACAAAAACAAAAAGGGAAAAAGGAAACAGCGCAAAGGGCACACCCGAGACTGACAGCTCCTTTTTGTTTTTATTTTTACTTTTTTGGCTGGCAAAATCACAGACAATAAAAGCGCAAAAATATCCATGAAAACATCATGTCAACACGCCCAAAAAAAAAGAAGGACTGTTAAGGAAAAGTGGGTGTGTTGTAACAAGGGGCAAGTTGCCCACATTAGAGACAAGTGGCAGAAAGTAAACGCAAACGAAAAATGTTTGGCAAAGTGCCGCCTAAGGATGCCAACAGGGTGGCCAACTGGGTGGCTTTTATGCCCATTTTAAACTGTTGAAAGAGGGTATATTGGCTTAAAGGAAATGTGTAAAAGAGGAGATGAAAAGAGGTTAATAAATCAATATTGAGCACTGACTAATAGCAATTGACTAATGAGTAATGACTAATTGAAATTTCAATTATATATTTGCTGGGGTATCATGTTAGCGGATACCTTCAACTACTTATGCCTCAATCTAAGATCCGTATAGCTTAAGAGATCAGTTTTTATACATAGCGTCACATGAAGTTAATTTCCCGTACAGGGTATCTGCCAGTTGTGCATAACTTGAGCGCTTCACTTCCTTTTTTGTGGGTTTGCTTGAGTGTGGGTTAAGGGTTGGGCGTTGAGTTTTTTTTTTATTTGGGCATGTCTTTGGGCCGAGCTGTGCGTCTGCCACAGCAGTTTGTGGCACTTGCTCTCGGATTTTCCGTTTTTTTTTTTCATTTTGGGGTGGCTTGTACTTGACCTTGAGCTAAAAGCCAAGGCGACACCAGCAATGAGAGAGGGAGAGAGAAAGAGTCGGTGGCAGAAGAAGAAGCGAGAGCGAGACAGTTTGGTAGACAGCATGTAGCATACTTTTTGGGGTAACTGTGTGTGTGTGTGTATGCTTGGATAGCTTGTTGCTGCCTGTCGCACACACACACACACACATAAAGGTTGTGATTTTGCGTGTGTTTGTGCGACTGTAAGTTGTGCCAGGCAAGCAGCAAAAGCTGCGGCTGCTGCTGTCTGCTGATTTTCCTTTTTCCGTTTCCTCAGCCTCGCTACCCCAATCATGCCCTCGCCAATTCCCAGGCCCCAGCTACTTAAACTTGAAGCTGCTTTCTTCGTTTTGCTGCTGCCTTGGTGAAATCTGTTTGCGTTGATTTCGGGGGCATATTTTTGCCAAATGTGTGTGCGTGCGTAGTTCGTGTCGAGCCTAGTCGAGTGTTACGCAATGCAACAACAACAACAACAACAAAATCAACTATTATAATAACAAGAGCAACAGCAACAACAACAAGAGAGCCGCATAAGCTGCTGTTGTTGCTTTTGTTGTTTCAGCCACAATTATTTGTGGTTTCCGGGTTTTTGTGGCTTTTCCAGCACAAGCGCAACATGTTGCCGGACCTTTGCCATTGACACCCACACAGACGCACTTGGACACTTGTTGCGCGCTTTTTCTCTCTGGCATTTTTTGTGTGGCTCAAATGCAATATTTTAATTTGTTGATTTACTGCGCCGACACTTCATTCACCACAAATACAATTACACACACACATACGCACAGCAAACCATTTATTTAGCTGTTAAATTATATTTTTTTGCTGATTTTATTTCGCCTCTCAGCCAATTCGTGTTTTATGTTATGCATTTTTAATGTTTTTTTGCGTGTCAATTTGTCAAATGCGCAAACATAATTTGTTGCATGTTTCTAGTCTGTTGTTGTTGTTGCACACTTTATTAATTTTTGTGTAATCTAATGCCTTTTTTTGCGCGCATTTAGCTAATTGCTCTCTCAATTGTTTTTTGCTTTTGGTTTTTGGCTTTTCGCTGAGCTTTGATTTCGCCTGGCTTTTATATTAAGGCAATTTATCATCGATTGTGGCAGATTTTAATGCAATTTGTTAAGCATTTTGAAGTGTAATTAATTGAAATTGTTTACGGATTTTTGATTTAGTAAATTTTTAGGTGCGTGATTTAAAGCTTTTTGCATTACAGAGTTAATTTTGAAGTTGAATAATGAAGCGATGATTAAGGCTGGCTTTGATTAGATTAGTTGGGGTTTATGCATGGAATTAGTTTAGTTGAAGTTAAGTAGAGCTTGATTGAGGGATGAGCTATAAAAGTTACAGATGTTTAGTGAATGAACTTGTTCAAATGATCTAATTTTCTATAGAGAAGCTTAGTTTAACTCATCTCATCTCCATACATTGACTTTACATAACATTACTTCAAATCACATCTCACACTTCATATCGAACGTTTGCCGAACCGTTAAGACACCAAATTGCAGAAAATGCAGGAAATCTGCACCAGTTTTTAGCCGCAGTGTCAGCTGGAGCAGCAGCAGCAGCAACACCATTTACTAACTAAAATAACAACTAAAAGTTTTTGCTTTTGTTGCTTTTGTTTCTGTTTTGTATTATAATAATAAAGTGGCAATGTCGCAAGTGGCAAGCGGTGAGCTGCGGCAAGTGGCAAGTGGCAAGTGGCATAAATTGCAGTCTCATTCAAGCGGCTGTGTGGCGGAAGTAGTAGGTAGGCCAAAGTGAATTGCGTAGAGCAAGAGCGGACGGAGAGACGCAGCAAGAGAGTCGAAAGAAAGCGACGCTTGCGGCCAGCAATTGCCAGCTTAAAATGTGCTCCAATGCCTCTGCTCCCTCTGATATTTATCTGCATACGGGTTTTACTATATATACATATGTATAGATATATATTTATATATGTATGCATGCAGCAGCAGCAACAAAAACTGCAAAGCGCCAGCTGAGGAAAGCAACATACAAAAATCAAGTAAGAGAACTCTCGACGGGCGCATACCCTTAGCCAACTGCTCTATGAGACTGAGTAATACCCGAAGAGTATGTTCGACAGGGCTTGGTAAGATATATAAATATTTAATATTATAATAAGTCAGTCCACAGCTTTCGACTCACTCTCACAGACCATTCCTCTAAGCTAATCTACCCGCTCTACGCCATTTCTCACTGGGTGCTGGGCATAAAAACAGCAACAACTAAAAAACTACAACAACATGTGTTATGTGCTCTGTTGCGGCAATAATCACTCGCTGTGATGTTGTTGTTGTGCCACATATGAATGAATGCCTTCATATTGTTGCTGTTGTTGTAGTTGTCGTCGTCATCGCCATTGTTGTTGTTGTTGTTGTTGCTACACACCACGATGTGTCGGCATTTAACTTCTCAACTTTTTCCTTTTTTTTTGCATTGTCCGTTTGACGTGGGCGTCTGTTGTGGCAACAGGGGAAATGGCAGTTGGGTGCGGGGGTGGCAGCTGGAGGAGCTGGACGCTCGCTTGGAAAAGCAAGTGCAGGAAACTACTTTGCATTTAATTGTCTGTAATGACGTGCAATATAAAATGTTAAAATCTAAAAATGTAAAAATCCAACACACACACACGCACACATACACACGCACACCCGCGCACACACACTCACTGACTCACTGGCAATGGAAAAACGTTGTCGACACAGCTGCAAGTGGAAAATGTTTTACAGTTTTCATTTTGCATCGGCCTTGCCCTGATATGTTTGTATGCAGCCCGTTTGAAAACAATGTGTTGATGTTTGATATTTGCATTAAAAGTCTGTGCTGTGATACATCATGTATGCAGATGTAAGATTTGCTTTATGAGCTCTTCATACAGATGTGGATAGCTAGAGCTGGGATTAATTAAAAAGCCTTGACTAAAGCATATGTTGTTACAAAGATGGCTCTGTGGGTTTGTTAAGCTGCCTCGTTGGAAGAGCAAAAAATGGAATTATTATGAATAAATCTGATTGTTCTCTTGAGTAGTTAAGCACTGCATATACTAATAGCTGATTCTTCTTTTCTGTTAGATAAATAGATCAAATATATCATGTTTAAGAGTATAATTATATATATTTTATATTCGTTAACTAAACTTTCTTTATTTGACAAGTCTTATCCTTTCCCAAAGCCCTGTAGTTTTTCTGTCAGCTTACATAATACTTGTATTTCGCTTATTTATATTCTAGCTTCGCTTTCTGGGACACTTTTTTCTCGCACACCTCCTCATTTGAAGCTGAACTTCTTCTACTTTTAGCTAACTTCTTCAGCAGTTGCAGCTAGAATATTGTGTCGCTTTTTGCGTACGCCACACAGTTCTTGTTGCAAGTTCTTGGCTAAGTGTTTTCTCTCTCTCTCTCTCTCTCTCTCTCTCTCTCTCTCTCTCTCTGCTTTTGTGCCTTGGTGGCTTGGCTTATTAACTGTTGGAGAGTTTGACGTTTTGTCGCCGTCGCTGCAGACTTTTGATTTATGTTTGGCAAATGGGTTTTTACGAGTCGTCGGGTAAAATGTGAAATGTACATTGATTGCTCCACATTTTCTAGCTGTTAATTACGGCAAGAAATTATCGTAAATTAGCTTGGATCTTGGCCAGTATAGTTGGAAATTTTATTAACATTAGTAAAATTGCAAAAGGCTTCGCTTCACACTCTAGAAAACGCAGAACTCAATAAGTAATGCAGAGAGTAATGCTCCCCTTTTGAAGTAATGCCAGCTCTCACTCCTAAGTACTACTCTAACCACAAGGCGTTATAAAATCGAAAGCCAGATACCCAACCCTGGCTACATAGACCACGCCTTCATCCTTCCACACGCTGTCGCTCTCGCTCTCGTCCTAGCTCTGGTTTTAAAGGGGGCTTACGTGCGCAATTGTGCGCTAAAACCAAACATGCATATTTTCACTTAATATTTTCATATATAGCATAAAAACACAGAATGAGTTTAATAACAATGGGCTTGCATGGACTAAGGGATACCCTGGAAAAGTTATACACTGGAAATAGTCCTTTCTCTTCTGTACTATCAGAAGAGATTATTTGTTGAGGAGTTATAAAGGGATTATTGGATATTTTATAGTATAATCTTAGCTCTGTCAGAATACCCGAGCATAATTGTCATGAGTACAGGGTATCAAAATAACATTGAGCCTTCGCACAGGAAACCGACACACGCACACAGAGAACGAAACAAAGTGCCGCCCCGGCCATGACGACTGCTCTGGTCGATCTATTGAGCCGTGAATATGTTGGAATATATAATCAAGTGTAATGCAACACGCCCGAGACACCACCCTAGTTAGTTCGCCATGTGGGCGTTTGGGCGTGTCAGTGGCAGGGGCAGAAGCCGTGGTAGATATTAGGCATGGGGATGACACCCTTTTCCATGCACACTTGGCAAGCGCACATGACTGAGTCTCAAGTCGCGTCGAGTCAAGTCAATCACCGCCGGAGCGTCTGGGCAACTGGCAACTGGGAGCTGAGAGCTGGGGAAGTCCTTGGCAGTGCTTGCCAGGAAAGGCACAAGTGAATCATAATAATAATATTAAATTTGATTTTCAGCCTCGGCTGCGGCTGATTTTCATTCTGTGACGTCGCAAGGAATTGCGCTGATTGCGCAAAAGTATCGATGACTTCTCGAGGAGGACGCCCCCACTAGCCACGCCTCTGCGTGGGCGTGTCGAACAGGGAGTTCTTTTGAACCGTCAAGTGGGCTGCTTAATCAAATTTGAAGCGAACCAAAGCGTTCGATACAAATAATGCAATTTGGCAGCAGCCAACAATGTTGATTAAGTAAATATATACATATAGACTTATATATATATATGTATATGATTAGCATGCGCAAGTTAAATAAATAAAGTGCCGAAAAAAATATAAAAATATATATGCTGCTGTCTACATTTTTATGGCTAGAAGGCGTTGCACTTTATATGGCTGACGGCTTTTACGGCTGCAACTGCACCTGCCCAGAACTTGATGCCCCACTGGCCGTCGCACCGCCAGCTGCACCAGCATTCGCACCACCCACAGTGGTTGTAAATTTTATTGCGCTGGCTGCTGCACTTGGCTCTTGACTGGGTCTTTGGCAACATTGTTGCGAACGTTAGAATTTTTACGACTGATTCGCTTGAGTTTATCCGGCTTACACTCTTATGGTTCTCTCTCTCGCGCTGTGTAAATTACATGGTTTGAATAAAAACCCTTTTCAGAAACTAATACAATAGTTATGAGTGGCTAATAAAGACGCTTCACTAAAAAATAGCACGAAATTAATGAGTGGATGGAGTGAGACTGAAGGAAACTTAAGTAAAAAGAAAAAAAAATGTACTATGGGAAGTATAAGTGTAGTTAGTTTTGGCTATGTTACGTATTTAGATCTTAGATCTTGTCATATGTTAGCCTAAGTCATGCATATGCTACTCAAAACTCTGTTTAAGAGTCTCTTAATATGCTTATCAGACAATTTAGCGTTTTTTTGGTAACACATTGTTCCAGGAATGTAGGGTATTTCAAAATCTCTCACTCTTTCCATACAGTTTATGCTAGAAAGTATTTCAATCGCTTTTTATCCAGCACAGCTGTGGCATATGTCGTAATAAGCTACGTGCTAGCTGCCTGCCTTCATAAATTCTATGCAAAAATATCTATATAGAGAGTTTTTGTTGAATATGGGATATTTGTGTTTAAGTATCTAAGAGATCTCTAAATAAATTTGTAGAAAAATACATAAATATATAAAAATTAGTTGAGCTTTTTCATTAAAATATTTCGAAATATTTCATTTGCAAATATTTTCTCTAAAAATATTTCTTGCAAACTTTTCTAAAATTCAGTTCAATTATAAATAAATATTCGCGCTGTCAAATATGAAATATATCTAAACATAAATATCATTCTGTCCGCATAAATAATATTTTTTTTTCTCTAAAATATATTCATCATTGTTGATTCATTAGGCTAATAATAAATTCTTTGCTTAAAACATTTCCGACGAAAGTTTTCCTTTTTATACAAATTTAAATTGAGTTCAATTGTAAAGCTTAAACATATTTCTTTATATATAAATTACTTGCGCTGTCTGTGTGCACTTAAATTTATTGCTGGCACTGTCTGCTACGTCTTGTGCGCCTAATTGTTTTCGTGCTCCATCCCCCGTCCTATGCTGTGCCGCCCTACCATGTCCCAGCAGCATTTGTCGACATTTGAAAATTTGATTATTTAGCGGATGTTTAATTGCACCTATTTAATTTTTCGCATGTGGTACGCGGGCTAATTAGCATTTCTATGTTTTCATTTTCATTTTCATTTTCATTTTGAATTGCAATTGTCATGTAGTTTTTGTCTTTTTTATTTTAAGTACATATTTATGTTGTTGTTGTTGTTGTTTTTTTCTGTTTCTTGTTGGCATCGGCAGCAAAGTGCAAGCAGCAACAGTTGCTCGCTTGTGCACCGGAGAATAACAATTAAACTAAATTTAAATTATATGTGTAATACTTGCTGCTGTTTTGTTGCCTACTGCTGCTGCTGCTGCTGCTCGAGCTCCCCAACCTGTCTGCGCTCCTCTCTCGATCTACCTCTCTTGCCCCACTGCCGTAATTATAGCAGAGGAGGCGGCAATCGAGCTGCAACATTCGTCATCGTCATCATCATAATCATCATTGTTGCTAACCGAGTGTTGAGGTCTCTCTTGTTTTTATACCCTGCATATCTTCTATATAGCTAAGAGGGGATATATTATTACTCTGGTTGTTTCTTGTCTCTATAGTTATTTATCATGCGGCTACAGCTTCTCTCTCTCTCTCTCTCTCTCTCTGTCCGTCTTTCTCTTTCTCTATAGTTTTCTTTCCTAGCTTGCCCTTGCTCTGTCAATTCAGCTTTTGGTTTCACTCAGCCCATCTGTTACTCAATCTCTTTTGTTGCCTTACTTTTTGTTCTCTTTGTTCTCATAATCCTCTTCTTGGCTACTCTTTCTTCGTTGACCTTATTCCTCCTACTTCTTGTTACTCTATCTTTAGTTCAATCAGGCTCTTTGTCTTTCCAACTTAAACTCTCGCGGCCTCCATTAGTTGTGTGTTTGGTCTTAATTGAATTCATGAGAATCGCGTAGAAGGGTAATTCAAAGTTCATATGCAAGTTTTAGATCTCTAAACACGGCATCTTCTAGTCGTTCACTCTTGATTGGAGCAATTTTAAATGTTGCTGCTGCTGTTGTTGCTGCAGTTGCATATTTATTTATTATTATTTTTTGTGTAATGCTTCGCTCATTCGTACGCTCGCTCGTTCGGTCTTTTGTTGTCTTTTTATTGTTGCATTATAATTTCTACTTAGCAAAACTGAGGATGTGATGCAACTGCAACTACTGCTGCTGCTGCTGAGCTGCTTCTGTTGCTGCTGATGTTGTAGTTGTTGCTGCTTTAATTTCATTACAATTTTTTGCCGCTGTAGTTATTTCTCAAATAAATCGCACACACATTTTGTATGCAATTATTTTTGTTTGCGCTGACAAAAGGCCTCGTAAGTCAATGCAAAGAAAAGTTGTTTTATATTGTTGTTGTTGTTGAGAAAAGTCATTTGCATTATGCGCCGGAAATTGTTATTAGTAGTTAGTGCTATATTTTTTTTTTGTTGCTTTTTAACAATTTCGTCGGATCTGCTATGAATTGGACTTTTAAATGCGGCTTTGCCTTTGACTTGGCATATTTTTTTTTTCAAATTTATTTATATGCAAATGTAATTTATTTGCGTTGAAAGCTAAACAATAAAATGTGCTAGCATTTTTTCACATGTGATTAAAATCGCAGCAGCAATTATATTGTATAGATATATATAAACTTTATATATATATATATATATATATATATATATATATATTTATTTATATAGTTTTTACTTGTGTTTATTTATGCAAATTATGTTAGAGACGACTTAATGACACTTAATTGTTCGCTTCCTGCGGCACACGTGCAGCACTCAGCATTCGAGACTCTGTCTCGTATGCAACAACGCCTTTGCTGTCATATGACACGGCGTTAAACAAAAGTTTAAATCAACTGCCAGCATAAAAAAAAATCTAGAAAAAATCTATGCCACAGCCACAGCCAGGGCCACGAGCCAAGAGCGAAGGCAAAAAAAAAGAAGTCGGTCTAAAGTAAAAAGCTGTGAACAAACGCTTTAACTTTACAGCTTTCAACTAAATTAATTTACTTTTATGGCCGAGGACACAGTTGGCCCTCGCTATACATATATATGAGCACTGCGCCTGAACCTTGGCTAACCAGGCTAACCAGACTAGCCATTGTTAACTAAAACACTCTGCAAGTGAGCTTAGCTCATTTGTTAACGGCTTGAGTTGCCACTTGAGGTGAATAAGCCAAAATTAGTATAATGAAATTGGTTATATAACATTTAGTTAAGATATAAGCTCAACTTCTAATGAATAGATGATAGCTAGAACTTTGTGTTCACTTCAAAACAGCAAGAAGAGTCCTTTTAAGGCCAAAAGTTAGAGTATTTAGAGACTCACTAGCAAAATATTCTCTCTTGTGCTTCCTTATATCTATCGAGTTTGTAAGCCTTAGTTGGTAGCCAGTTAAACTCCCTTTTTAGTCTTTCTTTTATGCTTTACACAAATTGTTATAAATGAAATACAATTAAATATTCGTCGTTGGCAAGTGAGTAATGCAGATTACGTATACGCCGTATACGCCACATGGCGCTGCAGTCAAATCAATGTTGCCGTTGGTGCTTGGGCGGGCCGCAACTAATTCACGTTCGCAATAAGTCAACGCAAACACAGACCCAGCCGCAAAGTGTCCGCAAAAAAGCAACAATAACAACTGGAGAAGAAGCAGAAGGGGAGCCACAGCTAAGTGCGAACTGTGAACTGCGAGGAGTGACTTCTATTCTATTTTTTTTTTATTATTATTTACTAAATTGGCGACAAATGCAAAGCAAAAAAATAAAAACTACCCAAAGGGAGTCAATTTAACTGTAGTTTCTGCGGTCTGTGTGTGCGCCAATAAATACGAGCATAATAAAAAAATGCTAAGGAAATTGCAGAGTAAAGCAAATAAAATTAATTGAATTCCAATCAACTAGAAATGCAGCCAAGCCAACAACAACAACGACAATAGAAGCAGCCAGAACAAAGCCAACGCAAAGGTGACCAAAGCAAAAAAAAATATTAAATTGTAAAACGCGGCCACCCTGACAACAACAACAACAACAAAATGCAATTTAATTGTGAAGCGAAAAAAAGGAGGCGACGACAGTGAAACAAAATCTCTATGGAACGGACGTCAAGCGTTTTGAGACGAACGAATAAGTGCAGTAGGCAATAGCTAAGTGAAATAGGGCCTAAAATATAATTAATAATGGGAACGAAGCAGAATCTTAATTTGATTTTGAATGAAGGAAATTTGTAACTCTGCTCGAATGAATAAAAAATTAAAATTATATATTTAAATTTTGTAATAAATATAGATTGTCTTTAAAATTTATTATTATTTATTTATTTTTTGCTGCTTCTTAATAGGGAAAAGATAATTTCCTAAGACTATCTAATGGATATCTGAAGACTACCCGAAGACTTTCCGAAGACTCTTCGCAGTTCTTTTAGATCTAATACCTTTTCCGATACTTTGCCTCACTTCGATCCGATATAGAAATCTCCAACAGTCCCAGGGTATGAGCTAGTGCGTCATTCATAATCAGTTCACGCGCGTAGTTGCTTATTATAATGTAATTTTATGATTTCGTCGCCATTTTCTTGCTAAATTATAGCATAAATAGAAATAGAAAAAAATTATAATAAAAACGGGACAAGACAAGACGGCAAGGGAGCTGCTGGGCAGGGTGGGGGCTATAGAGCACTGGGTGTTGGGCAACGCGCAGTCAATTTGCATAAAACCGATCGATATTTTTGATTACATTTACAATACATAGAAAAAGAGACAGCGCAACGGTTTTCTAGTCGAGGTCGCCTCGATTCGATGGGAGGAGAGCGAGAGAGAGAGAGAGAGAGAGAGCGGTACAAAAGGGCGCCCACGGGGGCAGGGGGGGGCGTGGCATAGGGGGTAGAGTAGGCAGAAGCACTAAATATATAATTTTGTCATCTAAATTGCCCCATCATTGCTGTTGCTGTTGTTATTATTGCTGTAGCTGGCTTTCGTCGTCTACTTTGGATTTAAAATGCGCTTAAATTCAAAATAAATATAATTATAAGTACCTAGTACAGTAAAATGTCAAATAAAAAGACAAAATGCCGACGACGCCATATTAATTATAGGACACACACAATTTATAGGAGGCGTGGCAGGCAGTGAATGGTAGGAGAAGTAAATGAAAAGAATGCCAAATGTTGCCTCTCTTTTAATAATATAAAAATAAATTATAATTTGAACCCAGTGCTTGGGAGTAGATGACAAAGGAAGTGGATAAAGATGTCAAAAGACTTTGTAATGTGCAATGGGGTAATGTATTAGGTGGTGGGTATATTAGCTGGTTGGTCGACGGAAATGATAATTAATACCAAAAATTATTAGATATATAGAGTATATATATATATATATCGGCACATATGTATCCAAGTTAAGCTCTACTCTGGCGGAGATTTCAGGATAGACTGAGAGCTACAGATATTTCCTTTGGTGCATAAGCTTCCATCTCAAATACTTAGTCAACAGTAAACTAGTTATCAAACCTTGCTCAGCCTTAATCTATATCAAATTTATTCTGATTTTTTTTTAATATTTTTTTTTTATACACACATATTCATACACATATATATTTGATGACATGGCGACCTCAATGAAAGTATTTATTTGTAGCAAGTCAACAGAGACAAAAGTGCGTGCTGTGTGCGTAACATTTATAGCTATAATTGTACAAATTTATGTTTGTGTGTGTGTGTGTGTTGGGGTAATTATACATATTTGTGTTTCCAATTACGTTCGGTGCAGTGAAACAATTTTAAAAATTCAATATAATGAAATTTACTTAATTGTATAACACTCGTAATTAATTCACTTTGTATGCTAATTCGTCCCTAAGTGCCGTATTAAACTTTAAAATGTCTTCAATATTTATGTGCTATGCACGTGTCGATTATTACACGCAACTGTGTGCGAGTGTGAGTGTGTGTGTGTGCGCTTGATTATGTGTGTGTCTGTGTTCAATTTAATGTGAATTTCGGCACACACACACACACACAGACGCATAAACACACATGATGATGGCTGCAATGTAAGAAATGCCATTGTTTCTTATAATTATCATGTGAAATAATTCGAACGCTTAATTGAATCAATAAAGCTTGCAGCAAACACACAAAACACATTTGAGCCTCTTCTCTAACTGCAAATGATAATGATATGTGATAAGATTACATTTAAGTGCTGATTAAATGACAGCTTAGCCGAATGCACTTCAAGCATTTAACTAGATTTAACTTTGCCAAATTGTTCGCAATTATTGTATGCATTTATTGAGCACATTTGTATTTATGCTGTGGGTCGAAATGTAAGTTAAGCTCATGTTTATTAATTGAAGGACTGATTGAGTGATTGATTGAATGGTCAGCAGGGCATAGGTGAAATTTTAGTTGTAGCTATGTGTCCAGTGTATGGCATGGAATATTTTAAATTTGGCTTGTGCTGATTGACGGACTGTTGAAGTGATTGATGATGATTGTTTATGGGGTATATATGTATAGAATTCATGATCATTGTTATTGTTCTGTATAGCCAATATATGTATGTATTTGTGTGGTATAAAATATCTAACCCTTCTAATGTGTTTTGCTTATCACTTGATCTGCTTAAAGAATCCTTTTCATATGAGAATTGCTTTTCCCCAGAGATAGAGATACAAAACGAGAGATTAAGCAAGTGGTGGAATGGTTTTATTTTAATCTATGAAAATAGTTGGTTAAGCGAATGTCAGCAAAACACTTATTTAGGTCTGCATACATATATAAATATATATTTATATAGAATGCAGTCATGTTCATGTCGCCGACTTGCTTGGCCACCACGGCCATTGGAAGGTAAGCACAATTCAAGAGCCGTAAAACAGTAAAATTTACAACAGAACTACTCAAGTCTGAAACGCAATAAAATATTTGCGTTTTTGCCAACTGCACACAAACAAATATATATACATACACACACACATTCACACACATGTGCAGCAACTGACATTTTAAGGACTCAGCCACCTACTGGCAGACAAGCCCAGGCCCAGGCCCAAGTCCAAGTGCAAGTCGCGTAGCTATGACTCAGGGCTGGTCCGTTTCCGTTTGGGCGCGCCCCAAACAGCCCCGTCTCCTGCCGCCTTCATTCCACTGGCTTGTCAGCCAGTTTACAATGTAAACGCGAAAATGCGACAGCAGTGCATAAAAATCCTTGGCCCTAGCAGGACACGGCCCGGCTCGACTCGAATCGACACGACGCGACTCTCTTGGCCATTGGAAATGGCGATTTTTATGCGTTTAAACATTTTCATTACAAAAATTGCATTGGCTAGAGGGCAGCGGGCCGAGCGCAGAGGGCAGGGGGCAGGGCGAGGTGTGCAAGTGTTTCGTTGTCATTAAATCTGCAGCGATAAAATCAATTTATGTCAATTTCCACTTTTGATTATGCCACCACCCCAAAAAAAAAGCACCACCACCACAGCCACTACCAACACCACCGCAACATACAAACGCAGCCAGTGTCATTGCTTTTTAATTAAAAGTGAAAAGCTTGAGTGTCCAAACAAAACATTGTCCAGATGCAACAAGAGCAGACACAAAGCGGCCCCCACTACTTGCTACGATTTCGATTCTTCTTCACTTCCCCCCTGGCTGAGGCCTCATATTTCATCAATTTATGCAATTTATAAAATAAATATAAAAAGCGAAATGTGAACGCGAACGCGAACGCCTGCCCAGGCTTAAAAAATACACACACCGAGAGTGAGAGAGAGAGAGAGAGAGAGGAAAATTATATAGCAAGGAATTTATTAATAATGCAAATACATAAAAACACAGAAATCAACCCCTGATTATACAGATACGAGTATAGCAGCTACCAACCAAACCACCCATCCACCCACCCAACCGACCGACCGAGTAGTCCAAAAGTACGACACAGTACGCAGTACTCGCAATGCTCACAGTCCTGCTTGCTGCCTGGGCTTAATTTATTATTTAAATATGAAAAGGAGAAAAAAATATACGACGAAATAAATATGAAAATAAAATAAGAAAACGTGACTGCAGCGAAGCCAAAATACCCTCGATCAAGAAATAATACAAATATGGCCAGGAGAGAAGCAAAAAAGCAAAGGGATTCTATACATTATACAGAAAAGTTGAAGAAAATGTGCAAATAAATTTTATGTAAATTATTTATTTTGTATAAAAATAATAAAGAATATAATAATTCGAATATGGAATATAAAAATATTTAAAATAAATGATAATATTAAAAAAGAAAAAATAAATTGGAATAATTATTCATAAATATTAAATAAATATTTAAGAATAATATAAATAAATATTCAATTTTCAGCTTCTCTGAATCCTGGATGAGCCTGATTTTAAACAACAGAGCATAGCATAGAATTTTCAATGTTATCTCAAAACACTCTTAAGAAAATTCTATCTTATAGAAAGAGTATCAAACGTCGACTTTAATAGCCCATTAATTTCGGCACCCATTCAACGTCTCGCCTAACAATGAGAAATTTTGCAATGTTGGCAACATCTAATATTAATACTTATATATATACATATTATATATAATATATATATATATATTTATATATATATATATATATATATATATATGTATATAATAATGAAACTTGGGTGGAGGTTGGGCGCTTGGCTACGACAATGCGCGGCAAATATTCAATAATTTATAATTTAAATAATACCCACTACAAAATGGGGGGCAGACAAAGCAGTTGAGTTCAGCTGAGGGCACACAGAAGGGTCGAGACACTGCCGAAGTGGGCGTGGCTGCGGGGGGCTGACAGCAGCAGCAGCAGCAGGGCCGCAAGGTGAACTATGCGGCGAGTATTTGAATTTGAATATTAAGCGCGCAGACAGAAGACGTAGCCGCCTCAGTCGACGTCACAGTCGATGCCAACGCCGTCGCCTTTTATAATTTTTCATTAAACTTGGCAATAAAAGTTTTCTGCGTTTTTCCCCATGCGGGCGAGAGAACCAAGCCAAAGCCAAAGAAAAAAAAAATATATATATATATATATATATATATATATATATATATATATATATATATATATATATATATATATAAAGTTATATATATAAAACGTATATAATAAATGACATTATGGCATATTTATGACTGCTAATAATTTATATGCAGCCATTGCCGCAGTCGCCACAGTTGCGAAACATTTTCTTTTTTATTTTTTGCCCTCTTACGGTTTAGCTTAGAAGTGTGCAGACGCTGTTAAAGGAAATTTAATTTTAGCACACACTGTTGAAACCACTCAGTATAAATTATTTGCGATACATATATATAAATATATAAATATTAATTTAAAAGTAAATGCAAATGCAAGCTGATCATAAATTAAGTTAAGGCTGAGGGTGGAAAGCAGTTAAGTAGATGGACGAAAAGTGTTCCAAGCACTGTATATTATTAGTATAATATCTATGACGAGCGTGTAGAAGATAGTTCACACAAATTTAAAGATAAAGTTAAAATAGAGAATTTGCCTGATAGTTAAGTTTTGTTCAATTTTTCGCAAGTTTTGCAGATAGTCCGTGAAGACCCAGCGTCTTCCAGCCGAACACTCCCAAATAATAAATTCTCTCAATTCTGTTTCATTTAAAATTTTATTTTATCCACACTTTTGAAGCCTGTCGTGCTTGTGCTTAACGTATTAAAGGTTTACTCTTTTTTATCGTGTCGCAATTTCTTTTAATATTTTATAGTATTTATTTTTTCGTTTTATTTATTTTTTGTTGTTGTATATAAATGCCTTGTTGCCTGCCTGATCACATTTATATATCTGTGTTTGTTCGTATTTAAATGCAAACATAAAATTTATGTCAAATGTCTGCTTGACACGAAATATTTAAGCCAAATGCGCGCCAGACAGCGCAAATACAATATTTAATACAATAATAATAAAAAAATGGACTTGACAAAAAAACATGAAGGAAAATGCGGCACGCCGACGAGGAACTGCAATCTATTCGTGAATATAAATAATGATACAGCGCCGTGTGGCATGCTTAATAATTTATTGTAATTTGTGGAAAGCAATGAATAGAAAAAAAACCTTTAAAAGCGAATGTCTAGTCTTTCACTTGACGAGCTGCACTTCGAGTACCCTGTAGTAGTCGTTGAATGTTTGGTTGAAGAAGTCCTTTTAGATAAATTATATCTATGAGATAGTTGCAGCTAAAGTATACGAATTTTTATGAGCTACAATAGTGGAATTTGGGCATGTGAGTGTCTCTTCCCTTAACCAGATGTCTACGATATTTGTTTGATAAAGTGAACTAGTGTATGAGAACTTGGAAACTATGAATGCTAGAGCTCAAAAATGTTGTATGTAGACTCTATTCTTACAGACATCGACTCATTCTTTCATTTATTCTTTCTTATGAACCCAGAAATAGAAGCTTCTTTTAGAGACTACAATATATTTTTTATAATTTCGCTAATATATATTTCACAGGGTATCTGCTAGTCTATTTATTATTCATGACGTCTGTCATTTGCCTGTTAATCTTGTCGTTGCAATATAATTAACTTAAACATGTGTATAATGTTTGTAGTTATGTCTGTTGAACAAGAGCGTGGGGCTAAATTGAAAAAAAGAACGAACTTTTATTATTTTCCCCCAATTTTTACTCAGTGTCATTTTAGTTGTTGTTTCTCGGTTCGTTATTGTTATTTTAACTACGCGACTTGTCTGTTTTTAAGGGGTTGCTCTCGACTATTATTCATATATATAAATATGTATATATATATACAGATATATATTTGTTTCAATGTTTTTTTTTTGGGGCTGTAATTGTTTGATGTAATTAAGGCTGAGCAAATAAACGGCTTCCGTTGATTTCTTTCAACACAAATAGTTAATTGCTAGCCATAGGCAACGCCAAAGTCATTTCGAGACTGCAGCTTGGATTGTTCTAGCTTTTGTTATTTTAGCTATTTTGTTTTGGGTTTAGTTATTGTTGCTGCAGTTGTTTTTGTTGTTAATGGGGTTGCATGCAACAAAACAAACCAAAAATAAGTCAAATCAAACGAAAATCAATTAGGCAAATGATGTCTGCATTGAAAGAGAGTAAAGAAAGCTTCTGTTGAATAAATTTAAATTAGAAGCTTTAACTGATATTTGTGGATTATATTTATTATTGGATCTATGGTAATTCGATACCAATTTTAGTCTATAATTTATTTTTAGAGGATATCTCTTAGCACATAATTTTCATGGTTTATTTTTGCCTTACTTTGTGTGCATTTTGTGCTCGCTATTTATTTTTTTTTTGTCTTTGGCATCGACTGCGTATAAAAACTAAAAGACCAAATAAATGCAAACTTAAACTATAAAATAAACATTAAACAAGCTAGAAATGCTTTTATGACCGCCAAGACGACGGCTGCGATGATGATGCACCAGCAGCAGCGGCAGCAGCAGCAGCGGCAACAGGATGAATATGTGGCTGAGAAGCGTAACTGAAGGATAGATAGAGTAGAAGAGTGAGGTGGGGGGCTTTAGTTGGAGCCTCGACTTGCTGTATTTACAATAGGAATATTTTGTTGCAAGCATTAAAAGACAAGCCCGAAAAGCGGCCGCCCAGGCAGCAAGTGCAGCTGCAACAAGAAACATACAAACACTCAATACACACACACACACACAGAGCTTTTTTATACTTTAATGAAGACGGCGTGCAATAAAATTTAATTAAATATAATTCAGCAACAAAGTCAGTTTTATAGCTGTGTCTGCAGATGGGGGCAGCATTAGAAGTTGAAGAAACTGGCAAATGCCTGGCGCTGTAAAAGTTTAATTGTCTAAAGGGGCTGAGAGACCGAGAGAGCGAGAGAGAGAGAAAGGGTGGGATGGGCTGGAGCCATTGCCTGCAGGTGCATAATTACAATAAAATATTTGCTCCATTTTGATGTGCAAGAGCACTTAAAGAACAACACTTTGTTGTGGCATGACATTTGCCAGCAGAAGCGACCCGGAAATGTAGCTTACAATGGAATAGCAATGACGTTAGTTGGAATGAATTGGCGTATAGCATATAAGTAAATTGAAGTTGTATTTGCGAATGGGATTTGAATCAGCAATGTAAGTGGATTAGTTGCCTTGGTGGATTAGTTAAATCAGGAATAATTGAAATGGGTTTTACTACACAGTAATTGGAATTTCGGTTTGAAAATAGGTTGGATAAGAAAATATATAAATAGTTGGGCCTGGAATTGGATTAGTTATATAATGGATTATTGGTGTTTGAAAAGGGAACTTGAAGGGGATTAGTTGCATTGAAGTAAATAAATCGCAAACAGAGATCGAAGTGAGTCAGAGTCGAACCCCAAACAGCGAACTGTTTATGTTTCACACCCCCGATTGTGCGAAGAGTTCAATATCTAAGACAATTCATGCATACAGTCATAAATTGATATATTTCTATGATGTATCTGTATATCTATTTCGATCTGTGTATATATATGTGTAAGTCCCGCATGTTTTTGCCCTTAATTAGATGCGGCGTCATCAGTTGCGGACGATTGCCTTGAAATGGGAATTTATTTTAATATTGCTGCGCAATTTATTTTAATTGGAATAATTTTATTTGTCTTTATGTTTATTCATTATGCGGACTAATGAATTTTGTACCAATACCAACGACAACAACAACAACAGCCGTTATTTTACATGCGTTATCTATGCAGACAGACACACACACAGAGAGAGAGAGAGAGACAGACACCCTTCGAGAGGGAGAGCTATTAGTGGGCCTTGGGTAGGTTCGTGAATCCTGCGACTGGGTGCCTGGCTTTTGAATAATTAACGAGGGTGTCACTCAGCCCTTAGTATGTATGTATAACTGTGTATGTGCGTTTGGTGTGTGTGTGTGCGTGTGTGTGCATGCTCATAATATTATTATATGTTATTTACCAAGAAAATGCTTAGTCAGCCTTATACAAATGTCTATGAATGTTCAAAATATAATTATAATAATAATTGAATTAGATTTATTGATTATTTGTATAGGGCTACAACAACAGCTAGAAGAAGAAGAGCGAGCACACATAACGCACAACTTGCTGCACACGCACAACAAGCTCCAACAACAACAACTTGCTTCATGAATAAATCCATTTACGAAGGGTAGTTGAGAGTCAAATAATAGCGTCAAAGAAACACAAGTCAAACTATAACACAAAGTGGGGTCGATACATTTGACGAGCATATACCCTAGAAGTTGAACAAAGTGAGAGTTTGTGGGGGGAAGAAGTTAGAGAGGGAGATTGAAGCGAAGGCCTAAAGTTGGCCAAAGAAATTTGCAACAATTGGCATATAATATAAACATATATATAATATAAATATATTCACTAAAATATATTTAAAATTTGTATTATATTCCTATAAATATTTCTAGCTTGATTTCTCTCTCTAGGTTCCCTCTCGCTGTGTAGGGTATACAAATTAATAAACTTATCAGACGGCACCCCGTCAAACTGATGACGAAAGTCAACTAAACAAATTAAGTATAGGCTGTTGCTGTTGTTGTTGTTGTGGCTGTGTCCAATGTTGTTGTTGATGTTGTGCTGCAAGTGCGTCAAAAGCAAAAGGGCAGCCCTCGAGCCAAAAACCGAGAGCTATTCAAAAGGAGAACTCAAACTAAAACTTTAGACGACGCGACGATGGCGTCATACACAAACTATACACTCACACACACAAACTCTACACCCACACACACACACACACCGAGCGAGAGAAAGCAGTCGCTAAATTTTGCGCGCGCTTTTCTTAAGGCGAAACATCTTCGCCGACTTGCTGTTCGAGACTTCGACTGCGACTGCGATTGCGTCTGTAAAGAAGTGTATGGGCACGCAGCGCAGGGCCAGGGCTGGAGGCGGGGCGTTGGAGAGAATCATGCTGAAATTGAGACCGAGACGGAGACCGAGACCGAGACCGAGACTGCATTTTGCTTGGGTCGACCTCGAAGATGATTGCGCTGCATTACATTGGAGGGCGACGTGCAGCTGTTTTTGCTGCGCGCCTGGCACTGGCGCAGTCTTCGCATTCGACTGCATTTTTGTGGCCGTAGAAAAAGTGCAGCAGCGGCACGCGAAATGCAGCAGCACGCATCACAAAAATAAGAGAAGAGAAGAATAAGAAGACGAAAAATAAAACAACTTTGGGTTTTTGCGTTGGATTTAATAAAAGTTGGGGGCAGGTTGCTATTTGTCTGCCTGTGCGAGTTGCTCGCATCGATTTTATCAGCTGCTTTGGCTGCGCTTTTCTTCTTCTTCTTGCATTCGTTTTTTTTCGGGGTTAAAGCTGCCCTTCAACGTGTGAAAAAGTTTTGTCAGATGCTGCTGCACACACAGTTTTCTTTCTATCATTTGCTCTTTGTTATTGTTGGGGTAAACAATTTCATTTTGTTTTAGTTGAATTATTATATTTGTGAAAGTTTTGCTTATGAATTATGGCTGAGCGAGGTGCGTGAGTGTGAGTGGGTGAATGCACTTGCTAAGAAGTTCATTTAAGGTTAAGTCTTGGCTGTGCTGCAGATAAAAGAAAATATATATACATATATTAAGTAATATATATTATATGTAGCTTTGGGAAGTGTTTGAGCTAACCTTAAGAAATAAAATATAGAATGGAAGCTACTTTTTATTACAGTCAGCGGAATCGATTTACTATATCATAGAGTTGACTTGGATTACTAAAGAAGAGAATTTTCACTATGCATAACTTTTTCTTGTGATATATTCGGTTGCTTTTCGAATAGATATTTAGTTAATTAAGCTATATAAATATATTTAAATTAAAAGTCAAATCAAAGCTTATTTTTGCTGCATTCAAAAACATTATATTATTCCTTTTTATACCTTTCTTTTGCTTTCAGCGTTTATGTTCTTGAGTTCTTTTTTTGTTCAGTTCTCAGTGTTTGTGTTTTGAAGGGAAGGTGAAAAGTGAGATAATATGAAAAGATTTATGAGGAATATTTTGTGGCAACCTTTTAAGGTAAGTTAAACCTATTAAGTGTGTTTACAGATCTATTAATATAAATTTCTCCCATCTGTTGTCTTATGTAGTCTATATAAAAAATTGCATATTATAAAATGACACAATACTTATATGATATGTGTATATTAGTTTCTAAGTCTACCTCAGAGAGTAGCATATCTACATCTCCCCAATAAGTGATGTGTCACATGTATCTATATATAACCCATCCATGCTTTGTTTCAGCTTAATTACAAGACCTTTATCTTCTTAATTTCCTCCATATCATCGCTCAACTAAATAGCTTCTTTCATCTACACATACCGCTTGTCATGTGCGACCTCTTAGAACTCGTAGACTTCAAGAGCTAGAGCTGAGATATCAAGTACTCAAATACCTCAAATGCATAACTTTCACATTAGATTTCTTCTAACTACCCTAAAAAGATATAAATGACAATTACAACCAGTTTACTGTAGCCCATACCGGTTGCTACCCTTCTTTGTTATCGTCAATGTGGCATCTCTGCATAATTATCAGTTTGCAACAATTTGTGTGCCAACTGTGGCAAGTTGATTGGGTTCCTGTTGCAGGGTAAAACAAAACGGGTTGACTCGACTTGTACGCACTTTGCGCTGTGCTGATGAGATATGGAATACATTTAAATATAAATCTATGTAAATACTTTTGTCTGCGTGAGCGATTGTGCAGTCGGTGGCAGTGACATACATGAAGTATCGCCCCCTCCCCTTGTGGCGCTTATCGCAGATCTCTCAGCCATCTGCATGCAAGTTGTTGGATTATATATACATATATCATTGTTTGAAATATTATATATATATATATATATATATATATATATATATATATATATATATATATATATATATATATATATAGTATATTTTATATTTTGATGCATAGCAAAGCCCTTCGAGTGCCTTTGGTGGCGGTTTTCCTGTTGCCCACGTTTAAGGGTTGTCAACTTTTTACTACGACTGTAACTGAGCCAAATGCTTTGGCTTATTTGAGATTTACGATTTGCATATTTCATCTATATAGGTATAAATATATATGTGTTTGTATGCATGCACACTTATTTCATTTTTTTCTTTCACTTCACCACGCCCCCCTTTTGACGTGCAATCGCTGCCTCCCAAACACCCAATTAGTTGTGTTGTAGCCAGCGCGAAATGAGAATTACAAATTACAAATTGCATCCACATACACATAGATTATAGATTTCTTAGAGTTTTGGTGTATAATCATGTACCGGATATGAATTAATTTTTCTCTTGCTCGCTCTGTCGCTCCCTCTGCTGCTGCTGCTTCTTTCACTACTTCTTTTCTCACTTCTTGTTTTTCTTTTTTGTGTTTTTTCCATATTTCTCGCGCATTTTGCATTTGCTGCCAGCTCATTTGACTTTGCATTCATGTCGTATACACTGACGAGAAGTTGTTGAAGTTATTTACTGAATGTGGTTGGGCTTAATGTAAAGGTAGATAGTTGACTGAATTGGGGTTCTATGTTAGATTGATATTTATTATATTTTTTACAGAGTTGCTTAGGGCCAAAGAAAGAGCTTTAGAATTATCTTTTAAGTAAGTAATATGTTTAGAAAACGAAACTGAATTTTTGAAAAATTTGATTAGAGAATTCTTTAAAAATTTCTTTTCTCAGATATCTTTTTAAGCTTGTATTTTAAAAGCTTTATAGGCATAGTGTATTTTCGCATTCGTTTAGCCTTTCATCTGGCTTTGCATTGCTTGTTCTTCTTTGCTTTGGTCGTTTGTCGTAATTTGTTATTAGTTTTCTTTGCTCTAGAGTTTTTTTCTCCCTTTTTTTCTGAATTTAGTTGGGTTCGCTGGGTCTGCTGTGCCTGGGGTCTCTGTGGCTGTGCTTTCCATTGAAATCATTTACATATTGCAAAAGTGAATTGTAGATTACACATACATATACACACACACATACATACACATACATATATGAATGTATATATATATATATATATATATATATATATATATATATATATATGTATTATAAGGGTAGAGGCAGTGGCGCTGGGCGGGGCAGTCAGCTGACTTGTGCGCTGCATTATTTGCTTTGGCAATTACTATCGACCTGGCCAACGATTTGTTATTATTGTTGCAAGTGTTGTACATGTTGTTGCTATAAGCTGTTGCTGCCGTTGTTGTTGTTGTTGTTGTTTTGGCGCCAGTGTTCATTAATTTACGCTTTGCAGCTAGCTGTGTTGGCAGCCCGGCCCTTTCGCATAATTGGGCGCCGCACAAAATTTTCGTCAGCTCAAGTTGCATTTCGACTGCAATTTGCGCGTCAGAATAGTTGTAAAGTGGCCAGGCGTCAATTAAAGCTGCTTTCAATGTGTGTGTGCGTGTGTTTGAGTATCTGTGTGCAAAGATGTAAAAATATTGCTGCATAGTTATGGGCGCACAATGTGCACTCGCGCACATCCTGCGTATACGCAATGCGAAGTTTCACTGCGTCTAAATGCGAGCGTGCATGTATGTGTGTGTGTGCCTCTATGTACTCCAGACAGACGACTACATTCTACATTCTACATTTTACGGCTTGAGCTCCGCTGCCTCTCTCCGGCGCCGCTCGTTGAAATCTGAATAAAATTTTTAACGCTGCGCGCCTGCCAAAAACCGAGCTAACGGCACACACAGCCACAGCAGCAGCAGTAGCAGCAGCGCCTAAGCCTAGGCGCAGAGATAAATGCATTTTCCTAACACACGATATATATATATATATATATATCTATATATATATATAATATATGGTATGTCTGTGTCTGCGTGCAGTTATAGAGAAAACGCGTTGCTAACGGCGACCGCAACAGACACACGGCTCGATATGGTTAGGTAGGCCCCAGCCACATCGCCCCCTCCTGCGCTGCCTCTGCGTCTGCTTTGGCGTCTGTGCGTGTGTGAGTGTGTGTGTGTGTGTTTGCATATTAGGCGCAAGCCGTGCGGCATATGCAGCTCGAGTCTCTGTTGCTCCAGCAAAGGAGCAGAGAGTCGCATGTAGGCTGGGCGATAGCTGTTGGTCATGTTCAAATAGTCGACGCACACATACACACACATACGCACTCGCACACACTCTCATGCGTGGCAGTTGCCAATAACAGGCGCAACGTTACATTCGTTGAGCTTTTTTCCTTTGACCATGACGGGGCCCTACAGCTAAATCCATATACTCTCACACACACACAGAGAGAGAGATGGAGGCCCGTATGCGTGTGTGAGTTCTGGGTGCATCTCATCTCTTTAGGCAACCGGCGGCCAGCCAGACGCATTCATTTGTAAACCTACAACACATGCCTAGCCGGCAAGAGGCAGAGGGAAAGAGGGGAAGTGGGAGGGAGAGTGAGAGAGAACTGGAGGTGCTAGCAATGCGTTGTCCTGCTGTGCCGCCGTTTTATGCACCTTTCGACCAAAAAGTGTTAATGAAACACAAAACGCACAGACGACTACGACGACGACGACGACGACGACGACTCGCTGCTGCACACTTCAAAGAAAATTAATGGGGCCTGGCAGCCGTCTGTAAGGCTAATAGATACAATTATATAAACAGCATCAAGTGAGCTAAAGATGGAATTGTATTAGGTTTTATTATGATATGAAGTAGATATGAAATTGCAGTGAAATATATACTGCGTATCTGCAAAATACAAAAGTTTTCCATATAAAGATATTGTATCGCAACTCTTTGTTTACTTGCTAGATATTGTACATAAGTTCTCTCTCTCTCTCTCTCTCTCTTTCTTCCCTAAGGATAATGCTTGACTTTGTAGCTCATACATATTTATTTGCTCAATCTCAATCTAAACCTTATCTCATCTGAGTTAAAAAAGTGTCTCAACTGCAAGCATTGTAATTGCTTTTTTGCTCATTTTATTATTAATTTCTTTTTTATGCTCTCTCTCTCTCTTTCTCTCTGTTGAAGCTCAAAACGTGGGCTGTAAAATTTTGTAATTTCCCCGCTTAAAATGTTATTATTGGCACTTTTGCTTTGCCAGGCAGGATATATGCCGTTCCCACTGCCATATAATTTCATTAGTATTTATATTTCTAAATATAGCGCCAGGCGGCAGTTTTTTGTCATTTTTTGTTGTCTTTACTTTTTGTTTCCATTTTTTTTTTTGAGAGAGACAAGGAAAACGTTCATATTTCTTCTTGGCCTATACACAGGCTGGCAGTTATTGCTTTTCTATGCATTAGTATGAGTTGCTCTTTCGCCCCCTCTCTTTCTTACTCTCCATCTCTGTCTCTTTCTGTGTATGTGTGTGTGTGCAACATTCCAGTGCCATTCCGTTTGCAGCCCCGGTTCGACATCCATTGGCAAAACGCGGCATAGAAATCGAATTAGATTTTTCCGATTGAATTTTCTACATTTTTAATTGCTTTCGACGTTTCAACTTGTCGACGTACCGGCCATTGGACTCTCAAATACCCCTCTCGCACTTGCACTCGCACTCTCATTCTCTCTCACACTCACCCGCACTAAACTGAGCCATGCATTTTGAAGCTCCTTCTACGTAGTTCATCGCTTTGAATTGTTGCTGGCTTTTTAGCCAATTTGCGACGTCGCTGACATTTATGGCCATATATACACATATACATATATATATTGCCATGGCCTCGGCCGGCCGACAGCCATTCGTTATTCATTCGAATATTAAATGCAAGTAAGTAAATCAAATATGTGCTCAGCGCCTAATTTACTTTAGTTTAGTTGCATTTTTGCCAGCTGGCATAGATGATGTCAGCCATAACTCACAGGTTGAGTCAGCGCAATGGTATAAATAAATATTTATATATACAATATATATATATATATATATATATATATATATATATATATGTATATACGGTCAAGAGAGAGGTGTGAAAAAGTCGTCGAAGCTATTTTTGTGTAGCTAAAAATACGTTTGTTAACTCTTAATAAAGCTGGTAGAATATAAATTGCTTTTAATTGTGAAAATCAATTGAGCTGATGTTAAAAATGGAAAAATATATTTTGCGAGCTTGGATAGGGTTTAAAAATAGCTAGAAATGTCTGGCAAAGTTGAATGGAATGTAGAATAGAATAGGAATATATTTAACAAAGGCGCAGTTGTCTCTCCCCCTCCCCCTTAGACATCTTCATATCTTCAAATGTATCTTTAACTTAACGTTTATTGCCATAAATTTATTATAATTAAAATTTATTAATTCGTATAAGCTTTGATTTTCATACGGTATCAGTGTGGCTGCCACATTTTGTGGCACACACACTTAATTAACGTTGCGCTGCATTCGCTCATTCAAGCTGTATCTACATACATACCGACATCAGCTGTATCTTTAACTTCAAGCAGGCCGACATAATAAATAGTCAGATGCGCTTGCCAAAAGAGTTGCCCAGGCATTAAAAATAAATTACAGAAACACTACAACAGCAGCAACAACAGCAACAGCAAACAAAATAAAGTAAATAAATAATTGCAGCAGCAAATGGGAAATGAAATCGAAAGATATTTATCTAAAAATAATAAAGCTGCTCCGCTGCCATCTGCAACTGTCTGCAGTCGCAGTCGGAGTGGTAGCCAGCTGCCTTAATTTGTAAAATACATTTATATATATATATATATATATATGTATGTGTGTGTATAATTTTTCTTTAATAACAAAATCGGCTTTTGGCTTTTCCACTTTTCTTAGTTTTTTTTTACAGCCTCCGCCAGCAGCTTCGCATCTTCCGCATTTGTTTGTAATTTACTTTTATGCTTTACTTAATTGCATTTAGATGCATTTTATAAATTACAGCACATGTGGCACATGAAAAATGTGTGTGTGCGTGTGTGTTTGTGTGTGCCCCAAAACCTCTTGGCCCCTGCCCCTGCCCCTACCCCTGCCTCTGCCTCCACATCAAAACGAAGTTGAAGTAAACATTAAACAACAATTTTTTGTTGTTTTTGTTTTGTTCACATCAATTTTCGTTTGCCGACGCTGCACTTATGCATTTTATTATTATAAAATGGAGGAGAAAAAAAATTGTTGTATCTCTTCTAATGTATCTTTTCTAATGGCAGGCAAATGAAGCGGCCCAAAGCGGCTTTGGAAGCAACAAAAATTCAATTAAATATTACAACAATTTCCTCAGCTCTCTTGCCCGAGCTTATTTTTATATGCTGCGCCCATTGAGAGCGGACATAAGGGGCATATTGATTGTGCTTAATTGTTTCTGAAAGGTAGAATATATAGATGCATGAGCTGAGTGATTTGGCTATCTATGACTAGATGTGAGCTATATCTATAGAAATAATGTAGCCATACTTTCTTAACACACTCTGCATAGAGTGTAGGGTATCTCCTAGTCAATCACTTCCTGTTTTCATGCTCTTATTACTTTTTATGATGACTCCTCAGGTCTGGATTTCTAGCATTAATTACGCCAAATGTAACTTGCTCCAGCTGTAGCTTTATCTATATATCTCTCTCTCTATGTATATGTATCTCTGTATCTGTATCTCTATATGTATCTGTATCTGTGCAACATGCTGCATAATATTAGTTTTCGTTATACGTTGGTTCTAAGAAGGCCACAGCCAACAGCCATATAATAACCATATAATGAAGCAAATAAATGAGCAAGAACAACAAATACGCTCTGTCTGTATATATGTATCTGCATCTCGAGAAGATACAGTAGTGCTACACTCTCTACACTCTCCTCCTACAACCGAAACAATTAGCCTACTTTAGTTTCATGCCTGACAAGTCGAAATAAAATTAAATACAATATGAAAAGCAGAAACAGAAATAAAACGTGGTACTTAGTGAAATGCAAGATATATATTCTGATGTATCTATATCTTTAACTGTGAATGTGTGTGTGTGTGTGTGCGTACTTTTGGTATTTGTTTAAATGAAGCAACAACAACGACAACAGCAACACTGACTACAACAACGACAACACTCGAATTTAATTACAGCATTTTTGTTATTTTTGTAGCCGTCATATCTTTTTATCTGATGCGTCGCATTTGTATCTGTATCTGCGTATCTATTGCTCAAGTAGTTTTTAGTTATTATTGTTATTATTTTTCCATTTCTACAGACGTGCAGCGAGACGTCGTCTACGTTGAGATATTGAAATTTATCGCTGCTATTTTGTAGAAAATGCTCCGTAATAATTGTCAGTCGCCTACCTCGCCCTGCCCCCTACAGCAATTGCTCTGTTTGTTTACCGCTGTAGAGTTCAATAGTTAGATATACACACAAAGTTTTTTTTTTGTTGTGCTTTGTTTCCTACGAATTTATCTCTCACTCACACACGTATCGCATAATATTGTTTTCTTGTTGTTTTTGCTTTTCTTTTATCTATGGCAAGGCATCTTATTATAATTTTAATTACATGCTGTTATGAGGAAATGTTAATTGCTTCCGTTTTGACGAAATGTATCTATTATATATGCCTAGAGCTATAGACCTGTATTTGATAGATATCCAAGCGGCCCACTTACATAAGTTATTGACTAGTTATGTAAGGAGTAAAGTTGCGTTTTGAAGTAAATTTTAGAGTTGGCTTAAAATTTGGAATAATTTTTTTTATATTTTTTTTTTTAAATTAAATTTTTGTTTGAAGTTATTTCAGAGTAAAATAAAATTAAGTTGAAAAAATAATATAATATTATAATTTTCATATAATTTTATAAAACTTAAAACAAAAATTAAATACATATTATTTCTATATTTTTAAAATGATTTTTCAAGCCCTTATGTGAAGCTATTCCCTGTCTTTGGCTTCTCTCAATTTGTTTTCTGCCCTTTTTCTTCTCTTAAAATTCTTTTTATTATAGCAAAGTAATAAATAACAAAATTGTATATGCTATAAATGAAAGTTAGGGAAAGGTATCATATAATATATATCTGTGTGTGTGCGTTAGACTAGGTGTAATAAAAATATTTGTGCACATACAACTTTTGTCGAAATACATTCTTCTGCCATAAGCTTTTGTTGTTTGTGTTTGTTGTATTTGCGGCCATAAAACTCATTGGGGGCATTAGCACGCCATTGCTGTTGTTCTTGTTGTTGTTGTTGTTGCGCAAAATCTAAACATCTGCCCCGCTCCAGCCACGCCCTTAATCAACTAAGTAAGCATATAAAAATGCGCTCGTAAAAGCGTCAAATGCAACTTGCAACTGCCGCTTGCAACAATGTTGCTGCCTGCCCAAACTCTACGAATATATATAAAAAAAATAACAAAAACAACAAATAACTGCCACAATTAACTTGAGGCAATGTTTTTCTCCTCTCTTTTTTTTCGTTTTTATGTGCCGCATGCAGCTTGTGGCGCCACAAGAAAGAAAAAAAATCATAATAAAGAGGAAGATGAAAGCGGAAAGCTAGCGAGCAGTCGAATGGCCGATTTTATTGATTGCCATTTCATTTTCATGTCGCATATCATTAGAATTAATCATTAAAATGTAATAATAATGCGCAATAAGTGCTTGCAACATTGTGTGGCACTGGCAGAACAAAACGCTTGCAACTGCCGCATTTTACGATTGCTGCTGCAATTGCTGGGAGCGGTTGTTGCTGTTGTTGCTGCAATGTTGCTGCTAGGCCAATGTTGCCGTGCAACATGTGCTGCTGCTGCCACTGCTACTCGCTGCTAGCTGCTTGCTGCTTGCAACGTTTTTATGGCAGCGTGTGCAGTTTTTACAGCTGGCTGCAGCCTTAGCCCATTTGCAACAGCGCCAGCTTTTTTATATTAAAAGTAATAAAAGTTAAAATGGCAGCCAGTGGGGCAGAAGGGCAAAGAGAGAGAGAGAGAGAGAGGGACAAGAAGTGTGGCCAAGGGAGAGGCGCAGAATTTATGGTCTTAAAACTAATTTAACTTTTATAAAATTACCAAACACGCATAAACACAATTTTTATGCCGGACGCACGTTGCACGCTGCGCGTTGTTGCACGTTGCAACAAACACGTTGCATTCGCCCAAGCACTTGCCATATACATATATACTTTACTTTACTATATATACAGAGCAGTAAACTGTTCTTCTGCTTGCTTCATCTGGCTGTGGTTGTTGTTGTTGCTGCTGTTGTTTTTGTTATTCATATAAATTTTATTTCAAGCCATTTTTTATGAGTCGCAACTTTGTTGCTGATTTTTATGTGTTGCAGCAATGGGCGAGAAAGCGGCAAGAAGCAAAAAAAAAACAAACAACACAACACATAGTTGGCCTACATAGTGGAGGGAGGGGTGGCGGGAGGCAGCCAGGGCGCAGCTTAGCATTTGTCTAATTGATGTAGCTGCTGAGATAGCGGCGCAATAAAGATGCTAATGCCAAGAGTTTGATGAATAACTTTAGTTTGTGGCAACAACAGGAAGTGCAACATATTATAAAAGCAATTGCAACAATTATTGTCAGAAACTTTAATTAAAATAATTTATTTAAACTGTAACTATTATAGAGTGGAGAGGAGTTTCATATAATAATGGAAGAGAGACCTGGAATTCTTGATAGAAAAAGGTCGAGAGAGAGAGAGAGAGACAAGGCTTGATGATATGACAAGATGATATGATTGTAGGTTATATATGAGATACATCTAGCTAACTAAGTAACAGTCTGATATAGCTTACAATTATAAGACATTTGTATAGTTTATATGCTTATATCTTTTAATATTCAACTTAAGTCGCATTCCTTTCTATACAAATACATATACTCTATAGTAAGAGTATTTCCATTATGAATAAAACTTGTCAAGTTTATAGTACCACAAAAAGTGGAGAGCCAAAAAGCCCAAATGTGTTTCCAATAAAATATATATTGAGCAATCCATATGTATATATATATATATATATATATATATATATATATATATATATATATATATATATATATATATATATATATATATATATATATATATATATATATATATATATATATATATATATATATATATATATATATATATATATATATATATATATATATATATATATATGTACATATATATGTACATCTTTTATGAATATATATTTTTATATAAATATATATCTAAGTGGTTAGGGAAAATGTATTGTAATTTGTTTTTATGCGCAGTTTTGTTGACGACTTTGTCGCTAGCAAACTGAGCAATAAAACTTTATGCATTTAGTTATAAATATAAATAATTATTATCTACAGACTTATATTGGATTTCCAAACAGAGATACAGCGACAGATACAGAGTGAGTCGAAGAGTGTGAGTGAGTGAGAGAGGGTAGGGTAGGCAGCAGTGGCACAGACATTCGCATGGCCAGCAAACAAATTCAAATTGTATTTGCTTTAGCTTTTACGACTTGCCCCTGTGCTGCGACAGGCAGCTAAAACCAAAGCCAAAGCCGAAACCAAAACGAAAACTGAACCAAGTCGAGCCCGGGCCATTATAATAATAACAATGTCAATAATGTTATTGTTATAATAATAATTTGAAATTCGTAACTTTTGTCGTTTTATTAATGGGTCGAACGTGTGCGAGACGTTACGAAAATAATATATATATATATATATATATATATATATATCTATATATCCATATAGATGATAGACATATATAAATATATATAGATGTGTGTGTGTGTGTGTGTAACAGGCCATTGACGTTGCCTGCCTGTCACTCTGCAGCTTGGCCGTTATAGGAGTCTAGCCATTACACTAGCTCCAATATTTACATCTCACTCTATTTAGATAATAACTTTAAGTTTCTCCTTTTTTTTAAGCCTCAAATATTTACACAGCCAAGTCGCAGGCAAACTAAACGCTGCACAAACAAATGGCAAAGGCTTGGTGACGGTGTTCGAGATAGAGATGTAGAGAGAGGGAGGGAGAGAGGGGCAAAAGGGGCCAAAGAGAGAGAGAGAGAGAGAGGGAGTGAGTCTATTCAATGAGTTCCAGTTAACGTCTTCTCTAAGCCGTTTACAATATTTACTTGACTCTACACTCGTATGCCCAGTAGTCATAAAAATAGTTGAGCGGGTGTGTTGTTCAGTAGAGATTAGAAGGACTACAGATAGGGATATAGATCTATGATAAATAAATAATTTTCAAAATAAATATTGAATACATTTTTATGAAAATATATCTATAAATAATATATTTTAGAAATATTTTAAAATAAAAATGTATATAAATATATTTATCAAAATACTTCTTTAAATAAAATATATATAACATTACTTTTAATATTTTTTATAAATTTTTTGTATGAAATTTTTTTTTAAATATATGTATATATTTTATTACCATTAAATTGATCTATTTTTAATTTTCTGAATTTTTTCTTCCTGCACATTTTAATGGGTATTTTTCCGATTAGTCATTGCCTTCGGATATATTCTTTGTTTTAACACATTTTTGTTGTATCTACGCATATTTAGACGTAACTCTCGCAAGCTGTGTACGCTATTTAGTTAAGTTTGTTTCTCTGTTTTCAGCCTTTTAATGGAAAATTTTTATTGCTTGTCAATGTTTTGGTTTATATAGATTTATGAACACAACAAAGCCAAGAAGACAGACAAGAGAGTGGAGCCCATGCTCCATTTATTTCGAGAATATGGTTTATTAGTTCACAATTATGCATTCGGAATGTTACAACAAGAGCAGCTAACCTTGTTGGCTTATTTATCTTTAGCTCCCTCTATGGGTGTGTGAGTGGGTGTATGTCTACATATAAATGGGTTTGTTATTTCCTTGGTAATATGGCGCCTGCCATAAATTGTGCTCATAATTTTTCATTGCAATTTCGGCATACTCAATTTTCCATTGCAAAAACATAATAAATAAAATATAAGTATAAGTAAGTCGTAAAAAAAGCGCATATAAAATTTAATGCGCTTGAAAATTATGCGCAAACTATTTGAGGCATGCCACCGACCCGCCCAGCAGCAGTGGCAGCGCCAGCGCGAGCAGCAGCAGCAGCAGCTACAACAACAAAGTTTCTCCAAAAAGTGCGCACGTTCAACGTATGCGTAATTTATTTTATAAGCGCATAAATAAAAATTGTTCCCCAAAAACTAAATGCAATAAAAATGCGGGCGGTTGAGGCGGCGGCGGCATCAGCCAAATACATATTTAAAATAACAAGCAATTGCGCAAAAGTAATAATTTATAAAATATTAAAAAGAAAAATAAAAATATAGAACGTAAAGAAGCAAAAGCAGCTGGAGCAGCAGCAGCTACCAAATTTATTGGCTCATGTCTATTTTGTTTGTATATTTGGCCGAAGAGCAACAAAAATTGGTAAGAAACGATTGAGCAATGCTCGTTCAAAGGCGAGAAAGAGCTTAAGGAAAGCTGAGAGAGTAAAGAGCAAGGGCTAGAGATAGATCTAGAGCTAGAGCTAAAGCTAGGGCTAGAATAGAGATAGAGATAGACATGGAGATAGATATATAAAGAGATAGATACAGATACAGTTACTCAAACATTTTTATTCACCCAATATACTCTCTTCACATTTCAAGCCGGCATCAAAAGGTAGCTAGAAAAAGTTTTTTGCAGCTTTAGCACGAGATACAGGCCACAGCCAAAGATACAGATACAAATATAGCTACAACAGTAACTGCTACAGCTACAGCTACAGCTCCAGCCACAAACATATTTGAAAAAGTTTTATTCACAAAACAAATCGCACGGCAGATCGAAAATTGCGGACCAATAGCCGCGGCAGCCCGTGTCCTGCACCTTGAATGCCGCACCCTTCGACATACCCTCGCTCTCTGCTTCCTCAGTCTCTCGTTGTGTCTTCTCTCTTTCCCCCTTCTTATGGATAATAATTTCTGAATTCCTGCTCATTTTGATTGCGCCTAATAACTGAGTACCGATGCCGCCTCTGCCTCGGCTTGGGCCAATTTGTGTGAGCCAAGTCTCAACTCGACTTCGACTTTGACTTCGACTGCGATTCGCGATTCGCATTCAATTCGTGGTCCTAACGTCTCTGGCGTCTTGGCCAACAACTGAGCTGGGCTGCGTTTATTTTTGTTACAAATATTTTATTCCAATGCCATATATTTTATTTACTGCTTCCCTCGCTCTTTCTCGCTGCTTCGCATCGGTTCTTTTATTTTATTGCATTGTTTATGCAGCCGAAAGTAAATTATGTTTTGTCCGCGGCATCGCGCTGCAAAGTCGAAACAAAACTCGCAACGTCGTCGCAGCAGCTTTTGTCTTTATATATATTTATTGCCAACGCGAGTTGATTAGCTAAGGCATGCAATTTGACGGGCTTCACTGGGATATAGTCGAGGATATCTAATGGCAAAAAGCTTTTAGTGCATTTGGGAGTTTGTGATGATTATAAATTAAATGTAATTATAAATATTTAAATAATTCTAAAGCTATAAATTAGAGCTTAAGCCATAAATAATAAATAATGTATTTATGGCTAAATATTATTATAAATTAATATGGGCTATGCATTAAATATCACTAAATTTTAAGCCTAATAATACGCTAGCTGAATATGCGAAGGACTCAATACACTACACTCGACTGGACTGTTGAAAAAATATTTTCCGGATTGTTTGAAAGAGTAAAAGAAGCAAAACTAGAAAACTAGAAAATTCAAAGTTTTTTAGATGTATATAAATTAAAGTAGTTTTTGATAATAGAGAATTCTTTGAGAAGGATTTGAACTTAAAATTCTTTTGGTTGTTGCAATAAAAAATAAATAAAATAAAAAATTCTGAATACCTTTTACTTGCTTATGTGAGACGTATTGCCCAATTAAACAACAACATCTTGCTTTCATCTCAAACTTTATTTCGCCCAGTGTACTTCAGGCTCTTGCCAACTATAGAGTATATAAAGTGCGTGGCTTTCAATGCTGCGTGCTTTTTGCAGCAGTTTGTTGCCTGTCATTTTGCAAAAGTTATTATGCCAGGTGGTTGTTGTCGCAGTTGCTGTTGTTGCTCTTGCTTTTACTGTTGTTGTAGTTGTTAGTATTTCACGTATTATTTGTTGCTCTTTGTGGGTAATACGTACAACAGTTAACTGAGTTCTGTGCAGTTCAGTTGCTCAGTTGCGTTGTCTGTGCCACATTTCAGCAATTGCTTTGCATATTTTATTGCTAAATAATAAATGCCCATTAAGTTAATTGGCAAATTAGGCAAACACACACACACAAACATACACCAACACACACACACATACTCAATCGGCATTTACGGTTTTTAATTGGAACGCATACACTCGAAAAAAAGATGTATATAGGTAAACTATTATTATTTCGAAACTAGGTCTTGGGCATGAACTGTTTTCTAAGTTGCGTTCATTATATTGCCATTTGCATATGGCAAATTGTGAAAAGGTTCTTTTTGGGTGCCAGCCCAAAATCGATAGGAACACCACCCAGCACCCCCAGCACCCCCACCACCCCACTCATCAGTGCTGGGGTACATATATAATTTTTTTCTAGTCTAAATGACAAGGCACAAAATGCGTTTGCAGCGAAATTCCAAATGCGAAATGCGAAATGCTGTCTGACAGGCAAACACAATTAAATGTTATGCAGATGCAATCTAAAATGTCATTATATCAAATTCATTAATCCCCAATACAGAGCAGGCCTTCAGGCAATGCAACAACAGCAATTGCAACAGCAACAGCAACAACAGCTTGAAGAAATGCAGCCAAAGGCAACAACAACAACAACTATGACAACGACAACAACAACGTTGTTGCGCCTGCATCTGCACTCATTTATGTTTTCTTGCTTTTTTATGTTAAACTCACACTCATAGATACACACGCACACACACATACGCACACTCATATGTTTTTAATAATAATTATTTTTTTCTTTCGCATTGCGATTTGAAGAGCTGTAAAAAAATGAGGCGCGCAAAAAACAACAAGGAAGCGAGCTGTTGTTATAAATGATAGACGAGAAGATGCGCTGCATAGAGCTTAAAAATTTTTTGAAAATGTTCAGATAGCAAGAAGCACAAGAGTCATAGAAAACTTGCCTCAGCATGCACGTCTTAACGCTGTGCATAGCTTCGCCTGTGCATAGCTTCTCCTCCGGCATACCCAGCCTACTGCACGCCTCTGCTACAGGGTATAGGTACGAGTAAGAAGAAAAAAAGCTGCACTGCGCCCGTTTTGCTAGCGATTAAAATCGCTGCACGTGAATATTTTAACGTCAGTCAATCAAATGGCTTAAAAATGCTTTGTCATAGCTTCACTCCACACACTCACACTCACACACAAACACACACACACTCAGCGAGCTGCTCCTAACCAGAGTCAACCTTTTTTTATACATATGTATGTATATGAAGCCCTGCCTCGACTCTCTGCAAGATACTTCAGTTCATGTGCGCTAGCTAAATCGCCTTTGATTTGATTTCGTTTGATTTGATTAATCGCACGACGTCAACGTCGACGTCGCTGCCTGATAATGAGATACGAGCCAAGGCAGCGGCAGCGACTTGCACGCAATTAAGCCAAATTAAACTCAAAGCCAAGCAAACCTACAAGTAAATACGTGTTAAGATGCCGCTGTGTGCGAGAGTGTGTGTGTGTGCGTGTGTGTGTGTGAGTGAGTGTGGAGCTGGGTGTGCGAGTGTGCTTGTGTGAGGAATACATGTTCAAAGTTCAATGCGCCGCGGCACAGAACTTAAGTTAACAGCTTTAAAAATTATTGTTTACAATATTAATATAAATGGTTATATATTAACACACACACAACCATGCACAGCACAACACACATACATCACACTCACACACACAGGCATACATACATGGACTGTGAGCATTCATTCCATTCAGCGTCATAAACTTCAATTTTCGAAAATCATTTCCTTAACAGCTGCGCACAAATATATACATATATGTATGTAGATTATATATCTATATACATATATGTATGTATATATAAGTGTATATCATTAAGCAACAGCTTGACAGTAAAAAAATGTATATAAGCATAATAAAATGTATTAAGATTCACAGTGGACACATGAGTTGGCTAAATTGTGAACTAGTTGCTGTTGTTGTTGTTGGTTTAGAAGAGAACAAATGAAAAACGATTAAAACTTTTGCAATTTCAATGTCAAATGCGCATTTAGTTAATAATTTGTCAGCACCTTAACTAATTGCGATTAAATAAATTGTTTAGTTAGCGAATTGAATACTTTGTAAGAAACTTGATAGATAAATCTTGCTGTCAATATCAATCTCTATTAAGATAAATATTTTTCTAACTTCTAGTACTCTAAAGCGCAAATGTCAATATTAATGAATAATAATTTCGTTGATTTTGTTAAATTATTATTGACTTTTCGTATATATTACTAAGGACTTACATAGGAAATATTTTTGCTATGGCAATTTGCATATATAGAAAATATAGCTTTAACTATAGCTAACTGATCGATTTCCACAATAGATTTATTTATCTGAATCTGTATATTTTATGAACAAATTTTTCTATGTATAGCTCTTCTTATAAATCCGTACCGATTATTACCTACAAGTATTCGTACTTGTATCTATCTACTTTATCTTTATCTACACACATATAGATATCAATAAATATATCTATACTTAAGTCCATATCAATATCCCGAACAAAATCTTATTTTATACCGTTATCTTTATGTTTATCAATGAATATATCTTTGGCTATATCAATTTCCGCATTTTTGTGTTTACTCTATCAATTTCATTATTTATATGGCCCTCTCTCTATATCTATAATATTATTTTATACCCGACATTAAGCACTTTAATTTTTGTTGGGTTTTATTGCATTCGTTATCTTTGCCCCACTGTTGACGTATCAGATCCACTGTGCGCGCAGTTTTTGCCCTTTGCACATCGTTAAGGAATATTATAAATTACTACAACAACAAGAACAACAACAATGAAGTCGGGGCTCTTGAAATATTTATTTTATATTACGTTTTTCGTTTATATATATATATATATATATATATATATATATATATATATATATATATATATATATAATTTTTTTTTATTTATATATTTTTTTGTTTTCCCTTTTCCCTTTTTGATTCTCCCCAGACGCGGGTCTAAATTAAAGAATATTTCTTTGCTGGCTGCCGTTACTGCTTCATCTTCTTTCTTTTTTATTTTATTTCGTTGTGTTATTTTATTTATTATTTTTCTCCAGCTCTCCCTCCCGTTCTCTCTCGCGCTCTCTCCCGCTCTCTGCCTCTCTCGCTCTTCAAGGGTAGCCCCGTCTTCGTTTAAAGTGCGGTTTCTTGTCTTTCTCCATATATATTCATTATTATTGCTGCGACGGCCGCGACGTCGACTGCGACTTCGCTGCACATAACTTCAACTTTGTATCTGTATCTTTGTATCTCTGCCAAGCGGCTGCGTGTATGTGTGTGTGTGTGTCTTGTATTTAAGGAAAAAGAATGATGCAAAGACGATAAAATATAATTTCGGCTTTATATTTTATTTTAATGATGAAAAATGTTGAAACTTTATTACGAACTCATAAAAAATTTAAACGTAGGTACACACGCAGCGCGGGCGACGCTGAGGGAGATCAACACACGCACACACACACACACTCGCACACACATAAATATATGTACATACATATATTCGTTCTTCTTATTCTTTGTGCTCGACTCATAAATAAGTTGAGAAAAATGCGCTGTGCACAATGTTAAATGTTATAAAAATCCACAAAAAGAAAAACGTATTTATTTTTATTGCACATTGCAGCAATAATAATGTATCTTATGGATACACAACTACAGCAACAGAGCTGCTGCTCCTGTCTTTGATGACGCCTCCGCTGAAGGTGTGAAAATATATGTCATAAGATACAAATGTATCTAATTGAATGAAAGCAACGCAGACAGCGATTTGTTCTTGACACGCAGCTCGACCAAACACCACGCACTGTTAGTGGAGCGTGAGAGCTGCCATACTCTACACTCTGCACCACTCTCCGTTCTCCACTGCCCAACCTGTCTTTGGCTCTCGTCCACTCGGCATGCGTCCAACTGAACGCGTCAAAGTCAAAGTCGCCTTCAATGAGAGAGCTTTGTGCGGTTTTCGCTGATTCATTAACTGACCTGATGGGGTAGATTAGCTATACTGGGCATTTAGTGGGAGGACTGGCTGGAGCCTGATATGGGCCTGGCTGAGTGGTCTATCAGCCAATCGATTGAGTGCTGAAATACCTATGAAAAATCTATGCAAAATGTATCTACATAGATATGTAAGACTGAATCCATTTCATATACTGTATATATCTCAATGTAATCTTTACATTAACATATCTCCCAGGATTATGCATCTTTTCCACAGCAAATTGCAAAAATATCTGCAGCTAAAGCTGGTCACCTCTTTATCTGAATGTTAGGGTATGCGAGCTCCGCCATTTCGCTTTTTTACTCGATGCTTCACGCAGTTGTTCAATGTTGCGACAGGTTATGGCTGGGCACACAGAACAAATACAGCAGCAACAACAAAAACAACGGCAATAACGAATAGCCAAAAGCGTGCGACGGCATAAAGCAGACGATAAAGATACAGATATAGATAATGAAACCGTAACAGACACAAAAGTATCTAAGTATCTGCAGGTGTTGGCCAAGTAGCGTCATATTGTAACTTGATGAAAAGTATCTCAATAACTGTAGCTGAGTATCTTTTGCATGCGTACAGCAAGTATCTCAATATTTTAGCTGCCTTAATTAGATTAAAATAACGGTCTTCTAGATTTACGAAATCATTTTCGTTTTTAGGCCACGATAAGCTCTATCAGCGCGGCCCAATCAATCATGAACTCAATTCAAGTCAATATATTTATATATATATATATATTTCAATATCATTATTTGATTGTTTTTTCTTTCTATTTATTTTACATTAATTTGTTGTAGAGCTATAGATTACCCAATCGCATTAATGATATCTTATCGCCGACGACAATAAACAAATAAATAGAGAACAATGTTGTTTTGCAAGCAACAATCGATTTCCGATGGCTATCACGAGTGCGCGCTGCAATAAATATATACAGCACGCAATTATTGTAAATAAATAAATGTAATTATAAAAAAAAGAAAAAATGAGAACGTTTGCTGACTCGTATTGACTCGCAGCTGCGTAACTTTCAATCAGAGCACAGAGCACAGGCACAGGCACAGAGACAAACAACAAATATATAAAAATTCATTAAAAATAAAAAATAAATAAAATGTATCTCAGAGCGTACGCCCACTTATGCCACGCCCCAGCACCTCAGCGCCCGCTCTGCCCGCGTGCATTTTTAATTAATTTATTTTTGCCGATATGTTTGCAAGGCGCGCGCACAGTCACAAAGCCAGCTCTGCCTGCACAAAGACAAAAGCCAACTTAAAAAAAAAACTTGCATCTTTAAGATACATACACACACACACTCACACACACATGCAGACACCGAGTACGAAAAGTATCTTTTGTTGTCGCTGTCCTCGTTGCCTGCCATAGCTCTCTGCCATTAATTTATTTATTTAATACTCTTCCCCCCTCTACCTCTCCTTCAGTCGCTCCCTCTCAAAGTCTGTGATTAATCGGCTGCTCATTGTAAATATTTGTCTTTAGTTTGTTGCACTGCGCACAGACGCGCGAAAAAACCTGCCCAAGTGATTTTTCAGTATCAGATACATTTGCGAGTGCTACCAAATTGTAGCTTAAAATATTATTGAAAAAATCCAAGAAAAATGGGAAAGCATGAAAAGCTCTTTGAGGCTCTATTTTAGTTTAAATAGCGTTTTAACTGTAATATATTAAGCTGTGTGGTGGCATGATATATATTTCGATTGAACATGTCAAGGGGAACTTTTCCAGGGAAAGCTTTCTGCCCGTACCTCTCTCTGATCTATGTGAACTTGACTTCCTGAGCAGTAAATGAAATAAATATAATAAAAAATTAATTTAAAATAATATATATAAATAAATTTTTTTTAAATATATTTTTTTTTATAAAAGTATTTTATTTGTATTAAAAACATTTTTTGCAGTTTTGTTTATATATATACGTATGTAGATATATATTTATGTATATCATAGATCATTCTTCTGTTAGATTCTTATTGCTCCGCTAGCAAGACCTCCTCTCTGGTATCTCAACACATATCTAACTATATACACAGCCTAGTTTCTTAGCTAAACTTTATGAGCCCCTCATTCTGCTTGGCTTTTTCTGCAGGCTTCTCATTCCCGTATTTTATTATATTTTTTTTACCGTAATTTATAATAAGCTATTTTCTTTACGCACCTTTTTGCGCGCTTGGGCTGGGGCCTCAGACTTCGGGCTGTATCTTAAACTTCTTGTGGCTATATAAATGCGGCTACCCCCTGCCCACGCAAGTCAAGAGAACCAACAAGCCGAGGCACTCCAGCCAGGCTGAATTCTTGGCATGAGTGCGGAGGCTGACTTACAACTAATGCAATATAATAAATTTATACAACGTTACAAATAAATGTCTGTGTGTGTGAGTGTGAGAGTGTGTGTGTGGGTTGAGAAAATAAATAAATAAATATTTTTAGAAGGATATACACATACACACACATATTTATACATACTTATAGGCAGCAAGATTTGATTGCCGCCCAACCCTTTCTGAATTTTGAGTCGTTCTTGCAGCATGCCCCATACCGCTAGCCGCTTGCCGCTGCCACCATGCCCGCTTCTACGTTCCCCTTAGTTTGTTGTTTTGCTTTATGATGGCATTGCTTGGGCCTCCTCATATCCTCTGCTACCTCTCTGCCTCTCCCTCACTCTCTCTTTATGTCAGTCTCTCTCGCTTGGTCTGGGGCGCCCCTTGGAGTTGACTCTGGCTTGGGCTTTGCTTTTGGTTTTGGGTTATTTATCTGCATAAATTATTTATGCCGCATTACAAGCATAAAAATAAATAAAATAAATGAAGCCCAGGCAAAACTAAATCCGATTAGAATATGCAGAAGGGGCCGCACAGCACAGCCACAGCTCTCCAGCAGATACAAATTTATTTTTATAGATTAATCAACGTGTATCTACGAGCGTTACTGCAGCAGCTGCAACAAATATATCTATATATATATATTTTTTATATATATAAATATATATCTTTATTTAGCTTAGCAAAACAAAAACAAAAATGAAAAAAATTACGTTCATTTGGTTCCCTCTCCATTTCTGGCTTTTTGTATATGAATATAAACAACAAGCAATTTCGTTGGCTATTTTTTATAGGATTTTCCTTTTAAATTAAATGTTTATAGAATTGGCAACTAAATTAATGTATCTGCAGCTGTAGCCGTATCTGAATATCTGCTAAAAGACGTAAAATGTAAAATTACTTCAAATTTGTTTGGGGCCGGGGCTCCATATGTGGCTTTTGTATATAAACAACTTGGCTGAGCAATGTCCGAAATGTCTGAATATTTAATACCCTACTAAAAATACAAATAAATATTGACAAGTGAATAACAGCTATCAAATAATGGGCAAAATCTAAACAAAATTTTCATTTTTCAATGGAATTCGAGGCTGATTCACTGAAAGAATTTGAAATAATTACGTTATGGATAGAATCTTTCGTTGGTATTAGTGGAATGTATTTGAAGTGTGTAAAAATACAAAATATTCAATGGAAAAAATTATTATTTGGCTGATTATAGCTCTGGAAAGTATATGATAAATTACATGATATAATAGATATGCCCTATATAGCAGATTGGTTCTCATAGCGAAGCCAATCAGATGCTAAGCTTATTAGACTCCCCTCAACCTATATTCGTCTTAGAGCTCTAATAAATATCCATACCAAGTTTCATGTAGATACATGTATGTAAGCAGAGCCTAGTTCACATAGATTATATGATTCAGTATGATGATCATACTGAAGCAAAGAGCAACTTTTACAACAAGAAAACTTCTGGAGCAAACTCTATGCAGATCTCCTCAAACAGATCTCCTCGTAACTTATGCCCACATATACTATATATAACTCTCTCTATACAAAAAGTACGTTACTTATTGCTTCCTCAGTCCATAAGACCCAGCCTTGTGGATAGGGCATAATAAAATATGTCTGAATAATATAAAACAGAAGGCGATACATCAAAGCGGATTATACAATTTATATTTGCTCTTATTTTTATGCGCTGCGGCCGCAGTTTGTTCTATTTTTTTTTTTTCATTTTATTCTTCTTCTTCTTCCCCATCTTCTTAATCATCATCATCATCGTCTTTTCCATTGCTTCTACTCGCTGGCTTTTGTATATATATTTCTTCATTTTTATGTTATTTATTTATTTTTCATTAAGCAGCAATGTGCATTGAGCTGTTGTATACAATAGCGATGAGCAGCAGATGCAGCAGCGAGGCACACATACACAGATACAGCTACAAGATATTGTATCTTGTGGCTACAGATGCATTAGAAATAACACACGCTGCGCTTGTAATAAATTGTATTATTTATATTATTTTATTCACACACACACAGACAGAGACAGCGACTGAGAGACAAAAACGAGTCTCGACGCTAGCTCTGCCGCCACTTGAGGCCAATTTAACACAGGCAAAAGATCGGGCGCAGTCGACGTCGCCGTCGCCGTCACCGTCGACGCCCAGCGGAAGCGTCGTCCGACTCGAGCCAGAGGCAGGGTACAGGGGATTGCTGGGTCGCTCTGACTCTGCAGAGAGTGACGAGTGTAATGACTTTTGTCGATTGGGTTAAGTGGCTTGTTGGCTTCCTTTGCGCACCTACACAGATACAATCACACACACTCACACACACACACACGCACGCTCAATTCAAATGCACCTTCTTCTCATTTTTCTTTGGGTTTTTTTTTTGTGAGTTGCATCTTTTTCAATTTTTATGCATGCCACACATTTTGTTGCCGGCTGCTGCTGCTGCTCTGGTTGTTGCCTTTTTGATTGCTGACTGCCTGATTTTTTTCCTACACCTCCTTCTGTGTGCCTGTGTGTGTGAAGTAGCTTGAATGTGGCACGTTTGCCTGTTGTTGTTGTTGTTGAGATAATTTGTCTACATGAGTTTTTTTTTATGTCAGCTTCAACTTGCTTATTATATTTAGCAACTGAAACTCAGTTTAAGGATATGCGTGCGTCTGTCTGAGTTGGACTCCTGCAATAATTCGACAGCTCACCAATTGCCCAGAGCTTTATATATTTATCTGCTCCTTTTTCTTGTCTTTTGATAATGGCTAAGGGCGAAAACGAAAGTGCTTAGCAGTTACTTTTTGTAAGTTATCGAAAGGCTTAATTTAGTTAGTTAGCTACTTCAATTATATTTGAAGACCTGATTTTTGTTGCTAAATATTTGATAGCAGCTTTAAATTGGAATAAAAATTTTAGAAAAATATTTGAAAAATATTTTTATATATATTTATTTATTTTATCTAGATCGTAATTTCTGTTATTCAATAATTGAAATATATCTAATTATGAAAGTTAATAGATACACAATTTATAAATATACATTTTAAAATATATTTTAGTTAATTATTGTTTTTATCAAAAGGTCAACAGATCTTTTGTAAATTAATTGATCGGTATTGAATTTCTTTGAACTAGCAGCTGGAGATGTTATCAATCCCCGCTTAAATCGGAGCTAGCTACAGGACATCTTATAGTCGTGCATGCCCTATTTAATCTCTCATACCCCTTATTTCAACATAGTTCAATTGAAATTTAATTAACCCGCATCACCTACACCTACATATATAAATATATACATATCCTCCTTGATCTCCTCGCCTGGAGTTCACTGAACCCTGCGAGAATAATAAAAATAAAATATTACCTCTAATGATGCACGCATAAAATGCAGCAGCAGCAGCAGCAATAAAATATGAAGACGACGGCGAAACCCAAAAAAAAAAAAAATAAATAAAAGAAAATATATAAAGAAAAAAAACTGAGTTTCAACAAAAAGCCTCGAAGAAAATGAGAAATATTATAAAAGTGCAATTAATCAACGGAAAGCGAAGCAGAAAGATCGACCGATCGCGAGACAAAGGCTGACACTTATCGGCTTTAGCTGCTTATGTGTGTGGCATGCCACAAAGAGCAGAAACAACAGCAACAACAAGTTGGAAATAAATGAAAAAAAATACGAACGTATTAAAAGTATTTAAGACGAGCTGCATATGGGAATTGATTATTTTGCATATAGGGAGGCAACTATAGAAGCGGATGCCGCCTGTCAATATTTGATCTTTATGCGCGTTTGTGGAGGGACATAAAGGGTATATTGGTTGCGTGATATAGTGTGAATGCAAAGGTTGCAGCGAAAAAATTCTCGAGAGAAATTTTTATAAATGTATGTAGATCTTTAAGTCGCTTAAGTGAAATGTTATCTTAATCTATATTTATCTATATCTTCCTAAGCTCCAAAATTAGGATTATCAAGCTTTTGAAGTTGCTTCTGGAGCTTAAAATCTACCAGATAATATACTTAAATAATCTTAAATATATTTTCGAATATATTTTTCATAAAGTTTCCCACTATGAGCGAGCATTACACAGTCGCTGCAGCTCGAGTGCAACGTTCTTATTAGTTGTATACGATCGTTGGTCGACTGATCAGCGGGACGTTGAAGCGGGGTTCGTGGCAACGATTTTTAATAAATGAAATGTGTAAATAAACGCACGAGGAACAACAACAACTGCAACAACAACAACAATAAGTAAAACAACAACAACAACAAGTGGCACAAGAATTGGTTGGGCAAACAGCAGGAAAGCATAAACATGGCCAACACTAATACCAAGGCAAACAAAACAAAAGATGCAGATGCAGATGCTGTTGCTGTTGCTGCTGTTGTTGTTGTTGCAGATGCATTTCCAAAGAATTTCTAAGCACATAAAAATACAAACAACAACAAAATCAAAGCCCGCGGTCAGCGTTAAAAAAATATTTAAAAATGCATAAAAACAAAATATTTATTGAAGAAATGCAAGAGGGAAAGAGAGAGGGAGAGAGACAGAGAGAGAGCCAGAGTGAAAGAGGGGCAGTGAGAGTAAGGGAAAGAGATACGCTAACAAGCAAACGGGAAAGCAGACAGACAGGCAAAGGGTATGCATGGAAATTGAATGACTAATTTTAAAATATATATTTTTTTTATAATAATCAAATTATAGCTCTTAAAGATAGTTTTAGAGGTTATATCAGTATATTTAATTTTGGAACACTTGGGAAACATTCTCAAACCTTCTCACTCCTTTCCTGCCTCTTTCAATCTGCCCTATACTAGCTCATGATAAGCCTACTGCCGTAGCTTCAATATACCCCACGCCATATTTTCACAGACTACAGGGTATCAAAATATTAAATGAGATAAACAAACGTTTTCGAATTCGAACATATGAGCATGCTAATGCGCTCAAGAAGCGAGCCAAGCTGCTGTTAAGCCAGCCTTTGGTTTATTTGATTAATGCACTCGAAAGCGACAATAAACAAGAACAAACGAATGGAGCTGGCAACTCTGGCCAGTGTCCATGGCTTGGCTGTGTGATCTGTCCCAAAAGGGAGATCCGTGTGCAGAGTGAGAGAGAGAGAGAGAGAGAAAGAGACAAACAAATATCGCATTCCAGCGGGCACAAATCGAATGTGAATGCTCAGAATCAGTTGGAAGAGTTGGGGAGACTCTTTGGGTTCGTCGACGTCTATTAGATAAATAAATAAAAATTCTTTATTAAAGTGCGAATTCTGCGATGCGGCTTAATGTTGATGGAACGCTAGAAGGCGCAAGCGTTCACTCTGTGTGTGTGTATATGTGTGTGTGTCTAGAGAACCGTTGACATGATTGCACCAACAGATCGTATCGAAAAACCAGTTTATGTGGGACCCTGATGCAGCCGAGTTAAGTCTGGGGATAAGTTTGATGAGGATAAAAAGTAGTAGAAGAAGCAGAGGAAAATATCAGAAAAGAAGTGGCTAACAAACCATTTAAAATAAATAATTTGATTTGATTTATGAACAGGTTCTTACTGCTTTTAAGATTTTAGTAAGGGTATTCCTAAGAGGGAAATTGTGATGGATGACTTTGGATAAGTATGGGAATACAAGTGAAATAGATAAGCTATGCTAAAAGTTTCTATTTATAGTGTTGTAAAATACGTCATAAAGAATGGAAATAAATCATGTGTGGACAGGAGTATCTTAGTGAAAAACTGTTTTGGAAACATTCAACGAGCTCAAGAAATAGAGTGCGTCTAGAAGACTACGGCTAAAAATAAAATTGCAGTGTTGTAAAACACTCACTAACAAGTTTTCGTACGTTAGTTCAGACTTTTAAGCTGCTTTAAAGTTAAAAAGAATAGTTTCAAGCAATGAATTATTTTTTATATATAAAACATATTTTTTAGGTGTTGTTCAACACTATTTCACTAAGCAAAACTTGAGTTTGGTCTGTGTGGGCTAATTGAATATTTTGAAGACAGAAAATCTAGCATTGTTTTAGATTTAACTTATTTATATAACACTGTTCAACACTGTGTTCAGAGATCTTGCTTTCATAAAGAGTTACACAACACTGAAGGCTTTTAACTAAACACTTTCTTAATTAACATTAACTGTTGCTAATCACAAAATGTTTTAAACATATTTCAACTCTTTTCCAACACTGTTTCTGCCTTAATTTGCAAATACAAGCTGAATGAATATATTCCGATTCGCATTCACATATTTAACAATCAATTAATGTGCGGACATAAGGAGGAAGCATCGCATGTGGAACCTACGACAAGGCGAAAAATGTTTAAAATGCTTTCAACGATCGCGAGCAGAAGACGTGGCCGGCAACAACAATGAACAGAAGCACGGCCAGTGGCAGTGGCAGTGGCAGAGGCGGAGACGGCGGCAGAGCGCCAGCAGCCACGACGCGACGCCGGCGACGACGTGCAGCACGTGAATGCTGTCAATCAAGAGCGCAGCGAGCAACGACAACAACAACAACATTCCACGGTAGCTGCTGACGTCACGCGGCGAAATGCCGACGGCAAAAAGTCGCCGAAACAAAATGAAGATCGCGAAACGTAAATCAAAACAAAACAGAGAGCGAGAGAGCGGGAGAGCGAGAGAGCGCAGCCGATCGCGTTTGTGAATGAAATGTCTTAAGAGAATGGTTCAAAGAGAGTTTTCTAAGAGAATTCTCTAAGAGAATTCTCTAAGAGAGATCTCACTTACCCGCTCTTCTTCGCGTATCATTTCCGCTATGCCTGGCTTGATCTCCATGTCGTCCGCCAGCGAGGCTGAGCTCGATGGCCCGCTGTGGTGGTGCGGCGGCGGCGGTGGCAGTCGCGGCTCGGCTGCAGCGACGCTTAGCTCCATGGCGGCAGCGGCCATGGCAGCGGCAGAGCCGAGCGGAAAACGCGACTCGGCGGAAGCGCTCGAAGCGGAAGTGGAGATGTGATGCTGCTGCTGCAGATGATGGAGATGCTGCTGCTGCTGTTGCTGATGCTGTTGCTGCTGCTGTGGACTGGGCAGCGCGCGCGCACAACGACTCGCTGCTGCTGCTGCTGGCGCTGGCGTCGTTGCAGGTGAGGGCATCTCCAGGCCATGCAGCGCCGACTCGAGGCGTCGCGGCGTCAGGCTGCCGCTGCTTGAGCCCAGTTGCTTGGGCGGCGGCGTCAGTAGACCGCAATCGCGCTGTCTCTCTCGCTCCTTCTGCTCCTGCTCGAGTCGCTCGGCGGCGATCAGGCTGCTCAGCGGACTCGGCGGCGCCTGGAATATGGCATCCGCCGAGGGCCAGCGACGCTTGCGCACGTTGCGGCTCTGCTGCTGCTGCTGGAGGTGCTGCTGATGCTGCTGCTGCTGCTGCTGTGGCGACAGGCGCAGCTCGCCGCAGTCCCAGTCCGTCGAGCGCAGCTTCTTCTCCGGCTGCAGAAAGGAGAGCAGCTCGTCGCTGGGCTCGCGCTCCACCGGAGTCTTGGGCGACAGCTGAGCGGGCGAGGAGCAGGCGGTCGCTGCCGCCGCCGCCGCCGCCGCTGCCGTCGAGTTGACTTCCTCCATTTGGGTGACGTCGGCGAGGCCACGCACCTTGAGCAGCTCGGCGATGCGCAGCAGCGGACCGATTTGGTCCTGGCTCACGTTGATCTCGCCGCGGTACATGAACTCCACAATGGCCTTGAGATCGCACCAGCTGACGTCGCGCATGATGACGATCGGATGCTGGCAGGGCGTCTCGGCCAGCAGCGTCTGAAAGTAGGGCGAGCAGGCGGAGAGCACCATTTTGTGGGCCTTGATCGAGCGACCGTCGCAGGCGAGCGTCACGTCCACGAAGGATTCGTTTTGGAGCAGCTGATCGAAGATCGTGGTCAGATTCGATTGGTAGTTGTTCCAGCGCAGGCAGAATTGTTGCGGCAGCGTCGACTGCTGCTGCTGCTGCTGCAGCGGCGTCGTCGTCGTCGTCGTTGTCGGCGTTGCGGCGTTGGAGGAGCTGGGCGATGAGCTGCCCGCGTTGGCAGCGCCGCTGGCGTCGGCAGCGCTTGGCGGTGTGGTCAACGGCGGGCTAACGGCCTTTGGTTTATCCTTTTGTGTTGTAGGCGAATTGCTGCCGGTGCTGCTGCCGCCGCCGCCGCCGCCGCCGCCACTGCGCTGTCGCTGCGCCGCCTGCGCCTGCTCCGTGGCGTATGTTTCGCTGTCTGTTTGCGCAGCGGCAGAGCTGGCGACGTTGCTGCTGGCGCTGCTGCTGGTGCGATCGTTGCTTGGCCGCGACGTTGGCGTCTCCGTCGACGCCATTTTGTATGCTCCAAAAACTTGAGAGCGAGCGAGAGAGAGTGTGTCTACTGATCGAGCTGTTTAGCTGTATGCATGTGTGTGTGTGTGTGTGTCAAGCACTGCAACGAGACGACGCGGTTATTATCGCGCTCGCGTTTTGGTCGCGTTTTAATTAACGAACACGTGACTACGTGTGTGTGTGAGAGAGTGATGGCGTGTGTATGTGTGTGTGGCTTATTTTACGCGCATTTTCAAATTTATTTTGAAATTTTTTTGAAAAATTTTCAAATTATAATTTTTTTTTTGTTTTTTCAAATTTTTGTTATTTATTTTGAAATTAGCTTAAAATAATTTTGTTGTTTTTGGCAACAACTCGAGTGTGTGTGTGTGTTTGTGTGTGTGTGGCGGCTTTTTCGTTTTTGGCGTCTCGTCGTTATTTTTGGCAACGGAACGTGCCCCCAATAAAAAGTCTTTTCAGCACGAGCGTCTGAATTAGACTGAAAACGTTTTGCACATTTTGATACGGAAAAACTCAAAACAAACTTAACGGGCAGCAGGCAGGCAGCAGGCAGCAGGCAGCAGCAGACGACGTCGATTGGGGCTACGAAAACGCAGAGGCGCTGCTGCTGCTGCTGCTGCTGGTGCTGGTGTTGTTGTTGTTGTAGTTGCCGTTGCGTCGAGAGTTGCGAATGCGAATTCGCTGAGTCGTCGTCGCGACGTCAGCCGCGAGACCCCCAAGTCGTAAATAGTGTGCCGCTGCCGACGTCGCAGCCAGCAAATATTGCAGTTGCAGTTTTCAAGGCAAAGAAGGAGCGCAGCGAAAATAGTGCAAAAGAGCGACGCAGGCGGCGGCAGCGGCAGCAGCAGCAGCGGCGAGCGACAAAACAAATGCCGGCAAACGTACAAAATTCCTTTACTCGGCAAAACGAAAACGAAGCGCCGAGAACGACGCCAACGACGCCAACGACGACGACGACGAAGAGACGAAGTTCGCTCGCGAGCGACTTCGGCGCTGGTTCGCTCTCTCCCACACACAGCCGCGCAACCCCCAAAAAAGCAGCGGCTAACGGCTGTTGTGCCGTTAGCTCAAGAGATGAGACAAACGCGCTGCATTTTCGGCAATGCGTGCGAAGTGGGGAAGGGGGTGGGGGAGGGGAGGGGGTAACTAATAGTTAAGCATGCGTGTGTGAGTGATAGATAGACAAGAGCTAAAAGCTTATTAATAATAATAATAACAATAAATAATAATAAATAATATAAATCATAATTTAAACAATTAACTAATTCATAAAACTATATACCCCTCTCTCGCTCTCTCTCTTTCTCTCACACACACTCGCCTAAGAAACAAAAAAAAAACACTTGACAGCAGCTGCCGTCGCAGCAGCAGCAGCAGCAAAGATTCTTCATTAATTAGTTCCGTTTGTGTTTCTGTCGCTGCCTCTGCCGCTGCTCTGTTGCTTGTGCTCAATTTTGAGCTGCAGTCGTCGTCGTTTGCGCTCTCACCAATTCGCCGCAATCTTTTGGACGCTCTTCTGTTGTTAAGAGACGCGCCATGTGCCGCTGCGCTCTGCTTGCACTGCTCTTTGGCAAAGACACGCACACGAGTAAGTCGGCAGCCTTGTGGGAGCGAGAGGCACCGCTTGGTTTAGGTGGGGAGTGTGCGAGTGCAGGCGTTGCACCTGCACTTCTGAGCGACGTTTTTTGCTTCTTTCTCTGTGAGTGTGTGTTGGTTTTTTTCTTGCTCGCTCGCTCGCTCGTTCGCCTTTGGAACTGCCCACACTGCGGGGCTGTCACTGGAGACTGGTCGAACGTGTGTGTGTGCGTGCGTGCCTGAGTCTTGCACTTGTATTTAGTTTATTGTTTTTGGCATTAAATGTATAAAATAAAGCAAAATACAAAGAGCTCAACACACGCACACACACACACACACACACACTCGCATTCTCATGCTAAAAATTGCCTAAATGCGTGAGCGAGACAAATGTTGCTGCCAGCTCGCAGTGTATTAGAGCGAGACAGCCAGCTGCGGCTCAGCTCCAGCCAGTCATAAATTATGCAAAAAAATAAAAATTTTGTTTTTTTTTTTTGCAACTAGCAAATGGCGGTTGACTACATTATTAAAAATAATACTAAATAACGCAACGGTAAATTAATAAAAAAGGAAAATATGCTTCAAATGTGATCTTCGGCGATCGAGGCATAAACTTTTAAATAGATTTTTTTTGGCAGAGATTTCGAAGCAGCTGTTTGCATTAATTTTATGAGAGCGCAAATGAAATGTAAATTTTTGAGTATTATTATTATTTGTTGTTTAAAGCTATATAAATTAAAACAAATGCTGGCGAGGCTGGCTGAAATTATGTATTGAATGGGTTTATGTGATAATTTATTTAAGAAAAGAAATGGCTGATCTTATGAATTAAATATATATATAATTATATTATAAAATAAGTTAAAATTATACAAATAATATAGATATATTTAGAAATATTTAATATAATTTATATTTCTATTGAATACTTAAATATTATTTATATAATTTTAATCAATTAAAAAATAAACTAAACTAAATATTTTAATATTTATAATAATAAAAAAAATTGTATAAATATATTTTTTTATTTAATTTTATTTTTTTAATTTATAAAAATATTTTATTACAATTATATATAATATTTCTGCTAATAAATGATTAAATTTATATTTTTTTCTTTTCATTACAGGTAAAACTTTTGATTCTCGTATTTTGGTACTTCGTAAGTGTCTCAATAGTCCACTCCTCTAGCTTCGATATGTCCGTCTGCTATCTAATCATTGTATCTCATAGAAATGTCCACCGTTTCATATCAGAATCTTGTGCTCAATCGATTCGCATTCGATTCATGCCACTGTGCGCCACTTGCAGCAGTGTTGCAATGCCAAAATTTGGTTGCCACACTAAAAACGCAGCAACGCACGCACTTTGTTGCATTGCATTGCATTGCTGCTCGTCCTCCTCCTTCTCGCTGCTGTTGTTGTTATTGCTTTTGTTGTACGCAATTGTAGAGAAATGTGGCAAATAGCTTTTTTGGGGTTCGTGAGACACAAAACGCGTTTATACGAAAATTTATGTATTTAACTGTTGACGACGACGATGACGACGACCGCCGCTATTGCTGCTGACGAGCAAAACGACGACGCGAATGTGCAGGATGCCGGACAGGACATATAAACTGTAGAACAGAGCGAAAGAGGGGGTGGTGGGGAGGGGGGAGGTTAGCATGTTGAAAGGCTGTGCGACAAGGCGACAGCCGCTGCGATGCGATGCGATGTGAAAGACGACAACGGACGGCAAAGAGGCAAACAGACAGAGTGAAAGGGCGGCAGGGGAGGCGCAGCTCGATTTGAGAGGCTTGCGGCACACACGACTGAACGAACAGGCAAACAAACAAATAAAGGTGACCAAACTGTATACAAGTAAAGGCAGCTGCTTGGCTTTGCCGGTGGGCGTGGCAACAAAGAAGAAAACAACGCAAAAAATTGCCGCATATTAAAACGCCAAATAGAAGAGACAACAAATGCAGCTTAGAAAGCAAAAACACGGCAAAGGATGGGCACTGGTGTAGTAGGACTAAGGGCTAAGGACTAAGGGATAGGGGTAGGGCAGGTTGTGGCAAGGGGTGCTGTTGCACAAAGTTAGCTTACGCGCACAAAAGCGATGAGCGATGATGCCTCAAATATGCAAAAATGCCTAGCGCAATAAAACGAAAACCGAATGCGAGAAGTTGTTAGAGGGCAGGAGGAGAGCCAGAGGAGGGTGGAGTGCGCAGAGGGCGCCACAGCAATGAAAAAGGGCTTAACATGTGTGAGGGAAGTGTGTGAGGGAGTATCTGCATGTGTGTGTGTGTGTTGTATAAATCCAAACCGAAGTTCGAATGCAGGCAAAAGTACGAAGCGGAGGCAGCGCTAACGATGGCTGGAGCAGGGCGGGCAGCTGGCCAGAGCAGCAGACAAACAAATAGACAGCATACGCAGCAGCAACAGCAACAGCAGAGTCGCCCCAGCCACGGCTGCATGGGCTCTCCCCCCTTGGGGGCACGGCATTGATGGACAGTTAACGCGGCAAAACGAAACGCGCGCTAAAGCCGAGTCCAGCCATCGAGGCTGCAACTCCTGCCAGCCAGTTGGCTTAGACGCAACTGTACTCCAGGCACAGGCACAGGTCCTGGCACAGGACTCTACTCCAAAGTCCACATGGTGTACACCCTCTCGCTCTCGCTGTCTCTTGTCCAGCTGCCTGCGACCCCCAGGCAAAGATTTTCGCGTGCGTTGCAAGTTGTGTGTTGCATGTGCGTGTCTCTCTCTGTGTATGTATGTGTACGCGTGTGTGTGTGTGTGTGGGTGTGTGTGTGTTTGCAGTTTTTGTAAATTTTGCGCCATTTGATTGCATTGCCTACCCTGCAGCACCTTCTGCCCCAACCCCCCTCCAAACTCACACTCTGCCTCACTCTCTTCCACTTGGCCATTGTCGCTTCTTTGGCGGCTTTCGCCTCTGCTCGCATTTATATACAAATGAACGCCTCCGCAACAGCCTACGTCCCCGCTCTGCCTCTTGGCGGCTTTGCCTGCCACGCCTATATGGCCGTCAAGTGCAGACGCTGGCAAATACATTCTATGCCGTTTTTTCTAATACCCTGTAATAATTGAGAGGCGATAAAATGAGGGTTTACTGAAGTTAGGATTAGGCTGGTTGGAGGAGGGTAAATTGAATGAGAGGTGAGTGTTTAGCTGTGCTTAGACTTAAGATCAGTAATCTATATGCCTGGATTATAAGAGTCCAGATCTTGAATCTATGCAAAGCTAAGTTTTCTGTATATCTTAGAGATCAAGTTTATCTCCTATATACATATATGTTTTGTTGCCTTCATTATACTCGATTTTCTTCAGTATCGATAAATATCGATAACGGCCACGTTGCTTTGATATTACTCTGAGCTAGCTGGAGAGCTCAAGGTTAAAGCTAAGTCTCATAGGGAAAGAGTTAAGTCTAGTTTAATATACGCCTTAAGTTTCCCAAGGTAAATATATTTAACTATCGACCTTCTAAATTTTCTTTGGGAACTCTAACTTATTTGTAAATTAGTTTATATTTTACTATAACTATACCTATTATATGACTGTTTGAGAAAATCTTAAAGAGCTTATATATAGTGGTACCAAGCTGAAAATAGTTTACATAAGAATTAGTCCTTCATTAAAACAATATCTATATGCTCTTTCTTTTCGTCAATATGAAAGCTCTATATGATATATGATCTATATGATATGATATATGATATATATATACAAATTAAATGATTTGATCTTCAATGTTGGGAATAATTAAAAACTTATAGAAGATTGCCTTTAGGATATCTGCTCGTCCATCACCTTCAACACTTGTTCGCTAACTTGTTCTATTTCGCTGCTGCTGTTGTTGTATTTGTAACAACATCGACAGCAACTGTCGTTTGTTGTTGCAGGTTCGCCGACGTCCAGTGCGACGTCTGTTATTGTTAGTTGCCTGCGCTGCGGTCTGGAAGGCGCGTAGGGCGACAGGGAGGGGCCTGGTGCGTGGTGCGTGGGGCTGGATGGGTCATCTACTCTTTGTTGCGGATTAGTTGACAGCATGGGGCATATGTGAGGCGCAGCTGCTGCTGCTGCTGTTGTTGCTCCGACTTTAAAATCGAAGCAAATTCAAGAATAATTTGAAAACAGCAGAGCGCAGCTCGAGCTTATAATAAGAAAGTAATGCAAGCTTAAGGCAGGGCGAGAGGGAAGCGCGGCGGCGTGTATGTTGCACTGATTGAAAAATTGTCAAGGCAGTTGCTGCCGCCACAAAGGCAGCCGCAGACTAATTAAAACATTCACAATGACTGCAAAATATTAAAAAGAAAACAAAAACGACAACAAAATGAAAGCTGAAACTGAAAGAAAATGAACAAAAATCTTTGAAAGCGCAGCGCGCACATCTTTTGGCATCTTTTGTGAATTAGAATAGCAGCGGGAATGGGAGCTGGGAGTTCGTTGATTTAGATTTCAAGGAATTGTTTTTAATTGTTGCTGTAGAAAATAGTGGAAAAGGCTGCGATTGCTTTGCGCGTTTATAATAAGCGAGCAAAGAAATATAAAAAGGGGGAAGAAGCTGCAGAAGAAGCAGGTAAAAGGCAGGCGGAGGCAACTCGCTTTGAAGTCAATTAGCTATTGTCGACGTTGCTGTTGTTGTTGCTGTGCAGCGGGATTAGAGAACATGTGCAATGATGGGGCAGCTAAAAGCTGGGCTACAGCATTGAAGGACGTGTCAAAAGAGTGGAATAATCACTCACAAAGAGCTCAAAATGTTGCATAAATAAAAGCAGACGGCTTACAAAATTCAGAAAAAATTCTAAAAAATGAACAAAAATATGATAAAATTAATTTTTTAGTGCCGAAACTTTTCTATTTTAAAGCGAAAGAAATTTCTTTTATTTTATTAAAAGATTTTCATTCAAATCAAAGTTTTTATATTGTATGAACAGTGTATATAATTTTGTAGTTACTCCAAAAATCACTAAAATATATCAAAACTTAAAAAAAAATCTTTTTTTTATTTACTTAAATAATAAAATTTACATTTTTAATTAATTTAATTTTTTTCTTTTAAATTTTTCTAAAGGCGAATTGAAATTAAAATTTATTTTTAAAATGAAAAATTTTGTTTAGCTTTTAATTTACCTTTTTTTTTAATTATTATTTTCAAATTGTTTTTTATTTTTTATTATTGAACATTTATTATCATTATCGTTTATTTCTAAACAGATTGCAGCTAGATGCATTTTCAGCTTTGCGTATAGATGCCCTAAACAAATTAGCTGAAAAAGTAGCAAACTAATATATTTAGTAATTAGCTTGATTAGTTTTCTATTCAGAATCAATTAAAACTTTTTAAAGTTCATAATTATATATACATATATTCGCATACATCAATACATCAATACATATCAATGCTGGCAGCAATTATCAGCAATTAAAATATTCATAAAGAAGCCCCAAATGCAATTTTTTGCATTTTGCTTGCCTCACTTTACGTGTGGCACATATCAAATGGCAGCGAAAAAATGCCAAAAAAAAATGACAAAATAGGAAAAAATTGGAAATTGAATTGATAAGCGGCTGTTGCATGCCGCATAGCGTTGCAAGTGGATGAATGAGCTGCTGAAACATGCACCACGAAAAACTGAATGAATGCACACACACACACACACACACACACACACACACACACACACACACACACGCATAAGTGCACGTGTGTGGGGCAAACGCATGAATGAAACGTTGCATGCCGCAAAGCGCCGACTGCGCTGCCAGCAGCCAAAACGACGCGTTGCAACAACAGCTGCAAAAGCAGAAGGCAAAAAAAAAAAAAAAATTAAAAAAGTAGAGAGCGCGCGCGGCCATTGACGGGGGCACGCGTCGCGTTTGTTTAATGGGCCACGCACGCAACACTCGCCGAGCCGAGCCTGCCCCCAAATGCAGCCCATGTTGCACGTTGTCAATGGCAGCGAAAAAAGAGGCCGCGCCGCGCTCGTTTTGTTGCTGCAGCCAGCCAAAGTGCATTTCGGTGCACAAAAAAATACACACCCAACCCACACACACACACCCGTACACACACACACACTTGATAATGTTGCAATGCTTTTCGTTTGTGCAGCATGCGGCACACGCGTCAAGGTCAGCGAATTATGCGACTGCCCCCAGCCTCACACACACACTACTACGGCCCAGCCAGCCGTGTCCTGTTTGCGTGCAACAGTTGGCAAAAAAAAAAAAAAAAAGAAAAACTTACACACATGCAACACACACAAACACACACACACACGCACACACACTCTGCCCCATGCCACTTTTTGTTGCACTTTGATTGCACTGGCCGCGATTATCCGCACGTTGCATATCAATGTCCTGCCATGCTGCCATGAAGGTCATGCAGCATGTAGGTGTTGCCTGCCACGCCCATCCTCCCGCAGCCTGCGTCCATTTTTGACTGCGCTTCGCTGCGCATTTTTGCATTTTTTTTGTGGCGCCAACTCTCGCATTTGTGGCGCCTCCTTTCTCTTCGCTTTTTTTTGCCAGCTGCCCCAGCGTGTGTGGCAAGTGCATTCAGCGCGATTATTAGGGATTTCAATCGACGCGCTGCACTTGAACCCCTGCCACAGCCACCCACACGCCCCACGAGCCTCCCTGCAGCCGACCCTTTGCGGTTGTTGTTGCGTTTTTTCCCACGTTTCACGATTTTCTTTTTTTCGGATTGCGCCGATTTTTGCATGAATTTTTGCAGTAGGCACAGTGCCACGCCCCCCTCTCGTTGGTCATTTGAATTGTTGCACTTTTTATGCAGCCAAACGGGCTGTCGCCTCGGCCGGCTCGCCAGCGCTGAAGTGTGAAAATGCAGCGTAAAATTGAAAATCAAACGGGGGAAAAAGAATATTGTGGAAATGAAAATCAAAATCAAAATAAAAATTGCCTTTTGGGCCTTTATACACAGTTTAGCCGCGTTGTTGCCGTGCCTGTTGATGCATTTTTGTTGCATGTGCAACATTGTGGCACGCATCGAGTTGATTGTTGCCGCCGAAAACCCAATTGACCGCAAATTGTGGCTTTTGTGATCTGATTTTTATGGCCACAGCGGACAGGTATGAGCAAATGCGGCTAACTGACGGGTGAATGTTGTAGATGTTGCAGGTATATAAATGTGTTTGATTATATATTTGTACATATATGTGTATTTAAATATATGCATATATTAGATATAGCTGGGGCTTGAACCATCAGAATGAATGAAGGTTTAGGTCTGGCTAAGAATATTCAAGCATCGACACTTTGTTTTAAGTTTTCAGAATGAAAACTAATTATTAATTAATTTATTATTATAAGAAATATTGCCTTTCGATTTGTATTTGATTTCTAATCAGAAAAATGTGTGAATTCTTGCAAATTTAATGCTGTAGTTGCAGAGCTTTTCTCTGAAGCTTCTTTTGACTCCTGATATTTGATTTTTATGACTAGCTGAGCTGATATACTAATGTGCCCTGATTATAATCGACTCTTGCTATCAATCAAAATTGAATATAGACTAAGTAATAATGCAGAAAACAGCAGCTCTACTCATGGTTCAGCATGTCTTCTAGTCGAATACTCCCAGCTAAACGAATTGTTGTCTAATCTTTGTGCCCTTAATCAATCCTAAGGTGTGAGACTTTGAAACAGTCTGTGAACAGAGTTCGGAACTTTCCAACTAGATATAGATATTTATGAGAAATTTCGTTGATTGCTACAATCGCCATATTTTAATATATTTTCTATAACATTTGTTGTTTTCATATAGTATGAATAGCAAAATATCTCATTCATATGATATTTTTCTTACTCAACATTGTAAGTAATTTCGAAATATTCTATAAAAAATCTATATTATTATTCATAGTTCATATAGTTGTCAAATGATATCACTCTTTATATTTACGTTTGGATAATGTAAATAGTAGCAAACTAGTTTGAGCACACTAACTACTGCCTGTTAAATTGTTCAGCTAATTGAAATGTTCCATATATAAATCATATTCAAATATCAATTCAACTGGCATGCCAGTTACACTTTCATTAGCTATTTGAGTGACATATATATGTATATATAAATATATAAAATTCTATAATTGTAGAGTAAAGCATGTACACATACATTTATATATAACTGTATCAAATTGTAGTTGATATTGGGTTAACTCGGAAATATTTGTGCATCCATGAAATATTGATGCCTCGCCAATGCAATTGAAACGTAAATAAAAATTTGATTTAAGCCGATTTCGTCAAAAATGTTTCTAATGGCAGCAGCTCGGGTTGCAGCTGCAACAGGGGTCGTGGTGGGTTGCTCCCTGGCCTTGGCTAGAGTTTTCTTTTGCTTGACTTTTAGTTGGGAACTTCACCTGTTGCAACTGGATATTTGGCAACGTGCTGTGCACGGCAGCAACATGTTGCAGCTGCAATTGCAATTTTATGAATGGAAATTGGCCGCACGTGACAACTATTAGCAGTTTGTGGCTATTAAATGTCACTACAAAAGGCGAAAAGCAACAGCAACAACAACAGAAAAGCAACAACACCCGTTTGCTGCTGCAATTTAATGCTGCTGACAGCGTGCTGCTGCACAAATCGTGTGTGAAAAGTTCATACATCAACGCACAAATACACACACACACATACACACACACACACACACACACATAGCGTCACAAAAGCGCATAAAAAGTGTTGCTGTCGTGTGGTTGCTGCTGCTGTTGTTGCTGCTATTGCAGGCAGCAGCAATGCGTTTTGCTGCAGCACACACATAAACGCACACACACACACATACACACGCACACCTACTCACAGCACTTAACGTGCTGCAGCCGCACGCTTTTGTTGTTGTTGTTGCTGCTGCTGTCGCCGGTTTTTTTTTTTTCGCTCGCGTTTCACGCGAAATGCGTTTGAAAGCGAAAGTGTTGCTGGCGCCCACACACACACACACACACACACACACACACGCATAGATGTCATTGTTGTTGCTGTTGGTGTTGTTAACAGCATGTTGCACGTGTCAATAGTGCATGTTGCAGGTGGGTGGGCAGCAACAACAACAGCAGCAGGAGCAATAGCTGCCAATTGCCCATGGCCAATTGCTGGCGTGCCCCAACCTCCAGCCATTGCCACGCCTCCCCTTTTTTATAGCCATCAATGGACAAAAATCGAGTGCTGATAGCGCATTTGGTAACTTTATCACAAGCATTGCTGTGCTGCAGTTGCAATTGTTGCTGTTGCTGCTGTTGCTGCTGTTGTTGTTGTTGTTGCAAAACGTTTTATTTGCTTTTCAGTTAGTGATTAAACTGTTGCTGCTGCACCTTTTTTATCCGTGTGTATGTGTGTGTTTGGCTGTGGTTGTATTTGGCTTTAATTGTTGGCCACAATGAGCACAACAACAGCAGCAGCAACATGCAACAGCGCAATTAATTAGCGCACAGTCGACGGCTGATTAAGTCAAATAACATTGATCTGATATGGAACAGGCTCCCTAGCCTATGCTAGGCTATGCTCATTTTTTGGCAGTCAGCGTATGTGTGTGGGAGAGTGTATTAGTGTGTGTGTGTGTGTTTTGCCCATTCGAATCTAAACAAATAAACATTTTGGCGAATCGCAGACGCGCATTCAAGTGCGGCGTACCACAAAAACATGCAACGAATTTTATATTGTGGCTGCAACTAGCAGGCAAATGAGAGGTATAATAGAAGTTAATGCAGTGCCAAAGGCAAGATTTATAGATGAAGCTGTATATGCATGGATAATATAAGAATACATTGAGCAAAGTTCTTGCTAAGATGAGGATCATGTTATGGAACTGAGCTGAGAAGTGATCTCAGTTTGAGTATTCTAGATATTAGTATTATTCTGCTATATACTTTAGACAGTGCTGCAACTGGCGAGCTCTTTTACAATTTTTGTGACTATAAGAGATTGCCGATAGAAGAAAATATATTTGATCATTATTTATAGAGCTTACAAGTGCTGGAAGCTATTATACTTACAACTTCATCCATATGCTGGTTATTATTCACTACCAAAGCGCTTGTAGCTAAGTACAGGGTATCCATGCTCTGGGTACTATATTATATCTTTACCAAGCCAAGAGATAAAGGCAAGTGTAGGATCTTCTGCTGCTAACAAAATATATTCTCTATAATATAGTAGCTGATAGCAAAGAGATGGCGAGAGTTGAGGTTACCTAATAGAAGTAGTCTCTCTAAGGCATTAACTCTAACTTCTCACTTCTCCTTATAGAAATCTCAATAAGAAAGAGTTGTCTTCAAAGCAATCCCTAGCAAGCTGAACCATGAATGCTGTATTCAGGCCATATCACCCTTTGTATATCGCTGCATTCAAATTTTCCTAATTTTCTCAAAATTTGTGCAGCTATTTGTTCCGAGCCATCCAAAGTATAGCCTAAAGATGTACTTAAGCTAATGTTGCACTTATGCGTTAGCCATTACCAATCCATTTGACTTTGGGTTGCAACATTTCGTTGCAGACAGAGGGAACTCTGTATCTCTCAGAGACAAAATCATGTAATTGTAACCAAAAGCTTTGCTCTTTGAGCAGCTACCCGGCTGCCTGCCGGCCTGCGTGGCTGCCTGGCTGTTATCCTTTATCGGCAGTCCGATTTTTATTTTCGTTGATTTTTTTGCGTTTGTCTACCAAATGCGTTTTTTGTGCTTAGTTTTTATTGCCCGAAGGCACAGTGGACGGGCGCGCCAGTGTTGGGAAACGCAGTGCGACGCATGCGGGCAAAATACAAAAACTGCCTCGAATTGCAGACAGGAGCTGCTCACTGGAAGGATCTAGGATGAGGCAAAGCTTCAAGCTGAGTGCAGTAAAAATCAAGCATCTATATAGAGACACAGCGAGCTCGCTGTGTGTGCGTGTGTGTGCGCGCTTGTCTATATGTGTGTATATATATATTCTTTTTCTATTGCTTGTCGACTTTTTTTGTCTATTGAGTTTCAAATTTCCCGGACAGCAGCCACGTACAATGCGTCGCTTCTGCTGCTGCTGTTGCTGTTGCTGCTGAAGCTGAAGGCTTTGATAAAAAATTTTTTGGCAAATGTTTTCTGAAATCCTTCAACGTGCCTCCGCCCCCCTCATGCCCCCGCAAGCTACAATGCCTGCCCTAACAAGCCATTGCAACAGCCTCTCGCATATAAATGGCATGTTTGACACACAGCCGAGGAGCAGGGGGCCTGGCAGGTGGGTGTGGGTGTGGGTGTGGGAGGGGCGCGCCCGCTTGCAAAGGGATGGCAACTGCCACTGCGTTGCAAACAAAATAATATGCAAAATGTTAAAAAATTAAATGTGGAGTGTGGGGCGGCACGTAGAAGTTGTCCAGCGGCGGAAAAATTCGCGAATTTTTAGTTGATTTTCAGCGGGAGGCGTTGCTGGAGACTGGGGGACAGCAGAGTGGTGCACGTGTGTGGCTGTGTGTGTGTGAGTGTGGTTGTGTGTGTGTGTGTGTGTGGTGTGTTGCATGCGTTTTTCTGTTTGATTTGTTGGCGCCATGCAAAAGGGCAGCGAGAACACTTTCAAAGCCTCAAACCCAAGCAGACAAGCAACAAGGAGAGACAGAGAGAGAGAGATGGAGAGTGGAGAGATAGGGTGAGAAGGAGCGCTCTCTGTTGCTTTGACAAAACATTAAAAATAAATCAAATAAAATCAACTGCGCAGCACATACATATATAAACATCTAAATATATATATACTTGATGGCCCCCAACCAAGGCGCAGGCATCAATTATTATTTTTTAGCATTTACAAAAAAAAGTGCAAAAAAATTATAAATCTAAAACACTCTTTGTCAGGGTTGCAAAACGCGTGAATAATACAACAAAAAACAAGAAAATTAATGAGAATTTGTTTGAATTTATTATTTTTTAGCTAAGTGGTGGCAACTCTGCTGCTGGCAGCAACCCTAACGTGACATTCAGACTGATTTTTATTTTAATATCAAATTTTTTGTTTAAAATTTTCTGTTGTTTTATTTGCCAAGCGAAATTTTAATACGAAAACTGCGCCCAGGTTTGAGTTTTGAGCTGTTGAAATTGAAAACAACGAGCAGAGCAGCAGCAACAGCAACAACAGCAACAACAATAGCAGCAAGAGCAACAACAGCAACAACAACAGCAGCAGCAACGACTTATTGGCTTTAAGAACAAAGGCTATGCAAATGTGGTTAAGCGATATATACGAGTATTATAAAGTATAAAGTACAGAGTATAATAAACATCAGCGATTAAGCGAACGCTGTAACTTGCAACTATCAAATTGTACAACAAGTCATGAAATGCGAGAGGGCAGTGGGTGCGACTAGCAGATACCCTGGTGAGAGATGTGAGGCAGTAGACTTTAGTATGTGGAGTATGAAGGCGTGGAGAAAGATCTAAAAGAGAGAAAAAAGAGATAGAAGAGAAATAAAAGAGAAATAAGAGAGGGAGAAAAGACAGATTAAACAGGGAAAAAAATAGAGATCAAAGTGAGAGGACAGTAGAGATAAAGGGGAGATGAAAGATAGATAAAAGATAGATAAAGGAGAGAGAGAATATAAATAACAGTGAGATACATAAGTTTGAGAAAGAGATTGAGAGAGAGAGAGAGAGAGAGAGAGAAAGAGAAATGTACCTAAAATAATGAGAATCGATTAGAACGGCGAACACATTAGCGAGGTAAGATAGAAATAGGTAGCAGGAAAAACATTGAGTAGGAAAAAGAAGTAAAAAAAGAGAGAGAGAGAGAGAGAATAAGAAAGAGGAAGAGGAATATAGAGAGAGCTGGAAAGGGGATGGGAAGAAGAGAAACAAGGGACGAAAGATAGAGTGAAAGAGGCAGAGAGGCATTCAGTCAGACGCAGAAAAGAAGCAAGAGAGATTGAAAGATTGATAGAGAGAGAACTAGACGTTGCTCTTAAAGAGACACAAAACTCTACCGAACTCAACTGCCTTAAGCACTTCACACGATTACAGGGTATGTTTAACATTGTATGCAACGAGAGCTGCAACATATGAGTGCGCCGACAAAAGTTAAAGTTGAGCAAAGAAGAAGAAGAAGAAGAAGCGGCAGCAGCAGCAGTAGAAGATGATGATGATGGCAAACGATGCCAACAATTACAGCGTCGTTTTCCATAATATGCGAAATATAAACAATAAATGCTGACGGTCGACAGACCAAAGGAACATACAGACAGACAGAGAGAGAGAGAGACAGAGAGACAGAGAGAGAGAGAGAGAGAGAGAGACAGAAGACGGGCAGAAACAACAACAAATCATGCACAAAACAATGGGCCACATTTTGTGAGTCGCTTTGCTGCAACTTATAACAAACAATTACACATATTTTGCATGTTTGCGGCAAGAGGGCAGCAACGTGGATCAGGGGTAGGGGCGGAGTGGGGCGCAAGATGCTGGCCCACCACCGGTAGCTCGAATTTTGAACAATTGTTGAACGGCAACAAGTTGCAGCAATGCACACACAGACAACGTCTTCAGATGCAGCTGAAGAAGTTGTTGCAACAACAACAGCAACAACAACGTGGCCAACGAGGCATGCAAAGTAGCTGCAACAACAACAACTGCTGCTGCTGCTGCTGCCACAGTAGCAGCCAAAATAGTTGTCTCTGGTGGGTTGCTGCTGCTCCCAACTGCTGTTGCTGCCGCCCGCCCGGATTGGTTTCGAATCGCCCACGATGAAACACGACGCGTCGGCGGCACTATGCGAAAACGTGCACCGCCAAAAAAAAAAAAAAAATACAACAACAACAACAACAAAACCAACGGGCGGCAGTTGCTGCTGCTGCTGCTGCTGCGGCTTACTACTGATGCTCCGCTCTCCACTCTCTAGGAGTCATACAAGTGGCGACTACTGTGGCCAGCAGTAGCTGCAAAAGCAACAACAACAACAACAATTGCAACTGCAACGCAGATTTTGCATTTCTCTATGCAATTTATGATACTCTAACAAAGTGTCGACTGGGCTAAGTGAGATGTTGTTCAGGGTAGACAGACAGAGAGAGAATGAGAGAGAAAGGAAAAGAGTGTGAGAGTAAGAGAGGCAAGGTGATAACTGAAAGGAAAGTGAGAATGAGAGAGAAATGAAGATAGAGAGAGAGAGAGAGAGAGATACAGAAATATTGAGTAAGATAGAGAGAGAGATAAAGAGAGATGCATATAAAGAGATGGGCAGATATAGAAAGAGAGAGCGAGCGATATAGAAATAATATAATATATAGAAATATAGAGCAGGAGAGATTGAGAGAGAATGAGTGAGAGAGGCAGAGAGACAGAGAAATATGTAGAATGAGATATAGAAAAGGAGATATAGAAATGGAGAAAAAGAGATCAAGTGAAAGAAAAAAGATGCTGACTGAGAGGGAGAGTGAGAAAGAGAGAAAAACAGAGACAGAGAAACGTTTAGAGAAAGGGAGAAACAATGCAAAATAATCAAAAAACGATAAACAGAGACAAAGATAGAGAGAGAAGTAGATGAAGATGATGACTACTCCGTATGCATTACTGTTAGGGTATCTAAGTTTCCTCTAATATGTTGAGTTTCGGTTTCTGTACTGAAAGCTCTTCTTTCTCTTTTGCTTTGGCTTTGCTGGCCGACTGGCAATAATGTCTTTCTTACGCGATTGTCTAGAGTGCGCCCCGCCAAGCTAGGCCACGCCCCCGCATGCCTATCGCTGCAACTAAAGCTAAGCATTATATGATGTTGTTGTTGATCCGTTGTTGCTGTTGATCTGTTGTTGTTGCTGTTGCTCTGTTGCGGCAGCAGCAAAACATTTTTGCAGTAGCAATTGGCTTCATTTGAAATTGTCTTCGCATTGTTATTGTGTTCCAAAGCATATGCCTAGGTGTGCGTGGGTGTGTATGTGTCTGTGTGTGTGTGTGTTGAAGCATTTTCCCCTTGGACAGGTTTAATAAATATGTTCAAGGAAATGCTGTTTGGTAATTGTTCGTTGGCGTTTTTTTGTTGTTGTTGCCGCTGCTGCTGCTGTAAAATTTTTGGCCAAGTTTCATTTGCTTGGCTGCATCTCTCTGTTGGGCATTTGGCAACCGGAAATATGGCGCCGCAATGAACCTTTACTATCCATTTATGAGATCTGCTCGCTTTGGTAATTGTTGCAGCTTCTTTCTCTCTTTAACGATATTTAAAACAGTTGCGCAGTTGCTTATGTAAAGTTTGCTTTGATTAATATGCAAATGAAGGGTGAGAGTGAGTGTGTGAGTGTGTGTCTAGGCTGTAAGCATGTAACACACACACACTTGCAGCTCAAGCTCAGAAATTGAAAATGAGTTGATGCAGTTGACAGGTAACGTGTCGTATGCGCAATGTGGCTGCAACTGTTCGTATTGCTGCTGCTGCCGTTGCTGTTGCCGTTGGCGCAGGTCAGTAAACCGCCAATAAAATCAACGTTGCTCCGTGCCGTTGCCTAGGCGTCAGCTCAGCCTGTGCCTTGCCCACGCCGTTGTCCAAAAATGAAAATTGAACTCATATTTATTTAACTTGGGCTTGGGCCTGCCTAGCTGGCTGGCTGGCTGCCTGGCTGGCTGCTCGTTGTTGCCTGTGCTGTCTCCTGCTCCTACTTCGACTAGGCCCAATTCATCAACAACCGTCGGAGCATTAGCCGTCAGTCAGTCGGCCTGGCTGGCAGGCTGGCAGGCTTGCAGGCTCTGTCGTGCAGGTCCTGTTGCGGTCCTGGCTGCACCTCCTGGGCGTATGTACTCTTTTGTCTACGAATTTTTGAGTTTTGAGTTTGCATACAAGATGAGTTCTGTCGAGGTACACACACACATGGATGACACTGCTGCATAGTTCTATACGTGCTACCCTTTGGGTGCCGTAATAAAATGTCATTCGTCATTTGGTTTTTGCGTGTGCGTTGCCCGTCGCAACATCGAGCCTACACAGAGAGATTCGCATACACCCACGCACCCACACGCACACACACACCCACACGCAGCCCCTCTGGCAGCCGGCATCATCTCTCATCTCTCATCTCGCTCCTGCTGCTGCCAATAACTTCAGCAACTGCTGCAACGACAACTAATCGCATTGTCTGCACTTTTTGTATGCAGCACGCAGTCAGAATGCGAAACAGAAACTGAAACAGAAACGAATCCAAATCCGTAGCACTTCACGTTATGTTGCATGTTAGCTGTTAGCCTACCCCTCCCGCTCCCCCTCTTCAGCCCCGCCCCCTGCCTACTGCACTTCACTGGCCACATTTGCCGCTCGCATTTAACAATTCTATTAATTTGTTTTGTTCAACATAAAAGCGCTCGCACAGAAATCAAAACCAAACGTGTTGCTTCATCTGTACGCACATGCACTGAGCGAAAATTGGGTGGTCCTTTAAGCTATGTGAAATAAATATTTGATTGAAGTAAGCTTGAGAGGATGTTGGATGTGGATTTAGGAGGTAGAAAGTAGAAAGACAAGGCAAATAGCTTATGAGTGATATGAAGGGATTTTTATGTATATATATAGTTTATATATAGTCATCAGTTTTTTCCTAGAGTTGAAAAGGTTATTCCATAGTTTAAGAGCAGATTCTTGACTCTAAGTCTGATATTGCTTAGTTTAATTATATCAAAGAGAATATATTCCATAATTTTCACTCTCGATTCCCACATCTCTAGCGCCTTTTCTCTCAGTGCACATATAGATTTATACATACATCTATGCCCATATAGCCCGTATAGCCACATCCTTTGCGGCCTGCTGAATAAATTAGATAGAGTTTGCAGCTATGCGTTTTATTATCACAATTTTCGAATTTAATTTCTTATGCAATTCTTTTTAGTTGAGTTTTTGATTTGAATTCGTTTCGTCTCGTTTCGTCTCGTTTAGTTTAGTTTTTGGGAAATTTCGTATGCATTGGGCAGGGATCTCGAGTCGGGCCGTAAAAACCGTAAAGAGGAAATCAACGTCAACAAATTCGGGTCGTCATTGATGTTGCTGCTGCTGCTTGTCCGTTCTATCGGCGCGAGCGCTTTGCCATGGCAGCAACGCATGTAATCTAATGCGGATATTGCTAGCAACAGAATCTACTTACTCCTCCACACACACACACACACACACACACATAAGGCACTGCAAACTCTGACCTACGTCTGTGGCCGCTTTCCCTCTGCTGCCTGCACAGATATTCAGATATTGTCTTCGCTTCGTTGATGACGACAACAACAACAAAATTCAACAAAACTAAAACATATCATTGTGTGTATGTGTGTGTGTGTGTGTGAATGTCTCTGCTTGCCTCCCCGTTGCTGTGGACCCCTTGGCGTATGCGTAATTTGCGTATGTTTGCAAAATGCAAAAGGGCTGCGTCTCCGTCTCCGTCTCCAGCGCCTAACACAAAATAATGATAGGCCCATGCATTCACTCGCTCTCCCTCACTCTTTCTCTCTCTCTCTCTCTCCCTTTCTCCTGCTCCCTCTCCCTCTCTGTTTGGTGCTCTGTCCGTGCTGTCTTTTAATTGTCAATGCATATTTGGGCGGCCCGTGCGCGTCGCCCCTCATTGGTTTGTTTGCCTTTTCAGTCCCGGCTCCATTGTGGCTTCGATTTATGATTTATTTTTTGGTGGTTCAAAATGGGCTACATTGGCCATATCTTTCGAGAGTGGGTGGGCGGTGGTGTTAGTAACTTTTTAGAGCAGCTCGTTAACCCGCATTACGAAAGTGCTCTTCAAAATGGCTCAATGACAAGGGAGATAGCTCTAATGAGCCCACTCTTTATTGTCATGGGAATATATTTTGTATATATGAAATATTGATATATTTAAAAGTTTGTCATGAATTAGTTTGTTCTCTTGTATAGATATAGATTCATAACTACAAAGGAAACCTGAATGTTACGTCGATCACATCTATAAATATGTTTGTATTTAAGATGAAAAATATATGAGTTTATCAACCTTTCCGTATCAATCTTTCCGTAGCGAAGAAGTCTTTATACTAAGATCTAACTCTATTCATATTTAACTTTCAACTTTTCTTTCTTCACTCATTCAATTTAATTGAAAATTTCCATATTCCGATTTTTTCTATATCCCGAAGACTTTTTCATTATATCCCAACTTAACTCTAAATTGTTACTTCTTGCTTCATGTTCTACATTTTTCATTTGCTAATGCTAAAATACCATTTCTAAGCCATTTCTGACATGTCCTGCTCCCACTTGCATCTGCAATTGTTGCAGCTGATGCGGTAGTCGTAAATTTGTTATCTTTGATCTCTTTTAACATACATAACTGAGCTGCCCGTAACGACAAGTGTCATCAGCTGCATTTTCAAGGCAAAATGTGACTAAGGCTCAGGTGTGTAGCTGCTGCAAGGACTTCAGACAGAACTTGCAGCCAGCCAGAGGCAGCTAGCTGCAGCTCTTCTTTTGCTCGGCACAACAATGCAGTTAGCAAACGCTTTTGTTTTGGTCCATTGTTGTCGCATGTGTGGAGTTGGAGTCTCAGACCCAACAGTAACTCCCACAACAACAACAACAACAACAACACTGATGATAATTCGAATGGTCATTATTTATATTCTTTGAAAGTGTTTTTGCGTATTCAAAAATTCTATTAAGGAAGTTCAAGTACAAAAGTTTTGTGTACTCTTCTCAAATACTTGTACACTCTTCCCTGTGTTGTTGTTGTTGTTGTTGTTATGCTCGTTGTTCATGCATGTCGAATGCATTACAAACGGGCCGCGTGGGAGGTGCCAAAACGCACTAGGATTCAAATTGTGACTCGGCTACTCTCTCGCTCTTGCTCTCGCTCTCTCTTTCTGTTTGTGGCATGTCGTCGCCAGCATCGTCATCATCATCATCCTCTGCATCATCATCATCATCATTGTCATTGCCATCGTCGTCGTCGTCGTCGTCGTTGTTGTGTAGTTTTTGCGTTTATTGTTGCATTTCTGATGTGATTTTTAGTATTGTCCAGCGACGAGTGCAATGTGCTCAGCATTTTTGAATGTGTCCACCAAGCGTCACACTCTCTCCCTCTCACTCTCTCTCTATCTCACACACACTTGCAACTCCCCCTGAGCACCCACTCTTTCATACTTCAGTGTGGGCGCGTCGTATGTTAAATTGTTTGCTTGATGCTCGATCAAAAATGACAAATGTATCTACAGTGCGTGCGTGCAGTATGCGTATAGAAATATTTATATATTCAGATGGAATTTGTGATATATTTTTAAATATTATTATTGCTGTATTATTTATGAGCACAGGAAGTCATCTTAAGCCTTAACCCTCACATTATAAAAATTTCTAAAAATAAAATATTTCACAGGCTTCAAAATTGAATGGTTTTGTTTTAGCAAAATAAATGAATATCGAAAAATTGTCTTAAATATTTCGAAAATATTATATAGACGTAAAATCTTCTTGACAAGTGAATTTTATTTTTTAAAACTTATATAATTTATAAATTTTCTGCTTATAAATATTTTTTGGTTATATATGACTGGATTTCTTATTTCCATTGGAGCTCTCCGTCTCTTTTCCCCCCAAACTTTTACCCAGTCTCAATATAATTTATATATCTTAATATATATAGTTTCTTCTTATCTATCATTCATTAATAGCTACCTTTGCCTTCTTCACTCCAGTCCAGTTCTGTGCGCTTACTTCTAGCATCAACTGTTTGCAGCATGTTGCACGCATACAGCTGCAACGTTTGTCGCCTGCATTTGCTGGCAAAATGTTAATTTGAATTTGTGAGCATGTCATTAACACACGCACACACACATATCCACACACACACATATCCACACACACAGAGAGACACACGCACAACAATGCATATGCATTTGACAAATGCGTTGTTAATGATGCAAAATGCAATTTTCGAAAATTCACAAGTTTTGCTCTTTGATTTTGGGAGCAAAACACAAAAAAAAGATGCGACTCTTGTTTGCTTTAGAAAATCATCACATATATATCAAAACGAAAAACGATTTTAATATAAATTATATGCACAAACAAAGAAAGTAAAGGCGCAGGGAATGAACGACTGGGATTATACCCGGCAGATCAAGTTATGCCTATAGTTGAGGCATTTCTGAAGTTCTTGGCAATTCTGACTGATCTTCTTCTAAATGCTGGCAGCCCTGTCCCACTCTACCTCTCTGTAATCTCTCTCTCTCTCTCTCTCTCTCTCTCTCTCTCTCTCTCTTATCATATGCTTTATGATTTGTCAGCTAAACCCATTCAAGCTTCATTCATTTTGCTTAAGTCAACTCATTTTATTTGTTATTTGAAGAATTTTTTTTGTGTGCCACATATATATTTGCCTGCAAACATAATAACTTTTATACCCTTTGGCAAGAGGGGGCTTAGGGTATGTTGATTTAGAGTGAAGGCAGTTTTCTATCTAAACAAAAACTCAAGTTAGATAGAAAGGAAAAAAATATAAAATAAAACTAAACAATGTGCCGCGCGGGCTTTAATCAGCGCCGACTCGAAGACAACTACAACAGCAACAACAAGAACAGTTGCTAGATCAACAACTCTAGCAACAACTCAATTACCAACAACAACAACAACAACAACAGCAAAGGCAGGCGGCAACAAACGTCGGCCAACATTCATCACCACGAAAATTAAATTGCTTTTGTTTATATAAATATTCCACATGAGAAAAAAAAGAAGCATGAAGTTGTTGTTGTTGTTGTTGTTGTTGTTGCTGTTGCTGCGCCGCAAAGCAGTTGGAAAATTTAAAGAAAATGCGCTGTTAAAAGCAATGGAAAATAATTTTTCAACACCGCCGCATTTGTTTAATTATAAATTTCTGTCAAGATTGTTTTGTTATTTCATTTTCTTTTCTTTTACTCTCTGCTCAAAGGAGCGCCGCCGACGCCGCCACCGACGTCAAAGTCAGCGTCAACATGTTGCCAAGCACACACTAATACAGACACACGCACAGCACACACAGCACACACACAAACACACACACATAGTTACAGCAAGGCAAACAAATAAACAATTACCAAACGCTGCCTCCGCGGCCTCTTGAGTTCCACAATTTTCAATTTTTCAGTTGCAGTTGCCAATGTGTTCTTGTTGTTGCCTTTTTGATGTTGGTACTGTTATTTTTGTTGCTGCCGCAGTAGTAGTAGTTGTTGTTGTTGTATAAAATGCAACACGCTGAAGTCTTTCGAATTTTTGATTTGTTTGCTCAACATTTATTGAAGATCAAAGCGAACAACCTGACGCAGCGGACAAACAGTTTTCCAGCTTGTCAACGAAGAGCAGAGAATCTATGGAGATGCAGGCATGCATATATATTGATATATATATTTTTTTTAATGTATTCCGTTAATTAAATAAACAAATATATATAAAAATTTGTATTTGGCAACTGAATCAATGCAGATTTATTAGCAAAATAATAAATATCTGAAGCTAAAATATACTGTATACTTTTTATTAATATATATATTAAGTAATTTATGTTAGTGTGTATATTAAATAATATATATTTATTATTATAAAAATGAAATTTCATTTGAAACTTGATCATTTCATCTGTTTCTCTGTGAACTTGTCTCTTACATTTGAAGCTCATACAACTTGGAACAACAGCAAGTTGACGTCTAGCAATAGACTAAGCCCGATCTCTTTATATAATAGGCATATCATAGAGATAGCTTATTCGAACTCTCTAATACGCTTGAAAATTTAGTTCTATTATATGCCTTAAACCTCGAGTTATATCTTCACTTATACTACTACAGGCGACTACTACAGTTTCACTAGACTTCTGCAGTCCAAACAATTGCTAAAACATTCCCATACCCTTAGCAAACCAAACAACTGCAGTTATCAGCAGCTCCTCAATTCACATACGACAAAAATATTGATTAAAAAATTCCCATATATACAAATCTCCTTACATTCTTGGCCAAGCATCGCAACAGCAAAATACAAAGTAGCGAATCAAAAAGATAAATATTCAATAAATAATCAATATGCAATATTGAAAAGCGAACGAGCGAGCTCGAGACTTTTAAGATCTCACGACGAGTTGTTTAATAATGTGTTCAAGGGTATTTTATACAAACATTTCGTTCGTAGCTCTCTGAATTCTAAACACAATTATACAAAAGAGAAGTAGACGACGACGATGAAGAAGAAGAAGACGAAGAAAAAGAAATAATAATAAAGCCGAGCAATACAATGAAGTCGAAAAATATGTGAAGCGGATCGTTAAAACCGAACTTCCCCTCTAGCTCTGGGTCTTCCCCTGGCTCTGGCTCTGGCTGTGGCTTCGACTCTTGTTAGCTTTTGTCGTCTCAGTCGTCGTCGTCGCCGTCGTCGTATAGAAAACAAAGTCGCCAACTATAAAAATTATAGTTAATGTATAAATTTAATGGCAACTCGTTTATTAAAAATTTTATTTGAATTCTTTTATTTATACGTTTTATACGCTCTTTTGCGCACGCTCGCAGGCGCTGTTGCAGGCAACAATGTTGCCACAAATAATCATCATGTTGCCGCATCTTAATCATGATGTTCGCCCCGTTGCAATTCCCCGCCCAACGTCCCTCCGCGCACACCCTCGCCCCCTCCTGCCTCGCATCGGCCCCAGCCATAAATCGAAAGAACAAATCGCTGCGGCAAAGGCGCAGTAAAAGCAAATAAACCCAAGTGCAGACGTAATAAACTCTCGGATGTTATGGACGCAACGGGACTGCAGGGGGCAGAGGGGGAGGGGGTGCTAGAGGGGGGAGCCAAGTTCTACCCGCATCTGGAGTTGTACTTCTATATACTTGTAGTTGCGCGAAAATGGAAATGAAAATGAAAATGGGCAACGGGCAATGGGCAATGGGCAATGGGCAAATGGCAAACGGCTGGGAGGGGTTGAGGCGGCGGCAACGCTGCAAGTGCAGCTGCCCCAATTGGGCAGCGACTGCAACGACTGAGGTCATTATTGCAACTATATATTGATATAATTCGCATGTGGGTGGCCAACCTCTCTCTCTCTCTCTCTCTCTCTCTCTCTCTATCTCGCTCTGATCAGTTCTCTCCAACTCTAGAGATTTCGCTAGACGAAATTATGTTAAGAGCAAATAGTCGCGCATTTTATTCATGTCATTTCCGGTTTACACTTTTTTATGCCAACGATTATGACCCACTCGCGCGCTTGCTATTTGCCTTCAGTCTCAACAATCCAAGCGCTGTAAGAGTAACTGCTTACAATGTTGTCTAGCGGAACGGCAACGACGGCAACGGCATGCATCGAATATTATGTCATATATAAGGTTTATTGAATTCTCTTGGATAACAAAACTATTTGTGCGCGCTCAACTTTGTTTAAGCTGAGCAAATTTGATTCGAGTGAAGGATTGGGTAATGGGAAAAGTAATGCATGTGGGTCAAAAAATATTTTTTAATATTGTTGTCAAGGTAATAAGGAATATGTTCTTACTTTTTCAGGGATTTCGGATGATAATGAAATCAAACTGTTGTGATTGTCTAAGGCTACACATTTTTTATATGCAAAATACTTTCAAGTCTGAACATCTCTGACTGCTATAATGATCGTCTCCTTACTCCTCTTTGCTTCAGACTTCAAACACCCCTCCTCTAAGTTATCCAACCTCTTCGCCTCAACTCCTTAGATTTCCAGTATCGAAGCAGCTGAATCTAAATGATTTTGTTTTGCTGAGCCTGAGCTTGGCTTACTTAAGAGCTAGCTGCTTTAAATAAATAGTTTACTTAACAGTTTAGTTAATAACTGTTTGCTTTATTGGTCTTATCTCTGTCATGATCTGCAGACAGTTTGCATAAATACACATTTAAATGAGTAAAGCAAAGACTTTCCAACGTCTAACTGGATGTGTTTAGAACGAAAGTCGTGCTTAGCTAATTGAAGCGTCTCTTATTAAACTGGATGCGAAACCACTTTGCCGGAGAGCTTATGCAAGGCCAAAACAGCTGCTAGCTGCTGCTCTCTGTCTGCTGCGTTTGTTCTAGTTTTTGTCTTAGTTTTTTTTTGCCAGACTCTTGGCAACATTGTTGCTGCAACTTGTTGAGCTAAGAGCAGACAGCAACATCTCAGTCTCAGTCACAGTCTCTATTTCTCTCTCTTTCCCGCTTGATTTCTATTAAGCAGACAAAATACCGTTAGCCCGTTTAGTTTAGACAAATATAAACTAGATGGCTTTATAGAAATGCAGCTAAAGCAACAGCAACACGTCGTCGAGTGCCAGCCACGCCTCCCCTCAAACACTCAGGTACTCGAGCGGCAGCCTTTGAAAGCGTTTAAAGTGTTCGTGCGACTCGAGTGCTCATCAGCAATGGACAACAAGTTGGAGCTGTTATCATATCTTTCACTTAAAATAAATAAAATTACAATTTAATAATATAACGTGATGTGGCAGGCATTTGCCACAGCCGAGACACGCCCCCGCGCACCGACACCTGCCCACCGGCCCACCTGCAACAGAGGCCAGCAGAGGCGGCACTTGAGCGCACGACAAACGCAACAAATAGTCAATTAATTATTACCACAACAACAATAGCAACAACAACAATTGGAGCAACAACATTTCTTACGAAAGTGTTTTAGCTCCGTCTCGCTTTTATTTCTAGTTCTCTCTATCTGCTGCTATCTTCTTCTTCATCGAGTTTTGTTTTTGCCTTTAGCTACACATAATTGAAACTTGTTGTGTTTGCTAGGCTCTCCCCCTCCCCCTTCGCATTGGGTTTTTTTGTTCGTTTTACCTATTTTTATGTTAAGTTTCCATTTGCCGACTCGCGCTGCTGATATTGATAACCTGCACGTTCGATGATAATAATAATAATTAGTAATTATATTGTTGTAAAATAAACTTGTTTTAATTGCTTGCCAAGCGTTTCTGATATGATATGAACAAAAAATACAAAACCAAAAGCAACAACAATGGAAATGCTAAAATGCGATAACGTTAAAAAAAGGAGTACAACAAAACTTCGATTGTAAATTAAATACCAAAAAGTTAATGAAGCGAATGTGCATGGAATTTTAATGATTGCGAATAGAAAACATATTGAAGATGATTGAGAAGGATGAATGGAAGGAGTGTGAACTGAAGGAAAGATAACTATTTTATCCATTTTTTCTTCCTATTCATCTAAAATATATATTTCTTTAATAAATAAGTAAATACAGTGTTATCGATAAACTTATCGAAATTAAGATAATGTGTAATTATATAATAATACATAAGTAGTTGCTGTATTAACAATATAGTTATCGATATTAATCTATCTATATTTCTATTCCTTATCGAAATTATGGTGTCGATAACTGCATTCGATATTAATATGTACCTTATTGATTGACTGACTGGCAGATTGATCATATCATTCATATTCAATATCGGTCAGATTTTAGTATCTGTTATTCAAAGCATTTCAATAGTTATCGATTAACCGATGCCTAGTTCGATAGCACTCAAGCCAAAGCTCTTTAAAATATTAAGTTATTAAATTGAGTTTGGCTATAGATTATTTATAATTCGCTTGCTTTAGCCTTATCGATCGTTATCAGGTTGATCGATAGACGCATTTGTCAGTGCTTTGTCGCATTTAATTGCCGCAATTTGTTGCAAGATGTTGCCAAATGCAAAGAACTTAACTAGCCAAGTTAATAACGGTTAATAAATCGAATGTTGTTTCGTTTGCAAATTCTAATTCTCATTTTTTTCATTTCTGCATCTGCTTTTCAAGGCGTTCGCTGATGTTGTCGTAGTAGTTGTTGTTGTTGTTGTTGCTGCTATTACATTAACCCAAATGTTGTGGCAGAGCGTTGATCCATGTTGCAGTGTTGCCTCGACTTTGAAGCTGCGTGGCTGTGGCAAACTGAAGTTGAAAGCTGAAGTCGAGGCTGATTTTGAAGTGGTTCTGCCCACATGATATACAAATCAAAGTTTGTTTAGCTCTTTGGCCATGTTTGTCTCAATTAGTGGCATAATTCATGCTGTCACAGCTGTCACAAGTTGTTGCCGTTGCCGTTGTTGTTGTTGTTGTTGCAAGTTTGTATTTGTTGCAAGTTGTTTACACTCCGCACATATTTTGTCATTTAATTAAAGACCAATCAAACCTCAGACAGCTTTGGCTTATGAATATTATGATCGAAATATAAGAAAGAGAGACAGAGAGAGAGAGAGAGAGAGAGAGATAGAGAGAGAAACGAATTACATTTGACGCGTCTAAATGATATCCGTTGCACGCGTGTGTCAATGAACGGCGCGCGGTGCGTGCCACCGGCCCAGCTCTAGCGGTTAACTTCCTTATAACGCAAAAAGATCAATAAAAAGTAAAGGCTGAAACGAAATTTATGGAATTGCAAATTGATAAATAAAATAGTGCGCATAATGTAAAAAGCGTTGACAGTTGTTTATGGCAGGAGCAGGGGCAGGGGCACTGGCAGAGGCAGGCAACAATGTGTGGCGACAACAACAAACCAAACTGGTTGCCGCTGCAACATAATAAAATATTTTATTTAGTGTTTAGTTTATTTTGTGCAGTCGCCAAAATTGATGAGCCAGCGAGAGTAGAGAGAGAGAGAGAGAGAGAGAGAGAGAGAGAGAGAGAGCAGGAGTAGACAGAGAGTGCAACGTCTTGGTTTGTTTGCTTAAGTTCTGTTGCTTGCTTTAGCTAAACATTGTACAAATATATATATGCATATATATGTGTGTGTTATGTATATCTGCCACAGATTGGGGCAGACATCTGCAAGTCAACGATCAGCGATCGGCAATCAGCGATCGATGCCGCTGCTTCATCTGCTGCTTCCTTCTGCTGCTTCTTTTTGGTCATTAAAATTGCAACGTGCTGTTTACTGTTGTTGCTGCCGATTGTGGCTGCCACATTTATTGCACAGGCGTTGGCTTTGTTGCTCGTTTTTATTAAATCAACGAAGCAATTGCAATTTAATATTAAAAATAATAACAAACAGCAGCCGCAGCAGCCGCAGCAGCAGCAACAACAGCAACAGTTGCTGCAACTTCGCTTTGCTCGTATTGCATTCTTGCAGTTAATTATTTGCCCCTCTGTGGCAGCACAGCACAGACTTCGAGACCAGTTGCCTATCTCTCTCTCTCTCTCACTCGCCTCTGTCTGCAGCAGTTCCATTGAAAATGTTTTACTGCACGCTTTGCCGGTCAATGCATGTCAGTTGTTGTTGTTGTTGCTGTTGCTGTTGCTGCAGCTTGTGTTGCATCTGCGTCTGATCTTGCTGCAACTTCCTACTTCTTGTGGCATTTGCACAAATGTAAACAAATTAATTAATTGCCTTTACTTACAGTCTTTTTAGTTCTCGTGTGTCGATGACTCTGCCACATCCATCGATGAGGTGCCAACGAGAACAGAGAAAGAGAAAGAGAAGCGTAGCAAAATGTAAATATGCATAAAATATATATATTTATTATGATGCATTAGCAACGGGCAATGTTGATATTCAAGTTCTGCTATTTGTCAGCTGGCCACAAGCTGGAAGGTGTTTAAACTGTTGCACCTATTTCTACGGAATGAAGAAAATATGAAGAGAGAAGAGAAAGAGAGGGAGAGAGGAAACGGAAGAAATTTTGAATAGAACTTATAATATCCAAATTTGGTATAATCTGAATGAACTTTAAGTGATTCAATAGACGGAAAAACAAAAATTTAATTGCATATTGGAAAGATAAAAAAAATATATAAAATATATATCGGATACTAGATGCGAATTACTAGATACTCGATACAAGGGACATGGTAATATATACTATGTACTAGGTACAAGATTCTAGAGAAGATGAGAAGTTAGATTTAAGTATAAGATTCTTGTTGAAAAGGCCATACAAGATATTAGGTATTAGTTGTTAGTTGTCCCTCCCTTCTTTCTCCTCTGTTTCTCTTTTCTCTGCATCTGTCTCTCTCGTTTTTTCTCTTTGTCTCTGCCGCTCTCTCTCTCTCTCTCTCTTCCCTTTCTCATTCAACTCCCAGTACACCTGCCAATTCGTTGCTTCTAATTAATATCTCATCCGTCTATACTTATTTCCAGCTAGAGCTAAACAGCACTTAATTGAGTTAAGAGCAGCTTAGACTATCTTAATCGTTACGCTCTACATATTTTCTTCTACTTCTTTTTCTTCGTCTAAATACTTAGAGAAATATACTTGTTTCACACTTAGTTTAAGTATTTTTTGATTTATTCGCTTTCTTAATGAGTCAATTAAGCCGCAACTAATTTAACGCTAGCTTTGCCATTTTAGTTAAGGGTCTCCATTAATATATTCGCATGAAATATTGAATTTATGATCGAGCAGAAAAGTCTTTGAGTAAACATTTTCATGCCATTTTATTGAATGTATTATTATTAATATTTTTCGAGCTCAATTCGCTGTAAATAAATAATTTGTAAGCTGAAAAGTAAATGGCATCATACTATCGTTATTCCTTGACCAATTAAATAAATCTCAATGAAAAGCTATCAGAAATGGAGAAAAAAAATTCAAAATTGGAAAATTCTGTTTCTTTTTTTTTGCTGTTGCTGTTTGGTTCGATTTCAATTTTGTGATTAAGTTGCGTAATGCGCAAATTTCATTTGAAGTCTCTTAATGGATTATGTATGGGCTCGGCCACATAAATAATTGTTTGCACTTCATCCTGTGCGCCGGCCACACACATGCACTATGCATAAATAACGCATACGCCGTGTGGGCCTCGGCAGCGGGAGGCGAACGCACATTTTATAGTCGACACTTGTGCTTAGGACGTTGCCATAGCTCTACATCTATATATAAAGAGTTAGAGCATATATATATATGGATATATTTATATATGTATGTCTGTGTGTGTGCGTGTGGGTGGGTGGTTGCTACACACACATACACACACAGCGTAACGCTTGCTCGTTGGAGATTGGCTGCGTCAGCCAACCAAAAATCTTTACTGTTGCGAAAAAGTTGAACATTTTCGCACAAAAAGGCGCGGCCGACGACGACGATGACGACGATAGCGATGACCAGGACTATGCGAGTGGGTGGCTGAGTGGTTTGGGTGGTTTCGCAACGAATACGACGCACAAGGCAAAGGCAGCCAACATGGACATTAGATGACCACGTGTGTGTGTGTGTGTGTGTGTGTAAGAGCTGCTGCTGAATTTGAAATTCAAAATGCCAGCAAGCTTATACTCCTTCCCTCTGCATATGTGTATGTGTGTGTGAGTGGGGTAATGGCCGTTCGTCAATGTCCTGGCGAAAAATGCGTTAGCCGTTGCCGTTGCCGTCGAGGAGCTGCTGCCCCAAAAGTAGAAGGCACAACAACTTTTGGGTGCTGGCAAATGAAATGAAAGCGCGCGCGCGCGCGTCCTTCCACTGGGTGTGTGTGAGCGAGCCAACACGGATACGGATGCGGACAGAGAGACGGGCAGCCACTGGACTGGACTCTGGACTCGAAGCCCAGGCACCCATCTCCGGCTCTGGCCCGCACATCAGCTGCAGAAACTTTCGACTCGTTCCTTTCTCGTGCGAGCTGCTCTCGAGGCTGCGTCTGGTCGGCTTCTAATGCGCAAGGATATTCGTAAAATGCAAATGTGCAGAAACGAAACGAAGCACAAACAAACACACACACACACACACGCACAGTTCATCTTGCTGCTGGTCAGTGGAATAACAAAAAGCAACGGCACATCGTTAAGGTGGCGGTAATGGCATTTCGGGGCCACGTTCGACGATTTTGGACACCTACGAGCGGCAGCTCACACACACACATGCACACTCGCACACTCACACACATACATGCATGCACATCATCTCCTGCGTGGTTTTTGTGCGTTTCCGCCAAGTCACAAAATGGCGGCCGCCGCAGTCATCGGCAATTTGGCAACGTTGCCACCCAATATGCAGCCACCGCTGTCCAGCGTCGTATGCCCACCTTCTGCTGCTCTGCGGCAGCCTCAGCGTGTAGCAAGTTTGGCATCTGCAGCAGCAGCGGCGCAAAAAGGCGGCGAATGAAATTTCAGCAAAAAAGGCTTTGAAAAGATGGTGTCGAGCCTGTCGACGGATGGTGGGTTTGATGGAAGGAGTTCTGATTTCTTATATGGAATTGGAATGCATTTGTAGTTGTATTTGATTTCATGAATATTTTTCTGATTTTGTGCATATTTTAAGTAGTTCTCTGTATAATCATATAATATAGTAGTAAGATAAACAATCGAGCAGTTTGGTTATGTTAGGTAATGAGATGTGAGATTTTCTCTCAAAGATTGAAACTTTTCTTGGTGAAAATTGATATTAACAATCAAGAAAGATATAGTTTCTTAGTTTGAAATAAATTTAGATAGACTGCCAGCTAGTCAGGTAGAAATATGCTGAAGAATTATAAAGTCGAGCTTAATTATACCAAAAATTAGAATTTATTCAATGCAGATAAAACTGAAACTTAGTTAAATATAAAATTATCATTTATTACATGTAAAGAAATTCTTGAAAAAACAATTTTTTTTTCAATGTGAAAACTAAGTGAAAAGTTGTGGGAAAAAATTGTATATATTTTATATTTATTTAAATTTCTAGCATTCGCCTCGAACTCAAGATAATGAAGGACTTACTTGAGCATATTACAGAGCATACAGATTACAGAAAAATGGGTGAAGCCTATCAGACCTGGGGACTGACATCTATGGGCCTATATATAACAATAGAAGACTGTTGCAGTCGAAATTATTGTAAATATAAAATAAATATAAAATTATAACTTAATTTTAAAAATCCATAAAAATATTTTAATGTAAGTTATACTAATATAAACAATACTAACTAATAAATAAAACGCAATATTTCTTCTCTAATTCCTTAACTTCAAAATTTTACAATAATTTTTAAGTTTGATAAAAATACCTCCAAGTTCCTTCAAGCTCCATTCGAGCTGTTAGTTGATTGCTTCTGTTGGCAAAGTCTGTTGCAGCAGCAGTAAATTTTGTAAATACAAACAGTTTGTCCCACTGTGCGGGAGATTGTGTTGCCGTTGCCCGTTGCCGGTTGCCCATTGCTCATCAGCGCTGTTTGCTGCGCCGTTATTTTTGCTTTTCCTGTGGCACAGCCTTGCCTGCAGCTCAGGCTACGTTGCTTCTTGCCAACATGTCCATTGTTGTTGCTGTTGCTGTTGTTGTTGTTGTTTTTCGCAGAATTTTCGTTTCCGTTTCCTGGCCAAACGTGCGTGCCTATGTATATATGGCACATATGGGTGTGTATGTGTGTGTGTGTGTGTGTGTGTGTGTGTGTGTGTGTGTGTGTGTGTGTGTGTGTGTGTGTGTCTGCTTGTAGTCAGGCAGAGTGCATGGGGAAAACGAAAACAAAAATCTTTCAAAATGGCAGCAACGGATGCCAGCTTGCACATTTGCACAACGTGGCCGGGCCTAAAACCCAAAAACTTGTGTGAGTCCAAGTGGTGTGTGTATGCACACCCATGCATACACACACATGCATAGAGGCACACACACATCAAGCCCCTGCCACTTCTTAACTATAGAGAAAAGTCGCTGCAAGTTTTCTGTATGGCACTCCTCGCAGTCAACGCAGTTATCGATGACGATGTTGACGATGGCGATGGCGATGGCGACGTTGACGTTGATGTTGGGCGCAACTGTCCAGCACAACAACAGCTAGAGGAAGAAAAAGTAGCTGTTGAGTTAGAGGCAAATGAGGCGGGGCAGCAGCAGCAGCAGCAGCATCCCACAAATTTCAATGCATAACATTTGCTTACCTCAGCGCACGCAAATGAGAAACGTTGAAAAGAGTATGAAGAGTTTAAGCTGAACTTAGCAGCTGTGTTTAAGTTTTGATAATTGTATTTTGTAATAAATGCCTTTGACTTTTATAGAGATTATACAAGAAATCTTATGAAAAGCAACTGGAAATGGTCATAAAAAATACTTCAAATTCCAATTTCTTGGCTTAGGTATTTCTTATATTTTATTTTATTTATCAATAATAATTTTTTATATTTATTATGTTTTATGTTTGTTAATAAATAATAATTTTATATAATATTTTATTTCAATATTTATTATATTTTATTTAACTATTTAAAAGATATTTCAATATTTATGAAAACTTAAGTTCAAAGCAGCTTCAAATTCCGATTTGAGGCTTTCGAACTTAAGCTAAAGAACTTGATTAACTTAATATAAAAAGCTTGTGCACTTAATTTAAAGATTTCATTCAGTTTTCTTTCAACTTTAAATTCCTCTAAGCTCAAAATTCAATCTTGAGCTGAAGTTTTGCTATTCACGCAAATTTGAAACCTAACCCAAAAAAAAACTTTTTTCTAGTTCAAAGAACAATTTGTCAACAGCCGCAAACTTACACATACATATATACACCCACACACACACACATACACATACATATGAAGCCACACACATATATACATATGTAAGCCAATGGCTCATTATCGATACCGCACGAAAATTCGTTGCTGCGTCCATTGTCCTCTGGCCCCACTGTACAGGGTGCCGCTGCTGCTGCTGCTGCTGCGCTTTATGGGCCTAGTCTGCACTTAATTATTATCAGCAAATATGCAGCCATGCCCACATATATGCACGCCCTACCTGCCATCCTCTACCCCCACTCTCTCTCTCTCCCTCTCTCTCTCTCTCTCTCTCGTTCTCTGCTTTTGGCGCTCCTTTCGCAGCCCACATGCGACTGCACAAATTTTCTCTAAAACAAAATTAATTCCGATTTTTGTTTTTGTAGAAAATTTTCGGCGCTGGCCAACATTACAGCAACAACGATGGCGATGGCGATGGCGATGGCGTCGGCGACGTTGACGCTGGGCTAACCAGCAACGGCAACAACAGCAACAGCAACGACAACGTTGACTTTGAACAGGACTCGTGCACACGCACAATTTCTGTCCCAAAAATACGCTGCACCCAGCTCTGCCTACCTCCCTCTCTCCCTCTCTCTGGTTGCCTGGCCTATGCAATTTACGCCTGCAGGCCTCGAGGCCTCTATGTGCGTACACACATACATACATGCTCTCCTACACACTCACACACACACACACACACACACTGGCACATCCGGTTGAAAGTTTTCTAGGTGCCCCAGACACTTTGCATGCGTATTTTGCACGCATTCTAGAATTTCAATTAAAAATAAATCACAAAAACGTTGCTACCCTAGCCGACAGCCCAAACTCCAGCTGCAACTCCTAACACCCACCCAACCAGACGGTTGTCCATGTCTGTCTGTGTGTGTGTGTGTGCCCCGTTTGCATTTGCATCTGCATCTGCATCTCGCGTCGCTGTGTTAGAAAATGCATTGCATTTTGCACACGCATCCAATTTCTGCTGCTGCTACGTGGAGACCAGTGCAGTGCACCTCTTTGGCCCATCACCCCACCCCCACCCACACACACACACACGCACACACACACACATCCTGTGTGTCTTCTTCCTCTTTGCAGTTGCAGTGAAGCCCCGACTGCTGCTGGTGCTGCTGCTTTGACCAGCGTCCACTGCCGCTGCAGCTATATCGATGATGCGCTGACTTTGATTCGCCTGTTGATGTTTGTGTGCGGCTTTGCCTGTGTGTGTGTGTGTGTGTGTGTGTGTGTGTGTGTTGGGTGCTGCATCCTGCATCCCTGCAGCTGCTTCTGCTGCGCTTTCTTTGCCACCATATGCAGGCAGCAGCAACAAAGGTGGGCCGAACAATGCGCTTGGCAGAAAACTTAATGTGCGTTTTCTGCCCACTGTTCCGCTGTTCCCGTTAGACAGCTAAAAACCGCATCTCACTCCCAGTCTAGCTCGGTATTCATCTCTCTCTCTCTTTCTCTCTCTCTCACACTCTCTGTGTCTTCCTCTCTCGGTTGTTGTTTTCCGTTTCGGCTTTAGCTAGTTCTCTAATGCTCTCTTCAATTATAATGCCCGATTTGCAGTTTTTCCCGAGGTGCTGCCATCTGCATTAGAGCGATAGCGATATAACGCTGTTCTTATGTTCATTCACAGTGGCTGCGATATATTTTGAGTAATTGAATCTGTGAATAGTGTGGGTAAATATGAGATGTGGGATACGAATATATGTGGAGATGCGAAACTTGAAAACTTTCCTAACTGATTGATTGATTGACCAAGTTGACTTAAGATACTCGCTTGGCCTAGTTTTTAATGATTGATAGAATAAACGATAAACTATCACATTGATATATTGACTTCATAATTGATTGATAGGCCTTGATTGACAGACTTCAATTCTATGAATGACTGATAGAGCTACTCATTGACTTATTGTTTGATAGATTGATTGATTGATGTTGATTGATGGACTTAAAGTTTACGACGGACTGACTGCCTTTCTGATTAGCCTGCCTGCTTGACTGATTGACGTCTTGTCTAATTGATTGAAGGACAGATTATAAGTGATTGAAGTACTGACTGAAGGACTGACTGAATGATTGATTGACTATCTGATTGACTTTATTACGATATGATTGACCGATTGATTTAATGGCTTACTAAATGACTGACCTAACGGACAAATTGACTGATTAATTGCCAGTTAAACATATTAATTAAATTAAATAAATATAGCTTGACAGCAAAAAACTCAGTGATTGATTGACTGATTACTTTACCTAACAGATACACAACCTGAAAGTCAAGCTAGAAATTTAGCATGCTGCCATCTGCCACAATCTGTAACATTTTATCCTACTCCGACTCCGAGATGAATTTTAAAATTCAGTTCAAATTTCGAGTTGACTTAAAGAGTTAAATGTAATTTCCTTAATACTCTACATTTCACTCACGTATTTATTTTAATCCACTGTTTCTAATGTGCATCAAATCGTTTTGTTGAATTGAAAATCCTCTTCAGTGTCACACAACGATCTCATCGGGATGGACGGCATGGAGTTCGGACTCCCAGCAACGGCAACGGCTACAGCTGCAGCAAACATCTACAAAAACAACAAACACACACGCACACCCACACACACATATGCATAGGCGAAATCATGTATAATGGTCAACACGCATACGCATAGCTATATACAACTAAACACACACACGCAGACACAGTCACATCTATATATATGTATGCATGTTTGTGTGTGTGTGTGTGCAATATAATAGTCGTACTTAGAAATGCTGTAGAGCTCGCCCACCCACAGCCCCTAGAAGCGACCACAGCAGTGGGCAGACGGCATGAGTGGGTGGTTTTTCGGCTCCGATGCCAAACGGTTCCCAAACAAGCTCGCCTCTCGCAACCCCCTTCGCCCACCCAGCTGCCACGCCCCTTTCGGGTATACTTCGTGTGCGCCAATGCGCCTCGGCAAATGCTGCAAATGCCACATAAGTGCCCGCTGCATAGATGGGTGGTGCACTGGGTGGTGGGACTGTGGGACTGGGCTCGCTGGGCTTCTCCACCTCGTTTGCATTAGGGGCGCGCGAGCGCTCAGTGTGCGTGGCGAGAATTCGTTGCCTCGATTTGCCTATAATTATGTGTGTTATATAACAAACTGCATTTTGGACGAAATAGTAGAAGGAGGGGATTGGGGGGGGGGGGGTGTATCAGATGGTTCGGCGGGTTTTTGGGTGGCTTGGGTGGCTGCAGCCATACTGCCTGCATGAATATTCAATAGCTCAAATAGAGCATACGCCGCATTGGACGTCGCCTGCATTACTTATATGCCTGGACTCTCGTAATATTGTCGATAATAAATATTAAATTGAAAACGCACTTTCCCCCTACCCACACCTCCCCCGCCCACCTTTTCCCCTTTTCGGTCAGCCTCTCTCCTCCAAATTGCTGACCAATTTTTACGCCAATGCAGCACTTGGTACTGTTTTTGTTGCAGTGTAATCGGCTGCATGATAATTTGCAACAAAACGGGAAAAAAACGCGCAAACTTTAGCATTCATTTCTTAATGAGCGGCGATGCCTACTGCGAGTTTCGATCGCTGCGGATCGTTCAATTTGAGATTCGTTTTTCTTTTTTTATGTTTTGTGTTTTTTTTTGCATTTGCCTCTGCCGCTGCTCGCATTACTGTAATTACACACAGCCAAGAAAAAGAAACCCACACAAAATAATTCTTAAGAAACTCATAAAAACCAAAACGAAGCCATTACAATCACACATGAAAAGTGGAGTAGGGAGCAGGAACAGCAGCAGGCATAGAGGGGGGAGCGCAGACACTCGGCTCGCATGCAAACGGTAAGCAAATTATATGGAGAGCGAGAAAGAGAGAAATTTTGTATTGCAATTTGAATACGAGCTGCAGAATTATGCAAAATGTGTTGAAAGGATCGCATCAACTTGAATATATATCTACAATTAAGGGGGAGATGTTGAGGCGGGTAAAAGTATTCAGATTGTAAGACTCTGCTAGATTAGCAGACTGAAGCTGTTGCTTAACTAAGAAATGTATTTATCTCAGTGGGAATGTTAAGAAGGTTGAACTCAAAGAATAAACCCAGCTAGAGCCCGCTTATGGCGTACTAGACTTTACTCAAAGACTAAAGCTGCTAGAGAAAATGGATTTGATAATTATATTTAATTTAGAGAGTCTATTTACAGGTAAAGTAGAAAATTCATAGTTTTATAAACGAATTTTGAGGACAGCAGAGAATTCCTTATATATTATTTATTATAGAAATATATATATATAATATAAATTAAATGAGTTTACAGCATATTTAAATTATTTTTATATTTTTAAAAATATTTTGCATAAAATCTTATTATAAAAATAATTTGTTTCTTTACAGAAAGAACATGATAAGGAAAAAGGCATATAAACCATATATCCCCAACCTTCAGCTGTTAAAGGTAAGTAAGCTTACAAATATTTTTATTACTATTAAATAAAAATATAAAAAATATTTATTTTATTATACATATATTATATTGATATATTTATTTTCAAATAGTAAATTTGCTATTTGCTATTAAAAGAAATAATACATAATATAGTTTATATCCAGAAAATATTTTATTTCAAGCATCTTCTTCATTCGTATTTATTCGAAGTATATTAAAGTTAAGAATATTGTGCGAGTGTTGAAATTGTGTTGAGCAACAGTTAAAATATTGAAATGTTGCATGCAAAGCAGCTGCTGAGTGGAGCTCACGAGTTGCTGTGAGAGGCAGAGGCGCTCACAGAGTTGGCAACTGTTACACACACTCACACACACACACGGCGCACAAATATATATTTTCATAATTTTTTTGCTGCCTGTTGCTTCTCTTCGGAGTTTTTTATTTTTTGCTGCCTTTTCTTAAGCTGCAAATCGCGGCAATCGTTAAGATCACGAAAAACAATTCAAAATTAATGGTAATAAGCAGTTGCTGGCGCGCCAAAGCAAAACAAAGGCCGTACCTGGCTGCCTACCTACCTGTGGCGGGTTAAGGAGTCAGTTGAGCAGAGGGCGCGGAGCGGTTGGGTCCGCTGCTGCATGCCCCAGCAAAATTACTGCGTACAACAGAAGCCGTCTGACCGTGGCTGCGACTGCAGAAGATGACTTGAACGGCAGCTCATTTGCAGGCTGCGCTCAAACAGTAGTCCAGTTTCTGCTGCTGCTGTTGCTGTTGCTGTTGCTGTTGCTGTTGCTGTTGCTCCTTCGTCTCCTCCTTCTCTTTATGCTCGTTCAGGACGTTAAATGTGGCTATATTGGTTCTTATGGCTAAGGAGCTGTGATTATTAAGAAGAGAGTCAAGAGAATGAAGAAGTGTCTTGAGATAATGTAGGTATGGAAGCAAAGTTGAGCATAAAGGTTAGCTTTTATTCCATAAGGTCTATGAGTTATAGATTTAGTCATGATAAAGGTGAGAAATTTGTAAATATTGTAGAATTTTCTTGGGAAAAACTATGAAAATTTTGAAAATCCTATATGGCGTGAGATACTTTATCTTCTACAATATATACTCAAAATAACTTAACTCAGCTGAAGTTAAATATATATATATATATATAGATATGCATTCTTTACTTATGAAGCTAGTATGATAATACAGCTAAAGTATGAATCTAGATTCTATATCTTTTCATAGCTAAAATGCATCAAATTTGTAGCTGGACTCACCAAAGATCAGCTCAAAAGTTCCAAAAAAAACTTTCTCTCTCTATTTTCTCACTCACCTAAACCTGAGCGAGTATGTCGCAGTCATCTTCATCGAATCGCTCTGCGCTTCCTCGTTTTTTTCTCATTTTTTTCGGGGCGTTGCGCCGGCGCTGCGCAGGAGCCAGAGCTGGAGACCCCAACGTTGATCGATGGCAGCCTCTCGCATCAGCTTCAGCTTCTGCTGCTGCCGCTGCTGCTGGCGATCTGCCTGGCATTATTTTATTTTTTTCGAGCTGCTGTTAGAAGTCGTGTCGTGTAGCAGCCCGCAATCAGACGATATTTTCAGCATCCAAATTATTATAATATATTATTATTAGCTGTTGCCTGCTTGCTTGATTTTTTCTTTATTTTTTTTTTTCTTCATATTTTTTGCTGCTGCTGCATATGGCTAGATAATGCGATATTTTTGCTTGTGCTGTGTGAATGGACCTTTGGCTTTGGATGTAGCAGCAGGAGGAGCAGTAGCCGCAGCAGCACCACCACCAGCAGCAGCAGCAGGAGTGGTAGTAGGAGGTCCGTGAACCCGTGCTTCGAGGCTTCAGTTTTTCAAGCATGATGGATAGTCAACTAAATGAATTTGCATGCGACAAAGCTGCGCGCAGCTAAAAGCCTCAGCCTGAAGTATATCCCAAATAAAAGGCATTACAAAAAAGTCATTAGCATGTGGGTGCGGAAATGTAAGAGAGTGTGTGGGTGTGTGTGTGTGTATGTGTGTGTGTGTGTGAGTATGAAAGGCCACCACGCACAGCTATCCAAAAGGCTTTGAATATGCCAGCAGCTGGACCAATCGAAGCACGTCGCGCCTTGGTTGGCTGCGAGTGTGAGTCTCCCTGTGTGTGTGTGTGTCCCTGTGTGTGTGTGTTTTTAGTCTCTTCTCAAACTGCGACATTGGTTCTATGTTTGCCTTTTACTTGCAATTTCTTTTACTTTTTATTGAAACTTTTTTATATACATTTTTTAGTTTTTACTTTTTATATACATACATCAACGCTGGCTACTGTGGCGAGTGTGAGTGTGCGGGTGTGGGTGTGTGTGTGTGTGTGTGTGTGTGCCTGGTCACCCTCTATACACACGCATGCCTGCAGCTCTCGGACCTGCCACATGATGTGTCCTGAGCAGGAGGCAGGCTTTATGTCAATGTCTGAGCTGCCATGTTGTAAGTTATGCCACACACACGCACACACACACTCAACAAACAAAAAAAAAGAAGCGAGAGAAGCAAAAGAAAATTGTAGGCAAGAAAATTGTTTTCCCGACTCGGTAACCACTCCCCGATCGCCCCTACCCAGTGCCACTGTTATTTAGTTGAAGGCTGCGCATCAAAGGGAAAGCAAATTTCCATTGAAAGCTGCAGCGTTGCGTGAAATGCTTTACGAGCTGAGAGAGCTCAGCAGAGCTGCGACCTGTGAGATGTGAGCTATAAGCTTTTGCCAGCACCCTCCACCTGGTTGCTTCTTGAGTGCATTTGTCACACCTCGACGGCAACAGCAACAACAACAGCAACAACAACAACTGGAGCATTGGCAGCTAAGCAAAGCAAATGGATTTTTATGGATTGACATGACAGGTAATTGGTGCACTTCGCCGCCTCCTTTGCCTCCATTGCTTCATTTTCTAAAATGCTGCAGCTCCTGTTTATCATCTCTCTCTCTCCCTCTCTCTCGCTTTCTCTTTGCTTGATCCTTTGCCGTAAAAGCCTCGGCTTAATTGGGCTTTTGTGAGTGGCAACGGTTTGTGACTTGGCCAAAGGCGCTGCTAATATCAAATTACCAGTGTCAAGCGGCCGAGAGTGGTGCAGGTGGTGCCGCTGGTGCAATTGGTGCCGGGGTAGTTGCCTGAGGGCGCACGCACTTAATTGCCAGCTGCATGCTAGTTTTTTTCATCTTAAACTTCCATTACTTTCAGTCGGCCACAGGGCCCAAAAGTTGTAGCGTTGCAAAAGCAAAATAAAACTAAAAATAAATTTAACAAAAAATGAAGGAAATTACTAAAAACATTAACAGAGGCTTAAACAATTATGTGAAGTGTAATGAAGGATGCGTTGCAAACGGGTTTTACATTTTTCAGTCAGCTGAAAACCTGAAAGATGAGTTATAGATGGCAACAAGATGCTTATATAGTGGGAAATAATATACTTGTGGCGGACAAAGCCAGAGAATATATATAAAAGAAAACTTTGAATATGAATTCCAGAAAAGTGCAAAAGCAGCCAAATAATGCACTTCATGTCAAAATTGGGATCTATATACAGAGCTTTAATATATGAACTGGATTTAGATAAGTTATACAACACTTATTAGTGGCAGAACTATCAGAGAACTCATAGATCATATATAGTGATCAAATATTTGCATATGCGCATATTATTGTGTTATACAACACTATAAATAACTGAAGTTTAATTACAGCTATAAAATAATACAATATCAATTGCTTAGCATAGCTTTTCATTCACATTAAACTAGCTATTTCCACATATTCCCATTTATATATAAATTTAAAGTATTTTTTCATTACACAACACTGCATAAAATACGTATTTTCGTTCTACTTCTGTAGATGTCTTATAAGTAAACACTATTTCTAATGGCTTTCAAAAGCAATCACTAAAGTCAGATACTTTACATATGCAAATCTTTGCCTAGACAAACTTTAGCCTTATGCAACACTAAAAGATGCATACTCATTTTTCTTCCTTTTTTTCGGATATCTCCCAAGATATAGTTGACCATATATTTCGCATATGGGCTTAAGCAAAACCATGAAATATTGAAAAAGAACAAACACACAGCTTTACATATGGCTAAACTATAGGAAAGTGGGCGTTACAGTTACAGAAGGTACTATATGTGTGTATGTCTCTGTATGTATGTGTGTGTGTGGCGTAACAAAATAGATGGGCCAATAGACGTGATGAACGCAGCAAAAAACAATTCGAGCGCGCGCAAAAAAAAAAAGAACGGAAAGAATAAAAGAGGAAGCAGATGAAGAAAGAAAGCTGGCAATTTATATACATATACATATAGTATGGAATCGTATATACTATGCTTAAGCGGCGACTACACCTATTCGTATGCTTCCTCTGCATATGTGTGTGAGTGTGTGTGTGTGCTCAAAATTTACTTAGAGTTATTTATGCAAAAGCGACAACCCCCAACGAAAGCAAAGTGAAAAATATAATCGAGAGAGAGAGAGAGAGAAAGAGATAGAGAGTGAGAGTGAGAGAGAGAGAGAGACTGTGATAGAGATGGGGTTAGCGCCAGGATAACCCTATTGTCCTGCTGGGGCTGCTGCTGCTGCTCCCACTGCCCAGCACCTATAGAGCTCTTGGCCTGGAAGATATATTGTAATTAGAAACGTTTTCTTCAATTTATGCATTGGCCAAATCAATTTCAATAAAAAGCAACTACTGTGTCATGGCTTGACGTTGTTTCTACATCTAAATTGCATTTGACTGCAGCCAACGAAATATGCGATTTCTTGATTCTAATTAAAATGGCAAAAGGGATCAAAGGAATCATCTAGCTGTATATTGTAGAGAATATGGTGTGGGTGAATGAATGGAGCTATTGATGGAAATTTTATTAGTTTTTTAACTGCTGGAGCTAGAGTTCAGTTAGATACAAAAAAGGGGTTGGCAAGGTATTGCCTAGTAGTACTCAAATTTAGTTCTTGTACAGAAAACTTTTTTGTTTATTGAAATTTTTTAATAAACTTTGATATATTTGTTTCTCGAATGTTCATCAGACTGTCCAATATCAATACAGTCTTCCACACGCATTACCCTAAGGGTGTACTCAGATTGCCATATCCTTCTCCACATATTGCGCTCATATGTGTACATGCCTTGCCCGCTCAACCCTGCTTTATGTGCATCACCGCCTCCTTCATGGTTTATATCAACGAAATGCATCTTTTGCTCATATGCTGCTCCTCAGTGGCATCCTGATCCGTTTGGTTGCTGCGCAGAAAAGTGCGCTATCTTTTTCGCACGCCTTGAAAGTCGCGACGCGTGGCCAACGCATCGCCTCGCATCATGGCGCAGCGCAGCGCAGCACATCTCGTCGCTAACTGGCCCCCAAAGTCCACCATTGCAATTTAGTTTCGTGGTTTGCCTATCAACTTCTTCTTCTTCTTCTGCTGCTGCTGCTGCTTCGATAGTACATAGGCCAGAGCCACCTTCCATTCAGCTGGCCAACTCATCGGGCCTGCTGCCACGCAGTTTTCATCTTGTCAAAAGCCTGCGACTTGGTTCGAATTTGAAAGTTTCCTGCTTCGCTTGTGTGTGTGTGTGTGTGTGTGTGTGTATCAGGCCTAGAGCAGTCGCGCTCATATACCATATAGACTCACCTCCCACTTTGGTCATGTGTTGGTCAAAAACTGCAGCAACTCTGACTTTGCGCCTTTTGGCTGCAGTTTGTGTTGCACACGCATTGTTGTTGCTGCTGGCCAAAAATATTTCATAGCCGAGGATCCATCAACGGCATCCACACACACACACACTCTCTCTCCCGCCTCCTCCTACTCCTCCTCGTCCATTTCTCTAGTTCATCTGCTGCGCTGTGTTGGCTGCTCCTATGGCTACGTTTCTAATTAAATTTTATTTTATGCCACCATTTCGGCGCCTTCCACTTGCCGCAGTCGATGCTTGCCTTTCTCTCTCCTGCTCCCTCTTCCTATCGTTCTCTGCTTTGGTAAATTTATAGCGGTGCATTTGGTGCATGCTCACGTTGCAAGCTGTAAGCTGCAAGCTAGCAGCTACGCAGGGCCTTCAATTTGCTGTCCTTTAGCTCATCCTGGTGCTCATCCTTGGCCAGGCTTTTAGTTAAGAACGCGCTCGGTGTGCAAAATTTCGCCTGATTGCACTTTGATGAAAACTCAATTATTGCGCAGTGTGCGTGCGCTCGACTCATGTCCTGGCCAGAGCCTGGCCAAAGTAATGCTGCACCTGAACCTGCACCTGCACCTGCAACAGCTCCCCTCTCTCGTCTCCTCCATTGGCTAATTGAAATGCTGGTCGGCGCCAGATCTGACATTAGCCACGCATTTGAGCCCATCGATCAAAGGCAGTTGCCGCTGCTCGTTATCGCTGCTCAACACACGCGCTGCGAAATCTTATGCCTAGCCACGCCCCCACCCCACCTCCACAGCTCACAGTTCGACCAGACCAGGGCTGTAGCATTAATGCAACTAAGGTGATATGACGAATGGGTGATTAGGTTTTTGTCATCTCACCAGCACACCAAGTCTCGCCCAGCCAGCCCGAGCGGCCGGGCCCTGCCTGCGCCTGCAGCTCAATTTTCGTAGCAACCAATTTTTTATGGCACTTTCTGTGGAGTACATACGTTTTGTTATGGCAAGTGTTAAGGTAGTCTCTAGTATATGCAATGCTTTATTATTTTTTAGTATATTCAATGATTGCTGTGAAATGCGAAAATAAAGATTTTATATTAGACAAAAATATATTGAAAATGAAATAAATATATTCAACGAATATTTTCTTGTTAAAGTTAGATATTTTTGATGCTAGCCTTGTGTAAGTCTAGGAATACTACACTATATAGTTCTACTGCAAATATAGCTTAAAATTTTATGAGTATTTTATAAAAAAAATTCTTCAAAATTTATGAGTTTTATATAAAATAATTTTCAAAATTTTTTTTAAATTCTTGAACTTTTTCCAGTATTTTCAACAGCTGCTCACATAGAAAATTTGTATCGATCATTTTATTTTCATCCTTCTTATTTTGGTTTTTTATCTACCAAAGGCCACAGCCAAGATAAAAAACTGCTTATATCGAGCCAAAATGAATTGATTGATAAAATGTATAAAATACATTTATATTTTTTAAATTTTGTACGTAAAAAAATATCTGAAATTCCCTTGCTTATCACAGATCTTATGAAAATAGAAATACTATATCATATATTTAGTGAGACGAATCCGAAAAAAGTTCTTGTCCGCACAAATCTTTTGTTTTTCAGCCAACTAAAGAAATTTCTAGTTGAATCTTCGTTTCATTTGTTAGCATGTGCACTCTTCGGCTCTACGCTGCATCAACGCTGTTTTCTTGTTACATACACAGAGACTTACACCCGCTCACGCACACGCACACTCACACCCTGACACACACACACACACACATTTCATCTACATGCAACTGCACCCGCCTTATGTGCGTTCATCCAGGCCATGCAGCAAATTTTTCAATGCTCGCCTCTGCAGTGCCTCGCCTTTGGCGGCATTTTCTTTGCCATACTTTTCAATCTACACGCACACACATGATGTATGTATGTGTGCGGCGGCCATATATCGTTTTTAGTTTGTTTTTGCCATGTTGCTGTGCCTGGTTTTCGGCTTGCCTGCCTCTTGCTCATCTCTCTCTGTCTCTCTCTCTCTCTCTTTCTCAGCTCTCGCCCTGTGTCGTCGTCGTCCTGTGGCCCATACATAGTTTTCTCTATTGAACATTTTACATATTAGAAATTTTGCAAATGGGCAACGCTCTGCGCCTACTACACACACTAGCCCCAAAAGTTATGTGCCCGTTGCGAGCATGCAAAGCTCCCAGCCTCCCGCTCTGCCTGCCCACCCACACGCTACGCATCCGGAACTGAATTCGGCGTCGCCATCGTCATTGTTGTTGTGCGCTTCGTAGTTGTAGTCGTTGCCATCTCGTCGTCATTTCTCTGCCATCGGCCATCGTCGTCGTCATCGTCGTCGTCGTCGTCATCAACAGGCCGCGTCGCTATGGCTATTACTACGGACAGCTGCGGCTCCCTTGCCGTTGTGCTCCCCACTCAGAGAGCTCTTCTTCTACTACTTCTGCTGTTGTTGTTGTTTCTGTTGAGCGGGTGCGGCTTTTGATGCTTTTGCATCAATGTGTCCTCTGCTCTCACTCTGTATGTGTGTGTCTATTCTGGCTGCTGCACTTAGCCAGCAGGTATCGACTGAGGCACAGTCACAGGCATAGGACCTCATCGAGCCAGCCTCTGCCCAAAAACAACTTTGTCCACGCTGACGAGAAACAACATTTGAGCATCCGCTGGCACCCCTTTTATGCGTCGTCTATTGATAAATTGCACTGCACGAAATTTGATAGCGCTTGCAATTAATTGATAAATATAAATAGAAGAAGGAGAGTTAAACTGAGAAATATATTTTTGGATTTTTAAATTATTATAATATATAAATATGTGAATATATTGTTTGAATATTTAAATTATTAAAAATAAATAAATATTTTAAATAAAAAATATATATTTTATGAATATATATCTAATCATATAAATATTTTCATTATTTAATTATTAAGTAAATATATTATATTTATTTATAAAATATATTTTTTTATGTTTTTTTTAATATTTAAATTAACGAAAATATTTAAAATTTATTTTATAAATATTTATTTATTTTTAAATATTTAATTTATTTTATAAATATTTAAATATTTTTTTATATAAAAATATTTAGAAATATATTTTTTAAATGTATTAAATATATTTTATAAATATTTATCTAAGCTCTAAGTCTACGCCAGTATACGCATATTGAGGCTCATTTATCTGCTATCAAGCCAGGCTTTATCTATTGTATTATATGTATATATAGCTTATAGCTTACAGTTTTCTATAGTACTCTAAGCTCTCATCTTCAGGCCTGCTTCACTAATTCCATTAGGATTTCTAGCTCTGCAGCGCCTCGTAAGCTGCCTAAAAACGTGGCTGCAGCCAAAATGTGCGCAATGTCGCCTGTACTTTTGTCTTTCTTCTGCTTGCTCTTTGGCTAAGCCGTGGCTGCTATTTGATGCTGCTGCTGCTGCTGCTGCCAGTGGGTGCTGCTCATATGTGTGTATGTGTTTGAGGCTGCCCAGCTACACTTCCCGTCAAGTTGCCCGAACAAAACTCTGCAGCTGCACACAGAGGACGGCCTAGCTGCCTGCTCCGACTCTCCTTTATGTGAGTGTGTGTGTGTGGCGACTCCTCGCCAATATTCCAGCTTCAATTCGAGTCGAGCCAAACACCACCTCATCCATATTTGCATGTCTCTGTCTCTGTCTGTGTGTGGGTGTGTGAGTGTGAGTTTGTGAGTGTGTGCCATTGTATGCATGCATATTAAATTCAATCGAATGTATTCTCTATACTCGATGTTCCTCTATGCGCTGCGTTCGTTTCGTTTCTACATTTTTTTGCACTCGTTCTCATGCTCATTCTCGTTTTCGTTTCTCTATATTTTTTCCATTTTGTTCGCAGGTTTTTTATTTGTTTTCTTTTTTCTATGCTCGACTACTTCAGCATTACGTATACGTAACATTCGTTAGAAATAGGCGGAGTTATCAACGTTTTTCAAGTTATAATAAAAATGCAACACATTTTACAGACATGCGACCATGTATATATATATATATATATAGATATATATATTGATATATATTTATATGTATGCATATAGTATGGACGCACACACACACACAGCTGCAGGAGGCGCTCACTTATGACCCTTGCTCTGGTTCTACTCTGGCTACTTTCCATAGATTTTTTCCTTCAATATTGGTTTGGAGTGGCGCAACTTTTTTATTCGTGATGCTATTGCTGCTGCTTGTTGTTGTTCTCGTTGTTGTTGTTGCATATCCATATATACAACAGACGTTTTTTGTTGCTGCGATTTTTTATTATTTTTCAATGCTCTCAAACTCGACGTCGCATAAAACTTGTGTTTTTGCTGCCTTCTGTGCTATTGCAGTGGATTGTAGCACTGCTCCTGCTACGGCCTTACCCCTTGCCGCTCCGATCCCTGGGACATAGCTCGTTACAGTTTCCGTTGCCAGCCAAGAGCTGAGAGCGAGACATTTTGCTAATGCATTGATTAAAATTGAATTTTTAATTAAAATATTGTGCTTGTATATGTTTGCGTGTGACTGTATGTGTGTGTGTGAGTGAGTGAGTGTTTATGTGTGTGTGTGTTAGTCCCTGCACACGTTTTGTTTGTTTGTTTGTTTTGCAGCTCTTGAAGACTACATTTTTTCTGTTATTTTCCAAGAGCTCAGCGAATTACATTTGCCTTTAAGCCGTAAAATAAAGCGGCAAAAAATTCATAAACAATTATGAAATTAAAGATCAGTTGATAAACAGCTGAGATAGTAAAGCAAATCTGAGTAAAGTTTAAAGATTTTATGTCTATGCCATAAAAAATATCTAAATTATGCTTGGGTTTATACTGCAATAGCTTGATGTCTATATGAGTAGATAAAAAGATTCCTTGGTGTGAAAATTAATAAAATAACAACAAATTCATTAAAATACAGTCTAGAATATACAAAAAGAATAAAATTAGTTTAGAATATACAAAGAAATTGTAGAAAATAACATGTGGAACAAAACGTTCTTAAGAATTAGAAATATAATTATAATTAACTTAGCTCTGGCATTGAATCATGATAGTCAGTTGCGTATAGGCAAAGTTGTGAGAGTTTTTAGTGAGATATTTTCAGCTAAGAAAGCTTTGCTGAAACTTCTTCAACTTCTTCATTCTTGATATTAATTTAAATGACAACATTTAGAAATTAAGTAAAATTAAATTTAAGAAACTAAATCTTAAGAGATGAAATACAGAATTTCCGAAAATCAAGAGTATGTATAAAAATATGAGTAAAACTTACAAACTTATAGACTTAAAACTTAACATAAACAGTTTATTTGTCATATCATAAGTCTAGAAGGCTAGAAGGCTTCTATCTAGAGATCAAGCAAATCCGCATCTAGTCGATGGCGCCAAAACTATGCCAGTTCATAGATTTTAGAGTAAGCAAAAGGAATTCTATCTCTTACAACAAGAGTCTAGAGGAAGAAGCAGAAAAGGCTACCAGCTACCAAGGGTCAAGGAATATGATATCCATATACAGATATGTGGCTAGAGCATGGATCTAAAAATAAACAAAGTTCTTATTCTATTCCTCATACTAAAACAGTCCGCTCCTTACCAACATAACTCTTTGAAATCATGCTGCAAAACACTAAATATCATCTCAGTTAGCAGCTCCTCAACATATCCATGCAGTAAAATACTTGCATTCCGCACGCATGCTGTCTCGTTTTTGTCAAGCAATTAAAGACTTTGCTCAAGCAGCAAATGGCAAACAATTCATGTCTAATTTGACTTATCTTAGTTATGCAGAGACTTTAAATAATCTTGCCACACACGTTTGCAAGTGCAGTATTGCAGCAAGATTGCAGCTGGATTGCACCAGGATTTGTAAGGAATTTCACTTTCGATGCGAATATGCATTTGGTATTTGCCTAGCCTTGGCGATGAGTTGAGTTCACCTCAAGCCAGCCAGCCAGCCAGACGCCTTACACACAGAGCAAACTCAATAAATCACATGCAATTATGCAAGCAAAAGCATCCTTAAGGAATATTCACACTTTCACACGTTGCCACAAGTGTGGCAACGTGTTGTGCATCTGTGTGTGTGTGTGTGTGTGTGCGTGTGTGAGCTGACCATAAAGCCAAGCCACAAGTGTATTTGGCCATAAATCTCAAAATGCAGTTTCTTATGCACTTGCAGATGAATCGAAAGGCTATTTACACAAAATATTTTCTTTGCAATTTATATTTGCCCAAAATGTGCTTGGCCACAGAGACGCACACACACAACGAGGGGGCGTGCCGGCCGGAGACATCCAGGCAGTCTATAAGTGAGCCAATAAATAAACACACAAATTTTCGACAGGCAAACATTTGCTCAAGCAAAAACATTCACAAGATGTTCATGGCTGAAATTTGCATGAGAGCGTATGCGTGTGTGCGTGTGTGTGTGCGTGTGTGTGTGCGTGTGTGTGTGTGGGTGTCAAGCCACAAACACCTTTTGCGTAAAATAAAGCAATCAAGCAAATAATGTTGCCACATTACACGACATATCAACAGCTTCCTGCTGTGCAGCCCAATGTCAGAGCGAGACGGCTCTAGGCGAGTGTGCGAGACAGAGAGCGCTGCACACAAGCTAGGTTAAATTTCTTTAATAGAAGACACAGACACACACACACACATACGCAGACACAGGCACATACATGCTCGCACACAGGCATGCAGCTAAAATAAAATTGAAATCATGTCGCAAGCAACAACCTTGAGGAATGCCGTCGCACACACACACACACACACACACAGAGAGAGACTCTCATACACACACACACACACACACACAGCCCGAGTTGTCTGGCAAAATGTCTCGACTCTCGACGCGGACTCAATTCAAGTTGACTTCACTTTGCTTTTGGCATGTGGTATGGCATGTGGCAGCTTAGCCCTGGCTACTCCTCTCCCTCTCTCTCTCTCTCTCTCTCTCTATCTCTCACTCTTTCTCTTTCTTTCTCCCTCACTGTGTGCACTTTCACTTGGCCCCTTCCCCCTCTCTTTTGCTGCACTCTGCACTCTGTGCCATATTTAACAAATTATCTGTAATTTCTCCGAGCAAACGTCGCCATCTTTGCACCCAAACCCCAAAAGCCAAAAGTCTGTCCGTCGCAAACATTTAAGCCAAAGCACACACTCACACACATACACTCACATGCTGGCGCACACACACATGCTCAAGCCACTTGTCAAGATGGATAGCAGGAGCAGCAGCAGCAACCACTGCTGCTCATTGCTTGACGTCCTTGTCCTTGTCCTCGTCGTCGTCGTCGTTGTCGTTGTCCTCCTCGTTGCCTGAGAGGCAGCCGGGAATTTGGGCTTGAAGCAGCCGCAAGTGCTTAACTTCAGACAGACTCACACTCGCACACACACACACACACACACACATACAGACATCAACAGGCAGCCTGTGCTCAACCACAGCCGCATTGCTGGCAAGGACGTCAGCCAGCTGAAGGCAATCAGATGCAGTCCTTTTGGCCAGAAGGAAGTTGTTTGTGGGTCGCCTCGTTTCTCGTCTCTCGCCTTCGCCTCGCCTCCCCCATTCAAGGCTGACCGAGGACCCTTTTGCCAGGCGATTATTGTCCTTATTGCCCAGCCTGCTATTGTTGTTGTTGCTGTTGCTGTAGCTGTGGGTGTCTTCTCGCAAGATGAAAGCCACTTGCCATTCATGGCCGACCAGCCAGCAAGCCAGCCAGCCAGCCAGCCAGTCAGTTCTCTGGCTCTGGCCTGCCCTTTGCATGCTGCTGCATAGGGCGCTGGCTGCTTCCGCCGCAGTGTCTGCTTCCTGGACAAGAGAGCTCCTTTGGACTGCGGCCTGGCCCAAATGACCTTGAGCATTACAGTTGAACGTTTGTCATGACGGCAGCACACGCTGAGGGTCGTCTCTCTATGGCTCTATCTTCAGCATCCCCTTCGAGGCTGGCTAAGCGCCCGCTTGGCTCTGGCTATGGCCACACCCCCTTTAGCAGCAGCTGCAGTTGCTGCTCGAGTCGAGTTTTGCATTCGTGTAAACTGATGTGTTAAGCTGTTAAGTGCCAAAGTAAGTGTTTTCTTTCACCATCAACGGCAACAACAACAACAACAACAGCAACAACTTTGACATCCCTTTCACTTGGCACTTGACCTTGAATGTTGGGCGGCGCCTGTTGGCAGCTGTTTAACTTGTTTGTTGTTCCAGCTGCCTGTTGCTTTTCATTTTCGGAGATTTTTAACTTTGACTGCAACAGTTGGGCGAGACTACTTATTAACTTGGCAGCTCATATAATTTGCTAGCAGAGCTACTAGAGCGTGATATATCCCTATCTCTGTCTGAGTTACTAAAGCTTACCTCTCTCTATTCCTTTCTAATAGTCGCTTTATTATGTTGTCTATCGAATATCTGCCTTGGCTTGTTGGTTACTCTAGGAATTATGCCTAAGCAGGCATAAGCCTGCTCTCTCTCTCTCTTTCTCTATACAGCTTTATATCACGTCCATCCTTCCCTTAGTAGCTCATTCTCATGCTCTAAAAAGATATACATTTCTGGTTAAGTTCCAATATTTCTGGTCATCCCACTGTCTCTGTGTCTCTCTCTCTCTCTCTCTCTCTCTCTCTCTCTCTCTGCTTCTCACTCTTTCATTATTATTCTCTATCTCTCCCTGACAGTCGTAATTTCTCTGTTATCTGTTTAGACGATCCTCTCTCTCTCTCTCTCTATTCCTGTTTCTCTCTATCCCTGTTTCTCTTTATTCCTGGGTTTTTCTCTATCTTTTGTCCCTCTCTCGCTCTCTCCATCACTCATAACACTGCCTCCCTCTCACTATCTGTCAGTCTTTCTATCTTTCTCTCTCTTTCTCTCTCTCTCTCTCTCTCTCTCTCTCTATTTCTTGCTCTTTTCAGAATCAGAATCATTCCCAAGTTCCTCACTATAAAGACAGCATCTCTAAGATTCTACCAATCAATCTTTGCTTAATCCTAATCTTTGTATAAGCTAAACTAGTATTTGACTCATTTTTAGCTCTTAGATAAAGAATTCAGTCAGCATCTTATAGTCAGTCTTAAGAGGGGACTCCTCTGTTTCTTTATAAGCCAAGAGATTTTTAAGCCAATAGAACCATTTAAGTATAGGTTTTCTCTAACTCATGGTTTTGATATTCCTTTTCTTTTTTCGACTTCCATTAGCCATTCCCCCCAACTCAACCAAGCAAATAAAATCACAATTTTTCGATTATTTTTTTACATTTACTTCTTCAGTTTTATTTCTGTTTCAGTTGTATATAATTTAGGTTTAACTAAAATAATAATAATAATTATAATTATAATTATAATAATAATTAATAATAATAATAATAATAATAATAATGAATTATGCATTATGCTCATTATTTGTTAATGGATAATTCACTCATTAAGAACATCTTACAAATACATATGCATTTAAATAGCTGCGTGTATGTGTGTGTGTGTGTGTCCGCTCACTGGGATTTGGCGTGCCTGTGTATATGTGTGTGTGTGTTTGTATTACATTAAAATTAGCACACATACCATACGCATACTCATATCTATAATATATATTTCTAAATATATCTATTTACTTATTGGGGACTTTTGCTTTATTTACTTTAATTAATTTTCTGGGGATTATTACAATATAGAGAAAAGTTGTGCGCGCCTAAGACTAAGTCCGTTACTGTTTGTGTATAGCATATATATATATATACATATATATATATATATGTATATACCCTATAGCTATGGAAATTTGTACATTATTTACATTTACATTTGGAAATACAATTGCTGTGTGTGTATATATAATATATGTACTATAATCTAATTACTTGAAAGACAACATTGCGTATGCTTAATATGAATATTTATGAGTGTGTGCGCGGGTGTGTGTTTGTGTTGCTAAACTAAACTCTAAACTACATTTAAGAAATGCACAAGTCTCTAATTGTAACTGTTAATTGTAGCAAGTATATAGACACATACTCTGTTCTATATATATATTTATATATTTAAATGTTAAACAAATTTATTTCAACTGTTTTTATTTCTTCTTCTTTTGTTTAGTGGCAAAGAAATTAAGGCGCATACGAAATGCATAAATAAATAATAGGCGAGATCTTATCCTTACAGGAAAGTTCTGAAGTGCGTGTGTGTGTGTGTAGGTGTGTGGTTGTGTGTGTTGGGGCTGGTGGTGGGGTAACGTTAATACTCGTACCGTTCTATATAACTAAGTCCTTAAGGCTATGTTGCAAGCATTTTTCAAAAACTCGGCCTTTGGAACCTCGTTGAAGTAACCTAAATTTTAGTGGGGGTGGGGGATTTGTATTTGTTTTTAGTTTTTTTCTATTTTTTTTTTTTTTTTTTTTTGGGCATTTTAAAATAGCAGTCCAAATTGATTACAGTTGGCCTCTTCAAAAGCGCCAACCCAGCGGCCTGGCCGCAACTTCTCCACTCAATCCTCGTGCGGCAGCTCAGCGGCCTGCTGCTGCTGCTCCAATTTGATTTTCATCAGCGGCGACTCGCGCATGCCCGCCGGCGCATAGGCGGCCGCGGCTGCGGCGGCTGCTGCTGCTGCTGCCGCTGAGCCGGCGCCAGAGTTGCCGCTGCCATCGGCACTGGCGAACAGATCGCTCATGTCCTGGCCGGGAAAGAAGTCCTCGAAGCGCGGACTCTTGTTCACCGACTTCTGGAGCAGACCGTTCGCAATCGCCTCGAAGTCTATGCCCGCCGGCAGGCTTTCGAGAAAGCGCTTGTTGTACGCATAGCTGGGATACTCCTTGGCGTGCTTGGCATAGTGCGCGGAGTAGGGCGAGGCGGCGGCACCGGGACGACTTGATGCCGCCGACTTGCTGCCCGCCGACGAGTTCGAACCGCGCGAGTGATTGCCGTACTGTCGCGCGTGCATTGCCTCCTTAAGCTCGCGATCGCGCGACATCTCACGCTCTCGCTCTCGTTCGCGCTCTCGATCCCGCGACAGCTCACGTGCATAGCTGGCCGCATGGGGATGCATGCCGGGACCGCCGCTGCCGCCGTTGCCCGGGCCGCTGCGCTGATGCCCGCCCGGCTGCTGTTGCGTGGGCATCACGTTCAAGCCGGGCAAACCCATCAGACCCAAAGCGCTCAGATCGGGCAGGTTCTCGGAGCCGCGTCGCTCGTTCTGCTGGTGTTTGGCTGCGGCCACAGCTGCTGCCGCTGAGACCTGATCCTCGATCTCGGAACGCTGCAAATAGGCCGGCGACTTGTACATGTTCATCGACTGCATATGCGGCGACTGCTGCTGATGTTGTTGTTGCTGTTGCTGCTGCTGTTGCGAGAGTATCTGGCGGCGTAGCGACTCTGTCATGGTGCTCAGCGGATTGCTGCCGTCAGGCGGAGCCATCTTGACGCCAGCGCTGTGATAGCCATTCGCCGCAGCTGCCGAGTTGCTGCCATAGTGAGCCTATGGAAAGGGCAGGGCAAGAGAAACGGGGAAGAAAGTGCGTTAAGATCGGTTGTGGTAGGAGTCAATATGAATACCCTAAAACTTGTAGCACATATTATATAAATATGTTTGTCAAACAACTTAAATTTGTATATATTCATTTAGTAGCTTTCTATCTTATCTGGTTTTATCTGCACGATTTATGAAATATTTTTGTAAAACATTTATGCTCGTCTGTTTATATGCAAAGTAGATGCTTAGCTTAAAAACTTTAAAGTTGTTTCTCTATGGTATTAAATACATATATAGAAATGAGCTCAATCGGACTACTATAGCTTATAGTTTTCATTGAAATATCTTAGAAGAATCAAGATACGAATTTAATTTGTTATTTAAAGTATCTAAAACAAACTGGATATTGTTGATATTCAATATGGAGATATGGAGATATCTACCATAATCTTTATCATCTACTTACACCATGCGATTGTCCATTGGCGTACGGGTGTGCGTTAATGTCCTCCTTGATTTCGCGATAGTCGCGAAAGACGACGGCCTTGATGACGCTGCGTATGAGCTCGTCGGGCCACATGCCCAGCAGAATGCGTTGGGGGCGGCCGCGTGCCTTGGGCCGTGGATCGCTGCCGCCGTCGAGCGAGGGTCCCAGCATGTTGTGCACGCGATTCGCATAGAGGACGAATGTCGGATAGGGTATATCGTATTTGCGAGCGGCTTGCGACAGTGACAGGCCCTCCTTTAGAACGCTAAATATGGCCTCGGCCATGGCTTCCGGGCGCCAGGACTTGAGTGGGCCCCGCTCACGAAAGCGCAGCTGTTGCACCAGATTCTGTTGGTTAGTGTTCCAGCACTTCTGCCACATGGACTGCAGCTGATATTGATAGCTGTCTGCTGGAGAAAAGGGAAAACCAAATACAAAAACTTAGTTGCCCTGTTCCGGACTCTATGCTAATTGTTTTGCACGAAGGCAGCAAGCCCTCTCCGTCTCTCTCTCTGTCTCTGACTCCGTTTGACTTACCCGCCACAGATGCGCCTGTTGCCGGTGCGCCCATCCAGGCATGTCCGCTCGTCTCAATCATTTTGGCCTGCAATGGGTAAAAGGAGAAGCGGAAGATAAGCAAAAAATTGTCGTTGACTTTTTCAAAGGTTTTCAGTATATTTCAGTGCGCGACGGCAACGGCGACGGCGACGGCGACGGCGACGGCGTTGACAAAGGCAGCGACCGCAGAGCAGAGCGACTTGCGAAAATGTTGGCCATAAAAGTTTATTAATGCCATAAATGTTGGGCCCAAAGCGCTTTGGTATGCAAACGCCAATGCGAATTAGTATACAAACTTGGCTAGCGCACAACGATTTGCTGCCGCTTTTGTCTTCAGCATTTTTATGGCCCGCCCAACAACAGCTATTTATTTATTGCTATTATTAGATATGTATGTGCGATGCCACCATCCGCTATGGCTCTATCTTAACTACACTCAAGCCAAAATTAATCAATGGGGCAGCAGAGGAAGTCGCTCACAAAGAACTTCCTGGGTGAAAGCTTTCGCTGAGTATAGCTTCGGCCGAATCATCAGACTTTTAGATAAGCCAGAAATTTAATCAATTATTAAGCTGAAGCTAAGTTTACCTCAAACAATATCAAATCAATTTAAGCAAACATAAATTAAACGGATTTTTGTTTGAGGCTTTTTTTTCAGTGCAACCACAAAATGAGCTTCAAACTTAAGTCGAAAGCAATTGCAATATCGCTTAATATGCATTAATGAAAGCACAAAGCTTAAAAAAAAAGTGTTAAATAAATGAAGGCAAAGCCGTAGCTAATTTCTCGAGTAGTTGTAGTTGCAGCTGCTACAGGATGCACCGGCTACCGCTGACCAGGCGGCCAGTCCGTGGCGCCGCCCATTTTTTCTTTTTTTTTTTGCAGGCTCGTCAGCGCGGCCCCAACTGCACAGAGCCATGCATTTTATATGGCCAACCGGCGAGCGCTATACAAATTATGTGCAACAGCAACAAAAACAGCATATACTAATACACAGCTATATGTATATATATATATAAATATATATAGATATATAGTGTGGATGTCTGTGGAAGTGCAAGTCTTAAATATTTGAAACGGCTTTTGGGCCATGTTTGGATTGGATTTGTTAGACTGTTAGCCTCTGCATGTTAAGGAAAAAGGTCATAAAATGTATGAATAATTGAAATTGAAAAGTCAGTAGAATTTTTTTGTTTTGTTCTTCTTCTTCTTTTCTACACTAGACTACGCGGCACGTCGCGTCGCTGCTGGCCCCCCGTCGGAGGCCCCATCGCCACGCTACAAAATGGCGTTAAAAATGCTTTTTTATGTTAAGCATTTTGTTAATGGCAAAGCGTCAGGGCAGTTGGCCCAACTTGTTGTTGTTCTACTTTTAATGAGAATTGGCCCGGGCCAGTAGCAAAAATTGTCGGGAGTTATGTAAAACACGTAATTAGGCTTTGACATGGCAGCCAGCTAGCTGGCTGGCTAACTAGCCATACTCAATGCACAAAAGGGTTGAGAGATCGGTTGCGGAATGAATAAATGTATTTACGAGTTATTCAACATTGTCTTAATGCATTTCATATTTTGCAATGGCTGTGCAGTAACTGAGAGGCGGCTACGTTTACTTGAAAGAGAGTGCTACTGTAAAGCCTCAATATGATGTCTGCTAAGCGTTTGAATGATAATGATAATCACAATAATGATCACAATGACAATGAAACTGATAATCATAATGATAATGATAATGAAAACTATAATTATAATGATAATGATAATGATAATGGAAATGAGAATGATATTGATAATTAAAATCATAATGATAATGACAATGACAATGATAATGCTAATGACAATGACAATGCTAATGACAATGACAATGAAAATGATAATGATAATGCTGATGACAGTGATAGCGATATGACAATGACATATCAGAACATAAATTTTTATTAAGGGTATATCCTAGTCAGATACTCATAAGAATATCACCCCAACTTGTTTTTCTGTTTTGTGTAAGACGTTTTTAATCAATTATGAATAAAAAGAAAATATAAGTTATACAGCGTAAGAGAGATATGAATCACTCTCCGCTGATCGGAATGACAGTTCACTTACTCTTTATATATAACATCTATAACAATATATGCTGACATTTTCCACTTCGCACACTCTTAGCAGCTGCCTTGACCATTAAGTGGTAATTGCTTAATGCTATTTTATAAATAGCTAACTATTTAACTGTACATAACTAAGTTTACTTTGATGGCATATGCAAGATAATTCGAATTATTCACACTAGTTCTTCCAAGACTCACATATCAATTCATATAATTGTTTACAACGAGGGCAGCCATTAGTCATTTCTACATTGTACGTTTTGCCAGTCATTTTGCCAATGCATTATGACGACCTTTTAACCTCGCGTCCCCAGCCCCTCCTTGCTAGCTATATATGTATGAGTCCATACCCATACCCAACCCCATTCCCATCCCACATCTATCTAGGCATTCATCCCCCTCACTTGGCCAAGTCACGTCTAACAATTATAAGACTCGCCTCGGCACAATACATACGACATACAATATAATAAAATATAGCTGCTGCTGCTGCTGCTGTGCTCAAAAATGTTTAATTAATTAAATTTTCAATTTCCCGCCAGCAGCGGCAGCAACAGCTACAACTACAACAACAACAACAGAAGCTACTATAGCAAAAAACAACAACAATTTTGAAGCGTGCGCGCATTCAACTTTCTTTCAACTCATTTAATTTAATTTGCGGCGCTTCGCTGCCAACGCTGACGTCGACGGCGCCGCTGCTGCTGCTGCTGCTGCTGCTTCGGCTCATCGTCTTCTTGTTCTTGCCAATTACTCATCGTGTGCACACGCCCCATTCACATAATAATTTATTTAATTAACTTTATGCGCTACAAAATTTCTATAAAAAGAAATTATTATTTTCTATTCTATTTTCCTTCCTTTTATATTTTTATTGATTTTGGCAAAATATGTATAGATGGGGCACATCAATCCAACTGCTTGCCCTTGCACTTAAATCCTAACTAACACACACACACACACACATGTGTCTTTCAACAGCCTTCAAGTTGCGTCTGCCACGCCCCAGCCGCGCGGCCATAAAACCCGTTGGATTCCTAATGCAATTTTAATTTTATTTTTCAAGCGAGCACATAAACTCAACACCAGCCCCCGAAAACCCAGAGCCAGAGCCAGAGCCAGTGGCAGTCAGCCCGCCCGCTCGCTCAGCCCTTCATACATCACAGATAGCAATAGCACTAGCAATTGTGGGTGGGCGGAAGGGTTTACACTATAAACTACAGACGCGTCGCGGTGTTCTCTCCTCCATCGACCCTCCTCCTGGCTCCTTATTTGTTGCCTTAGAACTTTTCGCTGTAGTTTGTAGCTTCCTCTTGCCACACGCACACACACACACACTCTCTTCATCTCTCTCTCCTTAGCTAGCAGACTATATTTCTTATATTATATAACACTTTATTTATTATTCATTTTCGATTCGTGCTTTTACTGCTGCAGCGACGCCAGCAGCGACAGCGGCGTCTCAAGTTTGTTATTTCTCTTGTCTGCAACCACAATCCGCACCAACACACTCTCTCTCTCTCTCTCTCTTATATTCGCTCACTCTCTCTCTCTCTCTGTTAAGGAACATTTGCACCACCTGCTTTGCCTTTTGCTCTTGGCCATTTCTTGAGCTTCCTTTTTCGGCTGTGCGCCTGCTACTTCTGGGGCTTCACTACTACTACTGCCAACTACTAGATACTAAGATATGTCTTCCCCCCACCACCTCTCAGACATGCTCCATGCCATTCCCATGCCTTCGCCTCTCTAGCTGCTGCTGCTGCCGCTGCTGCTTTCGACGCTCATTCATTCATTCATTTATTTATATTACTCAACCAACCGCACGCACACGCCCCCCACATTTGGCTGCCTCCTCGCTCTCTCTTTTCCTCTACAAGTTGTCTGTCTCCTGTTCTCTCTCTCTCTCTCTCTCTCTTTCTCTGTCGTTCGGCTGGCAGTCGCGTCTTTTATCCGCGCCCGGTTTTATAGTTTTTGCGCTCATGCCATTCATTAATTTTATAAGAAGCAATGCTTGGCATAATAAATAATTAATTTAAATGGCAACTCCTCTGCCTGCGCATACGCGACAAAGTCTCCCAACATCCTCAAGGACCTTACTTCCTAGTTCGCTCTAAAGTGCTTCAACTAGTCGCACCACACAGTCAGCGCACAGTGTGCCGCAATACTATTCAAACTAGAAATGTCTTCCAATCAATACAAATTTTAATTTTATTTTATGTAAAGTAGAAGAGCAAATAAAAGTAAGTTGGGAGCTGGAGATATATTTGATAAAGCATGGATAAAGCAACGTTTTCAGATGAATAAAAATTTAGTAAAATTATGTAAAATGGTTTGAAATATTTTAAAAATAATAAGAAAGAAATGGTTTGATTATCGTTAAGCGAAACACTACTATGTACCTTCCTATTCAAGCGATATTTCTATATTTCTTATAGTTTCCGTGTTAAATGTGACTGAATTTTATATATTTGTATATCTGTCTGCCTATCCATTTTCTATCTATCTATCTCTCTATCCATCTACTGAACTCTCAATATATCTGTCAACCTATCTATATCTATGTCGATCTATCTATCTGTCTATCTCTCTATCTATCTATCTATCTTTCGATACAATTGTCCATCTATCTAATATCTACCTTTCTATGCCACAGTCTATATCTGCATATATATTTCTGCCTATCGATACCGATAGTTGGGTAGACTAACTATATAAATATCTATTATAATATAATCATAGCTTTCTATCAACTTTTACATTATGATAGCCAACTATATATGTATATTAAGACCTTCAAATCTATATATCAGTCTGTTTAAATATATTCTCATTTACATATCAATCTCGTTAATTTCTCAAATGTTTCTCTATCTACCACCCACTCTCTCGTTACCATTTATCAGTCTATCTATCTATCGTTTATTTGTATCTTTTATCTGCAATCTCCTTGACATTGCTCGAACAGCTGTTGACCAGAAACAAAGAAGGAACCGCTCGGGCTCATCTTTCGTTAGGTATGCAACTTCTTTGGTGGTAGCAGAGGCCACGTTGGTGGCAGTGCTACTAGCAGCAGCAGTGGCAGCGGCAACAGCAGTTGGCGTTGCCAACAACTAAATATTTAATAGTATTTTATTGCACGAATTTCACATAAAATATGCATATTAGCCAAATGCATTATTCATGAAATAATGTGAAAAACACATTTCGCGCTGAGGGCGAAGCCGCAAAAGAAGGAACTGCCAGAGGGAAATACATATATATATATATATATTGTAGGTGCGTTGTATGCGGCAACTCTATATACAAATACATATAACTATATATATATATATTTATATATTTTTTTATATATATAAATATGTTATTTCTTGCATTTGTAGTATGGAAATGCCAGCGAAGAAGGCAAAAACAATTGCAGTGGCAATTTCTACGAAAGGAGCTGGACTTGAACGCAATGTGTCAGCAGTTAATGCAGCGGCAGCAACAATTGCTGCAACAACAGCAACAACAATGGCAACAATAATTGTAGTAATCATAAAATCAAGTGCGAGTGCATGCAGCTCCTACACACACACACACACGCACGCACACACCTCACTGCTGTCTCGTAGCACTCGCAATGAAAGTTTCGTTTCATTTTGTTTGCTACAACAACAACAACAACGCCATGCAACAATAATTTAAATGCAATAAATAATTATACAGCAAGTGTTGAGTGGAGCGCGCATTGAGGTGTGGCAGGTGTTGTTGTTGTTGTTGTTGCCAACTAACCAGCAGCCGACAAAACCGAACAACTCAAATTACAATAAAACATTCAAATGGGGGCAGCTTACATAGGGCCAAGCCCAAAAAAAGAATAAAATAAATGTATGTTTATATATATATATATATATATATATATATATATATATATATATATATATATATATATATATATATATATATATATATATATATATATATATATATAAATGCCACGACATATACTGCAAACCCTTATGCAAGTCAAGCTGCGAACCCTTCGCTAAAGCAACTCTCGCACTCGAACTCAAGGGCTAAAGGGAATAATAGTTGAGAAATGTTTGGCTTGCAGCTAGCGATGACAGCGTGAAAACAGGTTTTCGAAAAGGATATGCGGAGGGGTAGTAGTTGAGAGTGATAAATTGAAGACAAAGGTATACTTGATACTTGAGGTAGGCAGACAGAACTATATATATAGATAAGGTGGAGTAACTACGGTAGATATAAGATAGAATACCTGAGATATGGAATATGTGTAATGTATATCTGCGAGCTCAGATGTCAGAGCTTTGAGCCATATATACCTTATCTCACGTCCCATATCCGATTTCTTCTATATCTGTAGCTTCTACTGTATCACAACTTCTATCTGATGTTTGTCCTCTTCTATCTCATATTTGATATCTTATATCTTATATCTTATATATCATATTTTATATTTAATATATCATATATGATATCTCATATGTTATATCTCATGTCTTATATCATATGTCATATATTATATATCGTACATCATATTTGGCTCCTAGTCCTATATCCTTCATTTGCCTATTGCCCTCACGCTGCCATCTCTAAGGGCTGGACTTGCAACATTGCAATGTTGCAATGTGTTGCAGTTTATTATACAAGTTGTTATTGTTGTTGCTGTTGCCTGATGTTATTTACTTTATTGTTGTTGCTTCTGTTGTTGTTTTTGTTGGTAATTGCAACTTTTTGCTCAACTCTGTATTTTTTTTCTCATGTAATTTTTTGTTAGCCACATTTGATGGCGCACCGCCCCGCCCCCCGCGCTCCAGTGCTCATCCTCGTTTCGTTGTTTCGAAGTAAAAATTAACCTTTTGCAAATAGTAATTTATTGTTTTTAGCATGCAGGATAATGAGGATATATGGCTGGCCCGACAGGCGAGCTGCTTGGCAGGGCCCACACTTAAAGCTTACACATTGTTTGTTATTTTAATGGCCACAGCCTTGCGTGTCCTTTCAGCTGATTGAAAAGCGTGGGGGAGCGCGATAGAGAGAGCAGCAGAGCGGTAGAGCGCCAGAGAGTGGTCGAGTTGATGAGCTGTCTACAAAGTGTTAAAACGCCTGCACACAGTCATTAAATATTAATTCAATATGTAAGTACCAGCTAGACAAAGCACAAAGAAGTAAAGAATTATATAGAAATGGCACGCCCCCTTTGCTATATACGCTACGCTCAGCAACGCCTTCATTAGGTCGCTTTCAAATCTCGCAAGTTTAAATAATAAAAGAAGCGCGGCATGTCCTAACGGGCACATGAATATATGCATGCATCTATGGACATATGAGTGTGCCAGTGTGTGTGTATGAGTGTGCTATGAATAAGCGAACGGCTAAGTAAATACCAAGACACGGAACAAAGACAAAGGCGAAACGACAAAGGCGAAATGCCACAGCAGGAGCGGCTGCATTTCGGTCAAGCGCACAAATGTATGCTATGCCATTTAGGCGTAATCGCACGCACACACACATACACTAGCTCACACACATACAGACATAGACACGTATAGCTAATGCATATTTGAGAACGCCTGCCTACAGGCGCAGCGGCCAATCGAAGCGGCCAAAGCCCCTTCAAAGGCAGCACACAAAAACTGCATGCACATGTATTGGCCATACACACGCACACCCAACTCACACACACGTACACACACTGTAGCACACTCTGTATGTGCAGTCGCATAAAGCCTTGAAATAATATTTAATATTTAGAGAGACATAAATATTAAATGAATGCCGCTATGTTACTTAGCAAAATCCAATGCTATGCAAAAAGGTAACACAACTTTGTTGGCCCCCCTCTCTCTCTCCCTCTCTTTGTCTATAAGAAACAAGAAAAAAGCCAAGGCCCCCAACCCGCAACTAACTCCAGCTAACGCCTATGCCATTCCATGCTCCGTGCTGTATAAAACAAGAATTACAGCTAACACATTCGAGCGTTAATATTTCTATGCTAGTGCTTTCTTTCTATCTGAGCTGATGCACTGAGAGAAATTAAAGTTGCTCAGTAGAAAACAATGCTTTAGTGACCTGAATGAAATATGCATTTTTGTAGGCTTTGCTTTTGGATTCATAAATATTTCTTTAAAATAAATCAAGATATTATTTAATTATTTTGACACCTTTGCTCTTGTGCTTTTATTTTTTATAGTTTCCGTAAATATATGTAAATTTTGTGTCTTTTCAGCTCTCCTCTGCAATTTCCACATTTATTTCTCTCAGTGTTTTACCATTACCCACAAATCAATCCTATTTGTAGCTAGGTTTTCGGCTTACAAATTATTGATTTAAGTTTAGGAAACTTAGAAACTTTCGCTTTTCACATTCAGGGCCCCATCTGCCACTACTTTGGGCAACAATTTCTGGCAGTGTAGCCGCCTTTGCTGTAGGCCAAAAACTACAATCCAACTGTTATACATAGAGTATTTTATAGCCATGGCTTGCATTTCTTTAGCTAGTCGGGGACTCTGGCGGGCGCGTTCACATTTTTATTTCGGCTTTTTTTGCTGCTGTTTTTTTTTTTTAGTTTCTATTTCAGTTTCTGTTTTCAGTTTTCAGTTTTCAGTTTGAGTTGTATTTGATACCTTTGGGAAGTCGCCCCTCGCCTCAGCGCTCTACGTGAGTTAGACTGGCGTCGTCCAGGTGAGGCGAGGCGAGGCGAAGCGAGGCGAGGCAGCGGCGAGTCGAACTCTCAGCCGCCACGTCGAACATTTTGCCGGTGCCCATACGAAAATCTTATGAAATATGCACAGCCTCTGTAATTTCTTATTTAAAATGCCATTAAATTTTTTGAATAGCATAGAGAGGAGGAGAGCTAGAGCTAGAGCCGAGAGCGAGAGGCCGAGAGAGGGGAGAGCAAGGTGGAGAGGGCGAGAGTTAGCTCTAAAACAGAGCGCAGCATGCACTCGGGCTCTGGGCAAATAGAGGCGCGCACCTGGACACACTTGCAAACGTGTATACAGGTGTGTGTGTGTGTGTGTGTATGTGTATGTGTGTGGAGCGACGAGGTTAGACAAATATGGTTGGTCTGCTGCAGCGACTGTTTGAGGTGCAGGCCATGGGGGAGCGCACTTCTAGTCGAGTTTTAAAATGCATATTTGATTGTTTTTCGTAGGCAGTTGCGCCTAAATGAATGCAATAGCTGAGCTGCCACACACAGGCAACTTGTGCGTATGTGTGTGTGTGTGTGTGTGTGTGAATGCGTAGCTCATTAAAGTGCACAAGCCAGCAACTGCTGCATCATTTATATAGGCACACGCATCAGAGCAGCAGCTGCCGTCAGTTGTAGCTATAAGCAAGTCTATGTATATATATATATATATATATATATATATATAATATATATATATTGTCTGTGTAGTCAAGTTAATATTGATTTGGTCAAGCGAACGTTGCGCTCGCGCGCTTTGCTTAAGCTAATTAATACACACACACACAGAAACACACTCGAGTGTGCATTGTAAATCCTTGTATATTGTCTCTCTATCTAGCTGTCTCCTTCACTTTGATTTGCTGCACGGATTTCTAAAATAATTACAAATACACACGAATTAAATTTGCATTAGAGCCGCAGCCAATTAGCCATTGGTAAAGGGCTTTCGCATTGGCTTTGACTTGTGAGTGCAGCTTCGAGTAGACCAAATTAGACAGCACAACAGAAGTTTAAGTGCATCGAGAGTGTTCACTGTGGATGGGAGTTGAGACAAGCTGAATGAATGAAGAAATGAACCTTCTGTTTGAGAATCAGTTACTCAAGTTCCCAGAGCAGCTGCTAGGCTTTTTCTTGATAATGTTGAAATAATGTTATAAAATGTTTTTTTTTTTTTCTTAACAAAGGTTGATTCAGAATTCTTGGAAGTCAAAAGCAAAGATTTCCGGGGAATTTTTATGTTTTTTAATTGATTACAAATTGGGAACTGTTCTAGAAATAAATCAATTTAATATATATAAAAAACATATGAATTAATGTATAGAGTATACCTAAAGAGTTTCTGGAAACAGTATTTATGTCAAGGCAAGAGACGTAAGAATGGTAAATCCTAGATAAGATCTAACTCATGCATCTTCGGATATGAATTTTTACCAAAGGATCTTCTAAATATTATTATGAATAAAGAGACACATTATATATTTTACTACGCTCCACAGAAACCATTTTCTTCAAGGACCTCTTAAATACCTTCAAGAACCTTCCACGCATGTCTAGGTTGCTCTGGCCCTTGCCCTGTTTGCCGCATCAGCTTTAGCTTAGGCCTCGACTCGCCAAACAGTCCATTCAACTCAATGATACCCATTATGATTTGAATTCATAGAAAACTGTTTAAATAATGCCCATAAACAACTCGGATTCATTTTAAATTCGTTTTTGTTTTATTTTATGATATTTTTGTTGTGTTTTTGTTATTGTTTTTGTTTTTTGAGCTTTTTGTGCTGAGTAATTAAATAAAAATTGCCTTTTGCCGAGCCATAAAAATAATTTTTCTCAAAAGCGAAATATATGGCTGATATAGCATTAGCTGATGTTTGCATTTCAATAAAGATTTGTGAATCTAAATATTATGTGCACACACATATATATACATATATATATATATATATAATACAAACAGCAACAAGGTTGTGGAAGCAACATCAGCAGCAACAACAACAACAACAAAAGGCTGCGTCATTTTTATTTGTTTCGCTTCAAGTGCAGGAAATTGTCTGTAGCCCATTTAAAAATAAACAATAATAAAATAAATAATTAAGAAATACGCTTTTTTTGTGCTTAATTATAAACAAAACAAAAAAAGGCGTTGGGTTGGAGCGAGTTGGGGGAGGTAGCCAGGCATTGTGTTGAAAAATTTGTTGAAAAGCGAGGCATTACATAAACGCTCGAAATATAAATAATAATAATAAATGGCAGCGTTTAATAAGTGAATCACTGTGAATGAAATAAACAACAACAACAACAACAACAACAACTGCAACAACAACAACTACAACAACAGCAGCAATAACTACCTCAACACGCGCAGCTCAAATTAATAATATAAATATAAATGCCAAAAATAATTTTTAACATTTTTTTTCTCGCTTTTTTCTTTGGTTTTTTTTTTGTGTTTGCGTTTTTTATTTTTGGCCACGAACGAAATAAATCAAATACAATTTGCTTCTTTTCTTTATATATCGACCCGCTGGTAAACTATATAATGCGTCTCCGATCTCAAATCGTGCACACAAAAGGCTGCTGTGTGTGCTATAGCGGGCGTGGCCAGTCGCTCACGAGTTGGCTTTAGAAATTTACAAATCTCTATTTGTCGCGCCTTTCAAATTGTTGTTGCACATCTTATAAAGCCATCTATATATATACACACATATCTTTATGTACATACATATATGTATATCTCTTTGGATATATATTATATATTGCCTGCCTTTATGGACTTAACATTGTTTTTTCAACAAACAAAATGCTCGATTGTTTTTCAGTCTGGCTTTTTATTTATTTTTAATGAGCAGATTGCTCAAAGGCGGGAATCTCTGTTGTAATAGTGTTTGCTATTGTTGCTGCTGTTGTTGCTGTTTATATGCCTATATATCTTTTAGTATCTATTTGTCTAACAATATATATATATATATATATACATATATCTCTATGCGCCTGTCTCTGTCCCTGGTCATGCGTATTTTATTTTATTATGGATTTGCGTACATCTGCGCGTTTATTTTCTTTATAAAATTTTATATATTTTTTCTCTCATTTCTTATTTTTTAGTTTTTATTGCTCGCCAATTACAGTGAATGCGTCAAGAGCACTTGGCGAGCTACGAAACGGCATGGGAATGAAACGGAACAGCTATTAAGCTGGCCATAAAAAGCCATAAAAAAATGTTTAACATAAATTCAAAATGCTCAGAATTTATATTTTATCTGCATGTGTTGGATGGAAAAAGTCGTTTTGAGAACTTTTCCATGATTTCATATCTATGTGTTTTATCTGAAATGATGAATATTCAATGAAAGTACGATAAATATGCATACACATGTTGATTATTCGGATTGCGTGCGTAGTTTTAGGCTTACGAATGTTGATCGATAAATATGTATATCGATTACATGTAAATGCATATAGCTAAGCTTCTACAATAAATCGATAAGCGACCTTTACTCATCTTGGTAGCTTAAGTTCTTAACATATCGATAGCAACGACTACTTTTGCACATCTCTTATGTGTTTCACGACCCTTAGTTGATTACGCACCGATAACAAGTTATCGATAATTTACGACTCTTTCACTCTCTATCGGAGCGCTGCTGTATCTCATTTTGATATATTGCCTTCATAAGTTATCCTTTAGCTAATGCCCGCTTCATGTGAACTCGCAATTCAGCTTCAATCGAATCGATGAGAAATACAAACGAAAAGAAATAAAAAAGGTAACAAAAAAAAAGAAGAAAAAACAAACAAAACCTGAATTATATCGGATATGCCGGTTGGCTTTGTCTTCGTTGGCGTTCGCATTCGTATTTGGGAATCGAATTTGGAATTGACTTATTAATTAATTTATGCAGACACGTTTTAGTTTTATTATTTATAAATTTGTGTAATTTGCTTTTTATGTTTGCGAAGAAGATGCAGAGCTAAATTTTGTTATTGTTGTTTCTCAGTTTTTTTTTTATGTTTTATAGACAATTTATATTTATATGTCTCTTTTGGCCATCGGAATTGGGCATAAATTATATCGCTCTGATTGAGAAATGTTGCTATACCAATACACATACATATACGATATATATTGTATATATATATATTTATTTTTTGCCTCTTTATAGCGCAGTTGCGCGCTTTCTGCTTGTGTTTGTAAGTTTTTATTATTTTAAATTTAAATAAATTAAATTTTATTAGTAAACATTGACGAAAATATGCCACGCACTATGGCAACAACAAGAGCAGCGACAATAACAACAATAACAATAGCAAATTTATAAAGAGAGTTAGATTTGATAACGAGATACTTTTTGATTAATAAACACAGCCTAGGCCAGTTGTTTAGTTGCATATGCTGCTACCTGGTCTTTCGAGAGACTTTTGCGTCGCAAAGCGCAGCGTCATGTGCATCGACTCAAGAAAAGAGCAAAGGAAAATCAATTGAAATTGAAAAACTTTTGAAAGTCTATTTAGGTTTTTTTTTGTTATTATAAATAGATTTATAGAGCTCTTATGGCTCATTAGGTCAGTGCGCACCCCCCGATGTTATATAATTAGCTAGACAACAACTCGGTTCGGCTTCAATTCGACGTTGACTCGACTCCATAAAGCGTATCAATCAAAATGCCGCTATTTTTAAGCTCCACGAATGTTTGATTTGATTAGACAGCCGCCACACGCCGTTGCCAATGCAAATAGCCGACAACAACAACAATAGTTACAACAACAATAGCCGACAACAACAACAATACAACTAATTCTCACTAATAGAAGTGAATAGCAACAAGAGCTAAAGGCATGCCCAGCTCTCGCCCTCTCCCTCTTCCTCTCTCTCTCTCCCACTGCCTCTGCCATCATCTATCTCTTTTAGCCACGGGGCAAAATGTATATTAAAATAAATTTTAAACATTCCATTTTTTTTTTGTGTGAGTCTTTTTTTCTTCTTTTTTTTCCTTTTTTTTATATTTTTTTGGATTTTTTATACCATTTGCGCATGCGCGCAAACTGCCAAACGAGCAAATAAATAATTAATGCAAATAAACACAAAAGCAACAGAAAATAAATGCTTACAAGCTGAATGGATTAAGCTAAGCTTAAAACGACTCTTGGATATACTGTAAAGTGGAAGAAAACTTTGGGTAGTCTATGACGACTACGATGGGACTAGAAGTTGTCTATGGAAAAGTTCAAAAAATATATTTTAAGATATATTTTAATACACTTTTAGTCCATGAAGGTTTAGTTATCAAAAGAAAATCTCGTGCAAAGTGAATAGATAAGCTTATATTACTATGCCAGCTATGCTATATAGTAGTTTGATCTTAGCTTAGATACAGATCTAACTACTGCCTTCCAGCAAGTCTATCTATTTTCAGCTCACACTACTGCCAGCTTCATCTACCGTCACACATCTCATGCCCTACCGAGTGTACCCTCTGTTAGTGTATAGAAACGTGTCGCCAATAACCCCTCAAACATAAATATATTTAAATATATAAATTTATTATATATTTATACAAATATATGTAATCAAATTTTGATTTATATAAATATTTTAACATATATAAATAATGATTAAATTTCAATTTTTGTTTTGTTGTGTTTTGTTTAGAAACAATGAAAGATTTCGAATAATTTAAGCAAATGCATATCATTTATATAATAATTATAAAAATAATACGAAAATCATTTCAGTTAGCAGCATTTCATTTTCATAAAAAACTAATTTCAACTTTAGAAACTCGAAGTGCCAAGTCACCATGACTTCGATATAAATTTTTATATATATAAGTAACCCAAAATGCATAACTACAATGAAAATAATTACAAATGTAATGCGGCTGACCGACAACAAAAAAAAAAAAAAAAGAAAAAGGCAACTCGAGGGGAAAATGTGGAAAACACATTAGACATACATACGTATAGGAAATGTGACGCACCCTCTAAAGAAAAACCCAAGCACTAAAAACCATTAATTAAAACTATAAAAATTACACCACCAACACAATGCCAATGGCTAGACACATATATTTTATGATATGTCGGAACCGAGTACCATATAAATTTCTTTGCTGTATACAAATATATGTATATATATAAAGTATATCTATATAGTATTTAATTACAGAGAGCAGAAGTCTACAATAGTCTTGCCCACTTTATATTATTATTAAAAAAGAAAATTGTTTGTCTTGCTTGTGGCTTTTATCTTTAGCTGTAGCGGAAAACATTCGTAGGGCATAGTGGCGGGTATATTGAATGCGCGGTTGATATGTGAAGCTTAAAAGATGAGAGATATGGGATGATGGGGTATAGTATGTACATATATATATATATAGTATTTGATACTTGAAAAAGGTTAATAAAGCAGTAGAGGGTATCCCTCCCAGACCTTCTTCTAAAGCATTTCATATAGTTCTATGTATGATATACCTACATCAAAGAGCATTCACGTTTCGTACCCTCTCTCGCCTCTCTCTCTTTCTCTCGTTTTAATGAGCGTTGGCTTTTAATTGAACCGAGCGCCTGCTTCACATATTAAAATACAATAATATGCTTAATTATATATCATAACTTGTACTGTTTTTTCTTTTTCATTTCTATATACTATATATTTCAACTTTCCTAGGCCTAATTAGTGGAATTTTCTTCTTTTTTTTAATATTTTTTATTTCTATTTAATGACAGGTTAGAAACTAGTTTTTGGGGTCAGAAAATGATGGCTATAAATTACGCACATATATCAATTGTATTCACGCCTGTGACAACTCGCTGCAATTTATTATATCATTATTTAAAACAGCTTTTAAGTTGACTCACAAATTATTTTTGTTTTTTTTTTTTTTGTGCTGCACCCCAGACTCCGGCCATATTTTAACATTAATAAACCAATTTCGATGACATGAATCAGCAGATCAAGAGGAATCGCGGGCGCTCAAATCGCAAAAAAAAAACAACTTACAAACAATTGTTGATTTCCTCAAAGGCAGCAAGGCAGCCCCTGCACCTACCTCTCCCCCTCTACTCTACCACCCCGCAGAGCAATTCGCTTAGTCAACAACAACTCGAAATTGTTTCTTTGCATTGCAAACTATAAATTTAGAATACAATTTGAAATAATTATGCACATTTACATAAAACTTTAATAACTTGTCCGTGCAAAGCGAGAGAGATACAGAAAGAGAGAGAGAGAGAGAGAGAGAGAGTGAGACAGAGACAGATTTTGTATCTTGTATCTGGCGCACATGCAAATACAGTTCAAAGACCTGTTCGTTGTTCGAGCGAGCCCAAAAAAAGAAAACGAAAATTTGTATTAAGAGAATAATTAAAAATGCTATTTGAACAAATGCAGAAAAATGTGTAGGAACTTTGCTCAGATTTGCGCTAGAAATAAGCGAAATAAGATATTGAATAAAAATGCACACAGAGAAAAATATGATTGGACATGTGCATTAAAAATAAATAACATGCATTACGATTGCCGCTAAAAAGATACATTTGTATCTGAAGCGACAGTTGTATCTAAATTACTGCCGGCTGACGCAGCATTTTTTGCTCAACTTCATCACAAATATATGTATGTATTGAGAGATGTATATCTCTCTATCTATATGCATGATTATATCGTGAGTGACATAGACATAGATATAGACCATTGACCAACTTGGCGGCTATTCAGCGCAATATGTGACTCAGCCGCATAAATTTAATTATAGCTCTGCACAAACATTTATTTAGTTTTACTCAACTGCGTTATTAATCAGCCAGACACACACACATATATGTGTATATAAATATATATAGCTTTATATATAAAATATTTAATTAATTATTGCGAACATCAAAACTACAATTTGTTCCTGGAAACTTTTGCTCTCTAAACAAATTGCGCCAGCTTTGCAAACTGCTAAGAAACATGTGTCTCTCTCTCTATATATATATATTATATATAGATATATGTATATATGTGTGTGTGTGTGTGTGTCTGTGTGTATGAATGCCTTGTATACACTGTAATTAAAACGAATTTGTAGTTGCAAGCAAGTTAACAAAATTTTGGCATTCATTTAGCTGTTTAATATTATTATAATTAATTAGTAAGCAAAGTGCACTGGGAGAAAATAAGATGTTTTTGGAGCTAAATGCACTAAAAACATATTTAAATATAAATTTTAAATTTAGAATTCTATTAATTCTCTATATTTTAAGAAAAAACTTAAATTTATCTTAATTTTTCGAAAGAGTTCTTAACTCTAGCAGTTTCAATACTATTTGAAAGAAATCTGAATTAAACCTACATATTTTAGCCTTTCTAATTGCAATACCAAATAATTATTTCATTGTAGACTGTTCTGCAAAGTGGTTTTATTTATATTATACACGCTAAGTTGTTTATTATAAGACACAAATTTAAATTTAGAATTTTTTAGCATATTATAAATATATATTATACTGCAAAGGCACTAATTGTTGTCTCAATGTATAATTTTCAAAAATAAAATCATTTGTCTTTGTTTACCCCAAAACTAAAACAGAAACTTAACTTTCAACTAGTTCTCTAACATATATACCCACAAATATTTCGCTCAGTGCATTCAATTCTTTACTATTTGTGATTGTCAAAAATTGAGTTATGTTATTCGTGCTGGTGATATATGTACATAAACTAGTCTGTACGGATCGAGCTACACATACACACAGAGAAAGAGAGGCACACAGCATTGATGTTTAGTATTTTTAAAATACCATTTATTATAAATGTCTTTCGGCAGCGATTTGTGCGTGTGGCAAAAGGCTGAGTTAAAAATTAGCTAGCATTTAATTTTCAATTTTCTCGAAAAATATACGATGCGCACACAGTGCGAAAAAAAAAACGAAATAGATTTGAATTTATGGTCGAGCCGCTGTCGCTGGCTGTTGAAATTAATAAAGTAAATTTGACCTCACACAGATACACGCACACAGAAGCAGAAGCGCGCGACAATATAATGAATGAAGAGCTAAAGATGCAGCTATAGGCATACTTATATAGACATATACATATATATGTATATATATTTATATGTCTGTATAGAATGACAAACGGCAGCGGCTGCAATTAGCACGCGGCGTACGCTGTTGCAACAGCGGACCTGCCTTGATAAATGCCTTTGGCAGCGCGCGAAACAAACTGTGCAAATATTTGACAAAATACAACTATAAATATTGCCTAAGAATTAATGCGGCGTCTCGCACACTGACACCAAAAAGTGCGTTGACAGCGAGCAACAGCAACAGCGGCGGCAGCAGCAGCAGCAGACACGACAGCAACATATACGGCAGCAACTGTTGCTGCCGTACAGTCTGCTGCCATACTCAACTGTCTAACAGCATCTTGGCCTCAAAGAATTCATCATTCATTTCTATTAACGGTGTCAATTTAGCAACGGGGCGTGGTCAAGTGGCCGTTGCCGTCGCTGTTAGCGTTTATCTGCCTTGTTTAAGCATTTTCCTATTGACTTTGGCGTTACAGTTAAACAAATATTGAGTTGAAAATGTATTCGTTAAGCAAATATTGTAAATACGATAGTTTTTTCTTTCTCTCTGTTGTTTTTGTTTATCTATCTAGACGGCACAACGATGACAGCGTCGCATTTAGTCTCTTGCATTTGCATTTTTGTGCACAGGTAAGGCCCAAGAGCCCGCAGGTGTAGGTTTTGTATAAAGATCGCATACATATGTGCCACATATACCATATAAACTGTATACATATATTTATATATACTGTATATACTGTATGCTCAACTTATTTGCTGTTAATGCGAGGGTGGCCCATTAGCATTTGTGTGTCAGCCAAGGGATCTTAACATATCACAAAATTCTTGAAATTATTTTCTCGTCTTAATATACCCAAAGCTATGCCAAAATTGTCTAGAGAAAAACAGATTATAGTTTTTGTTTGTGGTTTGAACTTTGGGCTTGGCTATTGTTGTGTATGAGGAAATTACATAAATGAAGGCTAACTTATGTGTTGCAAAATTATATATAAATTTGAATAATAATAAAAAAGTTTAAATTTTTAATGTCAATGAAAAATAACAAAAAATAAATAAAAAATGTAATTATATAAAAAAAAGAAAAAGCATGTTAAAAAAATAAAAAAAAATAAATAAATTATATATAAATATAATAAAAAATATATTTTTAAAATAGGAAAAAATATTTAAAGAAATTTATAAATTAATTTTTTTAAATTGTAGCACAAAAAATATAAATATTTCATTAATTTTTTATTTAATTTAAATTTTTATTTGTAAACAAAATATTACTGAGGCTTGGTGAAAATTTTGTTTTGATTTTTAATATGCATAAATCATAAAAAAAAGCAATTTAAGACAATTATAAAAGCATTAAAATTGTTAGCTTTCAAGTTTCTTCCTACTTAATGAAAACCAAGCCAAAGCCAAGCAGATTTTCATGCTCCACACTTGATTAATCAGCATAGGAAATCTAGCTGCATCTTAGGCTCTTCCATATCTAATTCCTCCATTATATTATATATGTATTTTCATGCTCTCCACTTGAGCTTACTTTGCATAGATTTCTAAACTGAAGCGAACTTCAATCAATCGCCACATTCGATAGGAATTGCAGCAGGGCTGGGGAGGAGCAGCTCTTGGTTAAGCAATTACAATATTTGTGGATGGCCATATGCATCCCAGGCCAGGCCAGGCCAGGCACTCAAAATATACAAAAATAAAGGAAAATATAAATCCATTTGAAGCGAACGTCTTGGAATTACTTTCTAAACAATTTTTCGAGCAAGTGAAGGCGGACTTCTCGGCGTGGCCGTAAAATGTGCCCCCATGCAGCACAACTAATAAAATACATAAATAAGAAAACTGCAGCAACAGGGAAATACATTAAAAACCAAAATACGAACATATGTTTCGCTTTACAAATTATATATCCAGAATCGTAATAATTACACGCAGCACTAGCACCGGGGAGGAAGCCAAATGCACTGTGGATGGAGGCGAGCCGAGGCGCACAGATGATTCGATTTATTTAACAGATCTCAGCCGGAGCCAGCGCAGCGATGCTGCGATGCGGGGGTGCGAGGGTATGCGACGGCTGCCTAAATAAAGAAATGCATTCAAAAAGGCAGCGAGCGGAGGAGATGATGTGAGAAAAAGAGAGGCTAAGGAAAAACAAAGAAAAAGTCGAGCGGCAAAAGTAAAAGAAATAAATAATGAAAACAGAATTTTACTAAAGCAAACGCTGCTGTTGTTGTTGTTGTTGCTGTTGTTGTTGTGCAGTACACAGAGTAATAAATATTGATATGCGCGCACACACAGATATAGATACAGATACACACACACAGATACAGTTGCATCAGCTTGAGATACAGATACATGGCTAAAGATGCAGCTACACGCTGAGCAACTGGCCAAACATGCCATTTACATGTGTTTGTTTGATGCCTGCCTCTCTCTCTCTCTCTCTCTCTCTCTCTCTCTCTCTCGCAGTCTCTCTTTCTGTGCTCGCTCTCCTCCCTCCTCTCTCCAGCCTTCTTCCAAGATGCATTTAATAATTTACAAATGCATCTGCTGCAGATGTGTTAAAATTCGTAAAGTAATAAAATAACAAATCTAACGCACACACACACACATACAGGCAGTGGCAGCATCCATCCAATCGACGGCGGCTGCAAAGATGCTTCAAACGAAAATGCCACGCCCCAGCCCGCCTGCCCGACCGCCCCGCAGCATTTGATCGGTGAAAAACTTCAAAGGCGAACGGACATAGGTACAAAATATTTTATTTACAGTTTGCGACTAAACAGTCGTAGATAAATAAACAGACAAGATCGAATGCACTGCACAAAAGGAGGGCATCATAAGCGAGGAATGTGAGTGAGTATTGGAGTGGCTTCAACTATGCTGGCTATGTTTTTTGCAGTGTACATGCGGCGTTTGCTGTGGCTGAGTAATGTTAGACATAAGTTCAAACATATTTCTTACAGTGTACTTTTAGCATCATATAATGTTAGTGCTTATTTGAGTAGTTTTACCAGCTTTGTGCACTTATCAGGCAGTGTATTAGCAGCTAGCTAAAAACCTATGCGTCGTAGTCTTTATTATAGAGAGCTGAAGACTGCTCTTCCTCTGTCTCTGTCTCTCTCTCACTCTACTTCCCCCTCTCTGTCTCTCTCACTCTACTTCTCTCTCACTCTACTTCCCCCTCTCTCTCGCTCTCTCTCAACCTTCCTCATACTTCCTTGACAGTACTCTCCCTCTCTGTCTCTCCCTCCCCTACACTATAAACTCATATTAGCCATCAAATTCTTACTAGCTTCACACAGCATTTCTCACAGTGTATTAACAGCCTCACCACTCGCCGCAGCCTAAGCAGCTAAACGGAGCTTTGTGCAGCACTCTCTGTTTTACTTTCTCGCTTAGCTCTTTAGAGCTCAACTCGAGCTCAATTGGCCAGGCAGCAAACGTGGCTGATGTAAGCCAATTTGTAGCCAAATTATACGCACACTTGGCGCCCACAGTGGCACACAAAAGGATACGCACGGCAGCAATAGCGAACGCGATATGCGGAGCCCAGGCTCGACCGCAGCGTCAAACAACTGGAAAACCAGAGTCGAGTCGAGTCGAGTTGAGTTGAGTTGGGTCGGCACAGAGAAAGAGGTGTAAAAGCTGGATGGGGGCTGGTGGCTGAGCGAAGTTTGCTCCAGCAAATCGAACATTTCCAGCAAATTGCTTTTGCATAAAGACTGCCGCCACTTGTCGAGCAAGCCTGCTACACCACCTGCCCCCCACGCCCAGTCTCATAGAATGTGCGCTAGTTGCAGTCGAGTTGTGTGTGTGGGTTAGGAGCGAGAGCTGGAGGGGAGGAAACTGCAGCACAATTATGTGAATAGCTATGTACTCTTACTCTTACTCTCTCTCTCTCTCTCTCTCTGTCTCTCTCTCTCTCTCTCTCTGCACACCTGTGCTCCTCTGCCCCATTTAGTGACGCATTTGGCTAATATGCCGACTAAGTGCAGTTAGAACAGCATCTCTTCTGGTTCTTCCTATTTTTTTTAGTTAATGCCAAATTAGAGGCGTTTACTTAGCGCGTTGTCCTTTTTTACGCAGCATTCGACACTGATGAGGGCGGCAGATAATGCAGATGACGGTGCTGAAAATGATATGGATGCGGCAAAAAGCACTACTCAAAACTAGGCTTTTAGAGTGGCCAAATGAATATGGAGCTAAATATGTTTAATGGCTAGAAAAACTATAGCAAGAATTGGGAAGAGTTGGCACTGAATTTCAAGCCTAGAAATTTATAGAACTTAGGAATTTGGAATAGGAATAAAAATGCGGGAAGTTTATTATAAATTCTATATAAATATGAAATATAATTATTATATTTATAAAACACATAAAAGTCGAATAATAAATAAATATAAATATTTAAATTTTAATTAAATTAAAAGGAAAAGTTGTTATTAAATATATAAATATAATATATTTATAAAATATATAAAAATACACGAGAAATTCTTTAAATATATAAAGAAGTAATGAAAAATTCTTTGAATATTTAAAATTCTTTAAATATATAAAAAAAAAATTAAGGAAATTTTCTTTAAATATTTAGGGAAAGCAAAGTTTATCTGATGTTTTCTTTTATTGACTGTAAATATTATGTTGCTGCAGTTACAGGAAATTGAAGTTGTTGATGTATACAAAAATATTTTAAATATTTATATAAAATATGTAAACATATATAAATTACAAAAATGTATTTATTTATATACATATTCTTTTTTATATATTCATTTAACAGCTCTAGTCTAGACTAGAGTTTGTTATAGAAAACTTAAGAGTTGAAAGAAAATGCTAGCAACTGCGGACTTTGGCAAATCAATTTTCGAGTATCTTTAATTGGGCGATGCAGTCGCAGTCAAAAGTATCTGTAAGATACAGAAGACGAAGCATAGGTATATGAGTGTGTCTTTGTGTAATTGTAGCCAGCACCTGCTGCTGCTGCTGCTGCTGCTACTGTCAGTTATTAATATTGTATTGCCAGAGACGCCTCGTCTCCTACAACAAAAAGGCAACGGAGACGCTGCGACTCTTGTGGCAGTTGCAGCTCAGTTCAGCTCAGCTCTAGCTATGTCTCTCTGTGTGTTGTTGTTGATCTGTTTGTCTGTTTGTTTGTAATTGCGTAAACATACTCGTACATATTTTATTTTATATTTTATTGTTTCGCTTCGCTGCGCTGCGCCATAAGGGCAGATACCTATAATTTTCTTATGTCTTCGTACAATGAAAACACAGCAACAGCAACAACAACAACGGCAATAATAATAATAATAATCATCATCATCATCAACATCGTCGTCGTCGTCGTCATAAAGACAACAGTCGGTCGGTCGAGTTGTTCGTCGCCAACTGAACTAACGATATATAGAAATGTTGTCTACCCTACAACAAATGTGGAATAAATAAATAAAATGTAACGAAAGCCAGTCAAATAAATGAGAAATGAAAAATAAAAATAACAACAACGCAAATGTAAATATCACAAAACTTAACGCAGCGAAAACAAATGACGCGCAAAAGGTGCAATAGAGACGGGGAGAGAGCGAGGGGGTTTGAGATGAAGATGTAAATGGATGTGAAATGTGAATGTGCCTGGAAAATATGAATGTTGAATTATTATTATTATTATTGTTGCTGTTGTAGTTGCTGTTGTCTTCAATTTGCTGCCAATGGAAGCTGTCTTTGTCGCGGCCAACGACCCACACGCAAAAGATCTTAAGCTAGAGACTGAGAGAGAGTGAATCACATGACGAAAGAACTCGGGGGTAGGTAATTAAGACAGAGAGATATCTATATTATATTAAAGAAATTGATAGGGCATATATACATACATATATATGACTATTGCAAAGCAATGAAATGGTATAGAATGGAACTAAAGTCTCAGGCGACTTGTGCTTAAATTACAGAAAACAATCGATCCGAGTGTTTTCATTATAATATATTAGCGAAGCCTTAGGAATGGAAGTAGCTGGAAATTGTAGGAAATGCTAAGCAATGTGATGGAATGGTATGGAATGGAATGGAATGAAATGGGATGAAATGGAAAGAAGTGGAATGCAATGGAATGAAATGGGATGCAATGCAGTGAAATGTAATGCAATAGAAGAATAAATATTTATTATTATTTTATAAAGATGAGCACCAGCTCAGACTAAAGAAAGAACTAGTTCCATGTGAACAAAATAAGTGATGAATTGAATGAGAAGAAATGAAAAAATAAATTTCCAAAACCTATATATTTAAGATCTACTCAAGTTCTAGTTCCAAATACCAAATCAATCGAATGGTATTCCCAAGAAATTCTTTCTTCGGCAAAAGATTATATCGCAAGAATGTGAAATCAGTTCAACTTAGAATTAGTTCCATATACCAAACCATTACGACTTAATAAAAACATATCCGGCAAAAGATATAGCCAATCTGAAAATAGATTTTCTAATTGAAGTATGATTTTGTTTTTGTTTTGTTTTGGCTCTTGGCTCTTGGCTTTTCTGTGCATTTTTATTGTTTAGATAATTTTTGTTTTCAGCCGCAAATAGCTCGAGCAATTGACGTAAATATCACAAGAGTTTTGTATTTATATAACACTTTATGGCACAACATATAATCGGTTTTTATTTAAACGAATCACCGTTGAGCTGTAAATTGTGTTACGGGTCTGAAGATAAATTATTCCAAGTCATTCCAAATTCTCGAATGTCTCTGACAATGGAAATGTTTAAACTAGCGCATTTAATTGCCAGCGATTAGCCTGTGTATCGTGTTCCATATTAGTGAACCCCACACATATATGTATACATAACTTATATAGATTATATATATTTATATATAGTCTGGCTATAATATTTAATAGAGCAACTGCAAAGGGGGGCGGGCGGAAATCTTATCAAGAAAATTACTTTTAAAAAACCCAAAGATTACTAACATTTGTTATTATTATTATATTGTGCACTAGTTCCCCTAGCGATAAGATCTATATATGGGGCTTAATATACATTCGTTGAGCTCTTTTTTACTTTTTATTATTATTATTTCTTTTGGCTTTTGAACCTCAATAAAATAAATTAGTTATTTATTTTCGAGTGTCGCCCGAGGCGAATTCTTCGTCGAGCGTTTTATAATATCGCATTTTATGGGTTTATTTTGTTGTTGTTCTCTTCTCAATGATTTAAGGCGAAGAAGAGGTAGCTAATGCACAACATATTAACGAAAATTGTGCCATAAATTAAAGAGCATGTTCATTTCCTGATTATGTATTTTCGTATCAGTGTCGTAAGACCAAGATTTCTTCTTCTTTAATTCGAAATAGCAATAAAAACAATGGCAAGAACGAACCTTAAAAGTTTATTAAGCCGTTAAGTGAGCGGGCAAAGAAAAGTATAATCTGCCTGCCCCGCTGATATTTTCACACTGTGTTACGTGGTGGTCTAAAAAGGTTTTCCTTTATCTTCAGTGAAACCCTAAACATAAATTTGATTTATTTGCGGCTTGAGAGTGGAAATCAATCAAAGTGGCCTAATGAGCCGACGACCCCACAGTTCGATACTCCGGAAACAGTTGACAAAACGCACTGACCCAAACTCGGTTTCACACGATCCCCAAAAGAAGTAGTCACTCTCTTGCTCTCCCTCTCTCTCCCTCCCTCTCTCTCTCTCTCTCTAGCTAACGACCGCCGCTTAAGCCGGGAGTTCAAGCAACTTGATTTGCATAAATCGACATCGGCATTCGACATTGCGGCTTAAAGACAAGTAACTCGCAGACTCTGCGACTCGCACATTACAGTTATGACTAATACTTCAGACAAAGAAGCTATCTCGCTCTCGTTCTCCCCCTCTCTCTCTCGCGGCAGCTGCTCACTGAGCTGTCAAAGAACTTTTCCGCACTTGGCAATTTTCAGTAATTTTCTTGCAAAAACAATTGCTTGCCATGAATGCAAACCAAAGAGCGGATGGCTGAGCAAATGATAGCAGCTGATATACCCTGTAAATGTAGGAAATAAGGTTGAAGTAGGTTTATAGCTATATTGGTCTGATATTTTTTGTCTGAATGGAGATGTATTCTCAAGGATTTCCATTTGCTAGCTTGTAGAACTATTCTGATTGATCGATTGACTGATGGATTGATAGTATTTTGAGTCTATAATGAGAGTATAGTAACTAATTATGCTATAGGAATTGTAGGAAATAAGTTAAGAGTGGGGAAAGTGTAAGAACTATTTCATGTCGATCCAGATCAATGCTACCTAATACTCATCACATATTAGATAAATCCAATACTAAGACATAATTATAAAGCTTTGCTAATCTACCCTCTACAAGTTCCGCTGCGTGGCATGCACACACAAGCGCCTTGCTAGGAAAATCCACCAAAAAGTCAAGGAACTCAAGTGAGCGTCACACAAAATGATGTGTAAACACATCGAGAGCGAGAGGGAGAGTGAGTGGATGGAGTGGACTGGAGGGGGTGGCAGAAGAGAGCCAAGTATTGTTGGCTAACAAAGTGTAGTACACAGACACTGGCGCTGCCACGCCCACCTCACTCACTCCCTAACGCCCATCTACTTATACGCAGCAGCCGTGGCAATTGCTACTTCGCGTAACTTTTGCTGACTGCTTGGTAGGTCGGCGCTCTCGCCGACTGTTTGTGTGCGTGTGTTGACTACAAACTGTCTGTGAATGAAAGCTCAGCTAAGCTCTCGCTCGCTCGCTTGCCTCTCGGGAGAGTTCAGAGAGCAACTGCCCCGACGGCTGTGACTCTATTAAGTAATAGGCGCTCAGTTTTTTGGCCAACATTTTGCCGCCTACACGCAGAGTTGACTTCATCGAGGCAGCTGTTGAGGCTTGGGGGTGGCTGCTGGGTGCTGAGTGCTGGCGGTGGGGGTGCGTCTTGACGGGGATTTCCCCATTGATGACAGCAAGGCGTCTGCTCAAGTTTTTGCCTTGCGCCCGAAAAAAAGTTGGCTTTTTTGGCTTTTTCTTGGCTGCTTCCACATTGCTGCCTTCTTCTTCATTTATTTCTCTTTTTTATTACAATTTTCTCTTGATTTCATTTCAATAAATTAACAGAGCAACAGTAAATTGCGCCAGCAAAAAGATAATTAAGCGCAAAAATGAAGAAAATGGTTGCCATCGTCGTTGCCGTTGCCGTTGTTGTTGGCGTTGTTGTTGTTTACTCATTTCTCAGTTTTGTTGTTGCTGTTGTATTTGTTGCCCCTCATTTATGCAGCAGCTGCTACATATTGAATACTTTGTAGCTATCCATGAATATATATGTACATATATATATATATATATATATATATATATTATATATATACATATATCTACAGCTCAACATTCATATTCATAAGCCACACACACAGAGAGAGACCTACACCCATCGCGCAGCGACAACGTCGCATATAATGCATTATTTATGCCACAAATCAAACAAAAACAAAAACAATTAGATATACAAATACTTACAATATATATATATAGATATATATAGATATATATTGCATACAGGTATTTCTTAAGTGCAAAAAAAATATGAAAAATTTTAATACAGCAACAAAAAAAACCATTCGAAACTCAATGTCAAGAGCTTTACATAAAATCTTTGCAGCAGTCGAAGTTAGAAACTAGCTCAAATAGGGGCTTATACATATACCTAGATATATAGACAAGACTTTAAGTACACTCAAAAAAAACTGAGTGCATTTCAATTTAATATTCATTTAATTGTGTGTACTCTATTCGCTCAGTACATCTTCTATAGCACCTGCTAGACAGCCTATTCTCTTACTGTATCATTCTTATCTACCCATATAGGCTGCGCTTAGTTAGTTTGTATGATGTATCTATAGTTCAGCCCTGCTCGTTTCTCTCAGTGTAAATTGTGCATATTTCTTCTGCTCTCTCCATTCTCAGCAGCAATTTCTCTCAGTGTTTTGTATAGAGAAATCAGCCACTATGTTTCTCTACATACATGCTGAGTTCTCTCACTGATATTTTACTCTGTGCTCGTTTCTTTCAGTGTAAGTTTGAGACATATATCACACTTAACTTGGCAAACATACTGCCCATTTCGCTCAGTGTTGCCATTTTGCAATATACATATCCTAATACTAATTTCTCTCACTGCAGCACATAGAAAACTATCAAATTTTACTCCAAGTTCACTTTTTCTTCAACTTCCCACCAACCGTTTCTTTCAGTGTGCAGCTAGAGTGCAATCAATGTTGAAATTAAAGCCGCATTAGTCGGAATTGTAGATAAATGCAATGCAACTCCTTGAGATAAACGAATAATAAAACCAGCAACGAACACAAAACGTGTTGCAAGGCAAATATTTGCGCGCTTTTGTTTGAGTTGCCATCAATTTTTGTCATTTGTTTAACTAATTTTTTGTTGTTGCTGTTTTTTTTTTTTTTTTTTGTTTTCTAATTTGTTGTTGCTGCTGCTGTTGCTGAAAGCCCACTTTTCTTTGGTCGATGCGTGCATTGCGCAATTTGGCCTCATTAGCATTAAATGTTGAATTATTTTTCAAGTCGTTGACGCAGTTAATGTCGAGACCTCAAGACCCTCCGCCGCGCCAGACGCTCCCCTCAGCCATTGGCTTTGGCAAATGCAACGCAATTTTTGCGCTGTGTTTTTTTTTCTTTCTGTTTTTACTTTATACAAATAGAAAATCGACTTTAATGTGCTATCTAATAGAAATAACAACCAACACACTTTAACTAGCTGCCGTTGTTGTTGTTGTGTAAATTCATTTGTAATAGGCATGCATTTATGCACTTTTCCAACTTTGCTGCCTGTTTGTCTTCAGTATATTCGAGTCACACGCGTGCATCGTATGCGCCTTATGTAAAAATAATTCAACTTCGATCGCTGGGCCTTTGCACTAAAAACTAGCCATACTATATAATACTATATCTAAAATATTCCACATTATATACCACACATTTGACGTATGCTCCCGCCTGCCTTTAATTAGCCAATTAGCTAATCTGTCATCAATATTAATCTAGTCACTGATATCGCGCACCTTCAAGTAGTCATAACAATATTAAATTCTCAAAAATTAGCTACATCATCATCAGCCACTTGTGAAGATTATGCCTAGGCTTTTTTTTAAACAATTAGAGCAGAGTTAAGAAACAAACAAAAAAAAAAAACGCTAATCAAGTTGAGTTTGAGAAATTTATTTGCAATAAAAAAAAACCTTTTTTTAGTGCAAATTTTATAAAAATAAGTTTAATTAGAAAGAGGGAAAACTTAAGTCAAAATTTAAGACAAAATGAACAAATAATTATAGAAAACTCTGGGTGAATTTTAGGATGGAAATTTCTATAACTCTTTCAGTAATTTGAATTGAGAATGGTTTTAAGTCAAAGACTTCAAACTTAAACATAATTCTAACTAAACTAGAATTGTTTTGGAATACTTATAGAAAATTACAGAAATTTTTCGAAAATTTTTCGAAATTTTTTGAAATTTCTGGAAATTCTTTGACAGTTTTTGACATTTGTAGAAATTATTATGTTCATCATGAGTGTATCTTCATAGCATATGGAATGTGTGACATTTATCATCAATCAATCAATCAGCAAAGTCAACTCACCCGCTCTTCTTCGCGTATCATTTCTGCAATTTCCGGTTTGATTTCCATGTCGTCATGATGTCCGCCCACCGAGGCATTGCCAGCGCCGGCAGCGCTGCCCGGTGCAGCAGCACCGCCCGCTGCGGCGGCGGCCAGCGAAGCGCCCAACACGCTGGCCATGGCGGCATGCGAATGGGCCAGCTGATGCTGGGCGGCCAATTGCTGAGCGGCAGCCGCAGCGGCATGATGATGCATCGCGGCGGCGGCACCTGGTGGCGGAGGTGGAACGTTGGCGTGATGGGCAGCGGCAGCGACAGCGGCGGCCATGTGCGGCGGCAGCTGCGCCTGCGCAGCAGCTGAATTCTTATTGCCATTTGGTGAGCCAAGTCCAGCGTTGGAGCTGCCGTTGCTGTGCGCCAAGGGTGGGGGTGGAGGCGGCGGCGGTGGCGAGCGATAGGCAGCGGACGACGAGCCATTCGACGGGCCACCAGCCGAGCTGGAGCTGCTGCAGTTGGTGGCTGCAGGCTGAGCGGACTGAGGAGCTGAGGAGCTGCTGTTGCCGCTGCTGTTGCAGTTGCTGTTGTTGCTGCTAGAGCCGGAGGAGGCTGGCAGCGTCTGTGGATTGGGCGAGGCGAAGGGATTGCGCACTATTGTGGACGTGGTCATGGCCAGTGGCTGCTGCGAGCTGTGCGCCGCCAGCTGCGAGTGGGGCGACTCCGATCGCAGCGGACTGGGCGTGGCATAGCTGCCGTCCCGGGAACGCTTGCGCTGTCGCTGATTGAGATCGAGCGCAGTCTCGGCGGCGCGCAGCTTGGCCAGCAGGCGAGCGCGCTTGGGCTTGAGCAGCTCTTCCTCCTCCTCGTCGTTCAGCAAGGCTGCCGCAGCAGCCAGCTCATCCTCGTCCTCCTCATCGTCGTAGACGCTCATGCGCTGATCGGGCAGCATGGAGGCGCCGCCAATGCCCGCTGCGCTCGAGCCGGCGCCCACCTCGGCGAGGCCGCGTATCTTCAGGGTTTCGGCGACCTTGAGCAAGGGATTGATTTGGTCCTGGCACACGTTGATCTCGCCCTTGTACATGAACTCGACCAGGGCCTTCAGATCGCACCAGTTGACGTCGCGCATGATGATAATCGGATGCTGGCAGGGATTATCGTAGAACAGGGCCTGAAAGTAGGGCGAGCAGGCGGAGAGCACCATCTTGTGGGCCTTGATCGACTGGCCGTCGCAGGCGAGCGTCACGTCCACGAAGGATTCGTTCTGGAGCAGCTCGTCGAAGACGTTCGTCAGGTTCGACTGATAGTTGTTCCAGCGCAGGCAGAACTGTTGATTGTCGCCGCCCGCCGCGGGCATCACCTTGCGCTGTGCCACGCCCACGTTGACAGGCGGCAGCAGTTTGTGATTGATTTTGGGCTTGTGCTCCGGCTGCTCCACATTCTTGCCGAACTCGAAGAGCCCGATCGCGGCCAAATTGTGCGCCACGAGCGGCTGCGGCGAGACGGGCAAGGAGCGGCTCTTCTTGGCCGTCAGCTGGATGCGCAGCTCGGGATCGCTGGGCTCGCTGTGACCCACCACCTCGCTGGAGGTGAGTGGGCGTGGCGGCGGCGTCAGCGGCTGTTCATTGAGCACCGTTGCCTTCTCAGCTCGAGTCTCCTCCTTCAGCTGCGGCTGCTCGGGATGTGACTGTAGCTGTGACTGTGGCTGTGTCTCTGGCTCCTCCCTTTTGGCCAGCTCGAGTGGCAGCTCGTGGTCCATCTGTGCCAGCTGCTTGGACTGCTCCACGTTAACCATTGTGTAGTCGCTGGGCTCGTATTGCTCGGCGCTGCTACTCTCTAGCGACTTCCGCTCGAAGTCCATGATGTCCTTGGTCATGTCCATGTTTCGGTCTCTGTTGGCTTCTCACTGTCTCCTAGTTGTTGTTGCGTTTCGTTTGCTTCTCTCCTTATTCTCTATTTAGCACATTTTACGGCTTTTGCTCTCGAGCCGAGAAATCGTTTTCCAGCTGCAAGAGAAATGAAACAGAGCGCGAGACACAAAATGCAAATTCGTTCGTTTCAGTGAAATCGTTAAGCAAACGCAAATCTTATGGATAAATAAAAGATAAGCGAAACTTTCAGTGCACAAAATATACATATAGTATTATGATAATTGCGGCAGTATATCGCCATGGCTATATACTTATGAATACATAAGGGTATGTGTATATACTTATGAGACTATCTAAAAGTGTTTTATAAATATATTAGATCAGAAAAAGTTCTTATATAAAGAAATAGCTATAGCTAGCTAGATATAGACAGGCAGACAGCTAGACAGATGATTACAAATTGATGAAGCAAATGGGTAGAACATAAGCATATGTTATATAGCAAATCTCAAACATAAACATATCTTATGTTTGCATTATATGTGTCTAATTGATAGACATTTGTAGACTGTTTTGCAGCTTATAGATGTTGTGGGACTAAATAGGAGTAAATGAAAAGTTTTAGAATACGCTGAGGGTCTACAAATGAATAATGCTGGCTAAATCTAGCAATGGTATATATTCTAGATCAGCATCTGTAGCTCATCACATGATATAGCTCTTATTTTCTCTCTCTATCTGCCTCGCTTTCTCCCTCTGCTAGGAATCTATACCCGATCTTGATCTAGCCCTATCTGTGCTCGCTCCATCTCGCTTTCACTCTCTGATCAGAATCTAGAGCAGATCTAAATCTAACCCTATCTGTTCTCCCCCTATCTGTCTCGCTTTCCCGCTCTCTCGCTCTTGATCTTGAAATTTTCTTTCTAGATTTTATCCATAACATTTTCTACTTAGCATTAAGACGCTTAATATAATTTCATTAAGTGATTCAATGAATGATTCATAGACTGAAACACTTCTATATTTTTTTATATATATTTATATATAAATATATTTATTTATATATATTTCTCTCTACACATTTCTCAATTCTATCATATTTATCTCAATAGTATTTTCGCTTGCTCAATAACTCTATTAAATAAGTCCATTAATCTTTGCTGCTCTCTCGAGCATTTCCATTTCTATTCATTTTGGCCCCCATATCCCGCTCACCCCGCCCACCGCTTGCCCCCAACCCGCTGATTATTTTATTAGCAAAGCGCAAAAATTTATTTATATTTCATTTCGGCCTAATTTATTATGGAGATTTTCCAAACAATTATAGCGACTGCATACATATGTATATAGAAATGTAGATAGATATATACACGCATATATCCAACTATTATCTGTTTTATGTTCTATAAATATATGTATATACTGTGTATATATATATCTGTATTATCTTTTCATTTCAGTTCTGTTTCGCTTTATAAATAAGTGGAATACATTTATATTTAATTAAATATTATTATTTATGGCTGACGCTGAACATTTGCGTAATTATATTTATTTAAATATATATATACATATATATATATATAAATGTATATACATTAATCTACATATACATGTATGTATATATGCTGCTATGTAGGCGTGGCAGCGGGCAACAGCGCTTGCCGCTAACTGTGTGGGAGTGCGGCAGCAATGTGTGTGTTTGCTGTCTCCCATTGCAAGTGTGTGTGTGTATGTGTGACTCTGTGTGTGTGTATGTGTGTGTGTGCAAACACAGTGAGCCATAAAATTAATTTATTTTTATTATTATTGTTATTATATTTCTTTTGCTGCTTCTTCTGCGACTCTTTGCGTCTCTCTTTGTGCGCGCTCAGCAAATGCAAAGCGGGCATATTGGTTTGTGTAGGCTATATAGTCTTCATTTATAGATCTTAATTGTTAGGAGTTTCTACTTTATATGCCTATTGAAGGCATGGTAAATGGGGTCTAAACTGCTTTAGTATGGAGTATATATGGCTATTGATGCACTACAAGCTCTATATTGAGCAAAGCAATGAAGACCACATCGTATATAGATTTTATACATATTTTTATGGACGGCAACGAGAGATCTGGGGTGTTTATATAGGGAAAATCGAAGAAGACTCTGTTAGGCATGGTTTTGGGGCATATTTATAGACAGAGCAAGATCTCTTCTATTTATCTATATATTCTACATATATACATCTTCTACATAAATCTATCAGCAATCTGTTTCTTGAGCGCGCATTGCGCAGTCGGCTATGCTCACACTCGTAGCGGTCTCACTTATTTTGTTTTATGTTTATTATTTCATTCCAATTAAATTCTTGCGCTCAAGTCGAGACCTATTATTATTATTATTATTTTTTATGGTGCAACAACAACAACGACAATAAGAATTTGCTATTTCAAATTGCTTTTGTTTTTGTTTTGTTTTTCTTACATATATATTAATTTATTGTTGTTGTTGTTGGCAACTTTTTGTTTGATTTCTTTCTGCAACTTTTCATTTGTTTATTTATTTTATTGCAGTTGTTGTTTTTGTTTTGTGCCTTGATTTTTAGGCTGCTATAAAAAAAAATATATATATATATATATATATATGTATTTAATATATCTAAAATATTTTATATATATATATATATATATATTTTTGGGCATTTCCTGCTTGAAATATATTTATTTTTTTCTTTGGAAAAAATCTTAAAGCTGTGCAGCCTGTGCGTTGCTGCTGCTTTTGTTGTTGTTGTTTTTTGATTAATTATTTATAATGCGCGCAGCTGTTGCGCCGCATAAAAATAAAAATTAAAATTGAAGCGAAGTAAGAACAGAAAAAAAAAAAAATAAAAATAAAAAGAGAGCGCCAAAGAAACATAAAAAATTTAAAAAAAAAATAATAAAAATGTGCACATTAAATATATATATATAATATATGTACATATGTATACATATATGTATGTACAAAGCACAGGCTGGCAACAATAATAATATACACACACACACATGCAGCAGTCAAAGTTTTTTTCTTTTTTTGTTATTTTAATATTTATTATTTTTATTTATTTAATTTACGAGTCCTTCGAAGTTTGCGCAGCGCTCGCTTGCTTGTAGCAGTTGCCTGACTGCCTGCCACACACACACAGAGCACTCAACACACACACACACCTTTATATATATGCGCATATATATATAAATATATGTATATATGTTTACATATTTGTATTTATTTATTTACGCTTATTTATTATTTATGCAGCAAATAATAAATTACACAGCAGCAGCAGCAGTTGTTGTTTTTGTTGTTGCTGTTGTAGCTGTTGTAGCTGTTGTTGCCTGCCTTTTTATGACTCTGTCTGCTGTGTCTCTGTGTGTGTGCGTGTGTGTGTGTGTGTGTGTATTTTGGCGGGCAACAAGGAGCTGTGAAGCAAAGTTTTGCTGCTGCTGCTGCTGCGCGCCCAAAAAATAAAACTTTGCAAGGGCGCAAAAGACGTTGAAGCAGACGGAGCTGAAGAAGAAGAAGAACAACAACAACAACAACAACTTTTTACGAGCCAAGGAGGCGTGGCAGCTGCAGGAGTGGGGGGGGGGCTGTGCACACGTTATAAATTTATAAATTATAAGAAGACTAAGAAAGGGCAGCAGCAGCAGTTAAATATACAAATATATATATATAAATATATATCAAAATATATATAAAAATTGATCAAAATATAGAGATATATATGTAAATATATAATATAATGATATGAATATATATAAATATTTAAGTATATATAAGCAAATATATCAAATATATAAATTTAAAAAGTCAATATAAATATATGAAAATATTTATATAAATACCATAAATAATATATATGAAATACTAAACATGCTTAACTGACAAATTATTACAAATGAACACATATACATACTTATACACACACACATATATATATATATATATATATATATATATATATATAAACACATTTATACACACATATAATTCATGGACATAAACTGAAGCTTACTTTATTTGCTATTTATTATTTTACTGCAATTAATTGTTTTTTTTTTGTTGTTTTTTATTAACAATTAAAATAATTAATTATGACACATACATTTGACAAAAACTAACAGAGTTTTCCACGTAGCTTTTCCAAGGTTTTCCCCTCGCGCATTTGTTATTGTTGTTTCAGTTTGTGCAGCGCGTGCAACACATTGCTTCAATCTTTCTTTTCCCCTCTTCCGTTTATTTTTTGTTATTTATTTATTTATTGACAAATTTGTTGTTTGTTTTTTGTCTCATTCACTCACACACGCAGACGACGACTACAACGACGACGCGGCACATTCGTTTATTATTATTATGATTATTATTGTTGTTGTTGTTGTTGTTGTTTGATTATTTCGGCATACGCTGCTCAGACCAAACGTTGCGTTGCATTCACGACGAAAGTTAAATACGAACTGATTGCTCGGCAAAAGTATCTAACAGATACAATGAATGAAACTCGAAACGCAGCGTCAGCTGCGCTGCCAGCGTCGTCATCGCTGTCGCTGCTACGCTGCGAGAGCGTCAGCACGAGCGCACGAGAGAGAGAGAGTGAGAGAGAGAGCGAGCGTAAAACGCCGCATATTTTAATGCCGCTTGTTTATTGCGGCGAATTCGTGGCGCGTCTTAAGAGACCGAAGCTGCTTAAGAGAGCAGCCAAGGTGCGCTCTTTGCACTTGACTCGATTTAGCTGACGATCTTTCGATTATTAATGATTAAGTGCAATTTGATGATTAATGAATCATTATTCGAGACATATATATATGAGACTAAAGCGTGACTGTACTTGTAGCCAAGCAGCTGCTGCTAGGTGGGAGTCTTCAGTGTAAGCTTTGATTGGAGGAGGCCATTCACGAGCCAATAAGGCATATACATAAAAATCGCGAATAACGTCAAGATACGCATAACCAAAAACTGCGCCTACGAGTGCAGCAACAACAACAATAGCAACAACAGCATTAACAACAACAACAACTGCTGCTGCTGCATGCCTCATTCTTTTGGCCGGAAAGAAAGAGAGAAGCTGCTGCATTTGGTCCAGTAAGAAAATGTTGCAAATAGTTTTTAGCGCAACCCCCGACGACGAATATCTTCAGCTTATTGCAGCCATTCATAGTAGTTGTTGCTGTTGTTGCTGTTGCTGCTGCTGCTTAGGCCAACTACTGCGCAAAGAGCACAGAAAAACTACGGCACTTGGCCACGCCCTCTCGGCACAGCACAGCTAGCGACTAAATCCATAGGTGTGAGCGAGCGCGCAAGCTTTGCGCTCCCTACACACACACACACACACACACACACACACATACACAAGCAGTTTAGGTGAGAGGCGAGACCCGCATTCGGTTGTAGCGCGCGTGTGAGCGAGAGCGCAACCGAGCCGACGCTCTCTTAGACGGCGCTCATTGGCAAGCCTAAAAAGAGCAAAAACTTTTGCAAAAAAAAACGAAAAAAAAAAAAGAAACAACAAAAAGCAATAAGCAGCAAGATGTGCAGTGGCCAAAGAGGAAATGCAAAATGCGAGCGAGCGAACTTGTTGTTGTTGTTGTTGCTGCTGCTGCTGGTGACGTCACGCGGTAGGCGGCGCCACGAACGCATTTTTAATATGCAGCTCGCATCGCCGTTGTTGTTGTTGTTGTTGTTCGTAGGCCTCTGCTGCAGCAGCAGCTGTTGTTGTAGTTGTTGTAAGGTTGACATGTGCGCAACCAATAACAACAACTAAACTAAAGCCCCTGTGTGTGTGTGTGTGTGAGTGTGAGTGCGTGCGTATATGTGTGTGTGTGTGTGCGTTTGTTTTTGTATATTTTGCATATTTTATTTGATTTGCTTTCTCGCTTTTTTTTGGCCTTTTTTGCGCTTCGTGCGCTTTGGCGAGCCGTTCGCACGCTTCGTGTTCAACGCCCATTGGCTGGCATTTTAAATTTATATATATATATATATTTATAAATTTTATACATATATATTTATATATATATACATTTATATATACATACGTTTGTGTGTGTGTGTGTGTGTAGAAAAAAGCGTAGCATCGTAAATATTTATAAGCGCCTCTTCGGCCTCTCTGCCAGCAGCTTCGGCTAACACGAAAGCCCGCCGAGCTACAGAAGCGAATCAAAATCATTTGCTTAAATATATATATAAAAACATATATATATTTATACATGCACACTAAATTAATATATATATTTATTTAAAAGTTTTTCATGAAGAATGCGCCTATATATAATACATGGTATATGTATATACAAATTTATATATATTTAGATGCCCAGTGCGAGAAGGTTTAGTTGAGTTTAGTTATTTGATGATGTGAATGAAAGATTGTTCAAATGATATTAGAAGCTATAAATAAGTTAAGTAAACATACTGTAGGGAGTATAGGTCTATAGTAATGTAAGTTTTTAAGCAAAGAACTAAAATAGATATACAGTGAAACCTCGATATAACGAACCAGAGGTGAACCAGAAAATGTTTCGTTAGATCTATTGATTCGCTATAGGTACTTATAAGTCAAACCTTCTTATCATTGCTATTTTTGTCATCAACCAATATGATAATAATAATATAATATTTTTATACATAAACATATGCAAATTATATAATATATTTATGTTTCTTTTTTCACTATTTAAATATATTCCAAAAATGATAACACATCTATCTCTACTATACAGTCGACTCTCGTTCGAACCTCTTCCTACAAAATCTCTTTATATTTCTTTATATTTAATATTTCAAATTCGTAATATTCTAAGAGCCCCTCGAATTTCGAAATAACATGAGTCGACTGTATTTTAAGAATTTTGTTATAGGTTAATATGCATTCAAACAGATTTTAAAATATATAAAAATCTTCACTAATGCAGTGCAGCGTAAAACATTATTGCCACCTAAATCCAGAACATTATATATCTCCCAAAAGTTTTTCCTGTCTACCCACTAATTCTACAGCCACCAAAGCTCTATAGAAATAAGAAAATTTTGAATTTCGGAATGCTTAAACTATTTATTTCTGTTCATAGAAAGGTTTGCTACAACAAAAACATTTAATATATTTTTAAATTTTAAATGCGTATAAAAATAATATAAAAGATTAAACTTAATACTTTGAGCGAGACTTGAACAAACATAAGGAGACTTTATTCATTAGATATATCTAGCGCCTTTAGCAAGAGCCCCTACAACTTTTTTTTGCATTTATTCAAGTCGATTTGTGTTGCGCCGGAAATGAAAGCCCTTTCCGCATTCGCCAGCTCAAAGATGGCAGCCAAAAAAAAAAAAAAAAATTGAAAAGCTAAAAATTGAAAAAAAGAAAGAGGAAAAACTAGCGAGTATTGGCTTCCGTTCCGCCGTGGCGAGTAGGAAATTTCAAAGTGCAAATTATTGGAGGGAAAAGCGTGAAAAAATTGTAAAAAAAAGAAAGTAAAAAAAAAACTGAGCAATGGGCAGCGGTGTGGAAACCACGTTAAAGGACATCCGCTAGCAAAGCGAAAGAGTTCATATTGGCATCAGGCAAAGCAGCCAAAGCAGTCGAGGCAAGTCAAAGAAATGGCGACAGGAAATGGACATTGCCACTAGAAAGAAGCAGAGAAAGCAAAACAGAGCCCGAGAAGTGGACATCGAGTGGAATATCCCTGGAGCTGGAGCTAGAGCTGGAGCTGGGCTGGCATCTGGCTATAGGCAAAAAGCTAACCTACAAATCGAACTGAGCAACAAACCAATCAGCAAAAAACATAAAGCAACAAAACTAAAAAAAAAAGAACAAAAGCATTTGCCGTCCAAAGCGAGCAAACTCTCTGAAGAGCCTGCCAGGGTATTTGATGTCTTTTGCGCAAGAAAAAAGAGCAAAAAGGCAATCGCCGAGGCTTAAAGATTTTGAAGAATTCGAATGGGACAAATGGAGGGACGGAGAAATGAGGAAAGACAGAGTGGGAGAGGGCGAGATAAATAGTGAAGAGATATCTAGTTGAGAATGGTTTAAATTTTGCTGAAAATTTAGCGAGAAGAAGCTGGGAAAAAGCTTTGAAATAACCAGACAAATAAATAAAAATAAAGAAAGAAAAAATAAAACAGATAAATAAACTAAAAATATAAAAAAATAATATATAAAATACAATATAAATATTTAATGAATTTTTATATCTAATTTGTTATTTATACCGAGTGGCGATCGAGAAGTCTGCTGATAATCGAACCGAGGAGGTTCTTGAAATAGCAATGCAGTTTATTTGTGAAATTCTTTATTATTTTTCAATTTGTTGATGCTTGTAGGTGTAGATGATCTATATATAGATCCCAAAACGTATATAATATTTATAATTTATATATTTTTTTACTTCAGATCAGTTGTTGGAATATGTGAGGAAAATTTAACAGAGCTTCGATGGAAAGCTAAGATAGGTAAGCTACTTTTATTTATGTATATATAGGCAATCATTTTATTGCATATCTAAAGCATATAATTTTATATATATTTAAAGAATATTATAAAAAATATCTGTAAAAAATATTAAAATGAAATTTTATTTCAAAAGGAAAAAGCAATAAAGGATATACCAAAAAGTCTTTTGGTCTCTTAAAAAATATTATAAAAATAAGGATGAAAATGTATATAAGCAAATAACGTTTATTTAAAGATAATCATGCTTAAAGATAAGATAAAGATAAGGCAGAAAGAAGATAGAAGACTTCGATCTTCTATTCAAGAAAATTAGTTTAAAATTTATTTATTTATATTAGTTAGAATTAATTTAGAATTAAAGCTAACTTAGGACTACAGCGTTGGCTTCTGATGCCTTCGGCTTGAAGATTCACATCACAAATCTTAAAGCCGAAGGCCTTTTATATTAACGCAAGTTTAAAATAGATCTACTACATCTCACGCAAACAATTGTGAGCCACGCAACGCATTAGAGGCAAGTCTATAACTTTTCCTGTTTTTTTCTAAGCTACTTATTTTGCTCAGCTTCTCCTTTACTTACTTTTAGTACTATTTGAGAGTTTTCTATAATTAAAATCCCAAAAAGTATCTTAAACTTCTTAGAGCTTAAAGCCCATTAGAACGCAATTGGTGTCTATGGCTGTTTCTGAACCAACCCGACCCAACCCAATGCGAGTGCGGCACAATCGAGTGTAGCATATCATTGTGCGAGGCAACGGAATAATCCTTGGCGCATCCTGGCGCATCCTGGCGCATCCTTTTGCGGCGCTTGCCTGCATTGTTTTGGTCCGTGGCGTCTGCCAATGCTACGTCCAAAAGCATTTTTTGCTCCAACTGCATTTGCAAATGCTTAAAGTGTAGATCACGCAAAATAAACGAAAGCCAAATGGGAAAAAAGGGCACAACAAACTGAGTGTGTGGGTGTGTGTGTGTGAGTGTGGCCCTTTAACAATAGAAGTAGCCACAGCAACGGCAGCTGCAGCTAACCAATTGACCAAGACCCAGGCCTAGGGCAGAGCCAGCTGCTGTTGCTGTTAGAAAATTGCGCATACGACGCGTTGTCCACCTACTGCTGGCCAGTGCTGTCGTCCCACATCCCTGCTGTAAAAAGAATATATATGCTCAGCGCCGCCAACGTCGTCATCGTCGTCGTCGTTGAAGTTTTCTCCAGTTTTATTTGAAACGCAAACGCAAACGCAAACCCAACGCAACGCAACGCAACGTGCGCTAGCTAACAAAAGAGTTTCTAATGATTTTTGCGCCATGTTTGTGCGGTAATCCCCCCCGCCTACCCTGCCCCCTCCCTGGTCAGCGCCTCATGCAATTGTTGTTCGTTGGCTGCTGCTAGACGGAAATGAAAATCGAAAGAATTGTTAACCAGCCTACAAACTAGACGCAGGCATACAAAGAGAAAGAGAGTGAGCAGGAGAGAGAAAGAGAGCGAGAGCGAGTGAAGGTGGCTGAGAGAGGCAGTAGAATTTGCTTCAGCTCATGCCATGGCTTTTCTTTCTGCTGCTCCTGCTGCTGCTTTAGCTGCTCTTCCTGCTCTTCTTTCTACAGTTTTTACTGCGTCCTCTGCTGCTGCTGCTGCTCCTTTTCCAACTCCTGCTGCTGCTGCTGCTGCTGCGTACAATGCAAATAAATTCAATCGATGCTCGAGCCCCCAAGTCGCCGTTGGCCGTTGTCGTTGTCGTTGTTAAGCTCTGACCAGCCCAGCCAGGAACTCGTCTCCCAGCCAGTCTCCCAGCCCAGTCCCCGTTTCATGGCTGCTGCATCAGCTGCATAGCTGCGCCTCTGACTGTGTGTGTGTGTTGGCTCAAGAGGGGGGGAGATGATGTTGCTTCAGCCGCTGCAAAAGTCGTTGGCGCGATTCGTCGCAAAGCAGCTGCAGCTACGTGTGTGTGTCCAGCTGCCCGCATCGTTGCTAAGCTGCCAAATGAAAATCCTTTCGATGGCTCGGCCAGGACATGGGCAACGTTCTCCCAAGTTGGGCCTCGAATTTTCCATGCGATTTGCAAGCGCAAAATTTCCGCCAAAAACCAAACAAGCAAAGCACACACACACACAGGGGTGCGAGTGTGTGTGTGTGTGGGTGTGTGCGGCAAAGGATGCTGAAAGGAAATGCGCCGTGTCGCCGTGCATCTAGAAAGAGCTGCACCTGCCCCACCTCTCTCTCTCGCTCTCTCTTTGCCTTTTTTCTTTGCCTTTTTTTTGGTGCCTGGTTTTGGTGCAGCGGAAACGCAATTTCCAAGCAAAGGCCGAGGCACAGGAACCAGCTCAGGTGCAGGTGCCGGAGCAGATCCTGCCTCGCCTGGCCCAAAGACAGCAAACAACATTTGGCCGAAGCAACAAACCAAAAATTTTTGTTTGAGCCAAAGCAAATTTCGAACACAGCCAAAAGGAAAACAGAGCCTGCTTGTAAACGGGGAGGTAGGCGTGTGTGTATAACCTCGGTGTAGTGGGCGTGGCAGCTGCAGCTGCATATTGGTTGGCAATTGGGTCTGCCTGCTTTTTGGTTTTCGGTTTTTGATTATGCGTTAGCTAACTATGCAAAGAGCTGGCTGAACAAGCGACCGCCCACTCGCCCACTGCAGCCCTAATCATCAAAAGCCCAAAATTCTTCTTCTTTTGGTGTCACTTGCAGCGCTCCGTGTGGCATGCAACAAGCAGCCGCAAATTGTCTTCCAACTCTCATTAAAATCGCATTCAACACGAGCTCAAAAGCTGGCGTCAAAAAGCCACAAAACAGCGCACCACAATAGCCAACAATTATCTTTGGCCATTTTTGTTGCTGCTGTTGCTGTTGTTGTCGCCTGGCATTTGTGGCATGCCACACATCATCATGCGACATCTAACATAAATAAATCTGTAAGCTGAACTTATCTGTTGGTTGGCTGAAAAAAAATTTAAAGCGTGTGAAAAACGAAGGCGAAATACTCTAGCTTGAAAAAAGGCTAGATGAAGGCTACACAGGAATTTTGCAGAACGAACCTCAAATATTTTTTGTCTTGAAAGGTAACTATGGGTTAAGATTTATTTCCATTTCAAGGAGTTTTTGTGTTATAAAATTGTTTTCATTTGGCAAGACTTTTCTCTGTATCTCTTTATTCTAAGACTAGATAATTATTGACTATAAAACTCATTGATTGATCTTCCTCAACTAATTATTTTCATTTTAATCTGTGCTTAACTCTCTGACAATCTTTTCGCTTCTCAAGTTTAATTCTTCTTAATGTTCTAAACAATATTTATAGAATTCTCAACCTGCTGCAGCTTAGCAAAAGACGAAAACTTCGCAGTAGTTGATAGCTAGATTTGGTAGAAAGTGAAACTTGAAGATCTTGAGGTAGCTAAAATATAAGATAAATTTTAAAAATAAGTTTTTAAACTAAAATTTTTTTTAAAAATATATTTTTTTTTAATTTTTAAATCAGATTTTTATGCTCAGAAAAAAGTGATATAAATAATTTTAGTTTCATTTATATTTATATTCACATTTATTTATTTTAATACTCAATATGAATGTCAAGTGTCTATAGAGCATTCGGCAGCTTATAAAATATATAAAATAAAACAGGAAAAAAGGGCAAAAGCACGCCAAGGCTCGCCAGGACTTGACAGCCAACCCGTCGAGGCATTGTTTTTAATACATATATATATATATATATATATATATATATATATATATATATATATATATATATATACCTTTTTTCATGCCCTGTCCCAGCATGTTTGGCGTCCTTAGAATAAATTCCTTTTTAAATATATATACATATAAAAAAATATATATATATATTTTTAGCTGTGTGTGCGTAAAAATGTGAAAAAAGGCAGCTCGTTGTCCTTGCTGAGGTTGCAGCTGAGTGGCTTTCATTGTGTACGTGTGTGTGTGTGTATATATGTGAGTGCGGCACGCGCGACTTGCTGTGGCGCGTGCCTTTTGGCCAGCAGCAACAGCAGCAACAGTAACAGCAGCAGCAGCACAATTCCTTTTAGCCTGGAATCCACTGCTGGCATATCGCTCTTAAGTGTTATTTGTCTACGTCCCACTGTGTGTGTCTCTTACGCCCTGTGTATGTGTGTGTGTTGCTGGCGTCTGCTTGTGTCCTGGGCGTGCTTTGGTAATTGTGGCGCTCATATGTGTGAATTAAATGTGCCGTAAAGGATCCCAATTTTCCGGTCACTTAACTGAAAACCGAGAATGTGCCAAAAACGCAGGCAAAAGGATAAGGAGCATGACATAGCATAGGTCGAGGAGGAGGACCGGGAGGAGGAGGAGGCACAGCCAGGACACGCCACAAGTTGGCGTTGGCAACATTTTTCTGTGTGTGGATATTCACGGATCATATGCTGATTGTTCATTTGCCAAGGACATTGTCTGACAGCAAATGGGGCTTTGCCTTGCGCACAGCTAAGCAAATAGCGTTCTCCTCGGGGCGAACAGGTTAAACAAATCAAGTATTTGCACACAGGCTAACAAGGCTTAGCGGGGCTTAAAAAGGCCAACGGGTTAAGTGGAGCAGATGGTTCAAAGATTTTTAAATATATTCTTAATATTCGTAATCATTTTATTGAGTAGGGAAAAGTATGAGTAGGCAAGATATTCGACTTCGATTAGGATAAACAGCTTAAGAACAGCATGGAAGAAGGCTTCTAAGGCCTGCTTAGGCTGATTGTTGTGCTTGCTTTGCGACCCATTGATTCATCTATCTCAGTTAACACATCCCGAGCTCTCTCACAGCCAAGCATTGATTTCAGCTGCACTGCACTACTAATTGTCTAGATCTGCTCGCCTCTATATATATATATGTCATCTATATTTAACCTTCTTCGATTTAAGTCCAAGGCTCAGTGGCGTAAAGCCTTTAGCATCTGGGGCATTTATGCACAGCTCTTAAGCTGCTTAGAGTTTTGTGCTTGTTCAACTCTCTCTCTCTCTCTCTCTCTCTCTCTCTAGCTCTGGCTGAGTGGTTGGCCGCTTCTGTTGCTGCACCGCAAGAATCAACCGCCAACTGAGGGGGGACTGGGTGGACGGTAGGTGCTTGTGCAGCATCTTCTGCTGCCTCAACTGGCCACAGACACACATCGCAGGCAGTCAAAACCGAGTTCTGTTGCCCCAACCGCATAATTACCTGGGACTCATGACAATTTAACTGCCTTGGCATAATGTGACAGTCGCACAAAGATGCAAAGGACACATAAACACACACACACACACAGAGGACATCTCCAGCAGGCAGGCAGGCAGTTGTCTGTTAGGTGTTGGGCATATGTTATCCTTTGCGGTTTACACAATCCCATTTGTCGCTGACCGAGGTGTCCGGAACTCCGGATATCCGATAGCCCCAACAATGTTTTTAATATAAACAAAGTAAAACAAATTAGCGCCAACAAGCCAACAAAAATACCAAAAAAAAGAGGTAAAAAAGGCGGCGGCGATGTGTGCAGAAGACCAACAGAGCTGTCAGCGCGCAACGGTCTTCATTTGTGTACACTGAGCAGAGGAGAGTATATATGATATGGCATCAAGTTTGAAGAGTGTAAAGAGAGAGAGGGAGACAGAGAGAGAGACTGAGAGAGAGAGAGAGAGACTGAGAGACGGGGAGATATAGAGACAAATATAAAGTATACTTGTCTGTATTACTTTAGGTATAGAATATTTGTGCAAGTTTCTACCGTCCTACAGATATCGATAATCGATAATCGATTATCGTTGCTGAAATAGCCTCTTCTGCTTTAGATCATTTAACAATTGTCTTTTGCTTAACTCTCTTGACTCTATAGGCAATGCTTAACCTTTTCATGCTGATAAACATAATCATAATGTTATCGATAAACGCAGGATAATGTGATCGATAAATGAATAGACTGAAATATGAATCAAATAAACAGATTGAATTGAGAATGACTTAAAACACTTCTATGTGGCTAGGAACCTTTGATAATAATACAAAAAAAACATCGATAAAAGGTATCTAAAGATAATTATCGCAAATATATCTAAACTAATATGAAGAAGATAATTATATACATTTAGTATATAACTGTACTTAATAGCAGCCATACAGAATTTCGTAGAGTATTCAGCAGTTCTGCTCATTCAGCCTGTTTGCAGACTCGTTTTTCATGTGTTATCCTTTCTCGGACACTTCATTATGCGGTTAGGCAACAGAGTGAAAAAAGGGCTTTTTTCTATATATATATATATCAAATTTATATATATGTATCTCCTTTACATGTCTTTTTAATATAGCAATAAAAGCGAAAAGGGAAAGGCATTGTCAAGTGAGGACGCGTTGTTAATTGTTTTGAGTTAATTTAATGCCAACAAGGATCAGCAGCAAGCGGTGCGCTGTTAAAGGACAAACGTGTGTGGCTAATTACCAACAGCCAAGCAGCAGGCACATAAAGGACATGTGCGAGCAGACTAAGAGTGAGTGAGTGTGTGTGAGTCTCTGGTATAAACGCACATTAACGAACTTCAGCTGCAGCTGTGAGGCGAGGCTAGCATCCAGCGAAGGACGAGCAAAGCACTTGGCTGTGCCGCAGTTAATTAGCAAATTAAATTGAGCAAAGTGTTTCAACATTTTGCTTGTTTGACTGTGTGTGAATGAGTGTGTGTGTATGTATGTGTGTGTGTGTGTTCTTAATACAAAGATTATTTAGCACTCAAAATAAATCTAGCTGGATTTTACCAGCTAACGCATTCATGATTGATCTCTGACTAGCTTCTGAGAACTAGCTGCAGGGCGGCTACAGTTACTGCCCCACAGCACCTACTCCTGTTGGTCCCACTGCTCCTGCTCCATCACCTCCTGCCTTGCTATTTGCGCTCGTCAATGTTGAAGCCAACGTTTTCCGCCTCTGCCTTTGCGCCTCGACACCAAGTCTCCGTGCAGGCTCACTCCGCTGCTAGAGCCTGTGGCTCCCTCGGCACTTATGTACAAGTGGGCTACGCTGTGCGTTGCCTACTTTTAGGCGCCTGCCATTCATTTTCATTTGCCCAGTCGCAATTTTTGCGCCTCTTTCGCCACGTTCCCGCAAACTAAGAGCTCCCTTTCTCCTTCTTTCTTTCTCTCGCTCTCTCTCTCTCTCACTCTCTCTCTCTCTCTCGCTCTCTGTCTCTATCTCTGTCTCTGCCTCTCACTCTCCAGAGCATTTCGTCTTCTTCGTGGCAATTGCTCTTATCGCTTGTTGCCGTTAGTTTTTTGGTATATAACGCGTGTGTCGAGGACGAGCACCAACTGGCTGCCTGGCTGGCTAGCTGGCTGGCTCGGAAGGCGGAGCCTATGGCCATGATTCAATGTGGTTGCTTCTAAATGTTAGAAAAGAAGAGCCACTTCGACTACTTCTTCTGCTTCTTGACAACAGCTCCTCCTCCAGCGCAACGCAACGCAACGCGCACATATAAATCCAGGCCATTAATTTTAATGGAAATGGATATATGCATTTGACCGATGCATGGGCTTATATCAGCTCTCTGCGCTGACAACACAGACTAAAAAAATTTAAAAACCAAAGACAAACAAACAAAGCTGTGCGCATCAATCAAACTGCAAATCACGCTAAATTATATCAGACACAGACAGCGGCGCATCAAGTGAAAAAAAGAAAATCTGGCCGAAAACTAAAATGAATTAAAATTTGAGAAATAAATATGACGAAAACTATATACACTAGATATTTATTTATTAGGCTAAAGTATAGGAAATGCAGAGAACTTCGACTGATGCTATAGTATGTCAACATCCTTTTGAAATATAGCATATGTTCATGCATAAACATAAGCATGTTTAGGCACAAACATACAAATGCATAACAATTAAAAGAGAAACCCGACGCGCTAAGAATACAAACCAATTGAAAAATGCCTCCGACGCACTTGTCGACCAAGGGAGCGCAACATACATAAACAAGGGCCACATGGGTTGACATTAAAATTAGATACGTGCACGCAGAGCCTTACAAACTCAGCGCTAGGCTAAGGTTACATAATTTAAGCTATGATTGATGCATGAGTCAGGGTATAAAATCCCTGCCTCAGAAGAATAAAGACTCAGTACAAAACTAACCACCACCGCAGTTTAAGTGTATTCAGCATATATTATATAAGAAAGAAATAAACACAAAAATTAATTTAGATATATTTTTAGGTGAATCCATTAGCAAAAACTATTTTTAAAGGATTTTATAAATTAACGATAATATTATTAAAAAATAATTTTGTAAATTTAGCGGGTTTTAGATAAATTTAAAAATATTTTGTATAAAATATTCGGATATGAAATATTTGAGCAAGGGATTTGAAATAATGCCCAAAATACTTTCAATCAATAAAATGTTATATTATAATATTTTTTTATTTCTGTGCAATTTAAAAAAAATATTTTTAACAAAATATCTAAGAGCTGAGACCTAAATTTTAGTTGTAATAAAGCTCATAAGCCCTAGTTAGATTTTATATAACATTTAAATTTTTTTACATGCATCTTTTGGAAATATAAATACATATGAAACAATTAAATGAAAAAATATATTTGCTTCTGTATTGTATAAAAAATATATAATACATAAAAACCTTACAACTGAAAAGTCCTTTCTACTAAATTCATAATAGTTACAAAGAAAAAGTGCTAAAATAGACATGTAAATCTCTGCCTTGATATCAAATCATATGCCAAAGAATTGATTCAGTCTGAGTCCTTTGCTCACAAACTTCATTTCCTCATAGAGTTAACTGCAAAAGCTCTCTTTGTGCACGAAATTGAATAGCTTTATTGGTCATTGTAATAAGCAAGCAAAAGTTTTGGACTCCTCAAACTTTATACTCTTTGCTCGTGAAAAGGGATATTTTTTTTGTTGTTGTCTTTCAGCATTTTTGCATTTTATCATTTTTGTTGGCAAATAGAAAATGTTTTAGCGGAAATTTGATTTGAAAAAGCGTTTTGCCGGCAAATAAATGAGATTATGTGCTGCCAAAATGTAGAGGACACTAACGTGTTGTGTCCACAGTCCGAGACTCCTTCTACTGTCTGCTGCACGTCTCTTCTGAGCAGGAGCAGCAAGCAGCAAGCAGCATCAGCATCAGCAGCTCGGGGCAATCGAGGCATTAAAAAATGCAAAAAATTATATATATCAAAGCAGCCGAGGAAGGAAACGGATGACGACAACGACGTACAGTCCGGACAGGTCCATTGCACGTCATATGAAATTATTATATCGCACACACACCTACACACACTCATATATCTATCCAGCTGGACATTGAGGATATTCCTACGTGCTCCGTCTGCCAAGTGGACTGAGGCACAAAGCAAACCCTGGCCCCTTTGGCCAGCAGAGCCATCATGGCTGCAAATAAAATAGCTTCAATCAAAAAAACGAAATAGAAAAAATATCAAATTTTGTTAGAAAATTGCAAAAAATTACATACATGACGTATGCGCAACAAAAAACGCAGCAAAACGAAAACTAAATGAAAACCAAAGACACAACAACTGAAGCGAATACCAAGCGTATCGGCGACATCGACAGGGGCTGGGATGGAGGAGGAGTGGGCTGGTAGAGAGTAGCTCCCAAAGAGAGAGAGAGATAGAGAGAGAGAGAGAGAGCTCCAAGGGGGCTTAGGTTAATGCTGAAGGCCGCCAAACTAGCACGATTGCAGTGAGAGTTGCTCAAGGAAGGGGCGTATACTTAATTGGTCAGAAATGAAACAAATTTATGCGATATAAACCTAGCTCTCTATAATGAGCTAAAATATATTGTTTATAGAAATCATTTTCCCAGCAGACTCAAAAATAATTAAAGCTAAAATCTAGATCATTTTCATTGTATCAAAATTTATGTAGTTCGATGACAAAAGCTGGCCTTCGTCTGCTCTCTCAGATCTTTCGATATTCGAGTGGCTTCGCCCAAGCAATTAACCAGCGGCGATTGCTTGGCCATTGGCAGACGCTAATAAAACTGATCCTAATAAATCAAATTTCAGCTTTAATCATGTGTGCATGTCTGTGTGTTTGTTGGTGACGCCCACCCGCCCAATAAAACGCCTTCCTTTCTGGCTGCGGCATAATAAGCGCAGACAATGCGAGTCCTTCCCACAAGTTCATATATCAAAAGCAAAGCCCCCCACACACACACATGTCTTCAATGCTGTCTGCAATATTCGAGTGTGTTTTTTTCTCCCGCCCAATATATAGATTTAGCTGTGTGTGTGTGTGTGTGTGTGTGAGTTTGTGCATATCTATATAGATATATATTCTCGTATTTGGTGGTGGCAGCAGCAGCAGCAGCTAGACAGATCCTTCGAACACTTATCGCATTCAACATCATTTGCATGCGAGTGTTTGAAGCGCGCCAAATCAAGAGCTTGACAAAAACAAAAAACAAAATTCAAACCTGAAACAAATAAATGAAATAAATTAGAGAAATGCGGAAACATAAAGCGGAGCAACGGCAGCAACCGGAAATGTTAGAGCAGAGGCAGAAAAAAAGTACAAAATTGACAACAGCTGAAAGCAACATGACACCAAAATCTATCTTTATATTTTAAAATATTTATTCGGACTGAACGATTGAGCGGGTTGGTAAATGATTGAACTACGAAAGAACTGTTTGACATATTGAGAGAAGGATTGAAGCTGTGAGTGAGTGATTGAAGACTGACACAGTGATTCACTGAATGATTGAAGCTGAGTTAACCAGTTAGGCAGTCAATCACTGACTGCATATTAGAGGGATCGATTGATGTAGTTGCAGAATGATTGAGAGTCTTGTCCTAAGCCTTGACGGAGTGAATTTCTTCAGAGTAAACGTGTTAAGGCATCTAATCAAGCATTTAGATATTGATTTATCAGTTAACTACCGATTGATTGAGTGACTGCTAGACAGTCACTTGATTGATTGACCACTTTTTGGAAGCTCCATATAACAGCCTCAATCAGCATGTAATGATTGGTTAACTAACTAAATAATCTTTCAATTACTGCATGATTGACTGACTAATTGAGTTAATGATTGAATGATTGACTAGATCCCCAAGTGAATGATTGACTTGCTCAATAATTAAGCTGAGTCAATCAATCAGACTCTAAAGCCCCAACTAACTGGCTAAGAAAATGATTATCAATCACTTGCTTGACAGACCAAAGTCACTGACTGACTGATTGACTGAGTGAAAAACTATCTGATTGATTGAATGATAAAACGCTGAATTGCAATATCAGACTGAGAGCTCGCAGTGTATGGTAAACCGCGCATAGCCGGGCAATATCAGCTACTATTTATATGCAATACATGCATGTGTGTGTGTGTTTGTGTAAGGCCAACAAATATGCGGGCAGCAGACAGTTTTCTATTTGATTTTTTGCAATCTGCAGTTTTCTGTTGCTTTGTATGAAACGTCGGAAATGTTGCTACAAGACCCAAACCCCCAATTCGAATGCTCAAATGCTAAACCCAATCTCAATACTAGTCCGAGCTTCAGCTAACAGTTCCAGCTCCAGTTCCAGTTCCCAGTTCCCAGTTCCCAGTTCCCAGTTCCCAGTTTAGTCGTCTGTCTGGAGCTGAAGCTGCACCCGAGACTCAAACCAAGCAGCAGCCAACCAGCTACACTTGACTGCAGCAGCAGCGACGGCGGCTGTAGTTGGGGTCTGTGCCTCTGCCGTTGGCTGTGTCTCCACCTCAGCCTCTGCGTGCTGTCTGGACACGTCGTCTCCTGCCAGCTATGTGAGTGTGTGTGTGTGTGTGTGTGTCCTTCAGCTGAGCAACACCTCGCGACGCATTCGTGGCATGTGGCATGTGGCAGCAACCACCACCGCGTTTAATCAGCGACGGCAGCAGTCGCAGCAGCCGCCGCTTCTTCTTGACCATCCGCATTTATTGTTGTCGCGTCGCTGCCAGCGTCGCTGTTGTTGTTTAGTTTTCTTTGTCCCTACGTACATATTTTTGGCTGTTTTTGGTGGCTCGAGCATTTCAATATTTGCACACACACACACACGCACACATACAGCAGGCAGCCACCACCCAGCAGTGCTTAGCGGTTGCCATTATTTCCTGCGCTCTGTCTGCTGCCCAGCCCCCAGCTAGCACCAGTTGCCAGCAGCTCTCAGCTACAGCTCCCACTCCTGCTCCACTTCCATTTACTTCCATCATATATCATATTCAGGCGCAACACCTTGCTGCCCTGGCCACGCCCCCGCGCTCGATTTACTTTTGCTTCAGCTCACTTTTTTATGCATTTTCCATTATTTTCGTATTTCAATTTTCAATTTAGCAATTTGCAGTATTTTTTTCTTTTTGTTGCTGGCAATTTATTAAGAGCTTTTGCTTTGGTTTTCCAAATTTGTCTCGCTTTAAGCTTAAACTTAAGCAACAGGCATGCTGCCTGAGCTGTCCCTTGGCTGTGTGTGAGCGTGTGGCGAAGCACTTAACAAATCTTCAAGCAATAAACGCCGCACACACAAGCAGAGAGGGGGAGGGAGAGGGACAGAGTGAGAGTGAGCGGGTTAGCCAGTGCAGCTGGGTCTCGGCTTAGCGCCTTGATGCATGCTGCAATAAACATGCAGCAAGTGGCAAGACGTCGCACAGCACAAATCTGCATGCGGCACACACACGCACAAGGACCCGGCAAGGACTCGGCCGGCTCCTTTGCAGCAGACAACAAATTTGTAAGCCAACACACAGCCAATTAACCAAGAAGAAGCAGCACTTGGCCACTGACCATTGGCCTTGCAGCAAGCTGGTGTGTGTGTGTGTGTGTGTGTGTGTGTGTGTGTGGCATGTGGCATGTGGCCAGAGCTTCAGCATTTGGAATCATTTTTCAAAAGGCCAAGCCAATGGACACTTGACTGAGCATTTGCTTAGCTTCCACTTGGCAGTTGACTCACTCTCGCTCCCTCTCCCTCTTCTTCTCCTTCTCTGTCTCTGTCTCTTTTGTGGCAATTGTGGTCCAATTGTGTGTCAAGGTCGTCTGCTGCTCCAGCTTCAGCTCCTGCTCCTGCTGCTGCTGCTACTTCTGTTTCCTGCTCCAAGACGATGTGAACAATAAGTTCCTCAGCTCTGCTCCTCGCCTCTTGCTTGCTCGCTCTCTCTCTCGCTCACTGCTCTGGACTTAACTGTATTGTGTAGCAGACTGTGTGTTTGTGTTTGTGCGTGGGGTTTGAGCTGCTGTCTGGTCTGGCACTTTGCCGTCGACATTCTTGGGGAATACCTTTTAGCACAACTCAGACTTGTCTGACTGCCTAGACTCTCACTCAGTGTGTGTGTGTGTGTGTGTGTGTGCTACTTATGGCTCTTATACTTGTTGTTGTTGCAGCTGCTGGCTTTGTTCACATTTATTTTTCCGCCTCCTTCGCCCACTCCTGCTGCTGGCCCAGCTCCAGCTCCAGCTCCTTCGCCTTCATTCAGTTCTGCCTCAATTTTTGCTCTCGAAAATTGTGTGAAAATTGTTTTTCTTGTTGTCTTGCACTTGTTGTTGTTGTTATTGTTGTTGCTGTCGCTTGTTGAGTGGCCTTTTGGCTTTTTGTTTAAGATTCTGTGGTTTGTGCATTTGTAAATAATCTTGTTTTACAACGCATCAAGTCTCGTGTAGACCAACAGCCGGACAATTCCGGTCAGCATGTTGAAAGAAAGGGGCGTGCGTCCGTGTTTGTGTGTGTTAGTGGGCGTGGCAGCCAACCGGACGGCTACATAATTTATGTGTGAAAAGTCTCTCTTGCCCTTTTGTGTTTGTCTGAGTGTGTTTATTTGATTTTGGCTTAAGAATTTCAGGCTAAGGATACGTGTCGGTCCGTGTGTGTGTGTGGGTGTCTGTGTGTGGGGCAACTTGAGTCAATTATGTTGCAAATATATCAGGTTAACAAATTAAATGCTCTTTGCCTGCCACACAAAACTGATTGGCTTTAAATAAACACTTTAATTGCTTGATTTTTGGTTACATCGAAGGGAAGGGAGAAAGTGGAAAGAAACTGAAAGGAGCTGACAGGACATGCTTTTAGAATTTTACAGGTGTTTATGTAAGGATTAGCCAAATAATAGCGTAAGTGGCTAACGGCTTTATGATTGGCAATTGACATAGTGTAGTGTAGATGCCAATCAATACGTTGAAAAGTATATAAATGAATCTCTAAGGTAATAAATATGGAACGATAATATAAAAGAAAAACTGCAGCAGCAGAGAACAAAAATGCAACTTTAAGTGCCGGTCGATAGTCGATACTCACCCGAGCTAGAGACATGTAAAGTTCAAGTGGTATTTTTTTGGAGTCGAGCCGATCGTTTGAAAAGTTCCCACAACCATAGAAAAACTGTGAATACACATCGAAACTAGAATTAAATACGCTTCCAAAAAGGTATGATATCAAAAAATCGGATGAAAAATACCCAAGTTGTGGACAGTCAAAGTTGAAAAATAGTCGATTTTTTCCATTTTTTCGACTCGACCCGATTTTGACAAAATGGCAAAATTTTAAAAAGTTAACTTTTAAGTACAGATCGATTGCCAATAGTCATACGAGTCAAAAACGGCATGAAACTCTGAAATCGAGCGAATAATACTCGAGATATGGTCATGCAAAGTTCGAGAGGTATTTTTCGGAGTCGAGCCTTTCGCTTGAAAAGTTCCCATAACCGTAGAAAATCAGTGAATACAAATAAAAACTAGAATTAAATACGCTTCCAAAAAGGTATGCCATCCAAATATCGGATGAAAAATACCCAAGTTGTGGTCAGTCAAAGTTGAAAAATAGTCAATTTTTTCCATTTTTTCGACCCGACCCGATTTTGGCAAAAATGATAAGGGGTTACATCACATTTTTGTCAAAAATGGCAAAATTTTAAAAAATTAACTTTTAAATACAGATCGATAGCCAATAGTCATACGAGTCAAAAACGGCATGAAACTCTAAAATCGAGCGAATAATACTCGAGATATGGTCATGCAAATTCGAGAGGTATTTTTTCGGAGTCGAGCCTTTCGCTTGAAAAGTTCCCATAACCGTAGAAAATCAGTGAATACAAATAAAAACTAGAATTAAATACGCTTCCAAAAAGGTATGCCATCCAAATATCGGATGAAAAATACCCAAGTTGTGGTCAGTCAAAGTTGAAAAATAGTCAATTTTTTCCATTTTTTCGACCCGACCCGATTTTGGCAAAAATGATAAGGGGTTACATCACATTTTTGTCAAAAATGGCAAAATTTTAAAAAGTTATTTTTTAAATACAGATCGATAGCCAATAGTCATACGAGTCGAAAATTGTACAAAACTCTGAAATCATGCACATATTACCCAAGCTAGGGACATGCAAAGTTCAAGAGGTATTTTTTCGGAGTCGAGCCGATTGTTTGAAAAGTTCCCACAACCATAGAAAAACTGTGAATACACATCGAAATTAGAATTAAATACGCTTCCAAAAAGGTATGATATCCTAATATCGGATGAAAAATACCCAAGTTGTGGTCAGTCAAAGTTGAAAAATAGTCCTTTTTTCGGCTCGACCCGATTTTGACAAAAATGATAAGGGGTTACATCACATTTTTGTCAAAAATGGCAAAATTTTAAAAAGTTATTTTTTAAATACAGATCGATAGCCAATAGTCATACGAGTCAAAAACGGCATGAAACTCTGAAATCGAGCGAATAATACTCGAGATATGGTCATGCAAAGTTCAAGAGGTATTTTTTCAGACTCAGCTGAATATTTTGAAAAGTTCCTACAACCACAGAAAATCTGTGAACACAGATCTATACTCGGATTAAATACGCTTCAAAAAAGGTATGACATCAAAAAATCGGATGAAAAATACCCAAGTTGTGGACAGTCAAAGTTGAAAAATAGTCGATTTTTTCCATTTTTTCGACTCGACCCGATTTTGACAAAATGGCAAAATTTTAAAAAGTTAACTTTTAAGTACAGATCGATTGCCAATAGTCATACGAGTCAAAAACGGCATGAAACTCTGAAATCGAGCGAATAATACTCGAGATATGGTCATGCAAAGTTCGAGAGGTATTTTTCGGAGTCGAGCCTTTCGCTTGAAAAGTTCCCATAACCGTAGAAAATCTGTGAATAAAAATCAAAACTAGAATTAAATACGCTTCTAAAAAGGTATGATATCAAAAAATCGGATGAAAAATACCCAAGTTGTGAACAGTCAAAGTTGAAAAATAGTCGATTTTTTCCATTTTTTCGACTCGACCCGATTTTGACAAATATGATAAGGGGTTACATCACATTTTTGTCAATAATGGCAAAATTTTAAAAAGTTATTTTTTAAATACAGATCGATAGCCAATAGTCATACGAGTCGAAAATTGTATAAAACTCGGAAATCGTGCAAAAACTACCCGAGCTACAGACAGGCAAAGTTCAAGTGGTATTTTTTCAGAGTCAAGCTTATAGTTTGAAAAGTTTCCACAACCGTAGAAAATCTGTGAATACAGATCGAAACTAGGATTAAATACGCTTCTAAAAACATATGACAATGATAAAAAATCAGATAAAAAATACCCAAATTGTGGACAGTCAAAGCTGGAAAATAGTCGATTTTTTCGGCTTTGCCCGATTTTGATAAATCATCAATCAGACATAGATGGCGCCAGCTTGCGATACAAAAATTAGCTTGGACAAATACCACAGGTTGGTGTCATTGCTACATATTCGGCTTGGATTTCCTTTAGTATAGTCACAAACCAAAGTGAGTAAGCGCATGCGTTCCACACGCAGTTTAATTCGAGTTAACATTATAGTATAATAGTATATAGTATAGTATGTATAATATACATTTTTGTAAAACATATAAGAGTTTTTATATAAAATGTATATTTTGTAAATATTTATAAGAAAACACTTGTGTTTATTTAGCAACACCTTCTGATATGTGTAACATATCTGTAACTAGATCATAAAAAAATGTTTGTTATGCTGTAATCGCGTCCTTGAGTAAACATGTCTAGACAAATATACATAAATATTTCCGACTAGTCAACAAATGTTGCTTATCAGCCAGATCCCAATAAATAAAATATATCAATAATTCCCTCTGTCCTATGAGCAATGTCTGGTCGCTGAGCAACTCATGCACGACTTTCGAGGCAATTCCAAAGTACAAAACGAAATGAAATGGGCATTACGTAGTTTCCAAGCAGAGTTATTTAGACGCCGTCACAAAGTAATGTGTATACAAGTCGAATGATAAGAAGTTATCAATGGCTAAGCAAAAAGAGCGAGAGGTAGAGAAAGATAAGAAGAGACTGAAGAGAGAGACAGATGCAGTCAGAGACCTCGACTGATCCAAAGATACTCGAAAAGCATTTTGACACAGATATATACATATGTGTATATATACACACATATATATACATGCATATATGTAGATAGAAGCATGTGTACTGAGCATAAGAAATCCATTGGTAACCATAAAAATCCAGCCTTATCGCCACATATTTAGCCGCTTATCAGCTAAGGTTGAGCGCAACGCTAAAAAATCAAGTTAATTTTGTCATTGATTCAGTTGAGTTTTAGCCACAGCCCAGAGAGGTATTAAAAGTGAAAACAGCATAAAATTACAATTAAATTTGAGCTAAAATAAGAGCAAAGATATAATATAATATTGTATAATATAATAAAATATATGTAAATATATAGAAAAATAACAATACACAATAATATTAACTATATAAAATTTATAGAAAATAATTTTAAAAAATGATATATTTTTTAAAAAAAGTTAAATCCAATTCAATCCTGAGCTTACCAAGTGAAACTTCAACAATAAAATAGTCTGTTCTATAAAATAAATAATATTAAAATATATTTTAAAATAATTTAATATATATATTGTATTTATATGTAAATTTAAGTGCCAAAGACAAAAGACATAAAATACTATTGTTAAACAATTTTTAAAAAAATAGTAATACATCTATTTACATTTTAAATATTTATACCATATGCGCTACACATTCCATGTGGACTTTAATTCAAGAAAGTGAAAAAAAAAAACATTTGATAATGCAAATTAAAAAATGTGCAAAAATAAATAAATATTATAATATAATTAATTAGTATATACATATACTATCTACACAAATTATAATCCACCAGGGTCAAGTTTATGACTTTCTAAAAAGTGTGAAGCAGCCTTTAAATCACATCTAAACACCAAAAAATAATGACAAAAATCTAATATAATATATGTATAAAATATATAATATATTTAAACACAAATATAGCGCTATATAATCGCCTGACTGATAAGTCGCTGCCTAGTGCACGCAAAAAAAAATAAAACAGAAATCAAGACGCATTGCAACTTTTGAACTCGGCGCTGCGATGATTTCCCATACAGTGAGGTGAGCGCTGAATGAATTGAACATGTGCCCAGATAACCGAATGCTAATACTCTCACTCTTTATCTCTCTCTCTCTCTGTCTGTAGAGTATTTAAGCTGATGTATATCGTGGCTGGCATTCTGATTAGCAATGAGGAAATCTGCGATACAGTCGATCGCATACAAATCGCGCCACGCGTCGAGATGAAGAATGAACTGGAGCACCGAGGATCGCGGCGTGCGCTCAAGGAGGAGAGTGACTCACCCAAGTCGAAGCGTAGGCGCAAAGTCAGCGTCACGGGTCTGGCAGGTGACGTGGTGCGCGGTGTCACCAGCAAGGTGACCAGCCAGGTGACCAGTCGCATGGGCAACCGCTGCAGCTGGTTGTACGACGTCCCACACATTGTGGCACAGTGGCGCAAGCTGGCCCTCAGCTTCACCGTCTGGACCATACCCAATTGGCTGCTGGAGTACACGTCTAGCTACATCAGCCGAAAGTTCTTTCTAAACAGCGACTGTGATATGATCTACAAATAGAGAGAGCGCTGAGAAATGCTTAAGCATAGGACCTAGAATAGGTCATAATGAATTGTAGAACACCTAAGTCTTTAGACCAACTATTGTAGAGCATAGTTAGTCTCTCTTCCACCTATCGGAGTTTGGCTCTGCGGGCAGCTAAGCACTTGGAACTTGCTACAGCTGCGCCCTTGTGCTGCCAGCATATCATATACAAAAACTAATCGAATCGATTAACAATATGCTATAGCTATAGCTGTAACTAGGGTCAAAAATTTAGATCTTGTATGAGAAACTTTTTTGTTAATAGAGCAAATCTATTCAAACTTAGCAAATAACAATCTAAGTATGATTTATGCTTCCTGACTTAAATTTATTGCAATCGGACTTATCTATCACATATGTAGCTGCTACAGCAGAAATTCCTCGAAAATTTAGTTCATGTATGAAAAAGTTTTCTTGTTTCTTTAAGATGCAGATTGGATTGTAACCAATATATTCATATACAAATATATGAATAAGATTTGTCTTTTGACTTATTATTTAGTACATATGGCGAAAGTTATATATCGGCTAAGGTATGCAGAGTTCAGCCTCCACATACTGCTCCCTCTGCCTCTTTCCTCCCATTTTAAAACAACTTCAAAACTTGACTAAGACACACAAAGAAGTGAAATTTATTTAAGTTTTTTAGAGCTAAGATGCAATATTTAGGCATAAGTTGAAATAAAGTTAGTATTTGCCAAACACGTAGACACCGATTTATATATATATCTATATAGATTTATCTTTCGTATATATATTTTTGTAACTTGTGGTATATATAGCTTATGGTCCCAACAACGATTCCTCTTCCCATCTCTCTCTCTCTCTCTCTTCTCACTCCTTAATCTCCCTCAGCTATATAGTTCTCGGTATGATCTGGGCTATTGCCGCCGCCAGTTCCAGCGGCGCGCACATTGAGGCTGTTGTGCAGCATATTTGCTATGCTGTCCACATCGAGGTTCTCATCCGTGGCCGAGATCTTGCGCAAGGCAGAGCAAACGATGCTGAGATCGCCTTTAAGCTCGCTGACCACAGCGGTTATCTTCTGGGCATTGGAGAGCACCTCAACGCTGCTCGTATAGGGATTATAGCGCACGCCAAACGGACGCTGAATGCTCTCGGCAAAGGAGCTAAGGAAGAGGAGAAAGGAGCAACAGGAGAAGAAATGTTAGCTAAAGAATAGTTGATTATATATGTGTATATAGAAGGGGAGGCCTACCGCATTTGCTCCTTGGCCTCCTCGAAGGAGTCCGTATAGTAATAGGCATTCTGATAGGATGTGATGATGCACTCCTCCTTGCAGGTCAGTTCCGGATCGAATTTCTTAATCTTGTCGTGGGCCGTTATGGCATGCTGCAGCTCCGCCACCGAGCTGAGCAGGCCAGCGCCATAGACCTTGAAAGTGCCTTCCGACTGCTTGCACAGGCCAAACTCCACAGTGAAAAAGTAGAGCTGTAGAAGAGATTGACAGAGCGGGTGTCGAAAAAGCAAATACAACCCCAACTAACCGTGGCCAACTTCTCAATATCCGCATCGCAAGCGCCCAGCGAGGCCAAGCCAATCTCCTGGGAGAACTGAGCGAAGCTCGAGTTGGCCAACAAAGGCATGTGGCCCAGAAGTTCGTGACAGCAATCACTGGAAATTGTTAACACAATTAGCAAACAAACACACACACACACACACACACACTATCAGTCACTTACGGTTCGGGTGTGTAGAAGGGATCGGAGGAGTGCCTGATGTACTGCGTGCAGTGGAACACGCGAAAGGCCAAGCCGGAGAGAAAATCGCGCGGCGAGAGATAACCCGCCACGGGACGCAGCTGGAAGCCTGTCTTGCGCTTCAGATAGCTGCTCACATCCTGCAGCTGGGGCAAGTTGTCCTCGCGATAGCCACAGAACTTGACCAGCTCCGGCCAGTTCTCCATGTACTCCGGCACTGCGTGCAGCAGATACAGGCGATGCAGCTCCAAGAAAACAGTGCCCCTAACACACACACACACACACACACACACACACACACACACACATGCGCGCACAACAAAGTTAGCAAACCCAAACTAGACAAAGAATTGAAATTGAATTAAATTTGCACTCACCAAGTTTTTATCTCCTCCGGCGTATACTGAACCCGTGGTATGGGATTGCCACTAAGAGAGAGAGAGAGAGAGAGAGTGGAGATTGCAGCTAAGTGTGAAGTGGAGCTCAAAGCTGACTTACTGCTTGAAATTGTTGGCGATGGCCGAGAACTGCTCGCGACGCTTGCGATAGATGGGATCCTTGAAGCCAGGATGATCGGCATCCAGCTCGGAGCCATACATGAGCACATTCTGCGCCTGATCCAGGTCGGAGATCTTGCGCGGAAACCAGACCATGTCACCAAAGTCTGGCAGGGAGAATCATGCATAGAGATAGAGTTAAGATACAATTTAGGAGTCTCAGTCAAGCAGTCACTAGCAAGTCTTTGATTTATCATACTTGTCTTCAAGCTAAGGATTTCAGTTGCCTGAATATGGCTTTCCCAAATCAAGCTAATTTAGATTTAATATTCCTTTCGCTACTCACCGAAGCTGGAGCAGGCGGACAGAGACGGTGCCCGAGCCAAGCTGTGCGCATTCACCGACGTATAGTTGACGGAGGCCACCTCGCGATTGAGCATCTTCACCACCTGATCCAGACGGCGTGGATCGCACTCGACATCCACCAAGACGTCCGCCTGGTTGCTGCTCACCTCCAAGGGCGACAGCTCCAGGTGCAGCACATTGATGCCCAGCTCCTGGAAGACCTGCAGAGCGCGTGCCAAGTTGCCCACCTGATTCTTGAGAGTGAACAAAATGGAGATGCGCTCGCCGGGCACATGCGAACGCTGCACTGCATCCGTCACTGCTCCAGGCTGCTTATTATTGGAGAACAAGAGGAAGCTGTCACCTGGCGCCGAGGCGTGCCGCGAGAGACTGGCATGCGACGATGTTGAGGACGATGAGGACGAGGATGAGTTGGAGTCCTTTTTGATGGGCGTGTGCAGCGGACTGCCCTGCTTGACGGACCACTCCTGCTCGCCGCTGCGATACAGCCAAAGGCCCAACAGACTTTTTCCCGATGCACTCATAGTCGCAAAATCTATATAGATTTTTATATCTTCTTATATAATCAGTGGTAATCCAGTTGGTTTTTAATTCACTTCAATTCAAAAGCTTTAGCACACGCGTCGTATGCGCAATCGAAACGCAACGGCAACTGCGAGATCCTGTCGCACAGCCAGCGCCTTTTATAGCCAGCACACAGACACAGAGAGAGACTCACACACACACACACACACACACACACACACACATGGATAGATGGATAGATAGCAACATACATATTCAATTGTATTTATCAAGTGTGCGTAGCGAGATAAATTTGTTCAAGGATATAAAAGCTACAAGTGAGTTTTTTTTTGTGTGTTCTGCTCTGCCTGACAGACTCCACCTCCTGTGTGTGTGTAAGTGTGTGTGTGAGTGTGGGTGGCGCTCGTTTTGATTGGCCAAATCACGCTGAAATCAGGCTAGCTCTATAACGCATGACGTCATTTCACTTTCTAATCAACAACGGCAGCAACAAGTTCGAGCTCGAGTTTAACTTTTATTTTTATTTCATTTTACTTCTCTTCCCTCTTTGGTTTTGCTGTTAACGCTTGACTTTCAAATGCGTTTGCTTAAATTATGCGGGCATGAAATACCGTAAAGTCAACAAATTTGCTAGTGAGCTTACTGAGCACTAAGAATCAGTGAGGATTGACATAGATCAGCAAAATATCTGTTGCAGTTGGCTAATAGGAAAGAAGCAATGAGAACTAATGATGGTGAAGAGAATATAAGAGTAAAAGACAATGATGATGGTTGAATGCGGATAGATTTGATTAGATATAAAGTAAAAAAATAAAAATAAATAAAATATATTTTAGATTTAATAAATAATTCAACAACTAAAGAAAAAAATGCATATATATAAGATAAAAAAAATATTTAAAAATTAAAAAATAAAATAAAAAACAAATATTTCAAATACATATTATATTTTATTTTTCAAAATTATTTTATATATATTTTTCTATTTTTTTTTTTTTAATTTTTTAAGTAATTTTTAACAACAAATATATATATGTATGGTTTATATATATAATATTTTCCACAAAATCTAGAATTAGTTAAGCATTACTCAACCTTTTCGGCCAGTTCACGGTACGTGGCATGCGGCATGACGAGGCAACCACTTGATGCGCTTGCTTTGACAATGTGCTGCCGCCGCGGGCCACAGTTAAACAGAGAGAGAGGGAGAGAGAGAGAGAGAGAGAGAGTGGGAGGAAAGGAGTTGAGCTGTGCCCCAGTGGCAGAGTCAATAATAGATAAATGGCAATTTCTTTTGCGGTTCTGCTTTTGGTACACTTTGGGGGCCCATTGTTTGCGCTTAGAGAAAAGCAAACAACTCGGAGCTGGGAGCTGGGAGCTGCAGCTCTAGTCTAGCGACGACAAAAACAACTTCAGCTGCTGCTTGAGCAGTTGGCTACTTGGCTATTAAAATATGCGGGTGGGGCGCACACACGCACACACGTACACACAATGTGTGGGCAGAAATGAGCTGATGTGATAAACGTAATGGCTACTACACGGACTCAAGCTCTGTCTCTGCCTCCGCCTGGGTCTCTGCCTCTGTCTCTGCCCACTCCACAAACGTTTAACCACACTTGAAACGGACATTCAAAGTGATTGCGGCTGCTGCTGCTGTGCGGCCAACAGAGTTGATGGATTTATAGCAGGCGCAGCGTCTTAAAGACCCTTTTAAAGACCCAGCCACCCTTTGGGCCATGGCTCAAATGCTAAGTGAATGAACGAATGAATGAATGGCGCTTCTGATTTCTGTGTTGATTTCTGTTGATTTGCGTCTAATTAAGTTAAGGCAGGCCGAGCTGAGGCAACTGGCAATGAATAAGCAGTGGCAAGTGTGAATATATATGTATATATGCAATGCATGTAGATCTATGTAAATGTATATATGTATATATATATATATATATATATATGTATATATGAATGTCTACTCAAGCAAAAGCTGAGCTAACTTCATTTTAGATTTTCTTCCTATACAATTTATATCAAAATACTTATTAACAAACTCCATTCCTAATTCTCTTTGGCATTTGGCATAGTAATTTCGCTAAGTGTACGCTGCTTCAGCCTTTCTTCAATCTTCATTAGCTCTGTCTATAATCAATTGATATCGATTCCACTTTCATTTTCTCACACTTCGCTTAGCTGCTATTTAGCTAATTAGCTCCAGTTGCTAATGATGCTTTCTGGCTCTTGAGCTCTGGAGCTAATGCCTGACTCGAATGCGGCTTCTCCTAGTATCTCAGCTATATATTATATATTAAGCCTCTTTGCAGAGGCAAATCTATCCTTAATTGTTGCTAGTTGAAGTCAGAGGAAGCTTGATAAGAGTTGATACCGGATAATGATGATTTTTTTATATGCATACTATAGTTTCCTCATAAGCTAATGAAAGTAGGAATCAGTAGCAATCCGAAAAGGTATAGTTGCCTAAAATCGAGCTGTATTTGATGGAGTTACAGTTATTCGAAATGAGAGATTGGAGCAAAAAAAGGCTAAAAATAGCTAAAATTTAAGTTTGTAATGGTTAAAGCTTGTTTAAAGCAGGAAAGGGGTTGATATCGAAAGCATATATAAATATATATATTAAATATGTATATAATAAACCCTGATGAATGAAGGAATACAAAAAAACATTTAGTTATCGAAACTCCAACCATATATATTTCGAAATTCGGACTTTTCGAAGTTCTCTTGCAGTGGCAGCTGGCGCCACAGTTCAAACGAACTAGGGCTTCACGCCGACATCGACATCCGCTTGTGGCAAACAGCAGCATTGCAATTTGCAGCACTCACTCCAAAGTATATAAAAATCGAGACGCTCCGCGCATGCGCGTGCCTTGTCAACCCCCAAAAGGCAGCTCCAGAATGGCTTGAGTGCTTGTAAACAAAAACAAGTTACAAACCACCCAAGAGCGTGAGAGAGAGAAAGAGAGCGAAAGGGAAATGAAGAGCGCGATGGAGCATGCTCCTGACAGCTGAGCTACAGCTACGCACAGAAATGTCCCAGGGAACACTTTAGCTGCGAAGTGGACGTCAAACTGCGCTGAAGTGCGAGCTGAAATACGCGACGTCAAGGAAATTATTGATTATTTTAAGTTTTGTGAAGTGAAAAAGTCGGATATGTCGCATAGCTGCAAATCGTGAAGACAATACAAATCGATACGCAGATCTAGTGAAAACCAAAGCCCCGTTAGTTAGCCTCGACTTGGTAGGCGTGGCAGCTGCGCCCACTCAACAGAGCTATGGCCGACAGCGAATTCGAGGAATTCCACAGGCCCATCTTTGAGCCACATGCAATCAGCGCCCCGTTTGGCAAAAAGAACACCACACATGCATTTTACTCGTAAGTGTGACAGCAAAAAAAAATAAAATAAAAAAGAACAAAATGAAGAAAAAACACTTGAAAAATCAATCGGATGAGTGGGCGAACACGTGTTCCAAATAACTCTGCTCGGCGGGGGGCGGCCGAGGCTCGCTGTTGATTAGCCCCTGGACACAGCCAGACAGTGTGTCGGGCAACAGCTGAGCTCAAGGATGCTGTGCTTTAGCAAGAGTATTTTAGAAGATTCCAGCGGAGTACTGTGTAGACCAAATGTGTAGTATATAATATATACTAAAGAGTATATAGTATAGAATATTAACAGCTGTCTGGCTTTAAGCTGAGATGGAATTTCAAATAGCAGAGGTGTCTACTTAGAGGGTTTAATACATCTTATTATATCAATCGATTGTTCTAAAAGTGTTCTAAATTAAAGAAATAAGTTAATGTCAACCTTCTTGCTCAATTAGTCAGTAATGAAGACAGTCAATAGTTGGCCAGAAGTAGATCAATCTCTCAGATACTCAATCAGTCAATAGCTATAATAATAATAATAATAAATAATACATAATATATCATAATAATACTATATACTCTGTCAATCAGTGTGTGAGTCACTTTAGAAGTTTCTCGAATAGTCAATCAGTCGGCAATCAATCACTTAGACAGTGTACATCAATCAATCAATCAATCAGCCTTTCAGTTGCAATTTACCTCGGCCTAGCTTCAAAAGGTTCTCATTTATAATTCGTATTTCACTTACCTTAAATTTCCCCCCTCTCCTAGTTTAATACCCAACGATGATCTGGAAGATTCGCATTCGTCGAAAAGCGACGGCTCCGATCAGGAGGACGTCTTGGTCGATGGCAAGCTGCAGCGGCAAGTGGAGGACGACGAGCTGGGCGATGGCCTGAAGGTCACGCTCTCCTCGGACGGTTCGCTCGATACAAACGATTCGTTCAACTCGCATCGGCATCATCCCTTGAATCATCAGGACGCCATCGGCGGCTTCATCGGCATCAATGGCATGACCTCAGCTCCGGCTGTGACAAACGTGGGCCCCATCACGGAACTGTTGACGCCCAATGCGGCAGCCACACGACGTCGGCGCAAGCTGCCCGAAATACCCAAGAATAAGAAATGTGAGTTTGGAAATAAACAAATTTCGGATAATCCGAGAGACTCGGAGTTTTCGTAGCTGTAAATAGCGATCCATGCATGCCTTAGCCAGAGAGATTTAACTCTGTCCCGCGTAGTTGAAGCTAATCTACTCATGGGCTCGTTGCAGCTTCCATTCTGCATATTCTAGGTGGCGCGAATGCCTGCAATCTGGCCGAGGAGTTCCGCATGGGCGAGGCAGCCGGCAACGGAGCAGGAGTGGGCGCTGGACCCGGAGTTGGTAGTGGAGCTCAGCGCTCGTTTCTATCGCTGAAGTGCGGCTATCTGCTGGACGAGGACTCCAGCCCGGATTCGGAGCGCTTGCAGAGCTTGGGCGACGTGGACAGCGGTCATAGCACCGCCCATTCGCCCAACGACTTCAAGAGCATGTCGCCACAGATCACATCCCCGGTCTCGCAATCCCCGTTTCCTCCGACCCTGGGCGGCGTGCCCTTTGGCCAGCTGGAGATGCTGGAGGCCACGCATCGTGGCTTGCACAAGTTTGTGCCGCGGCATCACGATGAGATCGAGCTGGAGATCGGCGATGCCATCTATGTGCAGAAGGAGGCCGAGGACTTGTGGTGCGAGGGCGTGAACTTGCGCACAGGCCGACAGGGCATCTTCCCCTCGGCCTATGCCGTGGATCTCGACTACAACGAGTTCGATCCGACGGTGCAGCTGGTGAAGAAGGAGCGCTATCTGCTCGGCTATCTGGGCTCCGTGGAGACCCTGGCACACAAAGGCACCGGCGTTGTGTGCCAGGCGGTACGCAAAATTGTGGGCGAGTACGGCAACTCGCCAACGGGTCAAACTTGCATACTGGAGGTATCCGATCAGGGTCTACGAATGGTCGATCGCTCGACGCCCAACGTAAGTGGGAAGTGGGCTGAAGGGAATAAATAGGATAGGATGAAGAATAGAGAGGAAAGGGAGTATCTTGTGCTATTGATAGGAAAGTATCTGAAGCTGCATTAGTATGTCATCTTAACTCGGAGGCTATAAAAACTAGAAGTATGGTTTACTATGTAGGATCTTTTTATTTATCTCATATATTAATCTACATATATTATCTCATACATCATTTTATATTAATTTCTATATCTCTCACACCTTTGCAACTTTTATAATTCGCAAACAGAACAAAAAGGAAAAGAAACCCTGCATCGATTACTTCTACTCGCTTAAGAATGTCTCGTTCTGCGCGTTTCATCCGCGCGATCATCGCTTCATTGGCTTCATCACAAAGCATCCGACAGTGCAGCGGTTCGCCTGTCACGTCTTCAAGGGCTCCGAGTCCACAAGGCCAGTGGCCGAGGCTGTTGGGTAGGCATCCACAACAGTTCAATATTTATAATTAACTCTTATATAATATCTTCTCCTCCCTCTCTCTCCTCCAGTCGCGCCTTTCAGCGTTTCTATCAGAAGTTTATTGAAACAGCTTATCCCATCGAGGACATCTACATTGAGTAGAGAGCGCAATACTTTAAACGAAAAAGGAAGAAATGCAGCACACAAAATATATAACTCTATATTTTTTGTGTGATTATTCATAAAAACAACAAAAAATGGACAGAAATGTTTGGTCTTCGTCAAAAAGCTACAAAAATACACAAAGTGAAAGCAAAAAGCCCCCAAAAATTATTCAAAATACAAAAAAAAAACTTGCAATAAAAATAAATTTAAAACCAAAAAAAAAACAATACAAAATGAAAAAGTCTTAAGCTCATATTTGACAGTTCTATTTAAACTATAGCAATATTTGTTAACGAAAATTTTTTCTCAAAGTGTAAATAGTTCATTTCGGTTCGCTAAGCCCACACAGAACACAGCGATTAGACAATTTAAGTGTAACTTATAGAGAAACGCTATAATCCACTCAAACAAGTAATAAAACAAAAACAAAATAGACTTCTTAACGATATTTCGGAATAATTATATATATACGATATATGCACAAACCAGATGATAGATAAGCTGCACTCTTGAAACTTTGAAGTCAAATGGAGCTGGTTGTAAAACAAACAAAAAATACCAGACTATGCACTCAGAGAAAAATACTAAAGAAATACCAGTGATTCAAATCGTTTTTGAGAATTTTTTGAAATATTTAAAATTTACTTAAAAAATTATTATGAATTAAAAAAATATATCTACTTTAACATATTTTCTACTTCCATTAAGTATTATTTATTAATGCTTAATTTAAGTATAGTAATTATTAAAATTTTAATATGTAACTTTTTTTAAACTTAAGCTATGATAATTGCAAAATAAATATCCCAAGTTCAGGCATTGTTTCTCTGAGTGCGCAGGCTGTGTGTGGCCAAAGTAGCAATAAGCCTGGAGATTTTCGAATAGAACTTTCATCTGGCTTTTGTGCAGACGCTTTATTGAAAACGAAAAACAAAAGCAACAGAAAACAAATATCAGATTCTCATTTCTTATAAACAAGGCTCACTCCACACGCAAGTTTTCTAGTATTATAACGAAACAAAAAAAAAAAAACCCCCCAAAATTCTAAGATGTGTAAAACAATTATATATAAATATATATATAAAGAGAAGAATATATATGTACTTATACAGCAAACAAAAAGGAAATATATATCTATATATAAAAAAAAAAGATAAAACTGAACTGATTTACATAACATCCGATCTGTGCTGTGGAAGGTAAGTAAAAGACTTTTGTTTTTAATAATTTATGTATAATTTCTTCTATATTTTCATATTTATAATACAACTTAGCTTTACTAGTTGGTTGGTTTTCAATTTTTCATATTTTTACAGCGTTATCTTGTGTCCGTATTTTACATGTATGTATATCGAAGTGTTGTTTAGAAATCATGTTCATAATTATTTAACATACAAAAAAGTTGTGTTATACATATTTATATATATATTTTTGTTGTAGTACGTTACACAATACTTATATATTTGGATTTACTAGGCATGTGCTTAGATTGTTCGTTCTTTATACTTATATAACACCTACCCATCGTTAAACCTACGTATCGATCTTTAGTTCCTGACACTAATTACTAGCACTATAGATTTCCCTATGTAGCCCTACGTACTTACGATCTATCTGTTGTCATCTGCTCAACACCTATATCATATCAATAATAATAATAATAATAATAATAATAATAATAATGGTTTAATAATAATCATGTAATAATAATAATTTCATTAGTAATACTTATTGTTTGCCTATGTTGCTTATATAAATGTAATTCTTGAAAAGTTTTTTTGTTGCTTGTTTTAGGCATATTTAAGACATTTCCTTGACTTATATCAAGTATTTCAATATTCATTTAACGCTTGGTCTGGTCTGTATCGAACTTATGGGAACTAAAAAATATACCATCTATGTCTCTCTATTTTGTGTGTTTTTCATTAACAAGTTCAGAGAATATTGCTTGATTTGTACAAAATACGGCACCAAAAATATTGTGTCCCTCCTTTTTTTCTTTTCATTTTAATATATATATGTATATGTGTATGTATATACCCAGTTCAATTCGTGATTTATGTTTTCCATATACTTTACATTCTTGTTTTGTAATTGACAAATCGTTTTCAAGGATTACTATACTATATAGTGCTATATAGTCGCTTTTTCTTTTGGTTCCCCACATTTGCCAACTTCTCGATATAAAGTATCAGAGCATAATATTATCATATCGGATTAGCTTATAGATTGATGAAAAACTAAATTGGGCTTGTGCAGATTGCAGTTCTAAGTGTTTAAATTGATTTGTTTCTTCGTTTAATTTTTTTTTTAAATAAGGCTTTTTGCTTGTTGTTTTATTTAAATTTTCGCTAAAAACTACAATTTAAAATTAATAATCAGTATTTATTAATAATTAGATTAGAACGTAATAATAAAAAAACAATTCACGCACACACACACTGGCACGCACGCACTCACACACTATTTACAGTTAAATCTTTGCCATTTACAACTCCAAATAGTTCTAAAATTACAATTTTTGTTTGCTTGCTGAATATATTGGAATAAATATGTTTTTTGTTTCATTTTTTAAGTGTATATTAATTTTGTTTTCTTTTCTTTTTGTTTTTGAATAGTTTGCCGTGTGATTTTTGATTTTTGTAAATGATAAGCCGAATTTTCGCAATATTTGCATATATATATATACAGTTGAGGCTGCGCTCGATGTGATTGAATTTGAATAAAACACGTTTTAAGTGGCATAAAAATTAAATTGATTTTTTTTAAGATTTTATATATATACTTTTTTATTTTGTAATTTGAGTCATCTTTGTCATCTGGATCTGGAATGCGCAAATCACATAGAGCGGCTGCTAAAATATATATAGTGAAAGTGATTGAGTTCAAGATCCGATTTGGCTATTTCAACAAATGTTAAAAAACGTTTTTTAAAAATTAATATAAAATAATAAACTTCAAATATTTTTTTTAACTTTTAAATTTTTTATGGAGTTTCGACACGGTTTTTTTTTTTTTGTTGTTTTTTTGGCTTACAATCTAAAAATATAAACATTTTTATTCTCCAAAAATTTGTTGATTTTAACTTTTGCTTTTGTTGTTTATATTCTACTTTAATATGTTGCTTTTCGCTTTAATATATGCACTTAGTTGCGGCCACGCCCTCAAAATGTTGGTAGCCGACTTTCGATTTTCGCTAAGAACTACAATTAATGACTACGAGCTACAACTGTTAAGTGTTTCGCTTTTTCTCTTCTTTTTTTAACAAATTTTCTGCTATTTTTATTTATTTTTTTGTTTAATTTGTTATTTTTTTGTCATTTTTAAATAGATATTAATAAATAATTAAAATAAATATATAATATATATATATATATATATATATATATATATATATATATATATATATATATATATATATATATATATATATATATATATATATATATATATATATATATATATTTATTTATTTATTTATATATATTTTAGTTTTTCTTTTGTTTTATATATGAGTAGGTATTTTTGTGGAAGTGGGTTAACTAGCATAACGCATGCTGATCCGTATGCGCTATATAAACCGAGCATTTTAATTCTTTTATTTATTTTTTGTTTTGTTTTAACTTTCTCTGATATTTAGGCTAAACATAATTGCGAATTTTGTAGTTCGTGTTTAACTTTTAATACATTATTTGTTTTTACATAGGCTAGACTACGGATCTATATATAAAATTCGCTTTAATTTAAAATTTACAATCATTATTTAGTATTTGTTTATGTACGTTGTATTATTCATATATATATATATATATATATATATATATATATATATATATATATATATACATATATATATATATATATATATATATATATATAGTATGCCTATATAGTTGTTTTAATATCTTGCGTGTGCACAACAAAATTGGGGCAGGACTTACGAACTAACTGTACAAAATAGGGCTTTACAAAAGTGTTTACGGAAGGGGATAAAGAAATGATTTACAGATGAGTTTACAAAAGGACATGCATGAAAGTGGGTAAAGGTGTTGGGTTGGGGGGAAGGGGTTTTCAGGGTTTTGCTTTCATAGGACACTTTGTTGCTGCTGGAAGTGAACGATCGGTGAATCGTTTCTCTACATAGATATATAGTCGGATCCATATATGTGTTTCATATATAGCTTGGTCGAACGCTGGCTTTATGATTATCATCTAACCTCACAGTCTTTTTTCAGTGGAAGTAAACCGCCTGTGCGGCTGCCGTTGTTGTTGTTGTTGTTATTATTATTGTTGTTGTTATTGTTGTTGTTGTTCGAGTTGCTATTGCAGGAGTTGCTGGACGCGGAACCGGAGCCACTTGCCGACGGCAACGAGTTGTTGCTGTTGTCATAATTGCCCACATTGACGCAGAGCGGGGAGGTGGGACCCACGCCGCCGCCAACAACATCAGCAACGCCACCACCCACACCACTCACGACAGAGGCGGCCGTTGCGCCGCTGCTCTCCGGCAACGAGGTGGAATCATGCACATCCGCACTCTTGCTGCTGTCGATGACCAGGCAGGGCGGCGAGGGCGTGCTCGTGTCCTTGCCCAGGCGTGCGGGCGACGCATTGGCGTTCTGGGAGTGGGGCGTGAAGCTGCTGTTGTTGTTGGTGAGCGATGGCGAGGCACCGACCAGTGGCAACAGCGGCAAGTCGGGTGGTGCAGCTGGAGAAACGGATGCGACTGGCGTTGGCTCCTTGTTGTCGCTCTTGGCACCGATCACATAGCCTCCGGCTGAAATACGCGCGATCTTCAAGCGCAGTGGTGCCTCCATTTGCTGCTGTGGTTGATGCTGCTGCTGGTGCTGCTCTGGCTCCAAGTTAATCTTTGTGGTGGTGGTGGTTGTCTCCGCCTTGCGCTTGTTGATTCTCAAGATCAGCTTGGGCTTCTCGCCCGGCGAATCGCTGACCGTGTTCTCGATCAGCGTGGTGGTCATGGTGGTCAGGGTGGTGGTGGTGCTGTTGTTGTTGCTGAACTGGAGCAGCTGCTGTTGCTGCTGCTGCTTGAGGCGCTTCTTCTCCTTTTTGTCCTTCTTCGGCTTATCCTTCTTGTCCTTCTTGGGCTTGGCCAGCAGGGTCTCGTTGTCGCCCGCCAGCTCGCGCTTGTTGCTGTCCTCGCCCTTGTCAAAGTCCTGCATCACCTTCTTGCGATAGTTCATCGAATCGCGCTTGATCTCCTCCAGCGTCGGCGTGCTGTAGTTGCTGGTCAGCCGCTTCTTGGGCGGGCAGGCACGCCGCGTCATCTCGTAGCTGTAGCTGGTGCCGCTGCCATCCAGCCCACTGACCGAGAGTCCTGCATTCGCTTCGCTTGTGGCCGGCAGTCCGCGTATCTTGATCTTCAGCTTGGGCGCCTGATGGTCGTCCTCGCTGCTCTCCAGGGTCTTGCTGCGTCCACGCCGCTTGCCCGCGCTGCTGGCCGCGCCAGTCTTGCCATTGTCCGCGCTGCCCGAGCTGCAGGCGCTGCGCCGTCGCCCGTCCGCAGTCTGTGCTCCGGCCGCACCACCCGCCGGCAGCAGCTGCTCGTCCAGGCAGGCATTCGCATCGAGCGCGCGCAGTTCCCTGTTGCTGGCGGTCTTCTTGAAGCGCTTGGTGGTGCCGCCAGTGGTTGGTGGCTGCTGGTTCTGGTGGTGCTGCTGCTGTTGCTCGTCGTCCAGCTCGCTGGCATCCGACTTGCGCATGTTGTCCAGCGGCTGGCTGTCCGAGGCGGCGGGCAATCCACACGAGCTGTCGTCATTCAGCGTGTCCTTCTGCACCACATACAGGCTGAGCAGCTCCTTCTTGCGCATGCGCCGCGAGTTGCTGCTCACGCTCAGCGTGCAGGCCGCCGAGGTGCTGGCCACGGTGGCGCCACTCAGCTGCGCCGTCACGGTGGTTTGCACCACATTCGCCTGCACCAGGCTGCCGCTGCTCGACAGACAGCTGCTGTTCGTCACGCTGCTGTAGTGCAGCTCCGGATAGGCGAGTGGCTCCTTGATCTTCAGCTTGAGCTGATTCAGCGCTGCTTTGGTGGTCAGCGTGGTGGTGTCCGAGTCGATGGATATCTCCTCCGAGGTGGCCTCCATCGAGGCCTCCAGCGCAGGCACCACCAGCTCCGCGACGAGCGTGTTTGTGGGCGGGGCTTGGTTCGCTTCGCTCGACTGCAAGGCGCTGTTCAGCAGGCTGCTGGTAACTGCACCACTTGCACCACTCGGTGGCTTGTTGGGCGAGGCATTGTTGCTGCTGCTATTGTTGTTGTTGTTGTTGTTGTTGTTGGTGGTGGTGGTGCTGCTGCTACTGGTGGTGCCAGTCGCCCGCAGTGCCGATTGGAACTGTCGCTCGTCCTCCTCGTCGAATTCGCTCAGCGTCTGATCCGCCGTGCCCGAGTCGAAGGCGCCCAGGAGATTGTTCTGGTAGGCCTCCTGCGAGGCGGTGCTGTGCTGTGGCTCGAAGCCCAGGTTGTAGGTGCGCATGTCCACGGGACCAGGCAGCACGGGCTGCACTATGGCATGCAAGAGGGGATTGTTCGTCTTGTTCTGTCCGCGCAGCTTGCAGCTCGAGTAGCTGGTGGTGTTGCTTGGCGCACCCGCACCACCGGCCCCACCGGCATTCGGTGTGCGAATCTCGAAGCTGCGCCGGCGATCCCGCAACGACTGCAAGTTCTCTACGCCAGGCCCGCTCAGCTCGTCGTCGTAGTTGTTGAACTCGTACGGCGTGCCCACCAGGTTGCTCACGATGTGCGTGTTCCGGCCGTAGTCCGACATGGCGGGCGGAAGTGGCAGAATGGTGTTCGCAGCATTGCCGCCTCTACCACGGCCACGCCCACGTCCACGGCCACGCGTGCCAGTCTGCGCACCGCTGCCACGGGGCGCGCGCTGGCGCAGCTTCCCGGTCAGCGTGTGCGTCAGCGGATCGTACTTCGAGGCCGCCGGCGTGGGCGTGACTGTGGGTGTGGTCAGAGGGGCGGGCGGCGTGGGCGGCGGATGCAGCACGACAGGCTGTCTGGGCGACTTGCCCGGGGACTTGCCTTGCGGCAGCTGCGGCGATTTGTGCTGGATCTGCTGCTGCTGCTGCTGCTGCTGCTGCTGCTTCTGCTGCTTGGAGGAGTTGCTGCTGCTGCGCTTCGTGGGCGAGATGCTCTCCTTGCTGGGCAGGGGCGGGGCAACGGGCACTGGCACAGGCACAGGCACAGTGACGGGCACCGGTATGGGCACGGGCACGGGCACGGGCACAGTCACGGGCAGAGGCACCTGGACGGGCTGCACCTGCTCCACCGCCTGCTGCTGCAGCATCGCTGGCAGCTGCTCCGCACAGCTGCTCAGCAGCGGATAGGGCGTCAGGTTGCCATCCACGGGATACTGATGATTGGGCGTTGTGGTCAGCGTCATATTGGGCGTGGCATACGGCGTGCTCACGTACGGCGTATTCGGCTGCGAGCTGTTCCCGAACAGGGTCTGGGCACTGGGCTCAGCCAGCGAGGCCTGCACCACCTGCTGCTGCTGCTGCTGCTGGATGATGGCCGCCAGCTGTGGGTAGATGCCGCCATTGTATTGGCTGTTGGGCGTGCGCTGCGGGTGAGTGGGCGTGGTCTGCTGCTGCTGCTGCTGCTGCTGCTGCTGCTGGGCTGCATTATTGTACATGGACATGGCATCGATGCCATTGACGAGCGGCGTGTGGCTGCCGAAGGCGTTGCTGCTGCTGGTGTTGCCCGCTGGAGCGACCTGGTTGACTGCTGCTCCGGCTCCGGCTACGGCTACGGCTCCGGTGGGCGCACTGACCGCCGCCGCGGCGTAGCTGTTGAAGTAGCTCTTGTCCAGCTGCTGGGCCAGCTGACTCGGCGGCTGATCGTTCGACTCGGACACGGAGCTGGGCGAACTGCTGCGCCTGGCCGCAATCAGATCGTTCTCGTTCCAGCGCTGCATACCGCCAAAGGGCGACTGCATCCGCGTGTTCTCGTCGTAGTCGCTCAGCTTGTTGTTCGACTGTGAGTTGGAGGCGTTCAGCACCGCATTCACCTGGGCGGGCAGCGCTGACCCACCACCGGCAGCGCCCGCTCCATAGGCGCTCAGGCTGTTCTTCACAGCCGCCGCGGCCAGATCCACAAAGTCCGGCGTGGGCGGTGGTGCGGAGACCGACACGGGCGTGCTGGGAGTGGCAGTTGGTGTCGTGGCCAGCTGGCTGCCATTGCTCGGCTTGTGGGGCAGCTGCGGCGACGCCTTGTTCAGGTAGCAGCTGTAGTTGACGCTGCCGTAGCCCAAGTTGTTGGCGCTCGCGTTCGTGGTGGGCGTGGCATTGGGCGTGTTGGTCAGGCTGTTGGCGTAGCTGCCGCCGCTGTTGGCCGTGAGGGGCGAGTCCTTGATGGTCAGCTGGCTGGCCACCGAGTTGGGCGCCGAGTTGCCAAAGAGACAACTCTGCTGCTGCTGCTGCTGTTGTTGATGTTGTTGTTGTTGCTGCTGCTGCTGGAGCTCCTTTTGGGCGTGGATCAAGTCCTCAGGATCAGCTGCATTGTGAAAGGGAAACACCGAGGGTATGGCCGGCGTGGGTGGCAGCAAGTCCAGCGAGTCCTTGCAGTCGTCCAGCAACGGATTGCGCTTCTTCTTGCGCAGCTTCTCGACCAGATTGCGCGTGGCCAGCGTGCTGTCCTCCTCGAAGATCTGCTTGCTGGCGCTGCCGCTGCCACGGCTGCCCAGCAGGCTGGTCATGGGGCCCGAGTTGGGCGGATTGAGCACATTGGCCACACTGCTGGCAAAGCTATTCGCGTACTTGCTGTCCTCCATGTCCAGTATGGCGTCCACAATGGGCTGATCCAGCTCCAGGGCGGCGCAGGGCGTGTTCACAACCTCCGGCAAAGGCAACTGCTGCTGCTGCTGGAGCTGGAGCTGCTGTTGCTGTTGCTGCTGCTGCTGCTGCTGCTGCTCGCCTGAGTTGGAGTTCGAATCCAGCTCAATTATCTCTGGCGGCTCGGGCGGTATGACCGTGACAGCTGGCGAGGATGTGGAGGCCGAGTATTTGCTGGCATTCGCCAGCAGCTCGTTCTTGCGCTCCTCCTCCAGCTCGCGCACCATTAACATCTCGTTGAGCAGATGCTGGGTGTGATGCGTGTGCTGCTCCTCGTCGTCCTCGTCGCGTGTGCGGCGCCGTCTGCGCCGTGAGCGTCGACTGCTGCGCCGCCGCTCGCTCTGATCGCTGCCCGCCTCATCGGAGAGCTCGTCGTTCGAGGGCGTCGGCGTGGGCGAGGCGGGCAGCGGCGCTGCTGGCGGCCGTTCATCGATATCCGCCGCCGAGAGCTCCGCCAGTTTGCTGGCATTGGCCGAGAGCTGTGTGTGTGTGGGCGCTGTGGTCAGCTCCTCATCAATGTCCATGGGCTGCTCGCCCGACTCCTGCTGCGCAGGCGACGGCCGAAGGATCTCCGGCTCGGGGCTGGGCACTCGCTGCTTGGCTGGTGGCGTCGGTGTTGTTGTGGGCGTTGCTGTGGGCGTAGGCGTGGCATTGTTAAGCTGCTGCTGCTTCTTGTCGAGCAGCTTATCCAGGGCGCTGGTCGTGCGGCCTGTGGCCGCCTTCCTCTGAGCTATCTCGTGCTCCAGATTCGGCGGCGTCTTCTTCGGCGATTCCGCCCGAGACTTGCGGCGGGAGGCAATTGGCTTCTCCGGACTGGCCTTGGCTTGGCTGACCGGCACAGGCGAGGGGGGTCGCGACTTGGAGTTGCGCGTGGCACGCTTCGTCACCTCCGGTGGCGTCTGCTTGCTCAGATCATCCAGCGAGGATTTGCGCCGCTGCGTGGATCTGGGCGTGACTTGACTTGGCTCCGGCGCCTGCGCCTTTTGCGGCGTTCTCTTTGGCGATTTGTTGGTGGAATTCTGACGCGTGCGACTGGACAGAGGTGGCGGTGGTGGAACGACAGCTGGCGAGGGCACCGGCGCGGTTGCTGGCTTGTCCAGAGATTTGCGCGGCGAACGCTTTGGCACAATTGAGCTAGAGGCGGAGGTGGTCGCTGAGGTGGAAACAGAGGCGGAGGTGGCGGTGGCGGTGGCGGTGGCGGTGGCGGTGGCAGTTGCTCCAGTTGCTTGCGGCTTGCGCTTCTCCTGCACCGCTGCTGGCTCGCTGTCGCTGTCGGAATCGCTGCCGCTGCCACTGCTGCTGGTGTCGCTGTTGCTGCTGGAGGAGTTGCTGCTGCTGCTGTTGCTATCCGCCGAGCTGGAGCTGGACAGATTAGGCGCTGCAATGCGCCGCCGCACAGGCGTCGCTGGCACCTCCTCCTTGGAGCGTCGCCGTGGCGTCTCCTTCAGCAGCGAAGCGCGGCGCACAGGCGTCGTCTGCCGCTGCTGCTGCTGTTGCTGCTGCTGCTGCTTGGCTGACTTCAGGGGCGACGTTGCTGTTGCTGCTGCTCCCGCTGCAGTTGCTCCTGCTGGCGTTTCCTCATTGGCTGCACTTGTGCTCGACTCTTGGCTGGATTTGATCAAAGCAGCGCCGCTGCTCTTTAGCTGCTCGGCCGCCTTTTTGGCTGCCTGTCGCTGGGGCACATACGAGACGGCAAAGTTGCCCAACTTGGCCAGTTCATTGTTCTTGGGCGCGGGCTTCTCCTTCTCCTTCTCTTTCTCCTTCTCTTTATCCTTTTCTTTTTCCTTCTCCTTATCTTTTTCCTTTTCCTTTTCTTTTTCCTTCTCCTTCTGCTTCTCCCGCTCCTTGTCATTCTCCTTCTCCTTCTCCAGCTCCCGCTCCTTCTCTTTGTCCTTTTCCTTTTCCTTCTCCTTCTCTTTCTGCTGCTTGGGCGGCCTGCCGCGCTTGCCGCGCTCCGCTGTCGTCTCGCCTAGCGCTTTGCCCGTTGTCTTCTGCAGCTCCTTTGCTCGCGCCTTGTCCACTTCGAGCAGCCGATTGGCCGCCTCCTTTGACTTGCTCTTTGCACCGCCGCTGCTGTTGGCATTGGCTGCACCTGCTCCAGTGTTGTTGCTGCTACTTGGCTCTGGCTCCCTCAGTCGCTCGCTGGCATCGGGCAGCAGCGCTGTGGCAAGATTCGTGGAGATGCGCATGTTTTCGCTTGCCTTCTTGGCTGCCTGCCTCTGCGGCACCACCAGCAGATCAACGGGCGGAAAGACGGGCGCATTGGCCTTCGATTTGCTGGCTTTTGATTTGTTTGTCGTTGCAGTTGCTGTTGTTGTTGTTGTTGTTGCTGTTGTTGCTCCAGTTGTGCCTGGCACAAACTCCTTCATGGCCGCCTTGGTGCGTATCGTTTGCTGATTTTGCGAGTCGCTCACATTGCTCTCCGCTGCCGCCTGCTCCTCCTCCTCGAGCCGCTTGGGCAGCTCCCGCTCCGGCGTCGTTGTCGTCGAGCTATCCGAATCAGAGTAGATGTGCTGGCCAGGCTTACGCAGCGCCGTCACTGCCGTCGCCCCGCCCAGGGCAGGCGTGGCATTCGCATGCGCTCCGCTGGCATTGTGAGTGCGCGCCTGTCGCTCGCTCAGCTTGACGGGCATCAGTTCCTCACTTTCATCGCTGGACAGACTGTTGTTGGGGTCCTGCTGTCGCATTTCCTTGTCCATCTGAGCGAGGCCGCGCGTCGCTGTGGACGCTGCTGCTGCTCCGTTACTGGACAGTTTTCGTCGAGCTGTGCTCGCTCCTGTTGTGCTTTGCTTTGACTTAGTTGCTTGACTTTTGGCAGGTACTGTGGCTGTGGCTGCGGCTGCGGCTGTTGTCGACTTGCCGACACGCTTGACTCGTTGCGTCCGCTCGTCGTTGTCGTCGCTGGAGGAGCTGCTGCTCCGACTCCGGCTCCGGCTCCGGCTCCTGCTCCGGCTGCTGCTGCTGCTGCAACTGGTGCGGGCATTCGCAGACGCTGCAGACGCACACGCAGCCGCCTCACTTTGACGCCTCTGTCGCTGCTTCTTGCGCTGCTCGACGCTGCGCGCATAGGATTGCTTACGCACGGGCTTGGCTGCTCCTGCTCTGGCTGGGGCTGCACCTTGAAAGGTATTGTGGTGGCTTTCGTTACCAGAATCGGTGGCGCTGCTGGAGTCGGAACTGCTGTTGCTGCTGCTGGCGCTGCTGCTGCTGCTGCCGTGCGCCGAGCTGGAATCAGCCGATGATGAACTGCCGCTAGACGTTGGGGCGGACGCGCCGCCAACAGCATTAGATGATTTTGACAGTTTTTGTAGCTGTTGCTGCTGCTGTTGTTGTTGTTGTTGTTGATGGCTCGACGTCGCCGTCGTTGCCGGACCGCTCTTCGAGGCACGCCTCCCCGCACACGGCACCGCCGCAGACGCCGTTGCAGGCGCCCTTGGCGAGCCACGTGACTTGGCGGCCTTGTTGGCCGTTGATACAGTTGCTGTTGCAGCTGCTGTATTAGTAGTTGTTGTTGTTGTTATTGCACCATTGTTGAGTTTCTTTTTGGGCGAACTCTTGGTAGCCGCCGACGCCGCTGCCGCTGCCGCTGCCTGCTGCTGCTTGCGCTTGTTGGGCGATTGAGAGGCGCGTCCACGTGCCTGCTTTTTACCCTTTAGCTGCTCCAATATATATTCCAAGCTCTGGTACTGTGCCGGCACAGTCAGCTGATCCGAGCTATAGAACCGATCGTACAGAGTAGGTCCATCGTTTGCATAGAGTATGGCATCTGTGTCCAGAGCGGGCTGCTCCTTGCTGCTGTCCGTTGCTCCCTGCTGCTGCTGCTGCTGCTGCACCACTGAATCGTCGAGCACAGCGAGCTGCTTGTAGAATACCTGTTCGCGCAGCTTGAACAGCGAACGCGACAGCTTCTCGCGCCGACTGACCATATAGCAGAGATTACGCACACGCTCCAAGTCCTGACGTAAGTGTACAACCAATTTATGATTCTCGAGATCCTGTTGCTCCTGCTTGCGCGCGAGCATCTCCACATCCTCCGATTTAGGCGGTATCAACTCACGATTGTGTCGCGACTTACGCTTAAGTTTCCAATAATTATAAATGGCCTCGATGGCATCCTCATCCACGTCGTACAAATGATAGCTTATATCATTGATGTTCACATGCTTGTCAAACTCCGCTTCGACCTCCTAAACAATAATAATAATAAATATGTAAAAGAAGTTGTCAAAGAGTATACATTTATCATATATAATTCACCTGTAGTCGTTGCGCACGCGCCTGGTTGCGCTCTTCTGAGGTCATATCGTTCTTGCGATGATGGTTCTTACGTCTTCGATGATCCTCGCCTTTGGCACCCGCTGTATGCCCCTCCTCGTTAGCCTTTCCAGCGCTCGACGAGAATTTGTTGTTATGCTTTTGCATGCAACTGGATGCCGCTGTGTGCGATGCATGCGCACCCTCCTTCTTGCCCTTGCTCATGCTGTGCTTTTGACAATAGGAGCGCAGCTTGACACCATCCTCGGCATTGCCCTCCTCGATGATGGCGCGCATCTCGAGTCCGTGCTGAAACGCACAGGTGACATGGTAGGCCGTTTTGCACGTCTTCACAGAGCACTGTATGCAGCTGCCCACACGCTCGCGACACAGCACACAGATCAATGCCCAACGGCTTGGAGGAATGCTTGAGATTTTTGTTATTGGTTCCATGCGATCGACACAGCCAATGCTAACTTCTGGTATCCACAAGGCGCACGAAACATGCGCCCAATGTTTTCCCGATTTATTGGATTTCATGGCGCCTCCCTTATTGGGACAGAGCACACACTCCGGCTTAATGCCCATCGAACAAGTGCGACAAAGCCATTGGCCTACAAAGCAATTGTAAATATTGATTAAGATAAGCCTCAAGGGAATATGTTTCGCTCTGTGTTTTACCCGATGGAATCGCTGTAATGCCGTAACAAGCCTGATGCACGCAGATGTTGCAATTATCACAGAATACCATTTCGTTGGCCTCCTCGGAGTCGGGCGAGCGACAAACATCACATATAACGTTTTCATCAAACTCAATGCCCAGACCCTCCTCTTTCTTAAGTATGACCTGGATTTGCTCCCAGCAGCGAACCTATTTAGCAGATAATTTAGAATGAATAAAGAATTTTAGATTTACCCTTTGATAAACTACCTCCAGATCCTCGATGACCCGCTCGAACTGTGTTTCGTTAATGGGAAAGGCTCCACATTGCGCACGATCGCCATTGTATAAACGCAGCCAAGCCTCATCGATGGGATCGATGTCATAGGCACATGTGTTCTCCGCCAGTGCAACAACATTCGTCAGACAATGCAGGTCTGGCGAATAATGTTCATCTTTGGTGATGCGCAGGAAACGATTTTTTGGACTGGAATAAGAATAAAAGTATATAAATCCATCACTCTCTCCACCTACCTATCTAAATGTCTTTAGATTCAACAATTTCTTACAGTTTAAAGTCATGCGCTGGCGATACAATTGGCTCGGACAGCACATAGACACACGGCTCGGGCAGCGAATCGGGATTGACGGGCACCTGTACGCCCTTCTCCCATTCCTGTTTCCATTGATCGGTTACAATAAGATACTCGTAGTTGGCCAATGGCTCTGAGTCTGGCAATTTCATTGCGCTAATGAGATCCTTGCTGTAATCGAGCATATTAGAAATCAAGTTTCATATTGACTTCGATCTGACTTACCGATAGAGTTCAGCTGGCGCTTCGGTTGAGCTTCGATTGTAGATGCTCGACATTTTAATATCGGCCACGGAGCGTGCTTGCCAGGTGTTGCTGCTGTTGTTATTGTTGTTGCTGCTGTTGTTGTTGCTATTGCTATTATTGTTGTTGCTTTGCGCTTTAGTTTTGCTGGCCGATTTGGCCTTGCTCGGCAGCTTCGATATTGACTGTTGCTCGCTAGCAGCAACTGTTGCTGCACCAGCAGCAACTGCTGTTGTCGATGTTGTTGCTGTTGCTGCTGATGCCGTTGCTGTCGCCGGCGCTCCATTGGGCGGTCGTCCTTTTCGTCGCTTTGTGGGCGGCGGCTGCGGCTCAACATCTTGTCGCTGCTGCTGTTGCGGCGGCTGCTGCTGCAGCTGTTGCTGCTGCTGCTGCTGCTGATTACCGCGCTTACCTCTTTGTGACATTTTTCATTTGTGTGTTGTTTCTCTTTGTTTGTGTGGGTGTGTGTATATATTTGATTGGTTTTGCCTTGTGGAACCTCCTGCGCTGAGGGGTTCGACTTGTGCTACTTAGACCGCCCGCTTTAGCTGCTCAACTGCGACCTGTAGATGGGTATTACGTAGGTGCAGGAAGGGCAGTTATTAATAAGTGATGCAATTGATTATTATCATTTCTTACTACATGCTTAAGGCCACAATTGGCGACACCACAGCCACACCGCCGGCTGCTGCTGTTGTTGTTGTTGTTGTTGCTGCGAACTCCGCTGCTGTTTGTTGTTGTTAATTTTATTGTTGTTATTATTGTTTTTGTTATAGTTCTTGTTGTTGTGCTGCTGCTGCTGCCGCCCGTTTAACATGGACGCCGCTGCCGCTGCACCAGCACTAATCCCGAGTAGCGCCGCCACTTTGCAGTCTGTGCAATGCACTGCTCAAAGCAATAGATGCGCGCTACCGCTCCCCCTCCTTCGTTTTCTGTTTGTTCGTCCGTTCTCTTCACTATTTTTGTTTTTGCACGCACTTTGTCTCTGTGTGTGTGTGTGAGTGAGTGAGTTAAAGCTTACAGTTTTGTTTTGTTCACTGCCCGCCTAAACAGAAGAACGCAGTTAATTAATAATTACGAATAACCAATTTTCGATTTGCAAACTTTTTTCTTGTACATTTTCTATGCGCTTTTCGTCACAAAAAATACACAAAAAAGAGATGAAAAAAACCTGAAACTGACAGAAAAAGGAAAATATCAAAACGCGTGTCGCATTACAAAAGCTGACTGCTGTGTAACGCAAACAACACATTAAATGCCATCCCAAAAAATCCATCTATCTCGCACGCTCGTTTTAAGGGCGCGCGCATTCACAGCATGGGTGTGAGAGAGATAGAGTTGGCCGTGCGTGCTGCAGCCATCAGCTTTTGTGCAAACGTCTCTTCCGCTCCTCAGCTCAGTGCTCCCCCCTCTTTCATTCACATTCGATTCGACGTTTTTGCACCTATTTTTTTTCTTACTTTTTATTGTAGTAATATTATTTGTTTTTGCAAATTGCACATTTTAAGAATGCATGCGAAATTATGCCCGTGCCCGCTGGTTGGCATTGTCGCCACATTTGTTGCTTTGTTTGCTGCCTGTTTTGGTTGTCGCGTTCGAGCGAATTTTGATTGGATATATTACTCTGGGCTTTGCTTTTGCCGCCGCAGACACACACGCGAGCACTTTGTAGTAGTTGAAATAGATCTAGCAAACAAATTGCACATTACGATTATTATGCACTCGCGTTTCGCGCAATTGGCATAATGTTTGCGACAAATATGCAATTTTTTTACGGATTATTTACAAGATTTTCTTCTCGGTTTCCTTTTCTACGTCTGCCATTTTGCTTTTCGGCTTATCGATTATTAGAGCTGTACCGGAATCGATTATCGATAGCGCCTCTCTAGTTTGCGTTAGTTCGTTCTTTCACTTATCGAAACCAGTTTCAACCCTTGGCTCTCGGAACCTATACCGCCTACAAAAAAATAGCTAACTGGTTAGTAGATTACTAATATTTATTTAGAAAAGAGCAAGCCGCTGTACGAAAAGTCAAAGAATTTAAATATTTGTTCGTTTTTGTATTGTTCTTAATTACGCCAATGGTTGGCGGATAATAATAAATGAACCTTCGATGGCCGCACCGATGTCATTTGCAATTGCTTATCGAATAACTGTCAACCACCAAAAAAAAAAAAAAAGGAATCAGCAAACAGAAAACGAAGAGATAATACAGAAGCGCAAAAAACAGTTCGCACAAATTTTTTTTTACATCATAAAATAATGTAAGGAGATACTAGCAGGCACATAGTTATTGCGACTTACAGATTTAAACAAACGATAAGCACTTTAGTGAAACCGTCCACACGCAGCTGCGCCAGGGCAAATGCATTTCTTTGTCTGCACTTGGCTGGAATAAAGTTCTCGAACAAACGTTTTTTCTTGTTCGGTCGAGTGCGAATACAAATTCCTGAAAAATGTCAACAACTCCAAATTCCAATAGTAGTGGTAGTAATAGCAACAACAACAACAACAATAAGCAAAAACAACAGCAACAGGACACATACAGCGACAGCAGCAGCATCGAAGAGAACCTGGAGGCTGCCGAGGAGCGTCGTAGGCGCATCCTGAAGAACCGCAGTCGCAGCAGCACCTACATGCAGAGACAACAGCACACCACTATGAGCGTGACCAGTGGCGCTATTTCCAAACATGACAAGTCCATGACACCCACGACAAGCAGCGCAGCCGCCGCCGCCGCTGCGGCAGCTGCTGCTGCAGTGCGTCTGGGTCCACCGGAGCGCATATCAATGCTGGTGGACGGCGTACGCTTCACTGTGGAGCAAACCCTGCTCACCGCACATCCCAATACCATGTTAGGTACTATGTTCGGCACAGGCTTTCAATTTGTACATCCCAATGAGCGCGGAGAATATGAACTGGCCGATGGCATCTCTCACTTGGTATTCCGTTCCATACTGGAGTACTACAAGAGTGGAGTGATTCGCTGCCCGCCCACTGTATCGGTGCCCGAGCTGAAGGAGGCGTGCGACTATCTCCTGATTCCCTTCGATGCGACCACTGTGCGCTGCCAGAATTTAAGTGAGTATGTTGTTGCTGCTGCAGCTGGGCGTCTCTTAGTCAAGTGCCGTCCCCCGTTTCTTGTTTTTCTCGTTTGTTTTTTATCTTTATCTCTCTGTGCTACACCAAAAAGGAGGCCTGCTCCACGAGCTGAGCAACGAGGGAGCCCGCCAGCAGTTCGAGGTCTTTCTCGAGGACTTGATACTGCCATTAATGGTAGCCTCAGCTCAGCGCGGCGATCGTGAATGTCATGTCGTAGTGCTGCTCGATGACGACATGGTCGACTGGGACGAAGAGTTTCCCCCTCAAATGGGCGAGGAGTATTGCCAGAGTAGGTTCAACATTATATATAACCAAACCTATAATTTAAATCTCATAATCCTCTGCAGCTGTGCACAGCACTGCCATGCATCGTTTCTTCAAATACATCGAGAATCGTGATGTAGCCAAGCAGGTGATGAAGGATCGCGGCTTGAAGAAGATACGCTGCGGCATTGAGGGCTATCCCACGCACAAGGAGAAGATTCGTCGACGTCCTGGCGGCAGAGCTGAGGTCATTTACAGCTACGTTCAGCGTCCATTCATACACATGTCGTGGGAGAAGGAGGAAGCCAAAAGTCGCCATGTCGACTTCCAGTGCGTCAAGTCCAAGTCTGTAACGAATCTCGCCGAGGCGAATGCTGATCCCCCTCTGGAGCTAGATGCAAGTGAGTACGATTTGACTGCAGCTCTTCTTGCCATATTTTATAACTATTTGTCTTTCACTCCAGGTGGCAATCCGATTCCACCGCCCGCCGTAGCTGTCGTGAATGCTCATGTTGATCTGGTTGCGCCTGCTATTGGCCTAGTTGGTGTGGGCGTGGCTGCAGATGTTGTGGTTGCTGTGGATGAAGCCGCCGGCGGCGTCGTTATGTTAAACGAACTGGAGCATGCAGCCGCAGCGAATGCTCCGTCTGGCATCGTTGATGAACACGTGTAGAGATCGACCCCAAGGGTCAGAGGTTAATACACTGCCATCTTAGAGCTGCACGCACCCTCTCGAAGCAACGCTTTGTACGTTTTCAAACCGAACATTTTGTATACACTATCGAAATATAACGAACACATAACTTATAAAACGCCCTATTATACAGAGAGTGGGGTAGTCACCCCTTAGGCTTTCTACAGAGCAGAAGTTGCTTCAACTTTAACAAGAAAACAATATTTTATTGAATTAAATACAATCTGCCATGGTTATGCTTTGGGGCACAGTCGGGGCTTAGGCGCCGTCAAAGGATTCGCGTTCGCCTTGGGCTAGCGAGGATGTCTCCCAGTTGAGAGATCGCTCGATGGCCATCTTCCACTTCTGGTAGCGCAAATTGCGCTCGGTGGCGTTGATCTTCGGCTTGACAGGCTCGCGTACATCCGACTTGGACAACGGGCCCTCCATGTTATATTGTGGAGCAATTGTCTTATACGCAGCCATGGCAGCGCCCTGAAAGGAATGAAAGTGAGCAAAAGCTGGCCAGGATTAGGTTTGGGCTAGTCAACCTACCAGCGCTGTGGTCTCCGCAATCTTGGCGCGCAGCACATGAATGCCCACCAGATCGGATTGCAGCTGAAGGAACAGATTGTTGACAGTCATGCCGCCATCGACCATCAGCTTGGCGAGCGGTATTTTGCAGTCCTTGTGCATGGAGTCAAGTATGTCGCGCACCTGGAAGCACACCGCCTCGAGCGTAGCTCTCACAATATGCTCACTGGTTGTCTCCTCGCTCAGGCCGCAGAGCACGCCCCTGGCATCCTGATTCCAGTAGGGAGCATACAGCCCATTGAAGGCGGGCACAAAGTACACATCCAGCGAGTTGTCCACCATGCTGGCCATCGTCTCGATCTGGCCCGTGTTCTGAATGAGTCCAATGTTGTCTCTCAGCCAGTTGAAGGCGGCTCCGGCAATGGAAACGCTACCCTCCAGAGCATAATAGGGCGTGGCTTTGCGACCCAGCTGATAGCCCACCGTTGTGAGCAATCCGTGCTGTGAGTGGACTATCGATGGACCCGTATTGTACAGCAAGAAGCAGCCCGTGCCATAGGTGGCCTTCGCCTGGCCCTTGGACAGGCACTGCTGACCCACCAGCGCCGCCTGTTGGTCGCCCAAATCCGCTGTGATGCTTATGCCCCTCAGCGCACCCGCGGCAATGGTGCCGAAGTGCTCGGCACTGGAGCAGATCTCCGGCAGAATAGTGCGCGGCAGTCCAAAGAACTTCAGCAAATTGGTATCCCATTGCAGCGTCTCGATGTTCATGAGCATCGTGCGTGAGGCATTCGTAACATCCGTCTTATGTACGCCCCCATTGACGCCACCCGTTAGATTGTACATCAGCCAGGTGTCAATGGTGCCAAACATGGCATCGCCGGCATCCATTGCACGCTTCACCGTGGCCACATTGTCCTTCAGCCAGCGCAACTTAACCCCGGAGAAGTAGGGCGAAAGCGGCAGACCACACAATGGACGCAAATAGTTAATGTTGCGCGCATTATTCGGTATTGTCTCCAGCAAATCCTCCACTGTGCTGGTGGTGCGATTATCTAGCCAAATAATGGCATTGGCCAAGGCCTCGCCCGTATTCCGATCCCAGATCAATGTAGACTCCCGCTGATTGGTAATGCCAATTGCCAAAATATCCTGAAAATAATAAAAATAAAAAATAATTAAAATTATATATAATAATAATAAATATTTAACATATAATATAATTTTCATTTTCTTAACGTCTTCTTTGACCTTTAAATAACTTTATGTACTAAGATCATTTTTTAAATCTTCGCGCGCAACTAAAAGTTCGCAGTGTGGCAATACTGAATGAGTACACCGAAAAAGCAGTAGGCAACACTGTAAGACGTAATAAACAAAGTATGCACACACAAACGGCTGATAAGAATATAGCTACGAAGGCATAGGGGAAAATTGCAAAGTGTTGCAAAAGATTTTGAAATATTATTCAAATTAACGCCATTCCCTTTTGTGCTCGCCACTTGCAGCGATATGGCAGCGCTAGGCGAACAATAAACACTAAAATGAAGGCGAAAAAAATCAGCTGATAAGAGAAACATATATACAAAAGGGTAAAAGGCGAAAAACGCAGTTAGCGTAACACTTGTCAGATTTCGATCAACTGTTTGTTTGTTCATCTCGATGTCAAACATAGTCAAAATTTTCAGTCGAACTGTCGTCCAGATAATCAGAACCAGCACCAGCAGCAGCAACCAACAGCAGCTGCGCACAATGTCAGTTCTGCCGTGTGGCGGCCTAGCCCTTGGTGGCCCCAGCATTGTGGCCGTCGGCCAGATGCAGTCGACGAACGATAAAGCCGGCAACTTGAAACAGGTGGAGCAGCTGGTTTTGCTGGCTGCGAAGAAGAAGGCCAAAATGCTCTTCTTGCCGGAATGCTGTGATTTCGTCGGGGACAATCGCACCGAAGTGTTTCAGCTGGTAGAGACGCTGGACGGGCCGCTGATGGCTAAGTACAAGGAGCTGGCCAAATACCATCAGATGTGGCTATCTCTGGGCGGCATACACGAGCTAAAGACAAGCACAACAACGACAACAGGAACATTGGAAAAGCCAGAGGATAACGCGGATCAAAGGATATACAACACGCACGTAGTGCTCAACGATCTGGGCGAAGTGGCGGCCATCTACAGGAAGCTGCATCTCTTCGATGCGACCACCAAAGAGATACGTCTGCGCGAGTCGGACACAGTGGCGCCAGGCGAGCGCTTGGAGAAGCCAGTGCCCACGCCCGCCGGACAGCTAGGTCTGCAGATCTGCTATGACCTGCGCTTCGCAGAGCCCGCTCTACTGCTGCGCAAACTGGGTGCCCAAGTGCTCACCTATCCGGCTGCCTTCACCTATGCGACGGGCAAAGCCCACTGGGAGGTGCTCCTCCGTGCCCGGGCCATTGAGACGCAGTGCTTCGTAGTCGCCGCGGCGCAGCAGGGCTGGCACAACAAGAAACGCCAGAGCTGGGGTCACGGCATGATCATCAGTCCATGGGGCGTCATTCTGGCGGATTGCGGCGGTGATGCTAAGCTTGCCGTGGGCACAGCCGAGATAGATCTCTCCCAGCTGCCCAAGATCTACCAGAGCATGCCCTGCTTCGACCACAGACGCGACGACATCTACAGCCTGACGGGCTTCAAGCTGAGTCCACTGAGTACGGACTCCGAGCAGGATCGTGCCTTTGCCGACAACACCGTGGACAAGCGGACCATATTCTACGAGTCCGAGCACTGCTGGGCCTTCACCAACCTGCGCTGCGTCGTCAAGGGCCACGTGCTGGTCTCGACGAAGCGGATCACGCCACGTCTGAACGGACTCAACTGTGCAGAGGTAACGGATCTGTTTGCCACAGTGTGCATGGTGCAGCGCATGCTGGAAACGATCTATGGGACCACCTCGGCCACGGTCACCGTCCAGGATGGCGCCAATGCCGGCCAGACAGTGCCACACGTTCACTTCCACGTGATGCCGCGGCGCAATGGTGACTTCGGGCACAACGATCAGATCTACGTGAAACTGGACGAGCGAGCTGAGAATCTGCCGCCACGCACGCTCCAGGAGCGCATCGACGAGGCAACAATCTATCGCTCGTTTCTGCGTAGCGAATGCCTCAAAGCAGCTGCCTAAGCCTCTCCCCCCTGTGCATGTCCTTGTGCTTGTCAATAAAAGATCGTTTTTATAAGGTACAACTAGCCAAGGTCTAATACCACCTGTCTTACGGTTCATACCAGTTTTAATCCTTTCTATCAATCACCTGATAAAGCTCACCTTGACTTTGCCGCCGAGCGCGACGAGCTTTTGACAGGCACCCTCGATGCACTCGTTGACAGTGTTGGTAATCACGCGCGGATCCTGCTCGCACCAGCCTTCCTTCACGAAAATGGACGGCACCTCGATTTGATGATAGCAGACAATGTCATCGGTGCCAGCGCGAAAGATCATAAAGCGTGCCGATGTGGTGCCCTCGTCGATGGCGCCAATAAACGGGCCATTTATGTTTACATCCGCTGACTCGCTGCCGGTATCCATTGTTATGTGGGTTACGTATGCACAGACACTAAATAAACACGCAAAATTTGTTGTTGAGTTTCTCACTCGGTCGGTGTTGGCTTTACGACTGCCGTTCGATTGTCGCTGACATTTTTGTCGTACACGATTACGATAAGAGATAAGGTCCAGCCCCTTGGTTGTTGGCAAACCTATTTGTACTATGTACCCGTTAGCTATAAAAACCCGTTTTGCAAAACGTAAATATTTATTGCGAATCAGCGTGTGAAGGCGAAACACGAAGAACGGCGTTTATGCGGAGATGAATGCGTGACTAGTACTTACAAACAAATATAAGATACTTTCAATTATTTGCTTTTATTAAATTAAGTTTATTGAAACCGTGCAATGGAAATACAAAATTAATTGCGTTTGTTTAGTAAAATTTATTAGTAATGCATATTTTGCAGCACTACCAGCCAGTGTGTACACACGTGGGCAAATAAGAGTATACTGAATAAAAGTAGTTACGGTCACACTTTAACCGCTGTAGCAGCAGCTGACTAACAAATGGTTGGAAATGTTTTATGTGTATTTTAATATTGACAATTACAAATTAATAACATGTCCATAACGGAACAACATCGCAATGGACTGCGCGATCTATTGTTTAATGAAAGAAATATACCCGTGCTGATTCAACTGGCAAAGAGTGTAACAAAAAATGTGTGCAGCATCGACGAGCCCGAAGGTACAAATAAAAACAATTTGAAGAAAAGCAAATATAAATAAATTTCTTTGTTCTGCAGAGGCTCTGGGCTATCTCATAGACCATGTTGGCGACATACACAAACTGCTGCACAAGCGACTGATGACACGAGATTTGCTCTTTAAATACCTTAATACACGTTTACCTGGCACCTCGACAGACTTCACCAAAGCCGATCTGGTTATGAAAGTGATTCAGTATTGGGACAGACAGATAAATAGGGAAAGTATTATAGCCAATGACGCCACTCATGTAGCTGTACCTGCAGTGCAGACACCCAACGAACAGGACTACCCCATACACCTGATGGCGCGTAAATTCGGCGAATGGTTCTTCGCCAAGTACAACTCGGACAGTTTAATCCTGTCCGATCTCTGGAGTGACGCAGCTCTGGAGCTGAAAGTGATTGCGGACGATGGAGCGAGCGAATTGGAATGTTGCAGCGCAGAGGAGGTGCTCGACTCTCTAGTCAAGGCTAAACAAACATTTGGCTTCTACTTCAATCCCAACTTATCGCATTCTGGTGTCCAGGGACGCATCGATCCCTATGGCCAGGTCGTGGTGCTCTGCTGCGGCACTCTGCACTCCACCGAACGTTCTGTGGGCGTATTCGAATGCGCCTTTGGACTGCTGCGTGATCCGCACGCGGACAACAACTGGAAACCCAAGAGATTCAAGTGTTTGCTGCGCAGCGAACTGACTCCGCCTCGACTACACACCTTGAACGAAAGCAAGACGCTGCAACTGGCCTTGACTCTGCCCACGCCCGTTGATGCACTGGACTGAAGAGAAGCTGGAGGACTACTGAAGGGGCACTATATTTAAGGCTGACCCATTATTTGATATTAATGTGTTTAGAGTTTACGACGCAACTAGTCTGGGTTCTTAAAAAGTATCTACACAGAGGTGTATATATTAATTGTAGCAGACCGAAAAATTTACCTATGTTTTTTCACTAATTCAATTCGTAAGCTAATTCTCTAGGCTAATGAAACCTAAATATATGTGTGAACTGACAAATTTCTATCTATTGTATCTAACAGCTAGCACAGCAAGAGGTTTTTGAGAATTTAAGAATGGGTTAGCAGTAAGGAAGGTCTATGGAAGATATAGTATACTCCAATTCGTCATGTTCCCAGGGTTCGAGCCTGATAATAGTTGGGTATGTCTGAACAGTAACTTGAATGAGATATAGCTCCAAAAGTTGGATGATTCCAGTCGCCAAATCTAAGGAACATATAGTTTTATGCATCTTAACTTCTCATCCAACAAACAGGAATACATCTCAAGCTTCTCTAGCTCCAAGAGCTATGCTAAAAGTGTACAAGAAACGAAGAATGATTACAAAGACGGACATTAGAGTTAAATCAATACTCAAGATATAGGCAGACGGACGTGAGTCGGGTTGCCATTAGCTTGATTAACGTATGCTCCAAGCTCTTGACACTTCCAGTATTCCTCCAGGTCCTCTCTCAATTCTCTTCTAACAAATCTAAGCATCTCTCTCCATGGACATCCTATAGCTCTATGCTTCAATCAGCTTCGCCCCAGTCTCCAAACTTCAGTCAAAAGTAAAAAAAAAATACAATCCATTGTTTACTTTACCTGTGGCTTGCTCGCAAGAGGATTCCTCGCCTCCCGGTTTACCTGTGCTAATGGGGAGACAAAACACGAGAGAGAGAGAAAGAGAAATGTTTCTCAGTAAGACACGCGAGATCAAAGGAAAACACAACTTACGCCCGGACGTGGAATTGTGTCAAGGTTTCAAGACGCGCAGTTTCCACAATTTCGGCCCATTCAGCTGCAAAGTTCAAAGAAAACAAACAGCATTAAAACTGAGAGTTCAAGATAAACCAAAACGGGGTTGGTCAAAATAATATATATGTATATATAGAAGTTGGGCCAAAAAAATGTTTTTTTTTTTAAACTGATTGTGAGCCCAAAAATAAATTATTACCAGTTGCGCAGCTCGCGATTCCATTTCTTTATAGATCAGCAGAGGTCCACTGAAATGGTATTAAATATTAATAAAAGTTTCGGACAGAGAGAGTCAACTGCAGCTAGTATATAATACCATACTATATAATTGCGAGTCTGTGTGTGTGTTTGTCTGTGTGTGAGTGTGTGTAGTAACTGAAGTACATGCATATACATACTGTATTACTTAGTTTTAGATATATATAAATATTAGGTTCGTGTAAGCACGCACACACAAATAACAATTCGGCGAACCACTGAACATTATGTACATATGCTTACATTCAAGATAATCAAGATATATATGAATATATATATATATAGATAGATAGATAGATAGGTAGTAGATAGTCTATTTTTCATAGCTGAGTGTGTGGTTTTTGTAGCTCGGGTGATAATATAACTCGATCAACTTGTTCTAACGTAATTTCTTATAGTCTACAAATAATTGAATTACGTTTATCGTGTCTCTTCTCTGTTTTGCATGGAGCTACATTTTCTCCTGTATAAACGGATGCATGAGCGCCTGGTTAAGCGATATACGCTTGCCGGGATCCAGGGCAAACATATTCTCCAGCAGATCCTTGAGCTGTGTCACCTTCCTATGCTGATCATCGGGCAAGTTCTGATCAGCAATTAGCTCCTGCTGCAAATTGCGGGAAGGCTTCACCACAGGCATCACGACGATCTTTTCCTGAAAAGGCAAGTATTGACATAATCATTAAGCTACCCCTATATATATATATATATCAAAGTGTATCTCTCCACTTACCCTCTCGGTTAACTTGTCTATTTCGTGATAGAGGAAATTGCAGCTTTGATCGAAATGCTGCTCTCTGAATTGACCCTTCCGCACAATTCGATTGGGTATTTTGCCTTTCACATCCATGAAGAACTTGAGCATCTGATTGTTGCTCTTGCCACTGAACAATATCTTGCCCGTGTACAGTTCGTAGATGGTGCAACCGGCTGACCACGTATCAATGCCATAGTCATAGGGTATGCCCATTATTATCTCAGGTGCGCGATAGAAACGCGATACCAAATAAGGCGTTATTTCGTTATCACTGATGCCCGAGGCGGAGCCAAAATCGCACAGCTTCAATATCAAATTATTCTCATTGACCAAAATATTGTCGGGCTTGATGTCCGCATGCAATATGCCCGTCTTCTTCAGCAGCTTGAGAGCTAGGAACAGCTGCTGCGTATAGCTGCGCACCGCCTTGATGTGCAGGCCCACATTCTTGCCATATTTCTTGAGCACCTCGCGCAGATTCATGGCCAGCGGCTCAAAGACCATACAAAGATGCTACGAGGAGAGTCGAGAGAGGATTAATTGATTTACTGAAGTGTATATTGAGTGAGTTTCCTTACCTGCTTGTGGAAAAAGTGCCGATACAAACGCAGGCAGTGAAAACGATCGTCTGGATCCGCATCGTTCAGTTTCTTGAGGATTTCTAATTCTCGCAGACCTGTCTTATGCCTGGCCATAAAGAAATGTGATATATTTAGCCATCTATATGCATTGGGTTGCTTGAACTTACATGATCTCATTGTTGCGAATAATCTTGATGGCCACATTGGCCGAGCCACGCGCCTGATCCCTGCTGCGCACGACGTTGCTGAACACGCCCTGGCCCGTGTATCCGCTGACCAGGTAACGATTGTCAAGCACCTCACCAATGCGCACACGATAATAGCCCTCCGCATCGTCCCAGTTGTCCGTTAGAGCAGGATTCTCAATTTGATGCTTGTTGTGCACTATCGTACTGGGTGACTGCAGAGAGTAGGATAAAGTTTTAGTAACATTCTGTTTAAGGAGTTTCGCGCTCGACATTTACAAGCCTGCGACTCACATCGAAATTGGAATCAACATCCTGATCGGCAAACATATCCCAGTCGTTGCGCTTCTCTTTCACTGCGCTGTTCTTCGAAGCATTTGCATCGAAGGCTTCTGGCTTAGCAGGAGGCTGCTCTTGTTCAATCGTGGGCGAATGCTCCATGGGTTCGGGTTTTGAGGAGACAGGTGAAACGCTTCTCGACTCAGACGTATTCGACTTGCGGGGCGTTGGACTAGTTGTGCGCGATTTCTCCTCCGTGGTGACAAGTTTCTGATAACAGAATATTGGTAATAGGAACTAGAATTATTTATATTTGATTTACCTTGACCAGCTCCTCACGTTGCTTGCGACGCATCTCAATGATGCGTTCTTCATCATCCTCATCTTCGTTGATGTCTATGTCCAGACTGGCCTCCTCGTCGCTGCTCTCTTTTTCGTGCATTTTCTGTCCCTCGCTCAAAGAGCCTTTATAGCGATCGCGATCGCGATCGGCAGCGCTTATACCATTGCCAGAGTTGCGTGCTCCACGTCCAGAGCCTGAGCCGCGTTCACCCCCACGATCGTGATCCAGCTGACGTTCGCGCTCACGTCTTCTGTCCGACTCAAACTTACTGCGACTATGGGAACGTGGACGTTGCCAGCGATCGCGATCGCCGCGATCACCACGCTCACGTTCACGCTCGCGCTGCCTGCCTCCACGCTCAGGCGGTTGCTGTTGTCGGCTGTCTCTCTCTGATCGTCTCTCACGATCGCGACTATGTTCGCGTCGCTCTCGCTGCTTGTCGCGATTGATCTCCTGTCGCAGATCCTCCATATTCCTATTGTACTCCTGGTGATGACGTCTCTGCTGCTGCTCGTTGCGACGGCGAGGGGTGCGACTGCGTTGATCACGGTTCGAGCGTCGATCGCGCGAGTCTCGTTGCTGTTGTTGTGTTGGCCGACTTCTCTGTTGGACTGTAGGAGATGCTTGTCGTCTTCGCTTCTCGGGCGTGGGCGAGGGCGTGCGCTGACTACCACTAGAATCATCCAATAATATAACATCGGGTTCGTTTGAGTTATTGATGTTAGACTGTTTATTATTAGCATGTTTACTAGTTGCAGTTGCCAGCTGCAGTGCTGCAGACTGCGAATTCGGCCTACGCTTCGGCGCCTCAATAGCTGCCACTATGGGTTGTTGCTGCTGCTGCTGCTGCAGTTGCGGCTTGAGCTGCAACGAATTGGAGCGACTCTCATCGCCTTCAGTGTCAGACATGTAGGCACCCAGGCGTGCCTGCAGCAGCTTCTTCTGTTGCATCAGCTCCTCCAAATTGAGATCATCATCGAGTTTGACGGGCACCAGCACAGGACTGGCTATGTCAATGGGGCTAGAAAGCATATGATCTATTAGTTCCACATTCAATTTATTTACATCTGCAATACCTACACTTCACTCTCACTACCAGAGGTGGCCACCTCAAGCATAGGCAGCACCTTGTTCTGTATGGTCTTGGTGATCTCCTCGACTAAGCTGCATGGGTCTGTATTTGGTTTGATGATGCGAAAGACCGCGCCATTTGCCGTTAGTTTTGCGCTACGCTCTCGACCTGCCTGCATCAACTCAGTGAATTTGCTACTCAGACTTTGGGGTGCCGCACTGGTGCGATGGAGCGTCTGCTTCTCGGATGCATTAGAGGATTCGCTTTGGCGATGGTGGCGCTTTTTGGATTTTTTGTGCTTTTTGTGCTTATCGCTGCTGCTTGCCTTTTTGTGTTTCTTGTGCTTCTTCGACTTTTTGTGCTTGGCATGGCGCTCGTCAACCTCGCTGTTGTCGCTGGAGTCGTAACTGCTTGGTGAAAAACTAAATTAATATACATACACACAACACATTTTTCATTTTTTTTTTTTTTTTTTTTGTTAAAACTCAATAAAATATTTATCGTACAACGTTCTGCAACATTTTTGGCCAGACTAGACGGATATTATTTAAAAACTAAATAACAACTTATTATTAACTTTAATTTCCCACACACACACACGCACACATAACCTCACAAAGCTTTGCTTAACGTTTCAATTTTATATCTATCCCTCACCTTTTATCGTCACTTGTCATTGTACCCAATGGATTGTTGCTTGGGGCATACAATGCTACTTCTTTTTTATACAAAATTCAACTTTTATTTAAGCTTTGGCGTGCAATTTTATATTTGCATTCAGCTTGTATCTAAACGTTTGCTACAAGTTCGCGACCAGCCAATGGAACAGATGAGCCAATGAACTAGTGCTGTTAGTTTACAGATATTTAACAGATGCCCATTAAAAGATAGACAGTCGATAGCTGAGTGCAACATCGATTAATTATTATCTATTTATATTTTTACTATGTAATAGAGATTAAACTGCATTCTTTTTTTTTTTTGAAACAAAACTTCGCTGCCATTGTAACAAGCAATTCTTAGTTTAAGTTCGGTGTCTCAGAATTGTCTAGTTTAGCGAAAGCCACCTGTGTTCAATTTTGCCGCCTTAACATTTTGATGTTAACTTAACAGAGTGCAGCACGCCGGCAATGATTGGAAAGTTTATTCAGTTTTGTTCGCTACACCCATCATTTTATCAACAATTGCGAGCAACTGCACTTTCGACTTGTTTACGTAGCTTACGGCCGCACAGCACAGCCGTCGAAATGGACAAAGTTTATTTGCGCAATGCACAAGACACAGACGAGCTTCGTATCACATTTCGCTATGCCAACCAGACGCTCAAAATGGATCGCAGTTTTAACTTTTGTCGACGTATGGGCGAGCGGGTGGATGAAGCGCTCGTACGCATACGTAACAATGTCGAAAAGGAGCTGACCAAGAAGAATAAAAAGAAAACAAAAGCAGCAGCAGCAGCAGCTACCGCAAGTCTAGCGGCTGCCAATCCCGACGAGATTATTGTGGAGTTCCGTCGGGCAGGCTCGGAGGAGCGTGTTCTGGGCGTAACCTTTGAAGAGCTGTTGAAGGATTTGGAAGATGGATTGAAGTTGCGTATACACGACACTAACTTCGATGTCTTGTTCAATCAGCCGTGGATTGACTCAGTGCAATTGCCCAGCTCCATACTGGCTGGGTTTCCCGTTTATCCACTGAAGCTTGAGCTGGAGTTTGCCAGCCGGGAGCATAGCAGAGCTGAATGGTATAGAGCAGTGAAGCCAGCGAATGGAGTATTCAATGAGAAGGTCAACTGGGAGCTATGTGCAGAAGGCCTAATCTATCAGACCTCTTCCACGGATGTCGATCATCATCTAAAGCTGGTGATTAGGCCAGGCAACGAGCAGGGTCTCCTAGGTCCAGCCACAGAATGCATTAGTAAACTGCCTGTGCAACCAGGTCCAACCGACTGTCCCTTCGAGCAGCGTCATCAATATACCATGCAGCCGCTGAGCGGCCCAAATGATATTCGAGTCGTCAGCTACAACATCTTGGCCGATCTCTATGCGGACGGGGACTATGCGCGCAAGACTCTGTTTCCGTATTGTGCGGCGGATGCACTGAAAATCGACTATCGCAAGCAGCTTTTCATCAAGGAGCTGCTGGGCTACAATGCGGATCTGATGTGCCTGCAGGAGGTGGACCTAAAGATCTTCGAGCATGATCTGAAGCACGTGCTACACGACTTCAGTGGCATCATGACGCCCAAGGGCACCTGCGCTGAAGGCATTGCGCTCTTCTATCGCAGCACGAGGTTCGAACTGCTCCACAACTATGTGCTGCACCTGGGCGACAATATAAGCACGCTGCCCATCTTCACGCCGCTGTGGAACAGCATCAAGTGCAACGAGCAGCTGGCCAAGCGCATCTGCGAAAGATCCACCACGTTGCAGCTGTCCTTGCTGCAGCTGAAGGAGACGGGTCGCTATGTGCTGGTGGCCAACACCCACCTCTACTTCCATCCCGATGCGGACCACATACGTCTGCTGCAGATCGGCTTCTCGCTCCTCTTCGTAGAGCACATCTACAAACAAGTCATCAAGGAGCGCAGTATTCACTCCCAAAATATTGGTCTAATATTCTGTGGCGACTTCAATAGCGTGCCGGAGTGCGGCATCTACAAGTTGATGACGGAGCAGTTTGTGGGCAATGATTTCATCGATTGGAGCAGCAACGAAGAGCAAGCTGTCAAGGATGTGGAGCTGCGACAGCCCTTCCTGATGAGCTCCGCCTGCGGCACTCCGCAGTATACGAACTACACAACGCTCTTTGCTGCCTGCTTGGATTATATATTTTATCAGAGCGACTGCTTCGACCTACTGCAATCGGTGCCGCTGCCCACACTGGAGCAGTTGAGCGAACATGAGGCTATACCATCAATTAAGTTCCCCTCAGATCACGTGTCTCTCGTGGCGGATCTGGCATTTAAGTCTCGATAATATAGTATATAGTTAGATCTATAGAAACTATCGACTTGGTTGTTATACTAAACTATGATTTATGTTGTCTTCTTTTATAAGAATAAACTTAAACTAGGGAGAAATTTCCTCATTGTAAACCAATTTGTATTTTTAAAAATCTTCCAGATGGAACCCCTATCGTTTATATATAACGTAAATACATGATCTTACAATTATTTGTACTCTCGCTTAGCTGGCCACTGCCACATCCACGTCGTGCTCGTCCTTTTCGATGCTCAGCTCCAGCACGGCATCCTCATCCACGGACATGGCGATGGGTTCCTTGGAGCTTTCGGTTGAGGCAGAGTTTTCCTTGGACTTGCCGCGACTGCTATCGAATTTCGTTGTAACAATGTTATTCAGCTCATCATCGTCATCGTCGCTGACTTCCATAATGCCATTGTTATCATTCGACTCGGATGCGGCATCGCTTTCGCTTGAGGACGACGACCCGGAGCTGTTCTCCTCCTCCAGCTGCTGCTCCAGCTCGTGTATGGTGTACATTAGCAGTGTGAAGTCGTTGCGACGCTTCTGGAACTTGTGCTCCATCTTCAGTTTCTTTTGCGTCAGCTTGTCGATCTCCTTCTTAATGACCTCGATTTGTTTCTCTGTGTCCTTGCGGTCGGGCTGTTCCTCAATTAGCGATGCGAGCAAATCGTACTCCATTTTATTCTTGCGTATCTCCTTGGCTATAATGAGTTCCTTTTTGCTTGCCTCGATCTCCTCCTTGGCAATTTCGATGCTCTCCTGATGCTTTTCCGCCAATTTCGAGTAGTTATCCTGTTCCTCCTGGATCATTCTTAACGTGTGTACGTTTTTCAGTGCAGCAAACTGACATTGGGCAAACTGTGCCATCAAACGATCATATATGATTTGACTGAAATTTAAATATGTTATATATATTTAATTATGTATTATTTGTAGTAACTCCTACTTGGTCTCTTGTGAATCATTTTTGGAGTAGGCCCACTTGAGGAACTGCTTCAAGAGCATGTTCAGTCTGCGATCTTCGCCTGTGCCATCGCCATCAATGAGCAAACGCTGCTTAATAATCTCCTCTGCAAAGAAAAATGATAAGTTTATATATATTTTACACAATAAACAATAAATACCTTACCGTCGTTCATTGCTGCGATTTTATTTATTTTACCACACACCAAACACCGGCTGTTTTTTCGCCAGCTACAGCTACGTTTTTAAAATCTATCGATAGTTCGAAATTCACCACACACTTAAGTAATCGTTATTTGCGATAGTTGATAGTTTATAGTCGCGAGCAATTGGCATTAAACTGCATGCGTTTTGTTATTCGTTTTGTTATTCTCATTTAGTTTAACTGAAATTCACAAAAATGACTGCTGTGCCGCCGCCCGCTAACATATCCACACTCATGCCATTGGGTAAGTAACAAAACACTAGCATTGTTTAGTATATTATACGTTTTACATGTTGCCGGCAGAACTGGTGGACAAATGCATCGGTTCGCGAATTCACATCATCATGAAAAACGACAAGGAAATGGTGGGCACTCTATTGGGCTTTGACGATTTCGTGAACATGTTGCTGGACGATGTCACGGAGTATGAGAACACGCCCGACGGACGCCGCATCACAAAGCTCGATCAAATACTGCTGAATGGTAACAATATTACAATGGTGAGTTCGGATGAGGGTAGAAGATAAGGTGGTTCATAATATTACTGAAATATCTATCCATTGCAGTTGGTGCCTGGTGGCGAGCTTGCTGAATAGCAATATATGGCATCGTATAAGCTTCTAATAAACATACATAAGAAAAGAGGATTTCGTGTGTTTCTTTCGGTCCGCCTAGAAAGTGCTGCTACCCACTGTGGTCTGCTCTAAGTGGCAACTCTTAATAAACAAATTAAAGGGAAACTGAGCACTTCACATGATTATTCTAGAGAGTGCTGCCAGCCGGTTCTCGAAACTCAACTTCTCATTGGTCACCTTCTGCTCCTGCTGCTGTTCTGCTCTCACTAGGTGGCAACTCTGCGCATGCGTATTCAAATTTGAGTGCGCGCTACTCGCCATCTACTGCCTTCTACATGCAATATGAACGGCTGACAGTCAACATGTGCCATAAATATAAGTACTAACGGTAATATTCTGGTTGCACGTACTCCCCATTGGCCGCTGGCACATTCAGTACGGCACCCAGCTCGAACGGAAGTGGAACAAACGAAGCGGAAACACACACGACAAACGAATATGAAAAAAAAAGTTTCTTTTCAACAAAACAAATAGTGGCGCAGCCTGTGCTGGCCAATGTTTATGACTAATTGCAATTGTAACGCGGTCGGTGATTGAAGCGGGCTGTTGCGCAGATGTATATTCATATATATATACTCGCATTATTATTTATCAAACGCGATATAATTTGTGTAATTTTTGTCGGTATCTGTTGTCGGAGTTTTTTTTTCTTTTCGGCTGCCTAGCAAAATGATTGAGTGTAGAAATCAATAGACAAACAAAGAAGCCATGAACAGCATGAGCCGCCAGAGCATTGCGTCGGCGGCGACAACAGCTGCCGCCGTCTCCATGTCCGTCTCGAATGCCACCTCGGTGGGCTCGCTGATAGCAGCCGCCGCGAGCAGCCAGCAGCCGACGGCCTCCCACTACGTAAACGGAACGGGCAGCTTGGGTCGCCTCAAGTACCATCACAAGAGTCTCGATGCCAGCGACGAGGAGCTCGAGTATGCGCAGGTAATGTGACTTAATGTGCATTAAATCAAACGTCGACAAAGTACAAGGTTCTCATCATTCCTGCTCCTCCTCCTGCCAGCTGGCTGCTTATTGAGTCATAATGTGTTGTCCTGCAGCTCAATTGAAATCGCCTTGCGGCGGGTGGTGACTCTAGCTCTTTCTCTTTCACTCCCCAGCTTTGCATGCCTGCCTTGGTGGTGGCTTTTGCCTCTGGTGTGGGCCGAGCTGGGGTTGAAAGCCGCCTCAGCTGTTTAACCTTTAGCCAAAGCTCACGCTTGGCCAGACAATTGGCCCAGCAAAAAGCAAACCAAAAACTCTGCCTCAAATCAATTTTCAATAATCTCATGTCACAAAAATAGCTGACCAAGGCAATCTACCTCTCCCGTCTCCCGTCTCCCCTGCTCACCTTGCCTCACTCCTGTTTTCCCTATGATTCTGCTCCTACACGCTCCTCTGCACTTTTTCTATCCTCTTCCTTTCTCCTCTACCCAGCTACCGTCTAGCCTTATACCCTTCTTGCTTCTCCCCTTCATTCATCCATCTTTTCTCTTCTATCGTATAGTCCTTCTCCCATTCCTTACTCCATCAATCTTTCTTTACTTCTCCCTCCACTAACCTCCCCCTCCCTCTCAGCTCATGCCTCGCCTCTACACCTCTCCTTCTCCTGCTCTACCCACACCCTCGTGCTCACAAAATTAATTCAATTATGTTTTTTTATGAGATTTCTGTGTTATGCCTAATGAAGCCCGAACCGGAACTGTTTGCCATGGATAGACCTTTTAGCTATTGCATATGTTGCTGAAACATTAAACACATATTTTCTGCTACATTTTCTCTTGCTTCAAGCAACTTTAAGCTTGAATTTGCCGTGCCTACTTCTATATTCTACTTCTTGGTGGAAAGGAGCTTCCTTTGGTCTGTGTTTTCCGTACGTCTTATTACATTTAATATTTATAAAGAAAATACGCGCAGTTTGTGGTGGAAATAGTAGTATAGGGTAGTCTATGATATAGTAGAAGAAGATAGGGTATATGATATAGTAGGGTATATGATATAGAAGGCTATATGATAAAGTAGGGCTTATGATATGAGTAGAGTATATGAAGGTGTTTTAGAATACTCGGAAGTATAAGACTAGTATGAAAGATAGGGATAACTAAGGATCCATTTATCTAATATATAGATATAACGAAGCTTAAATACCCCACACCTGCCCTATATCTATCATAGTCCCAGACATTTCCAATAAAAACTCGAATCTTCCCAGCTCAACAGCTATCTATACACCGTCTGGCCCGCCCGCTGATTACAGGGTATGCATAGTAGTTTACACCTGGGGATCATCATCATCTTTGGTCAGCCACAAATGTGGCACAGCGAATGCCCGCAGGCGACACCACAGCCAAATGATGTTTGCCCAGCTGTCACGGCTTTTAACAAAAAAGTGTTTCATGAATATGGTATGAGGCGGGCGGTCTCTGCCTTCCAGCTAACACTTTCACTGAGCTTTGGACCGGGTCAAATGGGGAGTAAACGGAGGAATGGGGCTGGGATAGGATTTGAGACAAGGGCAGGCAAACAAGACGAACGCAGACAGCACGGTTAAATAGACAGCGACTGGGCCTTTCATTAAAGCTTTATTGCTGTGGGGAGTGGGAGAGTGAAAGGGCAATAGACAGATTTATATATGCATAGAGAGAGATAGAGATGGGTAGAGAGCAAGTATTAGGACATTTGTAAAGCTGTAAACGGCTTAGTCCTTTGGCTGTTTAAAGCGCTGCGGAATGAAAGCAAGAAATCGCTGTGGGTCTTGGGGGCAACTGAGCATTAAGCTAAGCTATATTAGTTATATGTATTTGATAGGAATGTGAGATGTATAATGAAACTCGTATAGTTCCTGATGCTAGGATATTTAGGTATTCTAATGCATTGCCTAGGCTAAAGTTTCTTAGAGTAGAAGAAGAAGGTAGCGACATACCTATAATTTATTATGCGGATCTCTCTTGACCTTCCCCTAGGCGAATACTCCCAAGAGATGTCGATGCTACAATAGACAGCAATAGATAGCCTTCCACTATCTAATACTCAAGGAGATGATGGGACGTTGCTTATAGCCCATCCAGTCCTCCTCCGCCTCACTTATCCGATCTTTCAGTTCCTGCTTACAACTCTCCCATCCATTATTATATATCTCCGTTTACTTCCATGAACACCATGCCATAGCTCACTTTCTAACCTCTCCTCATATTCACAGCTCTCACGCTCCACGCACATCTTGGGCCGCTACAAGTCGGAGCGTTTGCTCACAGGCTCCAAGCCGGACGAGGATCGCAGACGGCGCACCATCATAGTGGAGAAGAGGAATGATTCCTACGGCTTCACACTGCAAAGCTACGGCATTCACTACAAGTGCGACGAGGAGCTGGAGATGATTACGTATGTGGACTATGTGGAATACGGCGGACCCGCTTATCGCGCTGGCATGCGTGAGGGCGACGTTATACTGTCCATCAATGGCAACGACATGGAGAAGGCGGATCACAAGACCATTGTGGAGTTCATCAAGAAGTGCGATATGCGCATGCGTATGGTTGTGCTCTTCGAGGACTGTGTGCGGAAGGTGAGATTGCGTAGGTCTCGAGTCTAGATAATCCTCTAAAGAAATGTACTCCTATCCATAGGTTGATCTGCATATGCGCTACATACAGCTGCAGAGTCTGCTGCAGCAGAAGATGAACGAGCTGGAGCGAGTGCATCTGCGCGAGCGGGAGCTGCTCGAGGGCAAGTGGAAGACGCACAGCTTGCCGGCGCGGAAGAAAGCGAATGCCAATACCTCGCCCAGTGATGGAGAAGGCGTCTCGCCAACGGAGGCGTGCGGTAACGAGCCGGGATTCTACAGACCCGCCTTGTCCACGGAGGATGTGGCCAACATAGCGCTGAGGCAACAGCCGGTTATCATTCCGCCACCCGCGCAGTTTATGCTCACGTATCACTATCTGGATCCTAGCTATCGGTATCGCTATGTGCTGCCAGGTGGAGCAGCGGCAGCTGGCGGAGATCAGCACTATGTGCTGCAGCGCACTGAATCCCTGGATACCAATAGCTGCAGCCAGATGACAGCCAATAGTCAGTATCACAGTACGAGTGCAGGAGCAGGAGCAGGAGCAGGAGGAGGAGGAGGAGGAACAGGAGCCGGAGCAGCTGCTACAGTGAAGCCACCTGCGCCGCCGCCGCGTACCTGCGAGAAGCACAAGCCACCGGCCAAGGAGAAGACGAAGCATTGCCATGGCAACGGGCACTCCTGCAATCCCTGCCTGGGCCACTTTCGCTGGAAGTCGGCGGAGAAGTCGCACAGCAACGGCGACAATGTCAGCCTGGATGCCTACGATCTGGCCAGTCCCTGCTGCGAGACACAGTGCGTGCCCTCAAGGCGGCGCCATCGCCAGCACAAGGAGCACAAGCACAAACATCGCGAGCGGGAGCGCGAGAAGGAGAGATTGGAGGTGAAGGAGAAGCAGGCGAGCAAGACACATGCCTCACCTGGCGCTAATGTGGCCAAGCCAGCAGCTGCGTCTGTGGAGCGACAGCCCAACCATCGTCATCATCACCATCATCATCATCATCATCGGCATGCACAGGAGCAGCCGCAGACGCAGCCGCAGCAGCAGCAGCAGCCACATCAGCAGCAGCCACATCATCATTACCATCAGCAGGCGGCTTCACAGGCGAGCAGCGTGCGCTCCCGGTACTTTGATTTGGCCTCCGGTTTGGCCAGCCATTGCAGTCTGCACTCCTGCACTTCCAGTGAGTTTGCGCCCGCTGACTCGGCCTCCTATACCACCTCCATTAGCACGGATACGTTGTTCTGGGAGCCCAAGAGCGAGGCGGCACAGTCTTCCAGGCAGCACTCGACCAAGTCCAGGCAATCCTATGAGCAGCATCCACAACAGCCGCAGCAGCAACAACAGCAACACCTTCATGGACACCATCATCATCATCCGCATTACCATGTGACAGCAACCCAAGTGCAGCCCTCGCAGATCTATCCAAATACCATTGCCTACGTGCAGAAGCCCAAGTCCTGGGATAATCTAGCCACCAAGACGCTTGTGGGCCAAACCTTCAACTACGGCTATTTGGACACGGTTGCCATGAAGCCGCCAGTCAAGCTGCAAATAGCACAACAACGGCATTCCATGCCCAGACGTAATCCATATGGGCGCTTTTCCACCTATGGCGATGTGGAGAACTATGCGCCGCCACCTACCGAATTTGTGGGTGAGCTAACGACCACAACGACGACCACCATAACGGCCAAGTCCACAGAGGAGCTGCTGGCGGCCTGCGATTGCCTCACGCCACAGCAACAGCAGGCGCTGAAGGCGGCGCAATATCAGCTAAGTCAAACACAAAAGCTTTCCCATCAGAACTCCTGTCAGTTGGGCTACTATTCACATCTGCCCAGGCCCACGAAGGATGTGGGCAGCTCCACAGGACAGCAGCAGCCAGCGAACAATGGCTGCGACGTTGCCACCGTGTCGGAAGCCACGCGCTTGTAGGCAAGGCCTGACTAACAGCTAACAGGTCGTGAAACTAAACAAAAACCGTCTTGCAAGCAGACCCCCAAAGGAAATGCACTCTAAATAGTCTAAAGCAGCAATTTAAATTATCATAAAGCTGCCAAACACATTCCAATTGAGACATAAACTAAAAGTATGGCTATGCTGAGTGCATTTCTGCAAGGGGGTCTCTACACGAAACATCGAAACAGAAACTGAATGAAATATCATGCAGCCAAATTTTAATAATTTTAAATTTAAACAAAGAAATGCAAGTTATATACATACACTAAAGCAGACGACACATTTATAGGCCACATCGAGCCAGCATTTAGGTCAACAAAACAAAAACCGTCTTTCATGCAGCCAGCCAACATAAATGCACTCAACCGGCAAGTTCGACTGGTTGAGAGTCTGGCAGCATTGAGTGCATTTATTTTTGGGGGCCTGTACACTACAATTGGTACATCGAAGCAAGTAGCAAATGAATGAAACATCATGCAGCAAATTTTAAGCTGTATAAATTTTAAAACAGTTGCAAAAACATATACGAACAATATAAACATACATATGATATATGTAGCATTGCAGTTTCTAATTGATTTTGGATTTATTTAAAGACTGACATCTATGCGTAGTATATATTTTAAAACGCGAAGTGCTTAAATCTATATAGTAAAAGAAGTTACAATACATACATATTATGGAATACACATATATTAATTTTATGCATGTAGCTATTGTTTTTAAACATACTGTAGATACAACTTAAATATATATATATATATATATATATATATATATATATATATATATATATATATATATATATATATATATATATATATATATATATATATATATATATAAATATATCTTAAATTTATTATTAGTTATATTACATAATGGAAAAGCTGAACAATGTAGTTTGAATCATTGTGATAGTGCGAAAAGGCAGATACTGATAAACACAAAATATAATGATTTTAGTGAACTATATAGAAATATGGTTGATAAAATGGCGCTTTTGATGTAATGCAAAATGTAAGTGTTATGGTACTTTATTTATATATATATAATATAATAAAAATCATTGTGTGTTCATGTAGTATAACTCAAAAAGTAAGTCTTTGGTGTTTTGAATTTAAAACTAAGTTGATACATTATCACATTTCGAATACTTAGCTGCTGAGCTGTTAACATGCATCGTCTGATCGTCTCATTAACCTAATTCGGAGTTTCGAACTAGCTGGCAACTCTGCGGAGCGAGTTTGTTTTCGAATGTTTAACCGTTACTCTACACACAGTCAGCTGTTTTGGCAGTGCTTCATCCCTCAATTTGGTTGTCAAAATAAACGCCATCTGGCGGCTCGCGTGTGCACCAGCAAATGTCAGTTTTTTGGGCAAAAAAATCAATACCAACCCCAACCCCAAACCCACTCGTTAAAAATGTAAATGCGAAAAATTCAATACTGTGCAGCCATACACGACGGTCGCAACGCGTTGCCACAGAAAAAAAAATAATATAGTTAAAAGAGAACTCGTGTTCGCCAAATCAAATTTCGAAATTCGCACACAATTGTCAATTGCAGTGGACGCAGCGCCAAAAAGAGAAAGAGAAAAATAGTAAAACGTAGCAAAAGCAGCGAAAAGTGCGTGCAACGCGACCGGCAAAAGGGATACAAAAGGCCACAAAGCGCACAGTGAAAGTGACATGGAAGCAGCCCATTAGAGCAGTTAATAAAGTTAACAGAAAAAAAAAGAATAAATAAAAGGAAAACACAAACACACACACACCACACACACTTGCAATATGTTAGGTGTGGCTATGGAGCGCTGTTAGCGAGCTGCCGGCGCCAGCATCAGCAGCAGGAACAACAACAACAAACACGGCGCGGACTCGCAGTCGCAGTCGCAGCTGCAGGGCGAGACGGAGACGCAGAGGGCGCGGAAGAAGAAGCGGAAGCGGCGAACGGAGCAGCGCGACGCGCCCAGCCTTAAGCGGCAGCAGTTGACAAACGGCAACGGCAACGGCTGCGCTGGCGGCTGCTGCTCAAGTTGTTGTTGTTGTGGGCGGAGGCAGAGGCAGAGGCAGCGGCAGAGGCAGAGCCGAGTACAACAATGATAAGGTAGGCTCACAACTCCTTTACCCCTCCACCACTCCTCACCCCAGGTCAATAAAAGTGCACACTGCACTAAATTGCAAATGGCGCTCGATGTCAATTAAAGCGGGAGGGTTGTTCCGCAAAACTCCAAATTGCAAAGCAGTTGGCCAAATTGCTCAGCCAGTTTTATGGCCAAAAGTGATGAATGTGTGTGGGGTTAGCCTGGACTGCTTTTGGCGTTGTTCTTTGTTGGATGATTGAGGGTCGAGAGGGGCTTGGGTAACTTTTGGAGTTATAAACGGGCTGGGGCGAGGGCTAGGGCTAAAGCTAAACTATAATGGCTAAGGCTTAGGCTAGGGCTAAGGGTAAGGGTAGGGCTTACGTTAGAGTTAAGGCTTAGGCTAAGGCTAGGACTACGGCTTAGGCTAGAGCTAAGACTTAAGCTAAGGCTCGGGCTACGACTTAGGCTAAGGCTAGGGCTAAGGCTTGGGCCTAGTCTAAGGCTTCACTATAAAGACTATATTTGGCCTTTTCTTCGCTCTTGGTAGATTTTAGAAGCCAAAAGGTAGCCCACATTTTAAGCTTTTTTTTTTACAGCTAAAGCAAATTTTAAAGCTATTTTATACTGTTTAATTTAATTAGCCAAATTACGATTCGTTCGTGCAGCCAGATTTGATTTTTCTTATATTTTTTTGTAAGGATTCCATTAGGGCTGTCAGCACTCTGCCTTAAATTCGCTGTTTTAGCTTCTTTTTGACTGTTTCAAGCTAGAGGTCTGCTTTGCTTAAGCCTTTTTTAATTGGCCAACTTAAGGCCCAATGTGTCCATCTCTACTCCTGGTTTAGCCTTTTTTCCTTGTTGATTCTAATTGGCGTTTGAGTTTTTGGGAAATATGCCCAACTTTTGCTTTGTGCTGCTGCTCTTGCTCCTGCTCCTGCTGCTGTTGCTGCTGCTGTTGCTGCAGGCAGCGTAACTTAATCAATTCGATAAATACAGATTTGACGACAAATTTCAACTGCCTGCAGTCATGGGGCCACACGAATCGGAGTGTCCAGCGAGGTTTGAAAGTTTTGCTTTATTTTCTGCTTTTTTTTTTGTTGGCTGCTCAACAGACAATAAGCCGCAACCAGAACATCTCCATGGGATAGTGGTACAGTGAAGACTAGATAAATGCTCAGCTTGTTAGTTTGTGAGAGAGAGAGAGACAGAGAGAGAGAGAGAGAGAGAGAGAGAGAGAGAGAGAGAGAGAGAGAGCAGAAAAAGATGGAGAAAGACAGGGAGATGCATATATTTATATAGGGAGCCAGTATGAGACAGAGAGAGAGAGAGAGATAGAGAGAGAAGAAAGAAAAGAAAGAGTGAAAAAGTGAGTGAGGAGAGAGTGAGAGCGATTGAGAAATAGTGAGAGAGAGACAGAGAGAAATAGAAAGAAAGAAAATAGAGAAAGAGAGATGGAGAGAGTACAATAGAGAGATAGAAATAGAGGGAGACATAGAGAGAGAGAGAGATATAGAGAGAGAGAGAGAGAGAGAGAGTGATAAAGAGAGTGGCAGAGAGATAGAGAGTGGGAGAGAGAGAGTCAGAGAGATGATATCATTACAGTGAATCTATATCTGATCCCTACGAGTCATTAATGCAGATAAAAAGAGATAAAGATCTCCCTCCCTCAGGGAGAGAGGGGAACAGAGACGATATGATTAATTGATAGAGATTGAGTGAACAACAGGATGTGGAAAGAAGCTTTGATCAGATATCTACTCTTACCAGAGTAAAGTAAGAGATCGCAGGAGCAAGAGAGCCTTGGATAAACTTAGCAAGTGATCATTATATATGTAGTATAAAGTAAAAGCTTAAAGGTCAACAAAGTAAAAGAATGTGACAAAATACGCAAGCTCTCAAATAGCTGAAAATTGTTGACCCTGGGCAAACGTTAGTGCGCATAGAATGTTGACTGTAATTATAGATGCCATCGAAAATGCACAATTTGCAGTAAAATATATATATATCCATATCTATATTTATATATATGTACACACACATATACATATATATATATACATATTCACGATAAATTGCGCTCAATGCTGGGAGGCCTCTGAACTTGATAATTTTGCTGCGGATGCAAATGACAACATCATTATCAGTGTCAAAATGCCATTAAGTGTGTGTGTGTGTATGTGTGTGTGTGTGTGACATACAATGCCTTTGAAGGATTACACACACAGACACAGACACTAACACACACATAACAAACAAAAAAAAAGAGGAAGAAGTATTGAAAATGAAAAGGAGAAGCAGAGTGAAAGAAATGTGCTGCTTTGTCAAATATGGCAGAGAGCATGGAGTAGCAGCGAGTAATATTTGCCAGAGTGCTGGCGGGCATTGAAAACACACGCACACACACACACACACACACACGCACACACACGCACACACACATTCAGACACACGTCGGTGTGTTTGTGCCGCTTGGCAGTTAGTCAAAAAGCGTCTAGCGTTGAGCGCCAAAGTGCGTTGCATACTTTTTAGCGCGCTTTGTTTGACTCGAATTGGGATTTTCCCCGAGCAACAACAACAACAAAGCGCTGCAACAACAACTAGTTAAAACAGCCAGCCAGAGAGAGAGAGAGAGAGAGAGACAGAGAGGGGGCCAGGCACAGTTTCTCTTCTTTTTTTAAATATGTATATATTTTTTCTTGCCACGTTGACAACATGCAGTTGGCTTGGCCAGGCGACAAAAATGTCCTTGACCATTTGCACTCTTGCGTAGCGCAATAAAAAACATAAAGAAAAACCAAATTCAATTCGGTTTGGCAGCATGTGACAAAGTGGAGTTAGGAGCGCACATATTTTATGTGCACAGCACAGCTCTTTGATTTGTTTACTTTCGCTTGGGCTGGGCTCTAACAATGGGCTTTTAGCGCCATTTTGAGCAGGTTTTACGCGCTTGCAGGTGAAGGGCCTTTGGTTATGGTCAGAAGGGAGCTGGAGTCGAAGAGGTAATACTTGAGCTGGCTAATAATAGAGTTTAAGCGGGGCTCAAAGTTAAAGTTAAGCTTAAAGCTTTGGCAGGGAATTGAAACCCAGCTTAGAGTATAAGTCAAGCTTAAAGCTTAGCTTGGGAATGGAAACTTTGTGTAGAGTATAAGTTAAGCTGAAAGCTTCGACAAGGACTTACCATAAATAGTTATTTATATATAGGCTATAGAGCTGTTTGTACTAATAGCTCCTCTGTTTCCATGCTATCCGAATTCTATCTGAGCAATAATAGAATAATTTCTTATGATTTCGAAATGTAAAAGATCTTTTTTTTTTGTTTTCTTAGTTAATTTAATTTAATTTATTATTTGATTTAATTTATTGTTTTTATATATAGTACTAAACTCTTGAAGCTTCTCAGTTGTCTTAGTCCTCCTCTTATAGCATTGATTCAAACATATAGCTGAGCCGTGCCAAAGTCGCATACATATATACAAGAATTTCTTAAGACTTAAGCTCACATCTTTAGCTTTGTACTGAATTAAAGTAGAAGAATATGATTGAATTGAGAATCAGAGAATATGGAAGAGCTCCTGAGCTAGAAAGTTTCTACTTTCAGCTTAAATAAAGATGAGGTTGAAGATACTTTTTTTTATGCTAAAACAAACTTGCTTTGATATGTTGGCTGCTCTTGCTGTTGCACTCACACATACTTATATATAAATTTATATACATGCATGTGTGTGCGTGCGTGTAAGTGTGTGTTAATAAGCATTGGCATAGTGGCAACGACTCTGCTTAGTATTTGTGTTTTTTCATTTCCGGTTTCCACATGTTGACATGCTGCTGCTGCTGCTGTTGCTTGTGCTCCTGCTCCTGTTGCTACTCCTGCTGCTGTTAATGATAATGATAATCATAATGAAGTCAGCAGCAGCAGCGAGCACTTGGAGCGCGAGGCGTGAGTCAGCTTGTTAGTTTATCAGCTTTGTTTGGCACATCTCGCCCTCCCTCTCTCGCTGCCTTTCTTCTTGTCCGCGTTGCGTATGCGTAATTTTCATATTATGTAATTTGCACTTGTTAAATGGACTCTTAATTTGATTAGGAGCCGCCGTAAACATAAAGTGCCACGTTTTCTTATGCTCAGCTCCATTAAAAACCATATTTACGCCGCTGGCAGCCGCCACTGCTGCTGCTGCTGGCGTTGCTGCCGTTCCCCTCTCCTGCTGCTGCTGGCCCATCTCCTGCTTCATCTCTTTCTCATCTCAGTTGTGACTGCTGCTGATGAGCTCATATTGAAAGTTTTTTCCTTTTTTCTTCTTTTCTTTCTTTCTTTTTTTTTTTTTTTTTTTTTGTGCCAGCGACCTAGTTTGGTTCAACCAAAATCAATGTGGTCGCCGCGGCGCCATTTGCACTGCCGACCCTTTTGCTCTGCTGATTCTCTTTTATCCTCCTCCTCCACAACGAACCACACCACTCCAGCCATTCCTTTCCAGCATTTAATCATCATTTTTTCTTCATTTTCCACAAACATTTTCTTTGGATAGTTTCCATACCCTGTGCCCACGTTCAATCATTGCCAAATGGCAGCGGCGTTTAATTGAAAAACAATTGAACTGAAATTCATTTGAAAATAATTAAAAAGAAACTTTCAAAAATATTTGGGTGCTAAATTATGTTAATTTATTATCGAATAATTTAAATGAGATTTTTTAGTGAATTTATTTTGATGGACTTAAGGTGAAGCTCTATTTTGGAATGGAAGAAGTTTTTGCAGCAGATTTTGGGGACATTTAAAAATATATTTGGAAATACTCAAGAGTTTCTTAACAATATTTCTTTCAATTCTGCACATTGTAAATTTTAGATAAATATTTATAGTCAATCTTAGTGGACTAGGTGTAACCCTACATCATTTAAGTTACACTCATTGGTATTCCAGATAAAATGAGAAATATTCAGAAATAGTAAACATTCTTCTTAAGGGTTTACAGTACGTAGTCAATCTTGGGACTACTAGGTGTAAGAAGTTGGTTTAGATCATGTATGTTATTTTAGATCATCTACAAACAAATAATTTGTTTGCAAATAATTACAATATTTTTTTTCTGTTACTTTCCAATCCCGCAGCATCTGCTAGTCTATCAGATCTATCACTCGACCATTGCTTGCTCACTTGCTTTCAATTTGACTTAGTCACCTGCTCGGGCGTTATTAATTGAGCTTCTGCTGCATAGCTGCCCGATGGCAGCATCGATTGTCTCTCTCTGGGTTCAGCTGTAGCTGCTCCAGCTCCTCTCCCCCCTCCTCCTCCACTGTAAATTGAAATTTTAATTAAACTCGAAAAGAGCTGCTGTTCGGCTTTTAAATTTGTTGCATCATCCAAATTAGCTGTGACTGATTCACATTTAATCAAAGTAAAGCTCGCGAAATTACATTAAGGTACTTTTTACCATATGCTTGAATATATGTATATAATGTATTTACTTACAAATATAAATATATGGGCATATTATTTGTGACATAAACATTAAAAATTAAAATAATAATAATGCGCAGATGAACAAAATGCCCATTAAGCATACGCCGCATTGCCATTTATTGTACTTCACGAATATTGACAATGGCATTCGCATCAACATCATTATGCGCTGTAGTCGTTGCATTGAATGGGGTATATTGAGACTGAGACTGGAGCTGAGACTGAGAGGGAGAGGGAGAATGAGCATAGGTAAGACACTGAGAATGATAGAGGAAATGATGAATGAAGAATAGTATATAGTATAGCTGCAATGAAATATATTTTATTTAATTTCTGCCATCGACATTTCCTAGGGTATTTCCCCGTTCATCAGCTACAGCTCGCGCACACTTGTTCTTAGCATCTTGATAATCGTTATGGCAGGCTCAATGAGCGGCTGAGTGAATGTGAAGTGGGCAGTGCGCTTGCTGAGCGTCTATAGCATATAGATGCGAGTGCATAGAAGCAAAGATATATAGATATTATATGTAGATAGATACTTAAGCTGAGCAGATAAACGCGAATTGCCTGATTCAGTTTGTTTATGAACGTTCGCTGAGCTGCATCGAGAGCATACAATTTTGTATATTTATTTAAGAGATATATATTCCTATTCCAGCACATCCAGTTCGCAGACATAACACTTTGGGGCGGCAGAGAACGGCATGGTGAAAATGGAGTCCACTGAGGAACAGGATAGAAAGCTTGTTTTGGAGTTTTGCCATTTGCTCGAGAAATCCAAGCAGCTCTTCAATGGGCTCAGGTAACATGCTTAAATCAAATATCTATATCTATGCGTGTTATAGATTCATATTTATATGGTTATTGATGTTGTTGTTAAATTCAAGTAGAGATCTGCCGCAGTATGGACATCGTCAGTGGCAGGCGTACTTTGGACGCACCTTCGATGTCTACACAAAACTCTGGAAGTTCCAGCAGCAACATCGCATGGTCCTCGACTCCAAATATGGACTGAAACGTTGGCAAATTGGCGAAATAGCCAGCAAAATCGGACAGCTTTATTATCACTATTAGTGAGTATTTAATGTGAGATGTGCCATGTGAACTAGGCTGCTTGGACATATATCCTAATGAAACTCAGCTGGGATGCCTATTTTTAGTTCTATTAGACCATATAATGGAATTTAGATCATGTATGAGAAACTACAAGGTTTCAGAAGATGTTAAAATACAACTAAGACATTTCTGAAGTATATTTAAATATGAGCAGTTACCACAAAAATTATGTTTTAGATCTTCTATGTAGACATTAATCGCTTTTAGATCTTGTATGCAAAACTTGTAAATCAATCGATTTTTCGGCAGCCTATGCAAGTAGTTTGGTTAACATGGCAAATATCTCTTCGAAATATAGTTTATGTAATATTAATCCACATCTCGTTATCCCCAATACAGTTTAAGAACGAGCGAAACGAACTACCTGAATGAGGCGTATCAGTTCTATGCGGCCATACGAGGGCGTGCGTATTACTCGCGTGCCGCCAAGGAGGATCGGCCGGACTTGATGGTGAAGAAATTGCGATATTATGCACGGTTCATAGTCGTCTGTCTGCTGCTCAAGAAGATGAAGCTGGTGCGCGAGCTGGTCACGGAGCTGGAGAAACAAATACAGGAGTACACGAACACGTAAAATCGCCTATCGACTGCAATTGCTGATCGTATGTAAACTTTTTCATGCCACTTGCAGCTACGAGCCGGAGGATCATTTGGAATGGTCGCTGGTCCTGGAGGAGATCAAGGGCTTCATCAAGGCGGAGGCAGCGGTCGCTGTGCTCCATGCCGACTCCAATCCCATCATCTTGTCGCACAGGTGAGTCGTTGGCGCAATCCTTGTAACCATACAGCAAACACTTTGCCCGTGCTTTCGTCGGCGGAGTAGGAGTATGGAGAGCTTGTGGGGTTGGATATATATATATCTATTTATCTATCTATACAATTGGGTTCTATGGGCTCTCTATTTGGTTTGGTTTGGTTTTTGTTTTTTGTAGGCATAGGTATACGAGTTTTGCTTCTGTTCTGTTGCTATCAATTCCTTCATTTTATTGTGCTTATCACAGAAGACTTGAAAACACCAAAGAAACACTCACTGTTCTCATTCATCACGCACTTTTCCATTTAGTTTTCCCCCTCAACTCAATCACTCACATCGCCACACACTCCCTCCACACCCACACACATACATATACCAGCTGAGAAAACAATTATAAATGATTAAAGCTCTTTCTAAGAATATATATATATATATACTTAAACAAATGTCCTTAGAATACCTGAAGTATTTGAAAACTCTATTATTATATATATAGAAATTGAAATTTATTAACTGAGAATAGTTCGTTAGTTAGTTGAAATTTATATATATTCCAGATCTCTTTTTAACACGATCTATTTCCATAGGCATTTTTCAAGATTTCGAATACCTGTTTCATAAGTAAGATAAGATCTTTATAAAATGTAAGCCTAGTTTTAGATATCTTATGAACTTCAGTTGTATGTTCATAAGACAATAGAGAACTTGCTTATAGATAAATCTTGCCAAGGGCTCTACGTTGGCTTTATAAGATAACAAATACTACAATATAGTCGAGTTAGTCAAGCTCTGTACGTATCATGATATTCCTATCAATAAGGTATAGGCTTCTCCTGAACTTCCCCAAAGTCAACTCTCTCTATATTAAGCCTCAACTTCTAGCTGGTAAATGATACACTCACACACACACACACACACACACACACACACACACACATCTTTTTATCAGTTCATGTGTTCTCCTACCTGTTACCCCCACACCACTCCCACACACACGCACACACCACCCCCTCTATTCCCCACCCATATATATCACCTCATTAGTGCGCCACATTCTCAATTCTTCTGTGAAAGCACGGGCCACCGCAATTTGATTGTGGACCAGCGCAACTACAACGACTGATGGTCAGTGGTTCCGGTTCTAGGTTATCGCCGCTGACGACGCCGCCGTGCGAGAGATCACCGCACATGACGCTGAGCCTGCAGGAGATACTGATTGTTGGGTCCGCCTGCGAGCAGGCCAAGTTCTCTGAGCTCACAATGGACATGTTTAGGTGAGTGAAGGAATAACTCTTACGGGTCTATTGCTAAGTATTCGAATTGTCTTTCAGAATGCTGCAAACGCTGGAACGTGAGCCCACGGAATCGGCAACGAATCCGCTGAGCATGTCACACGGCCTGCACGGGCACGATGCGAGCCCGGCGGCCAGTCGCATACCACCTTACGGAGTACCCGGCTCCAAGGGCTACATGGAGAACGGCCGACGAGACTCTCGAGACAATCCACATAAATATCTACTATACAAGCCATCGATTAGCCAGCTGCTGGTGTTCCTTGCCAGCGGCTTTAAGGAACTACCCTTGGGCGGTGCTCTCCTCCTGTACATGTCAGCGGACGGCTGTTTCTCCACCACCAAGCATCCCGAAGACTGTGAGTAGCATGAGTAGATGCGCCTGAAGAGTCACGCCACTAATCTTTGACTTTCTTGACAGATGGCTATGAGCTGGGCGGCTTGGGCACGAGTGTGAAGCGTGATAGCGTCGATGGCGGCGGCCTGTCATGTCGCGGGAAGTCCTACAAGGAGAACCATTGCCTCTATCCCGGCGATCTTTATCCGTTCACGCGCCGGCCCATGTTCATCATCATCGATTCGGATAATTCGTTTGTCTTTCAGCACATTCCCCGCTACTTTGGACAGCCGCTGGTTATTCTCATGTCGCCGCAAGACGTGCCGCCCGCTTTTCAAGGTAGGCCGAGCCGAGAGATGGCTTTGTAATCAAGTACTCATCTCAATTACCTTTCGCTGCAGCTGATGTCCAGCATCATGGCTCGTTGTTTACATTGTTCCTGCACTCCCCGCTCACGGCGCTCTGCTACATATGCAATGTGGGAGATGTGCCCATTCATCACTGGGAACGCTGTCAGACCTATGTGGATCGTTTTATAACCGAAGCCTCGCGTCTGGTTACGCGCTGTCGCATCGATGAGATCGAGCAGGGTATAGGCTTCATAGGTAAGTGAATGAGTTATAAATAGTGGAAATATTTATATAATTCCTTTTCCGATTCCTGCTCTCTAGACTCCTCGTATGTTCAGTTCTTTGGCGACGATTTTCTGCGCACACTCATTTTACGTTTCGTGTTCTGTGATGTGGTGCTGCGTTTGCATCGCGGTTTCCGTGGCAGGCATATGCGACCGCGCTGCGAGCCCCAGCTGCCGGCTAACGAACTGCTCGAGCATCCCTCGCTGTCGCACATCATATTCCAGCTGGCATCGGCGCTCGATGTGCGCAACCATTTCTCGGAGGGGCCCGAGTGCGACTGATGACTTTTTTTGGCCGTAGTCTTAGCTCTAGTCATAATGATAATTTTCTATATGATGCAGCAGCAGCAGCTGCTCCAACAGCTGCTGCAGCTATTCAATCTCAACTGCCTGAACAGACAGTTCTCGTTGTTCCATTATCTGTACAATATATATTCGCTGGCGGCGAGCTGGTCTGTTAGCTGAAACTGAAACTGAAGCTGCAGAAATTCTCCATTGTCAGGCTATTCAAATTTTTTTATAACATACCAGATACGATATATCACATATGTATATATACATATATATATGTATGTATATGTATATTAAACGCGAAATATATTATAATAATAATCGAGTAGCTAGTTTTCTTATATAGTGCGTCGCGCAATGGAATGGTCCAATGTTAGTTGCTTAGCATATACATTATGATAATATTAAACAAATATAACAAAATATACAATAATTGATAAAACGCAGCAAGAAGCAAAAGAAATATGAGAAATGTAAACCTAACAAACGAAAACTGCCAAAGAGAAGTTGAAAATGGAATCAAATTTTGTTTGACGACAGCAAACGATTTTTAAGTCAAGTAATTAAAACAAAAAAAAAAAAAAAAAAAACAAGCAAACAAACAACAATTTTCATACGCAGCATTCAAACATTTAGCTTTTATACAACAGATTAGAGAGCAGAATGAAAACTTATAAATGACATTTAAATTTAAAATTAAATCTATAAACACGACACACTATATAAGAAATGCGTTCTTTTTTACTGTACACGACGCTTAACATAAATAAATGATATATGGATAACAAATGCAAATAATAATTATAAATGATATTGTACGTATGTAATATTGCATATAGGTATTATTATTATTATTACAAGATGACTGAAAGTTACTGTTTCAACAAAAAAAAGAAGGAAAAGAAAAGAAAAAGCAAAAAAGTTAGCAAAAATAATAATTACTTTTACATATATATATATATATTATTTATATATATATAGTATATATTTAAGCTAAACACAAATAATAACAAATATATACAAACAAATATATTTTGCGTATGTTACAACCGAAAATTACAACCCAGCAAAAGGAAAAGCATTTTATACAAAAGAGTTATATGAAATGATATATTGAAGAAATCACATTCACATGAGCAAGCCCTATATCATATCGCAGTGTTCCAAAGATTCTTGGTTTTAAATAACGTTAACAAACCAAATGCTCGATTCTATAAAACAATATATATATAATGTATACAATATTTCATATATGAAAGATAAAACTATTAACAAATATTTGACAGACCCAAAACAAAAACAAAAAGAAAAACAAATAGATAATATTTTTATAGTTTAATAGTTCAAAATTTTATTGCAATTAAAAATTAAAGCTAAATTTCTAATTTCTAAATTTCTAAATTTCTCTTTCTATCTCTCTGTCTTATAAACAATAATAAACGAAGTGAAGCAACCCCTCATTTTTTTCTCCCAAGTTCTTACTCTTAACAAATTGTATAGACTTTTTAAGAAACGACAAAATTGTTTTCAACTTTTGTATATAAATAAAAGGATATGTAATTAATTTAATGAAAAGATTTATATAAAAAGGTAAATATGATATAAAGGAAATGCTCTTGAACCAAATGATAAGAACAAGTATTGCTAGCGCGTTATCATTTCCCTTATTATTAGATTTTGTACATTTGAAAATTGCATTTACATAAGCAACAACAACAACAAAAGAAAGTGCAACAAAAAACAAACATTAAACGAAAACGAATAACAAAATAATATACAAATTAATTCATGATTAATCAGCAACATTAGCCACACGAGATAAGCGATACAAACGAATCCCACAAAAGAATACATTCAAGCATTATCATAATAAGCGAATCGTTTACACACACACGAACACGAACACACTATCAAACCATAAACAACAACAAAAAGATAACAACAAATTTAGCAAAGCCACAAAAAAGGAAAAAAATATATATATAAAAAATATTATGAAAGTATGGAAAGTACGGAGAGTATATGGAGTTTGTATGAGTAATAAGAATAAAGCACATGTTTGAAAAGAAATTTATAAAGAAATCAAGTTTATTTTTGAGTGGGCATCGGGATTGGAAGAAGTTGAGCTTATATCCTACCCTGAACCATGAGAGAAGCTGCTATTGTAGTTAGTCACGAGTATGAAGAAAGCATACGTATATAAGCATATATACCTATATCTATATATATATATTCGATAAGTAGTTGCACCTTGTACCCTGCTCATAAGTCCTTTCACATATACCCACACCTACGTCAGTTTGCCCGTGTGCTGCTCAATCCAGTCCAGAAACGAGGAGACTCGCATGAATACATCCGGTACACGTGTTTTACACTTGGCATCGAAGCCATGCGAGACGACGCCCACCAGTACATTGGAGCCATCATCGAGCACCAGCGGACCGCCCGAATCGCCCGAGCAGGGCAGGCCTTTCTGCGAAATAACGCACAGAAACGACTTGAGTATAAGTTTCTGTGAGTTGTCCAGCGCATTGTTCCACAAATGCTCGCATATGCTATTCGGAATGATTTTAACGACTAGATACTGCAAGATCTCGGCGGGCTCTAGGTTGGCCATGAGGCCCCAGCCGGAGACAAGGGCGTTGCGGTTATTATACTCGCTGGGACGTTTTCTGCTGGGCAGCTTAGCTGGCTTTATATAGCCATTAAACTTTAGATCCTTTGGTAAGCGAATCAGAGCAATATCGTTGGCTACGACCTGCACATCGTAGTCGGGATGCACTATGGTGTACTTCTTTTTGACCACCATTTCCACACGGCCGGGCTCATCTGCATCTGTTGAGTTTATGATGCCAGCGCTGACAATCACATGATCGCTGCAAATCGTAAGGCATTAGTAACTGAACAAACTATATACAATATAGTTGTACTAAATACTTGCAATTTATCGTCTGTCCTTTGCAGGCAATGGGCAGCCGTTAGTATCCAGCGCTTGGAGATGATTGTGCCGCCGCAATAGAATGGATCTTCGATATCCTCGAAGAAGCATTCAAGCCACACTTGGTAGGGCAGCAGCTTGGGCGTGGCCGGCCTACCACTGACGATACGCGAATGTCCTTGACCAAGAATTAGGCAGGCACTGCAGAGCAGGCAAAGTAGAAGGAGTAACTTGCCCATTTCATATTCTGTATACAGTTGAGTTGAACCTGCGTCTTATATAGTCTTTCGCTTTGAGGCAGCTTATCGTAATTTTAATTGACAAATTCTTAGCGTGATATTTCTTTATTAGTGGAAAACAAAAATATTTTCTATAAGGGCTTCAGTTGCATACGAGACTGGGTCTTTGGGTATTACAGAAATAGAATGGAGTATAGATATACAGTGAAGACTTGAGAGCTATATATATTATATTCATAAAATTTGGTATGTGGCTTCTTGTTTAGTCAGTATCTATATGGCATAGTCAGAGAAATTGTTTTAAGAAACTCATTAAGTTACAACTGAGTAGGACTTCACATCATCACAAATTGACGATTCTTTAGAGTCGATGCAATTTCAAAATTGTTAAATGCTTCATAATGAGATTATATATAAATTTGTACATACATAATATAAATAGTTCATTTGTTGTTTAATGTAGGCGGCCAAACTTGTAGATGACTTCGTGATGATATTTCTCCTCCGGTCGCAGTATGCTAGAGGGAAAGTTGGCATGATTCACAGAATCGGGAAACTTTTGCGTTTCTAGACAGAAGGCGCCATGCTTGGCATAAGCTGCGCCCGCTTTGCCAGCCAGTGCAGTCTCGCCCTTCGCTGTGTTTGGCAAAAAGTTGGATGTGTAGAACTGCACGCCCGGCTGATTGCTGGCGATTTCCAGCCAGCGACCGCTTGGAGGATGCAATATCCTGGCCACATTCGCGATGCTCTGTGGCGGCTCGAATTGCACGCAAAAGTTGTCATCGTAGCCCAGGGCTGGCTGCAGCTGTTGGAGGCGTTCGCCCAGATTGCTGGCCAAGCGCAAATCGAATTTGCCCCCATCCACAGGCAATATTTTTCCAGTTGGTATGGAATCACTGTCCGTTTCCGTTATGCCATAGGCATTGATAGCTATGCTATGCTCGTAGAGTCCCTTCGGACCTGCCTTATGGCCAGCTAGATTGAAGTAGGAATGGTTGGTCAGATTCACTGGCGTCGCTTTGCTGGTCGATGCGTCCATTCGCACATGCAGACAATTGTCCTCGGTGAGAGTAAAGGTAACTGTGGCCTGGACTTCGCCTGGAAAGCCTTCATGCCCATCGGGATTGGTGTGGGTCATGCTGACCCCATTGGACAGCACTTCTAGCACTTCCCAATTCGCCTTGTCGAATCCTATGAATCCGCCATGTAGCTGGAGGTTGCCATTGTTGCGCGAGACCTCAATTGTCTTGCCATCTAGTTGGAATCTGCCATTGGCTATGCGATTGCAAACGCGTCCAACGGTCGCACCCATATAGGGATTATTCTTGCCTTGATAACCCGCCAAGTCATCAAAGCCGAGCGTCACGTCCTCCACTCGACCTTGGCCATCGGGCACTTTAATGCTGCTGATCGTTGCGCCCAGCGTTAAGATCTGCACTGACATTTGCTCATCGTTGGAGAGCGTAAAACGTCGAATGGGCTCCGTTTGCTTGGTAAAGGGATTCACAGCTGCCGTGGCAAAAACATCTTCCGTGACGTGCACCATGTCGAACAGACTTTGAATTCGCAATGAAGTTGCTCGCTGAAATGCAGCCGCTTAAGTAGCCTTCGCTGCAACCGCAAATAAACACATACATATGTATGCACAATGTTTACATGGAATATCTTATCAACATGTTAAGTTGGCACTGCTTACCACAAACGCGTTTCAAGTGTCTGTGTATATTCGTTTTGCTTGCATGTGTAGTTTATTTCATATCTTATTTATCTTTTAATAAACATTATTTTTGCAATTTTAGCGCCGCGATTAAACATCATATCGATATATTCGTTAAGCGACTTCCGATATTTCACTGCTTTACATGTTGCGCGGGCTTATCGATGTATGTTAAGCAACGTTTGAGCGCTGTATAGTCGTAATTCTGTACATTGCCACTGTTAAAAGACACTCAATCGTGGTATATTGGGTATCGTGCGATACTTTCGATGTTTAACAGCTTCACTTGTTGCGCACTCGATTAATGTTAAGCGGTGTTTTGGATCAGATTCCTGTTTTGGCTGAGCAGTTGCTTAGCATTACTAGCGAAATAAATCATGCTTAAGCCAAGTCTGCAGGTCAATTTTAGTAAAAATTAATAACAATTGCAGTTTATTTGATGATCATTAACATTGAGAAGCACAGCTGTTGCTTTACTTAAGAGATGCCTTAACAGTGAAAGTAAGCCAAATGAACTACTTGTTTGCTTAAGCAGTGATTAGTTCGCTCTTTGGCCATCGCTCAGACGAACCGATTCCGCAACTCTTTTTTGTTTATAAAAATCAAAATGGGATTGACGTGGCAGCGGTTGAGATTTAATTTGTTAACTTTGGCAATTGCACTGATATCCTCATGCCAACTAATTGCATTAGCTAGCGCACAGGAAGCCCAACAGCCATGGTATGAAAACCTGCCCGCTGTTGCAATGGACTACAAGGTAAATACAAGAGACACTCAAACGGATCAACGCGGACGTAAACAACAACAAAACTTTGTATTTCTGTGTGCTTAACTAAATAAACAGGTGCACATAGACGCCGGCAAGGAGGACTGCTACCATCAGTATGTGCAGGCGGGCGCGACCTTCTACGTTTCTTTCAGTGTAAGTCAATAGCAGCGAGGCTCATGGATCAGGATTAACTTTCCTTCTTCGTGCGATTCCCTAGGTGGTTCGCGGAGGAGATGGCATGGCCGGCTTTGCTGTGCGCAATCCGGCGGGCGAGATCGTCAAGCCCTATCAATGGCAGGCCACGGCGGACTATACGGATCAGGTCTCGCCCGGCGGATATTACTCCGTCTGCATCGATAATCAATTCTCGCGCTTCGCTGGCAAATTGGTGAACATTTATATAACTGTGGTCAAGTACGACGCCTGGGACAAGTACGCCAAGGAGATCGAGGAGCTGCAGCTGAACATGCAGAACTTCACGACCACCATTGGCACCGTGGAGCGCAATATCAACGAGATGATGGGCTACCAGGCGCACAGCAGGCACCGGGAGTCGAGGGACTACGCGCTGCTGCTCGATAACAATTCCTACATACAGACGTTCTCGATTAGTCAAATTGTGGTCATACTAATCACCTGCTCCATACAGGTGAGAGAGAGAGAGAGAGAGTGGGAGGCAGGAGATATTTAGTCTATATACTAATCACTCATCATTTTCCAGGTCTTCTTCGTTCGCAAACTCTTCGACGTGCGCTCCGGCTCGAAGAGTCGTATTTAGATAGATGCTAAACTGTAAAGAGAACTTTTATACTTTTTTCTATTTTCTATACGTACACCACACGCACATCCTTCCATTCCACACACACATATGTATAACATTCATTATCAATCTAATATGTAATTATTTTATTGTTTGCGAAACAAGAACAAGTGCAGAAACGGAACAGACTACGAACTAATACTATTTATCATATATGTATATAACCTATGTGATAAATGCAAATGTGTGAGTTTTTTAATAAAAAATTAAAATCAAAAATGTTTAAATATAACTTAAATATTATAAATGTATAAGACAAAGCTGCTTATACGCATTCTGGGTTGCTGTCTAGGCTGAACTGCTGTAAGCAAAGCTTCTTCAATTATTAACAGCTGTTATTATTAACAGTCACAAACATTTATTTATTTTACATATAATAATTGTTTAACAGATATGAAACACAACAACATTTTTTACTTTTCTATGTACAACTTATATGTTTTAATAGTAGATGAATATATAACGTAAAGCTGCTTTTATGTACTGTGGGTGGGTGTCCATGCTAAGTGTATGCCAACTCCTGCCAGCTTTGCGTATGTAATTAAGGCTAAGCTTATAAATGTTAAAGTTAACAGTGCTCGATATTAACAGGTCAACATCATGTAACGGGCAAAAAACACGATACAGGAAACGATGCCACGCTTTACTGATAACGGTATCCATTATACTGATTTACATTGGGTGGGCTATAGCTGGGCGCATCCAGTTCCGAGAATATGCCTTCGCCCGTATCACCGCCTGGCCTTAGCACGCCTTCGCTGTAAACAAAACAAAAGGAAGAGTTAGTTCCATGGAACTTGTGAAGTTCTTTTGACTCACCCAAAGATGCTGCCGCCAAATCTGCCCACATTAGCAGTCTGATAGTAGTTATAAGGCGTCGCGTTAATCCAGGAAATAAATCCCATGAGGAAAGACAAGGTGAATAAATAAACGCTGGCCAGCTTCATAGCTAATAACTTGAACTGTGTCCGTAAATCTGAAAATATTCCTTCGCAGATGCTGTCGCAATGAGCTTTAATCGGACTATGCGGCTGTCATTAGGCAGAATGTCATCTATTTATACTAACCAGATTTTGACCAGTATATTTACATATGTGCGACATATATACGATCAGAACTAGTTTCGATCAGTGACGCTGACTTAACTAAAAAGCTTTTTAATTGATAAATTAAATTAAAAACAAATTATGAAGCATATTAACATTGCCAGAAGGTTAAAGATATGAAATATTTCTTAATCCAGCAACTCTTTTTTTTTAGTATATAATGTAATAGTGTACGCCAAACATAAACAATTTAAATTAATATAAAATTAAATGAAAAAAGAGTCAGCAGCAAACATGTTTTTATTTTTGGCAAGAAAATGAGAGATATAAACTTGATCTGCTGGAACGTCTTGTCACTTGTGTATTGAAAAAGAAGATTGAAAGGTATGGATCCGGTTAAGTTATCTTATCTCTTTGTTTAAAAATGTGTTGACTAATATTTAATTGATTTTATTTCGGAATTAGCGGCGGCTGCTGCGTCACACTGCGTGACGCCACTGAACCGGTTCCGGAATGTGCCGTTTTTGAATTTCGAATTGGTTATCGATAAGGATCGTGAGCTGCATCCTGAGGCGAATCAATTGAGTGTGTTCAATTCCAGTTCCGGAATTGCTTATCGATTAGTGCATGACATTTAGAGCTCAAAACTGTTCCCTAGGGAACAGCTCCTCAAGCCAAAAGTGAGCCGTTGCACATTTGAATGAACTTGAGAATAATAATTTAAATTTATGCTACTTTTCTGACCACCCTCTTTATTCTTTTTTTTCCGTCAGCCATTTTTGGCTAAATTAAAAAGTTATTATGTGTGCGCTTATCTGCGCCTTCGTCTTGCAAGCAGCCCCCCGCGGCGGGGTGTCTGCGGCGCGTTGCATTTCAAATGAAGCCGCAAATGATGCGCAGCCCAGCCCAGCCCGGCCCCAAGCCAAGCGCCTAATGGCCCGCACACAGATAAGCTCAGCTGTTGCAATGTGTGTGTGTGTGTGTGTGTGTGTGTTAGTGCTGGCTCTTTAACTGTTTTAAACGCCATTGTTAAAATATTGCTCATACGCACTTCCGCCTGAAATGGGGTCTTTGCTTGGACTAATGATGCCGCCGCATACAGCACGGGCCGCGCGCTTAGAGACGCGAGTCGAAGCTGTGGCTCCGCCCACTCAGCGACAGCAGCACAGATAGCTATATATGTGTGTGTGTGTGTGTGTGGCTGTAGAGCGCGCAGGCGCATCAACCACCGCAAAGGCAGCGGGCTGCTGTTGCTGCTGCTGCTTGGGCATCCTTTTTCGATTGTGGGAGGAGTGTGTCGCCATCTTGAGCGCGATGAGATGATTTGTGTGGCCCAGTCTGTGCCTCTGTCTGTCTGTCTGTTGGGCAGCTTTATGTATTGGACGAGCGGGACATACACATTAAGTTGGAGTGCGCGTTACCGTTACGAACACGTCGCGGAGCACGCCAAGGATAATAGCGGTACTTTTGCGGTTAAGGATTCGTCGGCCACACGTTGCCAGGCCTGTCCCAAGTCCTCGCTGACCAAAACGAACCACGAAATAAAAACAGAGCCAGAAGAAAAAAAAAAACAATTTGCTTGTTGCTTGCAGTGGGCGTGGCACACACACACACACCCACACACACACACGCACACACACACTCTCCGGTCTCTCTGTTCGCTCGTGTGTGTGTTTTGTTGTGCGGAAATTATTGAAATTTTACTTTTGATTTTGTTGGCCAAGCGCGCGCTCTGCCCCACGAAAGTGTCCTTGCGGCAATGCTTAAGGGACGCGCTGCGACGCTCACCGACGGCGTTTCGTTCCCTTCGCACTGACAAATTTCCTTGCATATCCGCTACAACAACAACAACAACAACAGCTGCAACAAACTAAACAAACAATTTGCGTAGTCCCTATTTCGAGTGGTTCCCACCTTTGGCCCCTGCTCCACCTGCTCCTCCTGCTCCTGCTCCTGCTCGGTCCGCAACTCGTTCGCTTGCCGCACATCCGTCGCCATTTTGGACAATAATTTCGTTTCCGCTTTGCCAAATGTAACGGTAAACGGCAATAAAGAATAAAAAACACAAAGCAAAGCAAAATGCCGCCAACAGACGTGAAGTGAACTGAGCCGAAGTGAAGCGAAGTCTTGAGTCAATTAAAACAAAAATCAGCGAAACACAAAGTGAATTAAGCGTGCACTGAAAGAGCTCAAGAGTTGACAAAGTGTTCTAAAGCTAATACAAAAAAATATTAGATTAATTTCGACAATTCGACAATTTTTGGATAAACTTAAACGAAGAAACCAGCATAATCCTGAGGTGAGATTTTTTCTGGCAAGGAATGAACAAAAAAAAAAAAAATAAAAATAATAATAATAAAAAAAATAGAAAATTTTTGTTCTGATGCAAATTATTATAAGAAAATATGTTAAAAATGCAATATAATATATTATATATATTAAATATATCTTGAAATATTAAGAATGATCGAATGCTTGAAATTCTAAATATAAAGAAATATAAACAGCTTTTGTAGGGGACTTGTGATAACCGACTGTGGTACAATAGTAATATAATTGTGATAGTCGACTGTAATATAATGACTATTAAGCATAAATTATATCATATAATATTATATTCTCAACTATTAACCCTCTAAACGGGCAATTTTAGTTTTCTGTAAAACGACGAATCCGAAATCAGATCAAATAAAAGGACCAAAAGAAGCTACCCTCAAGGCTTACCTGTTAGGGGGTCACTTATTATCATGATTATTATCAAGATTATCATTATAGTATATTTAAGCTTATATAAGTCATTTGCAATCACGCTGAGGAGAGCCGTTTTAGGCACAAACTTAGAGGCAAGCTCTTCAGATTTTTCCATATTATATATTTGTATAGCTAAAAGCTGGTTTGAAATTAATTGAAATCAAGATTTACAGAGGTTTACGATTTAACGAGTTTTCGATTTAGCGGGGTACGAATTATCGGGATTCGAGTGTATATCATTCGAGCTAAAAACTTAATTAACAATGTCTATATATGAGTAAAAATATAAAAACTATTATTATATATATAGCTTTCATGGGAATATTTGTAATCAGAGAAAAAATGCCTAAAAGAGATCTTCAGAAAACTTAAAAAAAGCTTTATATTTGTATGATTAAATTATATTAAATATTTATTGTATTGTATTTTGTTGATATTACATTATTATTGCATATCTATATATATTTTAATTATTTTACATTATCTTGCAAATAAATATATATTTTTTAATATTTTTAAAAATAATTATCATATACAACAAGTCCTATGCAAACTGAATCCCTGCCAATGCTTACCTCCTTAGCTCTACAATCTTCAGCTCTTCACATTCCCAGCTTGAGCTGCAAGCGCTCGCCCTTAATATGTCTTCAGCACAGCCAAGTGTTAAGTGGCCACGCCCCCAAAGGTCCGCCCAGCTGAGATGCCATTAAATGTAGCTGATAGGTAAAATCTTACAAGCCATTAAAGTGCCGCAGCCGCGGCGCGTGTGTCCTCATCCTGTTAATTAAAAGCTGCTACACGGGCATTATGTCATTAGCCAGATATATGCAAAGTCTCTCTCTCTCTCTCACTCTCTGTCTCTCTCCCTCTTTATTTTTTGTGATTTTTATGCAGCCACGCGTCATACCCCATGGCCGGCCGCGTTGCTCGGCTTCTCAGCTTCTGAGCTAACCATCAGCAGCGCTGCTTGCCGGCATCCTGCGCGTATTTCCGGCGTGTGTTCGCTGGCTCTCGCCGCTGTGTGATAACTTCAAAATGGCAGCAAATGGTTGTCCTTCGGCGTGTCCTTGCACGCAATTTGCTTGCCAAACAGCAAACACAATGATAAATAATAAACGAGGCGTGTGCCGAGGGCCGTTCGTAATGTCTGCCAACTGATGAGGCTCTCTAGATGCGGCCGCAGCTGATAAGCCAAAATGTGCCCAGTTCCAGTGGCTGTTGTTGCCTTAAAGCTGATCGAAAGTGCGTTGCGAAATGAAATTGAAGCCGTTGGGTCTGCTGCTGCTGGTGGTGGAGTTGGTGTAGCATAAATTTCGTTGGCATAAATCAAAATTCAGCAACTTCCGATGAAGGCAGAGTGCAAAAATTTGCATGGCATGCAGCACAGCAGCAACAGCAACAACAATACACACACATACACACCAACATCTGCACATTCACTATAACACAATGGCCATTAGAAAATACACGCTCAAATGGCCGCCCGCCCACGCATAACGCTCATACGCAGCGTTCGCCCGGTGCCGCTTCATAAATAATACCCAACACACAGAGAGATAATTATGCTTTCTGTGCGCATATCTTAGACTATACACACACACATATATACACCCAGATACATATACTAATTATGTTGGCCAGTGCAATAGCTGTGAGCTGCACTCTGTGAAATACTCTGAAATTGCAGTCATTAATTGCGGGCTATTTCAGCGCTGATTTATGTGCTTATTATCAGTCAGAAATACGTGTATAAATATATGTATATTAATATATATATATATGTGAGTGTATATACATGCATGTAAACATATACACTGAGAAAAATATCAATGTGGATAATGAATGATTATGCGATTTTTCCGTTTATTGAATTTCAACTTCAACTGGGATAACAAAATTTTAGATACAAAAAAATTTAAACTAAATTTGTAAAATAAATATCTAGACATAAAACTTTTTTTTTTGGTTTTCAATTGAAAAATAATTTTTAAAAATATTTAATAGATTTTACATTGAAAATCTAAGTATTCAAATTTTACACTGATAATCTTAATATAAAAAATCTTTAACTATATTTTCAATGGAAAATGTAAATGTTAAAAATCCTTGAAAATTTGTGGACTAAAATCAAGTACTAGAAAATTTTGAAATAAATTTTTATGTAATAATTTTTTTTTGAAAATTTTTAAATTAAACAAAAAAAAAAATTAAAAAAAACTTGAAATTGAAAATAAAGATATATTTATAGATATATATACATTTTCAATTTAAAAGTTTTTCAAGAGTTTTTATTTATTTATTTTTTTTTAATTTAAAAATTTCAAAAATCTTGAAAATTTTTTGGACAACAAATCAAGCTATTTTTTAAATTGAAAATAAATTTTTAGCTAAACTAATTTGGAAAAAAAGCTTTTAGAATTTGTGAACTCAATAACAATTCATGCAAAATATGCCGATATGCTTAGCAGCTTCCTCAAGACTCCTTAATCCTTTTCTTCTTTTGTTGCTGCCTCTCTCTTTCCTTCTCTTGCCAAGCTTGCTGTCCTTCAACAGTATATCAATATATCCTGCCATCCTCTCTTCAAGCTTGTATTTCTCCCTCTCTCGAAGGCTCCTTCAACAGCTATCGCACTTCGCTTGTACCTCTGTCCTCTCCACATCTCTTGACTTTAAAATTGATTAGAATACTTATTTGAATATTGAAATTGAATATTCCTATATATATTTTATATAAGTCTCATCTCACATCATAATCTCAATATACATTCCAGAGTCAAGTGGAATCCATTGGTTCACCAACAAGTCGCCTTTGACGCTTCGGAAGGCCGCGCCATGTACGAGAATTCGTGTTCGTATCAAACGGCGCTGGACTTGAAGCGCGTGTCGCCGCCGACGCTCGCCCAGGTGAAGACGGAGGATTGCCTGACGCTGGGCCAGTGCTCGCCGGACTGGACCTCATACCGCTTCCATCAGTCGACGTTCGAGCAGCTGAAGCAGAGCGTGGAGAAGGCCAAGGCGGCGCTGCAGGATCGCAGCAGCTTCTTTGGCGCGAGCAGCGCCTTCAGGTGAGCAGCGCCAACAGGACACACTCTGTACCTGAGCTTAATGGATATATACTTTTTGCTCCATTCATATAGCGACATCTACTCCAGCCAGCGGCTGAGCGATACGCTGGACACACTGCCCGCCATGCAGAATGGCAGTGGCGCCGGCAACTGCTTGGGCCTCTCGCACAATGCGGGCGCTGGCGTGGGCGTCGGAGTGGGCGTGGGCGTGGGCGTTCTTAACTATAATGCTGTAAGCAGCAGCAGCAGCGTCGGCGTCGGCGTTGGCGTTCTGGGCAGCAGCGTGCAGCGGCATCGCCTCGACACGCTGCAGCCGCCGTCGGGCTGCTCGCCCGCGGGCACACAGCATGGAGTCATCACGTCCAGCGCTGGCCAGCTGCCAGCCGCCACCTTGGACGTGGCGGCCAGCTCACCCTCGCTGCCGCCATCGCTGTCAGCGTCGAGCACCTCGCATGTGGAGCACAAAGTGCGAACAGGTAGGAGTTGCTCGCATTAAACATATACAAAGTAGACTAAAGGCTCTATATAAGGCTCCATAGTGATGAGTATATATTATATATATATATATTATGAATAGGTGAATTATGAATAGGTGAACTAACTTCATTTATACACAAAATGCGATGCATTTTAGTATTTATTTAGTATAAACATCATTATTATCATTAATGATTGATTAGTTAAAGACAGCAGAAGAGATAAAGGCTGCTCTATATATAACTGTATATATGTATATATATCTAGCTGCATATTTTTGATCGTTTTTGCAGTTTTATCTGCTATCTGTTCGCCAAGATACAGAGATGCTAGAAGATATTCTTGATAATATAAAGTAGCTAGAAACAACTAGGAGTGGCTGAAGCGACAGCTTCAGAAGAGGGACAGACAGATGGACATGGTTAAGCTTTTCCGCCTTGATCATAATATACACTTTATGGGCTCTGCCATGCCTCCTGCTGATTTGTACATCAATTTTCGCAGGGCAGCCCATAATAAGGAAGAGTAGAAGCAAAAGCCCGCACAGTAAAGGCACCCTTTATAGGAATCTCTATATATGAATGTATATATAAATTAAAGGCAATGTAATTCTTATTGATTGTTTGAGTTGTGCGAGTGTCAATCTAAAACTAAAACTTAAAGTAACATAAATGAATTTACCGGCAGACAGACCGGCAGACCGCTCAGTCGGCGCTGCTTGGCGACGATCAGGCCACTTAGGCGTGGTGGTGTCCGGTTTTGTCTGCAATTCTTTCGGAACGGCATCCGGCCCAATTGCTCAATCAGCAACTTCGGCCGTGCGCGTGTTAACTTATACTATATATAGCAAGCTATGCATTATAAACTAAAGCCAAATCAGTACAGAAGCCGACTATAGATAGCCAAGTAGGATTGCCAATGATATTTGGCATATGGGAAAGTGTAGCTTGGGAAAGCGGCATTGGCAATGTTACTTGGCCATCTCTACTCTGCCTCAATGCTGTCTTGGCTTTAGCTATATTTACATACATATATAGAGATTCCTGCAAAGGGTGTCCCAAAACTCACGCAAGAATTAATTTTAATAGAAAACACAGAACAGTAATTAAAAATTGTAAATTTCAGATTGATTTACATAGGCATTGACTTTATTTTTATAGTGTTTCATTTCAGCTGTCATGTTGTCTATCAAAATTACTTCTTGCGTGAGTTTTGGGACACCCTTTATCAAAGCCATGAAATATTGATTAATGCTGTTGATATTAGAAAAGCTCATGTATGTGTTTGACTATATAGATTAAAATCTGAAATTCGCCTCTTGGTATAGGGTAATCAAGTATCTACAGTTGATAGTCGAGTCTAACTTACAAACCAAATTCCATGGTCTGTTTTCGCTTCAATAAAGTCTTACCCCTGCCCCAACTTTAAGTCAGATAATAAAGATAATCCAAATTGTTTTCAGCATATGAACAACCGAATAACATTCGAGCAGCTTGTATGGCGCTTGGTCGCCTTTGAGCCACCCACTCGCAGCCCACTGACCTTCTCTCGCCATGGTCTAACACAAATGTCAGCGAAATGGCGGAAAAACAAATCCTGCGCTTCCGCCAGCGAAACCGAAAAAAAAAAACGAAAAAACTTTGTTTCTCTTACAAAAGTGAACAATTTTCGCGTATTTATTTAAACACATTCGGGGAACATATGCTGACCGCTGTCCGAGCATAAAAACCGCCCACAAAGGGCGGCCAAAGGCCATTTTTGTTTTAGCCAAAAAAAAAAAAAAAAAAAAGAAGGCTGGTGTAGAAAAAGCCAAATTGAATTATCCATGTAAACGTCAAGGTCTTCGCTGTGGACTCAAACCCGAACTGTTTATCAATTTAAGCCGGCGCAACGGATGTGGCTTATAATGTGGCCAGTGGGGTGGGGGGAGATGGGGGCGAATAGAAACATCAAAAATGCAGTGTCCACAATATAATATCATCGCGTGTCTGGCTAGAATTTGTTATGCCGCCTCCGTCTCCGCCTCCGCCTCCATCCTCGTCCTTGTATATCGAGGAGAAAATTGTATATAAGAAATTTGCTTTCCTCTTCGCGTATTTCTTGTGACTTTTTAATCGCCTTGGCTTTGTAAGCCGGAATTCAATATGACAAGCAAGCGAGTCCTTTTCTGGCTGGCTTTTAGGGTGAACCAAAATGGCCGACAACTCGAACGCAGCCCGAAGCAAATATATGCAGCGAATCCTTTTGAGCTGTCTCTTAAAGGCAGCATACCTCTCTCCCACTCTCTCCCTCTCTCTCTCTCTCTCTCTCTCTCTCTCTCTCTCTCTCTCTCTCTTTCTTTGTCTCTTTACGAGCTTTGCTGTCAACTTTGTGCCTTCTGCTCTGCTGCTGTCGCATAAAGGGACTTTGTCATGCGTAACTCATTATTTTTTGCTCGAGCATCGTTTGGCTTACAAAGCACATAAAAGATAATTACGCTTCCCCATCTTGTATCATAGCAGAAGATCATTATGTATATATAACATATATATGTGTATGTCTGTATATGTATATATTTGTATATAGAGGCAAATCTTATAGCGAACAGTCAGAACTCATATATGAATCAGTTCAGCTTGGAGGCAAAAATCCTTAGTAAACATATACAAAACACATCACTTCCGCTGAGGCACTATATAGTCCATCTGTCAGTCTCTGGATGCTTATAAACACAACTCTCTCTAAAGAAGCTAACAAAATTAAATCAAATTCCTGAGAACCGCACACCTAAACCACTTTCGCTAATCCAAAATATGTAATTTTATATTCTTAATATATGAATAGGCCTTCAACAAGCCGAAGGCCTTCGCAGCCAGCGCTTTAGCTCTCGATTAGCATTTCATTAAAATTGTATCTAACTTAATAAAATATGTATTTATTTATTTAACTTGTAGACTTTTTACGATTTGCCAAGCTCACAGTAGGCAGTCGATATGTATATGTCGTAGCGGTAGGCAGGTAGGTCATGTTGCAATCTTCTCCTACTGTTTAGTGTTGGAGAAGAACTCAATAGTGTTGGAAAAGAGTCTGTGTTGCTAATTGTCAATGTGAGAGAGAGAGAGACAACCATAGATTTTGCTGAACGTAGTGGGTCGCGTGGGTCAATGAAGTCGATAAACGACTCTGAGAGTCTCTGGCAGAAGAAGACTGAAAAGGACAATCACTGCCTGAGTGTGAAAGAGAGACAACATGGAACGGGAATTCGTTAATGCGCACATCGGAATATTTATTAATTAGCAGTAACGCGCGAAGCTCTAGCTACAAGTAGGAATTTGTATTATTATTTAGTTTATTTTTATTTATTATTTGTTCTCTGTTTCCCTTGTTTGGTACTCGAGTCGTTAGGAATAATTTTGTTTCCTTTATTTTTGAATTCAATATAAATTACAAATTCATTTTAGAATTATAATTAATTAATTATAATTATTATTGTTATTATTTTTTTTACTAATGTAATTTTTTTAAATATATTTTTATTATTTTGAGAGTTTTCTATATATTAGATTTATATTTTTTTTATATTTTAAGATTTAATCTATATCTTTATGTCCATCTACAATTTTTCTTATGTATGAAGCTCTTCCGGCGCTCCACATTAGCTTGTCCCAAGAGCCTCAATTATGGCACACTCATGTTCCCACACGCATGCAAATTTTAGTCTCGGCTATTATCAGTTAGGATTCAGGATTCGCATTGACATTTCAATTGGAAAGCGTTGCGAATGGCACGACCTACGCTTATTGTTGTTTACATCAAACAAAGATTTACGGCAATTAAACACGGCTACGGCTGTTGTCGTTGCTGCTGCTGCTGGTTGATGTCGGCTCTGAGAAGTGACAACCCTCGCGATTATATCGTTTGCGGTTCACAGGCTCTGTCCGGCTCAAAGCAAGGGTGGCTGTGGCTCTAGCTGTGGCCGTCGCTCTCCGTCTCCTTCAGCTGAGCGCCGTTGCGTGTCAGCCACGTCATGGTCGGCTGGTCGGCTGCGTGGTCCGGGGTAAAGCATTCGCCGACTCTCAGCCAACCATAATTTGGGTAATAAATAAACGGACAGTTATCTATGCTGAGATTTATGACTTGGCCCATTTCTAGCTCTCTCTCCCCCTCTCTCTCTCTCCACGCCTTGTCGAATGGCAAAACGTGTGCAAATTTGTGCTGCATTGCAATTAAAATTTATTTTGTTTGTTATATTTTTGTTTTCATTTGTTTTCTCTTTTTTCGTGCAGAGAAATCCTCGCTGGATTGCGCTACGACGTCCTCGCATGCTGTCGCCGCCTCGTCCTCCAGCGCCGCTGCCTCTGCGTCCAGCCATGGCAAGAGCAGCAGCAGCAGCGCCAACAATGCCACCACCAACAACAACAATGCCAGCAATTCACTCTGTAAGTATCAGTTACATGAATATATATCGCATATATATAGCCTAGCATCAAATTTGAGTTGGTTCTAAGTGTCGAATGGCTCACTTCGCCTGTCAATCGAGTGAGCTTTGACAACTTTTTAGCCGAGACATAAACCTGTGACACATGCAAGCGCAGTTGACAGCTACGTGACCATAGATGGCGCTAGTCAGCATACAGAGTGGGTCGTTATTTCTGTTAAATTTAATAAATATAATAAATATTAAAAAGGATTATAAATTGATAAAATTATATGATATAATTTATATATTTATATATATATATATATGTATATCTGCTCACACTTACTTAATTCTAATGTCCCTCAGGTCAAGCTTTGATGCAGCCAATGCCCACTATTGTCTCATGTGAACTATTCGGGCAGAATGAGGCTTAGCCTAATGTCTCAATTGCAAGCACCACTTGACTTTGATGGCTGCAATCTGCAGTAATCTGCAGAGCGCCGCTTGCCAGCCTTGTGGGAAAGTTGGGCAAACAAAGGTCATCATCACGTATGACTATGACTGTGTATGGCCACTGTAAACATACAAGACGCAACAGTCACAACAATTTGGGCAGCGTCAGCGTTGCCAGCCGTTGATAATTTGACTCTTAAGTGCTCTTCAGCGCTAATCCTATTAAGCGTGTTGCCAACAACACACAGTCACACGGAAGCCAGCCGCGGCAGCAGGCAACCCCAATAGATAACTGAATGAGTGTAGAGGGTGAGCGGGATAGGTTGGGAGGGGAGGGGAGGGGGATGAGCTCAGCAACAATGAGGCTAATCGACAGATCATAAAATGATCAAAATGTTATGTGAAGCGCATTAGGGCGCACGCGTCGCTGACAGCGTACCTAAAGAGGGATGGGGGTGGAAGCAGTGGAAGGGTAGCTGGTAGCTGAATCGTGAAGTGTGAGAGATTCTGATTTAGCATTGGCCCACTTCAGTTCGGGCTAGATAAAACAAATAAAATGTGATTATTTGTAGTGCTTGAGATTATTACTTAATTAATTTAAATATTTATATAGCAGAAGGGATAGAAATGAGGAAGAGGGAGCGGGAGAGAAAGACAGAAAGAGTAGAATGGTAAAAACTAAAAAAAGAAAGGGAAAGCTGGAGGAAGATAGAAAGAGGAGAGTAGAGAGTGAGATAGAGAGGCGCAGAGCGAGATAGTCGAAAGAACATACAGAAGGAGAGAAGGAGAGAAATAGAGTGATAGAGACAGAGAGATATAGAAAGATATACAGAGAGATAGAGAGCGAGAGAGATAGAGATACATAGAGTGAAAGACAGAGATAGACAGAGGAAGGCAGAGATAGAGAGAGAGAGAGAAAGAGAGAGAGAGAGAAAGGCAGAGAGAGAGAGAGAGAGAGAGAGAGAGAAAGAAAGAGAGAGAGATAAAGAGAGATAGAGAGATATTGGGAGATATATAGAGAAAGGGGAAAGGGTGAGAGAGAGACGAATATAGATAGAGAGAGAGATAAGCAAGAGATAGAGGGAGATAGAGAGTGAACAGGCAAAGAGAAACAGAGACAAAGAGAGACAGAGATATAGATAGAAAGAAAGAATGATAGAGATATAGAGAAAGATAGAGAAAGAAGGGACAGAGAAAGACAGAGAGAGAGAGAGAGAGAGAGAGAAATGTGAATTTCAGAGAAGTTTATCTAGACCTGCGACTACTTAGCGAAGGTTCATCTGGCAACTTCATTCGCAGCTCTTATTTATCTTAATATATATATATATATTATTAAGTGAGTATTTTATATAGTTACTATTTTATATAGTTACTATACCCTCTCCACACTCTACTTAATTAACATTATATCATATTCTTAAATTTATTCATTTAATGAAATAATCTCAAGCATTTCAAACAGTTTGACAGTCGCTTATCGCGCATCTCTCATCAAATTTTGCAACATAATCTCATAATCTGCGAGCATTAGAGCCCCATCCTGAGCGCTCAGCGGGTGCTGCCACACCCACACACACACACACGCCCACAAAGCTGCGACACGTTGTCACATTGTGAAACAGCAGAGGAAAGCCCAACCCCTGCCTCCCTTGCTCGCTCGCTCGCTCGCTCGCTCGCTCGCCCCCTGCCCCTTTGGCGCCGTATGTTTTGCTCACTTGAAATTTAATTTCTGATTTCATTTGCGCACAGTTTGTAATTCTGTTCGCTCTCCTCTTATATTTATTTTTTTTTAGCTTTGGCTTTCGTAATTGTTTCAGGCTGTGAAAATAAATTGAAAATGTTCGCCTGTGCCAACTGTGCGACAGTTGGCAACACTGGCAGCCGTAGCGCCAGCTCTGCTTCTGCTGCTGCTGCTGCTGCTGCCTCGCGTCCCTTTTGACAGCTTCGCGCGCTAACGCGCTGCGCCTTCAATTTATGCGCTTCATATTTTTTAAATGCTCCGCGAAAAAATATAAAAAGAAATGGCTGTGGATGAGCGCGGCCCCAAAGGTTCTGTGACAGTAGGAAGCGGCTCTGACAGCGTAAAGCATATATCTTGATTAACATCAGTAAGCGTAGGGGTTGTGGCGAGGCCGGTCTGAAAAATATGCGAAAAAAGATACAAAAATATATTTCTTAAAGATATTTATAAATATCTATAAAGTGGTGCATTTATTTAAATATTTTTTATTTGTTTTGCTCTTAGAAAATGGAGCTCTGCTAAACTATGGCTAACAGGCGGAGATCAGCTCTGGGCCAGCTGAGTCCTTTCTAGCCATGCCCGACTGTCTGTCCCTCAACCTTTCTATTCGTCCGTCCTTATATTTGTCTGGTTGTCCGTCCGTTCTTCGGTCTGCTTGTTCTTCTGCCTGCTTGATCTTCTTTAGTATATCCTTCCGTTCCCCTATCTGTCTGTTCATCTGTCCGTCCGTTCTTCTACCCGTCCGCCTATCCTTCTGTCTGTCTGTCCATCCGTCTTTCTAACTGGCTGTCCGTCGTCCGTCCTCATGTACCTCTGTCCTTCTGTTTGTCTGTCCATCCGTCCGTCCTTATATTTACCTGTCTGTCCTTCTGTCTGCCCTTTCGTCCTTCTGTCAATCTGTCCTTCTGTCCGTCCGTTCTTCTATCCATTCTTTTGTCTTTCTGTCCGTCCGTCCTTCCTTCTATCTTTCTTCTCTCCTTCAGTCCTTCTATCTGCCTTCTCTCCGTTCGTTCTTCTGCCTGCCTGTCCATAAATTTGTCCGTCCTTATGTCCTTCTCTTTGCCTGTCCGTCCGTCCGTCTCTCCTTCTATCTGCCTTCTCTCCGTCCGTCCTTCTGTCTGCTTGTTGATCCATTTGTCTGCCTGCGTCTATATATGTCTGCATATATAAACCTTTCTCGCAGTATATTGATTCGTAGTATCGATTCCTGTTCAGAGATTTTCCGTGCCTTCCCAATTTTCCTTATATTCACAATTTCACATTTCCCTCTTGGTTCATTCGATTAGTTTCCAATATAGTCTGGGCCTTTCCCTCCTCGACATAAATTAGAATGCTTAAAGTTTGGCAAGCACTTCTCACAATTACCCAAGCCCTAAAATTTTTCAATTTTTCGTTTTTTTCGAGCATGACTTGGCCTGGTTTACAAAAGTTCAAGCGCTCGAAAAACTTTTTCCCATGCCCTGCACACATGTGTGTGAGTCTGTGTTCGTGTCTGTGTGCGCGCTTCTATTGATGTCCAAATATTTTTATTCATGGCCCTTTTCGCGGTTCACTTAACTCCCAGCATAGTCATTATGGCAACCCCCTGAGATTTGTGCACGAGTTGCCATAAATCAATTCATTGTTGTTATTGTTATGGCCACCCGCTCCACTCGCACCACTCTCAGTCGTCGATGACGGCAACAAGCTGGAAAATGTTGCTAATTTAGTTGTGCAGTTGATTTCGCCCTGCGATAATAACAATTTGCTTAAGTCAGAGGCGAAATGAAAAACTTAAAAATCAATTAAAACGCATATCGAAGGCAATGCCTGACTAGGAATACCTTTACCTATAGAGTTGATAATCTTTAAGGCTAGCTATACTATTGGTATTCGAATTGTCATAATCATTTTGGCTCTTATCATTATCATAATGCTAGCTAACTTAGTTGTAGTCATTATTAGCATTATCATTGGTATTATCTGGTTCATTATTAGCATTATTGTCATCCCTAATGCAATGAGTCTGCTTATTACCATCATTGTTGGCATCATTAATAACAATTATTGTAGTTATTTTCAGTATATAACTATTTATTATTAGTTTATTTATTATTTTTATAATCATTATAAGCATTACTATCATTATGATCATTACTATTCATTATCATTATTATTAGTATAATTTAAAAAATGATTTAAGTTAATAGAAAAGCTCAAGAGAAGAGCTCAAGAGTCAGACCCACCTACAGCTCACGTTAGATGCCTTAAGCTAATCTTTATGATCAGGAATATATAACTACTCTACAGACCTGCCTGCCTCAGACTGCTATACACACAGCTAGCTCTTAAGCCTAGTATGTAGGCTATGAAAACTGCAAAAACAGTCAGTGAAACATAGGCAGGGGCAGCTAGGGAGAGCGCTGCAGTACGACAGAGAAAAGAGACAGACAGAGAGAGAGAGAGAGGAAGGGAGAGCGAGTCAAAGAGAGTACGGCAACAGGTCGTTTCCGCTGCGGGCCCATTGTGATTTATGCCGCTGAAAATGACCCGCTTCCGACATGAAATATCAAAAATCACGCGCACTTGCAAAGTTTAGAAACGACGACGACGACGACGATGGAGACTCTGGCTCGCACTCTGGCAGCCTGGCAACGTTGTCGTTTGCACCTACCGCCGGAAACGGAGCGCAGCCAGAGCCGGAGGTGGCCGTGTCGAAGCGTCTCCGGTTGGCCAAAAGCGGACTGCAATTTAGTTGTCAATTGAATTTATGAGCTACGACTTTAGCAATTTATTGTGTGTTGCACTTTCCACTCTTATTTGCTGCTCGCTCTTCTCAAGCTCAAACGGACCTAGCGTGAGAGCTAAATAATGGCCTAAAAGTCAATCGGGCCAATTGACAGTCGCACGAGTCAAACCGCGTTGTTATTTATGACTGCCAGCGCCACGTGAATGTGAACCTCAGCTCAACCCTTTGTTGCCCTCTGCACCCCCCACCAGACACCCACCCTCTCTCTCTCCCTCTCTCTAGTTTGTCTGTTAATTGTTTGTTTGCTGTCGCTTGTCAACTGGCCCTTGAGTCCCTGGCGTGTGAATATGCTAGCCTTCAAAAAAAAAGAGTCGAAGGTGAAACATTCAACTTCAAGTCAAACGCCGCTGTTAACCGACGGTAATCGGAGTCGCGTACCACGCGCACCAGCCACCGCTCAGCCACCCCTCGGCGCACCACACCCACCGCCTTTCCCAGCCAGTTTCAATTGCGCAATTATAGCGCCCATTGTTTGCATAGACAACCAAATAAACAAAAAAGGCACACTAACAATATGCTTTTCCATTTTTTTCTTTCGGTTATTGTCCCTTCGTGTTTCGTGTTTTCCTAATTTGTTTTCATTACAATTTTCACTTTTGGTTTCTGTGGGAAGTTTTGATAGCAGAATTTGATAAGTCAATTGCAGTTGTCAAATAAATTTTCGAGTTCTGCTGAAGTTTCACACAGTTGGGAATTGGAAAACATTTGAAGAGGGGGGAAGATGCTCAAGGAGAACAAATGTTGAAGACATCCCCTTAAGTGATTCTTCGAGACTAGTCTGAAAAGTTGCCTAATTAAAATTCAAGTTGTAAGAACAGCTTTATATATATATCTCATATATATTCTATAATACTCCCATTCATCTCTTCAGATATTTCATGAGTGTCCTGTATCTCGAATATATCCTTCAAATTTCTTTAACTTATCTTTTATATGTATCTATATCTTCTACTCTCTCAACTCCCTTAGCCCACACACTCCCAAGCCTCTGCAACAATAGCATTCTTCTAATGCTCCGCTGCTATTCATATGGCTTCGCCCCTTTCCTTAACTTTCGCCATTATTGAAAGCCCTTTCGCCGCTGATTTATGGTATTTATGGCATTTTTATAGACGTTGCCGCCCATTTGATTAACAAGAATATGTGAGCAGAGGCACAATACAATGCGAAGCGAATGCATTGTATGCTCTATGCCCTAATACTTAAGGAATACATAATGAGAGAGCTTGATATGATATATGTCACATATAACTCTGCTAAGACTGGTCAGAGTCAGAGTCAGAGTCAGACTTGATCATAATACAAAAACTCCCTATATAAATCTGAATAGAGTATATCCATGGCCATATGACTGTTCATATTGTATTATAATAAGACGCCATTCCTCACGCATATGCCTTCATAATACCTATTATAATAATACGCAATTTTGGGACCAGCGTAAAAAATCACGCTGTAGGCAAAATGAGCAATCGTCTCTCCGACGTTGCTCCTTTGAGCAATCACTTCACGTGCTTCTGGCCAGCTGCAGAATGCGTACTGTCATGCCCGCTGGGCTGGGCTGGGCAGGGCAGTCGGGCAGCCAGTCAGTCAGGCAGTCGTCCAGTTGGCCACGTGCCGTCGCGTGTTATATCATTCATACGTCATTAAAGGCCACGTGCCCAGCGCCTCGCTGTTGTTATTGTAGGCAGTTTGTTTTTGTTGCATAGACACAGGCGCGTAATATTAGCAACAATCTCGCTCTCTCTCTCCCACTCTCTCTCTCTCTCTCTCTCTCTCTCTCTCGTTGCTTTATTGAGCTTGAGAAAACAAATCGCAGCGTTGATTGCGTTTCTTATTAACTGCAAATGTTGGTGGTTGCCCCAGCCAGACAATATGCTGACTGTCAGGCAGCCTTGGCCAGCCGCTGCACCACCCTCACCCACAATTTCCATGTCATGTTTGTCTTGACGCTCCGCTGACTTCTTCTGACTGCACACAAACAAATGGAACACGAACCTTCGATGCATTCGACTTTGGCTTTGGCTTTGCCTTTGCCTTCCCCGGTGGTTGGCATTAAGATGACGCATTTGAACGCCTCCCGCACCCCGACGTGTAGGCGTGGCACTTTTGGCGACTTAGCAACCGCGAAGTCAGTGTGGAGGGAGATGGGGGTGTACGGCTGCGAGGGCTTTGCCTTTGCATGCAAAATGGCGGAAACAGCGCCACAAAAGAAATTAATTTAAAGTTTTCGCCACAGAGCGTGAAAATGAAATTACATAATGAATGCAATTAAAATACCAACTAAATTTCGCAAAGCCAACACCTACACACCTACACACACACACACCCACACACACACATACACACACCCATTCACACCAAGTTAACTGGATTTGGTCGACTTCAGCCCCCGCAACCGGCTGCGCCTTTGCCTTTGCCTTCGGCTGCCAAGAACAGCAAATTGCTATTTAGCCATTTTAGATTCCATTAGCAAGAGCTCACACATACACATGCACATGGACACACACGCACTTGCAGACGAACACATTTAGGCTACGAGCGTAGCTTTAAAAGTAGCATTTTTATTTAGTACACACTAAGCTGGTGAAGCTTTAGAGCTAGTTTTGAGGAAGAACTGAAGAAGTCTGATATGAACTCTTCCATATGGTAAACAGAGATATGGATTTTGAGCTATGCTCCTCTGGCTGTTCGACTGCTTGTCCGACAGGCAGGCATAGTCTATCTGCTCGACTCTTTGTCTGCCTTCATCAATTCAGAGAGCTTTAAAATTATTTATAATATTTGTTAAGAATGCTAGACTGTCTAATACCCTGTGTAGTGTAGCTCATCAAATCAAAAAAGCTTAATAATAAAGTTCTCTTAGAGTCTGTCATAAAAAGTTCCCATATGCAGCCAGATTAATAGAGTCAATAGACAGCTATAGCTATAGAGCTCTTCATGATTGTCGTATGTGCTTACTTAAAGTGCCTCAAATATGAGATTTCGATTTTCTATTCAGCTTTTTCTTAATTTTTTTTTTTTTGCTATATATAATTTATTTTCATTATTTTATTTATTCTGTTTATTTTCCTTATTATATTTATTTTTATTTACTTTATTTATTTTTTTTTATTTATTTGATTTATTTGTATTTATTTTAATTATTATTTTTATTTATTTTTATTTATTTGATTTTTTTATTATTTGATTTATTTTTATTTAATTTTTTTATTTATTTTTATTTGAAAAAATAAATAAAGTAAGTAAAACAAAAAAATAAATAAGTGTAATAAATAAAATAAATATATGTATCATTAAAATAAAATAAACAAAACACTAATTGTTTATTTTATTTTAATGATACATATATTTATTTTATTTATTACACTTATTTATTTTTTTGTTTTACTTACTTTATTTATTTTTTAAAAATTTATTTTATATTTAATAGAGTTTTATCTTGTATTTATTTAAGAAATAATTTTAATAATTTCATTTTAATAATTATTAACAAACTCTAAAGGATCTCAAGCTACAATTTTATTTTCTTTATAATTTTTAATCATACTTTAATTTGCTTATATTATCTATATAATTTGTATAATTTTTGCTGTTTTTTTGCAAAACTTCTCAAGCGCCTCTCGTTCGTCTCAAGTGCAGCTCAGATGTTAAATGGCTGCCATCAAGCCAAAAGTTGAAGCCGTTCTCCAGATAACTTTTATTAAATAACGGCTTGTCAAAGCAAGGCAACACACACGCACGCTTACACACACTCATACACACTCACACACACACACGCACACACGCACACACATAGCTGGCACACACATTGCCTTGAGTTGCTAACTTTTTGCGAAAAAGCGAAATTTGTTTTTAGCACAAAAAACTATCAAAAGCTTTCGCTGCTCACATGCCTGTGTGTGTGTGTGCATGTGTGTGTGAGCAGCTGCAATTTGTATGTTAACGCCTGGGAATTAGCCAGCCACCCACCCACCCACCTAGCGTCTGCCGAGTCGAGGCCAGCGGCTAGATTAGCAAAAAGCTGAAATGAGTTTTGCAACAGAGCAAAAAAAAAGAGAGAGAAAAGAGAGAAAATAAAAACAATTTCAATGAACTCCAAAAATTAATTAAGCCAGGCAAAGGACACTGTGTGTGTGTGTGTGTGAGTGTGTGTGTGTGTGTGTGTGACTGTCTCTGTATGTGTGTGCCTATATCAGTTATTTTGCATAGCTGGCAGCGGAGCTGCGAAAGGCAGCAAGTAAAATTGCACTTGAGCCCAAGCGCAGCTGACGTCGCTGCCAGCAGCGCTGTCGGCGTCACAGCCAGCGTCAGACTGTGCAATCAGCGGCGCAACAACGAGCACAATTGTCGATGCGAGCCACAAGCGCCTGGCAAGCAAGCCAACACACTCACACCAGTCCGAGCCAGCTGGCTTTGTATTCAGGTGTAGCCCAGCCCAGCCCAGGCCAGGCCAGCCTGAGCCACCCACTCACACACTCACACACACACACACACACACAGGCACACCCACGCCCACTTGAATTTCTCCAAGTTGGATTTGTGGGTGTAGTCGCAATGTAGGCGAACGACGAAACGGTAATATCCTTGTGTTTGGTGGAAGGAAAAAGGAAGTGGATAATACATCCGTCCTTGTTGCTTCGTGTCACCCACTAAAAAGGCAACGCCACTTCTCAGTGGAGCCGACGCCAGCAGCGGGACGACGCCACAGAGCGAGACAGCGCTAGCGTGGCGCAGCTATGAGCGCAAGAGAGCGAGAGCGAGAGTGAGAGAGAGAGAGAACGCAGCGTAGCGGATTTCAAGTGGAAACGGTAAACTCCTACAAAAAGAGAAAGAGAGTGAGCGAGAGAGCAGGAGCAGGAGAGAGAGTGAGTGGGAGGGAGAGAGGTAGGTAGATGATCGATAGTAGAAGTTTCTAATAAAACTTCGAAGCAGAAATGTTTGCCCAAAAAGCCATTTGCAAAAAGCTTTCACTTGAGCATGTGTGTGTGTGTGTGCGCGAGAGAGTGAGGGAGTGCGAGTGTGTGTGTGTGTGCGTGTGAGCTAGGCCACACCTTGTCTCAACGCTGATTGGTGCTTGAGCGGAAAAGGGGTGGCTGCCTTTTTGGTGTGGATTATAACCTAAGTATATCCTGGCGAGCATAAAGGACAACAGCAGCGACGCTCACGTCAAACAGAGCCAGCAACACACACGCACACGCACACGCACAGCAGCGGCCCAGACAGATAGATACACAAAAGCTGCAGCAGCAGCAGCAGCAGCCGCGGCAACCACCCAACCACCCCCACAATGCGACTGGCCGAGCCTGCGCCTTTCGTGCGAGGGGGTTGTTCGACTCGCTGCTGCCTGGCTGGCTGGCAGTGGCCAGGATATGCCAGGATATGCGCGATTTGACGACGGAATGGAATCAATTGTTACGCTGCCGTGCCACAGATCGGACGCACAGTTTTCAACAGTCAAACACATCTGAAAGTGATTTACGCTGCGTATACGCGATATATATATCTATAGAAGAAGAAGACAAGCACAGTGATTGACACACATATATATACATATATATATAGAGAGAGGGACGCTCGCTGTGTGTGTCCAAAGTGCATTTTGGGTTTTAGCTTCGGCCCCGGAAGTGAAGGTGTCCGGTAACGGTAACCGGTTCCGATCGTCACTTTTCCCTTTCCCGTTCCCGTTCCGTTTTCCGGAGCGCGCGCGCGTTTTGACTTTTTTTAAATAAATTAAATTGCCAATTGGACAACAAACACTTGACTTCTTTGTGTCTCTGCGTGCGTGCGAGTGTGTGTGCGTGTGAGTGTGTGCGTGCTGATTTGCGCACTTATCCGTGCCAGCTAAGGGCAGGCTAAGGAGCTGCTGCACCGCCGGCAATTGCCGTCGCTGCCGTCCACAATGCTGGACATTAAATCATCCGCCGATTATTTGTCGAGATCCACGGGCAGCTTCAGCAACTTCTCAATGCTCTTCGCAGGTGAGTGGGCGATGTGTGAATCCAGCCGGCCAACGGTGATGGGCAATCCCACATGGAATCCAAGTAAATAAATTACACATAATCTAGTCTTAGCTTAAAGAGTTTACCCCTTAGTATATCCCATTTAAATAGAACTCTAATTCTTCTCTCTTTGCTAACCTCTGGCTCTTTCTCTTCTGTTGCAGACTCCTCGTACAAATCGTCGTGGGGCTCCCACAGCTCCACACAGTCGCAAGGTGAGCTAAGAAAAATATATATAAATAAAATAGAAAATATAAAAATATTTAATAATTAGAAATCTTTTATGAGTTTTCTCATTCAAATATTATTTTTTTATAATCTAAGAGAATTTTCGTAGCTTCAGAGCGAAACAAATTTTGCTAAGTTCCGTCAAGAATATTTTGTATATTTTGCTGTGACTTCAGCTTGCCAGTCTGCTCATATCTCTGAGATATATATGCATTAGAGTAGCCAAAGAAAAATGAATATTAAATATGAGCAGAACTAGAAAAATCTTAGACGAGTTAAAACACACCCAAGCAACCCAAGCAGCCAAAAGCAACAAAAGTATAATTAATAGAGCTTTAAAAAAGTCAAAGTAGTTTGCATAGCTGAGCAGCTGAGGAGTATAATATGTGAGTTGAGAGAGCTCAGATTCGAGTTTAGAGTTTAAGCAGAAGAAGAGATTGCCTAAGATAGAAAGGAAGCATTTGGCATCTACAAGTTTGTTTTGTTTTTTTTTTTTTTTGTTCAAAATTAAACTGTCCTTAATGTAATTTCGATGAGTGTATGCAATATTTAAGAGCGGAATGAGCATATTAGTTGTAATAGAGATTGCTTTAGCTACAATATATATTGCTGTACTGACTCTCGCGTCGGAGAGCAATGTCTTCCATTCAGAGCGGAAATTTTCTGAGCCGACGGCATGTAGTAGCCTTAACTTGTACTTATATTTATAGTTATACGTATGTATAAACCTAAACTAAACCTCAAAATTATGCTCATACACTTGATAGTTGGAAATGATCGTAAGTTCCTCTCAGCAGCCCCGCAGACTATTTGCCCTTGAAGGCCTCTGTAGGTATCTCCAAGTGTACTGCGAGAGAGTCTTGAGAAACTTACTCCGTCACTAACAACAAAGATACTATAATGGCTTGAAAAGAGTTGGATTTCTTTATCTTTCATTTATGCTTATATAAGTTTACATTGAAATATATTATTAATATATTGTAAATATTTTAAGTTTTATATATGTGTATAAATTACAAAGTGTTGAGTACACATCTATACCTGCAACTGCTTAAGTATTTCTACATATATCATCAATCCGAAAAACTTTGCTACTTACAAAAGTTTCAAATGCTCCTCCAAAGATGAGATCTATTTGAGAACTTGTAAGCTGCAAAATGGCATCAAATTATTGGCCACAAATCAGGGGAAGAGCACTCGAAAAGTGCCAATAAATAAATATGTACATGGCTACACACGCTGATTAGCATGCAAAGCAGACAACGCACACACACACACAGACACACAGACACACATGAAAGGAACTCAGTGAACCATGCAAAATGCTATTCAATCTATTGAATGGAAATACGACAAAAAAGAGAAAAAGGTGGGAGCAAATTGAATAGGTGTTGCCTACACGTGTTCTTGTCTATCAGCGAAGTCAGTCGGGGCAGTCAAAGGGCTGAGCGGCTGTTAAATGAAGCGTGCACGCAGCAAGAGAGGGGGAGCGGGAGAGGGAGAGGGAGAGAGAGAGAGTGTGTGTGTGTGGGACAGAGGCAGAGTCTGCTCATTAGGTCCTGCACTTAATTAAAGTTATGACGATCTTCTAGCCTCAGGCTAAAATCTTAGCGACAAACTGTTAAAAGTGTTTAATACACAATTTCAGCTTGGCTGAGCGTGTCCCTGCCTAAGCCACCCAACCACCCAACCACCCAGCCGGCCAACCACCTCAGTCGCCTCCCGCACTCAAATGCAATCGGGCATCTTTTGTGCTCTTCGCAGTTGAGTGGCTACGCAAAAGCGTAAACCCAAAAATGTCATACAGAAAAGTTGTGTCCTCTCTCTCTTTCTCTGTCTCTCTCACTCTCTCTTTCTCTCTCACACTCTCACCCTCTCCCTTTGTTATTTTTTTTATATTTATTCTTTAGCACAATGAGTGACAACGAAAACAACAGCGGGCGGTGCATAACCACTGAGCCATGCCCGTAGCAAGAGTCCTTTTGCCCGCCCGCCCGTGTCCTTTGCCTGCGGCTTTAATTTGTATGGAGCGTGAAGTTTGCCGCAACTTTCAACGCTTTTTGACACACCTCTCCTGCTCCCGCTCCCGTCCCGCTCCCCATGGCTCGTCTCTCGCTCTCGACGAGATCTCATCGCATTTTAAATTGAATTGCCAGCGGCATTGTTTTGCCTTCCATACAATCATATTCCATTAAAATGAAAGAGCCTGACGCCTGCCGCATTGCTCATATCACAGTCGCTCTCAGTCTCTCTCTCTCTCTCTCTCTCTCTCTGTTGCCCTCTCTGTTGTAGCCTTTGGCTCTGATTTGCTTTGATGACAGAACTATGATAATGTTTGTGTGCTGCGGTTGAGTTGATGCCTTTGATTGTGCCGAATGACAAGTGTCGTGGGCATCGCGATATTAACTGACAACTGGTTGACTTTACGCCCGACTGCCTAGCCCCAGGCAGTCTAATGAGACTTACCACAGCTCTGACAGACACCCGCCAGACGTTATTAGGTGAATTGATCGCATCGCTTAGCGACGAGAGGTACAGCTCTATCTGAGAGTCTAAAAGGCATATCAATACTGATGCTAATGCTAGCTGATACCTATACTGATACCAATACCAATATCAATACTGATAACTATACTATACTTAAACTGATACTAATGCAGATACTAATACTGATGCTAATACTGATAATAATACAGATACTAATACTAATGATAATACTGATACTGATACTAATACTGATACTAATACTGATACTAATATTGATGCTAATACTAGCACAAATACTAATACCAATACTAATACCAATACTAATATCAATGCTAATAGCAATACGAATATCAATACTAATACAAATCCTAATCGAATATCCAAAAACAATACTAACTCTAATACTAATATCAATACTAAAATCAACACTAATACTAACAATATTACTATAATTCCACCAATAATACTAATACTAACACTAATATTAGTGTCAATAGTTATTCGAACACAAAACTACTAGTAATACTAATATTTTCACTAATACAAATAGTAATCAAAGCACTACAACTAATACAAATACTAAATTTTACACAAACACTAAGACTTTACCTCTGAAGAAATCGCTTATAATTGCAATCGATTCGAATTGGAATAGAGGATATATGTACTTATATATGATATATGTATAGATATATGTGAATAGAGCTAGATCGATGTATGAATGATTGAGAAAGACTGATAAGAGTTTGTATAGTTTATATGTGCATATGAGCTCTATATTGAAATAGACAATGTATGTATGGCAGAGGGTAGATCCACATATGAATATAGATAGTATTCCAGTCGTATTCAAGTATTCAAAATATAGATAGGCATAGGTGCAATTCTAATAGAATATTTAATGAAATTTCTCATTCAGTTGTAACTGTGTTCCTTACTCCCACTTTGGCAGTAAACTTTATATTTATAATAATTTATATGCCAATCCGTCATTATATAAAACAGACATTTCTAATATTATTCAAATTTATTTATATTTGTTGCAGGCTACAGCTCAAATGCCTTGAGTATTAAACATGATCCGCACTCACAACTACGGCAACCTGGTGAGTAAATAAAAGAAATATACATATAAATATAGTAAATGCAAAAAAAGGTTTGAGTAGCTGCAGCATTAAAGGCATATTAAGAGTAGGTGCTTGAGCCCACGTGCCGCATTGTTTAGCCCAAATTCAAATATCAACAGTGCCTGCTGGCTGTTTACCAACACTAATAAAGTTTTCGCAATTGAAATTGTGCGCACGCTGGCAATGCCACTTGAAATTCGGGCACTCGATGTGTTTTGTGCCTCTCTCTCTCTCTCTCTCACTCCGAATGTATTGAAACGAATACCTCCACTCAATGCCGGCCACTCCAGAGTCCCTTAACACTTACCCTTACCCACGCAGTGAGTGCGCGGGCTGCCGCCGCTTTAAAGTGTAGTAAAAAAAGAGACCCTTGGAAAATACTGTCGCAAATCAAAACCTTAAATACGCCACTCGAAATGGAAATGGAAACAAAAGTATTCGCATTGCCGTCGCAGTCGAAGCGTAATGGAAACAATTGAAATGCCATAAAGGATTCTCAATTAGAGCGCAGCCCCAGACGCACTCCAGCGAGGCTGCCGAGAACTTGGCTTGCTTTTCTGCTCTTCTGGTTTTCTGTTTCTTTTTTCATTTTTTTTTTTGTTATTATATATTTTTTGTGTTCTCGCTGCTGTCAAATTTGACGGCCGTGCCTGAAAAGGACGCGTGCCAGCGCGACTTACTGCCGACGGTCCTGTTTATGCGCATTAAATTGTGCACAGAGAACAAAAGATGCCAGCAAACAATGCACAAGAACAAACACATATATGTTATGTGTGTGTATGCGAATTATGCTGCAGTCTGCATCGAAGATGTTCGCTAAGCTTAGCTGCGTTAACCTTTGGCTGGACTAGGCTTTAGGCAGCGCCCAAAAGTAGGCAACATTTTTTTGTTCGCTTTGCTCTCAACCAGGAAACGCGCGCCGGATAATAAGTGAAATGGATATGCCAAGTATATATATGCAAAAAATAAAAATAAAATACATATATGTATATATATATATGAATTATATATATATATATATATAAACACACACACACACACACAGTTGCAGTTTTGGTAATGCATTTCATTTCATCAGCGGAAACGCAACTTGCCCACGTACACATTTCTTTTGCCAGCTGGATTTTTATGCATAATGTATTCCGTTTTGGCAGGTCCTTCATTAGAGGTCCTTCATTTGCATAACACACACACTCAGACACTAAAAAACTAATGTCTTGCCACCCTCTTTTGCAGATCCATATCAAATGTTCGGACCCACCAGCAGCCGACTCGCCAGCTCAGGTGAGTTTGTACAATCACAAAAGCATAAAGATACAGGTGCTTAGATTAAGTTGAATAACGTGCATACAACGTTAAAGAAACCCCTAGCTGTCTCCCTCTCCCACTCCCTCTTTTTCTTTCTTTGTCTCTCTGTCTGCATTATCATATCAATTTCTGGCCGAGATTCGGCGCACCCCAAACAAATTAACCCGTTGCATGCGAAGCAAAAAGTCGAAAAGCGCTCAACCCTGCCGGGCTTCTACTTACATTTTCTAATTTATGCGAAAGGTGTTATAAACTTTTACGTTTCCCTCTCTCTCCCTCTCTCTCTCTCTACGTTTCATTTTCGGAATACATTTATTATTCGCATGCGTGTGTCTAAGCGCTGCAGTGGGCGTGGCCAGGCAATTATTTCTCGTTATTTGACTTGAATTGCATTTGTCTGCAGCACGCGCCCAAAAGGCTGACTTTACAAAAACTATATATAGAAAGCACTGTCTAGCTGTAAAAGGGACTTAACAAAGGGTTAAAATATAGGCGTGCATCTATCACCTATGATTAATGGCCAAAGTGAAACGCAGCAATGAGCGCTGAGAGATGAGAACAAAAATCAGTTAAAAAACGGATGAGTTCTGCAAGCTTATGAATAAATTATAGATATATATATATATATATACATATATATATATATATATATATATATATATATATATATATATATATATATATATATATATATGAATAAATTATATATATATATATATATATATAAAGTTTCATATATAAATATAATATATTTTGAATGAATATAAATATATTTGGAAATCTTCCAAATATATATACAATTTTATTTTAATATCTGTAGTTTATTCGTAGGCTGCCAGAGCTCATCCGCCACAGCCTCAACTGGCCAAGCCAGCTCCTGCCCTGACTGAACTCTCGCTTTAGTAGAGTTTTGCTTACTTTTACAAAGCTATTCCACACTTTTATGTCCTATTTGGCAGTTTCAAAACTTTAATAGAATTTTTGTCCAGTTCAAAATAAAATCAATAATTTTTATTGATCCTGAGCTGCGCCGCCATTGTTGACCGCTGCGCTATGTGTGGGTGTGTGGTTTGGCACCCCTTCCAAAATAGTCGCCCCCAATATGCCCTTTGCCACGCCCCTGCGCCTGCCCCTGCCCCAAAGCAAGCGGCGCACAAACATGGCGTTTGAACGGAATTAGCATAAAAACTCAGACGCCCAACATTTTCCGGCGCGACATTTACACGCGCCGAACGCCATTGCTCCCCATTCATAGCTGCCTCTCTCTCACACTTGCTTACCTTGCTCTCTCTCTCTCTCTCTCTCTGTATCTTTCTGTACCTTTCTCTCGCTTGTATTTTGTTGCTTAGGCTTAGGCCGTTGCCAAGTTGACTTCAACTTCAAGTTAATCGCAAAAGCTCACTGAGAAACACACACATACACATGACCCCAACACACACACACACACACACACACACACAGAGAGAGACTCACACACGAGTACACACATGGCCATGCGCTTTCGCTTTTTGGGTGGCAAAAATGCTGTTTTTGATTAATTATGGCTTCCTTTGGACACGGAACCGCTTTGTTAGCCAAGTCCGGTCTCAACTGCAGAGCTCGCGCCGCCGTCGCCGTCGCCGTCGCCGTCGCCGTCGCCTCATTTGCATGGCAGACACAGCTGCAGCCTGTGCATGCAACCAAAACAGGCAAACACTAAAAAACAACACTAAACCCTAAAACTAGCTCTAGTCGTGACATAATTGCCAGCCGCAGCACAAAAACTTGTTCGTAATTAAAACAGCAAAACAGAGAAAAAGCGCCGCGAGCTGCAGCAGCCTCTGTCGGCATATCAAAGCAACATTTGCACAGCTCCTGCAGCTAATTACTTTGCCTTTCCGACTTCTACTGCTGCTGCTGCGCTGCTGCTGCTTCTATTCGCTAAGCACATGTATTAAATTAACATTTCTTAGAGGCGGCGACGGCGCCAACGCCTTTGTGACCAAATTGCCTTCAAATTGGTCAGCTCAGGAAATGACAGCAGCGGCTTGGGGCGGCACTTGAAGATACTTTGCTTTAGTTGGTCGGTGATAAGGCATATAGTTTGAGATATGTACATATATTCTAAGAAAATTTTAAACCGATTTTAGCTTAATAGACGTTCTTGGTAGTGTGTGAGACTAAGAAATTTACATTGAAAAATTAAGCAAAGAAAATATGAAAGTTGGCCAAGAAAAAGACGAAAGAAATAAATAAAATAAATAAAACTTCGCAGTTGAAGCCTTAGATAGTAGACGGATAGATATTTAAATATAATTTAATATATGTACATATATATAGTAGATGACCATATGAGCTGGAGATATTTAGCAAATATATATACGTGTTCCAATATATGGCTTCTTCTATATGAAAATATTTAGTACTTAAAATATTCTTAATAAAACAGAAACGAAATTGTATAAGGTTAAAAAATACTAAAAGAAGAAATAAAAATTTTTAAAAATTAAAAGAAAATAAAATAACAGAAAAAATATTATAATATACGAGCTCTGTGAATTTTGTTTTCTTTTTTTTTTTAATATTTTTATTCATTCTGTATTATCTACATATTTCATACGCTTCAATATAGTCGTCATACTATAGACTTATGTTAACATCTTTTGGGATCCTCAAAGCACTTCAAATAATCGTTTATCTTGTTGATCTTATTGAGCTCTGCCTCTGATGTAGTCTTCATGGTCTTTCAATGGTAGCATCGTCTGCGTCTTCTGGTGCCCCTGCTTCAGTTTCGGAAGTCATAGTAGGTCACATCTGGGGAGTAGTATGGCTTATGTATGCTTATATAATCATAAAAATATACGATGCAAATGTGAATATTTTGTATCTCAATTTCTATAGGAGTCTACCTCAGAATATCTTAAACTATATATGTAATAGTTAAGCGTCCCTGACGTTTTCTTGTATTAAAACATTCTTTCTATAGTTTTACAAGCCCTCAATTCAGCCTTATATCTATTAGCCGTCATTAGGCGTGTCAACTGTTGTAGCTCTGCCCATTGTTTTTGACTTTTAATAGCGTGTCAATTGCTGGGCACGCCTACATAGCTCAGCTGAGTTATCACTCATTCATGTCATCATCAACATCATCATCATCATGATGATCATTGTCGTGTTGGCACTTAACACATTCTCTTGACCATGATTTGCAATTAACGCAATATTCATGACGTTTCTCACACATGAGCAAACAGAACTCAGAATTCAGAGCTCGTGGCTTGTGTCTCAGCCACCACGCGAAGGGTGAAACTCAACTTTAGCTTCCCAGGGCTGTCAGGGTTTTGCAACCCCCGGCAAGCGTTCTTTTTTACGAAAGTCGGTGTGCGCGAGAGAGAGAGAGAGGGAGAGAGAGAGACTCTGCTCTGGGGCTGGGCCTAATTGCCAAATGATTAAGCGATTTATGATGTCTGCGCTGAATGCGTGCCGAATCCTTTGCACAATACGAAAATCATAATTTCGTAAATGTTTTAGCACGCACAACAAAGGAGAAATCAAAGTGTGCTCATAAATACGTTGATATAAATGGGGATTATATAATGAGCGCGACGACATTTGTGCTGCTCAAAGGTCAGCTGAGCGACCCTAGCTATGTCTAGCCACATATCTATAGCTATCTTATGATATCTCACATTCATATGCATACGGAGCATATTTTATCTGTCTTCAACTTGCACTTACATGCGATGTCGTTTCCCTCGGCCTTTCCTGGCTCAATCGCAGGAGCCAAAAATAAAATAAAATAAAATGAAACTGTGTTTTTTTTTTTGACTCTGGCATTACATAAATTTCGAGCAGGACTTGGTCAAGTGGTTGTCGGGAGCTGAGCAGCGTGTCGGAAATACTTTATGGCACTTTTGCATGCCACAAAATGCTTAGCTTTCGGGTCAGTCAGTGTTACATAATTCCATATTCCAAAGGATATGCTCTTTTGACGGACACTTAGGCAGCCAAAACACTGGCATTAAATAGCTATTTCTATTTCTATTTCTATTACATATGTATATTCTTTACATTCATGCATATATATTTGGCTTGCAGGCTCGGGACAGATACAATTATGGCAGTTCCTGCTCGAGCTGCTGTCGGACAGCAACAACGCCAGCTGCATCACCTGGGAGGGCACCAACGGCGAGTTCAAGCTCACCGATCCCGACGAAGTCGCCCGCCGCTGGGGCGAGCGCAAGTCGAAGCCCAACATGAACTACGACAAGCTGAGTCGCGCTTTGAGGTAAGTCCGGGGTGGTTTTTCCCCTCCTCCCTCTCCAATTCCTTTTTTATCTACCTATATTGTTTTGTGCGCTCAAGTGCTGCTAATTAGTCCAAGGACTCGCTAGCTGCAATTATCTGCCCATCAAAATGTGGGCATGTGTGCAATCTGGAGACTCATCATTGTCGATTGATTCGATGCGACGCTGATTAGCCGCTTTGATGACAATTGGCCCACTAAATGAGCAGAAAATAGCCCAAAAAATAGAGGACGTGGTTAAAGCAGCAGAAAAAAGAGAGGGAGAGGGATAGAGAGAGAGAGAGAGAGATGTATGGGGTGTAGCTGACTGCGGGATGATCGCCTGAGCAGCAGAGTTGGCGCGATGCTCGCTCAGGATGCGGAGTCGGAGGAAAAGCTACAAGAAAAGAAAGAGAGAGAGAGAGAGAGAGAGAGAGAGAGAGAAAGAGAAAGGGAAAGGAAAGAGAGAAAGGGAGAGATGGAGAGAGATCGAGATAGATAGAGAGATATAGAGAGAGAGATAGGGAGAGATAGGGAGAGATAGATAGAGATATATGGAGATATGTAGAGATATATCGACAGATAGAGAGATAAAGAGATGTAAAGGCAGAGATGGGAGAAATAAAATGAGAGAGAGAGAGAGAGAGAAAGAGAAATGGAAATCTAGAAGAAATCTAAAGATCTCATTATAACACAGAAGAAACAAATTCGCGATATATAGATAGAGAGATAGAGAGAAAGAGAGAGAGAGAGAGAGAGAGAGAGAACTCTCTTCTGCTTGGTATATCTCAGCGGCTTAGATGCTTTTGTCTGCAAATATTTGATTCATTGTTGAGTTGGAAATTCTATATATAGCAAAGAGTTAAATAGACGTAGTCAGAACATGTTCAAAGCTGATATACTCTCTGAGTGAAGTCTTCACAGCTCACAAGTGGGCGTCTCCCGCTCAGCAAATTCAATATGAAATGGTTTTTGTGCGACGAAATGCAATCAAGAAATAAAATAGAGGAAAAAGAAAACGACTAGTAGAAATATGAAATCTGGCAATCTAATTGCAGTAAATGTGATTGCTTGACCCACCCTCGGCCCGGTCAGAGGGCAGCTGTTCCGTTCGGGTCTGTTTGCCTGGAACATATGCACAACTATTTAAATATTTGCGCAACGGTCAATTTGCTGAGCATACACAAAACTTAAGAAACGAAGAATTTTACACCGACTTTATTTGTCCTTTTTGGCTTTTTGCAAACCCTTTTTGGCTGCTTGAAAACTGTCAGTTGCAATCAGTTGGCCAATGAGTGCCAATGAAGGAGAAGCTGGCAATTCAAGTGGAAGAATCCTGACAGCCAATTTGCAACAGACACACTCACACTCACGCACACTCACACATGGGCACAATCAACATGTAAATAAATGTAAAAAGTGTTGGATAAGCGACAACAAAGCAAAGGAAAGCCTTTGCTTCTTCTTGTTTTGTTTGATGATGTGCGGAAGCGTCAACACGTTCAATGAATGCCTGCCTGCCTGCCTGGTTGGTTGGCTCTTGTCTCTCGTCTCTCGGCCTCACTGTCTGCCTCACCCCCTCTGCTTGGGATGTTGTCTGTCTGGCTGTTATGCTCTACCTTGATGAAGGGCATATCAGCTGCTATGTGGGATGGTGAATATAGTTTTGAGATACATTTGTATACACAAATTCTATAGCATGATGCAGAGCATAGCAGCAGCTGGAAGAATAGTTGAATATATATATACATATGTAAAAATTTTAATATTTGAGCTTTGCTTTAGATTTATTTTGAATATGAATACTGCTTGAGAGATCTAATAGTTTCAGAAAAAATCTCTTGAAAACATAAGAGCTTTCTGTTTCAATAGAAAGACATTATATCAATATATAGAACTCATTATATATATATATATATATATATATATATATATATATATATATATATATATATAGATTCTATAGTTAATATAGTTGCTTCTATACTTCTCACTTCACTAGTTTCATTATCAGTATCAGCAAGCCATATATATAGATATATATCTCTGCCAGTGTCTTCAATATTCGTTCTTCTAGCTCCTCTTTCTTATGCCTCTCCCATTCTTTTTTTTGTATATTTTCACACATTTCAGCTCAATTGAACCCAGTTGCCGTCTCGGCTTTCATGTGGGCTAAGAAATGTGAGCGCTGCAAAATATGCAATGCTTACAGCATATGTGTGTATGTGTGCGAGTGTGTGTGTGTGTGTGTGTAAGCTGAGCAGCCATGTAGCTGGCAGCCACACATAAAGACAACAAGGACAAGTGCTTTAATGCTTCATTTGGCATGTTTATTTACAGCCAGCTGCCCTTTTGTTAGCCACTTGGCCCTGCCACCCACACAGAGAGAGAGAGAGAGAGAGAGAGCGAGAGAGAAAGAGAGAGCGATATGTGTAAATGGCTTTTACTTTAATCCTTTTTGCTGTGCTGTTTGTCTCGCTGATTGTATGCTTTGTTCCGCTCGCGTCCATCAGCAGCCATTGATTGGTTCTGATTGTTTGTTCTCTGTCAAAGATAAAGAGAGAGAGAGAGAAAGAGAGAGAGAGGGAGAGAGAGAGAGGGGGGGGGGGGAGAGAGTGGGAGAGCCAGCTGCATTGTCTTTTGTGTCAGCTTTAATTTATGGCCTTAATTGGCATAATTTATGGCCAATTGCGCAGCGAGCGAAAAAAAGTGACAAAAAGCATTGAAATTGAAATTAATTTCAGTTTTTTTTTTTTTTTGCCTGCTGCAAAAGTTCAATTCGAAACGCTGAATAAAGTCATAAAATGAAGCGAACAACAGAGAAGCAGAGGCAGAAGCGGGACAATTGAATTAATATTCCTGTACAGTTCTTAAAGTAATTATGCTAATATTTATGGCATTAACAATGGAAGAGCATTTGATTGGATGGAGATTCCGCATAGTAGCAGGAGAGGTGGCTGAGGTGGAGATGTGTATATGAGTATGATTATGGATATATCTATGAGAGAGATGAGGAGAGAACTGGTGGAGTAGAGTAAATGGAATAGAGTGAGTAAAAGAACAAGAGAGAATGGGAGAGAGAGCGAGAGAGAGAGAGAGGGAGAGAGAGAAGAGACTATCAGAGAGAGAGAGAGAGAGAGAGAGAGAGAGTATCAGAGAGAGAGAGAGAGAGAGAGATGATCAGAGTATCTATACAACAAAAAAAAAACGAAAAACTCTTGTGAAGCAGGCTCTGTTCGCCGTACCTTACTTGAATGTTTGAGAATCACAGAGGAAGACGCTAGTCAAACATGCTTGTTTGTTTATATGCATTGCAGCTTGCAAGTTGCAGCTCGAACAACAACGAACTCGAGCAAACTATTTTCTGTAGCCAACATCAGCTGGTGGAAAATAATAATAATAATATATAGAAATATTTATGTGTATAGTGTATATATGTATATATATAGTATAATATAAACCCAATTTGATATACATAGTTATACATATTATACTATATAGCTGCTACTGTATATAATGTTATTCTCCAGTCTGTATACCATATATATTATTACATAACTTCACGCTTAGCCCTCACATTCGGGCATAATATTTATTTATTTGAGATCAGTCAACGATTTGTTTGGCTTTCGCAGTTGGCTGTAAAGTTAATCACTTCTGTGGCACGGGCAGCCAAAGCAAACAACATTTCGGACAGTCCGACGCGTCTGTCTGGTCTCCCCCGCTTGGCTGTCTGCCCAGGCAATTTGGCTTGGCCCCGAGCCACAGCGTGGCTCTGTTTGAGTTTGTGCGCCAGGCGTTTGCCATTTAATTGCGGGGCCCGAGATTGAGGGCAGCGCGACCTGTGTTGTGGCTTCGGCTGTCTGCTGAGGGTGGCTCAAGGTGGCGGTTGGGCGTTTGCTGGCCAAAAGTCTCTAGCACCCAAATCGCCTTAATGTCAGCAAATTAACTTAAAACGCATAAAGCGAGCATTATTTTGTAATTATTTAGACGTGGGCAGTGCTTTGTTTGCCTTTCCCACAGGGCTGGCCCAGGGCCCCGGGCAATATGTAGATATAGATATATATATATATAGAGTATATTTGGTTACAGATTGTTGCCTTCTCTTAACTAATTGGCTTCTGTTCTTTGCAGATACTACTACGACAAGAATATCATGACCAAGGTGCATGGCAAGCGCTACGCGTACAAGTTCGACTTCCAGGGCCTGGCGGCTGCCACGCAGCCGGCGGCCAGCGATCCCACCTACAAGTATCAGAGCGATCTGTTCATGACGCCATATCATCACAGCGCCAAGCTGAGCTCGTTCATGAGTCCGCACCATGGCATGACCTCGTCCTCAGGTGCGTGCCCAGATGTTCTCAGTCTAGTATTTTATGTTAACTCGGAATTGTTTCTGCTCTGTTCGTCTCTGCAGCTTCCATCTTTCCCACGGCCGCCTCTTGGGGCAATTGGGGCAGTCCGGCTACCAACTTGTATCAGCCGCACTCGATGGGCCATGTGACGCCGTCGCATGTGGCGCCGCACCTCAGCTCCTACCCGCACTATGCATGACCATCATAATATGAGAGCAACGCCGGCGCTAGCAGCGGCAGCGCAGTTAGCGTTGGCGTCGGCGTCGCCAGCGGCGCGGGCATTATGAGCGGCTTTGGCAGCACGGCCGCCAATACCACCAGCAACACCACCAGCAACAACACCAGCGGCAACACCAACACCAACAACACCAACAACAACAACAGCAACAACAATGGCAGCAGCAGCAGCAACAACTTGAACGCTGGCCACTCGCATCTCTCGAGCAATGCAGCTGGGAGCTCAGTGCTGGATGCCCAGAATCCGGCGCATGCCAGCCCGGGCTTCGGCCTGGGCATGCACGGCATGAGCATGGGCGTGGGCGTGGGCGTTGGTGTGGGCGTCGGCGTCGGCGTGGGGGTGGGCGGTGGCAACTCGACGCTCAACTCGCTGGTCGTCGGCAATCGGCTGATGAACAGCAGCCTGCCCACGCTGCTCAAATGATGCCACCTGGAGAAGTTCGGGCTGAGCTTGGGCGCCGGCCCGGCCCCGCCAGCGGCCACGCCCGCCGGCGACTCAGCACTGGACTACGCCGGCAACTACGCCGAGCGCTCCCTCTACGACTACGTCGACGTCAAAGCCGACCAGGCGACGTTTTTATTGTAAGTGCAACCAAAACCACCAAAAATACCAAATGCAAAATATAATAAAACCGAAAAACGAATAAGCAAAACAAAACACAGAGGCAAACGATACTCTAGACAAAGCGGACAGCGGATTTTACTCTTAGGCATAAGCGAAAGCAGCGGGCGGCCCTTACTGCAAGCAGCAGCTGATGATAGCTGAGAGCTGGGAGCTGATATTTGATAGCAGCAAGAGGATCCTCTGCACTTTGATTCTTAGAATGAAGATCAGTGAGCATAGGCCTATATATGCATATATATATATTTAAATATGTATTTCTAATTGCAGTTCCAGCTGACTATAGTGATCAAGACAGATCAAACAGATTCATATGTATAAAATTCTTCTCTGCTTCTCAGCAGCTGCTGCTCGCTTGCGTTTGCCTCTTTGGTATTTATTTTGCATATATAAATTAATTTTTTTTTTTCATTTTTAGTTTTCTTAGTTTTTCACTTAAAAATAGAGTTGCAGTTATATTTTTTGCTGGAGCAAAACAGTGCCATGAGGGCCTGCCTCAGAGCTGCAGCAATTACTGCTCTTATAGCAGGCTCTGCCAAGGTCCTTGAGCTGCAACATTTTAAGCAGCCGCAGCAAAAATCTCAATTTATTTGCTTTGCAAGTGAACGGCCACTGATGAGATGTGCAGCTACTGCTACTCATTAGCTAGCATAGCAACGGCAACTTAAGTTTAAGTCGAGCGAGTACTAAAATCTTCAGACAGGCAAGTTTAAGCAGCGGTTGGCAGTTGCTCTTGTCGAAGTTAGAATTGGCAATGTTTTCTGGAATTTCTCTACTTTAAAGATTTCTATAATCGAATGTGTTTACAGCTGGAAGTGTACATCTAAAGTCCCTTGAGTTTATAGAGACAACAGAAAATGATCTAAACGATTTTTAGTACAGCAACTGGAATGCAGCTCGAATGGTAGAAGTGACAGCTGCTTTCACTCAATGATTCAGTTTGCTGTTAAAATTAAAAGAATTTAAAAGAATTTAGACCACGTAAGCTCAAGCTTTGAGTTTATCAGTTATAGTGCTCTGATCTGCTGGTTACTGATCAATCTGTCAGTCATTCATAAATTTCTCATGTAAATGCAGCTTGAAGTAATTTGTGAAGATTTTAAGAGTTCTTGAGGAAAAAATGTGTAAGAGGCTATATGGCAAATATATATATATATATATATATATATATATATATATATATATATATATATATATATATATATATATATATAATTCCGATCTGCCGATCTTGTGTAAATATTCATTCAGCTACGCTAGAGTTTATATATATATATTAATATATGTGTATTTATATGTGGGTGGGTGCATGTGTATGTGTATGTGTGTGTGAGTCTGTGTCTAGTCTATCTTAGTTAGACGTTGTTTTTCCCATAAGTTTAACTCTTAACTACAAAATATATATACATATATATACATATGAGAATCAAACAAAAATAGTTTTCCATTACGCAAACAATTTCGCGAATCTTCAGAATTGTTCTAGTATAAATAATCGATTGTAAGCTAGCATATATATCATATATAGCATATATATATATATATATATATATATATATATATATATGTATATATATATATATATATATATACATATGCGTAATATTTTGAATTGTTGTTAGCATTTGCCACTTGTTAATAGTAACCGATAAGCAAGTCCTAATGGATCATTCATTCAATGTCTTTCAGCTCGAGCGATTAACGCATCAATATTATAATTATAAGGCCAATCGATAGCAAGTTATCGATCGTTTTTCGCTTAATAGAGAATGTGTGTTGTTGACGGCGAACCGTAACTGTAAATATACAAATATATAGCAGCTAGATCTAAGAATGCATAGAGTATCGTCTAAGTTATGCCATGCCCTACAGGGTATTAGCTAACCGAGCACACTCGTCTGGCTCACATTTGCTATTTGTTTTCCTAATTTGTTTTCTTTTTCGTTTTTTTCTTTCTCTCTTTCTGCTGGTCTACAATATTTGGAATATTCTCTATCAGTTCGATATGGTTGACTGTGATAGTTGATTGTACAGTTAAAATCTCTTGAATAATTTCTAACCTAAATACATAATCCACTAAAATATTAAACAACAACAAATATATATATATATACTTAAAACTTCTGTGTGTGTAAAAAGAATATGTAGAGTTTTTAAGCGCAAGTCTAACAATATATAATATATATACCCTCTGATGCCCGTTAGCATTGGGGGTATCCATACTTATAAATGTAATTTTTAATTGCCACATCTAAGTGTATACAATTTTTAAATTCTGAATGTAACTTTACAAATCTATATATATATTATATGGCTAAGTATAAAAGACAACCACCACGCCCACACACTGTGTACCCCAACTCCTGGTCCCAACTGTTCCCCGTAAGCGTTAAGTTGATTTAAGTGGAATACCCTTAACAAAATAATAAAAAACAAAAGAAAAACGAAAATAAAAATTGAAACCCAATTCAAGAGCAACAAAACGAATCGTTTTCTAGTCCCTTCTGCTGTTTACTTGATTTATGTACAAGGTGTTGCTAATGTTATAGAATTTAAATATTAATCGGTGTCCTTGTTGAACCACTTGAACTCGTAGTGCTTCAGCGAGTTATCGGCGGGCAGCGCTGCCTCGTTGCCCTCCAGCTTGCGCCAGCTGATGTGCGGCTGGAAGCCGAACTCGTTCGCAATGTACTCGACCACACGCTCCACAGCATCGTCGCCGATGGCAAAGTAGTTGCCCACCTTATCGCCGTTCCGGCTGCCCGTCTCCTCGTGTCCATTGTAGTCCAGCAGATATTTGAATTTGTACAAGTCGCCGCTCAGATCTGCACTGCCAGCCGCTCCTGAGCTGGTTGTTGACTTCGATGGGGTGTTGGCTGCAAGCAAAGCTTTTGCTGTTATACTCAACGAACCGAAGGTTGCTGCATTCGCTTACTTGGCGTATAAGTTCCAGTGCCGCTGCTCGATGGTTGACTTTGCTTGGTTCCTGTCACGGCTGGCTGAGCTGCACCCGCTGCAAGTGTAGATAAAATATTAAATAACATAACTAACTGGTGGCTGTCACGGCTTACTGGGTGCGTAACTTGCTGAGCTGCCGCCTGTTGGTTGCGGTCTCTGCTGACTTTCGGTCGCACCTAAGGCTGCAAATATGTGCAAAGTAAATGAAACTTAACGAAGAGGTAGCTGTTGGCACTTACTTGGCTTAAGGCTGGCTGAGCTGCTTGCCGCTGACTGTGACTGAGCTACGCCTAATGCTGCAAATATATGAAATATAAATGTGGCTTAGCAAATGGTTGTGTGTCTCGGCTTACCGGGCTTAAAGCTGCCGCTGCTGCTGCTAACTGGTTGTGGTCCCTGCTGTGGTTGAGCACCTGATAAAGCTGTATATTTGTATAAGAGTAAAGAAACCTAACGAATGGTTGGGTGTCCAAGCTTACCAGTTGGTTGTTGTCGCTGCTGGGTGGATGTCACGGCTGGTCGGCTAGCCGCGCTGCCAACTTTGTTCAGTGGTTGCTGAACTGGCTGAGCACCTGCTGATTATTGAATTTGAAATTAGTTTCAGCTCAATTGGAATGCAAATTGGTTAATTGGTTTACTCAGTGGCTGTGTGTGTGCAACGGTGTGTGTTATTTGTGCAGGTGTTGTTGTTTTTGGTGTGTTTAACAGTAAATCTGCGGCTGTGGCTGTGCCTGTGGCTGGAACGCGATTGGCACGCGGCGGCGTGGGCGTCAAGGCATTATCCTGCGACTGTTGGTACACAAAGGCAGGCCCATTGCCTGGAGCCTTGGCTGCAGCCAGCTGCTGGCTACTGCTGGACAAAGTTCCGAATGCAAAGTCCTTAATATCCTTGGCTGGATCGCGATGGGCACCTATCTGCGTGGGCGTCAAGGCATTATCCTGCAACTGTTGATTCACAAAACCAGTCTGTGTTAGCCCATTGCCTGGAGCCTTGGCTGTGGCTGTGGATATAGCTGGAACGCGATTGGCACGCGGCGGCGTGGACGTCAAGGCATTATCCTGCGACTGTTGGTACTCAAAACCAGTCTGTTTTAGCCCATTGCCTGGAGCCTTGGCTGCAGCCAGCTGCTGGCTACTGCTGGGCAAAGTTCCAAATGTAAAGTTCTTAATGTCCTTGATTGGAACGCGATTGGCACCTGTATGCGTGGGCGTCAAGACATTATCCTGCAACTGTTGATTCACAAAACCAGGCTGTGTTAGCCCATGGACTGGAGCCTTGGCTGTGGCTGTGGCTATAGCTGGAATGCGATTGGCACGCGGCGGCGTGGACGTCAAGGCATTATCCTGCGACTGTTGGGACACAAAGGCAGGCCCATTGCCTGGAGCATTGGACAAAGTTCCAAATGCAAAGTCCTTAATGTCTTTGGCGCCTGTTGCGGCGGGCGTAACCCTGGGCAGCTGCTCCACAGTGACAGCCAAGTCCAACGGCTGGAAGGCATTTCCACCAGGATGCAGTGCGCCGACCTTGGATGACGGCAACTGCTGTTGACCCAAGCCAAAGCTATTCGAGTCCTTCGTACCTACTGAGCTGGTCGGTATCCTGGTCAGGTGCTGCGCTGTCTTCTGTGCTATGGGCAGCACCAGCTGTTGCATGGAGCTCAGGACGTTCTTATTGACGTGCTGAGCCTCTCGCTCCCTGTTGGCCAACAGCAGCTGCTGGCCCTTGACTGGCTGTTGGCCAAAGGCAAAGCTGTTCAAGTCCTGTGAGCCCGCTGCAGCAGGCGGAGCCCGCGTCAGCTGCTCCACTTGCTCAATTGCAGAGCTGAAGATGCTCTCTGGGAGCAGCTGCTGCGGCTGCGGCGCTGAGGCGGAGGTGTTGGGTCTGCCCGTGACCCGCATGCCCTGCACCTTGGCAATGGCGTGCGACAGGGCCACAGCCTGCGCATTGACCACCACAGGAGCAGGAGTGGTCGTGGGCGTGGCAGCTGTAGCTACCGCTGCTGCTACTCCCACTGGCGGAGCGTCCGGCTGGGCAGCTAGAATGGCCAGCTGAACGGAGGCCGCATGCAACGCATCCACGTTCTCGAAGGTCGCCTGGCCCAGGACTCCTGCGCTCTGTGTGTGTGTCTGTGGTGCGTGTGTGTGTGTGTGCGTGTCACCTGTCAACTGCTCACCTGGCACAGCGGCTGCCGCCGTGGACAGCGGCTGCGAGAGCGGACGGATCTCGTTCTTCGTCGGGTTGTCCTTCGTGTCTGTCGCGGAGTTGCCCAGGAAACAACCCGAGCAGGCGGCCGTATGGAAAGTGTGCTTGCTCACGGGCGCCGCCGGGCGCTGCGTGCTCGTCGTTGCGGGCGGGCTCTCTAGAAATTATATATATAGATATAGAAATATAGGGCAGCTCAGCTCAAGCCCCCCACCCCGCACCCCTGTGTACTTACTGGGCGCCTTGGGTCCCGCGTATGGATAGCTCTTCATGGAGATGATGCGAAATTTGCCATTCTCGTCAGTCGCATAGACAGTTACATGGTAGATGCCATCGGCCGTGATAAAGCCAAATTCGCCCATTACAATGCCGTTCGCGTCTGTCGAAAGGGCGGAAGACAAGCAGATTAGCAATGCAGAAGCGCGTAAGGTAGAGCTAGTCGATGGGGATCGACTAAGGGATACTCTGTGAGAGTGTGGGTTGAGCGATTAGCTAAGCTGATATAACCTGACTAGTTTATCGATAGTTATCGATTTTAGTTAAGATAAAAGTGCGAAGATACGAAATAGATAGATGGGAAGTTATATCTCACCTGTCATATCAGCAATTCATATATATCATATATACACATATATCGATCGATATTTATCGATTATGCTTAAGATGTATGAGAATTTATTCAATGAGAAGTTCTTTTTCATCTGCCTTATCAGCAATACATATATATCACATATACACATACATCAGATGTCATTGCTCTATCGATATATATCGATTTTTGTATAGCTAACTTAAACATAGCCCCTTAAGAGAGTGCAGCTGTCACTCAGCAGAGCCTCACTTACAGTTCATTCAGGGCCATAGAGTGCTGGGTACTCCGACTACCTTCCGTAAATTAGGTTCGTTATTATTAGCTCGGAAAGCATAACTGGTTCAATTCTTTTCATAATTCGATAATTCGTTTGGCAAACCAGCCAAACAGGCGCTGACGCTCGGCCATAAAGATAAGCATCTAATAAACTGTTGTGTTATGCTGATGATCGTCATCTTGTTATCTGCCTCTGGCTCTGGCTCTGATGCTTCTTTTGTGTACACGCGCGCGTAGGGGGCGAATCTATGTCGAGAATTATGTTTGGGTCATAAACTTGGCGACTACATCCTGCTATCTGCTACCTACAGCCACCCACCTGAGCAGCACCTGTCGCAGTCTCTCTGCTTTTGTTGGCTTCATGGCTAGCCCAAACGAGTTTCGTTTCGCACTTATCGCTTACCGATCGCGTTCTTTAAACGCTTTAATGCCTGTCTCGCGATTGTTTGTTGTATTTTAATGTCGATAATCGACTGTCAGTTCTTTATGGCCGATTGAGACGCAAAGGCCTTTTGTAAGATCTCAGCTTATAGGGTATTCAAATGTCACTTGAAATATCACGAGTTAGCTGAAAAGATGCTTGTTTCACTTGTTTGTTTGTAAAGATTTTGAATAGAAACAGAATCTTTATAGCTAGTCTAAAGTGTGAGAGAGAGAGAGAGAGAGAGAGCCTTACATATGCTAATGCAGTAAATGAATTCTCATCGCCCTGGACTTTTCTTAGATCTTAGTCTTGCTTCTGATACAAGAATATTCATTGTCTTCATCAAATTTCAAATGAAATAGAGTCAATCTATTGGGTATGCTAATTAAGGGCAAAGTGGTTATGTGAGGGAGGCGAGGTCGAGTCTAGATCAGGATCAATATTTACCTCTCTGCTTGTCCATTTGTATTCATGTGTGGGTATATCAGAGCCTATAAGAGCTGGCGGCTAGAGTGTAGATTCCCTTAAGTTCAACAACCGATAGCAATAATCGATAGTTATTTCCGCTTCAATATCACCGATAAAAAGCTGATCGTATTTCTTTTGTTATATTCAAAATTCTTTGTTACTTTACTATTCTAAAGAAATCTGAATTCGTTTAAAATGCTGTCAATGAATTCATGAATATTCCTCTCCACTCTCTCTCTCTCTCTCTCTCTCTCTCTCTCTCTCTCTCCCACTCTCTTATAAAGTTCGACCTTAACTTTCACTTTTATTTGCCATTCTTATCTGAGGAAATCGCTGACTTATTTACATACTCTTCCACATTTACTAATATCGATTACCATTTAAAATTAGAACTATACCAAGATCATATTTCATGCCATATGCAAATGCATTCCATGGACTGTGCACAACATGTTACCCAAGTGTGTGTTTGCTTCCTAACACACTCAACTCTGGCATTTGATGTGGGCAGCCAGCCAGCCGTTCGAGACCAAAACCGATAAATATATACTTATAAATATTGAGATTTTTGGCCATTTGAATTCGTATTAAAAGCGATATGAAAGAATATAAAATAGAAGATTCAAAATCCATAAATATGCCAAGGCATGCTGTGGAACACACTGATGCCTCTACATGTTATGCTAATTGAAGAGGTTCTTAAGTTTTCGAAAAACTTTATTACCAATTCGGAAAAAAGACAAACGAAACGACGCGAATCGGCAGCCATTGTAGCTAAAGAGACGGAGACTGAGAGACTCGGCGACTTGAGGCATTTCAATTGATATTGACCCGCAGCACGTCGGGTGTCAGCAGCTGCAGCAATTAGAGACCTCCAAACGTGTATTGCGCAAGCCGCTGGGGCAGTTGCGTCTCTGTTTGTGGCAGTTGCACAATGGCCAGTTATGCCTTTTATGTCAGCATGATGCAGCTCAATTTACATATACATACATATGCATATATATGCATATATACATGTATGTCACTTGGTTCATTAACTATAATTAAATAATAATCCTTTGGCCACTGCTCACCTCGACTCTCGGCGCGATGCTGCTGCTCCTCGATGGTGAAGCCAAATTTGTAGGGACGCACAGTGGCTGCCAGCACACTCTGACAGCACAGCAAAGTCAGCAGCTTTAAATTAAAATGCAAACAGTTATAAACAATTGCACACACACACTCACACACACTGAACACTTACTGCACAAGCGAGTGCCAAAAAGAATTGGCTCATTTTGCAGCTGCTTTAATTTCAGCTAATCGAAATCAATTTAAATTAACTCTTAATTGCCTTTCAGCTGGTTTATCAGTACAATTTATATTTATTTGTATTTAGAATTTAATTTATGCGTGGCTGTGCCGTTATGCGACGCGTCTCTCGGCTGAGCAGGCGACAAGCTGAAACACACCCCACGATGTTCGTCGACCAATTGACAAACTAAATAATATTTGGTAAACATTATAAAACATTGTCAGCCTCTACAGCTGGATGAGCCAGCCTCACACACACATATGTGAGTGTGTATTGTGTATGTGTACGTGTATGTATGCGTGTTTGTGTGTGTGAGCTAGCATTTCAGCTACCTCATTCATGTTTGACTTCTGCTAACTAAATACCCTTTAGAGCAGACGCTAGCTCAGCTTATTTATTTGCTTCTATTAAACTGTTGTCACACTCTAAGACATATGATAGGATATGAGATATAAAATATATATCTACATATATACATTTATTAAACAACCTCTCAACTAAGTGTCAGTATTTATGAGCTCTTTAATTTCGACTAATATTTTGGATAATATATTGAATCAGCCACTGGGACTGCTTGAATGCGGAACTCTAATTGTGTTTTATATTATTTATTATAAATATAAATAATATACAAAATAATAAATATTAAAACTATTTAATTTCGAGACATTTTCAAATAAATTCTAATAAAGTTTTTTTTTATTTTTTTAGTTTACTTTCTTTATTTTATATATAAAAAATATATAAAAATAAATAAAAAATTATTTACGAATTTTATATTATAGTAAAAATATTATATTTAAAAAAATATATAAAAATAAAAATTAAAAATTATTTAAGTATTTTATATTATAGTAATAATAATCAGTATACATATAATAATAATATATTTTTTTATAGTTTTTTTTTATATAACATTTGCTAAAAAAAATAAAATTTTATATAATATATATTAAAAAACTATAAAATTAAAAAAAATCTATAATTCTAATAAGTGGAATATTCAACTTTATATAACATAAAATACAGAAATTTTTATATAATAAACCAATACCTCAACTGCCTTTTCTTTGTTTCCTTTTTACAGGGTATACGCAAACTGTGCTCATTGACAGAAAACAGCATCTACTCCAGTATAAATAATTATTAGCATATCTCAATAGATGTCATTATGCATAGCTCGTGGCTAACTGGAAGATACATGCATGAATCAGGTAATATACTATATATTTATTGACACCTACGAAGACTGAGTGGGCAACTCGGCCGCTGTCAATTGGCTAATTGAAGCCTCTCTGGGCCAGCTTTATAAATGGTTGCCCAGCATGATTTATCTGCTCTGATCATTGATGTTGCGCTCTGTTGTCAGCATTTCTGAATGCAATGAGGAAGAGTTCGAGTGGTATGCATCATTAATTAGCCTGTCCTGAGCGCCGTTGCACTTGCCGGATGCGCGCGCGCAGATGCATCAGCTGAGCTGTCAGCTATCTTCTTGTATCGTAAAATATCGCTGTCAAGTTCAAGGTATATTTTGCGCGCACTTCTGTGCGCCTCATTTGCATATAGATTGCAAGTGCAGTTGCCGCAGCTGCGTAGTTCAATAACATATTAAATTAGCTAAATTGTTTTGATTTAATTGCAACTGCCGAAAAGTATGCTATGAAAAATTATCAAGTTCGTTGCCTAAGTCTTTTGTTTTGTTTGCGATTTTCAGCTGAAGCCCAAAAGTTGGACTTGGTTTGTGATTGGCAAGCATAAGCTGGGGCAATCTCTAGACATACTTATGGGGGGTGCAACAGACTACAAATACCCTGTAATATTGGAAGAGGCGGGGATATTGGCTTCTTCTTTCTTTTTTTTTGTTGAATAACGAACATTTTGTTGATAGAATAAACAAGTCTAAGACATAAATACGAGACTCATTCGAATGCTTTGCGTTTGGTCTGCTTTCTATTCGTTCATGTGTTTGTATATATGGAAACGGGATATAATAGTAGTTGGGAAGTGGGGAATATAAGCTGTTGTGCGGTTTATAAAGTTTTATATATTATATATAACTTCATCTATGTTTTATTTAAATTTACTCCTAGTGTGTCTCGCAATAAAAAACAGTCTTCAGATCAAGTTTTTGTAAATTTGAAAGACAAAAGATATCAAATCTGAGTTGATTTAGTTTTTCTCTTTGTTTGATTGCCGGATATAGAATACGTAAATTTCGAACAACCTTACAGATAAACAATGCTCTATTCTTAATTGATTGAAGATGATTGAATATGTATATACATATATCTAAAATACATATTTAAGTCTGTCTCTATACAGCCTGTGTCGCTCCAGTTGATCAGATTGAGTCTATTTTCATGCATCTCCTATCAACTTGAACACTTATAAATTGCGTTCTTCACACCAACTAAGTGTGCTTAGCCATATAATAATTGCTTCGCGCCATGTGAAACTAGGGTAATTCAATGTCCATCAATTGCCGCTAATCGTAATACAGCGATCAAAGCAAACGGGTTGCTGAGCTGCGAAGCGCTCGCTGCACACTGATCCGAGCTCGCAGCTGACCCAAACCTTTATACTTTGTTGCAGTTGGCGATATGTCAACGTTGTTGCTGGAGCTCCAAACCTTGTTTTTGCTTCTTTTCTCCCCACCCTTGTGATTTCCTATGCATGACTTGTTTAACACTCCGAAGTGAACTTAAGTGCTATTACTTTGTACTATAGCGAAGCGATTAAAGAGATTTTTATAAAGCTGGCGAATTTTGCATTCCTTTGTTTTTTTTTTTCTTTCAAACTATAATTGGGCTGTAAAAGAAATACAATAAAAAATATGTAGAGACTTAAAAAATATATGTATTTATATATATATATATTTACAAATATGTATATATATAGGTTATTGATCTCTGCTTTGGATGTTTTCGATTTGTCTGGAAATAATTTATGCTTCAGCCTCTGTATTCAGGTCTATTAGTTTCCGAGCAGCAAATCAGAGTATTAAAATTCATTTGATGACTTTGAGAATATTGACGTCAGCAACAGCTAAAATCAGAGCTAGTTAAGCAGTGTTGGACATTGCTCGAACTTATTTGCTCGACTGCTCGAGCTTGGGCTGCTCAAATTAACAGCATCCAAAATACATTTACAGGTTGAGAAATTGAGCTTGAAAATGAATTTTTGATTTTAGATTTTTGATTCGCTGCTCGCTAATTGTCCGAAAATTGTAGCTGCATAGCTTTCATTGTGTACCTATTAATTACGAAGAAAACAAAACTCGTTTTTGAGATACAAAAAAATTTTTTGCGAATTTCGTTGATGATGCAAAATGAACGCGAAGGTCGCGCACGGTGCGTACGCGTGAGACGAAAAGAAGAAGAGCTCGGAAAAAGAAAATAAAAATAACAGAAATGATTATAATACACATACATATGTATGTGTATATGTGTGTATGTGTATGAGTATGCAAATCGAGTTTTGGCTTGTATTGTGCGCCTGAGCCAGCCATCAACTCTTGCGTCATACTTTTCATTTCGTTTCGTTTCGTTTGGGACCTAGAACGCGTTATGCAAATCAATAATTAGGAATCGAAAAACTGGGCATTAGCATAACTTCTGCCACATATTCTATTCATATTTTGGGATATCTAGCCAGAAACTAAAAGTTGTTATTTATAACACTGATACAAATTATATCTTTTTCCTTTCATTTCAATCTTTTTGTCAGCAGGTAGCTCTTCTCCAGCTGGATTGAAACCATAGTTCTATGTAGGATTCAGGGTGCTCTGTGATTTATTTTGCTTTACGTTACAAAGAATCATTAGCCCAGAGCTGGCAAGTGATCGGCCTGTGGCTGGAAACCGTTCTCAAAACTTATTTATCTCTTGGCCAGTGAGGAGCTCTTCTCCACAGAAATACTTTCTCTCATTACACTCATTCACGTGGCGAAATGACTATATTGGGTTTTTCGTCCATCTGTCTGTCTGAAGACAAACTATTTCACTAAAACGCCTTAACTTGTTTTTATGTTGACTTAATTGACTTTGTGAAATCTATGATTATAGAAGAGTCACTTAGAAAGAACCCCATCAACTATGTATATATTTTTTGACCCATGCCCTATGCCCACTTTTAATAAATTTGCATTTACTGTGTTTGTGTTCTTTTATTTCGATATGTTATGCGTCTATCTGTTTACATATGCAAAGTTAGAAGACATCAAGAAAGGATACAGTAGTTCTTTACAGGAAATAGGGTACCTATTCCCCTTAAGGCAAATGGGAGCCTTCTGGGTGGAAGCCGTTCTCATCGGCTGTATATTTGAGCGATATGGTCTGGCCATCGGGTGCCACATAGCTGCTGGAGCCTTCCACAATAAGCGCCTCCTCTTCGGTACCGACATTCTTCAGCTTTCCCGTCTCTTTACGTTGGACTCCATCCTCTGTCTCAAAGCTGCAAAGGGAATTCATATTACACCATATCCCGCCTGACTGTCTGCTTGCCTGACCACATCCTTTTGTTTCTATACTCACTTAAAGGTGTAGGCACCTTCAGGCTGTTGATCGAAATCGTAGCGGAGAATTTTCACCTCTTGAGGCTCGTCCGCCAAGCAGCTGGATACGAGCACAAAGGCGCACAGGACGAAGGCACAAGCACTGATGGTATTCATTTTACAGCTTAGATTTCCGCGACACGACACAGCTGAAGCGAAGCTAACGAATTGTATGACATCTGCTAATGGAAGGGCGGCTATTTATATTAGTTGCTCTGGTCGAAAACAAGATCACGGAAGAAGATAGTTAACACAATTATTACAACGGGGAAGTGCCCGACTAAGAGTTACCCTGAAGCACTAGCAAAAGTATTGAATGACCGAGATTCAAACGAAAACATTTTATCCTGAATGTTCATTTTCACAGACGGAAGGTATTGATAATATTGCAATTGCGTGCTGATAATATAGAATAATTAGCCCACAAGGCGAGGCATGGGCATAGCTTCCACTTGATCACGTCGATGAGCTGATTCGAGTCTTACAATCTTCCAAATTCCAAATTCATCCAAATTCCTTAAATTTGAGTCCTGGTGATGCCAGCATCCTTTTTGGAGAGCGATATACTCTGAGAAATATATTCAAGAGCGCAGGTCAGACTTGACTGGAGGTATCTATTGGTCGGGCACACCCGACTAGACCTTTACTAATTCTTCTTGTTCGTCTTCGAATTAATTTGCCAAACTAGTTTTGCATAGATTTCATTTTCAACTATGTATTAATGGAGCGAACGAGTTGTGGCTGGCCAAATAAATATTTATTGGCATAAATATGCATTAGATCTCAGCATGCGCAGAGCGAGTTTATGTTTTTCTGATAACTGATAACATTTCCATATTAGCGATCAAAACTTAATATTTTTATTTTCTTGCATCTCCTATCAACTTGAACACTTATAAATTGCGTTCTTCACACCAACAAAGTGTGCTTAGCCATATAATAATTGCTTCGCGCCATGTGAAACTAGGGTAATTCAATGTCCATCAATTGCCGCTAATCGTAATACAGCGATCAAAGCAAACGGGTTGCTGAGCTGCGAAGCGCTCGCTGCACACTGATCCGAGCTCGCAGCTGACCCAAACCTTTATACTTTGTTGCAGTTGGCGATATGTCAACGTTGTTGCTGCAGCTTCAAACCTTGTTTTTGCTTCTTTTCTCCCCACCCTTGTGATTTCTTATGCATGACTTGTTTAACACTCCGAAGTGAACTTAAGTGCTATTACTTTGTATTATAGCGAAGCGATTAAAGAGATTTTTATAAAGCTGGCGAATTTTGCATTCCTTTGTTTTGTTTTCTTCTTTCAAACTATAATTAGGCTGTAAAAGAAATACAATAAAAAATATGTAGAGACTTAAAAAATATATATATTTATATATATATATATTTACAGATATGTATATATATAGGTTATTGATCTCTGCTTTGGATGTTTTCGATTTGTCTGGAAATAATTTATGCTTCAGCCTCTGTATTCAGGTCTATTAGTTTCCGAGCAGCAAATCAGAGTATTAAAATTCATTTGATGACTTTGAGAATATTGACGTCAGCAACAGCTAAAATCAGAGCTAGTTAAGCAGTGTTGGACATTGCTCGAACTTATTTGCTCGACTGCTCGAGCTTGGGCTGCTCAAATTAACAGCATCCAAAATACATTTACAGGTTGAGAAATTGAGCTTGAAAATGAATTTTTGATTTTAGATTTTTGATTCGCTGCTCGCTAATTGTCCGAAAATTGTAGCTGCATAGCTTTCATTGTGTACCTATTAATTACGAAGAAAACAAAACTCGTTTTTGAGATACAAAAAAATTTTTTGCGAATTTCGTTGATGATGCAAAATGAACGCGAAGGTCGCGCACGGTGCGTACGCGTGAGACGAAAAGAAGAAGAGCTCGGAAAAAGAAAATAAAAATAACAGAAATGATTATAATACACATACATATGTATGTGTATATGTGTGTATGTGTATGAGTATGCAAATCGAGTTTTGGCTTGTATTGTGCGCCTGAGCCAACCATCAACTCTTGCGTCATACTTTTCATTTCGTTTCGTTTCGTTTGGGACCTAGAACGCGTTATGCAAATCAATAATTAGGAATCGAAAAACTGGGCATTAGCATAACTTCTGCCACATATTCTATTCATATTTTGGGATATCTAGCCAGAAACTAAAAGTTGTTATTTATAACACTGATACAAATTATATCTTTTTCCTTTCATTTCAATCTTTTTGTCAGCAGGTAGCTCTTCTCCAGCTGGATTGAAACCATAGTTCTATGTAGGATTCAGGGTGCTCTGTGATTTATTTTGCTTTACGTTACAAAGAAACATTAGCCCAGAGCTGGCAAGTGATCGGCCTGTGGCTGGAAACCGTTCTCAAAACTTATTTATCTCTTGGCCAGTGAGGAGCTCTTCTCCACAGAAATACTTTCTCTCATTACACTCATTCACGTGGCGAAATGACTATATTGGGTTTTTCGTTCATCTGTCTGTCTGAAGACAAACTATTTCACTAAAACGCCTTAACTTGTTTTTATGTTGACTTAATTGACTTTGTGAAATCTATGATTATAGAAGAGTCACTTAGAAAGAACCCCATCAACTATGTATATATTTTTTGACCCATGCCCTATGCCCACTTTTAATAAATTTGCATTTACTGTGTTTGTGTTCTTTTATTTCGATATGTTATGCGTCTATCTGTTTACATATGCAAAGTTAGAAGACATCAAGAAAGGATACAGTAGTTCTTTACAGGAAATAGGGTACCTATTCCCCTTAAGGCAAATGGGAGCCTTCTGGGTGGAAGCCGTTCTCATCGGCTGTATATTTGAGCGATATGGTCTGGCCATCGGGTGCCACATAGCTGCTGGAGCCTTCCACAATAAGCGCCTCCTCTTCGGTACCGACATTCTTCAGCTTTCCCGTCTCTTTACGTTGGACTCCATCCTCTGTCTCAAAGCTGCAAAGGGAATTCATATTACACCATATCCCGCCTGGCTGTCTGCCTGCCTGACCACATCCTTTTGTTTCTATACTCACTTAAAGGTGTAGGCACCTTCAGGCTGTTGATCGAATCCGGAGCGGATAATTGACACCTGGTCCGCCAAGCAGCTGGATACGAGCACAAAGGCGCACAGGACGAAGGCACAAGCACTGATGGTATTCATTTTACAGCTTAGATTTCCGCGACACGACACAGCTGAAGCGAAGCTAACGAATTGTATGACATCTGCTAATGGAAGGGCGGCTATTTATATTAGTTGCTCTGGTCGAAAACAAGATCACGGAAGAAGATAGTTAACACAATTATTACAACGGGGAAGTGCCCGACTAAGAGTTACCCTGAAGCACTAGCAAAAGTATTGAATGACCGAGATTCAAACGAAAACATTTTATCTTGAATGTTCATTTCCACAGACGGAAGGTATTGATAATATTGCAATTGCGTGCTGATAATATAGAATAATTAGCCCACAAGGCGAGGCATGGGCATAGCTTCCACTTGATCACGTCGATGAGCTGATTCGAGTCTTACAATCTTCCAAATTCCAAATTCATCCAAATTCCTTAAATTTGAGTCCTGGTGATGCCAGCATCCTTTTTGGAGAGCGATATACTCTGAGAAATATATTCAAGAGCGCAGGTCAGACTTGACTGGAGGTATCTATTGGTCGGGCACACCCGACTAGACCTTTACTAATTCTTCTTGTTCGTCTTCGAATTAATTTGCCAAACTAGTTTTGCATAGATTTCATTTTCAACTATGTATTAATGGAGCGAACGAGTTGTGGCTGGCCAAATAAATATTTATTGGCATAAATATGCATTAGATCTCAGCATGCGCAGAGCGAGTTTATGTTTTTCTGATAACTGATAACATTTCCATATTAGCGATCAAAACTTAATATTTTTATTTTGGTGAATTTTACAAAAGAAAACAATGTTCTGATGAGGCTTAGGGAATATGTTCGCCCTGTGGCTGGAAACCGTTCTCGTCGGCTACATAGTTGAGTGTGTAGATCTGGCCATCGGGTGCCACCCAGCTGATGGAGCCTTTCACACTGATTGCCTCCTCGTCGGTACCAATATTCTTCAGCTCTCCCTCCTCCTGACGTATGGTTTCATCGCTTATGAGAGAGTATTCATATTACGCCAATTCCTTCCTGCCTGCCTGCCTGGCTTTATCCTTTCGTTTCTATACGGACCCAAAGTAGTAGCCATCGGCCGGGGATCGCTGCACAACTGTATCGTCCTTTGAGTTATCCGCAGGTGCCGCCAAGCAGCTGGATACGAGCACAATTGGAATACCCAACATATTTAGCCGGAATGCCCCTGTTCACAGAGTATCGGCATAATATGCATGTTTCTGTTTGTATGTGCTTCGGTCTTAATGTTATGTCCATTCGAGATTGACGACTTACGCATTAAATAAAAGAATAATGAACTCGACAAGCGAGGCATTAGCATAGCTTTTAGCTTATCTACAATACTCTATATATTATATACTATATTTAGTATGTGTAGTATTGCCTAGTCTATCCAGTTGGATTGGGCTTGAATAGTCAGCTGCTACTGAACTTTGAGCCATGAAGTGGACCAGACGTAGCTGTCTACAGCCTCATCCACTTTATAAGAAATTTACAATTCTATTGTCATGCTAGATACAGGCAATGGGATATATTTTAAAACGTAGATCTTCTCCACAGAAATACTTTCTTTCATTACACTCATTCACGTGGCGAAATGACTGTATTGGGCTTTCTGTCCGTCTGTCCATATAGACGCAAACTATTTCACAGCTTCAGCCTTGGCCGTCGAATGAGCCTAACTTGTTTTCATTTTGACTTAATTGGAAACTGAAACCTCTGATCACGTAGAAGAATCACATAGAAAGTGTCCCACAAAATATATATTTTTTGACCTAGGTATTCCCACTTTTAATAAATTTCCATTTGCCGGTGTTTACCATACGCTCTTCAAGTTAAATATGTGTGTTTTTTTCGATATTCGTGTATTTGTTTACATATGCAAAGATGGAAGACATTAAGAAATGAAACAGTAGTTCTGTTCAGGATACAGGCTTCCTATTGCGCTTTAGGCAAATGGGAGCCTTCTGGCTGGAAACCGTTCTTGTCGGCTAGATAGTTGACCGTATAGGTCTGGCCATCATCCGCCACAAAGCTGAAAGAGCCCTTTGCAACGATCGCTTCATCATCGGAGCCCGCATTCACCACGTTTCCCTTCTCCGCCGCTTTGATTCCATTGTTTGTCTCATAACTGTAATAAGAATTCATATTACATATATCCAATCTGGCTGCCTGCTTGGCTACATCCTTTCGTTTCTATACTCACCTATAAGTATAGCTACCATCGCCGATGTTGTCATTCTCATAGCGCAGAACTTGTGCGTCTGCGTCTGGATTCACAGGTCCCGCCAAGCAGCTGGATACGAGCACAAAGGCGCACAGGACGAAGGCACAAGCACTGATGGTATTCATTTTGCAGTTTAGATTTCCGCGACACGACACAGCTGAAGCGAAGCTAACGAATTGTATGACATCTGCTAATGGGAAGGCAGCTATTTATATTAGTTGCTCTGGTCGAAAATCACGGATCACGGAAGAAGATAATTAAAACAAATATTACAAATGACCGACTAAGAGTTACCCTAAAGCACTAGCAAAAGTATTGAATATGCGAGAGTCGTTTTAGAGATTTTATGCTGAAATTTTGTCCTGAAAGTTCATTTTCACAGACGGAAGGTATTGATAACATGGCAATTGCTTGCTGATAATAATATTTATATCAATAAAATATAAAATAATTAGCCCACAAGGCGAGGCATGGGTATAGCTTCTACTTGATCAGGTCGAAGAGCTGATTCGATCTTCCAAATTCCAAACTCATCCAAATTCCTTATCTGAATCCTAGCGATGCCAGAGCTCTTTCTGGACAGCGATATAAGCTAAGGAATATATTCAAGAGCACAGCTCAGACTTGACTGAAGGTATCTCTAGTCGGTCATCCCTGACTAGACCTTTACTAATTCTTCTTGTTCGTCTTCGAATTAATTTGCCAAACTAGTTTTTTCACTTTTTCATTGATTTCATTTTCAACAATGTATTAATGGAGCGAACGCGTTGTGGCTGGCCGAATAAATATTTATTGGCATAAATATGCATTAGATCTCAGCATGCGCAGAGCGAGTTTATGTTTTTCTGATAACTGATAACATTTCCATATTAGCGATCAAAATTTAATATCTTTTATTTTGATGAACTTTACAAAAGAAAACAATGTTCTGATTAGGCTTAGGGAATATGTTCGCCCTGTGGCTGAAAACCATTCTCGTCGGCTACATAGTTGAGTGTGTAGGTCTGGCCATCGGGTGCCACCCAGCTGATGGAGCCTTTCACACTGATTGCCTCCTCGTCGGTACCAATATTCTTCAGCTCTCCCTCCTCCTGACGTATGGTTTCATCGCTTATGAGAGAGTATTCATATTACGCCAATTCCTTCCTGCCTGCCTGCCTGGCTTTATCCTTTCGTTTCTATACGGACCCAAAGTAGTAGCCATCGGCCGGGGATCGCTGCACAACTGTATCGTCCTTTGAGTTATCCGCAGGTGCCGCCAAGCAGCTGGATACGAGCACAATTGGAATACCCAACATATTTAGCCGGAATGCCCCTGTTCACAGAGTATCGGCATTCACAATATTGTAATATGCATGTTTCTGTTTGTATGTGCTTCGGTCTTAATGTTATGTCCATTCGAGATTGACGACTTACGCATTAAATAAAAGAATAATGAGCTCGACAAGCGAGGCATTAGCATAGCTTTTAGCTTATCTACAATACTCTATATATTATATACTATATTTAGTATGTATAGTCTTGCCTAGTCTATCCAGTTGGATTGGACTTGCTACTAAGCGGTTTAGCCATGAAGTGGACCAGACGTTGCTGTCTATAGCCTCATCCACTTTATAAGAAATTTACAATTCTATTGTCATGCTAGATACAGGCAATGGGACATATTTTAAAACGTAGATCTTCTCCACAGAAATACTTTCTTTCATTACACTCATTCACATAGCGAAATGACTGTATTGGGCTTTCTGTCCGTCTGTCCATATAGACGCAAACTATTTCACAGCTTCAGCCTTGGCCGTCGAATGAGCCTAGTCGAAAGCCGCTTTAACTTTTTCATTTTGACTTAATTGGAAACTTAAACCCCTGATCACGTAGAAGAATCACATAGAAAGTGTCCCACAAAATATATATTTTTTGACCTAGGTATTCCCACTTTTAATAAATTTCCATTTGCTAGTGTTTACCATACGCTGTTCAAGTTAAATATGTGTTTTTTTTTCGATATTCGTGTATTTGTTTACATATGCAAAGATGGAAGACATTAAGAAATGAAACAGTAGTTCTGTTCAGGATACAGGCTTCCTATTGCGCTTTAGGCAAATGGGAGCCTTCTGGCTGGAAACCGTTCTTGTCGGCTAGATAGTTGACCGTATAGGTCTGGCCATCCACCACAAAGCTGAAAGAGCCCTTTGCAACGATCGCTTCATCATCGGAGCCCTCATTCACCACGTGTCCCTGCTCCGCCGCTTTGATTCCATTGTTTGTCTCATAACTGTAATAAGAATTCATATTACATATATTCAATCTGGCTGCCTGCTTGGCTATATCCTTTCGTTTCTATACTCACGCCCAATTGTAGCTACCATCGCCCATGTTGTCGTTTTCTAAGCGAATAATTGATACTTCTGAGGCTGGTGTCACAGGTCCCGCCAGGCAGCTGGATACGAGCACAAAGGCGCACAGGACGAAGGCACAAGCACTGATGGTATTCATTTTGCACTTTAGATTTCCGCGACACGACACAGCTGAAGCGAAGCTAACGAATTGTATGACATCTGCTAATGGAAGGGCGGCTATTTATATTAGTTGCTCTGGTCGAAAATCACGGATCACGGAAGAAAATAACTAAAACAAATATTACAAATGACCGACTAAGAGTTACCCTAAAGCACTAGCAAAAGTATTGAATATGCGAGAGTCGTTTTAGAGATTTTATGCTGAAATTTTGTCCTGAAAGTTCATTTTCACAGACGGAAGGTATTGATAATATGGCAATTGCTTGCTGATAATGATATTTATATCAATAAAATATAGAATAATTAGCCCACAAGGCGAGGCATGGGCATAGCTTCTACTTGATCAGGTCGAAGAGCTGATTCAAGCCTTACAATCTTCCAAATTCCTTTTTATCGATAAAATGATAATCTGAGTCCTGGGGATGCCAGCGCTCTTTTTGGACAGCGAGGAATATATTCAGCCAAGGAATTTATTCAAACGAGCAGATCAGACTTGACTGGAGGTATCTCTTGGTCGGGCACACCCTAGACTAGACCTTTACTAATTCTGCTTGATCGTTTTCGAATTAGTTTACTAAACTAGTTTTTCATTGATTTCATTTTCAAATGTAAATGAACAAACTTGTTGAAGCTGGCCAAATACATATGCATTAGATCTCAGCATGCGCAGAGCGAGTTCATGTTTTTCTGATAGCTCATTCCATTTCCATATCAGCGATCAAAATGTACTATATTTTATTTTATTTTGATGCACTTTACAAAAGAAAGCATAAGGACGCACAGGACAAGGGCACAGGTATTGATGGTATTCATTTTGCAGGTTCGATTCGAGATTCCAAATTTCACGAAACGACACAAGAGGTGCGAAGCTAACGCTAATTTTGAGTCAACTATTTATAGTTCAGTTTGAAGTATATATGTATGAATTTATTATACCCTGAACCCATTGAAAATGCGAAATCAGAGTATAATGTTTTTGTGAAAAGGAATCGTGGTAGACGTCAGTCCGTGTGTTTCGACGCGTCGATCTCAGAACTTAGAGAGACTAGAGACTTCAATTTTTACTGGATGTTCGTGTAGAGCACGAAAAGGTCGACTTTGTTTTAAAAAATCGATAACTTGTTTGTTTTAATGTATATTACAAAAAGCGAAATCGATATTTAGCTATAAAATTCTATCTAATTCATCTTTATAGCTAGAGTCTTCCAATTTTTACATTTATTATTATTTAGGACTTATACAATTTCAGTTTTTGTTAAATTTTTGATACAGAAACAGTCATTAAGTTTTATTTCTCATATTATGGGCGTCTTGCATAATGTCTGAGAATGCAATAACTGAGACTTTTAGCTGTTCTTAGGAATAGAGGTTCTTCGCAGGGTTCAGGGATCCCCTAGTCGTGTCGAGGGGTCTCGACTAGAGTTTTATTACTTGTTTTTATTTTGACTTAATTGGCCTTATGAAATATATGATCACGTAGGAGAATCACAAAGAAAGAAGCCCATCCGCTATATATTTTTTGACCTAGGTATTCCCACTTTTAATAAATTTTCATTTGCCGGCGTTTACCATACGCTGTTCAAGTTAAATGTGTATGTTTTTTTCGATATTCGTGTATTTGTTTACATATGCAAAGATGGAAGACAGCAAGAAATGAAACAGTAGTTCTATTCAGGATACAGGCTTCCTATTGCGGCAAATGGGCGCCTTCTGGCCGGAAACCGTTCTCGTCGGCTTCATAGTTGACAGTATAGACCCGGCCATCAGGGCCCGTAAATTCATAAGAGCCCTTTACAGCGATCGCTTCATCATTGCTGCCGTCAATATGCAAGTGTCCGTCTTCCTTCTGTGAGATTCCATTGCTTGTGTCAAAACTGTTATAAGAATTCATATTACATATATCCGATCAGGCTGCCTGCTTGGCTATATCCTTTCGTTTCTATACTCACGCCCAATGGTAGCTACCATCGCCGAAGTTTACGTTTTCTAAGTGCAAAACTGTTGCTTGTGCGGCTGGACTCACAGATTCCGCCAGGCAGCTGGATACGAGCACAAAGGCGCACAGGACGAAGGCACAAGCACTGATGGTATTCATTTTGCACTTTAGATTTCCGCGACACGACACAGCCGATGCGAAGCTAACGAATTGTATGACATCTGCTAATGGAAGGGCGGCTATTTATATTAGTTGCTCTGGTCGAAAATCACGGATCACGGAAGAAGATAACTAAAACAATTATTACAAATGACCGACTAAGAGTTACCCTAAAGCACTAGCAAAAGTATTGAATATGCGAGAGTCGTTTTAGAGATTTTATGCTGACATTTTGTCCTGAAAGTTCATTTTCACAGACGGAAGGTATTGATAATATGGCAATTGCTTGCTGATAATAATATTTATATCAATAAAATATAGAATAATTAGCCCACAAGGCGAGGCATGGGCATAGCTTCTACTTGATCAGGTCGAAGAGCTGATTCGATCTTCCAAATTCCAAACTCATCCAAATTCCTTATTTATCTGAATCCTTGCGATGCCAGAGCTCTTTCTGGACAGCGATATAAGCTAAGGAATATATTCAAGAGCACAGCTCAGACTTGACTGAAGGTATCTCTAGTCGGTCATCCCTGACTAGACCTTTACTAATTCTTCTTGTTCGTCTTCGAATTATTTTTTCCAAACTAGTTTTTTCATTTTTGCATTGCTTTCATTTTCAACAATGTATTAATGGCCGAATAAAGATTTATTGGCATAAATATGCATTAGATCTCAGCATGCGCAGAGCGAGTTTATGTTTTTCTGATAACTGATAACATTTCCATATTAGCGATAAAAATTTAATATTTTTTATTTTGATGAACTCTTCACAAAAGAAAACAATGTTCTGATTAGGCTTAGGGAATATGCTCGCCCTGTGGCTGGAAACCGTTCTCGTCAGCTACATAGTTGAGTGTGTAGGTCTGGCCATCGGGTGCCACCCAGCTGATGGAGCCTTTCACACTGATTGCCTCCTCGTCGGTACCAATATTCTTCAGCTCTGCCGCCTCTTCACGTTTAGTTCCATCGCTTGTCTCATAGCTGCAAACAGTATTCATATTACGCCAATTCCTTCCTGCCTGCCTGCCTGGCTTTATCCTTTCGTTTCTATACTCACGCCCAATTGTAGCCGTCAGCGCCGATGTTGTCGTTATCATAGCGCAGAATTTGTGCGAGCTTCGAATCATCCAAAGGCGCCGCCAGGCAGCTGGAGACGAGCACAAAGGCGCACAGGACGAAGGCACATGCACTGATGGTATTCATTTTGCAGTTTAGATTTCCGCGACACGACACAGCTGAAGCGAAGCTAACGAATTGTATGACATCCGCTAATTTTGAGCCAACTATTTATAGTTCAGTTGATAGTATATATGTATGAGTTTATATTTAATTTCGATTTGTGATGGACGACTTGCGCATTAAATTAAAGAATAATGGCTCGTAAAACGAGGCATTTGCATAGCTTTCAGCTACACACATAAAACTTTTCATTTATTTTTTTGATTGTTTCTTTTTGCACAATTTCTATTAAGACAAACCTTTTATAGAGAGAGAGAGGGAGAGAGAGATATGCATAGATAAAAGCCGACAGGAATTCAAACAACAGTTATCTGCAGAATTATGAGTATCTACTAGTCGGGAACTCCCGACTACAGCACTCCATTTATTTTGTTTAACTTTAAAAATAAACTATGTGCGCATTAGTTTAGGATTATAGGACAGCGCGAAGGTCGTCCGAATCGGTCTGGTGATCGTCTTCGTCCAAGCTGCAAAGAGAATTCATATTACATTATTGTCTGTCTGCCCATCTGGCTGTATCCTTTCTTTTGCATACGCACGCAGTGTCCAAGTTGCTTTCGGAGCCCGAGTCTCTCATTTTATCAATAGAAAACAATAAACACTCCGCCAAGCTGCTGCACACGAGCAGAAAGGCGAACAGGCCGAAGACTCGAGTACTGATGGGATTCATTTATTATAGTACTTTCAATTGAAGGTTCAAAAGTTTACGACGCGCACAAGAAGAGGCAAACGAAGTGTCTGGACTCGGTCATAGAACTGTCAGGTATTTATAGGGGTTCCTCTGAAAAGCAGGTATAACGAGGCTCTAGTAGGCTGGATATAGATATGTGAGTGTCAGTTTCTGTTTCTATCCTTTGCCTCGGTCAGTCGTCGGATCTTTCTACAAATATTTGCAAAAGATAACGCTGGCATTCTTTATAGCATATCCACAATCAAATTTCATTTTTTAAATCTTTTTATTTACTACCTTGAGCATGCTCAAGTTGAACACTTCCACTTTTAATTGCTTTCTTTTTTTATAGATTTTTTTTTAATATTTGATTTTTTTTGTTTTTTTTTTTGTTTTTTTTTTTTTTGTAATGTTCCGCTGCGAGCTGTGGTGGTGTCTATGCGACTAGCTTGATGATGGGATGGTAGCCCGTCTCGTCAGCCGTGAAGGTAACTTCGTACTTCTTGCCATCGGGGGCCGTCCAGCTGCTGGAGCCGGAGACAGCGAGCACGCCCTCGGCATCGCCGGTGCCGGGCTTCAACACGCCCTCCTCGCTGCGCACGATGCCGTTGCTCGTCTCGTAGCTGCCAAGTGGAAGGATCTATGTCTATCTTACTCAGAAGCTTTCACTATCGGAACTCACTTGAAAGAGTATTTGTCGACGCCATTGTTGTCCGTCTCCAGTCGAAGAACCTCCGCCGTTGCATCGTCCGGCCGGGGCATGCCGTGAACGCAGCTGCCCGCCAGGCAGACCACAACGAAGAACAGGGTATAGCTTTGCATGTTCGGTTAACACTTGACTGCACTTTACTAGCCCATTGACCGCAACGCCGTTCGCTTTTATATCCGATTCTCGGTGCTAAAAATTCTTCTAAAAATTCTAATAATACTAAAAAGCACACACACACACACACACAGAAAAAAGTAAGTAAACAAATTAATGAGAAAACTCAATAAAAATACTTTTTAATTACAGATTAACACATTTGTTTGGCATCACAGCCAAATGCATGCCAAATAAAAATCATTTATTGTCATGCGGCAAATGCTAAAAACAAAAAGAAAAGAAATAAATAAATATAAAAATATAAATGCAAAGAAAACAAATCGAAAATAATAATAAAAACGTCAAGAGCCAGCTAAATCAAAATATCACTCATCTGTAATTATTTAGCTACGATAAATCAACTGCGAGAGACCCAGAATTTAACTGACTTTGACTGTCTACGACCTCAGCGTGACATAAGCTCAATTAGCGAGACTTAGAAATTTACATTAAATATTGCTATTATTTATATGCAATATGAAATAGTTTTTTAAATTTGTAAACATTTTTTTATAATTAAAATGAGCTAAAAATTTAATTGACATTCGGCAAGCAATGCAGAGTAGAGAGTCGAGACAGCACAGCTCACTCTACTCAACAGAGACTTAGCTGGTTCAGTTTTAATTTCTAGGCTTGCATATCAGTGTCTATTAGGGGTATTCGCAATAGTCACTCAATCTGTCTTTAACTTCGCTCAGACCTTTCTGTAAACAGTTCAAAACTGATATCAGACAGCATAGATAACTCTACTATACTCTATGATGACATAGCAATAAATTTTTTAAATTTAAAACTTTTTTATTTAAATAAAAATAAATAAATAAATATATTTAAATTATATATAATTAATAATTTAATTTTTTCTAGAGAGAAAAAACATTGAAATTTGGACTGTGGGACTTGAACCCACTAAAGCCAGCTCTATTCTGCGTTTCCCTTCCTGTTCAAGAGGTGGATATGGCGTGAAAGCCTCGCCTAGAGTCTCATCGAGAGTTCGCATTTTATCTGCCTTTACCTTATTGTTTTGTATATCTATAAACTCAGTGACCATGAAAGGTCTCTCAGCTCTAAGGCTTAGCTGTTTCCCCTTGCAGCTCTTGAGCCATGTCTCTGTCTACATCTGTTACTAGAGCTAGGCCAGTCAGTGTCTCCTTATCAGCTAGACACATTCACTTATCTCTTTGCAGTGTATGTTTAGGATGGTCGTAAATTACGTCTGCTTTGCAGCTAAACTGAGCCAACTGAGCTGGCCTTCGATACCATATTCATGCTGGAGCCCACAATATAGCTAATCCAGCAATTCGTCTATTCCTCAACTGGTTTTAACACTTTATTTGATAGAAATTTGTTTTACTTTACAGAGAAAATACTGATTTGTTTGCTGCTGGCCATCCATAGGCTTTGGCCCGGCCCTCAGTTGTGTGGCAAGTGATCGCCCTGTGGCTGGAAGCCGTTCTCGTCGGCAATGTAGTTGAGCGTGTAGGTCTGGCCATCGGGTGCCACCCAGCTGACGGAGCCGCGCACACTGAGCGCCTCCTGCTCGGTGCCGGCGTTCTTCAGCTCCGCCTGCTCCTGGCGTGTGACTCCGTCGCTTGTCTCATAGCTGCGAAAAGGAGAACGTATGTTACACTATATCCTGGCTGGGTCCTTTCGTGTGTTTACGCACCCAAAGTTGTAGCCGTCGGTGCCGATGTTCTCGTTGTCATAGCGCAGAATTGTGGCCTGCTGCGAGTCATCCAGAGGCGCCGCCAGGCTGCTGCAGACGAGCGCAAAGGCGCACAGGACGAAGGCACAAGCGTTGATGGTCTGCATTTTAGTTATAGTCTCGATTCACGACGCGCTACCGCAGTTGTCACAATTAGAGGCAAACGAATGATGTGGCACCCGCTATTTATAGTAGTTTGTCTGGCAGAGACCAAAGAGCTCCCCACACACACACACACACACACACACACTGTAGAGGGGCTGACTCTCGCTTACACACAATCAGGTAGCCATCACACACATACAAATTATATAATTGTTGACTTTGCTCTGGCTATGCTATGCGTGTGTGCCTTAAGCTTTTAATTGAACAAGCCACAAAACCCATTAAGCATTTGATGTACACTCAAATCTCATTTCAATTGGCCATCAAGAGTCGCCTCTGCCGCTGCCCAATCATGATCACGATCATCATCATGATCATAATCATGCGCGCAATGGATAAGTGATAATGAAATGTGCCAGCAAATATTTGCATAGTCGCGCGTGTTTGCCTAACTATGGCAATAGGTCAACGGCTGAGTTTACTTACACACACACACACAAAAAAACCAAAAAAGAAGCAAAATTTTATAAAATAAAATATAAATTATATATACTTAAAGCTTTATAGTTTGCTGAATTGCAGTTTGGTTCAGGAAGCTAAGACTTAGCAGGAAACAGTTCACGCAAGCACACATTATCTTAACTAGCTAGAAAATGGCTAAAAAGCTGGCTTAGTCCAGGGCCAAGCGCTTGGGCAACAAAATTATGTGCAAAACAATTTATATAATTAAAAAAAAAACTTTTTATATATTTAAAAAAATTTATATAATTAAAAAAAAAACTTTTTATATATTTAAAAAAATTTATATAATTAAAAAAAAAACTTTTTATATATTTAAATTAAATATAAATTTTATTATTATTATATTTATATAGTATATATAGTATTGTTGCTTATGCATAAGATCTGATAAAAATATTATAGGTTTTTTTTCGGGTTCCACGAATAATAAACTCGAATGTTTTTGTCGCGCAGCCTTCACAGATATATGTATTACATACATATATATTCATATAAAATACATAAATAATTTACTTTTAATTTTTTATGAATTTCTGGAAACTTTCAGTTTCCATAGAACTTAATCGTAATTTACAGCCAGACATTTATATATATCTCTGCAGGTGACACAATTTCGTATACGGCTGACCTTAAGGCAGCCCAATATTCGGAGGCTGCACTGCAATCTGTTGGCTGCGACGGGCGGGGGCGGTCATAACTTGTTAACTGAAGAAGCGACGCGAGATTCGACGAGCAGCAGCTCGAGGTGTGTATGCTGATGACCTTAGTCAATAAAATAAAAGAAAAAAAGAAGAAACAGCAGCAGCAGCAGCCGAGAGAGAGAGAGAGAGAGAGAGAGAGAGAGAGAGAGAGAGAAAAATGAACAAGCTGCTGGTCGTACAGGGCGTATGCGTAATGTGCTAGAGCTAGTGCCGTGCTCCGCTCCCTTGGCTGCTCATCAATCAGCCTTTTGGCAGTCGAGATTGTCTGATTGTTTTGCAGTTAACGATTGATAAATGAGGCGTTTGGCCAGCTGATGCGCCGCGCGTTAATTGCCCAACAACGAGCTGCTGGGCCCCGGCTGCACTAGTTTGCCCTTTAACTGACTTTTGTTTTATTTTGTTCGTCTTGCTTCTTGCTTCGTCTCTTTCTTTATTTACATATTTATTATCTCGCGCTCAGCTGCTGTTGCCGTGCAGTTCTCACTTTCGTTGCCTTTGTCTTTGTTTAAAGCGTGTTTATCGAACCGGTTCCGGCCCTGGCCAGCTGACTCTGTTAACGCATCGGCCATAACTGTCCAAGCAACGGGTTTATCTTAAGCATGGGTCTCTCCACTCCTTGGTCAGAGACTTTACCTTAAGCTGGGCATACACAGTTGATATCTTGGTATCTATATCAGCTATAGTTTATGTAGATCTTTTATAGATCACATAGCAGCTGTCTATGAAGGTATTATATAGATCGTTCATAGCTCACACCTGTCACCTGTCTATTAAAGTTATCTATTTAAGCTATAGGCCACATATCGGAAATCCTGTCTAGCTTTTACAACTTGAAAGTTAGGGTATCTATACTGCGACTTGCCGACGCAGAATAATATTTATGATATACACAAACACATAAATATATTTCAGATAAAGCCGCATGCTAATTTAATGCTGTGTTAGAATTCATTTGACGTATGAAAATTGATGGGCCGAGCTTATCACAAATCGACAATCAATACATATATATATATATACACCCGATATACATATTTCTATATATATTTATGGTCATCTTTTAACATTTAACACATGAGATCAGTGATCGGATTTTAGATGCGGCAGCTGCTTGGCTCGTGGCTGAAAGCTATTCTCGTCCGCCAGATAGCTGAGCTCGTAGTGGGCGCCATTGGGCTCCACCCAGTGGATGCTGCCCTGCACCGCAATGGCCTCCAGGTCGGTGCCGGCGTGCTTCAGCTCGCCCGTCTCCTGCCGCGAGATGCCGTCGATCGTCTCGTAACTAATGCGAAACACACTGATTACTTAAGGGCTGGCAATCGGCTACACGAGAACACCTACTAGAAGGCATAGCCCTTTCCATTCTCGAACTTCAGTATTTTCGGCTTGGCCGCTGACTCCGCGTCGCAGCACGCTGCAAGGGCCAGCAGAGCGATGAGGGCGAGCGTCTGGGATCTGACTGACATGGCGGACAGCGTTACGTTTCCAACTCTACTGCATCGCGGTGTCCGCGCGACTAACGCTTTGCAGTGCAAAAATATATATTTCTGAATCGAAACGAGATCAAAATTAATTTAATGCAAATTATATTAAATTTAGGAATGTAAGAAACCAAAAAACTGGGAGCTATTTTAAATATTAAATTAAGACGATTCGAATATGGGAAATCTGGTTCGAGGCGAGTGTTATGATAGGGTAAAGTATGCGATATATATGAGCTGAATATCAATATTATTAGCTATAAAGACTCTCAGTCTGAAGCTCTCTATGCCTCATTCCTTGCCTAACAAAAATAGTTTGTAAGCTTAGTAAATAGATTTAAGTTTACACAAGTTGAGTGAGCCAAACAAGCCCTGCAAATGTCAGATTAAATATTCGCAGCTGAAATCTCGTGGGATTTGAGCATTTCACTTGCACTTGAGCCACATACAAGTGACCCCGTTAGGCGTTAGGCGTGATTACATCTATATACATCCAGCTGCCTAGCAATGGCTGTGCCAATTCACGCCTAGCCGAGCCATAAGACATGAATTGGGTGAGGTCTGGCTGGCTGGCTGCAATCAATCAAAGCCAATTGGCGAAAGACAAGCCGAGTTGAGCAACAAAGGTCGGCCCCGCAGGAAAACGGGTTTGCGAGTACGCAACGAGTACATAACTATCTTTTGTCTGTCTTTATTTTACAACATTTGCCTTTATTTTCTTCTCCCTTTGTCTTTCGTTTCTTCTTCTTGATCTTTTTGGCAACCTTTCGGCAGGAGTCGGACTATAAATTGGCCTCAGCTCTTAAGTTTGGCATGCATTGACTGCAAGCTCCTTGTGCGCACCACAACACAAACCACCAACCACCAACCACCAATCAGCAAGATGAAATACTCGTACGCCTTTGTCGCTGCTCTCGTTTGCCTGGCCTGCGCCGCGGTAGAGGCAGCACCGCCTCAGCAAGAGGCTCAGGTGCTGCGCTTCGACTCGGATGTGCAGCCAGAGAGCTATAAGTTTACGTGAGTATCGCTCGTACCGCTCGTACCGCTCGGACTGTGTCAAGGTCAGCTGAATGAAAACTGGTTTCGCTTCCTCTCTTTTTGTCGAAGCAGCGTGGAGACGACCGACGGCAAGTCGCACCAGGAGGAGGGCCAGCTGAAGAACGTGGGCACCGACCACGAGGCGATCGCAGTGCGCGGCTTCTACACCTACGTGGGTGACGATGGCCAGACCTACACGCTCAAGTATGTGGCCGACGAGAACGGCTTCCAGCCGGAGGGCGATCACTTGCCCCGTGCCGTTCAATAAGTGCACAGCAGACAACCAGAGAGACGCCATCAGCCATCAGCCATCTGCCATCAGCCATCAGCCATCAGCGCTCAGTCAAGCAGCATCCATACGTTAACTAGGTTTAAGCTCAAACAAATTCATTTCTCAAGCTAAACAAACAAACGGCGAAAACAAACTCATTGTCATGTTGAATAAAATGCCACCGGTTTTATCTTCCATCCCAATTAACTGTGTTTAAGCCCGATTTCTGTACAGATTGACGGACTGATGTATGATTGATGCTTGATCAATCCAAGCTGCACACTTTCAGCTGTTCTTAGTTATTGTTAAAAACTTGAACTGTATGTGATTAATGATTGGACTGATTGGACTGCTTGATGTACTGCTTGATGTACTGATCGATGTACTGATTGATGTACTGAATGATGAACTATTTAATGATTGAGGAGAGTCAGTATTCCCTGCTGTTCTGGTTGACAGTGATCGAGTGACTGACTGGATTGATTGATATCGTTACGCTTTGATTGAGCATACCTACAGCTACTCACATACTATTAAAAACACCAAACATATTTATAAAACAATCAATTTATTTAAAGTTCTCTCTGTCTCTTTTTATGTATATACTTCTGGAGCAACGGGCAAGTGCTCGCCAAATGGCTGGAAACCGTTCTCATCAGCGATGTACCCAACAGTGTATGTTTTGCCATCAACAACAAAGCTGAACGAGCCCTTGACGGAAAGAGCCTCGTTTTCTGAGCCAGGATTCTGAAGCGAACCAGTTTCCTCTCTCTTAGAGCCATTATCTAGTTCGTTGCTGTATTAGATAGTGGGAAGGATCAGAACATGCTCAAGGACTTTCTCCATGTGTTTCACTTACGCGAAGCTATAGCCATCAGTACCGACATTTTGCTCACTGCGCAGGAGCTGGGTCTCCTTGTCAGCGGGGGCGGCCACGGCCAGAGCGAAGAGAGCGACGAAGACGATGAGGAACTTCATGTTGAAATAGGTGTAGCGCGTTTGAGATATCAAAGGTAACTTTAACTAAAAGCACCGATTGGCGGCGTATTTATAGGTGGAGTAAATGGACTGAATAGTTTGAATTTGCAAAAAAAAAAGAATAGATATAATAATAATAATAATAAGAGCTATAAAAATCTGCATGCAAATTAATGCACGCCACCAAAAATAGAAAATGTAAACCAAACTAGCTAAGCAGACAGAAAACTAGTTATCAGAACTACCTTATTATCATAATAATATAACTGGAAAAAAACTATATTAACATAAGAGTCTCCGACTAAATTAAGCCCAATTCTGGGCGCATCACAAAAACTAGAACTAAGCCATTTAGAAGGTCACTTTATTACCTAGCACAGATAGCTTAATACCTCATTGCAGGCAATTGGTTGCTGGACAGGCGCAGTCCTAACTAGACTAAGCTAGCACAAGTTTACGCGACTCTATCCGCCATCGATATCTCGGCTGGACTACCCCTAATGCTGTAGTGAGAAATCAGAAAGTGAGAGCCTGGATCGGACCTTCTCAGCGGCTAGGCAAACGAACATCTCTTTTAGCCTTGCATAAATTTTAAATAAATAATTTATATATTAATGCTTAAAACTTGAAGTTAAACAATAAAATATCTCTCCCCCTCTCTCTATATATATATAGTTGAGCGAGTTATAGTATATTATTCCAATCAAACATCAGGAAAGAAAACTCCTATTTGGTGTGGAAACTTGTTGAACCAAAGGAGAAATGTGTGACACAGCTGACTGCCTGGTCTCGTTCCCAGATTCTGCTCAGATGCTGCTGATAGCCTGCTCAGAAGATCTGTCATTTAACAACAACAACAAAAGCTGGAAGAAGCAATCAATGGATAAACGCCATTCTCTCGATGCTCAGCCATTTCCAGTTATCTTCAGTGCAATGCGCAGCTGATAAAGCCAGAGATTCCAGTGATTCAACATTGGCCAGCTCAGCTGTGCACACAGGCAGAGTCCTGCATATGCAGGAATCTGCTCAAGAATATGTTTCCAAACTTGATATCAAAGATATAAACTTGATATCTTAGGCAAATAAAAATACCAAAAAAACTTCATGAAACAATCAATTTATTTAAAATTCTCTTTGTCGCTTTTTAGGCAACTGGAGCAGTGGGCAAGTGAGCGCCCTGTGGCTGGAAACCGTTCACACCGGCGACGTAGTCAACAGTGTATTTGACGCCATCGGGGGCAACAAAGCTGTACGAGCCCTTGGCGGTAATAGCCTCATGGTCTGTACCTGCATCCAAAAGATGACCCTCACTGTAAATTTCAGTGCCATCGCTCTGGCTCAATCTGCAATGGGGAACGTCAGGATCTGTAAATGCTGAAGGACTCTCGCCGCATGCACCACTTACGAGTTTTTGTAGCTATCGGGCTGCACATCTGATTCCTGATGATTAACTACAACATCAGGGGGGGCGGCCACGGCCAGGGCGAAGAGAGCGACGAAGACGATGAGGAACTTCATGTTGAGATAGGTGTAGCGCGTTTGAGATATCAAAGGTAACTATAACTAATAGCACCGATTGGCGGCGTATTTATAGCTGATCTGCTCGGATGTGCAAAAAAAATGCAAATCTTTTTAATATAAAAAAAAACTGCATTCAAATAATTTATGCAGCAATAAACGAAAAAGTTCAGCCAAACTAGATAAACTGGCGGAAACCTGCAGTCAGAAGCGCCTTATTATCATAATAATACAACCAGCAAGAGTTATGTCACAATTGACTTATCAGACTTGGGTGAGTCCAGTTCTTAATAATAATAATTAGAGCTAATTAGCATAGGTCACTTTCCAACTAATGTCTTGTAGTTCACAGCAAGCACCGAGGCAGGTGCAATTTTAGCGGGACTCTAGGACTCTATGTATCTATCGATACCTCGGCTGGTTTACCCCTAATGCTTCAGTCACAAATCAGAAATTGAGAACCAGGATCTGACCTTCTCGGCGGCTATGCAAACGAACATCTCTTTTAGCCGTGCATATATTTTAAATAAATAATTTATATTTTATGCTTAAAACTTGAAATCAAGCAGTAAAAAATAAGAAAATAAATAGCAAATTGAAAAAAAATAAAAGAAAAATATAACGAAATTAGAAACATGTTTTTATAAACCGAACGAAAAAAGATACAGACTAGCTAGTCGATAACAAGCTCAGCCATATACACATATATATTTCTATGCATGTATTTATAGCGACTAGCTGGTCTTATATACTGATTATGTATATAAGCAAATATAGTATATAATTTCTAAATATTATTTATTGGCTTTGACACAGATTTCAATTACAAATTTGCTTGGGTGTAAAATTTGCTTAGTATTTCCGGTCGAGCGAAGAGCTATTGAAAAAAGATTAATATATTTTTTTAATATTTATGTATGCATATTCATAATTATATATATATATGCGTGTGTGTGTGTGTGTGTGAATATATGTATATATGTACATATATATATATATATATATATATATATATATATATATATGAATATTTGGCTGATAATTTGGACTTGTTTTCATTGAGCTTTGATGCTGTAGGGCAAATGAGCTTTGACTTGGCTGTGGATCTCTATCTGAAATATGTCGAAAATGAAATTGAAGCTTTTTGATTGATTCACGAAAAATGCAAATTCCTCGCACAGGCGATAATGATTATCGAGTTGATTATGATAAACGTGGCGTATCATAATGATCTCTGTGATATTTCCTATGAACATCTTTGTTTTGTTTGCCTTAGAAGTTTTTGTTATTATCGATTATTATTGTTGTTGTTGTTGGTATTGTTTTAGCTTTGTTTCGTTGTTGTTTTGGTTTTTTTTTTTTGCGTTTCACACGCAGACTAGAGAGACGACCTGTTGGCTAGTTTTTTTTTTTTTTTTGAAGCCAATTTGTTAGCTGATGCGCTTGAGCTGTGTAATTAGTCATTTTTATTTATTTTTTTCCATCGGACATCGGATTTTGGACAAACTTTTCTTCATTTATATAGTATTGTTGTGATTTATTTGGTGGACACTGAGCATCGGCAATTTTGGGTATAAAAAGCCCCTGGACAGCCGCAGTAGACATCACAAACCAACAACAGTTCACAGTTCGTAGCTCGCGTTCGCAGTCCAAAGCCAATCAACATGAAATATACATTCGCTATCGTCTTCGCCGCCCTCCTGGCCGTCGTCCTGGCCGTTCCAGTCGACAACAGCGCGGACGCAAAGATCTTGCGCCTTGAGTCCGATGTCCAGCCCGGCAGCTACAAGTTTGGGTGAGTCGGCAACTTCTATGCGCCAAGCCTTTCCTCTAATCTTTCCCTCTCTCTCTCTCTCTCTCTCTCTCTCTCTCCCTCTCTCTGTCGCTCTCTGCACAGTTGGGAGACCAGCGACGGCCAGAAGCACGATGAGGAGGGCGTCCTGAAAAATGCCGGCAGTGAGAACGAATCGATCGCTGTCCGTGGCTCCTACTCCTTCACCGCTAATGATGGCCTGGTCTACACTGTCAACTATCTGGCCGATGAGAATGGCTTCCAGCCCGAGGGCGCCCATTTGCCCAATGTGCCAATCGCCCACTAACTTACCTGTTTATCATCACACAAGAGCTGTTCTTACTTCCTAGAAGTTGAATTTATATTTTATTTAATAAAAATGGTATAATGCAAGCATAAACTGACCGTCAAGTCCAACTCTGTCCAAGTCCTGGCCACTGCTGCAATGATCAACGATCATAGATGTTACACGTGACATATGGGAATATAGGTGGGAGTGCACCACTGGCCTATACCCAGTCCACTCTTATCTTATCTACACACACATAATTATACGCTTCGCTAACTTATAGCAGGTCTGCTCCAAAAGTATTGCGACTTTTGTTTATCTTTTCCACTTAGCACAAGTCTCTAGCCTCTCTATCTAAAATCCAAGAAGGACGGCATCTTTGTTGTCATTGTAGGAACTAATATGCTGAATGTGAGCTTCTATTAGTTATGCTTTGAAACCGAAATCAAATTATCAAGACTCTAGCTTTAGCGGCCTATGAGATTGCTAAGTTCCAGCGGAGAGGCAGAAGGAGACGCGTCCATCTGCCTGTGCAACCCCAAATTACCCTATTCAAAATCGCCTTTGTAGTTGACTCTCATGCGTACGGACTGTAGGCGACTATATTGATTCGGCTGGCTAGTCATTCGCATCATACTATCTTCATCATCGAGCTCTTCATTATTATCTTCTTCATAAAGAAATAATCTTCATCGTCTCATTATCTTGCTGTCAACTTAATCATACCCGTCTTCATCAACACTTTCATTATCATTCCTATCATTATTATCTTCTTCATAAAGAAAAAATCTTCATCATCTTATTATCTCACTAACAAACTTAATCATAGCCATCTTCATCAACAGCTTCATTATCATTGCTATCATTATTATGCTCATCATCCCATCAGTCTGATTATGTTCGCCATGCAGACCCAAGAATCTGCTTCATACAGACATCTAATTTAATTCGAGTTTCAATAAAAACTTTAATCTTTTGAATTTAGCGCTTTATTTAGCCAATTCGTGTTTCTTTAGCAAACTAGTTTGTCCGCATTTATGAATTTATATTGTGTCTGCGAGTTGCCATTCAGGCAGAGCGTGAGCGGTGACATTATCATCTCACTGGATGCTAAGTGAACTGATTACCTTTACAGGAGCCCATTTACCTGTCTCCAGTTCATCAATGATCATTACTGCGACTCCTCTTAGTCCGTCTTGTTCCTCCAACTAAGATCATGCGTATACCTTGTATTCCATATGCATATTTCGCGTAAAATAGTTTTCGAATCACATTTTGCCAAACATACATATGTATGTGCGTATTCAAATTTATAGTTTATATACTGTATGTATATTTTAGTGTATTTTATTTATTTGCATTTTAAATTATAATTTTCTGGTCTGCTTTTGGCACTAAACTAGTTTTTCACCTCTGTCCGATCCGTGGCTGATTTGCTATAAATACTCAGGCAGTCAGCCCTCTAAGTCACGGTTACCTTTGATATCTCAAACGCGCTACACCTATCCAAACATGAAGTTCCTCATCGTCTTCGTTGCTCTCTTCGCCCTGGCTGTGGCCGCACCCCCTGCCCGCTCTGATGATGTCGAAATCACGCGCAGTGAGCAAGAGGTCAATCCTGACGGTTACCAGTTTGCGTAAGTCAACCACATGTAGAAAGTCCTTGAGCATTTTCTGATCCTTAGCTTTCCCTAATACAGATTTGAAACGAGTGATGGTACTAAGCAAGATGCCAGAGCTCAACTTGCCCCGCTTGGCAAAGACGAATCGGCTCTAAGAATTCAGGGCTCGTACTCCTATAAAGACAATGAGGGTAACGAACATTATGTTAGCTACATTGCTGATGAGAACGGTTACCAGCCACAGAGCCCCGATCTTCCCGTGGCACCACAGGCCTAAGTGAAATTGAATTTGAAATAAATTGATTGTTTTATAAACTTTTTTGGTCATTTTAATCGTCAGCAGGCAAAAGTTTGTCTGTACAACTGTCAGATATTCTGCCTATTTTATAATCAGTCAGGCAGTCAATCATAAATTGAGTCAGTTCGCCAATCGAAGCATTTATTTCAACTTTAAGCTTAACTAACAATTAACAAGTCAGTGAATTTAGGCTATATTATTTAGTCAGCAATTGACTAACATTTCATGTAAAATCATATCAAGCTTTCTTTGAAATATAATCCAGTCCACGTCCAAGTCATGATGATGTTAATTCATGTATGTAGTCACGCCGTAAGCATAGGATTCAGTTACAAATGAAATTTCTATTATGACAGCACCCGCTGAAGCTAATGATCATGGTGATGATGACGATATATAAAGATATAGATTCGCCTCCCATTGATTGAAGACAGCTAATCTTTTGACTGCTCCATCGCTGCTCGAGGCTTTTGTTTAGACTTTAATTATTTGCTTTGCATTTTTCAGGTTTGGTTCGGCTTCCAGAGGCGACAATTAACACACTTTGGCCTCAACATAGATAAACATGAGAGAAAAAAAAAGAGAAAAAACAATGTTTATATCAACAGAATAAAGTGTTAATTGCATTGGCTGATGCCGTTCGCCATTCGTTATATAAAGGCGATCGCATTGCTAGGAGCACTCATCAGTAGTCCAATCATGAAGTTCGCAATAGCCATCGTCTGCCTCAGCCTGTGCGTGGCCCTGGCCACCGCCAGCTCACCCCTCAGTGAGGTTACCATCGTGAGCCAAAGCGCCGATGTGAGACCCGACGGCTATAAGCTGGAAGTGGAGACAAGCGACGGCACCAAGCGCTCGGAGGAGGCAGTTGTCACCAACATTGGCACCGACGACGAGGCCATCGCCGTCAAGGGCTCCTACTCCTACCTAGGCGATGATGGCGTCACCTACGCCGTCAACTTTGTGGCCGATCAGAATGGCTTCCAGCCCGAGGGCGCACACATACCGCACGCTTAGTGCTAAGTTAAAGTTTCTTCGATAAAAATCATTAATAAATATAAAGCATTTTCCAAAAAGCATTATATATAACTGATAATATAGTATATATAGTAGAGTATAGTATAGTGAATGAGTTGTCCTTCAGCTGCTTTTAAAAGAAGCAAGTTTAAGAGATTTAACTGAAGGCTTCCCCAGCTATATACGATGCGTATGCAGTTTTACGAAGTGAACAGGGTATATTGGCTTTTGAGTATATACTCTTTTCTGTAGTGAACAGGGTATATTGGGGTTTGAGTATGTACTCTTTTCCGAAGTGAACAGGGTATATTGGTTTTTAATTACATACATTTTCTTTAATAAAACTAAATTTTATTTTTAATTTTCACTTATCTAGATGATAAGTTGTATGAAGAATTGTAAATCTAAACCTAAAGCAGGTAGGTATCTTGGGAGTTCCTCTTGAGCTATTTTTCTTGGATAGGAGTACAGTTTACTGTGAGATGCTGTTGATGAATTTCTTTTTATTATTATTGATGAATTTATATGTAGTTCAATTCAGAGTGAGAAATTGGTTAGAGAAATCCCTTCTCCACAGTTTTCAAGCTAGGATCATTATGTTTAGCAGGCACTGTTGGTGTGGCTTCTACTAAGAGTAGAGTTATTTAGCCAACTGCAAGAGATCGAGAATAATAAACACAAATATCGTATCGAAATTCAATTTTAATGCGATTAACAATTACAATGCACGACACAAACTTCACTGACTGGCTAACTGACTGACTGACTGACTGACTGGTTGAATGATTGATTGAATGAATGATTGACTGTTGCACAGCACAAACAACAAGGACTCGATCTTCCTCTATTTCTCTCTCTCTCTCTCTCTCTCTTTCGTTATCCATGCGGCTATCCATGCGGTTTACTTGGGCAGGTGCGCGCCCTCCGGCTGGAAGCCGTTCTCGTCGGCCACAAAGTTGATCGTGTAGGTCTGTCCGTCGGGCGCCACCCAGCTGACGGAGCCGCGCACCGATAGGGATTCGTTCTCGGTGCCCGCATTGTTCACAACGGCCTCCTCGGTGCGGGTGGTGCCATCGCTCAGTTTGTAGCTGAACTTGTAGCCGCCAATGCCAATGTTATCCGATTCGTATTCCACAACCTCGACGTCGTTCTGCGGGCGAGCGCTGCAGCTGGCGGCGGCCAAGAGCAGCAGAGCAGCGACTAGCATCTGTCGAAGGATCGGAAAGGTTATCGTTTATCGTTAATCGGCTATCCTTCATATGCGCTCGACTAGCAGCTATCCATTTACCATTTTCACCATCTTGTTGAGCGTTGTGTGTGTGTGGTTGTGTGTCTGTCTGACTGTGCTAGCGGATGAACTATCGAACGTCCAATGATGCTAATGCCGCATCTTCAGTGCACTTATATAGCTCCCGCACTCTCGCAGAATGTGCCAACGTCATAAAGTTTTGCACAATGGTATGGCCGAAGACATACATAGACGACGGCTCTCGCGGTCGTCCGGTAATGTATTTAATTTACCAACAGCTCACCAATTGCCCCCAGCCGCCAGCCTCAGAAGTCGCTGCGACAAGTAACATTTAAAGCGAATCTCCGACGCGACATTACCAAATCCGCATTCTGGCTGCACCAACGGTCCGATGCACTTGGCGGACGACAGTCCAATCAAAATATATTTAAATCGAGTCATTTTAATTTGAGACTGAAAAGTTCTTCTAGAGATACGTCTGGCTTAAAAGGATTTTCGATTTTTACTAGAATTTGATTTATATTTGATTGGAGAATAAAGATTCTAATTCAAAATATGAATAGCTCTAGAAATTTTACTAAGCACTTATATTGATAGATATTTTAATCAACTATTATTATTTGAATCAATTAATAAATATTTTTATATAAAGTTCAAAAATAAAATATATTTTTAATTGGCTCACTTCATCAATTAATTAATAAATACTTCTAAAAAATATTATAAAAAATAAATAAAAATAAATAAAATAATTATATATAATTTTCCCATTTCAAGTGTAGCTAAAATTCGATTAAGTATCTTTGTAAGTGTCCGAATGTTAGTTAAATGAATGCGTGAATTGCTTGTCTTCGGTAGAATATGTAAAGACCATACGAACTGATGGTTTATTGCCCAAGTAACACGATGCTCAATGTATTTGAATGCATAATAATTTAAGCTGCGGCTCTGATTGGCGATGAGATGGCAACAGTTTAACCGTTAAGAGGGCCGCAAGTTCACAGCAAGTCCGAAATTCTACAATGTGCAATAGACAATATATATATATATATATATATATATATATATATATATATATATATATATATATATATATATATATATATATATATATATATATGCATATGTATGTACTAGACAGATGCTACAGCTACTGGCAAATCGGTAAAAGCTAAAGACTCTGGCTTGACTCTTGACATATGCAACGGCCTTTGCAGCCAGCTTCGATTGATGTATTGCAATTGCAGCTCTCTTTATATATATATATATATATATATATATATATATATATATATATATGTGTGTGTGTGTGTGCATTCCACCTTCGTTGACCGCTACAACAGCAGCGGCCGTTGCAGCAGCACAAGCAGAAGAAGAAGAAGCTACAAATTGGCAAGCCAGTCAATCGAGTTTTCGACTAAGGCGACCTTTTATATTCAGTACCCAAAACTTTGCACAGCCTCTTAATGCTGATCTATACACAGGACATTCTCCAGCTGACATTGACCATAAGATGTACATGCCAAAGAAACACACTCACCAGATGAAAGTTTTAGACTTTTTTGACTAAGTGTGTTCTGAGTCCACTTAACAAATTGGTGGAGATGACTTTAGCTCAATGCTCTTTAAGACTATTATCTAATCAGGATTTTGTCTAGCATTTTCCTAGAGCTATAGACTTTCGTATTGTTTCAACTATCTGACCAATGATTGTAGTTAAGCTTACAGTTATAATAAATGTTCTGATTGATTGACTGCCTCATAAAATAAGCAGAATATCAGACAGTTACATAGGCAAAACAAAAAGTTTATAAAACAATCAATTTATTTCAAATTCAATTTCACTTAGGCCTTTGGGGCCACGGGAAGATCGGGGCTCTGTGGCTGGTAACCGTTCTCATCAGCAATGTAGCTAACATAATGTTCGTTACCCTCATTGTCTTTATAGGAGTACGAGCCCTGAACTCTTAGAGCCGATTCGTCTTTGCCAACCGGCACAAGTTTACCCTCGGCATCTTGCTTAGTACCATCACTCGTTTCAAGTCTGTATTAGGGAAAGCTAAGGATCAGAAAATGCTCAAGGACTTTCTACATGTGGTTGACTTACGAATATTTGAAACTATCAGGATTGACGTTTTGGTCAATGTGCAGGATATCGACATCCTTATCGGAGCGGGCAGGGGGGGCGGCCACAGCCAGGGCGAAGAGAGCAACGAAGACGATGAGGAACTTCATGTTTGGATAGGTGTAGCGCGTTTGAGATATCAAAGGTAACCGTGACTTATAGGGCCAGACAGGCGAGTATTTATAGCAAGTAGGCTGCTGGTCGATAAAGGCCAAAAACTAGTTTAATGCCAAAAGCTGACCAAAAATTCACAACTTTAAATGCACATATGTAAAAATATAAATATGTATGTGAATATGTTTATATTTATAAAGGTATATGTTTGGCAAAATGAGATTCACAAAACTATTTTATGCTTATGCAAATTGGAGCGTTTCTGATCTCGATTTTATTTGATTGTATATATATAATATAAATATATGTGTATATGTAAGTAACATTATAAATATTCTCAGCTTTTGCTTTTGGCTATTTCTGCTTTTAATTTCACTGTCCCTTTGCAGATATATATATACGTATATATACATATATATCAGCAAATACGAATACGGCGGCTAAGATGTGCTCAGATTTAGTTGCTCGCGTCTTCAAGGTCATCTGAGCAGCCACATCTTGGCCAGACATCAGAAACGCAGACAGACGGATGGACAGATTGTGTTTCGGTTACCGGTTCTTCGACTGTTCGACGACATCTTCTTCTTCTTCTTTTTTTTGTATATTTTTTTATGTATTTTAGCTTTACTTCTTATTTTGGCTCAGCTTTGGCTACAACGTCGTGGACAAGCCAGCTAAATTAGCACTTGAGCGTTAATGGCAATGTCTTAAAGCCAAGTTTTGTTTAATTTGCCCCCGTCTAACGCGTACCGTTCCCCCTCTGCGTTCTAGCCCACCTGAATAACTTTGTATGCGTATTTGCAATTTCAATTTCAATATGTAAATGTCATGCTCTGGCGTCGTTCGTTTTTTTCTTTTTATTATTTCTAATTACATAATAGCTGTATTCAAAAGAAAAAAAAATATATATATATAAATATTTTGTATTTCAATTACGCAAAGACCTGCGCCCACGAATTAGTTAGTAGTGAGTTCTGTCCTTGGTTGCATTGCAAACTTCTAGTCTGAACTGGAATTTAATGGGCAAGTACTAAGTACTACTTATAGGGGAGCATGTCATATATATATCATATATTATTATATATTTATAAAATATTTATGTATATATTCGGCTGTAACTATTGTCTGATCAATGCAGTTTTATCCATAGGCATATTTCAATTCAATCCCTGAACTATGAGCTCATCTCTTTGCTTTTGATCATAGTCTGATTAACATGCAAGCTTTATCTGCTAAATTTTACACAAATAAAAAGCTGCTCTGCTATGCCCAGCTCAAAAGTATATAGCAAAAATTAAAAAATTGCTCAGCGGCAAAGTATGCATTGGTTTTTTATATAAAAAAAAAACAAAAAAAAAGAGAAAAATGTAATAAAAAGCTAACAATATATCAATAATAACCAGATAGGTGTGGTCTGGAGTGCCCGACTGGCAAATACCCTGTCAAGAAGCAGCTATTACTCAGACACATACATAAGATCATATAAACATGAGCTCTGCTTACTGCGCAGCTGTAGCTGCGCTTAGAGACTTCAGCATGGGAACTAAGTTGTTCAATAACTTTTGTTCTAGATCAACTTTGTTGACTAAATTTAATCAATAATTTATCAATTTCCAACAACACGAGCTAAAATCTGAAATCTTCATTACAGGAACTCGTCCAGTAAATTAAATTTATGTTTTCTTCTTTTGGAGATTGTCAGTCTGTTCAGGGCTTAATAAATTATAGCAAATTGATTAGGAAGTCTGTGCGATTTGGGTCAAACTAGACTAAATCAATTTGATGTGTAATTTATGTAAGAAATTACATCAGTTAGGATATATTCCAAACAGCAGCCAAGCCCATGAACGATGATAATTTCATTGAAAATCTGGTTTAGCCGCTAAGCATAAGCAGATGGTTTGACCAAGGTTCCATTTATCCAATCAAATGTTTACAGATTCCAAGCTGTAAAGTAACACATTTGAAATGGAAATATATACATACATTTTCAATTAAGATAAACATCTATACATAATCTTTATATATAAAAAAAAAAGAATACTTTATTGAACTGTATTTTGTTATGATTAAATACTAAATAAAAATTGTAACTTAACAAACACATTTACAAACCAATTTGACCAAAACCGAGCTTAACATTTCACAAACAATAGCGAGAGTCTTCACGTTTCCCGCTCTCTTTCTCTCTCTCTCTCTCTCCCTCTCTCACTCGGCCTCTCCTAACCAGCCAGCGATGAGAGAGACTTGGGCGAGAGCTTGCGGTTCTTGACACCCGGCCGTCTTGAGGGCCGTGCGTTGCGAGCGTAGTTCTTGGCATTCTGTATTTCCTGAGGTGAGGAATTGGCGTTCAGCAGCTCGCCGTACTCATCGCGATGCGTGCCGTTGGGCAAAGTGTAGCTGAAAGGGCATTGTATTGAATCAACTGTCACTCTCTCTCTCTCTCTCTCTCTGCCTCCTTTCTCCTGTATAGCGTGTATCGCAGTTAGACTTACCCGAATTCGTAGCCCTGTAACGTGGGTATGTATCTGAATTGCTCGAGCATTAGCTCGCCCAATTGTATGTCCAGCACCGTGCCAGGTGGATATGAGGCGCCAACTCCATTCTCGGAGCTCCACAGAATATTGGCTATGAAAAGCACCAGCAGGCAGCTGCTAACAATTTTTCGCTCAGCGCTCATTGTGGTCGATAGTTGCAACCGTCCGCTGTCGCAGATGGATGGGAATTGATTGCACGGCCCGTGGAAGGGGCACATCATGTGGCTGCGAGGCCAACATTTCAAATTGTATGCTCAATAAATCGCTGAGTAAGGCCCGAGCTGCTGGCACCACACGATTGCTTCACATCGATTTGCATAAGGAAAGCAGCCGAAGAAAAAAGGTAAAAACAAGAAGAATATACCCGTCGGGTGCTACCGACTGCACAATACACGATCACGATACTTAAACAGTTATAACAGATAGATAGATAGATAGATAGATAGATAGATAGATAGATAGATAGATAGATAGATAGATAGATAGACAGATAGATAGATAGATAGATAGACAGATAGATAGATAGATAGATAGATAGATAGATAGAGCAGACAGGTGGATAAACTACGGACAGACAGATACACAGAAAGGTGGCCGGACAAATAGTCTCACGGACAATCAGTCGTCGCTAATTTTTCACAGAAAACCAATATACCCTTTTGCACATGTTGAGCGACTATAAAAAGACCGACCAACACGCGGCGTGATGATCAACAACAAAATTGATAGAAAATCATTAAAAAAAACAAAAAGACCTCAATGAAAAGTTCAGATGCCCTAACATATGTGCAGGGAGAATTTATATACTACTACTAATAAAATTTTGATGGTCTATAGGTTGGCCTACGCAGTGCCCTCACCGTAGCAAACTTGTATATTACGCATATTTTTAATTATGCTTGCCTCGATATGCAAGATCGCACATGTTGACAAAGCTCATCTACCTATGGCTAGGTGATACTGTTACCCTATGACATTCAACGCGGATTAATCAAGCTCTCTCGCTCTCTGGAGCGCAGCTTTGAGCTTTGCCCAAGAGTTACTCCAGCAACCAGTTGCGAGCTTTGGAGCCATGCTTTAAATTGAGCTTTATCACATTGAAGGGCTTTCAATACCCTATTATATTTTGGATGGGCATATTGACTCATCTAGTTTCCAATCATGTATTGATATTGACGATATTGATTTCGATTTTGTATATGAATATACTTTAATATAAGCAATAAAAAGAAAAACATTTATTTGTAAATATAGTATATTTTCTAGTCAAACACTTGCTTTAATTTTAGTTTTAATAGATCACAATATTTATTTAAATTAGAGCTCTAAGCCTTATCCTTTGCAGTTTTCACCTTGTGCGCTGTCACATAGGGCTGAAAGCCATTCTTGTTCGCCTTATATAGCACCTGATACTCATAGCCATCGGCCGATATAAAGCTATAGCCACCGCGATACTCAACAGATTTGGGCGTAGTCTCGCCCTCCGGCTGCTCGGTCAGCTGCTGATCCGGATTCACTTTGACTTTGTAGGTAATATCCTCCGAGCGCTGATAGCCGTTCTCTGTCTGAAAGCTAAAGAAGCAGATTGCATATGTATAAACCTATAAATGCTAGTAGTTTATTGAGGCTTACCCGAAATGCAGCTCCTCCTGACGCTCTTCGGCCTCTTTGGCCAAAGCCAGCGACAGCAGCAGCAAAGCTAGACTCAACTGTACCTGCAAAGAGAAAGAAATATATTAAAAATAATTCTGATATTTACATAATTATATCTTACGAATTTCATTGCACTGATCTGTATATATATAGATTTATTTAATATAATTTAAACTATTAATATTCTGCCAAGAACTCTAAGTAAATATTTTCTTATTTCAGTCCAATCGTCTTCGTATCTCGCTGTTAACTGATGCCAGCGACAGCAAGTGGTCTTTGCCAGCGGCTCAGATGAGCAAATCAGCCGAAATAAGTCTAAAAGATAATGAAAACAAATATATCTGAGCAGCCAGCCTTTGTGATGCCGATTGCGTCATAGTTTATGGCCCAACTTTTGTTCTAAGCCAGAGCCAAAAAATGGGGGAAAAAAATTAAAAAAAAAATAATAATAAAGAAATAACAATAACAACAACAACAAACAATAAAGAAAGCTAACTAAAACATTTGAAGCGGTTGCTCGCTGTATTTTCATTCGAATTAAATCATTTCTAAAATATCCATCAACTGTGCTCCGGCATTTTAACATTGTTCGAGTTGTTTTTTGAGACAAGTGCTTAATTTAGGAGAGGGTCTCCAACATACATATATAATTTGTTTATAATCTCTGAGCTTGTATAAAACAAAAAATTATATGAATTCGATTTGTTTTTTTATTTGGTTTGTTCTCTGGAATTTTGCACAGTCAAAATTCTTTTCGCACTAATGAAGCGATTATATAACTGAACCGAATGATCTCGTGTTTTTTTTTAAAAACATTTTTTATGGTTCGATTTTATTGTATTTAGAGTATGCTTAAATTAGATAATAAAATTATAATGTTTGCGTATTTGAATGCAGTTCAGATATATTTATTTAAATTAAAAATTTTTTTAATTTGATTTTGTATTACAAACATTTTTCTCTATAATTTTTAAAATATTTTTTTTTTAATTATTTTTATTTATTTTCTTCATCATTTTAAAATATATATTTTTTATATTTTATTATTTTTAAGCCATGTATTTTGTAATATTTTGGCTTTTCTTTATTTAAAAAATTTTTTATAATTTTCAAAATAATATATTTTTAATAATTATTTTTGTATATTTTATTTTAAGTATATTTAATATTTAAAAATAATTTTTTAATATTTTTGAATAGTTAATTAATGGAAAACACTCTCTTAATGTACAATAAATGATATTTTCTTTCATCATCGTATCATCGTATCAGCGTACTCCACCCTTAACTAGCCTAATCAACAGTTGCGCGAACTCCCGTGAATCGGCTCTACATATACTGATACTGATATGCACATTTGGGCTGTCAATGTGGGCTGCGAGTAATTTATCAAAGGGTCCGCATCTAAATGTTTATTTAGGCGTGCTGAAGAACTTAATCGGCGCAGCGGCCGAAGCGCCAGAAATCGCAATTAGATCGTTGCGCTCTGTCAAAACGCATTTCATGAATTTGGGAATCAAGGCCTTGGTTTTTGGCGAAATGCGGGCGCGAAATATGCGCAATGGGTGCGTGGCGAAATGAAGAACCGATGACTCCGATGGACCGACAATTGTTGGTTTTGGCAGCCGGTGCAGCGCTTGGTGCTAGCTGGAGTGGTGGTTAGTTGGTGGATCGTTGGTGGTTTTCGGTGGTTGCTAGCCAACTGGGCAACAGCTGACGCTGACGCTGACAATCGCCGAACAGGTTCAAAAATCCACAGCGCCTGGGAAGCCGTCAGCTGCGCGCCAGCACATTACAAGTAGAACAAGCTGGCAACAACATTGCCATTAGCTAGGCCAATGCCAATGTGCCAGCAGCAGGACCAGAACCAGAACCTGAACCCGGTTCAGGGTTGCCAAGCCAACCCACCAACCCACCAACCAACCAACCAACCCACTAACCACCACCACCGCCGCCCAGGCAATATTAGCGGCATCACAGCCTGCAGACGTTGGGCAAAAAGTTAATAGACGATTGACTAAAGCCGACAACTCCAGGGGCTTAGCACCCTTCTTCACCTTCGCCCCGCCCTCGTTTTGGGACAGGCAAAGTGCATTAGAGTAGCTGCCGCTCGGGGTTGCTGTTGCAGGTGTTGCCTGTGCCGTGCCTGATCCGTTATCCTATACATCGCCTGCTTGCCTCTCCCTTCAAGAGCCTTGCTCTGCCGAGGCCTAGCGGGTTTTGTTGTTTTTAACGATTAGTTGCGGAAATGTTAGATTTTTAGTTTTCGTCGATTTATCTAGATTTCATTTAATTGTTAACTATTTCAGTTTAATTAATGATAAGGAGAGGAGAACGCTACTTGGTCGACTGAGCAGAAAAAAACTGAGAATTGCATAGAAGGGTTATTTAAAATTTAAAATTAGCTTGAATGAAATCAAGTTAGGAGAATAAAGCTACAAACAGAGAACTGCATAGAAGGAAATAAAAAGTTTATGAAATTTAATTTAATTTAAATTCAATTTTAATTTAACTTAAACTTAGTATTCGTTTCAATTTAAATTTTATTTAAATTTTAATTTCAGTTTAATTTTAATTAAATTTTTATTTAACTTAAGTTTAGTTTTAATTCAGTATAATTTTAATTAAATTAAATTTTTAATTTTAATTTTAGTATTAATTTTAATTTTAGTTTAATTTTTAATTTTAATATAATTTTTTTAAATTAATATTTTAAATTAATTTTAAATTAAACTTAATTTTTATTGAATTTAATTTTATTTTTATACATTTCCATCTTCTTAATTTTCTCGCAGTGCTTTCGCATTGGCCCAGTTTTCGGTTTTTCATTACTTCATTTTCCAGTGCAACAGATGTGGCCACGCACGTGCCTGACCCCCAGGTGCAACAGGTTGTGGTCAACAGCAACTGTGGGCCATCGATATAAAAGGCAGGCGTCTGTTGGTATCAGAAGGCATAGAAGTCGACGTCAGCCAAATGGAACGAACAACTTTGTGGATGGTTCTGCTCGTCTGCTTGCATGTGGCAGCAGCTCAGCCGGCGGGTTATCCGAGCGCCCGGCTAGCAGCAACTTATGTGCCGGCCAAGCCACCAGCACCGAAGCCTAAGCCGAAGCCACCGAGCAGCAGCTATGGAGCGCCAAAGCCACCGCCAGCTGGGCCTGCGCCGAAGCCAACCTATGGGGCACCACCGAAGAAGCCACCAGCACCACCTGCACCGCCACCACGCGACAGCTACGGCCCTCCACCCAGCAATCCGAATCAAAATTATTTGCCCCCCTCGAATGGTGGCAATGGAGGTGGTGCAGGTGGCGGTGGAGGCGGAGGCGGAGGCGGAGGCGGAGGTGGTGAAGATATACCCATTGTAAAGCTGGAATCGAAAGTGAACACCGATGGATCCTATAAGGTGAGATAAGGCTATTGATGAAGGCTTTTCAAACTCTCTCTCTCTCTCTCTCTCTATATATATTCCCGCAGTACGAATATGAGACGGGCAACGGCATCAAGGCCGAGGAAATGGGCTATCTGAAGAACGCTGGCGTCGAGGGAGCCGAGGCGCAGGTGGCTGAGGGCTCCTTCTCCTACAGCAGTCCGGAGGGGGAGAGCATCTCGCTGACCTACATAGCTGACGAGAATGGCTTCCAGCCACAGGGCGATCATCTGCCCACTCCGCCGCCCATACCCATCGAGATACAGGAGGCACTCGATAAGCTGGCCGCCAGCGGAGGCTGCCACGATTGCGATGATGGCGGCGGTGGCGGAGGCGGAGGCGACCCAGGCGCTGGAGGCTATGTCTATCGCAGAAAGTAATTAAGTTGAGAGAGAAATGAAGAATAAACGGGACTCGAACCACAACCACACGAACAGCAACAGCAACAGCAACAACAACAACTGGTCTTGGCCCACTTATTTAAAACAAGCAAACACCAACTCGAAATTGGCTCGAGCCAGGTGTCTCAGTCTCAGTCTCTGCCTCTGTGGCTGTGGCCAGCAAATTGGCTGGCACACTTTATAATATTTAAGGGCTGCTCAACCACAGCCCCACCCCAAGCGTCTGTGACTGTGTGACTGGCAACACATGTTTTTCGCCTTGTCCTGTTGATCGCATCGCCTCCTATATATATATTAGCGGTGGGGTTGTTGCCTTTCCAATGATGAAAACATTAGTGTCGTAGCATATTTCGCGCAGCACAGGAGCGGACTTGAGGCTAGATAGGTAGTTGGGCCCAGAAATAGATTTGAAATTCTAATGTGAGAATAATTTAAAACTAATTTATTTATTTTGTAAAATTAAAAACAAAAAAACTATTAATTTCAATAAATATGATAAAGAATTTTGGATTTTTTAAGCATAACTCGAGAATTATCTTAGCTATATGTTTCAAATTTGATATTTAGATCTCTGTTAAGGAAGCACACTTAGAAAATAATAGATTCTTTTAATGCATACATTCGTTCCTCCTTCTAATGGAGAGTTTCTATATACAGAGTGATCTATGGCAAGCTCTGTATGCTGTATGCTGTCTGCTGTCTGCATATCTTTAAAACTAACTTCATTTCTCAAAAAATCTTCATAGCAAACTTTCCGACATAGTTGGGCCCTGTTCAGGCCCGTCAGTTCGCTCACTCAACAAAAATCACGACCCACCCTAAACCACAAATAGTAAAACGATACACACCAATATATTAAGGCATTATCAATGAGGGTTACAGGGCGCGCAAGGACGAGGGGGATGCCGTTGACGAAAGCGAATGCGATTTGTATATGGTGGCATTACAACAACAACAACAATTCGCCGAAGGACAACAAACGATCGTTTAATTTCAATTAAAAACATTTGCCCGAGCCCGTCGCAAAAGCCAGAATAGGAAAAAGGACAAGGGTCTGGGGCTGGGGCTGCGGCAGGAGTGGGTATGAGAGGATTAGGCAAAGGAATACGCACACTTGCTACAGGGCCGCTTAGCTTGATGCTTAGTGCTTTAGTGCCGATGTACATGATGTTGCACTTGCCGCGCACAGTCAGCAGCAGCTACCACCAGGTCCTGGCGCAAAGGGATGCGCGCGTCCTGGTCTGAGCTGGTGCGTGCGAGCGAGAGGGCCGCAAAGTGCGTAGCTATGTCTGCGCTGGGAATTCTTGCACTTGACGCCGGAGTTGTTTTGACACTGCGAGCCGTAACAAATCCAAACACAGGACATTCGGCGAGCAGGGAAGCTGCGTCGCTATAAAAGCGCCGGCCGGCTTCCAATTGGAAATTAGAATCGTTTACGAACGCGAGCGATGCACACGACGGCTCAACTCGACAGCCTGGAACTGGACGAATCAAGTGGACAGGGTTCCAAGCGCGCCACCAGCATGATCTTCCGCATCGAGCAGCTCCTCCCGGGCAGCACCACGGCGACAACGACCACAGCTGCCACGCCCACCATATCGACGCAGCAGGCGCCCGCGAAGCGAGCCAGGAGCAGCCTACGTCCGGGTGTCTATACGGCTCAGTATACGCCCAAGGACACGTGCTCCGGCGGCATACCCACTGCTGCGCTGCTCAGCTCCATGGGCACGCCCACCGCCAGCGACGCCCACGTGCATTGCAGCCTGGCGAATGGCGAACTGGCGCTGTCCGCCGCAATGCTGCGCCAGATCAAACTCTCCGAGGATATTTACAGCTTCAACGCGCTGTTCGAGCTGCACGCCGGACAGCTGCGCATACGGCTGGTGCGCGATGTGGGCCGTGAGGACGAGATTGTGGCCTGGTTTGGCGAGGAGCTCGTCCTGCTCATGGGCATACCCTTTCTCACGCCGCTCAATATACAAGGTAAGCAAACAGACGGACACCTATGACGGAATATTGAATTGGAAATTGGATCCAATTGGACATTCCAATCGGATCGCTTCTCAGTGTATTCTAATAATATCCATTCCAACTTCTCTGTTTTCCCTCAGGCAACAATCGTTATACCTGCCATCTCTGCCACTTGACCTTCGAGACGCCGCATCCGCTGAAGATCCACCTCGCCTTGGGCTGTGGTCGCAGCGTCATGGATCTGCTGTGGATGCGTTTGCATTACGCCTTGAAAGCAACCACACCCAGCTCAGCCACAACTATAACTCTCTCACCGACTCCGGCCACCTCCTCGACGTCCTCTGCCTCGCCCAATCGCTCGCCCCCACTGCCAGCTGCCGCGACCACATCCGCTCGCTTCTCCGCCTTTCGGCCGCTGGCTGGCATGCAGTCGCTTGGGCTACCCCTGCCGCCGCACAGCTCCCAGCCGCCGGCTACTACGATCCCGTATCTGCCCTCCATTTCAGCGATGGGGGCACCGCATCCGATGAACGCAGCCGCACAGATCGAGGCGATCGTCAGCAATATGGGCGCCTCGAAGCAGGGCCATCTATGCATCTACTGCGGCAAAGTCTACTCCCGCAAGTACGGCCTGAAGATTCACATACGCACCCACACGGGCTTCAAGCCGCTCAAGTGCAAGTTCTGCCTGCGTCCCTTCGGCGATCCGAGCAATCTCAACAAGCACGTGCGCCTCCATCTGCAAACGCAGCCGAGCGACAGCAGCGTCGATGTCGACGGCCAGCTGGAGGCGGGCTACCAATGCCAGATCTGCCACAAGACGCTCGCCCGATCCAGAGATCTGCAGCGGCACATGGAGACGCGACACGCCGCCAGCAGCACCACGACGGCAACTGCAACAGCGGCGACGGGAGAGAGCGGCGTGCCTCATCATAGCTGAGCATTGAATGATATATACATATAAAGCTATATTTAGAGGATTCTGGAAGCATTCGATGTAGAGGAGTCTGGCTGTGATTGGGTTTGAAATCCAATAGAGACTGGCACAGTCGAGATATGAAATAAAGAATTTGTTACTATAAAATATTTGGTTTTGATATTGATTGGTGGGAGGGAGAGAAAAAGAAAGAGGAAGACACAGAGAAAAAGAGGCTGAAAGAGCTGGAAAAAGGGAGAGATAGAAGAGATGGGAGAGAAGAATGTGAGGGAGAGAGAGAGTGAGAGAGATAGAAAGAGAGATAGATAGATAGAGAGAGAAATATAGAAAGGACAGAGAGTGAAAAAGATAAGGGAGAGAGAGGGAAAGAGATATAGGATAGCGAAGAACAGATTGAGCGAGAGTGAGAGAAGGAGAATGAGTTGAAAAGATAAATAGATAAACCGGTAGGTGGGAAGAGAGAAAGATGGAGAGAGATAGGTAGAAAGAGAGAGAGAGAGAGAGAGGGAGAGAGAGAGAGAGAGAGAGAGAGATATTCAGAGAAAGAGGAAAAGAGCGAAGGAGACAGAGGCAGATGAGTTGATCCAGATGCCACTATTTCCTTCCCTCCCTTCCTTTCTCTCCCTCTCTCTCTCTCTCTCTGTCAGAACATATGCAAAGCATCTAAGGCAAATGAGAATCGCATAGAACGCCACTCAATCTTTTCAGATGACCTACAAGTCAGTCAACAAGATTCCTCTTTAGATCATTCTGACGTTATAAAATCATTTGAATCAAATTGTTTAATCGCTTTATTCATTTCAATACGTAATCAAAGTGCATTTCTATCGAAATAATGCACAAATCGTGTTAGTTATACGATAATGCTCGCTCACATATTTATATACACACACACACATATGTGTGTGCGGGAGGGTGTCTGTGTGTGTGTGTACATTAATATAGATGAATACATTCAGGATAACCCAGTTGGGCATTCAGACATCATACAGCAAAGCAATCACAAAATGTATTTTAACTATGCCAAAGCAAATCGATACTTAACTATATATATATATATATTCGTGTGTGTGTGTTGGTGTTGTGGTGTGTGTGTGTGTGTGCTGGTAAAAAACTGTTTGAGCAAAACATGTTCCAAAATAGTCAAAAATACAAGATTTATACATATGTATATATAGTAGTATATGGTAGAAAATGCGACGGTAAGTTAAGAGTATATTATTATATATAATATATATATAGATAGTATGTATATATTCGTGTGTGTGAGTGTCTGTCTAGTATATAGATCGGAGCATAGAGTTGACTATATATTTGTTTTTACGATACTGGAACTAATACACCTCTCTTCCTCGTCTTTTGTTTTAACAAAACATTGTGTTCTTGTTTTAATCTTTTTTTTATACAGTTTAAGGCACTACCTCAAGGAATTTCTATTCCGGAGTGTCCCTTGGGGGGTTTGTTTCAAGTAGTTTCGATTCAGTTATAACAGAAAGGATGATACAATACAGTTGTGTAGGTGAATGTGTGTATGTGTATGTGTGTATTTATCACTTGAAGCACTTATATATAATTAAACCGTTATTCGATATACACATATGTATGTGGATGTATGCAAGTTTTAGCTAATTATTTGTTACTTATTTTGGATATTTGACGATACGTTTTTGTTGGCTTTCAAGTCTCTACTCGTTATATAAGGTTGACATATCCATATACATATACATATATATATATATATATTAGACACCGATCGTAAATACTTAAGACATTTAGGAATACATACATGTATACATATATATAATTAGTTATACACTAGCTTAAAGGGGGGAATTTTATTGGATTTTTTATTGCATTGTAAAAATCGTAACATAAATTCTTACTTGAAGCACACTTGGGTTCGGTTAACTACGATTTTCCTTGACTCTTTCCTTTCTCATTTAACAAAATATTACTTTAGTAATGCAATTCAACATTTATTACAGTTACTTTAATAAATGTACGTATGCAGTTAGTAGAGGGTCTTTGTAAGTATGTGTATAATTAGTATATATATGAAGTTTTGGTTGTATTACAGTTGCTCGTGCTCGATCGTTGTTGTTCCCGCTGGTTCTCCTTATCTTTGAAGTGTTTCAGAATTTCATTTGAAGCTATTTCTTGTTTTTTTTTTTTGTAATTTTGCTACGCTTAAGTTTTTAATAATTTATTTTTATTTAATTTTTTATTCATTTTCTTTCTTTTTTTTTTTTTTTGGTTTTCGTTGGGGAAACCTTGGTTTTAGTACTTTTTGGATTTGATTTAACTTGGCTTAATTGAAATACTGAACTGCTGAACACACACAGACAAAAATGTTTATTATAAAGTACAATTGGTTTTTTGTTTTCTGTTTTCTTTTTCACTCTTACATTTTGGTTTTTTCTTTTAATATATATTATTTGTAATATGTACGAGTATAAGTGTTTGTTAGTTAGCAGATCTCAAAACTGTTTTTGCTGAAGACTTTAATGTTCACAATTGTTGTTAGTTCTGTTTACGCATGGATCGCATGCAAAACATTGGACGTTTGGTATTTAATATATATTTATGTATAATTATAATATTCTCATTCACTTATTGTTTAAATCTCAATTTGTTGCTTTTGTTTTTTGCACTTTAACAAATTGCTTAAAGCTGCGCACAAGACTTTGTCTACAATTTCATTTTTATTTTTTTTTCAATATTTTTAGTAAATCAGCTTAAATTGAAAATACTCTGCTTTTCGACTTCATCGAGCTGTCCGAGTTGAATATGCTTGCTTAATATTTAAAAGACACACAGTATGTAAGTAAAACTATCTCTACTTATACAAGGTTTACAACAAATCTTCATCATCTTCATCTTCTTTATATCAATCCAATCAATTTCCATACGAAAGTTATCATTGAAGTTGTTTGGGTAAGGCATATGCACGAGGGAAGGATTCGGTTGCTGGTTATTAGATAAACGATAAAAAGAGAGAGTTCTTAGGGAAGACCGAAACGATAATATGACAATTGTCTCTATGGTTCACAAGCAAATTACATTGAATTCATTACGGGTTACACATTAATTCCTTACGTATGCCGTATAATAATAGACTTCCTCAATGAGAGACTTTATTGCAGTACTTATTGCTGTCTGTTGTAGTTCATACATGAAAAGGTATGTGTGTGGGTATGAGTGTGTATGTGTATGTGTGTGTGTGAACAACAAAGTGTTTTACAATTCACAATTTGTTGAGCTTTTCGTGTTTTTTTTTTGCATTTTCTGTTTTTGTTTTTCTTTTTATATCAAATACCCTGCAACTTCATTTAATTATCACAGTTTACATCAGAGATAGTTTAAACATTTTTGCTATGTTTTTTTTACTTAAATTTTTTCCACTCATTTTTTTTTATTTATTGCAAAAATAAAAGCAAGCGATTTGAAATTTGTGCAAGCATTTTATGGGATTTTTGTTGTTTGTTTTTTTTTTTTTTTTGGTTAGATTAGTGCAGAAGACATCCACTTTGCTGTGTTGCTTATGACTAAACTATTGTTTTTTATTTTGTAATTTTAAGTTGTAATTTTAAGGTATTTTATTTATTTATTTATTTTTTTTTTGTTGTAATCAAATCTCATTGCAGTTAGAGAAAAGATTGGGTTTCATGTTGAGCTGATATGTTGCCTCCTCCTCAACCATCGACCTTTCGAGCGTTTTTCATCTTATGTCTATCAACTCGTTATAACAATTAATTTAAATTAAGCATGTGATGTTATGTTGTTTAATTGTTAATTGCTTGTGTGCGAAATAAACATTTTTTACTTTTAAAGTAGTTTCTTTTTTTGGGTTTTGTTTTAGTTTTCATCTCATTTTATTTTTTAAACATAATTATAACGTAATTATTTGGAAGCAAAAGATGGCATATCTGTTTTTCATTTCGGTTTTGTTCTTTTTTCTCGATTTTGTTTTTGTTTTCACAAAAATTTCTCAACAACAACAACAACAAAGCTGCACAAATTATAATATATATATACTGCTATGATATATATGTCTGCTGAGACTTACATTTTGTTTTTAAAAAAGTATAAAAAGGTTTTACAAGGTTTACACATATGTCTTATTCATGCGAGTGTGTGTGTGGGTGTGTGGGCGTAGCAAATGCTGTTGTTGCTTTCTAGTTCTCTCTCTTTTGTACTTTCGACATTGAATACATTTTCATTCACTTATTTTTGGTACAACAAATAGTATGAGAAAGGGCAAATATATATCTATATATACCTGCATTTGTTTTGTGCTTGCAGCAAGTGTGTGTGTGTAGCAGATTTCATTATTTGGTTTTGCTTTGTTTCAACGTACGTACAAAAATTAATACAAGTCTCTAATTAATACAAACAATCAACATATACATACACACATATATACATATACATATATATTCATATACATATATATACATATACATATGTAGTACATTTTGCAAACTAAAAAACAAAATTTATTGTTGTGTAGCTCTGAAGTAATGCTCATTTGTTTTTTCTTTTTGTAGAGTATTTGAATGCGAAAACAAATGACAGCTTATAATAAATAGGAAATTGGCAATACGACGAGAGCAAGAGAGGATTACAATGAATCAATAACATATTTTTCGAATCTTACAAACTTTTTGGGCGGGCTTCACTTATACACAATTGGTTTTCACATACACATATATATATATATATCTATATATATATATACATGTATACTATATATATATATATACTTAAATATGCATGCTTATGTATAAGAAATGATCAAAGAGCAAATCAAAGGCTTTTCATTATATGTTTACAACTTTTCCGACACATTCTTCTTGCCGTATATATGCATATGCTATACAAATTGCAGTTGCTGACGTCGTTTCTCAGGCTGTGTATGTATGCACGTGTGTCTGTGCGTATATACTGTGGGCCGTGCGTGCGTGCTACTGTTTGTGGGTGGGTGTGTGTTGACTGTGTATGTGTGTGTGTGGGTGGGGGTGTGTGTGTGGGTGGGGGTGTGTGTGTGTGTGCCGGCACATTTATGTTGTCGTTGTTGCAATTTCCGCATTTTTTGTGGCAGCCGCAGCTATGCTCTCCGACTTCTTTGGCTGCTGCTCGATTTCTGCTTCAATTGTGATGTTGCTGTCGTCGCGTGCTTCGCTATTGTTGCTGTTGCTGCTGCCGCTGCTGTCGCTGCTGCTGTTGCTGGTGTTGTTGTCGTTGGCATGGTTGCTGCAATAAACAAAACAAACGCATCAATAAGTGCAGCTGACTGGGGGAGGGGGGAATAGTTAATGCAGTTGCTTAGCTAGCGTAACCACAGAAGTCTAACTGGGACAGAACAGGTATTAGATATCATATATCTAAAAGTGTCCACAATTTGGTTAGCTCGCTTACAATTCGGCAATTTTGCTGGGTCCGTTCGTGATGAGTGTGGTCTGTTGGTCCGTGGCCATGGTTTCAGACTGATTGCTGCCGCCTAGAGGCTTGGTCCACATGCCCTCATCATCCTCGTAGTCATCCTCGCCGGCGAGCAGCACCGACTGCAATCGACTCACAATCGATGTGGCACCTGTTGTGGCCGCTGCATCAGCATCGTTCAGCTCGTGCAGCTTGTCGCTGGCTGCCTTCTCCACATTGGCATTGTTGTCGTACTCCGCTTGCTCGTCATCATTGCTCACATTTGATTGCTGATTATTGGTTGTTGCAGTCATGGACACATCGTCCTCGTTCAGCGTTCGATGTTGCTCCGAGCTGTTGCTCGTCGACTGTGCCGCATCGTTCAAAGGCGGCTCTGTATGCGGCATGCCCAGGTCACTGCTAAAGCTGCTGAAGTGTGCATCGAAGTCGGCAAAGTTGTCACTATTGAATTCGTTGCCCCAGCTGGAGGTGCCTGTGTTCACTACATTCGGGTGCGTATTACAGCCCGTCATATCAGCGAATTGTACATCCATGTCCCAGGCATCGGCTGCCAGATTGTTGAGCGTTGTCGAGTTCTTGGTGAACATGCCATGGCTGTGGCCATCGCCGCTGCTGCCGCCGTGCTCATCGTCGTCATCATCGTCGTCGTCGATGTTGCGACCAAACTGAAACAGGCTCTGGTCATTGTCCATTGTGAAGACAACGTCCTGCAGCGTATTATCCAGATCGCTGTAGCACACACTGCTGTATGATGTGGCGTCAATGTCCCAAGCATTTGCTTCGGCCAGGAAATCCTTCGAATTATCAACGCCATACTCATTATCCTCGTGCGGATTGCAATTGGCCAGCAGCTTATTTTGCTGGGCAACAGCCAGCGTAAATTCGCCTGCCTCGGCATCGATCAAGGACTTCCAGAGCTGCAGGTCGGCCTCGTTGGCAAAACTAGAAGCGATCAGGGTAGCGATATGTTCAGATTCTGATATACAATTCGTAATATGTCTAAGTATCTTGATCAGATGGCCCATATAGCCCAGCCGCCGACCCTTCTCAGCAGACCTGTGTGGAGCAGAAAGATATAGAGTTAGTGACATATATATATACATATTTCAATGCAGCTGGCTTTTCACTCACTGCGCCTCTGCATTGTGCCGCCAATAATTAACCAATTTGGACACCAGTTGGCAGTTGACAATCAGCTGTTGAACAATTTCAAAAGGTATTTAGAATACTAAATAAGCTGATTGCGTTTCTACTCACATATGTTTGCATCTCTGTGGGCGGGTTGTTTGTTGGCGCTTTGGTCTTGTCCAAATCATTGAGCGTTGCCTGAGTGGCCTCAGTCGTCGAATTTGGATCCGCTTGGCTATCATCAGGAGCGGCAGTAGCAGCAGGTTCATCAGTTTCACTATTTTCAACGTGATTCTCCTGCGGGGCATCCGTCGCCTCGTTGGCCTCTTTACCTTTATCTGTGGCTGCTGCTTCTGCTGCTGCTGCTACTTCAGCTTCACCTTCTGCTTCTTGCTGTGCTGCTGCCGCTTCGAATTCAACGTCGCCCGCTTGGTTCTCCTTGCCGCCCTCAGCACGCTTAACATCGTTTGAAGCATTCTTCATTTCCACCTCAGCCGCCTTCATTAGGCAATTGAATATGTAATCATCCTGGAATATATCAGTACAGTCCGTTGATGTGGTGTTATTGTTCGAGAGCTCATTGTAAAAGACCAAATGCAATGCCTTCTCCAGTTCACTGTGCAGAAAGTTATTCCAGCAATACTCCTTGAAGAAGTCCAGCAGCAGAGAAAAGTACTCTGTGGCACAGATGCTGAGGGAGAGTTAGAAAGTGAGTTTAAGAGCGACTAAAGCTTAGGTCAGGCTTCAACTTACGCCTGTTGGATGGTCTCGTGTTTGGTCTCTAGTAGAGCAGTGAATACACGACAGACCTGGAGGCGCGTTTTGCCAAAAGGAGGAGAAAGAACCGCTGCTGTGGTCTCCAATTGGGGTTTCTGTGAAGAGCAAATGTTCAGATAAGAAACAGACAGAATTAGAAAGATATATATATAACAAAACGAACCGCTGGCGGATTCTTGAGCAAATGCACAAATTCGTGTAGACGAGGCGCCATAACCGTAATCACAGTCTCTTGAACTTCCTGATGGAACTCTCGCTCGCGCTTCTGCAGCAAACGCTGGCGATCTGAAGTCGGCTCATAACTGAAAATACAAAATAGATAAGAGATTATACATATATATAAATTTGATGTGTTGATGTCATTAAGAATGACTCACGTGAATGTTAGGGGCTTGATAAGCGTAAGTACAACCGATATTCCTGATAAGATGGCGCTCTCCAGAGCGTTTGGTTCCAAAATCACATTTAACAAGGCTTCAATTGTCTGTGCAGATTCAATCGTGCGCAATATGGGATTCGAGCCATCAAATGCCGGCTCAAATGAATCATTCTCCTGCTCCGTTTGACGCATCAGACGACCCTGATTAATAAGATCACAGAAAAAGTCCGCAACATTTGCATGCTTGTCGGTCTCTAGAGGATTACGCAATATTGCAATCAGTCTCTCAACAATTTTATCTTCAGTTAACCACTGCAAAATTGAAATTAATTAATAATCGTGATTCGATTCATATTTGGCAATTAAGAGATCTGTTTACTTCGTATAGGTTGCGCTTCAGCTGACCACCATCGATGTCCTTCATCATCTGCATGATCAGATCGGGTATAACAGGTGTGTCAAAGTGTTTACAGATGTAGTCCAAAAAGTTCTTCTGCAATTTAATATACTCCAAAAATTGTAGGCACATATGTTGATACAAAAACCAATCTTGTTCTGGCTTTTTCGTAAAGAGCATGCTAAATGTTTTGCTAAAAAACGATGATAGCAATGAATTTAACGGTGGTTCCTTTTCCAAATATGAATACAGCAATTGCAGTGTATCCGCATCCGAGAGCAACTTCTCATCCAGCGAGGGTAGGCCACTATCAAAACAACAAAAACAATATCAGTATACATGTTCATATGTGTGTATATACAGTACAATTATATGTCAGGGGTTGGGGGCGTTGCTTACAGCGTGAGTATCTCACATGACATGTTTGCATAGTGGAAACGCTGCGACATCGGCAAATCTTCTGACGGTTCCGTTGTGATGAACTCGACCAGTCGACGAATCACCTCCGGTCGTGTAAAGTAGTTGACCAGGTTCTTTTTTTGCGTTTTACATTCCTGCAGTATATCCTCCTCATCGAGAAATTCCTCCACAGTCGAATTCTATATGTATGTAAATTTGTATATTGTACAATGTTATTTGCACACACATGCTCGTGCACATACACACACGCACTCGCACACACACACACACACACAAACTTTTACGCACCTCCTTCTCGAGCAGCGCCTCTATGTTAGCAGAGGGCGCATAACCCTTGTCCCAAAACATTTTTCGCACGTACGTCTTGGCGGTGACACTTTCAGGCTTGTTGGCTAAGAAATGGGGGCGGGCAGCACACGCTTGCTTTGCTTTGCTTATGCTTTTGCTTTATGAATTGTGTGTACTTGCTGCCTTTTTTTTGCACTCTGTTTTTTTAACAACGACTCTAATAATTTTTTCACCTAAAAAATTGCGTTGCCACGCTGATGTAAAAAGGGTACTGTTAAACTCAAAATGGCACTGTTGTACTCAATATGGTGACTGTTAAGTGCTCAAAATTGCACTAATTCTATTTGTGCGTTTATACGCAGCATTGCCATTAATGAGTTAACATAACTGTGCAAAGTTCTAAAAATACAATGATTAATAAAATATACAATTTTTAAACTTAATACGGTAAAATAGTGCTAAAGTTGGTATTATTTATATATCAATATTTATACATATAAATTTGCGATTGACACAAATCACCTAGTTTATTGCGACAATTATTATATTCGATATAAGAATATCAAATCCAATAAGTCACACACTAAATGCAGTATTTTAAGAAAGTAATTTTTCCCATTTAGAATATACCGCTTACCTCGACGGGTCATACTTTGCATAGAGATGAGCAGTCGGTCGATCGTACTCGTTAGTGATGTGCGTGTATGTGTGTGTATTTTTGCATTGCGACAGTCCGACTGCTTTAGTCTCTATTAAATGGGTACCTCGGTCACTTTGAGAGGCGATCGATATTTTAGCATTGTTATCGATGTCAGTCACAGTTTAAGGTCAGCTGATCAGATCTATGTGAATGTTTCATCTCTAATAGAAGCATCAACAAGTTTCAATGTCGCTCGCTTATTTACGAAATTGGCAAACAGCCAGAAAAATAGATAAATTATTAGTTGGCTGTTGGTATATAAGGCAATCAGATGTACACGGTCAAGTCGGAAATCTACAGTGAGACAAACTATCAGCCCGAGCACGATGCAGACGGCAACATTGTCTCCAAATTTCGTTTTCGTTATCCCGACGAGCAGCCGTCTAACGGTAAAGCTAAAGTGGATAATGACGGTGATCTGGAGGTGCAGCGTCCACGACGCGGCATCATAGAAATCGAACATTCCGACGCAACGGAACTGAAGCTGGTCGGGCTCCAGGTCTGGCGCGGAGCGCTCCTTCTGGCAGACTTCGTCTTCCATCAGAGGCACGAATGGAGCTCCAAGACGATACTAGAGCTGGGAGCCGGAGTTGGCTTGACCAGCATAACAGCAGCTATGATCAACAAAGGGCTAATTTATTGCACCGATGTGAATCTCGGCTGCATCCTGGAGCTCATGCGCAAGAATGTCCAGCGAAACAAGCAGCTGCTCCAGGGCCAGATCTCCGTGCTGGAGTATGACTTTTTAGCGCCAAGAGCTCAGCTGAGCCAAGAACTTATGGCAGCCATTGATGGCAGTGACATAATCCTGGCAGCCGATGTCGTCTATGAGGATACGCTGACCGACGCCTTCGTCGCCGTCATGGAACACATACTGGAGCGTGGCGAGCAGTCGAGCAGACCCAAGTGCATCTACATGGCCATGGAGAAGCGCTATGTGTTCACCCTGGAGGACTGTGACTCCGTGGCGCCCATGTACGAGCATTTCCTGCGGCGCACAGCGAAGCAGCCCTGGCGCATGGAGGAGCTGCCCCTGGACTTTCCTCAGTATTTCGAGTACGAGCGCTGCCCGCAGCTGCTGCTGATGCGGATTAGCAAGCGTTGAGTGTGGCTGCGCAGCAAACTTCCTTAATTTATAAATACAAAAATTTGTCAGATTTTATTTGAGCTTCGCATAGAGGATCGCAATAAAAGGAAATATTTTTGGATAATATTTAGCAGTTTGCATCCTATGCAGGACCCTGAATTCCTACTCTGTCTGCTGTCTTAAGATTAAAGATTCACTTGAAGTTGAATGTGCTTAAGCTATAACCCTGAACCCTGGAACGCTGCCGAGCCTTTTAGTCCATTACAAGTCCTGCATGGCCAGGATGATGTTCTCGAGGGCCTGGCGCGCGTCGGTGGCCGGAAAGTGCTGGAGGACACTGAGGGCGGCCGCCGTGTGCTTGCGCTGCAGCTCCTTGGTCTTGGCCAGCGCTGGACCCGCCACGATGGCCTTGTGGATCTGGCTGTAGTCGATGAGGTCCACGGACTTCTTGCCCGGCTCGAGCAGCTGGTACAGACTCGGGTCGTGCTCCAGGTGGAACAGCACCGGCGCACTCACCAGGCTGAAGGTGGCGTCGAGCGGCAGCGTGGGCAGCTGGAAGCTCTCGGCGTCCAGGCACGCCTGCCAGGCGAGAGCCAGGTGCTTGCCGAAGCGATAGGCGTGACGCTGCATCTGCTCGCTCTGGCCGGCCAGCTTGAGGGATGCCTGGCAGGACTTGCCCAGCAGACTGCCCGCGTTCAAGATGTTGCGGCACTCCCACTCCTGCTCCGGATTGCCCATCACCTGGCCAATGGGCATGGGCGTCATCACGTCGTGCTCGTTGAAGTCGACGCCCACGCTTAGCGAGGGCCGCTGGAAGGTGCCCGGCTTGAACGGCAGCGGATTGTTCTGCTCGTCGCGCTCCCCAATGAACTCCGACTCGGAGAAGTCCCGCACGGCGGACGAAATGAGCTCGACGACCTCCTGGTTGCGCAAGTTCGCCAGCTCCGCGCTGGAGTGGCCCAGCAGGTAGTCGCCGGTGAGCAGGCCGATCTTGTTACCAAAGGACATGTCGTCATAGGTGCTGGCATCCTGGCCAGCCTCAGTGCCCGTCTGCAGATTGACAACGCTCTGGAGAGAAACGAGAGATTAGACTGCATCCTGGGCATGCCTGTGACTCGCTTACATTGTGCACCAGGTGGGAGATGCGTATCATTTCGGTGACCTCCGCCAGCGCGCGCTGCGAGTGGAGCACGCCGGCGCTCTTGTCCTGCTCCACGTCGGGTATGCTGGGCGCATGGCCAGCAGCCTTGGACACGAGCAGCACAATGAGGCCCCAAGCTTGCATGGTGTTCTTGCCGTTGTAGAGGAGGTGCCTGCAGGAGTAAGGATCAGGGATTAACCGGAATCCTCCACAGATTGTAGTCCACTTACTTGGCTGTCTTCATCAGCGGATGGGCACTGCCCACCAGCTTGCGCAGGTGCAGCGCCACATTGGCGATCTCGTCGCTCAGCAGCCAGCGCAGGCTCAGGAAGGACGTGGGATAGCCGACGATCCTCTCCGCTTCGCTGACCGCGCGATTCCAGTCGTGGCGTGGTGGCGGCGTCGCCTGCTTGCTGCTCGCCGTCGATGTTGACGTTGACGTGCAGCGCAGTTGAGTGAAAGTTGACAGGTGTGGCAGCGCAACAGGTGAGACCTGTTCGAGGCAGAGCAGCTCCAGCTGCAGTTGCAGCTGCCTCGGCCGCATCCTTGGCCGCCGCACTTGTTGCATAATCACTGCACCCACTCGGTTCATCTTGGTCACTGTAATCTCTAATACAATCAATTGCACAATTTAACTATTTAACGCTCGCTGCTGCTGCTGCTGCTGCTTGCCGTGTGCCCGTTAGCTGCTCTCTGCTGGCGACTGTTGAAAAGTGAAATCACAGTCGCTGCTCGAGCTTGACGTTGGCTGCGCTGCCGCTGGTGTTGTTGTTGGTGCTGCTTCTTCGTCGACGGCACACTTTTACAGTTTTGCGACGCGGTATGCCGTTTTGTTTGTTTGCTCTTGACTCGAAAACAGGTTTTCGTTGGCCCGAACACACCTGCTGCCGCCGCCACCCCTCGCAGCATTTATTTGCTTCTTTCATTTGTTTTCGTTTTATTGCATTCCAGCACTCAAACAGCTGTTTGCCATTGTATCGATTTATCGATATGCGCGATAGTTGGACACGCGACTGCAAGGGAATTTAACAATCGCTAAGATGAGATTGCTCTACTTTCTATGCTGGTAAATGAAAATGTTATATATTTTAATTGCTGATATTAAAAGTTAACTTAATTTGTAAATATCATCATATTTAATTTATATATATTTTTTAGATTGTCGCAACCGTTACATATCGATACTCTGGTGCACATGCATTTGAATTTTGTCACCCACGCCTTTTGCTCACACAGCGTACTAGACTTGAAAACTGTTATACTCTCAGCGTAGTCGATATGAAAGCGCTGCATATTTTTGACTGTTGACCTTATCAATTTTCGAGTGCCGAAAAAAATTATTATCAATATAGGGTTTATTGATAATGAAGCATACTCTTGGCTTTTTATCAGTATGCAGAAGTCATGATAATTGTTGAATTATTGTTAGTATTATTGTGATTTGCCATGGAAAGAGTTGGAATTGAGCATTAAATAATGTTAAAGTGGTTTGTCTGTGCTCAGATTTGTTTAGCTGCATTTCAACGTAGGCTTTGCCTTGGCTTCCGCTCATGCGCCTAGAGCGTAGTATTTTTAAAAGGCCATGAATGAAACTGATTAAACACCCACCCCTAACTAGCTTCAAACATCAAAAACAGAGAACGAGTGGCAACTAGAGACACAGTGAGAGAGGGAGAGAGAGCACGCAATGTCTTAGCAAGTGTAATATTGCGTGTACTCTCTCGCTCTCGTAGCTCGCTCTCGCGCAGCCAGCCAGCCAGCCAGCTAACGGTGTCTGCTTAAAACGGCATTAAAATCGAAATCGATAAGTACGCAAAAGCAAGAGCGAACCCAAAACTGTGCGAAAGCAAGAAAAAGAAAAAGTTTCCTTCGCAATTGGCTAAGAAATTAGTTGAAAAACTCCAAACTTTGATGGTAGCCCGCTGCGCCAGAGCATGTCGAAGAAAAGTGTTAGAGCAATAGATTACCTCTTCTCTAAAGAGAATCCCAGCTAAGGAAAAAAAAAAGGCGAAAAGCCTCGGCCGCAGCATAAATCGATACCAGCAGGGGAAATGCTGTGAAAATTTTCATACAACATTTTCCTCAATCATTTTCCGCGATTATGTAAAAGTGCTTGAGAGAGCTAATTTAGGTGCACGCTTTATGAACTCATGCTAGAAGCTAAGCCATTCGAACTAAGCATTAATACAAGCCTTTAACCAGTTAATCATTCTGCCCCCCTTCCACTCCATTTGCAGCTGCTAAAGGTAATGTAACGGCATTTGATTGAAGCTCGACAAGAAACCAAAAACAAAAACCAAAAAAAAGAAAAAAAAAAACGCTTTTGCTTGATAGAAAAAAAAAAACAAGCTAAAACAGAATGCAGCCGCCGCCGCGCAAGGTAAACCAGCTAAAGCTTATATACATATACCTAAATCTGAAGTAGTATATATGTTATATATAATCTATATACGTTTGTCCAACAGGGAAACTATGTGAAATTCCTAAAGAATTTGCACACGGAGCAGGTAGCCAAGCTGCAGCTGAAGAACCAGCATGAGTGCGATCTGCTGGAGGATATACGGCAATTCACAATCAAGCGATCCGCTATTGAGAAGTCATATAGCGAGGGTCTGCTCAAGATCTCGTCGCAGTATCTCAATAAGAAAATACCAAATATACCAGATATTAAGATGGATGGCATGGAGGAGCGATGGTAAGTTAGACTCGAAAGGACTTCACGAACTCTACTTAGACTCTTCCTCCCTCACCCTCTCTCTCCCAGGAACATGTGGAGCGTCTGGCGCACTGTGCTCGAGGAGAACGAGAAGCTGGCCCGCGCTCGCCTCGCTGCCATCGAGGTGTTCCAGCAACAGATTGCGGATGAGGCCAAGGTCCTGCGGGATTACAAGCTGGCCATAGCCAAGCGCTCGCTCTCCGGCATTGTCAACGTGCAGAAGGAGCTGCACCTGAGCGTCGGCGACGTGGACAAGACCAAGAAATCCTACTTTGATGAGGAGCACTGCGCCCACGACGTGCGCGACAAGGCCAAAGACATCGAGGAGAAGCTAAAGAAGAAGAAGGGCTCGTTCTTTCAGTCAATTACGTCGCTGCAGAAGAACAGCGCCCGGGTCACGTCGCGCAAGGAGCTGCTCGAGGAGAAGTCCTCGGGCGCCCGCAACGATTACATCTTGAGTCTGGCCGCCGCCAACGCCCATCAGAATCGCTATTTCACCGTGGACCTGCAGACGACAATGACCACCATGGAGAACTATGTGTTCGAGCGGGTTGCCGAGTATCTGATGCTAATGGGGTAAGGATCCTGCCCTCCTGGGAGATGGGGGTGAAGGCTTGGCCTTGTAGTTTTCGAGATTGACAAACTTAGAGGCGCATTGGATCATGGGATATATAATCTCTATAGTCTAAGACTCTCATCTTTGTCTGCTCCATATTGTACTTGTTCTTAAACCATAGACCCTTTAGGAGCATGGGATCATAGGATGTATAATCTCTATAGCCTAAGACTCTCTTCTCTGACTGCTGCATGCTTTATCCTTAAACCAATATACCCTCTATCATACCCTGCAGACGCACTGAGCTGCTCACCTGCTCGGCCACGCAGAACAGCTTCGGCAAGATCCGCGACCAGGCCCAGCAGCTGACCCGGGAGTACAATCTGCAGTGCTGCTATCTGTTCTACCCCGTGCTCAAGCAGCACATCCAGTACGACTTCGAGGCGTGCGACAATGATCCAGTGCGCAAGGTGACCACCGAGCACGACTCGGCAGCGGAGACGCTGACAAAGGAGGCGAAGAATCTGGCTGGGCGTGTGGTCAAGGAGAATGCCTCGATACGGGAGCACGCCAAGAAGCTGGCGCTGTGCCAGTCGCTGCGAGATGCTGGCCAGCGTACGGATCCCAATGATCCGAATGGGCCCGATTTGGATACGAAAATCGATGAGTTCCGCGATCAGATACGTCGCTCGGAGACGGAGAAGGCCAAGGCGGAGGCGTGTCTGCAGTGTCTGCGCGACGGCGGCATCAACGTGGACGAATGGGTGCAGGAGGCGGAGATTATGGGCGTGCAGGAGCTGACACGATCCGCCAGCTCGATCTCGATGCGCACCGACGCCTCCGGCCAGGGCGAAAATCCCAGCTCCGATTCCTTCTACGACAGCGACAAGGAGGAAGGCGCCACCGCTGTGGCGGCCACGAAGCCCAAGCAGGAGCAGCAGCTCTCCCGGGATCGCACCTTCAGCGACAGCGACGAGGAGCCCGAGGAGCGCGAACGTCCACAGCCCACGGCTGCGGCTCCAGTGCAAATGTCCAGCGGCTGGGACGATCCGACCGAGGTCAACTGGGACGAGGCCGAGGATGACAAGGACGAGCCGATTGTGCCGGAGCCCAAGGAGGCGATCTTCAAGTGCACAGCGCTCTATAGCTATACGGTGAGTGGCCAACGACACAGATGGATTAGGAACTAATCCAATTCTCCTCTCCTTTGACCAGGCTCAAAATCCGGACGAGCTGACCATCGTGGAGAACGAACAGCTGGAGGTGGTGGGCGAAGGCGACGGCGACGGCTGGCTGCGCGCGCGCAACTATCGCGGCGAGGAGGGCTACGTGCCGCACAACTATCTGGACATCGAGCAGGATGCGGCCGCCGGTGGCGCCTTCAACGGTAGTTCCGCCAATCAATTGCGCACACAAATCTCATTCTCATCTGTCGATTATACTGTTGACAACGAAGATCAAACGGTGGACTCGATGCAATCACCCGACCAGGTCTCGGTCATCATGGCGCCGCAGAAGCGCCTCAAGTCCGACGTCGAATGGTGCATTGCGCTCTACGACTACGATGCCACCGCCGAGGATGAGCTCACGTTCGAGGAGGGCGACAAGATCAAGATCATCACGAAGACGGCCCACGGCGTGGACGACGGCTGGTGGGAGGGCGAGCTGGATGGCAAATTTGGCAACTTCCCATCGCTGGTCGTGGAGGAGTGCGACGAGCTGGGCGAGCCATTGAGCGATGGCGATGGTGACGAATCACCGCCGCCCACAGCGGCGCCCAGCTTCGCTCTGCCCCCGGCGCCAGCATTGCCGCCAGAGTATGCCCATGAGCTGTCGGACATAACGGAGGACATGTTCGCCTCACAGGACACAGCAGGTGGGTGAGAATAGCAAGCAAGGCCTGGAAGTTGACTGATCTCTCCCTCTCTCTCTCTCTCTCTCTCTAGATGAGGATCGGGATAGTGGGTATATACCTAATGGAGCTGGCGCACCCAGCATGCCTCCGCCAGGTAATTGCTGCTATGAGCCACGCTCTACCTCACTCTCTCTATCTCTCTTTTATCAAAGACTCTCTCTTTCTACAACACATCCTCTCTCTCTCTATATATATATATTTATTTTATGTTTCACCAAAAACAAAACAAAAATCACTCGAAAGTACTTTTACCTGCTTCTATAATCTCTCTAGAGGTAGCCAAAACTTAATCTTCAACTGCAGCTCGTCCAACTACTAACCAACCAACCACTAACCACCAATCACAACCACCAATCACCACCTTTACTCCACTCACCTTTACTGTAACTATACTCTCCGTAACACTCTCCGTTTATTGTGCTATCGAAACTGAAAAACTATCGAATCTTGTGTCCTCTGCAAGCCAAAGAAAATGCTAAAAAAAAAAAAACAGGCGAAAAGAAAACTAAGAACTAAAAACCAATTTTTTACAGTGTACTTTAGGCTGCTTAACAACGTGTCTCCTCCTCTTCGTGTGTGTTGGTGTTTCCTGCTATGCTACTAATTACGATCTCAATAATAATGATCTTTCAATATTCCGTCTAATCCTTAATAAGATTTTTTACATCTTTTGTTTTGTTTTTTTTTTTTATCTTGTAGCAAATATTTTGTGTATTTTTGTTGTTGTTTGGCACCGATTTTTGACTTGATATTGGTATTTACTCACGATTCGTATTTACTTTTCGCTCAGTGTAAGAGACTGCGAAATGGTTTTAACTTTACTCCAATATGATATGATATTTGATATCTTCTTCTATATCTCTGATATTCTAATCTGATATTCCTGTTTTTTACTCGTTTCACTATCCTTAACAATATTGTATATAAAATTGAAAATCTTTTTGTATTTGTAGTTTGATTTTTATATATGTGTGTTTTTTAAGAGCTAGTAGACCTGAAGGGATTTAAAAAAGGTTCTATATATAATCTCTAGAATCAATGGTATACCTAATAAAATACCCTGTATTTCTTAACGTGAAATATGTTGACTAATTTTGAGAAATATTTATTCAATTTGAGTATTCAAATACTAAAAAGCAACTACCTCGACTATTTAAATACCCTGTACTTTATACAAAAGTATATAAGTTTATATCTTTGATATATGTAAGGTTAAATATTTCAATATCTTCCTCAACTATTCAAACTCTCTCAAGAAAGCTGAATTGCGTAACTGTGTAAATACCTCTTATAAACCCCGTTTGAACTATATACCCTGTAATATATTATGAAAAATCTGTGCAACTCTCTAAATAGCCTGTACTTTATACAAGAGAATATAAACTATGTCTCTCAAAGAAAGGCTTTGTTTGGCTTGCAAATCTGTCCCAAAAATACCCTGTAATTTATTAAAAGACCCAATATTTATTCAAAATATTCTACTTTTTATACCAGCTTGATTACCTTGAGTCTATATAACCCATTCGGACTTATTTAGCTAGAATTTATCTATAAATATCTCCGATATATATTCCCACAATTCCTTGACTGCTTCTTCAGCCCCAAGAGCTATTTGCCTATTCGAAAGTATATATATTAAGTCTTAATCGGAACTATTGTCTACTATATGTGGCATGTGCATGGACCTCCCACCACCCCGAAATGAAATTCCCTCTCCGTTACCACCCTTTTATTAAGTATTTGTATTCCCTTTAGTTCCTTTGTATATATATATGTACATATATATGAATATATCTTATTGTACCCTTTGAGCCCTGCAATATTCAATTGCATTCTCATCGCTCTACTCACTCGATAAAGGGTTATCAAAATAATGTGAATTTATTAAAGAAATACCTAAAATCGTATTACGATCAAATATATTAAATGAATTCCTTTTCTCTCATTTGTATTTAATGCTAACGCAGTGCTTATACAAGAGCCTGGCATGGAGGTAACTAGATGAAGAACCAATTCCAACCCTTCCAATTGTATATATGCTATATATAGATATATTAATTTGATTTGTATGTCTCTTTGCAGGACGATTTCAGTGACGATGAGAAGCCGCCGCCGTCGTTGCCGCCACCGCAGCTGGCCAAGCCTGGGGGCGTGGCCGCTGGTGGAAACGTCGGGGGCGTGGCGAATACTTTGAACTTAGGTATGGCACAAATAATTGTTACCGCTGCAACCCCAATGGTTGAAGACGGTGCCGATAAATCTTTCCCACCAGTAGGAGAGAGCGAGCATACAGAATCGCAGCAAACGAAGGAGCAGCAACCGGAGGTGGAGAAAAAGGCCAAGCCAAAGCCAGATATCGTGCCCAAGCCATCGGCAGCGAAAATCGCGGCCCACAAGCAGCCGCCGAAAGAAGGTAATTTTGTGCAAACTGACGAGGTGGAGGTGGAGGATCAGTTGGTGTCCGCTGTAACCATAACACTGACCGAGTATACTGTATCCTGTCCAGCAGAGGATGAGCAGCAATCTTTCGATTCGTCCGATGGAACTGCAGCAGTGGTGCAGCAGCCGGAGGATCCGTTCATTGAGAAAGCCGCACCAGGAGCCGCTCCAGCTGCTGCTGCTGAAGGAGCGGGATTTGAGGCGGACTTTGAGGCGAATTTCGATGCAAATTTCGATGATGCATTCGCAGGAGCAGGAGCCGGAGGCGGAGGAGGTGGTGGTGGCGGACAGTCTTCTAGCCTGGACATGAACACCGAGGCCCAAGCCGAGGATGTTATCGAAGCACCCAAGCAGGTGGTGGGCGGGCGAGCCAGCATACCCGAAGAATTGGACTCGAATCAATTGGCACGCCTAGAGAATCTAAAGGAATCGAATGCCTAAGCGCCACAGGCCCATTCCGACTTCCTGGCTAATTAAATGTTGTTCGTTACAAACTAGGGCACATACCATTGAGCACGATCTATATATATACATATATATGGAGACTATAATCGAAGCGCTCGCAGCTGAGAATCACACTGTATTCAAATCCTCACAGCACCAGACACTTCAAACAGAACGGGTCTTCACACAATAAACAATATACGATATATCTAATCTAATACAACGATGCCATAGTGTAAACAGCTCAATGAACAGACCCATATACATATATATGCATATTAACTGAACAATATATGTATATTATGTGTATGTATATTGCAATGCAAGTGTTGTAGTTCTCTCAGTCTCTGAAACGGATCTTCGAATATCAGCTTATAATCGAGCAATAATAATATATATATATATATATATATATATATATATATATATATATATATATATATATATAATATATATATAACTGTATGTATATATCTAAGTCAACGTAAATCTAGTTAAAAGACGAGATTGAATATATATACCTTACGCTTTGTGAACAGTACGAATACCAGCCAAAAGCAATTTTCCACTCATAGTTAAATATTCAAGTTCTGTTGCGAAAAAGGAAAACAGAAGGAAAGCAAAAAGCAAAAGAAAATATACTCATTGTTAGCACTAGGAATTGTTGCATATGACAAATTCCACATCATCTAGACGCTTCAAATGCATATACTTATGTATTTTCTCATTTCTTTGACTATATATTGTTGTACACTGTTAAAAATAGGGGTCTACATCAATTAGTTCAATGTGTTAGCCATTTAGTTAAAATATATTTAATTGGTTTAAACTATACCTGAAATGCCTATTCAAATTTCGCGAATCATCTAGTTAAAATACTCAAATATGAACAGCTCTCTTAGTGTTCATATCAAAATATATAAATATATATATATTTGACATAAATAAATATATAAATTAAATATACCACAATGTATTGTATGTTAATTTTCCAGTGAAACAATTCAAGTTCATGTCATAAGCAAACTTCTGTTTAATGGATTAATCAATAAATTAACATTTCAAAACAGTCGAAAAACTGAACTTTATTTGAAGTATGGAAGAAGTGGGAAAACATTTTCAAAAAGTATACTTGAGTCTCAAATCTGACAAAGAATACCCGAGCTAGGGTCATGCACAGTTCAAGAGGTCTTTTTTTTAGAATCAAGTTAACATTTAGAAAAGTTCTTGATTCCAGATGGATCCTAGATGGATTCTAGGATTAAATACGCTTCTAAAATGGTATGCCATTTAAAAATCCGTTGAAAAATACTCCAATTATGGTCAGTCAAAGTTTCTTAAGTCAAAGATTCTTAGCAGAATTATATATTATAAAATTGCAAAAATACAAAAAAATTTTCGAATGCAACTTGTGAATGTCAAAACGTGCTGTTGGGTCCAAAATAAGACAAAGAATATCAGAATACTTTTAAAGGCATGCAAAGCTCAAGACGTTTTTTTTTTGAGTGAAGTGAATACTTTGAGAAGTTCTTGACCTATGGAAAATATGTGAAAGTCCAGATGGAATTCAGATGGATTCTACGATTAAATACGCATAGCTGGAGTCATGCCAAGCTCAAGGGGTCTTTTTTCAGAGTCAAGTGAAAAATTTGAAAAGTTCTTGAAGCATGGTAAATATTGTTACCAAAAACTAATATTTTCTGCACGAACTTTTCATACCAAAGAAATTTTGTAAGTTTTTCCAGAGCCGAAACTGAGACTTGGAAAATGAAACACTTTTCAATATAATTTTTTTCATATCTTTATTCGTATTCGCTTCATTTGCAATATTATAATAATAATCTTCATTTTGTTTGCTTTTGCTTTTGGTTTGGATGTTTTTCCCCATTGCCTTGACTCGACGCATTTCATTTAGCATTCAACTTAATTTTATAGGTTCATTTTTTTTGTTTTGTTTTTGTTTTTGTTCGTTTTGTAACATTTATTGCGTGTTTGTTATGTGTGTATTTATTTGTTCTTTATACGCTATAGATATTTCATTATATTTTTTGTTTTTTTTTGTTGCTTTTATTTTTATTAATTTTTTTTGGTTTTAGTTTTATTTATATAACGAAATTAACACAGTCAAAATTTGTGATCAGTGATCAATCATTACATACTCATTACGTTTTAAATTAGTTATTTTTATATTATTTATCATTTTTGGTTTTTGGTTTTTGGATTTTGTTTTTATGCCTTGAACAGTTACATAATGCTTGCTTAACTACGATTCTTGTCGCGGGGTATTTATACTGGATTGATTATTGATTGGGCAACAAAAATGTGCAGCATTTGTGATTGGGAGGCGAGAGAACGAAACTGAGATGAGATCTGAAAATATAATTGACGAGAGTTCGAGCTGTGAATGAGTGAGAGAAACTGAAGGGCCTACATAAGACAAATTGAGAATTGACTGCTCCGTGGGAGTTGAGTTTGAGTTATGCTCGCTGACTGCTGTTGATCATAACAAATCGTTCATTTATTGCAATTAGGAACTTCTTTAATGGACGGATAACAAAATCATAATAATACAGATACATTATATCGGCTGGCCTATGGCAGCTCAAGATGGATGTGAAAGATCTCGAAATAAGTCGACGGAAAATAAGACTACAAAAATGCAGCGAGCTGTGCAAAGGATTTGTCATTGTTCTTCGTCTTCTTCTTCTTCTGAGGATGGTTATGCTGTTAACAATAATTGAGCAACAAATCAAATTAAACATTTAGTTAACAAGACTTAAATTTTATAATTATTTATAATTCTCTTCCTTCCTTTTCCTCTAAACTTTGTGCTCAACTGAAAGCGAATCAAAACATGTACAACCATAAGTATGTGTGTGTGTGTGTGTGTGTAAGTGTGTATGTATGTGTGTTAATATTCAATTTCACTTTGCAGTTTATTTTGTGCAATTTTCCAATTAATTTTCATATTTTATTTGTTTTATTACTGTTTCTATATATATTTTTTTATTTTAAGAATTATAATTGTTTTTTTTTTATATAGTTTTTTTGCATTTAAAAAATTGTTTTTTTTGGTGCGTCTTTAATGAATGGTTGTGCGTATGTGTGAGTGTGTGTGTGTGTGGATGAGTGTGTGTTTTATTTTGTTCTTCATTAACTAAATGTCTTAAGTTCTTAACTGATTTTTTGTTTTTCGTTTGCTTATCTAAATACTTTAGAATTTCATTTTGTTGAGACCATCATACATACATATATAATATACATACAATTTGTATTTATACATCATTTACGCACTCACATGATGTAATTGTTACATCATGCACATACAACTGCCATACATATATGCATACATATTTCTCATAATCATTTTGTTTTTGTTTTGTGTGTGTGTGTGTGTGTGTTGGTGCCGCTCTCTACAAAAACCGGCACCAAAAATGCTTCAAACATTTTTTTTGTATTTTTTAATTTATATATATATATATTTATATATCCTCTTGTTGTGTATATTTTTGCGGGGCTTGTGTCATTGTTTGTCCTAAATGCTTTGCCCTTTTTTTGGTTTTTAATTTCTTCTTCGTTTTGAATTTTTATAAATATTCTTAAATATTTCCGTTTAAAAAATTTTCGCTATAGCCAACTAAATATTTTCGATCAAATGATACCGTTAACTAGGTGTAGAGTAAAAAAGAATACGAAAAGTAAATACATTAACTTAATTAGTTTTGTCTTTTAAAAATTCTCAGCTATTTTCTTTCTTTTCTTTTTTTTTGGTTTTCTTCTTGTTTTATAACTAAAATGTTTTTTTTTCTCTTTTTTTTTTTGGAAATACGCTCCGAAACCGTTGAGCAGCTATTTGTTGTTGTTATCGATTAATTAATCGGTTTGTTGTTGTTGTTGTTGTTGTTATCTTTACAGTCAAACCTTTTCACATAACACGCACGTTGCAATTTATAAACATTTTGATTTAACTATTTGTTTACGATCGGTCATATATATATATATATATATGTATATATATATAATTGAATTCCGACACCTGTATAGCTACAAAATATATATATAGTATATGCCCAGTTATACTTATATATATTTATGTTATCACCGATTTCACTTGATGTCGAGTTGAGTCTGTGTCTGAGTGTGTGTGTGTTCTCTGTGTGTGTTTTTGCCTAAGTCTAGATTTGGTTTTTGTTTGTTTCACTGTATTTGCTGCTTGCTACTAACTCTGCTGTTTCTTATTTCGTTAAATTTGTTATTTATTTTGGTGTAAATCAATTGCAGTTGCAGTTTTTATTTGGTTATGTCAAATCCATGTAGCCAAGTACCTGGCTCAACTGGTTCAATACAAAAATCTAGGTAAAAGTTCTTCAATTGGTTACACTTGTGTTAGTGTGTGTGTGTGTGTGTTGGTGTGTGTTGGTATGTGTGTGTTGTCTGTCTAGAAAGTTAATAAAGTAATTTTCGCTTGCTGTTGTTGCTTTCAGATTATTATTAGTTAGGTTATGTTTTAGGTTAGCTGTATGTATATATAGAGTATTTCCTTTCATTCATGGTTGACTGTGTAGATTTAGCTATATATACATAGATATATATGTATATGTATGTCATGATCTATATATATACTTTATATATTCCTCATTTTATCGACAGTCTTGCGCCTAGAATTGTGTTCTTTGTTTGCTTATAACTGCCAGTGTACCTTATTGTGGGAGTACTTTTTGCATATATATATAAAATTAATTGTTTTATTTTTCGCTTTTTTTTTCTTCTCACTTTTTTTGTTTGGTTTACATATAAAAAACTCGTGCTACATATAGGTGCTTAAATACGTTATGTTATTGTATATACTCATTGCATAAAGTACATCCATACATACATATATATATGTAGATGTGTGTGTTAGTGTGTGTGTGTGTGGGTGTATCAGTGTGTGTGTGTGTATTTATCTATATAATAGTTATGCTCATAATACATATACATAAATATTTTAGTTGCTACTCATATGGTGTATACCTCAGCATTGGCTATATATATATATTTAAGTATATATAACTCTCAGCTAACTGTACAAAAAACCTGCGCTGCCTCCGCTTCCTACTCTTCGTCTTCTTATCATAACTAAGAAATTAAAACTTTACGTTGATATAGTATTTAAGTATCATTAAATTTAGTCAGTATTGTGCTAGGTTTTGGTATTCACAAACTCAAAATTCACATTTCAACTAAAGTTCAGAACTTCTCGCTTTTGAGGAACTTTACCAAAACTTCAAATATATGTAAGTGTTACTGTGTGTGTGTGTATGTGTGTGTATTAGTGTTTGTGTTTGTCTTTTACTAAGCTTAAATGGTGCATTGTTTATATGTTTGTTTATCAGCTAGACTTAGCGCTTTATTGACTGCTTGAACTTGTTCTCATTTTGCATTTAACTAGCTGTTAATTACATTAACTAATTATTAATTAATTGTTTTAATTGTTTTGTCATTATTTTTAATTTAATTTACTTTTTGCGAAGTTTTGCTCCTACTTTGTGTATCTCTGTATGTGTGTGTTTCGTGTGTCTTTCTTGAGTTTTATTTACAATTGTTTCTCTTCTTCCCTGGAACATAAATGTTTATAAATCTCCCCAATTAAACTAACCGCTAACGCCTATACTTATTTTGTTTTTGTGTTCGCTTAGTGTCTAAGTTCTTGTTTAGGCAGTTTTTTTTTCATTCAAATTTGTGTACATATATATATATATATATATATATATATATATCGCTATTTTTTGTTCTTCCTTTCGTTTCGTAATTCGTCTATTGGATTTAGTTTTAGAGTGCAATTAAAATATTTTTTTTTGCTTGGTTTGCAATAGGTCATGTGTTTTGCTCTTTATATAAAATTGGTAAAACTAAAATCAATTTCATTAAAAATCGAATTATATTAACTATTTTTTGCATTTCTTTATATACATATACATAAATATATATATGTATATATGTATCTGCCCGATGCCTTTCGCTTACAAAAGGTGCCTTTGAAAGTAATTTATGTTTGTATAATTTTCCATGTGCAAATTATTTAAAAATTCTTTTGTTTTCATATATATTTATATATATATATATATTTTTTTTTTTATTTTGTCTTTATAGATATTATGGTCGAGTAGTTTAAATTAAATGATTTGATTAATTTGCAAAATTTGTTCTTTTACATTTCCTACAAAATTTGGCCATTGTTCTTGGAAGCGCTAAAAAGTGTTCAGTTTTGAGAAATCAAGAAACATAGTAGATATAAATATATATATATAATGGGTATTTTAGATGAGGTGCGCATTTGATGTATCAAAAATTTTGAATAGGGTTTTATAAACCATAAACTAAATTAAGTTTCTTTCGTTTTGCCTAAATTAAGGAAGACCTTTTGGCTGTCAGCTTAGGGGAAGTAATGGCAAAGTAAATAAGTAAGTGCGCGCTAGTCGGTATGGGCACGACTAATAAATACCCTGACCTCTTGATTGAAGCATTTCAGCCGCCATGACTGTGAGTTATACTTGAAAGTGATATATATGCTAGCTGTGTGAGGCTGTGGAAAGTCAAAGAAGTGAAGTTGTTGGACTTCAGGTTGTAAAGTTTTTGAAGAGGTATATCTTGGGAGGCAAGTCTAGTTAAAATTTGATATAGAAGGGTACAGACTGACCTAAATTGTAGCACAAGTAAATCAGAATAACTCACTCAGTTCTCTAGTCAATAGCTTATAGACCTAGAGTTGCTTTACCCCCTCGACTGAGCTCAGGGCATTCGAAAAAAGTATTCAAAATATATTTCAAATTGAAAATTAGTTGACAAAAAATCTCTCCAAACATTTTGCTATTCTTCTTTTACTTTTCCTTTAATCTTTTTATATGGTTTATTTCCTATATATTTAATTGCATTGGGTGTCTTTAAAATTGGAATTATGTGAGTCGGAAATAAATTTTTGGTTGACTGTGCTTTCATTTTTTTTCTGTGTGTGTTTGCTTTTTTAACTATTTGTTCCATTTTCTTTGACTTAATTCTTTGCTCTTTAAACATTATTATTATTCTTTGTTTAAATACATATAATTATTTATTTATTTGCTGCTCCTTCGGCTGCCTCAGTTTATATTTGTTCTACTATTTGCTAACGCTGCTGCTTTTGATTATTCATCGTGTTCTTCTGCCTCCTTGCTCCTCGTCTTATTAATGCTATACATATTTATGTATTTATATATTTATATTACTTTTTTAGTTTGCGTAAGTCTATTTAACAATATTCTTTGCTCTCGTCCGTAATATGTGTGTCTTTGTTATCCTTTTTGGTTTACTTTTCCTCTTTTATCATTATTATTTTTAGTATTTAACATTAATATGTTGCCTTTTGCATTTCTCCATATCTCTAGTTAAAATTACTTTTGGTTAATAATTTTCTTTTAATTTTGTTTTTTTTTTTTGTTTTTTATGTTGTTTTTCAGCGCATTGCACAGTTTAACTCTCTCGTGCGCTGTTGTCTCACTTCGTCTCCGTCTTCGTTTCCGGCTCTGCGCCACCTTGGGGGCCATGGCCGCTTATTCCTCGCCGAGCAAGACAAGATCGTCGGCAACGACATCGCTCACGTGCAGGTAGATAATCCAGTACATCAGATTGAAGCACACAAAGCACACGGGAAACACAATGCGCGAATATTTGTCAATATCCGAAGGCGTAATGCCTAACAGTTTGTTGATATCCTGCGGGGGAGTAATATATGGTGGGTGATATTATATATAGGGAAACTAAGAATGATCTCAATACAGTATGTGATAGTTATATAAAGTTTGCTTATAAAATAAATAAAAATATGAAATTTCTTTAATTAAAAATACCAAAAAAATACTACAATAATTTTCAAAAATTCCTTTCACCTTTTTTACTTTGCCCGGATGCAATAGATGTGCTGGGACTGCCGCCTCTGGATCGCCGCCAGCGTCTGGTGGTCCGCCACCGCCACCGCCTCCTCCGCCGCCACCGCCGCCGGGTCCGCCAGGACCGCCGGGCACTGGTCCAGGTCCATGGGATTGGGGGCCACCACGGCCGCCGTTCACCGTATTCTCCAGAGTGCCGCCCTTGGAGTGTGCCTTGGGGTCGTGGACCTTGAATCTCACCTCCTGGAACAAGGGTCCCACTATCGAGCAACCGCGCGTACCAACGTTTTGTTGGATATTTGTAAAGCCGATTGGGCGGTTACTCACTGTTTGTTTGGGCGCATGCGGATGACCATGGCTGTGGGCATGGTGACCATGCCCATGTCCATGCTCAGGACCGGGTCCGCCTCCGACATTCGGATTCGGATTGGCCTGCTGCTGCACACCATCTAATTGTTGCTTTTTCTGCTCAGCTATCTTTTGGATCGCCATAAATCTTTGTTTTCGCATTTGAATTCGTTTTGCCATATAGCCGACGGTGGCGTATTCTACGATTGCGATATGATATATATTGGATATTGGATACAGTTTCGAATTGAGTCAGTTTTTGTTTTAGACAATTGATTGCGATTAACAATTTTGATAATGGTTCAGAACGGACGGTTGCGGGCGGTACGTGGTGTGTGGGAGGATATTTTTTTGTTTTTTTTTTTTTTTTTGGTATTTTGTTGGGGATTTTGATGCGGATGCACAAGAAAATTTTGAATCAAGTCCGCGTTCCAGATGAGATTTTTGATGATGTTGAATAATTGTTGTAGTTGTTGGTGGTTGTTGTTGTTGTTGTTATTGTTGTAGTTGTTGTTGTTGTCAAATAGTTGGATTGTTGTTGCACAGTTTTGTAATTTTGAAGTACGGTTGGTTTTGGAACGGTAAATGGAGGGAAAATGGAGCGTTGTTGTAACATATTAATTTTTTTTTTTGATTGGCATTCGTTTATATATATATGAACGCATAAACATTATACATATATATATATATATATATATATATATATATATATAAATATATATATTGTATATATAAATATATATAGGTACATATATGCATATCATGTGAAGAAAGATTAATAGAAAAAGAAGAAGTTGGTGACTTAGAAGAATTTTGATATATGTTAATATATGTACATGAATTTGTCTTCGGGTTGGCATATTAAATCAAAAGTGGAAAAGTGTTTGAGGGCAACGGGTAAAAGCACTACAGGATAAAAAAGGCAGACGAGTATGCCCGACTGGCGGATACCCTGTACCGGGATGTCCAAGGCCTTTCGTTTGGCATAAATGATGGAAAATATTTGTAAAGACTTTTGCAAGTACAGAGAATGGAAGCGGCAAGTGAAGCTATATAGCTGCTAGCTGACACTGATCTGGACTATCCGGGAATGTATGTTCAGGAAAAATCCTATAAAATTTCTATTGTGTGTTGTGGTATACTTCAAAACTATGTTTGATTCTAGGTATCTTATGCCGAGATAAAATAAGTTCTTGCTGAAGTTAGATATAGCTGCATATGATTATAAAGATATATATATATATATATATAGATAAAGAGAATATCAAGGCATTTTATATATTAATCAAGGTATTATATTGAATATAAATCTATACTTTGTAGATCTGTTTATATCTAAAAATTTCACTATATCTGTCATTTATGCAGGATATAAGTGCCTTAAGCCACAGCGTTCCTCATTTTTGCTTTGCTGATTTTCCACAATTTTCCAGGGTACAGGGTATAAATAAGCAACGTCACTTGTATGTGTGCTTGTTGTTGTTGTTGTAGTTGGTTGTTAAATAAAAATTGAATAAATTTCATATTCTGTACGTTAGCCAAGCAACAAAAAAATCGGTGAGAAAAGCAAGTGTAGAGTGTGTGTGTGAAAGGTAAATACAGACAGAGTAAGATAGATAGAGAGCAATAAAGGTGTAACGGCTAAACGTGTGTGTGTCTGTGTGAGTGAGTGTGTGTGTGTGTTTATGTGAGTGTGCGAGTTTGTATGCGTGTGTGTGTGTGTGTATGTGTGTGTGCTTTGTCAGTATCTCTGTCTGTCTGCTGCAAATGTTATTTGTTGCTGTTATTGTATTTGTTATTGTAGTTGTTGTGGCTGTTATTGTTGTTGTTGTTTCGAAATGAGTGAACGAATACATATATATATATATATATATATACATATATCTTATATATATATATATATATATATATATATATATATATATATACATATATCTTATATATATATATATATATATATATATATATATATATATATATATATATATATATATATGTATGAAAATATACAGGTTAATTTGTTAGCCAAATGATTTATGTATAAAATTTTTTATATCTGCAGTCTGAGAACCATCATTCAAGGAAAATGTTGATGTGCGTGCCTCAAATGCAAATTCATTGAACAATCGCCTCTGGTAGGGGAGCTCGGGGGGTTTTGGGGGGCGTACATCCATATATACGTGTATCTAAATATATGGTATGCACACACATACACACACAATTTCCAGCTTTTCGTTTTATGTACTATACTGTGTATGGTTGAATGAGAATCCTTAAATGGAAAGGACATGCAGGGATCACATACGCGATCCACGTACACATTAAGCTCTAAGTACTGCAAGTTTTTGGATCGGGGTATACATAGACTTTTCTATACTTTTTGAGGAGGTTGAGTATATAGTTTCATAGAACATTTAAACGAAACAAGTTTACTTACCCAGTTCCAGAGCGCCTTTGCTGTAATATATATGTGCATATGGGATAGAGAACAGCTAACATATCTTACCTAACCTCAAATTATGTGTATATATATATAGATATAGATATTTATTGCCTTGGCATTAGCATTTGCGATTGTCATGTCTGCGACACACATTTAAATGCCGCAGACTTGACAAGCCAAATGCTTGAATATTTATATCTTTTGTTGAGGTACGATTCTTTGGTGTTCAGCTAGGCGTGGCCGTTCTTCTTCTTCTTCTCTGACGTCTATATACAGTGTTGTGTTTCTTTCTATATATATATATTTATATATATATATAGTATACTTTATATTATATTCAATTCAATCGCGACTCAAGCCAGGTGTGACGCAAGGCATGCTGTTATCATTTTTATGCGCTCGGTTTTAGTTCGTACCCCTGGGCTGGAGATTTTAGTATGTTTTGAGTTCGAGGCGTATTTTTCATATCTTTTTTAATTTCTTTCTATAGTATGTAGTATGTTGAGTAACTTTAGTTGTAGGCTGGTTCGTAGGCTTTGCGTTTTACTTATTTTTTTTTGAGTGGAAGCTGGGCGTATATTAATATCTGGGTACCATTGCAGGTTGAAATGTGTTCGCTCATGTGCATTCTCTATGCAGTTATCATGATGAAAAATTACTTTCATTTTAGGGCATTTTTTTTGTGAATTTTTTGTTTTTGTGGAACACAATGTCAACCTGGAGGCGTCTACGAGAATACAAGTACGAGTAAAGCTAAAGCTAAAATAATTTGGTATTTTTTTGTTTTTTTTTTTTTGGCATATAAACTTTTGGTTTTTGCAGAAGCATGCTTCGATTTTAGTTGGGTTTTTTAGTTTTAGTTACTAAAAGCTCTGCAGGTGGATTAACTAACTGTACTGAGTGCATGTGTGTGGGTGTGTATTGTGTCTCTCTGTATGTGTGTGTGTCTTTGTTTGTGTGCAAAACTTTTCGCTTGGAAATTTTGTGGCCCCTACTGTTCAGGTAGCGCATATCTATGAATTTGCATACATTTTCTTTGGATGATAGTTGCATTGTTTCTATGTATAGAAAAATTAACAATAACATACAAATACGAAAAAAGAGATTTTTTTTCTTTTTCTTTTTCTTTTTTTGGTTATTTTTCATTGTTGACCTGAGTTGAGAGTTTTTAGTTTTGTAGGTAAAAGTGTGAGTTGTTGCTTAAGATGTTAGGATTTTAAGAGAGAAAGTTAAAGTTAGAGCATTGGACTGGACTGTAGTATAAGTGCTTGAAATACATTTCTAAACAACAATTTCATCGCAATTTTGTATATATACATAGGACATTGAAATACTCTTGCCAAATATAGTTCAAGCATATATAAATATATTTGATTTGTTGTTGTTTGGTTTTTAAATGAAACTACGCAAAAAGTTGTTGAAAAATTCAAGTAAAATATTTTTGGAAAATTTTACTTGAATTTTTTTATGTGTTTGTGTTTGCTGTAAAAATGAAAAGACTGTTGAAAAATAGTGTATTTGTAGTTGTGGTAGAGTTTTTTTTTATATATATATATATATGCTGCAAAACGCTAAGCGAAGTGTTTATCTTTTTTTGGAAAGAGTTAGATTGGCATTTCGGCTGTTTCGAGAGCCTTTAGCCAAGGATAAATGAAGAAAATCAAATGAGAAATTGTAAAATTTGAGAAATAAAGCAACACACATAAATGTAGGGTTTATATGTGTGTGTGTGTGTGTATGGGTGTGTCGTCTAGATGCTTATGTGTGTGTGAGTGTGGTGCTCTATGTTGGCTACTTGGAATTGGATTCGTGTTTGTTGTTTGTTTGGTAAATGTTAGTTGTTTTTAGTTAAGGCTTATATATTTTTTGTCGCTAGATTTTGTTTACCCAGTAGACTGGCAAAGACCATAACGAAGCATGTTCCCAGATAGACGTCAATCGATTTGACGTACGAAATCTTTGGCAGCGCCGCATTTGTTGACGACATCAATGTGGTCATTGTCAACACGGTTGTCACACCGAGCGCCACACGCGCCGGCGTTGCATTGCGATTGAGCCAAAATGATACCCATGATATAATAACGATCAGTCCAGAGGGTATGTAGATTTGTATAAGATAATAGCCCATCGAGCGCACGAATTGTATTTCGCAGGCTAAACGCGAATAGTTGCCTGTTCATCACACCAATCACACCAATCGACATTCATCATTTGTCATTAGTCATTAGTCAATGGTCATCAGTCATCATTAGTTATTATACATTTTTCATTATTATTTTAATACACAAAATTTCGTCGATATTTCGTTAGTTTTGTTTTGTTTTTTGGGGGAAGATAGAGAGCAAAAGAGAGCAGAGAGTAAATATATATTATTAGTAAATGTTTCACTATAGTTCTCTATTGTATATATATCATTAAAAATATTTAAGTTTTTATATATAACACTTATTAAAAATAAAAACAAAATTAAAGCCAAATTAAAAAAGAAAAAAAACATAAATAAAAGATGAGCGCATTTTACTGTAGGAACTTGGGGGTTGCCTGCATGATAAATCGATAGGAATCGATAAAACGCTTCGATAATTGAGATATTTATGTGTTAGTTATGCAGGTTAATGACGATGTATTTGATTAGTACGTAAAGCAAAAATTGAGTAACTCAACGATATGATAATATGGGCTACATATGTATGTAAATATTAACTAGATATTGTCAAAATCGTGTTAAGTGCTAATTAGATGAAATATTTAACGCTTACTAGACTGCAAATGGTTAAGACGAATATGTTTTGGTTATATTATAATAGAAAAGAAAAACTTAACTAAAGGTCATATAAAATAAACTAAAATTTAACATGAGCAGGAGATAGAGAGCGAGAGAGAGAGAGAGAGAGAGAGAGAGAGAGAGAGAGAGAGAGAGAGCGAGCGAGAGCTAGCCTAAGGCGAAAATTGTTTATGTTAATTGTTTGGCCTGCGAGAATTTGTATTTATATAGATATGTATATATTTCATTTGATATATTTTTGAAAGGAATCTTTAAAGATGAGAGCATGCTTGGGAGGGCGTTTTGTATATATTTTTTTGGTTCATTTTTTTGTTTTTACTTTTTATTAGTTGTTTTATATATATAAATATGTTTAATTATATATATAAATATATCAGTTTTATTAGATTTTGTTGTTTGCTTCTGCTAATTATTATGGAAGAAATGGATTTTTAGTTCAAAATTTTAAGTTTTTAAAATTCTAGTATTTTTGCAGTATATTTTTTAAATGTGTATTTTTCTGTATTTCTTTTTACAATATTAATGTGATTTTGTTTTGCTGTTTGGTTTTGTTTCGGGTTATGCTAATGAAATTATCGACAGCGTATTCAATTTCGGCATTATAGTATCATTAACTAAATGTGACTAAGTTAATAATGTAATATAGTCATGTGTGTGTGTGTGTATGTGTGTGTGTTTGGGTGTATGAAAAATATAATATATTATTAATGCCAGGCATAAATCGAAAGGATGATTATCTAAGTATAAAAGCCATATAAAGTTAAGCATCGCTATTATTTATTTGTATTGGTGTTCAATATATAGAAGATATATAGGTATGTATCTATTTATTTATTTAGTTGTCGTTTTTTTTTTTTTTGCACATTTATAAAGTTTACTTCTAATGGTTGCCCTGACACAAATGTCACTAATTCAATTTCAGTTTGATTTTTTTTTTGTATTTTTCAATTTATTTATTTTTTTTTCGCTTTTTTATGGATTATGAAAAACTTTTCGATTGATTTTAATTGCTATTTTGATTCGCTTTGGCTGTGGCCAATCATTTAATTTTGTTTATGAACTAATGACGAAATGAAAATGTTAAAACTAAATTAAGAAGAAAATTATTGAAAGAATAAAATTGTTTACTAAACCAGTCGAAAGAATAAGAATCCAACTAGCTTAACATGCATTATTTTTGCTCTTATATTTATAAATTGATTTTTGTTGTTGGTTACTTTTTTTTTATATTTTTCTTTCTATGTAATGGGCTAAGAAACGCATACGTTTCGTCCATATCCTTGCAGATAGAATAGCTCGGAGTTATATATATGAGGTTTGGTTAACAGGTAGAGAGAGTGGACCAGGAAGCTTTCAATTAATATATATAATATCTATATTATCATAATCTTAATGTGATATCTGCAAGAATATGAAAAATTCGGCATGCCGAATCACTTTTTAGTTCTATCTGCTTTGCTGAGCTTTAGTTGTAAATGTAAGTTGAGAGAAAGCAAAATATGTATGCTTAGGTACATGCACTTGTCATATTTCGACGCCATTTTCGATTGTGGCCTCTGCATAATGAGCTTGCTCAATCAAGGCATATATAATGGATGTTATATAGCCTGACTTAGATGAAGAAGTATACGAGTGCTTTATAAAAATATTTTGTTGGGTTGTTGTAAAGAATGAAAAAATGTTAAAGGTTAAAGCAACGAATTGAACTCAAGATGAAAACGCAAAAAAAACCAAAATATATAAATATATATATAGACTATATATATGTATATATAGGCATAGTTAAAAATCGTCATCAGCACTATTTTGTATATACATACATACGATGTATATATATATATATGTGTGTGTGTGTAGGTAAAGGTAAATATAAATAAGTAGATGTATATATATATCTCTATATGTGTTCATATAGATATATATATAAATATAGTATATGTAAGTATGTATGTAAGTATGTATGTATGTATGTATGTATGTATAAAGTTAAAAGTAAAGTTATAAAAAAATCGGTAACCGTCTACAGGTACCTGTGGTAAGACTGATCTCCATGGCCCTTTGACGATGACCCAAGACCTTAAATTGGGGCAGCGATACCTCGCTCGAGACACCAACCGAGTTCGGGCCCTCGTTCCACTTATAACGTATGTCACGCATCGTGTAGCCGACTTTTTATATGTATATATATATATATATATATAGTTTATGTATATATACATATATATGTTAGTTAATTTTTCAGTTTTATGTTGATTTGATTGGTATAATTTTTGTTTTTTTTTTTTGGTTTTTCGGGCGCAGTTCGTTGTTGTTGTTGTCGTTGTAGTAGTTGTTGTTGTTCATTTGACGAAAAATATGCACAAAACAAAAAATACATTTCGTGAGACTATTAATGATTGGCAAAAAAAGAATTTCGTTGTAGGTTTCATCAAATTTTCTTTTTCTTATACATTTTTGCTTTTTTTTGTGTGTTTTTTTTTTTTTAAATTTTCTTTTATTATTTTTTGTTAATTAATAGTCTCATTCAGAACTTGTTGCTTAAAGTGTTGTCAAATATATTTTTTGATTTACATTTATATAGATAGAAGTATAGTATAATACAATATAGTACAGAGTATATATGTTTTTTACAGCATACAATAATTGGCTTTCGTTTGTTTTGCTTTTAAACTAAACTTAAAGCTACTGTTTGTTCTTATTGGCAGTAGTTTATTGTATTTCTTTTGTTATTTTAGATTCATATTCATTTCACTTAGGCACACTAGAATGGCAGAAATAGGTGCTCTTGTGTATTCTGTTTATGAATAATATATGAATATATATGTATCATAATTTTAAGATTTATAAAATTGTTGGTTGTTTGTTGTTGTTGTTGGTTAGCCTACCCAAGCAAATGCGCTAAAATAATCCAAAAGAAAAACTGTAGCTGAACTCGTAAAGGAAACTAAAAACATGTATACTTTTGTAGACAAAGAGAGAGACAGAGAGAGAGAGATAGAGAGTTAATCAACACTCGCAAACACGCCTAACAACACTTTCTAACACTGGTCTACAACTGCTGCGTACTGTTCTCAAGTATTTCGGTTTATATATATATGTACTAGTATTAAATCAAATGATGAAGGCACAACAAAGGTTAGTAGAGGACACTCGAAACACAATATATATATATATATATATATATATATACTTTATATATTATATATATATATATTTAAGTTAGTAGAACAAGTTACAGTTAGCACTCGATATAGGTGAACACAAAACTAAAGAAAATGTGCATGTTGTTTGGTATATATATATATTGATATATAGAGAGAGAGAAGGATATATATGCGCTATAAAACCCTTTTGAAAGGAAATTAAAAGAGATTACGTAATAATGAAAGTAAATGAAAATAATGAAAAGTGTTTTTATTGTTTTTTTTTTTTTTTAGTCACAACAAAGAAAATGTTTTGTGTGTGTGTCATTCACAATGTTTTGGTAGTTGTTTTGTTTTTTGTTTTTATGGAACTGTTTTTGGTTTCTTGAATGAAGTTGTAATGTATGGAGGGTACCTGTGGTTAGGTTTATTTCGGTCGCCCTCTGCCTGTGTCCCAAAACGCGGAACTGCGGTAGTTCGACCTCACTGCTCATGCCCACACTACTCAGTCCATCTCTCCAGAAATATCGGATATCTCGCATCGTGTAACCAACTGGATGCAGTTGTTGTTGTAGTGGTGGTAGTTGTTGTTGTTGTTGCAAAAAGGGGGGCAGGTGGTTAATTAATTATTGTAATTGTTGTTTGTTTTTGTTTTGTTGTTTGATTTGTTTTGTTGTTGTTGTTTCTGTGAGGGTGGATAGTTGTTTTCATTTGAGAGTTGATTGCTCTAGTTCGATTTGATGAATAAGTTAAAATGATCACTAGCTCACGTTCGAGTATTAGCTTCACTCTATTAGCTAAAACCATTCGTGTTTCATCACCTGATCAATTGAACTTATTCTGAACTTATTTCGACACAACTCTAGTTCGTAAGGTAACAAAATTGTTCTCACTTTGGGGTGTTTACAATTAGCTTAGACTTAAACTCTAGATAAGTTAGATATACAACTAAGGTGAGCGAGTGTTTGACAAAGAATTTAATCATATTTCATACGTATTTACATAGAGATTGCTTTGTGTGTGTCTGTGTGTGTGTGAGAGATCTTTGTGTTGAAGCGTGCTATAAAAAGTTTGATTTTAGAATGTACATTGAATTGTTTATAAATATATAGATATTTACTATTGATTTAAATAATTTATTACTAAGCAGAGAGTTTCTTTTGCTTTCTCTTTTTGGCTCTGTTCAAGTCGATCGATCACAATCAGGAGCCTTCTGCGGTTGCTGTAAGTGAGAAGGCGACCGAAAACCAACCAATCTTATGATGATGTTACGATATAGATATATACATACATATATCATGTTAGTTATCGGGGAGAATTGCTGTTCTTGTTTTTTTTTTGAGGAGGGGCGGGGGTCACATGAATGAAACATGAGAATTAAAGAGTTATGGCTGCTGGTTAGGTCGCTTGAATAAAAGTATTAGACGATTAGGTATTAACTGATTTGGCGCCTGTGCATAGAATGGTCCCGAAAATCATAAACAACTTGGGGAATATGTATATAAATATATACATATATATATGTATATATATATATATATATATATATATATGTATGAAGTAAACACTATCTAAAGCTAGAACTGGTTGCGATAGAGAAAAGCCCTAACTTGATTGAGAATAAGGTACATCAGATGCTGTACGACTAAGCTCTACTTCCTTTTTATTTGATATGCGATGTGCGATGGTCAATATACGATATTCGACATACGATATTCGATATTTGTGTTCTCTGTGTGTTTATAGCGCTTATTTTAACACTTTTTTCATTGTTGTTTGCCTTCTTTCAAATCTTTTTCTGCCCACACTGAACAAACAGCGCGTGGCCTTAAGCTTAGTGGCCAAAATGTAATGCGGATGCAATTAGCTAGGGGCTATCAAGATATATATGTAAGATGTAAATAAAGCTATTGATATTTATCGTTTGGTTTGGGACAGTTGAGCGGTAGCCAGCACTAAGAACATCGGCACTTTACTTTGGCCACTTTGAGGGTTTTAACTGTTTAAGTGCTTCATATTCTGAATGAGTTCGTTTCTTATCGATAAATATATTTCTATATATATATATGTATCGATATACAAGTACAATTACAATATTATTTTTATATCGATATTCAAATTATTCTTTTTTTTTTGCCTTTTTTCTGAAGTAAAAGTTGATTTGTTTAAGTAATTATCCATAGTACTTACAGCTTTCGATCTCAATGTGACAGAGTTGCCGATCCATTGGAAAATATTGCAGATTCATTGGACACGATGCGGTGATAGTCAATCTGTAAAGTTTTCATTTATGTGTTGTGTTGTTTTTTTTTTGTGGAATGGGAAGTTAATATAGAAGAAGAAGACGATTAGTAAGTTTTTGACAGAGTTGGCGGATGAACACAGCTAATGGTTACACAACAATTAAATAAGCAGAGGAGGAGCAAATAATTTACGACATTTAGGGGATTGTTAAGGGGCGGGCAAAGTTCTTTTTTTTTTTTTTTTTTTTTTTTTAGTATATATATATATTTTTTTTTTGTATTTTTTTTTTTTTTTGTTCTAGTAGAGCGAGTTCAATTGGATATGAGTTAACATTCATTTATATTTAATTGTTAAGAAACATTTGTATTTTTTGTTAGTGAGAGTTACGAGTGGCATTTGGTTATTTTTGTAGTTGAGTGAGGCGAGTGGCGCAGGGTAAATTATTTTTTGTTTGTTATTAACATGAGGTTGTGGCCTAAATACTACGCATACATAATAGCATATATATATAGATATATTTTTATATAAGTATAGTTTAGTCTTGAGTTTGGTTTGAGTTTGGAGTTTGGAGTCTTTAGTCGGCTGCTGGTTTGCTGATAGATTTTGGACAGATTCTTCGTTTAAAGGTAGTAGAAAATTGTATGCCTACAGTAGCTGCAGTAGCTACTGCAACCAGTGCAACCTTTTTGCGGTGTAAAAGACACATGAGAAACTGCAACTGGTAACCTGCCTGAAAGGGTTTCCCTGCGGGGGGCTTTCTTTCGTTTTTGCTTTGCAAACTTCATTTTGTGCTATGAAATATGCAAAATAGATATTTTAGTTTTTACTTCCTTTTTTTTATTGTTGATTCAAGTACACTCGGAATATTTATAAATATATAGTATGTTTCGCCAACTTTCGATCGCTTTCACTTTTGCCAATTGAACTCACTTGATTGAAAACTGTTTTTCATTTTGTTGAACTTTTCGTTTCATATCGATATAAATATTTAAAAATATATTGATTTTTTGTTTTTGTTTTTTTTTTTTTTTGGTTTAGTAAATTACAACATCCATTTATACACACACATCAAAAAACAGTACAAAGTTGCAAAAAGGGTTAAGAAATAATTGAGAACAAAATAAATTTCTTTTTTTTTTGTTAGTAAATATTTGGTGTTTTTTTACTATTTGCAGTAAATAGTTTTTTGTATTTGATTAAAAATTTATATTTGATTTTTGTTTTTGTTTTGTTAGTTAGTTACACACATACACATATAGATTGTAAAAAAATGGTAAAATTGCATTTTGCATTGAATTTGCTGAAGGTAGTTGATTTTTACCTAATACTTCTTGTTATCGATCCAGAATGATGCACTCGAATGAATTCATTACTGGTTGTTGCAATGTGAAAATATGATTGTTTTTCATTTACAAAAAAGGTGTCAGGTACCCAAATATTCTTTATGAATTCTGATCCAACCGATAGTGTTTCTACACCAGGTCGTTTTCTATACGCTAAACGAGGATCGGTCCAAAATTGACGAAAGTAAAAATCCAATGTAAAGTCCTATATCGTATACGATAATTATACGTATTCGTTTGTTTGTTTGTTTTGTTTTTTTTTTTTTTTTCATATCGATTTCGATTTCAATTACAAAATGGGAGCAAAAAGAGATGTTTTTTTCTTATTAGTAAACTTGATAGCACTTAGAGCTAAGTTTAATATATATATATCAAAAACAAAAATGAGAAACTTGAATATATTATAAAAACTAAATAGAACATTACTCGATATAGTCATATTGAAATGAAAGTTCTAGAAAGTTTTATTTTTGGAAAATAGAATAAAATTTCGCACAGATTTAACAATCGTATTGTATATATATATTTATATAGATTCGCTAATTATGGAAATCATAAATGCGTTTTACATAAGACACAACACAAAGAAAACTGACAAAAAACTGAAATTGTTCGAAAAGTTATCAACAATATCGTGCAACAAATTTTAAACAATATAATGGACTTGGACGGGGCTCATCATTTTTTTTTTTTTTTTTGGGCTGGGCTAAAATACATTTAAATTTCAGGGCATGCAAAAACATCAAATTTACAGTATTTTGGGCAGCAATAATTTGTTTTTTTTTTGTTTTTCATTTTAAATTATAAATAAAATATATAAGTAAACTAAGAAGCTAAAAAGTAAAGTTGAATTGAAATAAAACTGAAAGAATTGTAATAGTAAATAAGCTTATATACAGTAAGCAGTTCAGAAACCTCTCACAAATTGTTTGATTTGCTGTGATGTGAAGTAGTTTAGAGATATTCTGTTTACTTGAGAGAAGATTAGTTACTTATAGCTTAGGTATTATTTTGTTTAGCTAACTCTAAGGCAAATGACTATATAAATTTTATTTGTACAGTAAGAGAGCAGAGAGCAGAGAGCGAGAGAGATAGCTAAAGAGTTAGAGATAGAGAGAGAGAGCGAGAGATCTTAACTTTTGCTAGCTTGGCTTGGTTTGGCTTGTCTTGGCTTGGCTCTTTGTTGTCCTGCTGCTGCGGCTGTTGGCAGTGCCTTAAAGCTAAAGCGTTCTATACATATATATTTATATTTAATTAAGGAAGCGGTTCAAGGGGCTAGGGGAGGCGAGGCAAGGTTTGGGAGCTTGGGAAGTTTTTGTTTTTCTTATGGTACAGTCAAATGTGTTTGTTTGTGTGTGTGTGTGTTTGTGTGTTTATTGCTAAAGGATTGAATATCACACAATTCCTATCTTGTATCCTTAAAATAATAATGTCAATCAAACTAAATATTTAATTCTTTAGATGCAAGTGATATTTCTTAGATATCGCATAGCTAAGGTACTTTTAGGTACTTTAGGTACTTTTATCGTATGTATATATAAGCTAGAGTAAGTGATCACAGAATTGCCCGTGGCACTCGTGACATACTTTATGCAATTCTCAATGCCTTTAATAAGTTGTATTTAATCTACGTTTCAGGCTTATGTTCAACTCTAGCAGATTTGGTTTCCACTCGGTACAGGCACGCCAAAAACAAAACTGTAAACAAAAATTTAAGAACAGCAAAACATAAAAATCGTTTAGAGCTGTTTATATATATATTGGTGTTTATATATTATATATATACCAAAATCATAAATAAGATATATATATATAGAGAGAGAGTCAGGGTAAGCTTGTTTATTTAAATATATATTGAAAGTCAAACGCGAGGGTTTCTTTATTTGTTTTTACGTCTCCTTTGTGTGTGGTCTTCAGCCCATTTATATGGCTTACATCTCAATGAGTATTTGTATCTATAAGCAATCCTTTGTGTATTTGTATCTTTTCTTGTGCTTTGTTTTCGTAACTGAAATTGCGCTTGTAAATATATCTTTGGCTAACCTAATACCTATGAATGTAGCTGTATCTGTATCTGTATCTTTGTCATTTAGTCCACCTATTTGAGATTCACATCTGCATCTATAGCTTTATGCTAGCTGCAAAAGTATCTTTGGTATCCCTTGTGTATCTTTATCCATGTTTCCCCTTTAGTATCACTTGTTTAGTTTTAGTATCACTTGCTTAAATTGTATTTCAGTTATCTTTTGTTTTTTCAATCTTTCAGATATATGTTTTCTATATTTTTTTTGTACAAAACTAAAATATGTAAACTTGTAAATTAAACAATGCGAATAATGTTATATAATAGTATGTTTATGCTGATGTTGTAGTAGTAGTTGTTATTGTTGTTGATAAGTTTTATGCATGACAGAAACTACAAAGTTGTAACTATTGTTGCTGTTGCTGTTGGCATTTGGGCATTGTTTCGTGTGCCGTGTTTCGTGTTTGCGTTGCCCCGATCTCGTGTACTTGTTACTGTTATGTTAACCACGTTTATTTCACATAAATTGATTGCTATTGACTGGATGCCAAAGCCCAAAAACAAAACACAAAAAAAAAAAAAACAACTGACAAAAGACGGTGCACGTGCCAATGCGCCCAGCATTGTGAGCTACGGCAACGGTGCAGTTAATTTGTGTAGCGTATTGAGGGTGCTGAAGTACGGTGTATCTGATTTCACACATACATATACATATATGTCTGTGTGTGAGTTTTGGCATTGCTCGCAAAAGTATCTTACTTTTCAGTTTTTATTGTTTTCGTTACTTGGGTGGGGGCCAATCGTATGCTGTTCTCTAGCGACCTCATTTCAAGTGAAGTGTTTGTTAGCAAGTGTTATATACATATATAAATATATGTTTAGCTAAAGTTGGAGCCAATTTCTTATACATATATTCAGTTATCCAATCGTTAGAAAAGTCGTGGGGGAAGAAAACTATAACATAGCCAAATGCAGAACTTCCATGATGTTTACTTTATCGAGTGGAATATTAATGCAATTAAAAAACAGAAACTTGTGTTTATCCAATTGTCTGAGTCTTTATTTGTTTAAGTCTTTGGCTGATGAACGAAAATCTATAAAAATTGAATAATTTTCGAAAGAATAAGAAAAATATGAATTAATTTAAGAAAGTTTTTCATTTTTTGCTGTTGCTGTTGCGCTCAGTTGACCTGTCGAAATGGTTAAAAATTAAACACAGAAGTATCTTGAACACTTATATACGTTTTGCTATATTGAGTAGTTGTATATATATATATATATATGTATATCACATATGACATTGAGCTTTAATATATGTATATATTGTACGAGTATGCTATATGACGTACATGATTCATATTCATATTCATTCATATTTTTATATAGATATTTTTTAGTTTTTTTTTTTTTTGAACAAAAACGCATGCGCGCAGCCGTTCGTCTGTGGGGACTGCTGTGATTATCGTTTGCCTTTGGCCATAATAAAGTACGATTAATGGACAAATTTTGCAGCTTTTAGCATTTGAATAGAAAATTAATGAAGACGATCCAATAATGTGGGATGCAGTAACTAAAATATATATATATATATATGTATCAGATAGATATAGAGAGTCGAGCGAGTGATGTTCAACATAAAAAAAGAAAAATCTATTTCAGATTTGAGTTTTCAGATTTTAAGCATAGTATGGAAAAAATGCGAAAGTTTATTTATAAAAGTTAAGATTTGAATATTTTTGTTGTAGCTTTTATCGAATGCCTAAGAAGTTCCAATTGAAAAATCATTAAATGAGAGTTTAGCTGTACTTTATTTTGGCTCAAGGACAAGTTTGATTGGCATTGCAAAAACAATTATGAACACAACATTTAATTGTTAAAAATTTAGTTTTTTTAGAATATATGTTTATATATATATATATTTAAAATAATGTTTATATATTTTTGTATAATGAATATATATGCATTTTGAAATTTGCAATTTGCTTTCAATGTTTCAAAATGAAAAGAAAATGAGTCGAAATCAAAATCAAGCGAAATTAAATATGATTAAATTGTGGACACAAAATGTGTGTTAAGCGAGAGTAAAGGCAAAGTGGACAGAGAGAGAGAGAGAGAAAGAGAGAATAGGAGAGTATGACAAGAGAGAGAGAGAGAGAGAGAGAGAGAGAGAGAGATAAGGGGTACAGTTTTGGTTGAGAGTTAAATTAAGAAGACATGATTTTTTTTGAAACGGAAAATTGATTTTTTCTTTTTTATATTTTGTTGTTGGAAATGATGTTTTTTTTTAATATATTTGGTTGGTATGTACCATGAGAACTTCCGAAACCGAACTGATACTGAGCACATACATTGTGACGCCGACCTCCACAGGGGGACCTGCAACATATACACACACACATTGACGATTGAGGTATTTTCTTTTTTCTTTTTTCTTGCTATTTCATTGTGTTTCATTGTCGCTGTTGTTGTGGTTGTTGTTGTCGTTTTGTTGTTATTTGTTGTAGTAGTTGTTGTTAGTGTAACCAAAAAGTTATTGCATAAATCTTACACACACACCATGATCGAACTGACAGGCAGCAGACTTTTAGCCACCACTGTCAGCTGCTTAATATCTTATATTATATTTCTAATATTTTTCTGTGTTTATATATATATTTTTAATTTTTTTTTGTAGGCAAAATTAAATATATAAAGTACAGTTGTGCGCGTTTTTCTATTTTGATTTAGTTTAGTATTTTTTTTGCTAAAAATTGTGCTTGGGGGTTTGCTTTTGTCTTGTTGCACGCGCCGAATGAAAACCAAATCAACTATTCGAGTTTTTTTTCTAAGTATTTATTTTTATTTTTATTTTTGACAGCTCTATAAAAGCTCTATAAACGCTAGTGTAATACATATAAAAAAATGATTTCTTTATAATTTTTGATAATATTTTTTCATAGCTGTGAAAGCGGTTAAACACACCATTTGAAAAAGCTTTGAATGGTTCAGAATTGTTGGCAGCTGCAAGTTAAGAGAATTCGTATCTTAAGCCTTTGTATGATATGCGTGTGTTTGTGTGTGGGTGTGGGAGACAGAGAGCTCATTAAAAATCAAGAAGTAGAAGTAGATGAACATAAAATCCACAATTCAATGGGTGAATGAAAGTTAATTTAGATTTTTCTTGGGTGTTGGATGAATCTCTAGATTGTTGTGTGATTGATTGGATTAATTAGGTAGTTAGGGTAAGGAATGCTTGTTTACTTGTGCTCGTAACCAATTACAGAACAAAATTGACACAGAGAGAGCGAGAGATAGTGAGAGTGAATCTCGTTTTACACACTAAATAAAAGCGTGAGAGTCGTATATTAGGAAAAAAGCATTGCCAATCTTAAGTTTAGTTTTGTATTTAGTTCTAAGAGAATACAATGTCTAGATCAATCATTTCTTAGTTTGCCTCACTTTCGGTCACCTAATGTCAGAAAAGATTGAACCTAAGAGGAGTCAGCACTAACTGGCGAGAAACCTACGAGAAGTTCAAATCAAGATAAGCCAAATCATAATTGAAGGAAACCGAAAAGCTAAAGAACTGATAATCAAAAGCCAGAACGAAACTCAAGAGAATCAAATTACTTTTATACAAATTGTACTACAAATTCGTGTTTCAGAAACAAAAACAAGTGTTTATAAATATATATTTATTTATATATATATATATATATATATATATGTGTGTGTGTGTGTGTGTTGTTATATAACTGAAGCAGTGTTTTTGTTGAGAATCCAAATACTAAAGTAAAGTGAAATCGAAATACAATAAAAACTCAAGAAAACTAAAAAGATTCCAACAACAGAGACAGAGATTATGCGAGCGAGTTAGAGAGAGAGACAGAGAGAGATATTTATATATAGAGAGAGCGTTTAACGTTAAAAAAAATTTGTTTAAGGTACAAAATTTCATTTAGTTTGTACCATTTTCACTTCTGAGAGCGAGCTGATTGATAGCACATACATGGTGACTCCGACTTCGACAGGAGGTCCTGAAACACGGCATGATTATATATATATATATATTGATATATACGTTTTTTATTTATTTTTATGGAATATATATATATATAACGCTAGTCAGTTAAAGAAATAGGCAACGGCCTTTGCTACTTTATAGATATGATTATTGTGGCTGTTGATATATATATTTTGAGTTGGTGCCCCTCGCGTTTAGCCTATATACTTTATAGTGTGTTTATCTAGTTGTTCTTTATATATATTAAGATGTTTATCTAATGCGCATTGGCTCGTACTTACCACCATAATTGGGTCTTACTCTTTTGTCGTAACTAACACTAAAGGAGTCGAGTATAGCGGATATGTTTACATCACCCAACATGCTGCCGCCGCCAGTTCTATGGATGAGAAGAAGAAGAAATATTTGATATTCAATAAATTGAGTTGAATCTTAAGTTGCATTTAAAGTAATATATGGAGAAATTAAATATGTATATATTTATATAGGTGATTAGCCAGGTAAATTAAAGAAGGGAGAGGAATATAGACAGAGTGAAGAATAGATGGTCTTGAAAGGGAGAGTGGAAGAAAGAGAGAGAGAGAGAGAGAGATAGAGAGATACAGAAGAACAGATCTTGTGGAGAGAGAGAGAGAGATCTTGAGGGGTAGAGAGATCTTCAAGTCGTGATAGAGAGAGAGAGAGAGAGAGAGAGAGAGAGAAGAGGAGACGGATCTTTATCTTGAGGTGGAAGAGATTTTGAGCATAAGAGACAGATCTTGAAGGATAGAAATATTCTCTGTATCTAATCCATAAGTGAGAGATGAAATCTTCGCCTATGTATTTATGTCTTATATTATATAAGCATATAAATATTTCTTTATCTTTATCTCCACTTCCGATAACCATTTGTCAAGCTTTTATGTACTATAATGCTCTACAATCATTCGCTTGTATTTCCCCACATACAACCAGGCCATAACACATATCCAGTGCATTAGAAAAATGCTTCACATAACAAATTTTCTATATTTATTTAAGCATATTGTAAAAGATATATAAATAAGGACATATAATATATATATACATATATGTTATTTGTTCTATAGGCTGCTAGCTGCCAGCTCTTGGCTGTCATCAACATTTATACAACTTTATTAAGGTCTTGCCTAGCTAGACATTTTATGGCTACAGGGTATAAAAGCGGATGAAATGGAAAAGGCTGCTGCAGGTACATGTGTGTAAGAGTGTATGTGTGTGAGTGTGTTTGCCTGCATGTGTGTTTACATGTACATATATATATATGTGTGTGTGTGTGCTTTTGTGCTACATTTACTTTATTTGGTACCAAGTGCACACACCCACGCAAAGTCAAACAGTCAAACGGGCCACATAAACATATATATGTGTACATATATACATATATATACAAATATATATATTTATATATTATGTATATATTTATTTATGTGAGTACATATGTATATGCTGTGTGTATGTGTGCTTGTGTGTATTATTTATGGCAAGTCCCTGGCATGACTGTGTTTATTTGCGTCTATTCTGCGCTAAACTGTGCTATTAAAGCGCGTTTGTTGGCATTTTAACTGTCTTGCTCGAGTATTGTATGTGTGTGTGTGCTTGTATAATATATATGTGTGTGTGTTTGCTCTTGTGTGTGCGTGAGTGAAATCACAATTTAATAAAAGTTACGCCTGCAAATAAACACCCAATATGAGCTGCTTTGTGCGCGCGCGCAGTTCAACAAAATATTTCGCTTTTGGCTTTTCTTTTCACTTCTTTTCACTTCTTGTCGCATTTGGAAAATTTTCATATAAATTTTGATTCAATTATTATTAGAGCTGAATTGCTTTTAATTTGGCAAGCAGCTGTAAGCTGTAATCAAGGCAGGCTCCACTCGCTCTCTGTTTGCGGCTCTCTCTCTCTCTCTCTCTCTCTGAGTCTCTTTTATGTATACGCATTAAGCCAAAAGCCGCCGCAAAAAAAAAAAAAAATGGCAGCCTATTTATAAATACACACACACACACACATAGACATATCTGTGTACAATGAAAGAGGCAAGCTTCTAGGCTCCTACTACTACTTGTTGTCGTTATTGCTGCTGGCTGATGGGCTGATGGGCTGCCAACAGTTGATATGCGGTTTTGCCTTTTGGATAATGAAAAAGTTTTGATTGCTATTTGATTTGAGTTTAAGATGGCAGCACTTCATACGCGCCTACACCGCTGCGTATGCGCAATATTTGTTATTGCGCTTATTACAATATTTTTGTGTACACAAAGCCAAGCAGCGGAGGAGCAGCAGCAACAGAGGCAGAAATGTTTAATCTGACAGCGCGCTGGCTGGCTGGCTGGCTGCGTTGGCAATTGCTAGGCAAACAGTATTTGGGGCGTGGCCGGGCCGTACAGCATGTCGTATACGTCATATGCAAATGAGCTGAACTAATTATAATGCCACATTTTATCAACTTATTTATGCAGCTGCGCGAGGACAGCCGCCACAATACAAACACACACACACAGCAGAGGGAGAGACATGTGTGTATATATATGCAAATATGTATGTATGTGTGTGTGTCTCTGTGGGTTACTTGGCTATTGAGTGCACTCGAAAATGTTCGAGCAGCGTCCAAATATTTGCCTATTGAGACATATAGCAAGCACACAAGCTGAATTGACTGAATGTTATCTTATTGTAAGACTTTGTGAGAGAAAATTAAAGACCGGCAGATACTGCGTACATAATAATTGAGGTATATATGGCACATATATGTAATTTTAATAGTTTCTACTTCAAATACTTATCAGAAAATAACTCTAAATATTTTCAAAAATTACAGGGTATTTTATTTTTAACATAGTTTACACATGTGAGAGTAAATGTAGCTTTAAATGGTTTTAAATAATTTTGTTGATAGCTGAAAAACATTTTTATGAATTGCAATTGAGAAAACTGCGTATATCTAAAGCTCTTCGACTCCGACTTTGTTCAAATTAATTCTATAAGCTGGAGTATATATGAATATTCGAATATAAAAAGCCTTTATTCAGAGATTCTCACATATTACAGGGTAAAAATTAACTAGAATTGGTATACAAAGCACGTGTTGTTGGAGCTTCAAAGAGCATATACAGCCTTAAAACTCCAACCAAGCGTGTTTTGATTGCATAGTTAAACCCTTCAACTACTCAATTTTAAGTCTTAAAATACTTATACCCAGCAAAGGCTACAATAATTTGATTAAAATACATGTAACAAGCAGCTGAAGCTCATAAATTATATTTTTATTAGGTTTACAATAAAAACTCTTCCTTTAGCAATTGCTGCAAGTGCATAAGCTAATAAAAATTTATATTTACTGCTGCATAAATATGTTTATGATGCTTAACATAGAAGGCAATTTCATATAATATTAATAGAAATAAAATAAGTATCAGGTAAAAACTTCTAATTGGCAATTCCCAGGCCGAAACTTGCTCAAAAGTTAATTCAAACTAGCAAATTTTGTTTAACTTTCCTCTAGAAATGTTACTTAAAAGTCTCAAAACTTCGCTGCCATTTTTAGTTATGCATTTTTTAGCACCAAAAGTGCTTATTTGGCCCATTGTGCGGGCTGCATGCCATCATAAATGCGCGCATAAGTAGGCAATGGTTTTTTTCTCCGCTGCTGCTTTCAGCAACACACAAAATTGCAAAGTGGCTTGCACAAGTTTCAAGCAGCAGCACAATAAAAGTTGTAACAGCCACAACAGCAGCAGCAGCAACAACAGCAACAACAGCAACAACAACAACAACAACAATAGCATGTCATGCGCAGCAGCGAGCGAGCGCTAGGTCCAAGCCCAAAACGTGTCGCCAAGTGTTATGCCAACACCATCCGCCATATTATCGCTGGCCACAGTTGTTTTGTTGTCTTATCTGTAGCGCTGCTGTTCACATTGAATGCTTGTCTTTGTATCTGAGTGTGTGTGTGGCAACGCCCCTGCGTAACTTATGTTGCTCGGCAGCAAATGAAAATGTAAGAAATATCTTTGTTATTGTTTGTTGGCGCTGCGTTGTTGTGATTGTTGCTGTTGTCGTTGCCGTTGTCGTTGTCGTTTTTAGTGGCACTTTTAGCGTTGGGCCATTACGTATACGCTGCGTTGGACACGCGCCATTGCATAAATTCAAGTGTTATGTTAAAACAAAACGGAAATGCGAAGCGCACGAACAAAAAAATAAAAGCAGCTAGCAAAACATTATCTTACTGCCACTCAGCAAGAGCTGGTAGCTTTCCCTCTCTCTCTCTCTCTGTCTCTGTCTCTCTGTCTCTCTGGCTCAGTTTGTTTTTGTCGCTCTCCAAATCCGGGACACCCATGTCAGACAAAAGTCTAGCTGGCATTGCCAGCTTCAAGATAAGCACAACTTGGCAAAGGCCTTTATTTTACGCCGTAAAGCGACTTTCTCCCTCTCTGTAACTGTATGTGGTGTGTGGGTGTGTGACTCGGGACTTTTACGCGGCAATTGTGAAGCCCAACATGTGACTAAGCGTTTTTTAATAAAGTGATAACTTGATGCCTGACGTTTCCTAAAAATAAACATATTTCACAGGCGAAAGCTGATGCTTGGAGCATGAGAGAGCACAGGAAAAATATCCGGGTAAACATGTTAGCAGCTGACCACGCCCACGCAAAAACAGACACAAGCACAGCAAACAGCGAGAAAGCTAGATTTTTATGTGGGTGTGACAACATTATTGAATTGACCAAAGAAAAACACATTTGAGCGCTGAGAAATATGCGCGTAATTAAGGCAACAATTGAGGTAAAGTAATCTTATGTGTGTAGAGAAAGGAATTTAGAGTGAGTTGAGCATTTGATTATAAAATATTCTACATTTTTAGATTTAAAAGAATTTTTACGTCTATTTTTTTTTAAATAATTTTTTATGTTACTTTTTAAATATTTTATTTACTGAACATAAAATAGATTGTTTATGGTCTTAAGATTAATGTTTAGCCTTTTACTATTCACTAAAAACATAAATATAGAATTATGCAAAAAAAAAAACTATTAAAATTTTGTTTTTCGAATTTATTAAAATATTATTTATATATATCTTTTAACATATTTATTATCTATATTATTATTTTTTAAGCGAAAGAACATACAATATTTTACATAAAATTGTAATTCTTATTAAAAAAGTATGAATTCAAAATGGAATAGATATATCTCTGCTTATTCAGTCACTCTTTCTCTCTTCCTATTTCTCTCTCTCTCTCTCTCTCTCTCTCTCTCTCTCTCTCTCTCTCTATCCCTCTTTCTAGTGCACCTTTAAATATAACTTTATATATTATCTACCCGGTAATCTTCTCTCTATCTCAGTCTTTATTATCCGCTTAAAACTCTTTGAGTAAGACTCTACTCATTGCTTAAGCATCGCATTAAATTGTGCTTTGATAAAATCAAATTTCAAATTCAATTGATTCGACAGCTAAATGTGAGGAAAAATGCATAAAAAATTGCATTACTCTGACAAGTCCTTGACATTTTCAAAGTGAACATCAACAGACAGCGCAAACACACAGAGCTAGAGACTAGCAACCAGGCTAAGGCTAGCAAATATATACGTATATAGCAAAAGAAAAGCAAAAATGTTGCTGAGCGAATTGCATTACGAGATACATTTGAGGAGAGAAGCGGCTGGGGCAAATGCTGCCGTGTCTGGGCTTTATTAAATATTTGAAAAGCGCATTGAAAATGGCAAAGGCTGGCCGAACGAACTGCGACCCGGTGCTGGCTGGCTCTTGCTTAGCCTGGCCCCCTTTCGTTTGCCTCCGTCCGTGGCCAGACCCGACCCTTTGTGGATATTCTCAATCATCCTCAAAATGTGAAGGAACAACAATTTACGCTCAATGGCACTCGACGGCGAGCTGTTGTCGCAGCTGCTGACAGCGTCTCGGGCAGAATTATTTTTTTTCTTCCTGCTCATACACTAGCATGGGATATTGTGCTCAAGTTGTCGACTTGGAAATAAGGAAGAGGAAAATATATATGAAAATGTGAATCTATAGGAAATTTGCTAAAATTGAATAAAGCAGAGTTGAGTGAGACTGTAGCTGGAATGATATATATACTTATATTCTAGCTGGCATAGACTTTGCTATAAAATTAGCTCTAAGAGCTGTAGACAGGATTCCTAGTTTTTATATCTCAGACTCCCTTATTTCATTATAAGTTTTGCTTAACTCGACAACTCTAAGAGCCAAAGAGATAGCTCACACTTTATATCAGATATATAGAGGCATCTATTAGCTAATATACAACTTTTATCATTAAATCAAGCATATTTCAGACTCTCTGATTCTCGAATGCCTTAACTACCTGTGCATAGTGCATTCACTAGCCTGCCAAGTCCTATCAAAACATTCTGCTTTCATTTTGCTGAACGATGCACTGCCGTCGCTGCTGCTGCTGCTGTCGTCAGTTGGGCGGTGTTGCTTTGTCGCTGGCACTTCGGCATTATCTGCCATCAATAAATTCCAAGTGAAGTGCGCACTTGTGTGGCAAGTGCCGCACAACAGGGCACAGCGGGCGCTGGGAGAAGGGGGAGCAGAAAAAGCAGCAGCAGCAGCAGCAGCTAGTGCCAGCCGTGTCCAGTCTCCAGCCAGGCAGGAAGTTGTTGGGTCTAAAGTGAGCAGCGGCAGAGGCAGCAGCAGCAGGCGTCGCACATTTTTCCTCTTTGATTTTGTGTGTGTCGTTGTGTTGCTTTGGCCTTTAACCTTTCTTGGCGGCGACTTACTTTGTGTGTGTGCAAGGCTATCGTTTGCTGTGCTGCACGGCTCGGTTGTGTGTTGGCTGTGCAGTGTTGCATGAAAAAGTGGCGTAAAGTCAACTCCAATGCCGCCTGGCCCAAATAAGCAGCCAACTGTGCTTAAAATCGTGCCACTTGCCACATTGCCACGACCCCAGTTCGCCTGTATGGGCTCTACACGCGATCGGCTAAGTCCATAAACGTGCATTTGTATGTCTCGGTTCTAGTTAGTGGCAGTCGCCTCGGAGACTTTTTGGCCCAACCATTTGATTTACTTCAATTGCCTGCTTTGGGCGGCTTATGCAAATGCTGTGTGTGTGTGTGTGTGTGTGTGTGTGTGTGTGTGTGTGTGTGTGTCTGTGTGTGTCTGCCTCACACTCTCACACTTCCACACGTTTTTTTTTCTTCCACTGCACGTAAATATGGCCTAATGAACGTTAACCCGAAAAGGAAAAGCAAAGCATTGCCAAATGCCACAATTGTGGACATTTCTCTTAGCCCGCTAATCAAATATGTCGCATGCACCTTTCGCAAGCCAAACAAACTACCTTTCGCCTTAGCATGTAAGCGGTATGTGGCGTCGCTCTAGCCTTAATTCCCATCCTGGCCCGTTGGTAATTACAAGCGCGCTGCGCCTGCTAGTTGTCATTTTTCAGCCTGCGTCGCTTTTTAATAGCCCTTGGGCCGCATGCAAATGCGAGCTTAATAAATTGCTAACATTTATTTCACAAACAGAGGAAACAGGGAAAACAAACGCGTCCTCCCAGTGGCAGTATTTACTGTAACATTTACTGTTGACCTGCTCGAAAAACAAGCTGTCATTGCGCCTAATTAGCCACGCTGAACATTTTTCAGCCAGTCGCAGTCAACTATTTGTGTATAATCATAAATTAGCATGAACTATGACTCCATCGCGACACACACACACATAGTCATACACACACAGTCAGGCACTTGCTGCAGTTGTGCACTGCAGCAAACTGTCGCTACAATAAAATTTATTGTTATTAAAATATTGAACTTAAGCGCTTTTTATTTATTCAGCAATCAACTGTGTGCATGGGGAAAAATATATATAAAAATATAAAAAAATATATATAATAATAAGTGCTTAGCTATGAAATGAGGTTTATTTATTTATCTCTTAAACTCTATCATATGCACCCAAGTTCTCATAGTGAACTCAAGAGACGAAGTTCTTCGTTCCCATACATTTGAGTTTAGTGTATAGTGAGAAGATAATATAGAACTTTTAACTAGCACGGAGTTAGATAGACAGATAACTAGTACATCTAGAACTTCAAACTAGGAGTTCCATATTATCTTCTAACTATATACTAGATATACAATTATATATCTATAATTATATGAAATATAAACTTCCTATGATGGCCTAATGTCTTAATCTTCAATGATCTCAAGCACTTCGTAGCATACCTGTTGTGAGCTCCTAACTCGTATGTCTGAGTATTTATTTACCCAATATCAATCCATCATTTATTTATAGGAGTTTCTCGGTTTAGAGCTTGATTGAATGGCTCTTTTATGTAAGTTTAATTAATCATACGTATTTTTATTAGAGCTTCAACAAACATGCCAAAGTGTAATACTCATCAACATATAAGACAATCAATCAACTCATTGTTTCAAGCTACATTTACGCTAGCACATAGATACATATATTATCATTGAAGGGGTATTATAGCTTGCTCTAAGTCAATTTGTTTAGTGTATGCTGACATATCAGTCAATCAATTAATTAACTGTAGCAATCTAAGCTGAGGTAAAGTTCTTCAATCAATCAATCAATCATTTATCAAACTACTACTGGTTCATTTGTTGGTTTGTATAAGCTTAAAAAGGATATTCGACTTTTAGCTATTTTTTTTACAAAGAGACTATATCTATAGTCAATCAAGCGATCAATCGGTCAATCATTGCTTCCTTTTGCTATCTTATTATATCAGCTTTTTTGAGGAAAGATATTGTCCACGTACCTCAATATCCTTTTATCTAAAGCTCATATCTACTTTGGTCAATCAAAGCAACTATCAATTAATCACAAACTAATCGCAGTTGCTGCTCTTGTGGGCATACAACGGGGATCTTAGCCATAGCTCTTATATACATAGTAAATCAATCAATCAATCATAACTTACGCAGATTGCACTGTGGTGCTCCGTTTGGGGCCCGTCTCCTGCACGATTAGCGCCATGTTGATGGCCAGCCAAATTGTTAGCAGGGGCGTCCGGGTGCGGGGCGTTAGTTTAGTTAATTTATCCATTGCTGAAACACTCATGGTGGTGCAATTTGTTGTTGTTGTTGTTGTAGTTGTTGTTATTGTTGTGGTGCGTGGCAAAAGTCAAAAATGGCTTTCCTTTTGACTTGGAAGGTTTTTGTTCGAGGGTGCGTATTATTGCTTAGTTAAAAATCTTCTCGTTTTGCTTTTGTTTTTTGTTGCTTTAGCGTGGCATTAAAAATGTATTTTTGCTTTGTTGTTGTTGGTATAAAGTAAGTTTTAGTTGATGCTTTACAGTTACAGTTGCAGTAATTAGTTAAGTAATGATCTTAGCTTCGTCTTCTTCTTCTTCTTCGTTCAGTTGTGTAGCTTCTTTGCTTATCCAATTCTTATTTCCTGTCTCTCAGTCAGTGATTTAGTTGTTTTTGTTGTTGGTTTGTTTGTTTAGGCAGCGAGGCATTCAGTCAGTACATCAGTGCATGCGTAAGTACATGTGTGTGTGTGTGTGTGTTTGTGTGTATATATGTATGTGTGTATGTATTGTGTGTAGCTAATGTCTCAATGCATGCGCTGCCAATGCGATATCGTTTGACCGCGCGCTGGCCAGGCGTAGCTCAACCAGAACAATGCCAAAACGAATAGCATCAATAGCTGACAGAGCAGCACTGAATCGGAGATCGATTCGAGCTCAACTGCGCTGGGCGTGTGAGTGTTCGTTCGACTGGCATGAGACACTGTTCCAGCGCTTGTCTCCTGTTGATGCGTCGCCGTCTCCTCGTCGTTGTTGCTTCTCGCTCTGTTCCGTTGCCCAGTTGCTGCTGCTGCTGTTGTTGTTGCTGTTGTCCGCGGCCACATCAATTGCCAATTGCCTCGTGTTAGCCCTCGCTCTGCTCTCTCTCTCTCTCTCTCTCTCTCTCTCGCATCCGCTTTGCTGCTTTTTAGTCTCGGCTCTAGCTCAGTATGCTGTTCATTTTTCTATTTCTGTCGCTTTGTCGCTCGTTCAGTTCGTCACCCAAATTGATGCTCCATTCCATAGCCTTTCCTGTCTTTCTCTTTCTTCTTTTTTTTTTTTTTTTTTGGTTAAGTGTCCTGCTTATTGTTATATTTGCACTGCACCTTTATTGTCCTCGACCTTTAAGCTGCGCCTGTTATTGTTGTTGTTGCTGTTGAGGATGCTGCTGCTGTTGTCGTTGCTGAAGTTGAATCGTCTCATTTTAGATGTTTGGGCTTGGGAATTGTTCGTTTATTTAATTTGCCTTTAGGCTTAACTTTTGACATTTTTATTACGATTTATATGTCTTACAATTAAGTTGTGTGTCCGGTTTTGCCTTATTGTTTTTTTTTTTTTTTAGTTTCTATTGATTCAACACTGGAAAATTTGAAAATAATTATTTTTAAATTTTTTTTAAATTTTTTATTTTTTTTTTTGAAAGTTGTCAAATTTTTTTTATAGTTTTAAAAAACAATTTACGTATATTTTGTATTAAGTAATATGCATAAGTAATAGTTAAGATTATTATTTTAATATTTTTAATAATTTATATTTAATTTATATTTTTATTTAATTTTTTATTTTTGTTTTCTGTGTAAGTTATTATCTATGTATAATTTTATTATTTGTTTAAATCTATATTATTATTTGTATTTGTTATCATTTTGAATTTGATATCTTCTTTATTTATTTTTTTTAATATTTGTTTAGTGTTTTTTGCATAAATGTCTTAAATAGTTTTAATTCGAATAATGTTTTATATTTTATATTTTCTCATTATTATATTATTTAATTTATCTCTATACGTTCTTATAAATTTTTTGTTATATTATTTTATAAATATTTTTTGCTTTATTTTTATATATATATATTTTTTTTTAATTTTTTATTAAAATATTTATACAGTTAATTCTTTTTTATTAATATTTTGTTTGTATATTCCAATTAGGCACTTTCTCTGCTTAGAAAGTTTCAATTTTATATTTTTAACTTCGTTCTGATAAAGTTCGTCTTCAAATTATTTGATTTTTAAGCACTTTTATCACTTTTGAAATTTTGCATGTTTTTGAATATTTTAATTTCTTTTTCGTTTTTAAATATATATATATTTAAGTATATGTATATAGAAATCTCTCAGTTTGTTTTCCATTTCGAATTTCTAAAGCCTTGCAAATTTAGCATTCAATCTATGCATGCGTATTAGTATACTGACACACAGACACACATATCAACGCACAGTTATACTGACACACATACACGCACACGCACACCACACACATACACACACACACTTACACACAGATGCGCTAGCTCTTTTGTATACTTGTAATTTTGTTTGGTTTTTGCCACTTCTTCTGCTTGTTCAGCTTTCGTCTTCCGTAGATATATATGTATATGTGTAAGTATATGTGTGTCTAATATATATATATATATATATATATTTAAATATATATACATATACTATTTATATTTTTGCTGGCTGCTTGCGTCCGTTACATTTTCTCAGCTGCGCGTTTGAATGGCGTTTGGCCGCGTTGGCAATCGGGCCAGACCCGTTGACAGTTGGCTAGTGCCTGTTGGCCGAGAGAGAGCGCAGCCTGCACAGAGAGAAAGAGAGAGAGAGAGAGAGAGAGAGAGAGAGCGGGCTCGAGTTTGAGCCAAAAATAGCTTGAGCTTCACTGAAGAGCAAGTAGAGAGCGTGAGAGCTAGAGAGCGCGCGCCTGTAAGTATGCTAAGTCTGCAAAGGCAAAGCGCTTCAGCTCGCACTCAGCCTCTCTCTCTTTCAGTCTCTCTCGCTGTGGCTGTCTGTCTGTCTGTTTGACTGTGCTTTGGGCCATGTTTTTGTTCCCTTTTGGACTTGGCTTTTTGCAGAAATGTCACTGGCAAACAGGCAACCCCGGCAGTTACACTCTGTTTAGCATAAACGCTTGCTACTTGGCTCCTGCCACCAGCCAGCTGCATGTGTGTGTGTGCGTGTGTAGGTTCCTTTGTATTGCTGTATGTGTGTGTGTGTGTGAGTATGTGTGTTTTCTTTTTTAATTTTAGCATTATTTTTTTTCTAAGCGCATTTGATTTGTATGCCGCTTAGGCTTCTTCCGGCGCCTCCTCATTGTAATATGTTTTTTTCTCCTCTCGCTCCCCAAATTCTCGTGCCTTTTTAAACACATTCGCACATATCTCGTTAATTGGTTTTGCGTGTGTGTGTGTGTGTGTGTGTGTGAGTGTATTGTTGCGTGTGTGTGGTTTTCGCTTCCCAAAAATTTCGCCTTCGCCGTTTGCTTTGATTGCATTTTGTGGCAAAATTGTGCCAGACGCTAAAATATTGTTGTTTTGTATGCGATTTGTGTGTGGCTCTCTGTGTATGTGTGTGTGTGAGTTTGGCTGTGTGTATGTGTGTGTTGTATTGTTGCCATGGCTGTTGTGCCTGTTGTTTCAACTTGTTAAAAAGGCATGCGAGGAGCTAAGCCTTTTTTGCCTTGCCAAATAAATTACATAAGCACACACACACATCCACACAGAGAGGCGTACATGAACATACGCGCTGCACTGTATTATGCCTGATAAGACTTTAGCTCATATTAATTAAGTTTCAGTTATGAATATATGTGTGTGTCGGTGTGTGCGTGTGCGTGTGCGTGTGTAAGCTGCCATTGAAACTGAGCGCAGAGTGAGCTTATGGCCTTTGTCTGAGAGTTTATTAATGAGTTTTACATATTTGATGACCTACAAAACGAGGCGCTTTAATATGCATGGCCCCCAAACAACTTTTTGTGCCTCACTTCGCATATTTGATGATGGCCAAACTTGCAAATTACTTAATCAGATTTTATAGACAGCTTTTTGCCGTTAAGTTGCTGCCATAGATCTAGATATACATAGATCTTATACACAACATCTTGTATATATATATATATGTATATATACATTTTAGGGCGCTTGAGGTGCTGGCTAAGACTTTAAGCCATTAAGCTTGGGGGCCAGTATCATTAGGAGAAGCGAGCTGCTTTATCACGGCTAACCAACTGTCTGCGTGTGTGTTGCCTGTTTGATATGTGGGTCTGCACGCTTTTGGCAATTAAAAGCATATGCGGGCCGGCCTGCCTGCCAGCCTCAGCAGGCTAATCAACGAGCGGCCAAGCCAACAACAATTTACTGGCAAATAAAACAAAGCCAAGTTAGCTAGAGCTGTGGGAGGGGAGGCTGACAGAAGTGAAGCGTCAAGGCGGCTGCCAAAACGAAGCGCACGACGACGACGCCGCCGCCGCCGCCGACGACGAATGTGACGTCGCGGTGCGATGCTCCTAACTTATGCAGAGTGCCACCAATACAGCCAAAGAAACTTGTATACACACACAAGCACGCACACAGTCAAATACACGCGCGCTTGCAGCAGACTCCTTTTTTGCCTACACTTTAAAGTATTTATTTAGGGTTTCCTTTTTTGTTGTGCCTGCGTGTGTGTGTGTGTGTGTGTGTGTGTGTGTGTATGTCAAGCTACACGCTTCAAATTTTGTTGCCTATTTTTTTTCTTTAGCATTTTTACATTTTAAATTAATTCATCAAGAAAAGGTTAAAGTCTTTAAATGCAAAAATATATATTATATTTTATTTAAATATATTTTTATATATATTTTTTAAGGCCGAAATTTATGACAAAAAAATATATATATATATATATATATATATTTAAATACATATAAAAATATATATTTTTAAATTTTCGTGTACTTCCAAAAATATATTTTATATTTAATTTAATTATACATAAATATATCTTTATATTTCAATTTCTTAGCACACATTTGCTGTGCTTAGCTCTTACACACTCAAGCACACACACACACTCTCACACTCTCACACACACATCCTCACACTCACACACATACACACAAACGCACGACGCGCTCTCTACACCAAGAAATATGCATAAAGTTGGCTTCGATTTTTGCAGCTACGCCTCTTTTTCGCCCAGCGCCAGATTGAAGCACAGGTTTCTATATATTATACCCCATATACATATACATATATATATATTTGTTATAATCCAAAATTATCGAATTTAAGTGCGTCGCATTGTGCTGAATTTGGCATTAATTTAGTTGGCTTTGTTTAAACTGTGTTTGCTCTTGGCCATACCAGAGTAGTAGTGGAAAATGTATCTATGGCTCGCTTTGAACTATTTTCTTTTCTTTTCTGCTTTGCTTTTTTCTTTATTTTATTTTTTTTTTTTTGCACACAGCGTTCACGAGGACAAAACGTCTGCACTCAACTCGACACGGACACGGACTCGGACTTGTGACTCGGGCAGCAGCAGTAGCAGCTGTGACAGCAGCGCTGGCGACGTCGGCGTCGGCGTCAGCGTCGACGCGCTCAGCACACAACAGAGTCAAGAAGAAGAAGACGCAGCAGGCACACTTCGTGCAGGACCGACTGGCACACTGTTTGGTGTCGCACACGAAGCTGGGCGCGACTGCCGAGCCGACGAAGCGTAACAGAAAACAAATGCCGAAGCTGCAACACGAAGCCGAACCACGAAAGCCGAAGTCTAAACCGGGCCGACAACTGCACGCTTCAACTCTCCTCTCAGTGGACTGAGCGAGAGAGAGAGAGAGAGTGGGAGTGGGTGAGGTGGAGAGGGAGTGAGAGCGCTAGCAAAGGGTGTGAGTGAGTAGTTGCTGCTGCTGCTGTATGTAACTGTAGCTGTTGGTAAGTCCTTGTTATTGTTGGCATTAAGCTCACGCTACTGCTGCCCTGCCCCAGCGTCGCAGCAAACGTTTTGGGCCTCTGCTGGCTGCCTAAGCCTCACTAACTATATTTGCTGCTACTGCTACTGCTGCTGCTGCTACTGCTGGCAGCACGCAAGCAACTCTGGCGCTTCTCGCTCACAAATCAACATAAATCAGCTAAATCGTCGGGATACAAGCAGAGCAGCAACTGCAGCAGCGGCAGCGGCAGCCGCCGGCTAAAGCTCTGTATTAGTAGATGTTGCTGTCATATTTGTTGCTGTTGCTGTTGCTGTTTGTTAGTGCAACGTGCATTGCTGCTGTCTCTATGTAGTTCATTTACTAGCGCTGCCGTTGGTGCTGGCACACTTGTCGTATGCGTCATATATTGACCAAGACTTGCAATCATTTATGTGTGCCAAGCTGTTGACAGTTGCTCTTTAAATATCAAATTCATTTTGCTTTACAAATGAAGCTTTCACTTGCGCTGAGTACGACGCTTTGCCGGTGCTAAAAAGTTGAAAGCGTTTGCGTTGTCATATTCAATTTGACTCAATTTGATTCAGATTTAAGTAGAGAATGAAGATAATGAAGATAAAGCTGAGAGATCTGAGTTTTTATAATATTTTTACTTGTATTTTGAGCTGGATTCTGGCCAGATAAGCGTAGTCTGTAGTATTTGACTATTTTTATACATATAAGATATCGAAACTGTCGCAATATTAGGGAAAGTTAGTACATATTACAAATAGTTATTAATATTTAGATAAGCTAGAAAGAAAGTATAAATTTTTAGAGATTTTTATCTTGTATCTTGCCCAAGTTATTGGCCTTTAACTTGAGTTGAGTTTAACTTGAGCTGTTTTACTTGAAGAAATATTTTTGAATGAGAAGTTTTACTGTGTAAATATTATAGTTTTATATATTATTATATTATTATTAATAAAATTATGATTAAAAAGAGATAAACCACAAATATAATTAGAGTTTATCAACATTTTTGCCATGAAATTTAACCAAGGTTTCAGCTTCGAGTAGCTTAACTTGATTGTAAGATTTTAATGTATATTTATAATGTTAAATGATAGGCACTTAATATTTTTTTGTAGCTTATTTTGAGTCTCGTGCATGTTCTATTATATTTTTCTATATTAAATTGAATTTATATTGATTTTATCTCAATATTATAGAATTTTTTTCCAAACAGAAAATAAATATTTATGGTTTCGGCTTAGGGTTAGGCTTAGTTGACTTTTCACTGCGCACTGTTGATTTTTTAATAAGCATAAATTTTTGGGCACAGGCGACAGTACGTACGCTGCGGCGGCCAACCGAATCACGTATACGCACTCATTCACACACACACGCACGCAAATTGATTGAGTTTGGCGTTGTCATTTGTTGCTGTGGCTGGCCAAATTTATGAAAATGAAATGCCAAAGCTTTTGCGCCTCGCACGTGTGTGCGTATATGTATACAAGTGTCCCTGTGTCCCTGTGTGCGTGTGTGTGTGCGTGTGCGACAGCGTTAAATTAATGAAACACATGCAGGCAGCAAACGTTGGGTAATTTGTCATTTCGACAAATTTTGAATTATTTAAGCGGAAATCTTAGCGCCCCAAGAAACAAAACAACAACAACAACAAGAGAGAGAGAGAGAGAGAGAGAGAGAGAGAGAGCAGAAAATGCGCAACTGATTTGCGATTGTGACTCGTGACTCGTCACAGTGATTGTGACTGTGATTGTGATTGTGATGGTGACTGTGACTGTGATGGATAAGGCTGACAGTTCAGCAATTTGAATAATTTGTTACATTTTGCGTTTACTTTTATTTTGCTATTATTTTATTTGCTTTCTGCTATTTAGGGACTACGAGTCGTAGATATTAGATTTAATATTGCTTAACATTTTTTATAATTTTTAAAATAAACTAAATAGAATAATTGAGACATATTTAACAATTCGTAAACATTTTTTTACCTTTTTAAAATATATTAAAATTGTTTAAAAAATATTTTTAAAATGAAAATTTGTAAAAAAAATTTTAAATTTATTAAAAATATATTTTGCCCTTTGATTAATACGATAAACTAATTTGCAAGAGTCATTTGCATATTGCTAATCGTAGCTGGCTTAATTTCCCAGCTTTGCACCTGTATCTTAGTTAATCTCATGAGTCAAAGTCAAAGGCTTAGCAAGCATTATGACTAGCCTCGATGACAAATGAATAATTAGCAATTGCTAAACGATTTTCGGTCACAGTTTTGGTATTTATTGCCTGCTGCAGTTAGGGCAATGATGGATTATTATAGATTGGCTTTGTAAGGTCAACTTAGACTACTAATTGGTATAGATTAAGTTGACTCAATATTTATAGCTTAAATTAAGTAATAATATTATCACATATATATTTTTCTACTTTGCTTTCCCCGATCAATGCAGCATTTCCTGTTCATCCTGATTTACTCTTCAGGTTGGCAATATATATTTCCTAAATCTCTTTCCTGTGCCCGTTTGTAATTGTCTGCAATTGTTGAGCAGACAAATGGCACACACGCACCGCCGCAAAGTACGCAATTTGTTGCTGGCAGCAGGAGCACAGAAAATGACAAATATATAGCCATAGACATGTGGGCCACGTTGCGTATGCTTCATATTGCGTATACAACATGCCTGACACCATGTTCGAGGCGCGCTGGCTAAATTGCGCAATGTCGCATATCCACACACACACACACACACACACACAGCTGAAGATTGAGCTAAAAATAAATCGTAAATAAATAATTTGCACTGCGTCATGTCAGAAATTTTAAACACATAATTAACAGCTTATTTAACCCCGTTGTGCCAGCGTGTGACTGTGTGTGTGTGTGTGTGTGTGTGTGTGTATGTGTGTGTGTCTGTGTATGTCCACGGGTGGGGCTGCTGCAAATTCATATACATATATATGAATAAAAAAACTTTTCTATGCTTGGGGCGCTCGCAGCTACAATCGTGGCCTGCACCAACACAATGGCAAAGCCCAGCGCTGGGGCCAGCCGGGGCAATGATGACAACGACAACGACAACAATGTTCGAAACAAAAGCGAAACAACAACAACAACAACAGCAGCAACAACGACAACATAACTACAGTGGCAATGGTTATGGAGCAACAGAGGAATTGCCTTGTCACACATAGACTCACACACATTTATATATATACATATGTACATAAAGATTTTGTGAACAGCAGGCGCGAGAAACTGCGCTAGAACAGTTCAGCCACTCGCAGCAAACAGTGGCTGCTAAAAGCACAACAAACAGAGAAAGTAAAGACAAATCATTGTGAATAAAGCTGATTACAAAGGAAATCAAATTTACATTTAAATATTATATATTTACAAAAAAAATATGATAAATTTATATACACTACAGGAAATTCAGTTTTGGAGAGAAGATATGACTTTCTTCATTATCTCTCGATATCTGTTTCCATGTCTCTTTTCGTTTCTATCTACATCAATCTATCTCTCTGTTGCTTTCTATCTTCAACTTCTATCTTAGTCTGCCTATTTCCTTATCCTTCTCTCTCTCTCTTTCTCTTTCTCCATTTATTCTTCCACTATAATATATCTCCATTATATCTTTCTTTTCCACATTTTCTTTTTTCTCTTTAAATTTCTTTCCCACTTCTCTCTCTCTCTCTCTCTCTCTCTCTCTATCTATCTCTCTCTCTCTCTCTCTCTCTCTCTCTCTCTTATTCTTCGTATCTCTCTCTCTCTCTCTCTCTGTCATTCTATGCATTTTTCCATGTCTCTCTTTATCTCTCTCTCTCTAAATATATATATGCCTTTCTATCTATCTCTGTCTCTCCATAAATATGTCCCTCTATTTCTTTCTTTCGTATTTCTATCTCTCTATCTCTATCTATCTATCTCACTTTCTCCCTTTTTCAATCTTTACATCTCTGTCTATATCGCTTTCTCCCTATCTTTCTCACTATCTCTCTCTCTCTCTCTCTCTTCATACATAGCATTTAAAAAACCAGCTTAGCGATGTTCCACTGTACATGGCGCATAGCCAGCATGTAGTTCTGTGCTGCTGTCTTGCTAGCATGATATGTAGGCGTTAGTTGGGCGTGTCTGTGCCCACCTACATAGCCAGCATGTGTTGTGCCATCTTTTAATGTGCCATACACTCAACGCCAATACCAAGAGCCGTACCACTCCGCACCACTCACAACTCACCACTCATCAGCAGCAGGAGCAGCAGCGGCAGTTGTCTGATGGCTGTAGGCGTGGCACGGACATGGGCCCAAACGCCAAACACTGGACAAATGTGCAATGTGCAATGCGAGGACGACAGCAGCAGCGAGAGAAGAAAAAAAAAACAGGACTAAAATATAGGCGAACATTTGCAATGAAGCGCAAATGAAAGAAGCAAAAAAAAAGAATGGAAAGCGAAACAAAAAAAATAATAAAAACAGAAAGGAAAATGAAGCAGCAAAAAGAAAATCATTTATTTCAGTTGACACATTTTCCTTTTGGCGCTGCCATCCGCTGACCCGCTCAGCGAGCAATTTCAATGCGAGACATAAACACAGCAACAATAGTGGCTGGGGGTGTAAGCGAAAGGGCTAGGGGGCATGGTAGGGATGGTGGTGGCAGGTAGCCAGCTAGAGCGGGAGTCAGCGTATTGGGGATTTGGAGTAGCGTTGGGGAGCTATAGAAAAGAGCAGGAAGTGCAAATGTTTCTTTCACTTTTCGCATGCGACTCGTTGCAATACACTGCAAATTTGTTGACTTCAAGTGGGTATATTGGCTTGAGTGCGGCTGATAGCGCATGGGAGTCAGCGTAGACAAACATCAATTGATAAAACTATACAGTTATTCAATTGGTTGTCAACAAGTTCTACTAATACACTGTAAATTTGTTGAATTGGGTATATTGGCTTGCGTGTTGAGGGAACTGTATACACAATTGGGCTCCAAGTCTATGAGAATTATGAATAATGATCATGTAGAATATATTCCATGATCTAATTGGCTAATAGTTCATGAACCAGTCGTTCCATTGAGCAACAGTTCTACAGACTTTTAGTCAGTAATGGGAACTGTTCATGAGCTAGTATATTTGATATACATATATAATTCGTGAACTACCAATTTACCTGACTTATGAACGCACTATCAATACTTAGACTATACGCTAGCTCCAGTCCCAGTCAAGCTAATACATCTTCATTTCCGTTCCATTACAGTGTATTCCGGAGTCAATTCAACTCGTTCGCTAATGCTTTAACTTGTTGTTGTTTGCTTTGCGCTGGCTACGTTCCTTTTTGCCTTTTGCCTGTTACTAAATTATTAGTGGCACACAAACCCAAAGCGAATGAGTGAAAGAGAGAGAGAGAGAGAGAGAGAGAGAGCGAGAGAGAGAGAGAGAGAGAGCGAGTGGGCACTTGCTCAGTAAATGGCGCCTGTTTATTGTTGAACTTTTCGCTAGTTTTTGCTTTGCTGCCATTTTGAATTTTTAAAGCGAGGCGACAAACGCTGCTGCACCAAGAGCCAACCTGACCCCTACCAACACCATCACCCCCCCCCCCCTCCCGCTTCCATTACTCTTTGGCCACCTTTTGGCCCAGCGTTTTGCTGGCCCTTTTAGGCGCGGTCGCTGTGTCTCCGTTTTTCGGCTTGAGCCAGGCGGCGTAAAGCGCGCAAATTGGCCAGCGCCTGTCACCGAAAATAAGTTTTCACTCGGCTGGGCAAGGCTTGACACACACACCCATACACTCTGCTTGCTGTGTGTATGGGGCGTATACATAATTTGGCTGGGGCTGCATGAAATTGTTGTTGGACAGATGAAGGCAGCAGCCTGAGCCTGAGCCACAGCCAGGTAAAGCGCTAGCCCAAGCAATGGCAACACTTATTATTGTTTGAGCAGCAACAACAACAACAACAACAACTAATACTGCAACAACAAGAACAACCACATGAGCCATGGCAGCAGCGCGCAAGCGTTTGCCCGGGCATTTTCCGTCAAGCTGAGAGTCAGAGTCAGAGCCAGCTGCTTGGATGCTGCTCAGCTCTCTCGCTCTCTCTCTCTCTCTCTCTCTCTCTCTCAGCTGCGCGCTGTGTTTGCATTGTAGATTTGCGCTCGTGTGTGCGTGTGTCTGTTCATTTTTCTTACACCTTATGCGAGCAAACAATTTTCGAACGCCACGCACTCAACTTAATTTTTGTTGCAACCAAATATTTTGTTGTCAGCAACCTCAACGCCACCACCACCCACACGCCCAACACCACCCACAAGCGTGTATGTTGTGCGATTAATCTAAGGCTAAAGCAATGCGTGAGTTGTGCGTTTTATTCAGCCAGCCCTGAGCTTGCGGCTTCGGCGGCCTGAGCAAGCGTCCACTTGTTGTTGCCGCGCACTTGTTTTGTTGTATTTACAAATTTTATCAGGCGAATACCCTGTGAACATTCAGTTGATATATTTATATATATATATATACATATATACTGAGCAACTATGAGGGCTGCATAGTAAAAGCCTATTATCCTATCGAGAGGCATGCAAATTTCCATGGAAGTCTTTCCTACATTAGAAACGATATTATTTCAGATTTTGTTCAAGCTTCCCATATATGTACATACAATATTTATCTAACAGATTTGAAAGAACTGATATTTATATATTTTGAAACAAATTTTATTGGGGTGTATGTATAAATCTTTGCGTTTTCCTTTATTATTGCATATTTTCTACCTACATCAAGACATAGTTCTCACATTTGTTTTATCTTTGACTCTGTTTCATGCTTTTTAAAGTAAAATAAACTTTGTTTCTATATCAATAATTCTCAAGATCTGCTTAAGATCTGCTCTGGCTGATATTTCGTTTTCTAAAGTAGGGTCTGCTCTCAGGAAGTTCCCGCTCGATTTTGCTAAGCGGCAACTGCTAGTCTGTAATGCCAGCTGCTGTTTCTTCATCTCCCTCCCACTCTTCCTGCCTGCCGCTTTCTCCCTTTCTTACCCCTCTCTCTCTCTCTCTCTCTTTCTCTGACTCTCACTCTTTGTATGCGTGTGTACATGTGTGTGTGTATTATATTTTATATGGTGCTTAGCTCTCAGTGCGTGACCTTTTCTTTCATTTTGCTGTTGTTGCGCGCTGTCTTACCGTTACAACACACACACATACAAACAGCGGTAGACATGTGGATATATATGCTTATATATTTGTGTGTGTGTGTGTGTGCGTGCATATCTGTGTTAGCATTATATGGCAGACATGCCACAAGACTTTGCTTTGCTTTGCTTTTGTGCGTTGAGCGCCTTTGAAGCTGCTGCTGTTCGCTGCTTGCTGCGCCACAAGAAAACCAACAATAATAACAACAACAACGCCAACAACAACGCCAACAACAACAGCAACAATCTTCTGTAAATTAGCATAATGGATTTTTTTTTTGTCAAAGCGTATCGCGGCGTAGTCTTCGTCTCGCCTTCGCGCCTTTGCGACTTTTGTAAAGCATTCGCAGCGCAATTTTGCGGTCGAAGCTAATCACGAAATGCATTCACATTTGCCCAATCATTTGGCCTAATTAATTGGCCATATTAGCGGTCTTTTGGCTAAGCAACGCAAATACCTTTTGAGCTTTCGCTTCGGCTTGTAATGTAATCTCATTCGCTCTTGATTATCCATTTGAAGTGCCCTCCGGCGCAGATTTGGGCAAGCAAATTTTTCATTTCATTTCAAATTGAAATTTTAAAGAGCGAAACTTGCAGTTGAGCAAGTTTTAAAGTATTTAAATATGTTTTTGATAAGAAATATATTAATTCATATAGATAAAGGAGCTGAGTTTGAGCTTTCAAATTGTGGCTTAGTTATTGCTGCAATTTATTTGATTTATTTATATATCTTCTACATAATTTAGCTTGCTGCAATATGAATTCTCATTAAGATTATATATATAAATAATATATATTATTATTATTTATCAGTAAATTTATTGCTCTGAACTGTGCGAGGTAGACGAAAAGTCTTTATGCTCTGTGCAGTCAGGTCGACCTGTGCCAAAAATCCTTCTGCATCTCTTCAGCCGAGTTGCTGCTTAGAACTGGGCCTTTTCATGCATTCATCTTCAAGCTGAAGATCTTCTCTTTGCTTTAACTTCTCATTGTTCTCATGATTCTTGTGTATTCCTATAGTTCTTTATATTCCCTTTTCTCCGCAGCAATAACTCATAGTCACTTCTAAGCAAACTTTCTATTCAAACTTTCTATTCGGAAGAATTTTCACTCTCCATTTCCCACACCTCGCACTTAAACATTTTACATTCTAGAAGACTGCAGCTTGCTGGATTTGACTAGAACTCTCTCTCTCTCTCTCTCTCTCTCTCTTTCTCTCTCTCTCTCTCTCTCTCTCTCTCTCTCTCTCTCTCTCTTAAGCATCGGTATGACTGCAACTATCATTGTGTATTTTACTATCATAAAGAAGACTTGTGTCTGTTGTTTTCACTCAAAGTCTTTCCTATCGTTGGCTCAGCAACATTTGTCGTCAGTCTATCCAGAGATCCTGTTGCTATAGCCGTTTTCTCTATTACATATTGAAGCAGTGCCTAAAAGTTCAGTTAACTATCTAGTCTAACGCCCAGCTAGTTGACTTAAAGCCGCTTGCAATCTATATATATTATTATAAATAATTATATTTATTATTATTGCAATTACTAATATTATCTTCCTTAAATAAAAATCTCTACATATATTTTCCAATTAATTATTTAAAATCTTATCAGTAACATACAATCTGTGCAACCTTTAGAACATTTCCATAAATGAGATATCTAGATATGTATCTGCCTATATAAATACATTTGCAGCCGAGCTGTCAGCTATAAATTCTCATTAATACTTAAATCAAGTAAAAAATCAAAAGTGTCCCACAATACAAAGGCAGGGTTTGTTGTGCAGGTTCCAGCAAAAATGCAAAGGGAGATATTTTGACACCCTCTCTCTCTCTCTCTCGCTCTCGCTCTCTGCAGAGCTTGGCTGCTGCGAGCGAGCTACCGAGAGAGCTTTCTGAACAGTGGCCACGCTCACTCGCTCTCTCCGTCTCTCTGTTTGCGTTCAGGTTTTTGCGGGTATTGCACGGCGTTTCGTGTTAGCCGTATGACGTCATTAAAGCCACAGCCACAGCCTCACCTTGCCCACAGCACAGCCCAGGTGGAGAGGCAGGTGGCAGCCATGGCCAGCACAGCGTTGTCTGTGGCTGCTGGGCCTCCAACTGAGCAGAGCCTTTAACGGCCGAGTTCCACTCCCCCTCCCTGGCGACAACCCACTATACTTAACAAACGCACGCATCTGTTAGATATCCGCACACACACTGGCTATGTGTATGAGTGTGTGTGTGTGTGTGTGTGTGTGTGTGTGTAAAATATTTGCGCGTTTTTATACAGTTTCGAGTTTTTGGGTCTTTGCATGTTCGCCCAGTGTTTGGGGCCGTTTGTCATGCATTTTTCATATTGTGCAGTGCAGAATGTGAACAACAACAGACACACACACACACACATACACACACACGCGCACACTTTCACATTTTTCACTAGTCAGCACTCATATTCGCATTGAAATATGTCTCAATGTGTGCCTGTCATTTTGACATTTGTTTACATATTTATGTCGCTGGGTTTTTCTAACCGAACTCAGCTTTGCTCCAGTCCCCACTTCACCCACTCTCTCTCTCTTTCTCTCTCTCCCGCTCTCTGTCTTTATCTTACTCGTCGCTTTACCTTGCCTTTTCGCTTTTGTTTGCTGCTGCCATTCACTCTCGCCTGCTCCTGTCACTGACTTCCACATTGGCTTGGCCCAGTGCCACTCACCCACTCCTCCTCCTCCTCCTCCCTGTGCCTTTCTTCATTCCTGTCCTGTCTCTTGCCAGTTTGTTCAGTTCACTTGGTCAAGTAGCTCACAGCCAGCTGGCGCTTCACTTGCTCCTGTCTATCAGCCGTAGGTGTGAGCGCTGTCTGATCTTTCATCAGCTTGAACGAGCATTGGCTAGCTGTACCATGTATACCCTGTACTTTAAAGCTAAACAGAGTCTTATATATATATATATATATATATATATATATAAATTTCCAACTTTAAATGCCACACAAAGCCCCACAAACTTTTGACTAGCTCTTTGTGCATTAAATGGCTAACCCTCACCCTAAATATAAACTTGATAAAACCCTTTTACTGCACTCGACGTTAGCATCGAGCAATCGCCCTGTCATTCAGCCCTGAACAATGAACTACTGCAACTTCCGGCTTCATAACGCTGCTCTGAACGAATTGTGTCAGAGTTAACGAAAGTTTATTTGGCCCCCGACTGCAGTTTGGCTAGCTACAAAGCCAGCCAAGCTAACCTAAACTGCAAAGCCCCTCCGAGAAGCATGGCTCGAATCCAAAATAGTTTGGCATGCAAAACGCACAAACTACATAACTAAACGTCCAGCTGCTATTAATAAACTCGTGTCAAAGTTTTCTTAAATTCAACTAAACGTTAACATAAATAATAACTCAGCACAGTGGGGCAAAGTTGCATGAAATGTGGGTGGGCAGAGAAAAGAGAGATATATAGATGATATGATATTAAATAGGTAAAAATAGAATATTAAAAAAAATATAAAATTAAAAATATAAAAAAATTATGTTTAATGCATAAAATGTAAAATATAAAATATAAGTATAATATAAGTATATGTAATATAAAATTAAAACTATAAAAATATTAAGTATATAAATAGAAAATAGAAAAAAAATATTTTAAAAAATATTTAATAAAAATTAAAAATAATTTATTAAATATTAATTCTTCTGCTTCTACTTTCGTGGCACTGTGTAGCTGCGTTTTGGACTTTGATTAAACTTTTCGACCCAAAGCGGATTACAAACTGCAACAAAAACACACGCCAAAAAAAAGCAACTGAACTGAAAAGCTGATGCAAAGCCACAAAAAAAAAAAAAAACAAAAAAACAAAAGCAAAGCGAAAAGATACAAAATGATGTGCTTCAAATAAATGAAATTCATAAGCGCGAGAGCTGTTGAGCGAGGCAGAGAGAGTGAGAGAGAGAGAGAGGGCGTGAGACAGGGCGCTGGTGTGCAGCAGACTGGGTCGCTTGCGTTAACCTTTGGCATTTTTAATTAAGCGAACGAACAACACATAAAATATCGACACTTCAATTGCAAAAAAAAAGGCGAGCAAAAAATATTGCTGGCAGGCAGAAAATTAAGCAGGCAGCAGCTGTCAGTAGTCAGGGGCGCGAGCTGGCGCAGCTGGGGCAGATTTGGGGCTGAAGTTTAACGAACCGCACCGAGCGCAGCCGAATGTGTTGTATTGCATTAAAGGTAAAAACAGGACGACGACGACGACGAGGCGATGGCAAATGAACGAGCCTATTAACAGCAACAAGGACGACAGCAACACCAGCACCAGCACAAGCAGCAGCAGCAGCAGCTCTTAATTAAGAACTCATGTTAATTGTAATTATTTGGCACATGAAATTTTTATTAATTTATACCGCGCACACAGCAACAACAGCAACAGCAACAACAAAGGTGTTAAGCTTATAGTTGCTGTTGTTGCTGGTGTTGGAGTGTTAATGATGATGCTGCTGCTGATGCTGTTTAGTATGCTAAAAGAGCAGGCAGGCAATTGTGCTGTTTCCCTCTGTCTAATGTAACCAGTTAGCAGCCAGGTACAGGACGAGTACAGTTATCAAACTGGCCTGGGATACACAGCAGAGCACACCTGAGCGACGCTTCAGATATATGTATGTATATAAAACGAGCAAATGATGAGGCTTCATCTACAGCGAGCAGTCTCGCAGCTAATGGCTGTTGTTGTTGCTGCTGCTGCTCTCATAAGTATGCTACATGTTGTGCATACACTACACATTATAGTGTTGTGCGCATTAGATTGCCAGCGTGTCAGAGTGTGTGTGCGTGTGTGTGATTGTGTGGGTGTGCGTGTGTATATTTGGTATACCCTGTGCGCATGCAAATACCACAAAACTGTATTGGCACATATAGTTGGCTGGCTTAGCGTTTGCATTTTTTATAGAGTTATATCAAGGCTTAAAGTAAAATGATTTGAAGAATTTGTGAAAATTTAAAGATTTTATTATAATAGAATAGCCAAAAAATTCGATTGATCCAAGATGGGCTTCATTTCAAGCATACAAAGGCCCTCGAGTTATTCGATTTGGATAATTTTTGAGCGCAAGACACAACAGCTTCGAGAAGCTGAAGAAAGCTATTGATCGTAAGTAGCTTGCGAGTCGTTTCTTAGCTGAGGCCAAGCTGAAATGTGTTCACATTGAACCACAGTGAATGAAAGACAATTATATATATTCTATAGCTCGCTCATAAGCCTTACGTTACTTAGAGAAGCTATTAAAAAAGTTAATATATAAAATATATAAATATATATAAAATTATCGTAATTACTTCAATAAATTCTCTTTACCTAGTCAAACACTCTCTATCACTATACAATTCTTTCTCTTTTTTCTAAATTTCTTTTTACTTTGTCATTGATTAGACTTGACAGTTGCTATATACATATATCTCTCTATGCATATACAGATATTCACAAATGAAGCGAGCATATGGCTGTTCATGGCTTTCGCTTGTTTTCTTGTTTGCCACGCCGGCTGGCAGGTGGCCACTGCTGGTAGCACACTTCAGCTTCTGCTTGAATTCGAGGGCGTCTGCTGCCTGCCCGGAAGTACTTAGATTGACGACACTGATACGAACGCTAATGGTTTCCTGCAGTAATTGGCTATTTCAACCGCGAACACGGCTCTAACGGCCAATGATAATGATGCGGTGCGATGTCGTCGACGTCGACGTCGGCCCGGCATACGCCCAAACAAATGGCACTTGTTTGTTGTTGTTGTTGTTGTTGTTGCCATTGTCAATACTAAAATGCTTGAGGTAGCTGTGGGGGAGTAAGTGCTGAGCGCAGTTAGAGCTGAAATGGAGATCGGTTAGTTTAAGCAAACTAACAAGAAAACTCAAAAGTCTTCGACTGAATTTAGTTGCAGATTGTGATTCTGTAACGAATACTAAAAAAACCTAAAATACTAAAAAAAAACAAGCTGAACTTTTCAATTTTTGGGGTAAAACTGGTTTATCGGGCGAGATGATAGAAGCTATGACGTAAATAAATAATCACTGACAGTTGCTATACCAAGTTCGAATCATGAATATTTGTTTAGCAAACAAGTCTAGGAACTTGAATGCGATTAGCACTTTAATTAAGTTCACGTTTGTATATTTCGATATCTAGCATGATGTACTTAAAGCTAAACTGAATAACGTCATAAAGACGATCAGCAACTGCATGTTGACTTCCAGCTGTTTCCCGTTAAGCTATTCTATGCTATTCTATGAGCAGCAGCTAAACGAACTGATATTGATATGAAAGAGCTCAGAGAATTCAGAGATAATGAGATTTGCAAGACTTGCTCTTCAGTTAGTGAAATGTTCTATCCCAACTCAGAGCGTGCACTTGTGGTGATAGCTATCGCGTAGTCTGTAGACATATCAACCATATAAACTGTATCGATGGCATGAAGTGAGGGCCTCTCCGGCTCATTTTGTCCGCTGGCAATCATTTAACTGTAATTAGAATAAGTTAGTGGCTGTTCAATTAAATATATATCCATTAGCTAAAACCCTCAGTTTGTCACAGTTGACTTTTCCAAAAATCGACATTAGAACACATATGAAGTTTTTGAAAATCATTTAATATATTTAGATTTTAAGAACGCATTCTATTTGGGTGCGACGGGCAAATGAGCGCCCTGTGGATGGAAACCGTTCTTATCGGCAGTATATTTAACTTCGTATGTAATACCATCGTCGCCAATATATGAGTATGAGCCGCGAACGACAATAGCCTCATCTTCATTGCCAGGGTCCACAACTTCGCCTGATTCTTGAGCTATTTTGCCATCGGCTGTCTCAACGCTGTGAAATGACACAAAAATGATGAGCAAGTATCTCACAATATTAGGAAAGGATAAACATTTACTTATAAGAGTAGTTTTGGGGTTCAATGTTGACATCATATCTCAAGGTTTCTGCATATCTCTCACCACCTGGAGCTGCCATGGCGACGGCGAAGAGAGCGACAAAAATGATCAGAAATTTCATCTTTAGTTGGAGTTGTAGCGCGTTTGAGATATCAAAGGTAACTGACTAACATCAGCTAATCGGAGCCGTATTTATACGCAAACTATATTTAAATTTCGCTTAGGCGGCTGCTTCGGCACCTTCTTCGGCCAGTGCGATTTCAAGGTCAAAAATTATTGCTTGGAAATTAAACGAGTTTATTTTGATACCCTATACAGATTCAAAATTGAAAATCGGTGTAAAATGGTTTTATTAAAATGTATGTAACAGGCAGGAGAAGGAGTGGCATGCGTCGTAGAGTATATATATTCTTGATCAGGAAGATAAACTCAGTCAACTTAACGCTGCCCATCTGGTCCACATATGTGAACTAGTCGATCTCAGAACCTGTAAGAGTTAGAGACTTGAAATTTTTTATTTAGGTCCCTTTATAGCAGTAGTTTGCTTACAAAAATCGATAGCTATTTCCATGTTAATATTATCGATTAAGAACGTAATTAATAAGAAATTGGAGCCAAAGACTATATAAGCATATTTTTCATATTAATTACTAGAGAATAGCAGATGAAATTGTGGCCCAGGCCGCAAATTTAAAACTATATTCAGATTCAGAAAACCGGATTTTGTTGTTGAGATTATCATTATAATAATCACGTTTTATTATATAGGCTGAATTGTTCTTTCTCGCACACGTATGGTGTGTGTGTGTGTGTGTGTAACGGAAATGGAATTTTGCAGTCGTAACACACACAGAGAGAAGTTTCCGGTGTTGTCTCGCATTTTGTGATTTTCACTGATTAAGCGACGCGTACGAGACAGTCGCTCTTATAGGATTAGCATTTCACAAGCAAATGGACTGACAAAGGTTGACAGTTGACACACACACATGCACACACACACACACACATGCAACCCATCTGCATAGAGCTGGCAACAATAATTGAAGCATTCAGCACTTTTTTCCAGCTAAAATTTCAAGCTTTTGACATTTACATCGAAATATTTGATGTTTATAATGATGGAACACGCTTTTGTCGTATTTATAACGGAAAATACTAGATAGGAGAACATCTCGATTATGCCACATTTGAATATCAGAAAACTGAAATACAGAACTCTTTGCATTTGGCTAAAATCAAGGTTGAATTTGAAGTTGTTTTGCCTTTTAGATGATATTTTGCCCATATTCTCCTCCCACCCCCGCCTCTCAGCTATCTCTCTCTCTCTCGCTCTGCTATTGTTGCAGTTTTTCAAATTTCATTACAATTTTTCTTTTGTTTTGCATGCGCGTCATGTGGCGAGCGGAAATGGAATGGAAACAGTCAACCCACTACGCCCCGCTTCGCCCTCCTACACTAAACAAATAAATGAAAAACATTTTGGCCAGCGGCATGCGATTGAGGTCCATGACAGTGGGAGCTGTGCGCCATAAAGAGACATGCAGCCACACAGTGAATGCAGCCTCATGGGCAGCAACCTGATAAATAAAGAATTTCAATTAGTGGCCAAAATTCGACTCGGCCTCAAATGCATTTTAGCCCAGCAACAATTTGTCTTTTGAAAATCGCAGCAGTTTTTTTTTTTTTTGGTGTGTGTGCCTAATAAAATATCCCTAAGAAGGTTTCCGAAAAAGGCTGCTGGGAAATTTTCAAGGACAAAAGCCATTAAAATGTTAAGCTTTTAGAGCAGAAGCTTAAGAAAAGTCGTCTTACAAAGTATAATAGTATAATAGTTGCCGTTTATAATGTATGTCAAGTGCTGAGCTTGGAACATTGAAAAGCTGCAGACCGAAAGCTTGAAAATAAAAGCCAAAGCTCCGACAGGCACGCTGTGCTTTGCTTTTGAGCTTTTCAAGCTGTATAACAGTCATACATTTCATAGTTCCACACAACATAAAGCCCTAAAATGCAAAGCTTTGTCCAAGTCCTAGAACACCTTTTAAGGAATTTGACTTTCTTATCAAAACGTAAAAGTTAGTTCAAGCAACTATGCATTATAACAGCACGTATCATCTACAATTATTAAAGCATATATGAAACCGATCTAGCTCTGCTTTGAATATATATTGTATAACAGTTGGTGTTAGAAACTGCCTCTACTAAAATTCTTCTGCAACTGACAACATCGTTTGTTTTTTTTTTTTTTTAATTATTTATTTTTGAATACTCTAGAGCTCTATCTGTACTATAGTATTTTGTTATATATTAATTTAAATATATATATTTTCTTTTTTCTTCACTTTGGCATCTTCATCGTGTCTTGCTGTGGTTTGTCCTGCATTTCAAATGCTCCCCGTTTTGTTTTTATAAAATTAAAAAGTTTTAGCCTGCCTGCTGCGCTGTAATCTTTATCGACTCTATCCGAGGTTGGCGCAGCCAGATGAATAGCGGCTGAAGGGGGAGTCGGGAGATTCAGGGGAAGTGGGGCTATTCAGCGGACATCGACGTGTTTTACCAGCAACAATTGCTTGTTGATTTGGCTGTCGCGCCCAGAGCGTCTCAGACTAAAGTTTCTACTTTTATTTTCTTCCTTTTGGCACAGACTCCAGACAGCCTGTTGGCCTGCCAAAGACAATTTACGACAGCACGAAGAACATCTACAAATTATCGAGTGACAAAAAATAAAAAAACGTAGCAACGATTGAAATTGCAGATAGAAAACGCTGTAATTTTGGTCTGGCAGAAAGTTTTCTGTGGTCAGTTCGTTCGCTTTGATAAGAAATAATTTATGTGAGAACAGGTGAACAGCTCTGACGACAAATTGAATGAGGCCCAGCGGCTTAAAGCTGGGTTAGCAATGCGAAACCGGATTGAAACAATCAATACGATGGTTGAACCACCAATAGATAAGGTGATAATGGCGTAAATCTTTTCTGAGATTGCTTTAGCTCTATCTGGAGTAAGGAGATAAACTTATATACATTTCTATATAATTTTCATTCCCGATCAACTTTCACTATTCCACTTGACATTTTCTATCACTAAGACAAAATCTATCTAAGCTCTATACATGATATATGACTTAAGGGCAGTTGCAGCACAAAGTTGACTGTGACTGACAGCTCTCTCAGTCGCACTCACAACGAGTGGTCGCCCAGCTTTGTATTTGTTTGTGTGCTGCACATGAAGCCACAAGGTTGTGCCTCCAGTCGACAGCTGAAAGTCGCAATGACATTTCAAATTTACTGACTATGACAAAGTGAGTTAAATGCATTTTCAGAAAGTGCACAAAGAATTGAAAAGAAAATCCACGAGAAATCCTCAATCAAGAGAGTACAGCGTTTGCTACTTTCAAAATAGAACTATAATCTAAATAGCATACAGAGATATTATATAGTAAAAAAAACAATAAAATTTTATTTTATTTTTAATTTCCTAATTTTTTTTTATTTTTCAAAGATATATTTATTAGTTTATTGTACAAGCTCATATATATCAAATAAATAAACGTGAACTCAATTAAAGTGCTAACCAAATTTACATTTAAGTTTTTTTTTATTTTCGTCTCTACTTCTGTCATCTCGACCGATAAACTAGTTTTATTTCATTTTGTTTTGTTTCTTTCTTCTGTTCAAAATACGCAGTCGGTCGAATTAGCATACATATGTATACATAGTTTTAGCTTAAAAAAAAACTCGTTATTTCATCGAGCAATACTAATATACCTTTTGACCTTGAAATCGCACTGGCCGAAGAAGATGCAGACGCAGCCGCCTAAGCGAAATGCACATATAGTTTGTGTATAAATACGGCTCCGATTAGCCGATGTTAGTATAGTTACCTTTGATATCTCAAACGCGCGAAAACTTCAACTAAACATGAAATTCCTGATCGTTTTCGTCGCTCTCTTCGCCATCGCCTTGGCAGCTCCAGTCGATGAGAGCAAAGCAGAGACATTGAGATCTGACTCGGATGTTGGAGCTGAGCAATTCAGATACGCGTAATTGTTTACTAATAGACTAATGTCAACTTGTGGCTTATCCTTTTTCGGTTTATTCCACAGCTATGAGACATCCAATGGCATCAGTGCTCAAGAAGAAGGCCAACTGATAAACTCCGGTGCAGAAAATGAAGCCATTGCCGTTAGGGGCCAATTCTCATACACTGGTGCGGATGGTGTTAAATACACAGTCAGCTATACCGCCGATGAGAACGGTTTCCAGCCACAGGGCTCTCATTTGCCCGTCGCACCCCAATAGAATGCGTTCTTTAAATCTTAATATATAAATTGATTTTAAAAAATTTCATGCGTTTTATATTGTTATTTTTTTCTCTTTTTTTTTTGGTAAATTTAACTTTGGCAAACGGAGGGTTTTAGCTAATGGATGTCCATTTGATAGAATAGCCACTAGTTGATTCTGATTACAGTTAAATAATTGGTGGCAGCGGACAAAAGGAGCCGCAGAGCCCCTCACTCCATGCAGATCCGATCATCTGCAAGAGCTCTTTGTCATCGATACAGTTTATATGGTTGATATGTCTACAGACTACGCGATAGCTATCACCACAAGTGCACGCTCTGAGTTAGGATAGAACACTCCATTAACTGAAGAGCAAGTCTTGCAAATCTCATTATCTGTGAATTATCTGAGTTCTTTCATATAAAGAGCGGTTCGTTTAGCTGCTGCTGATAGAATAGCTTTCGATATGCTTAACGGGAAACAGCTGGAAGTCAACATGCAGTTGCTGATCGTCTTTATGACGTTATTCAGTTTAGCTTTGGCTGCACCTCAGCAAATAAACATAAACAGTGAGCCACGTCAGTGTGACGCCATTGCCAATTATACTTCTAATTATCGGCTATAAGACATCCAATAGCATCAGAGCTGATGAACAAGGTCAGTTTCAGGGTCATAAATCATAAAATGAGTCCATTGCCTTTATATGGCTGATGAGAACGGGTTCCAGCTACAGAGCGACCATTTGCCCAAGCCCTAATCGATATGAGCCTACATAGATCATACAATCTCAATCAAAGTAAAGTCAGGGCTTTCACTGTAAGTCGATTGAACAAACTCTATAAATATCTATATCTATATCTTTGTCAAAATCTGTTTTCCACTTTTCTTTGCCTGCAAATAAATCACACTGATTATTAAAAAAAAAAAAAAAAAAACAGTAAATAACTATTTTATTTTGAATTTTTTACGTGGTGAAAGATGATGGGAGTAAAGGACTTTAAAAATATGAAAAATTAAATTAATATTAAACTTTAATGAAAAAGTTTAAAACAAAATCGGTAAAAATAATATAAGAAATATATAACTATAAAAATATAGAATTTAAACAGATATATTATATTTTGTTATATAATAATACTAAGCTGACTAAGGCATATAAAAAACAACTTTTATAATGGGAAAAATATTTGTACGAAGTTAAAAATAATCTGCAACGAATCGCTTGTTTTCGTTTCGAAGATAACAAAGTTTAAAACACTTATTAAAAATAGAGACAAAATTTTGAAGCCGAAGAAGCACATATGTGTAGAAGATGACAGAGTTGTCAAACCGCTATTGGCAAAGCCATAACCTTGGCCAGTTTTGATTTGGGTCCGGGCTTGAGTCTGGTCAAGATCATCAAGCGTGTGCCGGTTGTCAACCGGCAGCGTGAAGACGCCACTGCTTATCTCGAAGCTGAAAGTGATAGTGGATGCATATATATGCAGACATGAGAGTCGGTTAGCGCGAGGTGTAAAATTCCAGCGATAATGGAATTTAAACATGTTTTCAACACCAATAATAGCTGCTAATTGACTCAAAATTAAAGGTTCTTGTGCACGAAAAAGAGACAGAATCAGATCTGAAATTGACTATAAATACACCACAAACAATCGTAATCGACAATCGGCTTAAATAATTCACAAAATTTATAAAAAAAAAATGTATAATATATGCACACATTATGCTAATTTGTATTTTAGTTCATTTGTCCGCACGCCTTCGCCTTGTGACGTCCATAAAACCTTATAACAAGTTTTGAACAATTCATTAATATTAAAACATTTTCTGCTTTAAATATTAAACTATAAACTAGTTTGATCCACGACAAAAATGCTTAACACTTTGATATAAATACGGCTCCGATTAGCCGATGTTAGTATAGTTACCTTTGATATCTCAAACGCGCTACAACTTCAACTAAACATGAAATTCCTGATCGTTTTCGTCGCTCTCTTCGCCATCGCCTTGGCAGCTCCAGTCGATGAAAGCAAAGCAGACACATTGAGATCTGACTTGGATGTTGGAACTGATCAATTCAGATACTCGTAATTGTTTACTAATAGACTAATGTCAACTTGTGGCTTATCCTTTTTCGGTTCATTCCACAGCTATGAGACATCCAATGGCATCAGTGGTCAAGAAGAAGGCAAACTGACATACCCCGGTGCAGAAAATGAAGCCATTGCCGTTAATGGCCAATTCTCATACACTGGTCCGGATGGTGTTGTATACTCAGTTAGGTATACCGCCGATGAGAACGGTTTCCAGCCACAGGGCTCTCATTTGCCCGTCGCACCCCAATAGAGTGCGAGCTTAAAATCTAAATATATTAAATGTTTTTCAAAAATTGCATATGTTTTCCACTGCCGTTTTTTGGTAAAGTCAATTTTAACAAACGGCGGCTTGTCGCAAATGGATATCTATTTGATAGAAGAAGCGCTAACTGATTCTGATTATAGTTAAATAATTGCTGGCAACGGGCAAAAGGACCCTCAAGTGCCCTTAATCCATCCAAATACGATCGTCTGCCTGCTAGAGGAAGAGCTTTAAGCTTATGCCAATGCTACTTATCGAGACTTGTATTTGAAATTCCAAAGCCAAAGCATTCCTCGAAGCCAAAGCCAAAGCTAACTAGAGCCACAAAAATTCTACAAATTAATTACTATTAGAATATGTATAATATATAAGCCTAAGCCACTGCTCTAGATCAGAGTTATTCGTAGAAATTTCAAACAGAAAATGTGGAGGCTTGATTAAAGAGCCAGGTTGAGACAATTTCAGCAAAGCTGAGCCTCAAAGAGCTACACAAATTATCATTTGAATAGTGTATATAGTAAAGATATATATAAATATATATGTATATCTACTATAGTACATGTATAATGCACACATCTGAAAAACGAAACGCTGTAAGTGTTATTTATGCGTCTTCACACAGGCACACACACGCACACACACACACACACACACATACTGTATGCTGTGTAAAAGTAAGAGGAAAATTGGTGAAAATGTGTAATGTTGACCCGACGCCATTTTTGGTTGAAAGCTGAAGCTTAATGGGAGAAAGAGGGAGAATGAGTGAGAGGAGCAGGACTGCCTGGCTGGCTGGTCGCCGGTTGGATGGCTGCCAGGCTTCCAGGCCGCTTGACGCTTTTCATTTTTCTGTTTTTGGGCTAAAATACCAAATTACGGCATAAATAATGCATAGATAACGAAATTTATTACATTTCATGCATCAGCCCAGACTACACAGAGAGAGAGAGAGAGAGAGAGAGAGAGAGAGAGAGAGAGAGAGAGAGAGAGAGAGAGAGAGATTGAGAGAGACCCAGTCATGGCCAACTAGCCCAAGCTACACCCACCCAACCACCAACGGACACACAGCCTGCTGCATAGGCGGCAAAATGTTTAACGGATGTCGTTCTGTCGCCTTCTAATTTATGGCACATATAAGTTGCTCTGATTAGCCACTGCCGGCCAAATTTCTATCGACGCCCAACACGTATACGCCCCAGAGCATAGGTGCGAGCATTATAAATAGTCTTTTTAAATATTCCAAGCATTGCACACAGTATGACTAACAAGACACCAATAACTCAACACGAGCGAGAAGTTGAGTTTAGTTGGATTTAAGCGTTAGCTGAAACTATTTCAGTTAACTTCGATATATAGTTCAAGTGGCCAATAGTTCCCACAGAAGTCGCACCATATAACCACTTGAGCAGCTCCACTTCTATAGATCAATGCAACTAGTTAAACTAAGCTGAACATGTTACGCAACAAATCTTACGATGAACTTAACAAAATGCATATCTCTCTCGCAGTTTTCTCTCTCTCTCTCTCTATCGTTCTGCCACCCTTCCTCTCTCCCTCCCTGCCTCTCTGTAGCAAGTCGAAAGTGTTATGGTCTGCGCTGTCGCTTCAGTTGTTGTCGATGCGATTCATAATTGCATTTGCATATTATTTTTCGTTATTGCAAATGTCGCCCTGTTTGACATGACTTCAGGGCAAGGGAGTTAAAAAGTTGCTAACGCTATTTTGGTTACTTTCAGCAACCGCTGGAGCTGCTACTGTCGCTGCTACTGCCGCTGCTACTTCTGCTTCTGCTTTATGTGATGTTTATTAAATGGCGCATGCTTGCGGCAATAACACAAAAAAAAGAGAGCAGAAAGCAAAGAATAATACAAAATAAACAAAAAGTAAAACAAGCTAAAGAGTTAAGCGCAGCTGATAAAAAATTATACGAAACAATTTGCATATAAATTAGGACTAACCGAGGTGTCAAGTTGTCTGAGCGAAACTGCGAACTGTTATGGGTATGGATATGGATCGCCCTCAACAAGTTCCCATCGCAATGCAATAAAAACAAATTTTTATGCGAGCCATATAAAGATATATGATATTATACAGTAGTATATTATGATCGAGAGTTGCTATAAATTTAAAAAAATGTATATATAATATAGTTAAATATATGAAAGTGGGTATTCAGGATGAATTGGCTATAGTAAACAATATTTAACATCATCACCATCAAGTATATTTGTTCTTGGTAATAGTACCTTCAAGTCAGGCACTGCCTTACTACTTTTTCACTCTATTAATCATATCTAAAGTAAATTTCTTATTACTTTCCTTAGCTCTTCCTCGTTCATATGCAACGAATTAAGGAGAAGCAACCTCCTTTATCAACACATATTCTCATATTCCTGTGTACAGTCACGCACGTTCGACGCAAAATTGTCAGGGTTTACACTGCTAAAGTTCAACTATCAATTGCAGGGGGCGGCTTCAGTGATACGCAAATGCCAAGCTAAAAACAAATAGTATGTCAAGTATCCAGAATGATTTTGGCAAGCATTTTATGGCCTGGCTCGTATCGAACGTTGACTGCAGTGCCAAGGCTCGTAAAAAGCCAAGTAGGAGTGGGTGATGGGGGTTGGTTGGCGATGGCAATGGCGATGGCAGCAACAGTTAAGCATAAAAGCCCGTCTCGTAATATCCTGGCACAATTGTCAGTTTCATTCATTGCTTTATTGTTACAGCCATATCCTTCGATCCGTGCCAGGTAAACAATGCTAATGCATACTTTGACTTTGAATTTGACTCTGACAAGAAGCCGAGCCAAGACAAGTGACTGGAGCTACCGGAGCTGGAGTTGCACTCAAATCTGGCTGAGTGTATTCGGTTTGGACTTATGGGGCTTTTGCTGCCGAGCTTGGATTATTTCTAGGATAAATGTTGCACATGTTTCCCATTTGACTGAGGGTGTTCGCAGCAATCGAATCTAAAACGAATTTACCTTTTCTGTTGATGTTGTGCGAGGGACTTTTGTTTATTGGCTTTTGGCTCTTGCCATCCGATTTTCATCTCTTATCGGTTTGTGCTCTGTGTGTGTTCGCTTTCACGGATTTGCGAGCGAGCTTAAGACAAATGCAAATACGACAGGATATGCCTGTCTCTTATGATGAATGAGTGTATATGTATATATGTGTGTGTGTTGCTTCCTCTTTCAGATTTGTTGCCGCTGATAAACTCAATTTGTAGTCGAGCACTCCAACCTCATATTACGCCTTTTATAGTCAAAGTTTCTTTCTGGCGAGCCCAAGTTGTAAACGGATTTTATCGCACTTTACAACACTGCATTTGCCATGCACTTTTCAATTTAATGCGCCGCTCTTGTCTTTCAGCGACAATTTCAGATTTGATGTTCGCTCGCGCCAAGGCGTCATGTATTTTTTATTTAACGCAATTGACGCTCAAGTTTTACGTTTCAGATATTGAATTTACATAGGATATACGCTTTGAGCTTTTAGCTAAGCTTATGTAAATATATTTATATATATTTACATGTATAGAGGGATATATACATCTGCCACTTCCATCACCTATTTCATTTCGCACGCTGCACAAAGAAAATTATGAACTAAAATTTATCACTCAACTCTGTCGCTGAGCTTACATGACTGCCAAGTGCTAGCGGATAGGGCGTGGCATGTGCTGCTGCTAAGGAAATTGGCAGCAGCCAGGCGGCCAGTAAGTAAGCAAGACCAAAAACTACGGCTCGACTGGGCTTTGCGCTCGAATTGACCGCAATTAATATATTTTAAATATTTATATATATATAGAAAAAGAAGAAGTTAAGTCCTACAACAACAGAAGTAAGCTGAGCTTAATTTTATAATTAATAATTTTTTATTTATTTTTTAGCATACCTTTTCTACATACATTTTCTATACAGGGTATGCGCAGTGCACTTGAGGAAATTAAAAATTGCATTCAAATGCCATGCACGAGCGTAAAAATTAATATCCGCTCTTTTTTCCATTGTTGGACAGGTTTACGGGTTAGAAGCAGAGCCAAAGCTCTCTTAAGGTGACAAGCTAAGACAATTTTCTTATTGCTAAAATTTATGTTATAGGTAGAGGCAGAGATGGAGATGGTCTTCAGAAAGTATAAATAATGTTGATGGGGGTCAGTGGAGTTCGCTCAGAGTTCCACACGAATTAGACAACAACCGAAACGAAGCTAAGATTTGTTATCAAATCAACTAGCTCATCTGTGTCTCAAGTCTCAAGTCTAAGAATCACAGAAACAAATAAAATTTATCTTTAATGAACTGTTAAGTGCTCATGAATGAAATTTTAAATGACCTTCAAAAATATTTATGATCAATGTTTCTCTAATAAAATCGAATGTTAATTTGAATGCACTAAAAACATTTCCACATCATATATCTTACTCCCAAATTGATTTGCATCTCCAAATTAACCACAAAATGTGCAAATATGTATACTATATAGTAATCAACAGCCGACTTACTGCAAAAAATAAAAAACAAAGGAAGCTTTTTTTTTTTGTTTTGGCATAAAATCAAACTAGTTTTTGCAAAACTTTATTTGTCTAGTCTATTGTTGTCTGTCTTCCATATATTCATTTCATTTTCATCGGTATTTGTTTGCATACATTAAGTAAATGAAGTTCATTTGCCTTGTGATGTACGCAGCAGAAAAGACCCACCGAAACGAGTTCCATTAATTAATTCACTTTTAATTAATGTCAAATTTGGTTTACAAGCTTACTGAATGTTCTAAGCGGGCGAATAGTGGGTATAGAAAGCGAACTTGAAATGGGTTTTTGGCCCATTCAATGGAGCAATAAATTTAAGAATATTTTACATAATAAAACTAGTTTGCTCGACTATGAATTTGCTTAGAAATTTTATAAAAAAAAGCTGTCTGTAGGTTAGTTACCTTTGGTAACGAAAAAGCTATATATGAAACCTATCGCTGCTCTCTTTTCGTCAGGTTTAAGTAATTATTTACTTTAGAAAATGATGGATTACGAAACTAGGCAAAAGTAAAGAGAAATCATATAGGCTATCTTTACAATCATATTTATATTTGATATTCTTATAAGACATGCAAAAATAAATAAAGATAAGTGTTTATGATATTAATATAAAATATATCACTAAATAATTTAAATTTATATATTTTTAACACATATTTTTTATACATAAAATATCTTTAAATGCAGTTTTAATAAGTTATAGAAAAACAAACCCCCTGGAATATTTTGAATATCTTAATATTTATTTCTACATAACTATTATTTGAATAAAACAACATAAATGGACTTTTATCTATAGAATACGTTTATTAACTTAGAACAAATATAATAATGTTATAGTTCTGATCAAGTTCTGCAACGACACTGTTAAAGAAATGCTACATAACATAAATGTTTGCCTTTAGACAGTCGCAGCCAAAAGTATGCTGCAAGGGTCTAAGGAACCATTCAAGCAGCTGCCTGAAAGTAGGCAACAAATTTTGTTTGCATACCGAACAATGTGTGTGCGTGTGTGTATAAATGTGTGTATGCATGTATGATGTACCTAAGTACATATTTATAATCATAAATATCCTATTAATAGTAGACCCACGCTGGACCTTAGACATAGAGCACAAACATGGCCGCAATGGCCGCTGCAAAGGATAAAAATGTCGAGGCATACAAAATGGCGCATGTCGTCTCCATCCAGGCGACCAGCGGGCCAACGCACAGCGATACAATTAGCTGGGCAATGAAGACCATGCTGCTAATGATGGCCACATCAGTGCCCAGGCCACGCGCCTGCTTCAGCGGCACCGTCTCGCCATTGTGAACGCGGAACTGCAAGGGAGAAAGGTATAAATAGTTATAGAGAAACATAGAAAGAGTGAGAGAGATACATACACAATTCTTGGCATGATAGTTGGCCACCAGTATGAAGGGCATGGTGAAGAGCGTGCCATAGAGTATGCCCGCCGAGGTGCTAAACACAAGAACACCCCACTTAGTTGGCCACAGACCGAGGATCAGCATGCCAATGCCATAGTAGACCATGCCGCTGATATAGACAGCCTTGGTGCTGCAAGAATGGGGAAGTTATAGTAAGAAAGCTTTGGCTTGGCTGAGAGCTAAACGCATACCCAAACCACTTCATCAGCTTGGTCACGGATAGCGAGTATATGGAGCAGGAGAAGGCATAGATAGACATGCCCCAGCAACCAAAGCGAACACCTTCCTCGTACAGCAACAGCGGCGCTGAGTTGGGCGGCGCTGTGGGATCACCGTGGAAGACGGCCTCGCCCACAAAGTCCGTAAAGTACAGGCAATAGGTGACGTGACCCATCCAGCAGAAGAGATTGGTCAGCGCCAACATGCGCATCGAATGCGGCATGATGAAGATGCTCTTCAGATAACCACGCAATGAGATCGGTGCCGCATCGTCTGCTTGCAGCTCTAAATCCTGCGGCTTCTTCAGCGTATCGCTGAGCGCCGGCAAATAGCTATTCTGATAGCTGGCTATGGGCTCCACAGCAGCTGCCTTCATTTGCTGGTCCAAAGTGGATGTCTCCTGTATATAATAAATGGCATTGTTGTTTTTCTTCAGCTCCTTCTTGATGGCCGACTCGGAGAGCGGACGTAGCAGCTCATCGCGTTCAATCAACTCGAGAGGAATTTCACGAAAAGTCGTCACAGTTATTAGATAACAAATCACAAATATTATGGTCACCAGGGTGAATACTGTGGGTATATTTCCGCCCAGCACGCTGCCAATGTGCGTGGTCTCCCAATCGATGCCGCCAATGGCGTAGCCAATGGTGCCGCCGAAGCCCGCGAAGAGTGTAAACGTAGTCAAAGCCTTCGGCTGCTCCTCGGGCACACACATGTCCAGCAAATAGGTGCGTGCCGGCGTCTGGCAGGTGTCCGCATCGAAGTCCAGTAACACCATGCCCAAAATTGTTAAAATAACAGCATATTTGAAGTTGGCAGGGGAGGCGCCAGATTCCGGCAACGGTTCAGACGAAAGCAAAGCCGCAGCCGCCACAGAGCTCTCGTTGGCAAAGTTTGAGCTTGTATAATTGTAGCCCGCATCGCCCAGCCAGACGCCTAGATTCTTGCCATATGGCACCAAAATCAAGCCAAGGAATATGCCCAAAGACAAGAGCGTGATGATGGGTCGACGTCGACCCCAGCGCAGCTTACAGCGATCACTGATGCTGCCCAGCAGCGGTGAGACAAAGAAACCAATTAACGGCGACAGGCCCCAGGCCATGGTCATGTGCTTGTGATCGATGCCAATTTGTAGGAGAATCGGTGATACGAAACTCGTCTCGGCCGCATACGCAAATTCGATGGCCATCGCTATGGCGGACAGCCGAAAGAGTTCGAAGCGTGTCTTGCGGCGAAACACATGCGAATAGTCCGCATCTTGGGCACGTGCATGATTCTCGCGCTGCTTCAGCAAGTACTTAATCATCGGATTCTTGGCCGACGATAATTGCGCGGCCTGCGATGAGTCGGCGGCAACACCAACCATGTTGAGGGCTTGGTTCAAACTGCAGCCAAAACGTAAAGTGTCAATATGTACAAAAAAAAATCTATATATACATAGATAGAGATGTATATATATGTATATGTGTAGAATAAATGTATGTGCATAGTGAAAAGTGGTTATGCTCTAGACATTGAGACAAACGAAACGCTTGTAAGACATTGAATCCAATTGAACGGAATGTATGTCTCGTCACGTCTAAAGAAACAGCTAGCCAATATCTGTTATTAATTGAGTTGTGTGCGTATGCTGTAAGTGCTTGCACGCAGAGAAAGAAGTAGTAGGTTGACAGGCCGAACATATGGCCATTAATGTTGCATTAAACAGAAATAACACTAAAAGAGACTCTAAATTTTTCTTATCAGTCAACAATCTAATAAGGAAATTTTTATATAAATTTTAGAAATTATGAAAAAATATTTAATAAAATTGTCAAGCTAGAAATAAATTTTCAAAATTATAAGAGAATATCTAATAAATTTAAAAAAGTATAAAAAAAAATCTGAGAAAATTCTAAATAAAAAAAAAAGATCAGAAAATATGTAAGAAATATTATAAATTTTTTTAAGTTATGCAAATATCTAAAAAAAAAATTCTAAGTTGCTATTATGTGCAATCATTGAAATTTGATCAACTGTTTCAAATCTCTTCACGTTTTCTCTGAGTGTAAGCTCTTTTAATTGATGCAAGGCTAGAAATTCTGCCCACATCGAAGCTCGCACTGCATTTGATCAAGCGGTCACAAATCTGAGCGTCTACATTAAATTAAATACGTATGAAAAATTTCATTTTCACAATTGAAATTGAAATATAACGCTTATCGCCCAAGTCTTTGTTGTGCCGAGCATATCAGAACTGAACTTCAATCCGGACTGAGAATCACGTAAACAAATACCAATGAAAGTGGGTTTTTGTGTAATGCGAGCGCCAAACATTGCGGACACATAAATGTGTATATAAAGTTTTCTTTTGTCATATATTATTTAGACATTCAGCTTAGACTTTGGACAATAAGATGTTTTCTATGAAGTGCTTTATTGACGGACAATATGTAGTTTAAATATATATCTCAATCTGCCTTATATCTGCAGCACAATCTTAATGACAGCAACAACAGCAACAGCTATAGCATTTTATTAATACACAATTAAATTATAACAATTATTGAAGAAAACTTTCGGGTTAGTCGCTAAAGAAATATCCTGTAAATGGGTTTTGATGCAGAGAGAATATTGAAACTATATTTTAGAGTTTTATTACGATATATTAAATGAAATAATATAAAATAGCTTTCAGAAAATTGTTCATATTTAATATATATAATTTTTAAAATATATTTTGAAGATTTTTATTTTATTCATATTATACCGCTCAAGCTAGTCTATCAATATATTTCTCTGCCTTTTTTACAGGGTATCCTACTACAAAAAGTCAATTTATGAAGTGACGAATGCTCTGTTGAGCCGCCCGCTCATTCGTTTTATGGCACGCCACTTAATATCAATTCAACTGAGCCGCAGGTCAGAAGCTTCGTCTTATCACGCAGATCTGCAACTACACTAAATATATATAAGTATATGTTGAAAGACATATATAAATATATTTATATATGCTTGTGTTTCGGTTCTGTCTAGGTCAAAATTATGTGCTTAATATATGCAGCCGGCAAATTGGTGCTATGCTAATCGATTGATTGAGAGGAAGTAACTGTGTTCCAGTTCAGTTGTAAAACAAAATAATAAAAAGGTAAAAACTTGTTGGGTTAAGGTTTCGATCTGAAGCTCATTTACATATCGGCACAATGTTCACACGTATTTAATTTAATGATGCGTTTCAATTTGCTGCTGTTGTTGTGTCTTTGGTAATTAAGATGATCACTTAAGAGCCGAACATCATAATAATTAGTATGCCGCTGAGAATTCGATTGTCAGCGCGACAGGATGTTATAAACACATACGAATATATTATACATACATACATATATATGCATATTAACTATAGGGGAAAAATACCCATTTCTTTTGAAAGCTAATCGTGGCTAGGCACGAATTGTGTTTAACATGCATTCAACTTACCTTTAATTAGTTACCTTAATTAGTTTTGTTCGCTTTTTATTTATTTTTGTAATATTTTTAATTAGCTTCTGCGAACTTCATTCACTTTGAGAATTTAGTGTCAATAAATTTGTGAGCGTTAAAGTTTTTCTTTTGCACAGATTGTTGTACATAAAATAGATTTCGATTTTTTTCAGTTTCAACTGCTGTTGCTTTTGGGCTTGCTTGTGGGCGTGGCACTTTAGTAAATTTCTTATCATAACGTTAACCATGCAATCCGACGCTAAGCAAATTCGATTTAGTACTGCTTCACAATTATATAAATAATAATTTTATAGTTATGTACTAAAATTGAGTTTTCAAGGTCTTTAGTTGTTTATTTTCGATTTGTTTTATTATTATTTTTGTTCTCTGTTGTTAAAGTGCTGACATTGCGGTGAGTCGATCGATGCGACAAGAACGATTTACTCCATGGGCCCGAACACTGGGAAATTTTTGGCAAGACATGAAAATTGCGTTCGCGTTGACAATTTGCGTAAAACGAAATCAAATATATATATATTTTAATATATATATTATTTACGTAGTCAAACAATAACAAAACACACACAATTATACATATATGTTTACGTATGTGTATATATGTATATATATATATAGTTCGTTGTCTAAATGTATCTACAGGGACGCTATTTTTGGATTTTCTTTTTACTTTGGATTCGCGATCGATTCGAGCCTCTAGCTGATCTCCTTTGCCCAGCGAATGTTTGACTGACGCCTCAGCTGGCTAGACGCACGTATTTATACACAGCATTCAACATACGCACTCTCTCGCCTTTTCGGAGTCAACACTGAGCTCTTTTATTTGAAGATTTGACGCTCTGGCTCTAGCGCTCTATCGCTCTTTCGCGCTCGCGCTCTCTATAGCAGTGAGCATCGCCTGGCTGGCTTATCGACAGGGTGGCTTTCTTTTCTCTGTTTTAGGCTTTTGTCGGTCGTTGGGTTGGTTTATTTGAATGTCTCAAGAGGGATTATATTATTATAAGCTTTATAATGGTCTATTTAATATGAATATAAGTTGAATTTAGTTATATTATAAATGTATAAAAAGTATTTTACATTTTTTTATTTTCTATATATCTATTTCATCATAGATTAATTGATTATATATACATACATATTTACGCATTATGAAGGATAGCTTCAATTGAACTATAATTTTATCGCATATATAATATCATAGTGAAGTCATTATCGGAACACTTAGATTAATTAGCATGTCTGCAAGGGCATTTCGACAGCGGCTTGCCGTAACAAGCTGTTCTTAGTTGAGTGAGTTTTTTTTTTGTGTTTCCTGTTTGCAATGCAGTTTAGTTTAATTGCTTGTCGAGGCATTTAGGTATGGCCAACTCTCAGCTGAGTGAAACAAACAAATGCAAAGAGTTAGCGAGCGAGCGCTGCAGCAGCTCTTTTGCAATATAGTTCAGAGTCTTCAATCAGCTCTCACGCACATACATACATATATGTATATACATATATATAAATTTATTTTCTTAGACCTGTATCCACGCTCCACTATTCTAGGAACATAAAGTCAAACAAGTTTGGGCGCTGGAACAGGCTGAAGACCAGTGGAAATATACACACTGCGAGCATAGCAAGGCACTCCATCAGAGTTACACTCCACTACACGGCTGCCGTATGGAAAATTATGCTGTGCCAAATTACCTAGATTTGCCGGAAATTTCCACTCAAATCTCTTTACTCTCTTTTGTTTCTCGTTTTGTTTACCAACAAATATTTTTGTACGCTTATCGCTCGCACTCGAAAGTCGAGGCAGCAGAAGAGTTTATAAATCATAATGGTTAGCGAGTATAATTTAACTTGTATTATGTTGTCCAGTGATGGAAGTCTAGAATGTAAATTGTGTCTTTGATTGGAACTTGATAATTTTGTATATAGGAAATTGAAAGTCTTAAGCTAATTAGAAAAGCATTTTGAGATAAGAGAGAATCATGCTGGAATGTTACACTGGTTATTAAATGTATAAATTAAAATAAATAAATATATATAAATAAAATAAATAATACATAATAGTAATTATTTATGATTAAATTTTTTAAAATGTAAAAAAAATTATACTTCAATATATATAAAACTCATAGATATTTAGTGTATTTACACCATATTTAATCCGAGCAAATTGATAATTGCATCGCTTTCAAAATTATTAATAGATTTACAATTAGGTAAACAATTATCTAAAAATAATTTAATACTCTCAACTCTTATCAAAGTTGATAATAAAATATTTCATTTACCAGGTAAAATCACAGCCAAAAACGAACACTTAAACAGCTGTTCAAATAAATGCCTAATATTTCGTGCCAGTTAGAATCTTCCCAAATATTTATATATATATATATATTCTGATTCAATTTAAATCAACATGCACTTGCTGGCTGTGCACATGTTGTCACAAACAATTAGCACAAATTTGCGACTTTTGGCATAAAAAAGTGAGCTGCTGAGGAAATCAGAGAAACATAATTATATATACGAGTAAATACATATACATATGTGTGGAAGAAATAACAAAATTATGTAAAAAACTGCGGTTGGAAGACCACAGTCAATAACTGCCAAGTCATTGACTTGCTTAGGCACTCTCGCTCTCGTTGGGCAGAGGTTAGATATATACACGCTGATATATAGACAGATATACATATATGTACATTTGTTTGTTTGTGGGACCTCCGAAAGAGACTCAGATAAACCGGTAAGCCAGCCAAACAAAATGTCATTTTCAACATATAACATTTGGCGACAAGACTGCAAAAAAAAGTCATCAAAACTCTGGACATCCTTATCGCACAGTGCATATATATGTATGAATATAAATATATATATATATATATATATATATTAAATATACATATATTACATACATTATATATATCATTTATGATATGAGCTAAGACAATGTGTGCTGCTTATCTGTAAACGTCAGCGCCTCATAGCTGGCGTCTTATCTTCATAAAAATCTTCTAAGCTTTTGGCATATTTGCACGGATCTTTCTCTAATTAGCAACAATTCACGAAGTCTTTAAATATAACGAGTTTTAAACAATTTAAATATATTTAACATTATATTTAGCTGCTCAGTCCGTAAAGCTGAATGCTATGAAATGAATGCACAAATTTTAGTTTCTTTTGGATTTTCCATTAAGCCCGAGAATATGCAGCACAATTTTACCAGTTGAGACTGGCATAAGTTGTCTAAAAGCTAGCTTAAATTGATAAATGGTTCAGTGATTTAAGCAATTTAAAGAGCTTACTCAGGGTGAATTCAACTATAAGTTTTCGACTTCTTAAAGCATCAAATTGAAATTTCTCTGAAATATGGATTTTCCACTTAATTCTCATATGCCAAGACTTTATGTTTCGTCAATGTCTGCGCACAGTTCTGTGGCGACATTTATTTGTGCTTTCGTTTTACACACATACTTTGCACATTGTTGTTATTGCCGTTTGCTGTTGTGCTGTTTGCTGTCCATCCAGCCGGCTTCATTTGCCCACAGTTTTGTTTGCGGCAGTTGAAAATTAATATGTCGGAGCGCTCTGGCCCAGCAAATGTCTTAATTAAAACTTGTTTTTGGCATTCAGTTCTGGAGCACTAGTAGTAGTGGCAGCAGCCGGAATGTATGGCCAGTGTTTACTGTACAACAACATCATGTATATGCATGTGCTCTTGCTTGACTGAGGCAGTTAGTCGCCAGTGCCAGCTGACATTTCATTTTCAGACACGTTACGCATACGCCGTGTGCGGCAGCCGAAATACAGTATGTTTTAGGCAATATATAGATATCAAGTTTATATAGATCTATTTATGATTTTTCAGTTCTTTCTCTTCCCAAACTTTTACGCTTTTTTTTTACCATCATTAGAGTCCCAGAATTATTTGACATTAAACTCAAAACGTTCGCTTAAAAGAATGGATTTATCTTCTTTTTATTTTTATTCTCTATTCCCTTTACGCTCTCAAGCTGGACCACCGCTGCCGATAATGGCTTTGACAAGCATTTGAAATAATTTTTGAAGCGCTTGCCACATGGCGGCTATTAAAGGTGCTAAAACGACCGCCGGACAATTTGATATGCCCCCCTCCACACCCCACTACAACTGCCAAAAAGCCAAAGACAATGGCCAATAAAAAGAAAATGTAAAAAAAAATGTATGAAAAGAGTTTGCCAAGAAAACAACAAAAAAATCGTTGAGCTCAAAGCCAAAACTCGTTTGCCGGCAGCTGCAAAATGCTTCCTTTATTGTAATCTGCATTTAAGTGGCTTTCTTTTGTGCTGACATTCTTGTACCTGTGTGGGTGTGTATGGTTTCTGTGTGTGTGCGTGTATGTGTGTGTGTTGCATTTTAGTTTGGCTCTAACGTCTTTTTTTCGCTGCACCTTTCAATTTGGCGCACTTTTGCTAGCGACCAATGCTGCAATTTTTGGCTATTTGATGCGCATTTTGATGGTCAAGAGGAGTATATGGCGCTTAAGAAAATAAGGTTAAAAGGTTGAGGAATCAAGTTGATTCTATATATATTATATAGATCTCTAGCTGAGTCTCTGTAGAATCAATCGTAAGAATATGCTTGTAAGAGACAGGCATCATATCTATCTATATTCCGATTAGATTTGATTCCAGTCATCAAATTCTTTAAGTTTTCTCATAAAATAAATATTTTACGACATATTTTTTCTTAGACTTTGCTTTTTTCTAGAGTATTTCCTAGTCAAATACTCCCTAGCAGAACACTTTTAAGTTTTTTGGTCTAACTGCCGCTCGTTTGATATGTTAATATGCGATTCTTTGATGCGATTGGCAATAGAAGTTGACGTCAATTGCCAGACGACTCGCTTATGCTTAAAGCTTCCGATAAGCACATCAGCTTTAATCGGCCTATCAGACAGAGAGTGAGAGAAAGGTATAGAAAGAGCAGCTTAGCTGAACTACAAGTGGCTCAAGCAGCCACTCATATTGTAGCTAATGACTAGAAAAGTTATTAATTGCATTGATTTTGATGCTGTTTATTATTTTTCATTTGCCATTCGAGAGGGCGACTGGCGCATTGTTCTGGTTAATGGACTGCCCGGACACTTAAGTGCTGAAAAGGTCAATTTAAGCCGTTCACCGAGCGGACCAAGTGCCCCATTCGAACTGTGCTCAGGCAATGGATGGCGATTTACTTTCAGCACTCGCTGCGCTCACAGCTCAACAAATTGATTGCCACATCGACGCGCCCGAAAACTCAGTATGCAATTTGCTTGCCCAGAGCTCCGGCGCTCTACCTTTTTCCCGACCTACTCATCCTGCGGCCCTTTGCCTGCCACCGAGCTTGAATCGAAGAACTAACTGCAGTTGTCTTGCCTGGGTATCAGCATTTTGCTGGTCAGGTTGTCAGCCATTGAGACTCTGGAGTTGAGTGAAGAGATTATCTAATAAGTCTTCACTATATACTTGCTATATTCGAATATAATTTAATCTATTTGTTATAGCTTTATAAAGCTCTTATTTTTTAATTCAAATTTTCTAGATTTTTCAGCTTAAGCAAAGTTCGTTCATCAAATATTTACACCTTCATCAAGTTATCATATTAGATATCTATCTTTGCCTGCAAAAATAGCTTTATGTTCGCTGCAAGCTATATTTAAGATCATATAACTTTATCGCACACAACGCCCACGGCAAGGGTATTTAATTTGCGCCAGAATATAGCGATTATTTCTTCTGCAGTCTTTTTATTGCCACACAGTGCAGGGCATGCAAATATGGTGAACGAACAAAAAAATTTGCATACAAACTGCTGCAGTTACCCCCGCGAACTGGCGATAGTTGGGGCGGTTGCGTGGCAATTCAAGTGCAAATATGTTGGCAGGCCGCACTTGAGTATCAAGTTTTCGTGCGCGCATGAAATGCAATTGTTGTGAATTGGCCACGCCCCCTCACGACCGCAGCAAATAGCAATTGTACTGTGTGTGTAGAGAGTAGACGCGCTTGGCCATATCAAAGAGTCAACTGGCCCCTGGCTGCACAGCAAACAAAGAGCATCCACTGCCGGTGTTAAATTTTAGCTACGCTATCAAGTTTATTGTTTTATAGAATAGCAATTATTATGCTACAAAGATAAATGCAAATCCAGAGCTGTAAGAAATATATACAGAGAGGAAAAATTTGCAGAATTTTCTACGGAAATTAAATGGATTTTATATGCAAGGGGAAGAAGAAGCTGAACTAGGATACGCTGTGAGCTCAGAGAGTTAGCAGAAGAGGAATTATGATATATTATATTAAATTACCTAAGGGGTAACTCTTATTTCTAGTTATTTCTCTAAGTGTATAACATTTAATTTTGAGCTAATTTTGCAGTTAAGCGCCTTTGGCGTTAGCTACCCATAGAAACAGTTATCAAAAGTATATGGCGGCAAAGTGCAGTCAAGTTATCTCCAGAAAATGTGGCTTTGCTGTGCGCTTGATGATCTTGTTATTGTGTGTGACAGGCAGAGGGAGAGAGAGAGAGAGAGAGAGAGAGAGAGAGAGAGAGAGAGAAGCAGCGCAAAGTTTGTGTAGCGCAGCCAAGGCTTAGTTGTGGCAGTGGCAACAAAAGCAGCAACTGAAATTATACAGTGAGCCATCAAAAGTGATAAGTTGCAACAACAACAGCAACAACAATAGCAACAGGATGTGGCAACAGCTGGTTGCAATGCAGCAGTGGCAAGGGCTGTGTGTGCCTTCACTCCTGACCAGGTCACAGACGCACGCGCTGATTGGCCAGAGCCGGAAAAAGAAGTTATAACCATTAAAGCGGAAACGGATGTGGCACAGACGTTTCCGCCTGCTGCCAACTCTTTTCAACATACACACACACACTCATCCAATTCACACCCAGTTTAAGCAAAAACCCGCTGCATATTTCTCGTTGCTGTCTGCCTTCAAAAAAAAAAAAATATATAAATGAATGTAAAAGAAACTCTACTTCAAATAAAATCATTTTGCATTGCAAATGCGTTTCGCCTCTACTCGAGTTTTGGGTCGAGTCTAACCGCATCCACATCTAATAAAAATATTAAAGAAATTTTCTTGTATTTTGCCAAAAGAACATTTTGGCCAAAATTTTGCAACATTTGTTCCACTTGCGAGCCTTTTTTAATTAAATATATAAATACGTTGAACTTTTGTGCTTTTGTGACTTTTCCGTCTGCGCCCTTTCTGCCCAGGCAATTAGGGGTTTCGGCCCCATAAGAAAGGCTAACTAACAACGTCTTGCTTGTGTTGTTGGCTCCAAATAAATAACTTGCTTTGATTATTCGCAATTTTTTGGTGTTTAGGGGTTTTGAGGCGCTTTGAGGTTTCTGTGGCCAGCCCAACCACAATTCAGCAGCTGTTAAATGGCCTGCAAATTGCTCAAAATGCACTCAAAGAAAATGCCTTTTCTGAAAGGTTATTAGAGCCAGCTTAGGGTTGAAGCTCAAATGATTTTTTATAAACATTTCCATTATTTAAAAATTAATTTTCAAGACCTAAATAAAACTTACATATTTTTATCTTACTTCTCAGCTTCACATTAAAGTTTAAAAATATCCAAAACTAATTTCAATATTCAATTTGCCATCAAGCTTTCACTTAGCTTCCATTATGGATTCTCGGCTCTTTAAAATTTGCATCCTTTTGTGACTGAAGCCAACGAGTTGTCCATTTCGCGCACGATTGACATGCTCCGCAGGTCGGCAGACATGCACGTGACTTGGGGGAGTGACAACAGAGGCACAACATGTGCTGGCTGCAAAAGTTTTCACAGCCAATGCCTTTAGCTGGCGTGTGGGCAGACGGGACTACGGCCGGAGCTGGCCGGGCGCATGGCGCCTATGAAAACTAATAAACTGTGCAACGTGCTTATTTGCAAACATTGACAACCCGGCCAGCACTTAGGTAGGCACAGGGGCACTCTACGGAGTACCCAACAACCCGACAACAACAACAACAGCAACTTTGTGAAGGTATTAAAGTAACGGGCGTACAGGCCGCGAACGGGCGACCCAGACTCAACGCTCCCCCGGGGTCCGTCAATGCCGCACAGCCAAGAGCAAAGTTTTAGTTATTATTTTTTATGATACCCTGTACGGGAGGCACAGAAATGAGGCATTTAAGCAGCCAATGCTGCACAGCATGAACTTTTGATATTACTATCCTTAGAACCACATAAGAAATAAGCTAAATACATAATATAAATATAAATTCACTTATTTACAGGGTATTTTGGCTCGTCTCGCCCACGCTTTCAGCTTGCTTTTACTTAAAATTGCAACAATCAACATAAAATTGCTTTCATTGGCAGACAAATTAGATCAGAGTCGTTCCAGCTGCAGTTACTTCGAGTTCTCAGCACAAATACGTACAAAAAAAACATATATAGAGAGCTCTCATCTCTCTGGCTGCAATCTCGAGTTGTTTTTTTCGTCGTTCGCTTCTAGATTTTGGCAGCTGCTGTTGAAATTTATGGGCTGAGCAAACGTTGCCAAAAAGCGACATTTATGCCGTTTGAGATAATTGCATTTTATTGCCTTTTATGCACTGCGCGCCGGCTGATGATGATGATGAAGGCCAGCTCTCTGCCATGTACTTACATAGTCTGGAGCAGCGGGACAACTATGAAAGCTGCGCGTTAATGTGCTTAAAGAGTCCAGCAGACACTGGCTTCAAATTTAATGTGTCGTCATTTCTGCTGCGCTTTTATGGCCGCCAAACTCTCAACAACTAAGCGCGTAAAATTGTTTCAAGCAAGGGCCAGAAAAGTTGTTGGAAGCTCGAGAGTGACAAAGTTGTGCCAGGGACTAGCTAAAGTGAACAATAAAGTGTGCTTAAAGCTGGTTGTAGAGCCAGCGAGAGACTATCGATAGTCATCAATTTTTTAAACTGAATAATGCAGATGAGAAAGGGACAACTATAATAATGTAACCAAAAGGTATCGAAACATATTCGAAAACTGCTTTAGCTTTGACTAAATCAAACCTCAAACCGTATCTAATATAAAGCCAAACTTATCTAGCTTCCTGCTCTAAGGCAGACTAAGTAGCTGCTAATGCATACACAAATTCGGCAGCAGCACACATAAATTATTGTGCGCAAAACATTAATACAGGCATTTACTCCGTTGGACTTAACCTCAATGCGTGTTGAAGCAAACGTCAAGCTAAATAATGACAAAATATATATATATATATCTACAAGACTTTGTTCTACATCGAACATTAGGCATTGTTGTGGGCAAGAGAAAGCTTAATCACACAGCTCAAGCTGATTTGGCTTGAATTTAAATAATTAAATAATGCAAAATTATATATGTAGCTCTTAGTGCAGACAATTAATCATGGATGTGAGAGAGAGAGAGAGAGAGAGAGAGAGAGAGAGAGAGAGAGAGAGAGAGAGAGAGAGAGAGAGAGAGAGAGAGAGAGAGGGAGGGAGGGAGACTGGGAGCGCTCAATAAGTAATTGATGCGAATGTCCAAATAACCCGAAAATGTAAGTTAAGACAAGGCAAACAAATGGTGAAGAACAAAGCTGAGTTAAATGCATCTGCCATAATTCGAATGCATTTGGGGCTCAAACATGATTTGGGCCATATTAGTTAGCCAGACAGTTGGACAGTTGAGCAGACACTCAAACAGTTACAGCAAATAGACATGTTGCCAGACAGCATTCAATTGAGCCAAATGCACTCAAGTTTCTCAACAGAGCGTCTTAAGACATAGCACTTGGACATGTCCAAAGATTGTCGCATCCCGGATTCACGTGTCTTGGCCAGAGCCCAGGCCCCAGCGCATTGTCCTGCTTAAATTAATAATGACTTTGATATTTCGGACAGCTCTAAACAGGTCGCACACACTGAGTAGATAATTGGGTATTATAGATTAGACATTGCCCAAATTGTGGCTTCAAACATCATTTGGGCTTCCTCTTTCCCTCTCTCTCTCTCTCTCACTCTCTGTCTGTTGCTTTGTCTGTGCTTATGAGCTGGCAATTGTCGGCGGCACGTGCATCGCTTGCTATAAAATTTTTTCCTTCAACCATTTCTAATTAGCTGCAGTCAGTTGCAATCTTTTGAGGCAACGCGGATTTGCACTACGTGACACAAAGGTTTGCCAAACAACACACACACACATACACACGAAAACTTACTCCAAGTGTGACCAAAGTTTTTGATTATGAAAATGGTTTCTTGCTAATTTCGCAAACGGAAATTGCGCGTATGTGTGCTACATTTTTAATAGCGCCAACAGCTTACACAAACTGCTAACTTAGACTGCTTAAAAGAATGCACAACTGAGTTTTATACCTTATGCGAAATGGGATTAGATTTTGGTCACAATTGCGCTGAGGTAATATAAAGGCAGCTTAATTGGCTTATACCAGTGCTTTGATTTAATAAAGGGCTTGAAAAAGAAAAGTTTTTACAATTCCTAGAGAAGTTTTAGCACAAATTACGAAAATATGAAAATTCATTATGGAACTAAGCTGAGAAATAAAATATGTTAAGGCGGAGTTGGTTAATTGGAAGACTCTCTGATGCATGCTTATGATTTAACTTAAAGTTTAAATGCATGAGAGCTCAACCTATCGCCAGAGAACTCTATTAGACAATATCCGACTAGAATATACCTGGAACACTATTACTCCAATGACTTTTCTCACTTAAGTTAAGCTTGAAGACATCTCTCTCTCTCTCTCTCTCTCAAACTCTTAGCCACACGTCACATAAAACTAAATAAACCCATACTTAAGTGCTACTCAGTTGACTTTTGTGCAAAAGAAAAGGCCGGAATTCTCACTCGAGACACATACGAGACTCACATCACGCCAGCCACAAAGCGAGCAGCTTTCATTAAGTACCCGTTGAAAATTCAACGCTAACAAAACAGCTCGTGACGCCATTGGCTAATTGTAAAGCAGCCCAGGAGTGGGTGAGTCTCTCCAACCGCTGTCAAGTGCCCATGCTTAGGTGTTGGCGCGGTCCTTTGGCTTCAGCCCAACAATGGTCGTTGAGTTGCTTTGTGGGTCCCTTTGTAGATATTGCCTGCATTGTGTATAATTCATTTCATTTTATTTGCGCTGACCAAAGCCCAAGCACTTTTCTGTGCCGTGCGATAATTATCAAACAATAAAAACAATAAACTGCGATGACACCATAAAAGGCATCCCATTTGCCCCATCTTCCCCTCTACTTCTGCTTCGAGGTGCGTGTCTTGGCCAAGGTGCGCCAAAGTTTTATCTCTTGCGTTGCGCTTTTATGCCTTGCCTCGCTCCCTTTCTCTCTTCCACTCTCTCTCTCTCTCTCCCTCTCGTTCTTTTATTATTTTATGCTGAAAGCTGTGACCAGCAGCAAGAGCAACTTCAAAAGGAGCAACGGGCTGTGCCGTGGTGTGGGCCTCAGCCAAGTGCACTTTGTAAGCACAAGCAGCGCAGCTGTAAAAAAAAAAGAAGAGCGAAGCATAAAAAAGCGAAGCGAAAAGAATGTGAAGAAAGGGAGAAAGGAAAGGGTTTGACAGAGCGATAAACAGAAATTTATTTGTCTGCGGGTATTGACAAGCAGACAAGAGGTTCAGCACCTAAGACCCAGCTATGAACAGGCAAAGGACGAGTCGCGAGCCTCAATGCTAGCTGCGGGCTTTAAATCATCTGCAATAGTGGGTTAACAATATACATTTATTTCTATGTGTGTGTGTGTGTGTGTGTATTGGCCACTGATTAGCAGCAAAATTTTGTGTGTAGCACTTAAAATTCTAACGGCACATCGATTATTTATTATGCAACTCTCTATTCTTTGGACTGAAATCGAATGAGTGAACCGAACCTTTCGCCTAAACATTTCGTGCCAATAAAAGATTTACGCTGTCTGAATTTCAAATTGACGCCAGCCAACAAACAACATTCAAGTCGCACACAATACACCTGGGAATTTCGTTAATTACGTTGAATAAATGCTGCGCATAACTGCGACGGAGAGAGAGATGGCGCCAGCCATTACGATTGCGGCCCAAAAGTCCCCAAAGATAACGTTTCATAACCCAAATTTCATATAGAATTTGTGATGTGAAATGTATATGAGAAATTTAGCTTTAAGGAATCTTGAATTCAGTTAAGAATAATTAAACATTCAAGTGACTGAGGAATTCAGTTCAGAATAAATTATTAAAAAAAAGATTTAAATACTATTTTTTAAATTTATTTATATATTAGAAAAAATTATTTATATAATTTATTTACTTATTAATTCATTTTTTTATTTCTAACTCATTTATTAAATTTTTTTTTTTTTAATATTTTTTTTCATTTATTTTTTGTTTAATTCTTCCACTTCCTCTTTCAGCGTGACTTCCCAAAATAAATGCATGCCAATTATGCTTCATATACATATTCACAACTCAAAAGACGCTTAAAATGTTACACATTTCTCATAAATTTTATTAAAAAATTCCATGACTTTCTGTTGTTGTTATCTTTCAAGTCTGCTTGGGTCCACGTCACCTGAGAGGGCGAGAGACACAGAGAGAGAGAGAGAGAGAGAGAGAAAGCTAAACTCCCAAAAAAAAAATAAGAAAAGCTTACACGCATACAGAAATCAATCAGGCGGCACAAAGCAGGGGGCGTGGCAGGGGGCCACCGATAAGTCCAACCTCCGCCTGCGCCGCTGCCTAAAATGACTCGGCAAATCGTCGTTTAATGGTGCGTGAAACGTGAAACACTTTAGCTATCGTCGAAGGCAGCAGCAGCTAAAGGGCATCGGCTTTGCGGCAAGTAAAAAGCCTTGAGCCAAAAACTCACATGTAAATGTGGCTTTTAAAACTGGGCTTAGCCGAAAAGACTTGGGGCTCTTCGGCCCCAACCCTAACGCCAACCCCCCAAATGCCTAACCCTTGAATTATGCATTTTAATTTTTCGAGGGGCGGCACAGGCCGGCCGGCCGTCACGTCAAGGCGAGCGGCGCGGCACATTTATTACCTCGCCTAGTGGGCCGCTGCTCAACACTTTCATTTAACTTTTGGCCCACTGCATTTCCTTTCGGCCAATTTCTTTCGGCCAAAATGGCGCCCAAGATGGCCGAACCAGCTGGCTTGAAGCGTACGTGTGTGATAGAGCCAGCGCCAGCAAAGGGATAGACCCAGTGCGTGTGTGTGCGTCTGCGGGCGTAATGGACATGTTAGAAGATTGTGAAAATGATATATGACTTTTTCATTTCCTTAATAAAATTAACTTTGCTTGGCGTCCGTTTTGCCTCTGGCCTGTGAGACAGCTTCGCCTGCTACTACTGCTACTCCTTGTCCTTGAGTCGGTTGCTTTTCTTTCTTTTTTTTGGCGTCTGTCTTTACATAATGTGCACCAAATTGCGTTGATTTTTGATATATTAACAATTCATTTTAGCTCATTAGTCAGCAGGTCAGCATGCTGCCTGTCTATATATCATTAGCTGAAGCAGACGTGCGTGTGATGTTGGCTTTAATAAGCGAAGAGCTTAAATTCTGCAAATCGAATTCAATTTGAAGAGTCATGAAAGCTTCAGACTGACCCAACGAACACAGGCCAACAACATTGTAAATGATATGGATAAGGAGTTGAATTATCATTCAATAATGTATCCATTTGTAAAGGTTGCTTAAAATTTAGAAGTTCTCCTTTAGAATACTGAAGTTCGGCTCTTACGCTCTTAAGATCTTACGCTCTTAATTTCTTAAACTCTTACGCTCATACGCTCCTACTATATTACTCTCATACACTCCCACGCTCTGCGCTCTCACGTGATTGAGCTCTATTACTCTATTCCTCTTTTACGATCCGACGCTCCTCTGCTCCAACGCTCCAACGTAATTCGGACCTACGTAACTGAGCTTCATTACGCTCCCACGCTCATCCTCTACGAAGCAGCATTGCCAAGCGCAGAACATATTATCTTCATAGGATCCGACTCTATTACTCTCATACGCTCCCACGCTGATATGATTCTGCTCTCCTACCCTTTTACGTAATTCATGTTCTTACGTAATTATGCTCTTACATAACTGAGCTCTATTACTCATATGCTCCAACGCTTATACATTTCCATGCTCCATCGTAGAAACCTACGATCCTGGTCTCTTACACTCTGACGATCCGAAGCTCTTATATTCCACCGCTATGATGCTATCTTACGTAATTGAGCTCTTACGTCCTTGGGCTCTTACGTCATTGCTCCATGCTCCAATCCTCCAAGGCCCATACGTTCCCCTGCTCCAACGCTCCTACGCACCTCCGCTACTCAGTAGCATTTCCAAGAGAAGAACGTTTTCTCTTCACAATAACTCAATTAAAATAAAATAATATCTTTATATGTATTTAAAGACTATCAACAACTTTTAAAACAATGCATTTAACTATTACAATAGTTTGCTTAACACTGTTAACAAATTTGCTTAATTAAACGCTTACCACACACCAAAGAAGAAGGGGAGGTCCACTGCTCGACTGTCCACCAGGAGATCAGGCATCCGACTGAAGAAACCCTGCCGCAGACTCGCCTTTATATAGGGCGAGCCAACCACTCGAACTCGAACTCCGCTCGTCGACCTGTTGCTGAGTTATTTTGGAGCTATAGCAGCAGCTGCAGTTTGACGTTTGAGCGCTCAGCTGGCTCGATCAGGTATGAGCAGCAGCTGCCTTCTTGCTAATATTGTTTATGATGTGAATGCCAGGGCGATAGTGTTGCACGCATGGAAGCGTGCTCTTATTCAGCTCTTCTCAGTCTCCAGCATTTAATGCTCTCATAAATCTCAAACTTTCCCAACATTTTCTTTCACTCAATATAAAATTTAATTTTTCATAAATTTTCATTAATTATTATTTTCATCTACCCCACTTTGGCATCAATTTAATTGCTGCAGTAGCTAAATGCCTGATGCAAAAAATATTTAATATTAATAACGCTCCATATATGAAGCGTCGCCTTGTCACACGCGCACAACAAGGATGCGGCGCACCTTGGTGTGAGTGGTGCGAAACACTGTACGAAAAGACAGACAGAAAATGGTCAGCTGGTGCAGCAGTTTGGCACCACTGTGCAGTGTCGCATGAAAAAACCAACCATTTATTTAATTGAAAATTGTCTTCGCTGTCAGCAGCAGCAGCAGTAGCAGCAGCAGTAGCAGCAGCAATAGCAGCAGCAGCTCAGCTGAAGGCAGCAACTAGCCACGGCGGCAACTTTAGCGGCAAATACTTGAGCGGCAAAGCGACAGCGCACAGTGCAACGAAAATTAATAATATGAATCAATTTAAGCGAATAGACTGAGTAAGGGCAATGAAGACAAAGCTTAACTCTCAAGCACACATCAGTCTTGAAGAGGAAGAAGCTCAAGCTCTGTCTCCACCTTGAAGTAGAAGTAGCTAAACATTTTTTGCTACCAAAAATATATGTCCTGAATCATAGTAAAATTTCCTATAAAAAAAACTTTGTAAACTCTTCACAAAAGTTTTTTTTTTTGCTCAAGAAAAACGTGTTTTTTGGTTCCACTGTGCGTCGTGGTTTTCTGCACACTGCACTTGAGCTGCATTTTTTTTTTCTAGCACTGCTGCCGGCAAATGAAGTTGAGTGCAGGGCGTCTTGACAGAACTGCAGCTATTAGTTGTTTATATGTGTATGGCAAAAGCAGGAGCAGCAGCAGCAGCAGCAGCCGGAGCAGAAGCAGGAGCAGCAGAAGAGCGACGAGCGGCGTCCTGGTTGCTGCCGAGGGCTGCACGTGGCTGGTTTATAATGCCCGGAAGTAATCATAAATTCCATGCACACACACCCACGCACACACACGTTCACACATACACCTATTGTGTGAGTGAGCTGCAGCCTGCTCTACCTTTTATGTAGACGCGTGGGCGTGTGCGAAATTTATGGCCGGGGAATTGAAAGTGATAGAGCTGAAAGCAGCAGTCGCCGACGCAGCGCTGATGCTCTGATGAACTGTCTGTCTGTCTGTCTGTCTGTCGGCCTGGCTGTTGGCTGGCCAATGATTTGCATGGCAACTACTACATCCTGGCCAGCCAACCAGCCAGCCATCGAGCAAGCCACCGTCGAGCTGCTTGGCAACACGAAGACAGTAACAAATTAGCCCAGTACGTGGCTCGTGCACAATTTGCATAATGAGCCAGTGACAAAGATGTGTATGTGTGTGTGTGTGTGTGCGTGTGTATCTGTCTCTGTATCCTACAATTGTCGAGACGTCAGTTAGATGAATACTACAGCTAGGATTTCAGCGCTCAGACACGTTCAATAAAAGCCAAAATGACACCGTTAACACCTTTGCCAAGCTACCCGCATGAAGTTTGCCAACACCCAGACAACTGGCCAGCAACTCTTTAAGCACGCACACACACACACACACAGCTACACACAGTCACACACAGTCACACACAGCCACACGCGCTCCCACTTTTAGCCACAAATTAATTTGAACAGCAGATAGCCAGCTTTGTCTGCTGCCAACTCCTGAGTCGTTATTTTTTTAATGCCATTTGCCAACTGTTAAAGCTTTTGCCATGGCTTGAACCATGAAGAAAATGTTGCTGATCTGCAAAATCATTTAGTCTTGACAAATTTGAAGCAAAATTAACTACAGTTTAGGCCAATTTAAGTCAAAAAAATTAACTACAGAAATATTTAAAAATATTTTTTTTTCTGTATTTTAAATGATTTTTGTATTAAAATAAAATCAAAAGAAAATTTTAAGACTTGACAATTTTTTAAATTTCTTTCACATTTTTAACACTCAGCTAAATTTCTAATGAATGAAATCTATTTCTTGTTATTTCTCCGCCTCTTTAAGAAATTTCGCAAATTGCCTAAAATATTTGATTGCAGCCGAAAATAAACATTATTTTGTATGCCTGTGCATGTCTCTCTCTCTCTCTCTCTCTCTCTCTCTCCCTCTCTCTCTGTGTATCGATAACAATTTCCAATTGTTTGCTATTTTTGGTTTGGCCACAGAAGTATGCCAACTATTTAAGCATTTTGTTCATTAGCAAAGCGCACACGCTGCGTATACGTAATGCAGTCGTAGGTGATTGCCACAGCCACAGCTTAAATTGATCGAATTTTCTCAATTTTTGTTTGAAGCTACACAAACGTTAGTTCACACATTAATTTTCGACATGCACTCGAATAGAAATCTTGCGCTCTCTGGACCATTAAATTGTGCACTGGTTGGAGCTGGCTGAAGCGGGTATATTGGCTTGTGGCTATTGGCCAGATTGTGGAGTTGGCCTAGGGTTTATCTGGCTTATCTTTTTTGGTTTTGTTCCAAACAGCGCACGGCACAGTTGCTTGGACACAACTCCAACATTCTTCTAGGCCTACTTTTTTGCTCTCTTGGCTCTTGGCCAGCTCTCGACCTGCTTCCTACGATAATTTCCGTATAATCATTTGGCAATCACAAACAACTTGCTGCAGCGACCGAAAAAACCAATTATTGACCGAGCTAACATGACCACGCAACGTGCAAGCAATTGCGTTTGCGGCCATGTTGTGTTGGCCAGGCCAAGAGCAGCTCCAGTTACCAGCTACGACTACTGCTGCTCGGGCCAACGTGTTACCGCCACGTTTATTGATTTATATGGCCAGAAGAAACTTGGCAAACAATGCACAACATTTGCTCATTTGGTTTGTCAATATTTTACACATTTTGCTTTCGGGGCAAGCGAACAGAAATCTTTTTGCCCACAATTGCTATAAATTTTCCCAAAGTTTTTGACATGTGTGTGAGTGTGTGTGTGTGTGTGTGGTATTTGCATTCGTTTAATAATTTAAAGCAATGTCAAGTTTCTAATGCTAGACAAATTAACTAATATTGAAGTTTGACAGGCTGCCACGCCCATCCACGCCCGCTGCTGTCATTTTTTGTATTAACTGTTAACAATCTAGAAAGCTGCAAAGTAATTGCTCTGATTGACCTCGAAGCCCGCAATTGCGGCTGCTGATGCTGCTGCAGCCCACAAGCCGCAGTCAAATGCGCGTTTCAATGATTTCTTCGCATTGCCCGCAAGCATTTATTAGCCCAGTTAGTTGCCAACCAGCCAGCTAGCCAGCCACCCAGTCAGCCAGTCAGTCATTCACTCATTCAGTCAGTGAAGCTCAAGTGTTTTAGCCACAAACAGAGGAGTCGAGCAGCAGCAGCGGAGCATCTGGGCCGCAACGCCTTTAAGCCTTTAATGATTCGCCAACAAATTTGTGCGGTCGGCTTTTAAGTTGTGCAAATAAATACTTAAATATATTATGCGAGTGGTATTTGAGGTCTTTGCGGTTCAAATCGCAGCGATGAATAACCCAAAATGCTGGCTGCCTAAACACAGGCAATATAATTAGCATATTCTGCGACATGGCTGCCTTCTTATGAGCATTATGTGTTTAGTTTTGTGGCTTTGCGTTTTTACAGACAGTCACGAAGTTAAAAGAGTGTATTGGTTTTATCATCTAGAGGCATGACAGCTCAGAAAAAAACTATATATTGCCATGCTTACACAGATTTTCTTGCGTATTTCGACTCGACTGTTAATACTATATGGACTCGCCTTCGTCAACCACCCTGACTTACTTTTTTAAAAATCCCTACCACAAATAGCATTTTCCATGGAAAATGCGTGTAGCTAATTAATCTACAGCAAACACTGAACATATGCGCACATATCAAAAGCATCCGATGATTACAGTAATGATAATGATAATGAGCAGCGCAAATAATGCTCGAGTTAATTATAAACAAATATGTGAACAAGCTAACAGCTCAAAAGTTAACAGATTGGCTTAAAGCTAACTTGGCCTAAAGGCAATTAGCCCATAAAGGGCTTAGAGGTGGCTCTATGTAGCCCGCTTACACTCTTCAGATCTTGTTATTAACTTAAGTTTGCTGACAAACAAAACTAAAAATTGGACGTCAAAAAGTAGTCAAAATTTCAGCTTGAATTTCTCTCAATGTCAAGCAAAAGTCTGATACTTAATTATGCAGTAAGTATATATACTTAGACACACTCACACCTACACCTACACATAATATATACACTTATCAGAAATTTTCTTTTGAGTCCTTTTTTTGTTGCAAAACTTTGCGGAAATTAAAGTTCGGCGCGTTCGTGTGGAAAAGTTGAGCGCAAAGCGTGAACAAAAAAAAAGTAAAAAAAAAAAAAAACAACGAGCGAGTTGCAGCAAGCTAAATGCATTAACTTTTTAGTTGCTGCGCTTTAATCCTATTATGGATAAAATAAAAGTAGACTGTAGCACAATTTATTAATTATGTCTTTAATATAATATATTGACTCAACTGGCTATTAAATGCTGTTTAATGCATGCGACCTACCCAACAATTTAAAGCGAGGAAAAAAAGGAAGAGCAGACACAACAAAGCCCAAGGGGACGGACGGACAATATGCTGTTGCGGTTTGCATAAACATTATGTAGGCGTGATGCCTGGCTGTCCATTTGAATACCCTGTAAATGGAGTTTACTGGGAGTGGGTAATGATTAGAAATTTTGTTTAATTTTTTTTTTTTTGATAAATTTGAAGAGTTTTCTAGTCACAATGAGAACAATGAGAAGCAATGGGTGATAGTTTGTGAGATTCAGCAGCTCGTACATTATTTTATATTTAGTTTCGCATACCCTGTAATAAGTTAAACTGTGGTATTGATTAGAAATTTATGTAAATTTTTCTATAATTTTTTTAAACCAATTATTAAAGCTTTTCGCTTAACAATTAGTATTTAAAGCGAAGCATTGAGTAATATAAAATATTTCTTCTGTATTATTACCACAATCAATCTATACTTTAGCATTTCACAGTTCTATCTCTCAATTCTCTTAATTACAGGATATTTGTATACTCTCAAGTTTATATGCCAACATTTTCCCATCGCCTTCTGCTGTCTATATGCGAAAAAAAATTGGCATATTATTAAGTGGAAGCCAATTAAAATATGAAATCGGGTTGCATAAGTGTAAAATGCCTTAATTACCTTGTAGCGTAAGCGATAGGCAGCCAAAGAGGATGCCCTGACACAAAAGACGTCAACAGCTGACGACCCACATACATACATACACACACACACACACACAGAGATGTATGTAATATGCGTTGCTAAGTGCATTACACAATGCTTCAGATAACTTTATGTACACATCATTAGGTGTCTTGTCAACAGCAATCAGTGTCCCTTTGTTAATAGCATACGCACTAAAAGCATGCGACTACCCGCAATAGCGTATACGTCGCGCTCCCTACGCTCCCCCTGCTCTGTTCTCCTCTCAGCATTGGCATTGGCACACAAATTGAGTTAGACGCACACAACAAAGCCGCTTAAATTTACTGTTAATTTCGTTAGTGAACACATTAATGACATCAACTATATAAGTGAGCAAATGGGGGTAAATGGGCTGACAACTGTCTTAGCCAATAATCCGGACGGCATATGCTATATATACATATACATATATTTATATACTTTAAATATGTACGTAGACATACATATGTTTCAGCATGATGTCACCTTGTAAAAGGTTAACTAACTCTCTCCACATACATTTGCTTTATACATATTTTTGCTTACGCGAATTGCGACAAATGCATTTACAATTTTGAGTGCTGCAGCAGCTGACACACACATGTGTGTGTGTGTTAGTGCTCACCACAATTGCCGTCGCGGCATCTGTGAAATGTGCTGCACTTAAAGCTCAAGTCGCCGCATAAATAATGAATTGGGTAGCTCTGGCTGCCTGACTGGCGCACTCAAGTATATACATTTCAAATATTGCCAAAGCTGTATGTCAATTAACTATAGAGAACTTGTCGTAGACAAGACAAGGCGCCAGCATGGAAATTGACTGGCTATAGGCGACATTTGAATGAGCTAGAGACAGAAATATATATAATATGCATAACAACTATAGTTTATACTTCCCAAGTACTGAAGAGCATATGCATAGAAATATGTAAGGCCTAGATCTTTTGACCACATATTTTAGATCATATCAAGAGCATCAATCAAATTTATTATATATTTATTATATATATTTATTATATATTGCCTTGTTTACCAAGCTTGATTAACACTCTCTTAAAGCTATAAATTCTATACATACTTAAGCTCTCTCTCAACTTAAAGCTCAACACTCCAGTTGAAATTGAAAGCGAAGCAATTATAAACTAAATCGATGCATTCAGCATTTGATAGAAAGAAAAGCAAAACACTTTCGGTCGACTCGGATTTTATGGGCGCCTGTTAATATTCGAATTTGAATGAAAACTGCAATAAATCGCAATTTATAATAGAGTTTGCACCACTGGACAGCTGTGGCAGCACTAAAATTTGACAGCTGCTGGCAGCAGTCCCAGTTGCAAAACAAAGATGATAAACTGAAATGCCCTATCCTTGACAAGTTGCTGTAAGGGAGTGTGTATGTATGTGTGTGCGTGTGCAATATAACGTAAACTTGGCACAAAAACCCATCAGTCCAGTTGCACAAAAAGTTTTGTCAATTAAAATATGAAAAATATGCCCAGGCATTCAGCTAACCAAGCACAAGGCTCTGTCCCAAGTCCAAGTCCGAGTCCGAGTGCAGCAGCTTCAACTAATAAAACTTTTTGCAGGCCAAGACGCAAAAGGACATTGCACACATACATACAAATAGAACACTATATATATACATATATATTTGGCAGTAGCTGCAACTGTTGCCCCAAAAATTGTTAGAGCTGAGCGCTGGGCGTGTTTGAGGAGCATTTGCATGCGCCCAGAGTGAAGCAAACTTTTGTAATTAATAAATTATTTATGAAGAATAAATGAAAAGGAGTCGCAGCAGCAAAAGACAGAAATAGAACAGGAAAGAGAGAGGGAGAGTCAGAGGGTGAGAGAGGGAGGGTGGGAACTGCAATTCACTTTATTTTAAATAATGAAAAATTACTTTTGGCTCTGGAGTCCAGCGTCATAAATAAACACTCAATAAAGACGTCAGTTCAGCGGCAGCAACGGGCGTAGGGAAAAATGTTTTCCTTTTATTTTCTTCGTTGTTTGTTTTCTTTTTTCTCGCCCTGGCTGCAGGCTCTAATCAATGCTGTAGTCCAGTTCTTTCAATGATGCAGAACGTCTATTCAAAAGTCACTCTCTGTCTCTGTCTCTGTCTGTCTCTGCTGGCTCTTCTCATTTTCGTGCTCTTCACTTTTTTTGATGTGCTAATCCATGCGGAATTGTGAGCCGCATCTCGCGCTGATTCCCGATTCAGTTTGCTGATTCGACTCGGCGCGAAACGCTCCAGGGCACACAGATTAATAACAAAATATAAGATGAGCAAAAAAAGAAGAAAAAAATGGAGGAAATAAAACGAAAACCGAATTGAAAGCGAAAATTTTGTACGACTTTTGGCATTTGAATTGATTGAATGCAAGGCGCGCGAGCGAAACGCCGCTCAATATCAATTTCAATTTTCGATAATTTATAGCCCGTGCCAAACGCGACACCCTACCCCTACCCCTAGCCCTACCCCACAACTCGCTATAAATGTGATTGCGGTAAATTGAACTTTGAAGTGATTGACATTGAAAAAATATACAATCAAAGCTCTTTGTAGCGTGCTTTAGAACTGTAGGCGCTCATTAATTGGGCAATAAATGAAATAAAATGTCAAAAATATAGTAATATAAGATATAATTGTTTATAAACTATATAATAAATAACTAAATACATCTGGATCTAAAACGAATATAGAAATTTAAAAATAATCAATTTTAAGTCTCGAAAAATCTATAATACTTGTCTTATACACAAATTTTAATAAAGCTAACTCTCAGCTAACTTTCCCTTTACACTTTTAATTTAATCAGAAATCTTTAACATTTACTTCCACTTTTGTTTTAGCAATCTTCCTTCTCATCTCTTCGTCCTTCTGCCTGCTGGCACACTCTGTACATATTGGAACTTAGTTCCTGAGCGTAAACATTTTGTCAACAAGCTGCAGATTACATTTAACTAAGAATTAAAACAAGCAAAAAAATGTAGAAAAAAAACTCTAGAGGAAGAAGCAGCAAAAACATGCTTTCCCCTTGCCAGTTTGAAGAGGACTTTTGATGACCATGATGAGCAGACTATGGGATAGCATAAAGGCTTGAGAGAGAGAGAGAGAGAGAGAGAGAGAGAGAGAGAGAGAGAGAGAGAGAGAGCTGAAGCCTGTCTTCTTTATGCTTTTATGCTCAGTGGATTTTCCGTTTCTAGCATTCTCTAATGACGCTATAATTACCTTTTGTTTTGTGCGACTGTAAATGATACCTGGACAGAGAGTATCATTGTCGCAGATAAACGCTGTCGCCGCTCAACGTGCTGCATAATTGCGTTGGCAGACAAAGCGTTGTGCTTAACGTACAATGCCTTGCATCGGAAAATGAAAGTCGTCTCTCGTCCGTTACATGACAAGGACGGACGAGGAGGCGCAGTCAGAAATGGCACAGCAAATGCATTGGCATGAAAAACGAGTCCAACTAACAGCTCGTTGCCAAAAGGAGAAAAATAGAAAACTATATCGGACGGGGGCGGAGGAACGCAACGCGTCTGTCGCATAAAAGTCAAAAAGTGTTGCCAAGGCACAAAATAGACGGCAGTGCGTGAAATTAAATGTCAGCAGGACATTGAAAGCGAACCGCTTCGGGCCCTGGCTCTCAGTTTTTGGCTTTCGCTTTGGCTTTGGCTTTGGCTTTAGCTCTGGCTCTGGCTCCGACTCCGACTCCGACTCTGGCTGTGGCTTTTCGGCCACACAAAACTTGGCAACATTTCTCGCAGCATAAAATTCACGCACAATTATTTTGCAACGACAAAAGTCATTAAGGCTTGTTCCACTTTTTCTTTTCTATTTCTCAGTGCTGTGGCAAATGCTTATGTTAAATTTATTTCGTTTCCTGTCTGTTGTCAACTAAATCGAAATAAAAAGCAAAAACAAGTCGCTTAGCCTTGAAGAGCTTTGCAGATCATCCCGAGTGAATATTTAAATGTTTTAATGCACTAAAGATAAGCTAAAGCTGCGGATAGAACGATTTTCACTTACTTTCAGCTCAATTCTTTTAAGTTTCGTACTAAGAGCTAACGTTGAGTTGCAGCTGATAGACTTAAGCTAGAAGTAAACTAGGATCGTCATTGGATGTCCTGAACAACCTGCAATCCTCATCATCTTTTACTTTTATATCCAAATATGAACCTTAAATTATCTTAAAATATATATATAGACATCTTCACCCACTGCTCATATATTAAGCATATCTTTGCATTGATTTCTTACTTCTTTGTTCGAACCATTATGAACTGACGCCCATAACACAAACAATTCCCACTGTCCATTAAGTCATGACAACGTCAATTGATTTCCCAAAGGGAAACTTGCAACAATTTACACACACCCACACACACACACAAATCTAAATTATATTTATCTAATTTTGAGCTAAGCACGCAGCATGACAGCCTGGACACTGCAGACAGTGGACAGGCGTCAATTGCAGCCAGGCCTGCTGTCTGTCTGTCTGCCTGCATTGCTTGCTAGCAAGATGTTTGTATAATTTCCCCAGCGTGTGGCTTGCAACAAAATGTGCGTCAAGAGTGCAGAAAAAAAGAGAAATTATAATAATTTTTGTTGTATGGAAATAGTCAATAAGTCAAGGCGAGCTCAATAAATTTTATAAATAATTAATATAAATTTAAATGAAATTGAATTCAAGTAAAATTTAGTACGGACTTACCCCGTAATTGATTTCTAATACAGTTTATGTATTCATTATTTCATATTTCACTCACCTGTAAAATATAAAAAATTTATATATTATTTATCATTTTTACATAAAATAAAAATATAAAATAAATGTAGATTTGGATAATGTTAATAGAAAAATGAAATAATAAATTAATTCTTTTTGGCAGAACCAAAGAGCCATTGCCAGAGCCACATTTATATACATATTTCTATATAAAAATATTATATATTCTTAGTCACTTATATTTCTTCTCTGTTTGTTTACTTTATTTAATATTGATTTCTTATTAATATTGCATTTCTCTTTCTTGCCGGAAAAAGAGCGCCCAAAATATGTTTACATTTACATCACAAACAACATAAGCTAGAAGGCGTCAAACGGCAGCTGCTGCTCATACCTGATCGAGCCAGCTGATCGCTCAAACGTCAAACTGCAGCTGCTGCTATAGCTGCAAGAACACTCAGCAACAGGTCGATGAGCGGAGTTCGAGTCGAGTGGTTGGCTCGCCCTATATAAAGGCGAGTCTGCGGCAGGGTTTCTTCAGTCGGATGCCTGATCTCCTGGTGGACAGTCGAGCAGTGGATCTCCCCTTCTTCTTTGGTGTGTGGTAAGTGTTTAATTAAGCAAATTTGTTAACAGTGTTAAGCAAACTATTGTAATAGTTAAATGCATTGTTTTAAGGAATTGTTTTAATAATTGTTTATTGTAATTTATTAATGAGTTATGATGAAGAGAAAACGTTCTTCTCTTAGAAATGCTGTTTTATGTCAAAGGAGAGTTGGAGCGTGATAGAGCTCAGCTACGTAAGAGCTGAATTACGTAAGAGCAGATGAGCGCAGAATCATAGCGTTGGAACGTAAGCGCGTAGGGACCTTGAGTGTATGAGTTTGGGAACGTGGGCGTAATAGATTTCGGTTACGTAAGAGCTTAATACATCAGGGCATAATTACGTAAGAGAGAAATTACGTTTGATCAGTGCAGGCAGCATCATATCGGAGGAATGTAAGAGCGCCGGAGTGTGGGAGCGTAAGAGCGTATTAGAGCTCAGTTACGTAAGAGCGCAATTACGCAAGGGCCCAATTTTGCAGCAACGTAATTACGTAAGAATCCAATTTCGCAAGAGCGTTCTTACGTAAGTACAAAATTACGTAAATAAGAGTGAAGTTACGTATAAGCGTAATTGTCTGTAAAAGAATACGTCAATTTTGCGACAATATGACGTTTGTCGTATCACCTACAGACATAAATTTAATAAAAACACTTATATTTGCTTTTTAAATTATTAAATTCATAAAAGGCTTGTACTAAAATTGACAATATGTAGTTTTATTATATTATTTATATTTGTTTTTTATACCTATATATAATTATTCATACAGATTTAAGTTTGTAATGTTTTCCTTGTAAAAATAGTTTTCCATTTTCCCATTTAAAGTTGTCTTTGCTTTGACTCATCATTAAATCAACACAATCGATCATTTAGACAACTTTGTTGGCTGTCATAAAATGCATAGATAGCCGGCATTAGCTGGGCATTGTTTGTTTTCATGCCTTTGAAATAAAACAGACACACGCACATTCAAACACCCACACACAGAGACATATACACTGCCATGCACTTGAATAGGGACAGCATTTTGAAATCGAATATACAAGTATTTGACTCAAATAAACTTATTAAACCGATATACCATATTTTTTTTCTATTCAGTATTTCATCCTCTATTAATGTAACTAAACAAAAACTTCTTTAAAATAACCATATTTTTATAAAAAAAAAATTCTGTGAGTTCTTCATAAATTGCATACTTTTTTACGTGCACTTGAATAGGGACAGAAGTGATTTCAACATTATGCATACAACTTTATGTTATGAAATTAATTTGTTTTCAACTTATAAACATTTTAAATATAAAAAAATACTTTGGGCCGCAGTAAAACACGTATTGATGGAGAAAAAGGAACAAAATTTTCGTACAAGGAGTGCAACTTTACGTACAGGGAAATTAAAAAAAAAATTGGAAAAAACAAAAGTTTGGTATACAATTTTCTTAAAAACTCATCAAATTATGGGAAAAATATAAAAGACTGCATAAAAAAAGAAATTTCATCTACTTCTGATTGACGAATTCTTCGAGGAGCATCAAATTAACATAGTCCAGCTTCGAAAATCCATTCAAAACAACAACTAAGTGCTAGTATCGACATTGTAAACAGTGTTATTCGTAAAGCTGAACATCTAAAAATATTGAAACTTTAAAAAAAACCGCCACTTAATACCCAACGCAAGGAATCTGATCAAGTTTTTGCTTGTGATCATGTGACTTGGCAGCAGGAATGGCATTCCGTGGTGTTTTCAGAAGAAAAACGGTTTAACTTAGGTGGAACTGATGACTTTTCATATTATTTTCACGGTATTCGATAAGAAGAACGCTTTCTGTCTCGGCACCATAGCCGGGAGAAAAGTGTAATGTTATGGGGGGCCATCTCATATTATGGACCATGCTAGCTCCAAGTAGTTTCAACAGAAATGAATGCAACGCATTACAAAGACTTGCTAGAGGAAGCGTTTTCTGAGCTAAATAATATCTTTAGACTATTTACATGGACTTTCCAAAAGGATAATGCCCAAATTCATACTTTCCGAGTGTCTAAAATATGAATCCTGCCGCAAAACGTGGTTTTTATGGAGTGTCCTCCATATTCTCCGGATCTCAACATTGTTCAGAACGTATGAAGATGGATGACAAAAAATGATATCCGATTCTGGTTGGCAATTCGAAGACATACAGGCATTAAAAGACGCCATCGACACAGCCGGGAGTGAAATATCCTTAAATTACGTAAAGGCTCTATATTACTCTCTTCGTAATGGGATTTATGAAGTTATTTCGAAAAAAAATTGTTTGCAAACACTATTAACCACTACTAAATTAATTGAATTAATTAAATAAGCCTTAAAAATTAATATAATGTATATATATTTTGTTAAACATCAATTTTTATCTCTTGTCCCTATTCAAGTGCACGTAAAAAAGTATGCAATTTATGAAGAACTCACAGAATTTTTTTTTTATAAAAATATGGTTATTTAAAAGAAGTTTTTGTTTAGTTACATTAATAGAGGATGAAATACTGAATAGAAAAAAATATGGTATATCGGTTTAATAAGTTTATTTGAGTCAAATACTTGTATATTCGATTTCAAAATGCTGTCCCTATTCAAGTGCATGGCAGTGTATATACACCCATAAAATAGAGAGCGATCCATTTGAATGGCTAGGAAGCTATTGATTTACATGGCCTTCATCAATAGAGTGAGGTAGTACATCTAGTACAATAGCAAAATCCGCGATGCTTTACAACTTTTGCGGGTCATACATTTCAATTTCAATGCATTCGCAATTGCAAGAGTTTCGAGTTTTCAAGGCCCTGATTGCGCAGGGAAATTTGCGCTTCATTTGTTTTTCTTTTTTCGAAAAAAAAAAAAAAAAAATAGTCGACTATACGACACGTTTGCGTAGCGCGCTAGTTCCTGTTTCCTGTGCGCGTTGGCCATGGCGTAAAGCGCAAAAAAATACCTACAAAGGCATTGCAAATTACTTCGACACATTTGTCTGGCAGTTTGCAAAAACTAAACTCAAAAAGCAGCGAATTTGCTAGCAAAAACTCGTGTTAAAGGTTCATTTTTTATACCCTGAACCCATTGAAAATGGGAAATCAGGGTATAATGTTTTTGTTGGAGGGCGTATGTATGTAACAGGCAGAAGGAGGCGTGGCAGACCCCATAAAGTATATATATTCTTGATCAGGATGACAAGCCGAGTTGATATAGCCATGTCCGTCTGTCCGTCTGTCCGTCTGTCCGTCTGTCCGTCCGTCTGTCCGTCTGTCCGTATGTATGAACGCGTCGTTCTCAGAACCTACAATAGCTAGAGACTTGAAATTTTTTATATAGGTTCCTGTATATCACGAAAAGATCGAGTTTGTTTCAGAAATTCGATAACTGTTATCGTTTTTTTGTTATCGATTAAAAACGAAAATCTAAATTAAGCTATAAAATTCTATCTAATTCATCTTTATAGCTAGAGTCTTCAAATTTTACATTTAGTGTTATGTAAGCCTTACGCAATTTCGTTTTTGTTAAATTTTGGATGCCACGCCCCCTTCGCCTCAAATTTGTAACTCCCTTATACCAAATACTAGAGACTTGTGCTTTGGCACATACATACATATGGATAACATGATGACGCCCAACAAGTTTGATCAAAATCGTTACTCTAGAAAAAAAGTTATTAAACATTAAATTTCCCATAGCATTGCCATGCAAAGCAGCCAAAGAACAGCTGACGCAACGACTTGCGCTTGTGAGTGCTTGCGCCTGTGTATGTGTGTGTGTATGTTTTGTTCGTAATGGACATATATACTTATGTATATTAAAGAAATAGAGATTGCTTGGAATTGCGGTTCTTCGCAGGGTTCAGGGTATACCCTAGTCGAGCGGTCTCGACTAGAGTTTTCTTACTTGTTTCATGATTTAACAGTTGATTTCAATTATCTAATGAAAGGGATTTGGAATGATTTGCTTTGATATTTCATATGAAGCTTAAAGAGATCAAGCTAGTGCTCGGCATGATTTGCCAGTTGAGGTTTAGATTACTTTTGGATTATCAGCATATCAGTTTATAAATATTTTTGGAATATTTACAAAAATTGTAAAGCTACAAAATAAAACCATTTAGTTATTCGAGCGATCTACAACCATTATATTTTTCGCACAATAAAATTCAAGCACGCACAAATTTTGCATATCATTGTAAGATAGAGTTTCCTATTAATCATCTGTAAATCGTAACTGGTCTTATTTTGATACTACTGATTGCTTCTTTCATCTGTTAGACCTAATTGATCTCGTATTGATACTACTAATCTGTTTTGTCCTAATTGATCTTGCCCGACTTTGTGTGCTTGCTAGCACGACGTTTGCTGTCATTGTCATCCTTTAGCTTAGCTTCAGCATTGGCTTCCGAGCAGCCATCGTTGGCTACCAACACAGCACATCTTCTAGGAAACCAGCCTCTGATCGCGCCCGTACGTTTATCGTCGCCAACAACACGCTCTCCGTAAAGCCAATGCGTGCGTTTGCGCGTCACCTGTATGAGATCATTTGGCTCCAGCCTAATGCGCGGTTCGTCTGTAAAGGGAGAGTTGAAAGTCACCCAAAAGCCTTGAGAGAAGATGGGCAACCAGCTCCCAGTTGCAGGCAGTTTACACTTGTAGGTGCGTGTGCGATTGCGTTTCTCCGCCTTCTGCTTCAGTTGTTCCATCGTGAGCGTATATTGATTGCAGCCCTTGACAACCGGAAACTCAATGCCACAACCGCGCAGCTGAAGCTCAACGTTAAACACCTGGCCGAGGTTGGAGCACCAGCCGAGATTGTAGGGAAATACAAATGGTTTGCATTTCTTATTAAGACGACGCGAACGCGCCTTCTCCATAATCCAATGTTCCACCTCCGTCATATTCTTGAGCAGAACACCCAACTGGAGGACAATCACCTTCACCATGCACAGCTGAATGCCGAGGGATATCCCAAAGCTCATGAGGAGCATGAATAGGCTGAAGAATGTTTGCCGCACATATAGAATCAAATTGCCATGGTGATAGCGAAGAGCCATTTCTGTGCTCTCGACGTAGAATCGAAAGCCAGACATGGTAAGAACGCAAAACGCTTGGAAATTGCTCACCAAATAAAAGAACAGAAAAAACATGAAATATGACTGATTCGACCAGCCCACGCAGCGATTGATCCACGGGCAATGATGATCCATTTTGAGCACACAACGATCACAGCGACGACAGTGATGCGAACGCGGCGCCTTATACCCCTCACACTTCTTGCAGTACTGCAAAAACTTCGCGTCTCCCGGGTTTTCGGGCTGCCAGCCACGCGGCAACAGGCCCGGTCCCACCTGCACGGCCCTCACAAAGTTGTATACCGACAACCAATTAAACAGCATATAGACGGCGAAATGTACGCTCGATATCAAAGATTCCTCTGGCGGCCACCATATGCAGGTCGTCAAAGTGACGGTCAAGGTGACAACTAGTGAGACCATTGGACCCCAGTGCCAGAAGAGACCCAGTCCATCCGGATCTCCTGTGACAGCCATGACCGGAAGAAAAACAAACGATTTTTTATGACACGATGTTGGAAGTACGAAATAGTTAGTAGACAAATACGTTTGAACGTTAGATCGATGTTGACAAGGAAGTCAAGCTTTTGTGGCTTTGAGTGAAGTACAATGAATTTACATGTTTAAGCATACTTTAATTGATCTTTAGATTATATTTATGTTTGTTTTATGATTATTGTACATTTTCTATTTGAGCTATGAATATGAATTTAGTTTCTCTCTTTGCTTTTATAAACCGCAATATATATATTATATAGATATAAAATATATTTCATCTACTCCTTCAAGTGCATTTTTTGAGTAAGCCCCAGGCTCAGCATTAACTATTACAGCTCGTATATCACAGCCTAGATCCCTGTAGCTCACAGTTCTCATTCATAGCCTGTGCAAAATGCATCTGGTATGTATTTAATAATTGTTTTATTGTATATTTAAATCCGTCAACCGACGGACAGACAATGCAAATACGATTTTAATTCATAAAATTGAAAGGTGTTTATTTTTTATTGTTTTCCCTGTTTGTTACAATTGTATGCAAAGCCCTTGAGCACTCGCACTCGCACTCGCACTGGCACTCGCACTCGCATATATTCATAGCTATCTATATATGTATATAAATTGGCACTTAAGCCGCAAATGGAATAAAATATTGAAATGCTAATAATAATAAAAAATAATGAAAAATATGCAAATAGCGGAGAGTAGGGGCATTCGTTTGCGTTCATTCAAATTTGTTGCCGTTGTTCAAAAATTAATGGCAACAGAGACAAAGAGTTGCAAAACTTCAATTGAATCGAACAGATGCTATAAATCGACACGAAATGCAATTTCATATTATTTATGGTAGCAGCCGCATTGAAAAGCATTCACTAATGCTATTAAATGATGCGATGCCAACCCGAGTTGAATGAACATTTAAAGCGGACCATTTTTTACTTGATTTCATTTTATTCCTGAAATAAATTACTTGCGATATATAAATTGCAATGAAATTAAATTTCTCTGCAGGAAATAAGTGCAGTTTAAGACAATTGCTGCGTTGCCCCAGCTTATGCAGGTAGTCATGTGTGTCTGCCTTCTAATGAGTCTGCTTCTCTTTCTCTCTCTCTCTCTCTCGCTCTTTGCATTGTCTTTGCCTGTTCGGGGGCTATGGGGATTTGTCTGACTTGTGACTCCTTGTTAGCCTGCACTTTTGTTGCCCGTCGCCCGTTGCCCGTTGCCAGCTGCCTTGCCACATGCCACCTAACAAGCTCTGTCATTTATTTATGTGCAACATTTGAGCCTAACAAGCGAAAGTGGCAAATGGTACAGTGGATACTACGACAAGGGACACTGGGTAATGGGCATAAATAAACTTGTGCTAACAGCACAATTGCACTGAGCAAGACAGAGAGCTGGGCTCGCTGCTATATCATTTTCTTTTCTATTGCTAACAAAGCAATCTATTTGACAGTTTACATGCGAATGCAATTGTATAAAGCACATAATTGTAAAACGAAACGGTGGTACGCACATAAAATTGAAAATCAAAATTATCAAGAGTTACTGCTAAATGATGCTGAAAAGTATGCTTTGTTTTGCTTGAAGAAAGTGGGAGAAAAATAATGAGAGGGGCTTATAGAGGATATTTATTATATTATTTTATATATGAATATTTTATAGTTTTTTTTTTTAAGTATTAAAATTTAAAAAATATAGAAATGTAGCTATATATTTATTAATTTTATATTTTATATTATACTTATATCATATAATTTATTTGAATGCCATAAGTCTTCTTAATAAGACTTCTCAAATATATATTTATAAGCTGAAGAGCAGTCACCAAACAGCTAGGACCCATGCTGCTTAACTCAAAGACATCAAGTAGTTTTTATTTTTCGCATTTCTATGATATGCCCAGAGTATGAACATGCATGTATATACACTGCCATGCACTTGAATAGGGACAGCATTTTGAAATCGAATATACAAGTATTTGACTCAAATAAACTTATTAAACCGATATACCATATTTTTTTTCTATTCAGTATTTCATCCTCTATTAATGTAACTAAACAAAAACTTCTTTAAAATAACCATATTTTTATAAAAAAAAATTCTGTGAGTTCTTCATAAATTGCATACTTTTTTACGTGCACTTGAATAGGGACAAGAGATAAAAATTGATGTTTAACAAAATATATATACATTATATTAATTTTTAAGGCTTATTTAATTAATTCAATTAATTTAGTAGTGGTTAATAGTGTTTGCAGACAATTTTTTTTCGAAATAACTTCATAAATCCCATTACGAAGAGAGTAATATAGAGCCTTTACGTAATTTAAGGATATTTCACTCCCGGCTGTGTCGATGGCGTCTTTTAATGCCTGTATGTCTTCGAATTGCCAACCAGAATCGGAAATCATTTTTTGTCATCCATCTTCATACGTTCTGAACAATGTTGAGATCCGGAGAATATGGAGGACACTCCATAAAAACCACGTTTTGCGGCAGGATTCATATTTTAGACACTCGGAAAGTATGAATTTGGGCATTATCCTTTTGGAAAGTCCATGTAAATAGTCTAAAGATATTATTTAGCTCAGAAAACGCTTCATCTAGCAAGTCTTTGTAATGCGTTGCATTCATTTCTGTTGAAACTACTTGGAGCTAGCATGGTCCATAATATGAGATGGCCCCCCATAACATTACACTTTTCTCCCGGCTATGGTGCCGAGACAGAAAGCGTTCTTCTTATCGAATACCGTGAAAATAATATGAAAAGTCATCAGTTCCACCTAAGTTAAACCGTTTTTCTTCTGAAAACACCACGGAATGCCATTCCTGCTGCCAAGTCACATGATCACAAGCAAAAACTTGATCAGATTCCTTGCGTTGGGTATTAAGTGGCGGTTTTTTTTATAGTTTCAATATTTTTAGATGTTCAGCTTTACGAATAACACTGTTTACAATATCGATACTAGCACTTAGTTGTTGTTTTGAATGGATTTTCGAAGCTGGACTATGTTAATTTGATGCTCCTCGAAGAATTCGTCAATCAGAAGTAGATGAAATTTCTTTTTTTATGCAGTCTTTTATATTTTTCCCATAATTTGATGAGTTTTTAAGAAAATTGTATACCAAACTTTTGTTTTTTCCAATTTTTTTTTTTAATTTCCCTGTACGTAAAGTTGCACTCCTTGTACGAAAATTTTGTTCCTTTTTCTCCACCAATACGTGTTTTACTGCGGCCCAAAGTATTTTTTTATATTTAAAATGTTTATAAGTTGAAAACAAATTAATTTCATAACATAAAGTTGTATGCATAATGTTGAAATCACTTCTGTCCCTATTCAAGTGCACGTAAAAAAGTATGCAATTTATGAAGAACTCACAGAATTTTTTTTTTTATAAAAATATGGTTATTTTAAAGAAGTTTTTGTTTAGTTACATTAATAGAGGATGAAATACTGAATAGAAAAAAAATATGGTATATCGGTTTAATAAGTTTATTTGAGTCAAATACTTGTATATTCGATTTCAAAATGCTGTCCCTATTCAAGTGCATGGCAGTGTATATGTAAAGATATATAGACAGTTTTATTAATGAAAATTATTCGCAAGTTTTGGGCGCACATTCATGCATATACTGAAGAGAAAAAAAGCCACATAAACTTCTCAAGTTAATTTGAAAATTAAATTCCAACATTAAAACGCATAAATGACACTTAAGCTTGTATGTGCCTCAGCTTTGCAGCAGCTCACTAGCTGGCTCTCACTCTCGCTCTCTGTCTCACTCTCGCTCTCTGTCTCTCTCTCTCTCTCTCTCTCTCTCTCTGTCTTCTCCTCACTTGGTATGACTTAAGCGCGCTGTTTGTTTTTCTTATCAAAATGCCTGCGGCAGAGTGCTTGCAAACACACACACACACACACACACACACATACACACATACACAGGCACTTGGTGCACATATCCCTTAAGACAAACAACGCACAGAAAACGAGCTTCTGCTGACGAGGCAGCCACCATGAGGGCAGCTCGAAGAACAAACAGGAGTAGGAGCGGGGAGGATATAAAGATTGGGAGGCTGACTGGCCAAGTGCACGCTTAAGAGTCAAGAGTGCAGAAAAATGCATAGCATACAAAGCGGGCGAAGGCAGCGACAGCAGCGACCGGGGCTGCGGCTTCGGCTGAGACAGCGGCAAAGACGTTGCCAAGGCAAACACACACACACACACATACACAGCGGAAGGCATATAAATTGCGTTGCTTGTGTGAAGGCAATGAAGGCAATGGCAAAGTAGTCAGTAGATGTAGTCGCAACAGCAGTGCGGGGCTAAAAGTAGATGGGTGTAGTGTGGTGTAAACGTTTTTGGTGTTTGACATACGACGTGCATTAGCAGCAAAGTCAAGGATTAGCGCCACTTGTCTTGAAGAGCGGCAGCGCCAAGGCGCGGCACGGCGCAGCCTCCAGCAACGGAAGCCGCCGCCGCATTTAACTGAAAATTTAAAAACCAGTTAATCCATTAAATTTAACTGCGAACCAATTTGCATGCGTTTGTGAATATAAACAGAGGAAAATGCAAACAATTCAATTTGGCTGCGGCAAAAAAGGGAAACAAACAGAGCCAGAGAGGGAGAGAGCGTGGGAGTGGCGAAATGCTGAAACTGAAGGCACGCTTTAAAGTATTGCGGATAACAGCCGCGGACCTAGTGAAATGCGCGCAGAGCACAACAGAGAAGCTGATGAGATGGGTCTAAATGAAGGACCTAGACAAGCAGATACTCCAAGACGAGCAGGCTATAGACGACCAGCGCATGCCCTATCAAACAGCTTAGTATCTACTAAGTTATATGCTGCAGAGCTATTCAATATATGTAATCTTATCAACAATATATATTATATAATCTGTTATCAGTTTCCTGTTGCATTCCCTTACAACAACCTGGCATACCCCCATCTACCCTTCTCGTCGTGGCATCACAAGTCGAAAGAGCTGCAAAAAATAGACAGCAAAAATATGTGGAGAGCTCTAAAACGGAAAGCGGAAAGACGTCAAGGAAATGCCAAAGCTATCGCAAACGCGTTTCGCAATTTTTTGAAGGATGTGTTAAGTCAAAAAATATGCAAATTTAACCCACACACTCACACAATCATTTGATAGCAAAGGCACAGACACACACACACACACACACACACACATAGTCGAGCTGGTAGAGTTAATACGCCAAAAGGTACAGCCAGGCGCTTATATATACATATATATATGCTTATATAGCTATAGTCTATTTGTGTGTGTGTGTGTGTGTGTGTGGGTTACGTTCGTGTTATGCATACGCAAGTAGTGAAAATATCATCAATGGCAAAATATGAATATCTAAAAAGCATAACACACAAATGGAGCAAAAAATGAAGCTCGTGTCCTTCTCTGCCTTTAGCCTAGGCGCCACGCCCCCTCCCCCCAGCACCCTCGAACTGAAGGGGTTGTAGAAACTAGTGAAAATGTCGATTTTGAAGTTTACGCATCTGACTCATGACCCCTATAAGAGAGCAAGGCAGCAAGCAACGAAAGTCTCTGCAAGCAGACTTAGATATACTCTATAGAAGACAAATTTTGCCTTGACAAAGATATTTTTAAACTGCAAAATTAGTATGAGAAGAAATTATATTTTTAAAAATTTTATAAAAATATTTCCTGAAATAATACAGAATCCAAATTTATTTTATTTTAAGAAAAATATAGATAATTTCAATATATTATAATAATATTTTAAAATAATATTAATTTCAGTTTCTTTTCGATTCTTTCGCTTCCCACACCATAGCGACCCACACTGCCAAAGAGCATCAAACCCAACAGATGATGCAAGTTTGCAGTGAACTTCTTGCTCGAAGAGCAACTGTTGCCTTACTGCACTTGCTGCTGCTGCTGCTGCCCAGACAGTATATCGAACATTAATCTGTAATTCGAACTGTCGAGAACTACGTGAGCTGCTGGCTCCACGCATTTTGATATCTAATCTATAATGTTGTATGGAATGCAACAATTTATTAACGTTAAGTTCGATTATAAAGCGCAACGATTTATCTGTTTCGATTTGAGATTCAGCTGAAATTGATTTCGATTGTGACTACTCAATGTATATATTACGTACTTTTTTCATCCCCGCTTTTTATGGAGTATATATTTAATTGCTGAAGTGTTAGAGCCACAGTTTCACATAAATTTGCGAAGCGTCTGTTGTAAATTACAGTTGAAGCAGCAACTGGCGCATAAATCTTTAGTCGCAACAACGATGGACAGTGTAAAAAGAATGCAGCTATGCAAAAGGACCCACACAGAGGGAATGGAAGGGCGAGAGTGTGCGACAAATACTAAAGCATTCACAACTCACATACCGAGGCCGAGACTTCGTTGCCCGCATTCTGGCCACTCGTAACCCCCATCTGGGACCACTTGAATTACGTACGCCACAAGTGAAGTAATGAGCAAGTTCTCCACAGTACAAAGGCAAGCAGAAAAAAAGATGAAAATGAGAGAAAGAGAGAGAGAGAGAGAGAGAGAGAGAGAGAGAGTGAGAGAGGAAAAAACAAAAGCAACAATTGCGTAAACGGCGAGGCGGAACCGGAAATAAATATTAAAGCTTAAGGCTATATAAATATGTGTATATATATATATATATATTTATATACGTTTTTTTTTTATATACAACTATATTTTCAAAAGTCTAACTAATAAATAAACTTTTGCCAAGTGCCCGCATTTTAAGCATGTGCAAAGCGTAACATTTCTCCTGCTGGCTGCGCTGATAAACGATGCTAAGTAAATAAAAAATGCTCCGCAATTTATGTGGTCTCAAAAGTTTTATTATGCCAGCATCAATAAAAAAAGATAAATTTAAAGAAGAAAAAAAAACAAAAGAGAGAACAGATAAACTGAAGGAGAGAGAGAACGAGAGAGAAGGAGAGAGAGATACTAAGGGGTCTACCACTCTGATATATTTTGCCAATAACATGACAAAGTTGATGGCAAACAATTTAATGAACTTTTCTGTAATTTGGCCAAAAAGAGAATTAACTGTAAATGGAAAATGGAAAAAGAAAGAAAATGGAATCGTTTGTTGTCGGTCTGTCTGCAAGCGGCAGCAGCAGCCAGCTCTTGACTTTGGCTTTTATCAATTTCCAATTGAATTCAGTTTTATAGAAGTTTTGGCCAAGAGCTTAAAGAAATAAATCTAATTCAACAACGATAATGACTTTAGCTTTTAAAGTCAATTTATTGCTTATGCCTCTCTATGCAATTCTCATAGATTTATGCTTACATTTAGCATAGTTTTATTGAGTTGTTACATTGAAACAATCTTGTTTTTTTTGTCATTTTAGATTGTTGTTAATCTCTCTTTATCCGACTCCATTTTATTGCCATTTTTCACTCTCTTTTTTATCTCTCGTCATTTTACGACTGTTACTTAAGCTTCTTGGTTTTTGGATAAAGTTTCTCTCCTCAGCTCTCTTCTTTAGTCTCCGTCTACATCTGGCGTTTTGCTAAAGACCCCATCTCTCTATTGTGCTGCCTTCTATATTTCTTAAACTTTAACAATTCCTTTCAATTTATTTTATATCTTTCATATTTAATAAACATATGTTTGTTTCGGATCTTACTGAGTCATTATTTTGCAGCATGGTATACCAGCAATAATAATAATAATAATAATAATATGATTGACTATAAACACAATTATAATTGAGCCATTGCCGTAGGGCAATTTTATGGTCCATTTTACGACAGGTCTGGCAATGGCTTTGTTCATCTGATTGTGATTCCGACTTCAAGGGTGGTTCCAGTTGCATTGTTCTGTTGTTTTTGTTGTTGTTGTTGTTGCTGATGTTGTGGCATGCTATGCCAGTTGAATTATTGAAATTGACTAGCAGCACTCAGTCAGCACAACACATACTTCACACAGCAAAGGACATGCGAAAGGATATGAGGAACGAATAACGGAATAACAAAAACATTTCAAATCGAGTTTACGTACATCTCTCTCACACACACACACTCAGTCTCTCTCTCACACTCTCTGTCTCTCTCTTTTTTTTTTGCTGCAACCCAGGTGTATGTTGAGATGCCAGACTAAATGAACTGCAAGTCAAACTAGTTAAGTGCGGCTGCCAGGCAACTGAGACTTCGTTGTAATCCGAGGCAAAATGGAAACTCGATTAAATTGCTTAAAGCCAAATTGAAGGCGGGGGTGCCACCCCCAAAGGCATCTCCAGTGCAATTCAAAGACATGCGGCATTAAAAAATGAGAGACAAGTGTGGGACAGCGTGTAAGCTTGGCTGGTTAGATACCCTGTATAATGGCCGAGCAATGATTTGAGTTAGTTATATATATTTCTGACTTGAGTAAGTTTCTTTTAGTTCTCATAATTTTCTTCCCATATTCTACTTCAGAATGAGGCAGCATAGCCTGAGCTTCTCCTCGCGCGCCTTCATCTATCAGCATTATACCCTATTTTATCACATTTCAAATGGCAGCAGCTCAAAGAAAGTGTAAGCGATGCATGCTTACTAACTGTTGACTGTTGAGACAAGCCAACAACAGAAGCAGCAGCTGCATCAGCAGCAGCAGCAGAAACAACAATGTGCAAGCCAAATGGGGCATGCGGCAACACACCCACACACACACACACACACATACACAGACCCAGAGAGGAAGACATACAGATGAGATTGGTATGCATATTGGCAAAGCAAATGTTGTGCTTGTATGCGGCAAGGCTATTGGAGCATGTCGAGGCGACACCAATGAGCTTTCCCTACCAGCTCCCTGCCAGCCGTTGCCGCTATCATCCAGCAACACTGTTGCTGCGTCCCGCTGCTCGCAGACAATCCGTCCCATTGTCGGGCGTCGCCAACAACATCGTCGTCGTCGTCATCTTTTCAGAGTGCTTAAGGGCTGCATAAAAGCATTTATTATTAGATTTGATTCAATTTTCTATTCACTTACGTTATGAAAATGTGGCGCTAGTCTTCACAAAGTTCACCCCCACCCCATTATCTCTCTCCCTGTGTGTGTGTGTGTGTGTGTGTGTGTGTGTGTGTGTGTGTGTGTGGCACTTAATTCACACAGCGGTAAATAAAAATCAATGCTCTGCTCTTTGCAGCCAACAACGAGAGCAATCACATTATATTTTATTTGCATAAAAGTCAATTGGGTTGCGGCGCAATGAAACATTTTTTAAATAATTGCCGACCATAGACTTACGGCGCGAACTGTGTAACTATCTATAGTCTGGCCTGTTCCGGGATCAGTTAAGTCGTTGTTGTTGCTGTACTTTTGCTGGTTGCTCAGTTGAGCGACGCCGCTTTGGCGCACGCCCACTAAGCAGCAAAGTTTTTTGGCCAACATTTACACAGAAAAAACTAACTAAAATAAGTCAAATTCTAATGTCAACGACTGCCTAATACTCGCCTAGTACACAAACTGATTAAAGATATTAAAACAGTATCAGTGTATCTATCTACCTGCAATCATCTAACTGTCTCTAGTAGACTTCGCTTCTATCTTTTAGAACACTATTCTCTAACTCGACGACCAAGCCCATATACTCCGTTCAATTTCGCCAACGAGCATGAGCGGAGAAAAAAAATCAGCAGCTAAGGGCGACATCCATAAACTGTAATCAAAAGCTATTATATCTGCTTGGCGCTGCCTCCAACGGACAACATCCTCCAACGACCTCCAACAGCCCCCAGCAGACGCCACAGCGCCCCGCTTTTGTGTTTTTGGCAACAGTTTTTCTTTTTTCTCTCTCTCTCTCTCTCTCTCTCTTGGCGAGATAAATTCGGTAAATTCAATGGAAATTGTTTGCCAAAAATCACAAGCTTCCTACATTTTAGTTTCCTCACTTATGATACCCTGTGGGGAAGCTCAGCTTTTTATATATATTATATTATTATATTATATTTAAGAGCTCATAAAACATTTTCCTCTTTTTGCTTTCTCTTTTCTCAAAATTTTTCTGCCGCTTTCCCTATTTCTTCTACACTTCCTCTTCACTCTATCTTTATCTCTTTCTCTCTTCTTCCCTCAAATTTCCCATATCCTTAACAACTCACATTTTGTTAGCTAGGTCAATTCCTTCCCTTTAACTTTACTGTTCCCACACATTTCCCACTATGAACTCAATTTAATTTAATGATTTAAGTCTGATTGTAATTTATTTATAGAATTTATTTGTGGAAATTTCATTTATATATATATGTATATCTAAATTTCAATTATTTTAATGGATTTGCCTTTGACAATAATTACAATACGTTTGCCTAATGACTAATGTCAACAGCGGGCTTAATAATTCATTACCATATGCTACACAGGACAACTTTCGATGCCAGCCCGGCCAAGGCATTTGGCCAGACTTAAGTATTATTAAGTATTTTTGCGTGCATATGCATATTAAGCCATAAATATTAACAGCAGACAGCGCGGGCTGGGTTGAGGTTGAGGGGGGGGTTTCGGTGGGCAAAAGAAACATATGGCAAATGGACTGAAATTCTTCGAGACATTCGCATATGATGAGCTACGAGCTGGTCGCTGTGGAATATGTCCTTCACTAGCTTGCGACTTGAACATTTGCCAAAAATTACAGTTATTACTGCAGACAGACGAACCGTAATGTCCACGTTGCTAGGGGGCATGCCCTCCATGCTGCCTGCCCCCTCGAAGACGCATTGGAAATTTAATTCAATTGTTAGGCGGCAGGCACATAAATTCTGCAGTTTATTGCATCCGCAGTACGAAATGTTCACGTATCTGGTGGGCGGGGCTGGAGGGGCCAGTCGGAGCAGTCGGGCGTGTGCGGGCGACACATTTGCCTTGACTGCAATTTTAATGAGGCAACCAAAATTTGTTGCATTAGTTCGAATATTGGACTGGGCGTGGCTTTCGAGTAGACAAATGTATATATTTTTGTGATTTATAGTAAGGTGCTTTGAGGACTTAGCATGAATTACATTAGGATAATATAATATACTTATATCTATACAATTTCTCTATGTTCTCAACTCAAATCTAGACTAATACAAAACATATTCTAGTCTTTAAAATTTTAGAAATTTTATCTTCATTTCATTCATTCTTCATTCTTGAATCATTTCTGAAGAGCAGCTTGTCAGCCTGCTTCCTGCTTCTGCTCTTAGGTTTTCTGTCCTTAGTCAACCCTTCAATCAATCACTCCATCCTTCATTCAATCGGTCAGTCAATCATTGTCATACACACAATTACATCTAGGTCAACAAAGAACGGAAATGTTAAACATTTAGCGACTTCCGGCATCTCGCTGAGCTTACAACCCACTTGATCTTTGGCCGCTGCTATGGAGTAAATTTCGTGATACACTTAATGCAAAAAGGTTGAAGCGCAGTGTTTGCTGTCTTCTGCATCCAGTGATAGCCAAAGTTATCCTCGCATTTCAAAAGGGGCTTTAAGTGAAGCGCTTAGCCTAAGTCGCCCGGCAAAACGAAGCGAACTATCATGGCGTTCGCAGTGCTGCAATTAGGACTTAAATGCAAAAGGTCCTCGCAGCCAGGACCTGGTCCCAGACAATCAAGCCGGCAGCCCAAACAGCAAAAAACACAAAAAAGAAATGCTACAAAAAATCCAGAAAAATATGAGAAACTCGCCAACTGCGCGTCGCGGCGTTTTTAATTGAAAAAGAAAATGAAAAACTAGCCGCGAGCTAAAAAAAAACATCAGATGCAGCTATGCGATATATATGTGTATATATACAGGCTTAAATTAAAAATGTTGGTATATATATATAGTACTAAAAATGTGCGAAGTTATGAAAGACATGAAAAATAATCTCATAGTGTAAAGTTGTTAAATCAATTTGAGGAAACAGACTGAAATACAGACAGACAGACAAACATTACTAGACATGCCATAAAGCTCAAAAGCAACTTGAGAGAGGGTACTTGGGGTAGCATAGTGGAGAGAAGAATGATGAAAATTGTTACAGAGCTGACCCGTATGGTCATTATAATGGCTTAAATAAACTAAATTTGATGAGCAAAACAAAAAGCCAATGAACAAAAGGTATAACAGCATAAGATTATCGGCTGATTGTAATTTGTATAATCTAATATATAAATCACAATCATAATCACTTCTTTATGTTCACATAAACTGGATTATTATCGATATATAGTAAATATAAATAAGCTTATCAGCATTTCTGTAATCTCTCATACATTATCTAAGCTGTAAGACCTACCATACTTTTATCAGCTAATCAACATTGAGGTTTGAGCTGAATGACCTATCATAAATACCTCAACTTCCGTGAGTGTATTTCAAGGTAAAATAGCCCAAAAGGTATTAATCATTTCACATTTCGTTTTATGTGCCATTGGAAGTAAGCACTTGAGCATTTGGCGCGCTGCGTGTGCAGGTCATTTAACAATTGGGTCACAATAGCAACAGCAGAAGCAGCAGCAGCTACTCTACCTATGTCAAGCATTTAACACTGTTAATTTAATTCGTTTACTAATTGTAGCCACGCTTCGACTGAACTCAAACTGAGCACAATTGGTATGAAGAGCTGCTGCCCAAGCAGCCAGAACTTATCTCTAACTATCTGTCTGTCTGGCTGGCTGGCCTGACTCTGTCGCACGTCTCAAGTGTCCGACATCTGCAAAAATCTTCTACTACATAATGAACACTCGACTGCCTTGGCTTATGGGTTATGGCTTATGGCTTTTGGTTAGAGCTGAATTGCGGAAACACTTTACCGCAACGCCAAGTCAAAACTCTTGAAAACTTGCCACCATCGAAAAGTTGGCCAAAACTGGGCCAAATCAAATAGGAAATACAAAATGAGGCATTGTGCTTTAAATTGACATGGAATTCGTAAATATTTTTTACATTTATTTCGAATTTTATATAAATTTCAATGAGTTTTTAAATCAGGAAAAAATGCTGAGAAATATATATATATATTCTTTTTATTCATATCCATTTTATTTACTTAAAGTTTTATTTGAAAAATTGTAGAAAAAATAAAATAATTAAAAAATAAATTATTATTTTCCTTATTCACATAATTTAAAATAATAAATTTCTTTTGGCATTTAAATCTATCTTCATCTAATGCAAACTATTTCCCATTTGAATTCCTAATATTTTACGGCGCAAGGCAAATTAGGCGAGCTGCCTACAAGATTTAAAGGCAATTGCTAACTTGTTTTTGTTTTTTTTTTTTTTTTCACTTCAAGAGCAGGCAATAGAGATAGAACAGAGAATGAGAGAGAGAGAGAGAGTGAGTAAAGGTTAAGAGGCTGGCAAGCAGAGTGTAAGCGGCTTACCAAACGCTCTATTGCCATGCCTAACTTTTAACGTTTCGACGCCTAGCACACACACACACGCTCACACACACTTACACACACACACACACACACACACACACACTCACAGCAACAACTCATTGGGCAGCTCAGTCTAGCCCCAGGCCAGAGTCGAAGCCTTACCTTGGCTTGCCTTGTGCGTTATCACATACATATCTTACTTAACGTGCCTGCAAGACTTTTTTCATTAGGATAAGTCTATTTTATGCCAAACATACACCGAACACACCCTCTCACACACAATCGAACATATATGTATATGTATATAAATGTAAAAGTTTTTTTTTGATACCCTGCCAAAGCAATGAAGGAGGCATAATGTACTCAGAGGGCATAATACGTAAATTAGAGACATTTAATATAGCTTTACATAAATTGTATATATAATATATTTAATATTAAGAAAAATTATCTAAAAGTCTAACTTTTATTCGATTGTTATTTTTAACTATCGCTTTCATCTTGATAAGTCCCTTCCTTAACCATTACCAGTCCACTTCACTTTCCTTCACTCCATTTCACAAGTTCGCCTAGGGTATCAACTTAGCGCTCACTCTCTCTCTCTCTCTGCTAGAGCACACCTGCTTGAGTTTTTTTGCTTTTTTATTTTCTTGGTCTGGTTTCCTTTTTTGCCTTTTGCCGAAAATGTTTATTTGGTTTCTTATGTTATTTATTTTATGGCACCTTTTGCCATACTTTATTTTTTGTGCTATTTATTTCGGCTACAGTCAGGAGTAGAACGACGAACGACGAGCGACAACAACGCTGACGACGTCTGAGTCCTTGCGCCCTTTTGCCTCATCGATATAACAATATCCTTTTGATGTCATTTCCGCTTATGGCTTATTTTCAAAATGGCAGGTGTAAAGGTAATCGTTGATTGTAAGTGCCTGCCAGTGAGCCAACCAGCCAAGGATTTTACAGCCAAAATGTGCCATGTGTCACGAGTGTGTGTATCATGCGTGTGTGTGTGTGTGTGTGTGTGTGTGTGTGTGTGTGTGTGTGTGTGTGTGTGTGTGTGTGTGTGTGTGTGTGTGTGTGTGTGTGTGTGTGTGTGTGCGCGTGGGTGTCTTTTACTTTTTATGTCAATTCTCAATTATATTTCAATCATTTTTATTACATCAGCTAATGCCTAAAGAAGATTACTTTCTCCCATCAATAAGTTACGAATTTAATTGGCGAAGCTTTTGCTTTATCTATAATCTGGGCAATGATGTCACATGCCACGCCCATCCCACGCCCCTGCCACATCCAACTCTGTTCATTTCCGCTGCTTAATTAGTTGCTTAATAATTTGCATGCTGCGTGACATGCGGCACACAGAAGGCTTCAAATTTTGTGGACATTGTCCCTCAACTGATTTCAATTGATGATCGGCCTTTCGGTATTCTCGACCAACAATGCCAATCAAGTTGAGGCAGCGTTTCAGCTTAATTTCCACCTGGAATACCAATTCACAATATTGCGTCAAATTTCGGCTAAGCCGACAGCGAATATTTGCCAGATTGCGCATACGCACCATTAGCCAGTGGCCCCCGACCCCGCCCACGCAGCCCACTTTTACACAAGCGAAATGTGACACTTTCGCATTTATAATAAAGTAGACCGAACAGCTTATACTCTATGTAGGGATATATACTCGTATATATGTATATAAAACATATATATGAGATTGCATTCAAGCCAAGAGAATGTAATTAAGAATTGTTAATTAGCATATAAATTGCGGCACCTACAGAAGCTGCGGCTGCTTACTAAATGACTTTAACACCAGAAAGCCGACGCATGTTTGTTTGTTGTAGAAAGAAGATATGTCTGAAGTGTGATTGCTCTACCTTTTAGAGAGACTGATAAGACACCGTAGTGTGCTCTCGAGACGCTTACTGCCCGTAAGGCTTTGGAGGCGAATGGAAATTGTTCTCCATCTAAACTACTTCTTCATATGATAGTTCCAGTACTTTAAAAAATATCTCTTCATCTACCCCTTCAATATATAAACATCAGTAAACATCAGTTCTTAGCTGTAAAATTTTAATAAAAGGATTGGTAAAGGTTCTACACTCTCTAGAGTCACAATGTTCAGCTGTTTCCATACTCCGAAATCTCTAGCTACAAAAAAAGTCAGACCACTTTTTACTCAAGCTCAAACAGACATCACTTTGCCAATTGATTTAGACAGTTACGTTTCGTTCTATTTGTCTTAAGTCTTAAGCCTACTCAAAGCTCTCTTTTTGCATTATTTCTAATATCTTCAATTCCATCTAAACAATAGCTATCAATTAGCCATCAATCTACCCTCATTCCCTCATTAGCTCAAGCTCATGTTAAAGCAGTTGCTAGATTTTTAACAAGCACTTAAGAAATTCAGCATGCAGAGGGTTAAGCTGGCTTGCCAGACGTGTGGGCGTTAAATAAAAACACATGTAGCACACTTTTTGGCGCAGCTGTGCGTTGCCAAGGTGCTGATTGCAATTACTTGTATGCGACAACAGGGCCCCAGCCAGAAGCAAGCAGGCAACAGCAGGAGCAGCAGCAGCAAAAAGGCTGAGGGGAAAGCGTGGGTACTTTATACGAGCCTGTTGGCTGTAGGCCGACCACAGCACTGCGGCGTACACGCACAAACACATGCACGCACACACACACACACGCACGAGGCCTAGGAAACCAGCTGAATTGACATCAACTTCAGCAGCGTGTGAGCGAGAGCAATCGGCCATTAGCAAGCAGGCCAAGAGCAACAGGCAATGTATGCTGGGGGTCGGCTCAAATTGCGTGACTGTGCAACTGTTCATATAAATATATATACGACTATATATATATTTGTATGTATTTATACGTAGGTATAATAAAAGTAATTAACAAGTGTTTGCCTTGCATGATGCGGAATTTCAGGCGTGGATAAGCAGCAAGCTGTATGAATGCCGCCGCACAAATCTAATAAAAAAGCATAAAAATAATACATATATAAAACAGATATATATATATATATATATATATATATATATATATATATATATATATATATATATATATATATATATATATATATAAAGGCATAAAAGAACAGATAAAAAGTGTGCAGCCCACTTGAGCAAAAATCTCAATCGACAAATACTTTTGACAGCTCCGGATATTTGATGCGAAGAAACAAAACGTAAATTGAAAAGTTTTGCACTTAATATGGGTCCAATCCTATATATATATATTTTATATATAGTATAGTACATATATATATGTGCCTGTATATGTGTATGTCTGTGTTGATATCAATTTGTGTGCATTTACTGAAAATTGAATTTCCAATAAGTATCGACGCGTGCACACATGTTGCTCACATGATTGAGTTTTTTTGCTGCATTAGTATGTGTGTGTGTGTGTTTGTTTGTGTACGTGCATGTGTGTATGTGTGTGTGTATTTGTGCTTTTTTGCAGGTGTTCTTTTTGCTGAAATGATTGTTCAGATGGCGCAACAACAAAATTTACATACACATTCAATCTGGCACCGAGAGAGTGAGCAAATCTGACGCGAACTAATTGGGCTGCAGCTATGACTTAAATTAGATTCAAATTAAACGCATATGTGATAGGTATAGATAAGGTATAGATGGGTATAGATAGATAAAAATGACCAATTTCCAATGTAACTTTTGAATGTCAATTGTTAGTATCGCTTCTAAAGAGTACTGTTGGGTCTGAAATCAGACAAGGAATACCCGAGCTAGAGTCATGCAAAGTTCAAGAGGTATTTTTTTTAAAGTCAAGTGAAAATTTTGAAAACTTCTTTAACAAGGCAAAATCCGTGAATACAGATTCGTTCTCCGATTAAATACGCTTCCGAAATAGTAAGCCATATAAAAATCGGATAAAAAATACTCCAATTATGGTCAGCCAAATTTAAAAAAAAAGTAATTTTTTGTACCCGAATTTTCAAAAATTCACTAAAAATTAAAAAAAAATGTCGAAAATTTTCGAATGAAACTTTTGAATGTAAGTCGATAGTATTTGATCTTACGAATCAAAAAGTATACTTGAGTCTGAAATCGGATAAAAAATAGCCGAGTTATAGTCATGTAAATTAGAAGAGGTCCTTTATTTTTCTTCATTCTCTCCTTTGCCTTTAAAATTATGCTACGGCCACACTAAATGTAGTTCGGCAATCTCTTTAATCGCCAACTTTTTCTTGCCCATTTGCAGGGTATTAAAAAATACTACAGCCTTTGTTGTTGTTGTTGTTATTACTTTTCGCAAGAGCCACAGCGAATAAACTTGAAAAACGGTTACTAGGTCAGTAACACCGACAGTTAAAGCCTTCGTATCCACTTTGCAGACTTGACGCGAGAGCGAACGCAAACGAGAGAGAGACAGAGACTTTCATGCTCTCTCGTTGGCTTCGCCCTTTTTAGTACAAAGAGAGGATGCCGAAGAGATTTTGTAGCTTTGTCGCCCATCTAGCGCGCTGAGCCGAGTCGTCCGTTTCGTGGATGCTGCCGACACAGTCAGTAGACAGTCGTGCGTCGCGTCAAACAGGACGAGAATACGGCGGATAACAGCTACGTTACGGACACTGAAGCCTAACTCGCTAACGAAAACCGAAAATAAAATCCAACAACACGAAAACACAAATCTTCACGACACTCAACCCAACACTGCTATCATCGAGTGATAAAAAAAAAAAAATGTTTGCGCGTTGCGTGTTTTTTAGTGCTCAACATTACGTGATAATAATGAAGCGGCAATAATTCCGCTGGCCCAACTTATGCAAATGTAGAAGTCGCTCAAGACTTGCTCAATTTGCCAAATAATTCGTGCGCCGAGCCACAAAAAGCCGGCAACAACTGTGCGTTACATGTGACTTCAATAATAACTTCCAATGAAAGCAAGTGAAAATATAAAAATAAATCAAATTAAAATATATAAAAATATATCTAAATTTATATACATATATTTATAAGTTGCTGATCAATTTATGTAAGTTGCTTTAAATATTTTCCTTTATTTTTGTCACACAGCTAAAGAAAAGCAATTCCATGAATTTTAATAAAATTTTTTTCAGCGGAAACAAACTTGAAAGAAAGTTGCAAAATGTCAGCTAAAAATATTTCTCTCTATATATAAATATATATTTCGTATTTTTTTTTATATAGAAATCAAAATTAGGGAATGTACATTTTCAGCAGCTCATTAAAATGCTAATGAGCGAGTTTTGCATATTGCTAACATTTGGGTACCGCATTATATTTAATGCCCTTGTCAAGAGGGTATTTGCCATTTTTAACACATAACTTGTGAAGGCTGTGAGGGCTGTGATACTGTGAATTTATGAACAATGTTAGATATACCTATAAACAAAATATATATAATTAATATTATATTACATATATTTAATTTTATTATCTTTTGTAATATGAAATATTTACAATATAAAATATATATTTATTTCATTATATATTTTAAAGATAAAAGATTTATATAACAAAAGAATTTCCGTCTCTCTCTCTTTCTCTATCCTCTCCCCCCAGAGACCCTTATCATCACAATCAAAGCAAAATTGTTGATATGCACAAATAAAAACATTTTTGACAAAGAGCTAAAAACATGCATTCAACAATAATTAAATGAATAAGGCATATGCTAGGCTAGAGACCACAGAAAAAACGCTTTTCTCTTTTTTATCTGACATCAGGTGAAGTGGAAAAAACGTTTTTGTATTTCACATATAAATACCTTTTTTTCCTTTCTTTAAAGATAGATTTAAAAGCGCCTGCGATTTAGGAGCAGCTGATGCCTATCAGCGTAGGTGCAAGTGATAGGGGTCAGCAACAAAAGGTCGCCAGCAGACAGCAGACAGCAGCCAGCAGCGAGCAGCTGCTAAATGTGGCAAGTGGCGAATGAATGGAAGTCGAGTTTAAAGTCCAAAAGAGTAAAAAGTAATTAGCAACTCGCTACAAAATAATTATTTAATTAACAAAAGTGGACGCTGTAAGGCAAGTAAGCATGCAGCCGACCCCAACAGACAGAGAGTCTATTCGCCTACCCGCAGCGACTCCTACTCGAGCCTAGTCAAGGATCCTTGGCATTCTTTTAGTCTAAATGTTCATTCATTCGTTTCATTTATCTAAGTTTTTTTTTTTTTCATTCCATTTTGTTTGCCTTCTAAAATAGAGTCGGTTCGTGACGTGCAACTTTTAGGCCTCTAATTTAAATTTAATTAAGTGGCCCAACTCCTGCTCATCCTACTTCGACTCCGACTCTGATTTCGACTTCCATTCGGCATTAGTTTTGCAGTCATTATAATGAATAAAGTTCCAAGTGCTTAAATAGTCAACGAGTCTGCGGCTTTCTCTGCTTATGAATATAAAGCGTCTGTTAATCTATTTTCCAAAGGGTCCATTAAAGGACACTCAATGCTGTTGGTTTCACTCAGACTACAGGCATTTCTCTCTAGTTCTCTCTTAAATATTTGACTAATTATTAAATTCAATTGCTAGCTTATTTTATGTCATTCTAATGGGCATATAAGTTATATACTCTTTATGCCTATCAACTGGGGCCGGCGTAAATCTATAAAAGTTACAAGACTTCATCAAATTGTGGAAATGTGTCGTAAAAAGTCGTAATAGCAAACTAAGGCGTGTCTAAGATATAATATTGTTTAAGTAGATAACTGCTTTGTTAGACTTTTTATGACTAAATATATATATATTTATATATGAGACTGAAGCCACAGCAGATGTTGTTCGAGAAGGGACTTGGCGCAGAAAAGTTGAATATAAAATATAAACTCAATTTAATAAGAGAAAAATTATTTAAAATAATAAGTTGATATTTAAAATGGAATATAATATAATTTAATATATTTTAGTATATATAATATACGCATACGCAGCTTTATACATATTCACTGTAAATTATACTGAAAAGACTCTTAGACATTAATTAGTTTTAAATATTTTTATGTCTTCTAAAATTTATTTATTACAAAGCATAAAACACACGCCTCACTCAACTATAATATCAGCTTATATACATAATATATATGTATATATATAAGCATTATATGGTTAAATTCCCACATTTCACAGCCACAACTATATGATACCCTTTCAACCCAAAAAAAAAATTAAATTCTATATGCTCTTAGCTTACAAAAAAGGGCATTTCATTAAAAGCTCTGCCCTGGCTGCTTTTTTCCTCTCGACAATGTGGCCGAAATAAGCGGCTTAAAATACAATTTAACCAAAAAATGTTTAAAGAGCCCCTCCACAAACAAAAAATACTAAAATAAGTGTGACCGTATTGTGTGTGTGTGTTTGAGCAGAGTTTAGTGCATATTAAAAGCCGATTCAAGCAGCTGGTCAGCCGTTTTAAATAATTAAAAAGCTGAAAGAATAAAAGCGAAAGACATTCAAAGAAGCGCAAAATCAGCAGAAAAGGCAGGCAGTCAGGCGTAAGGATAACGACAGGACACACAGGATACACAAGTTGACATACTAACAATCAGTGTAACAACAACAACAACAATGGGAATCACTTTAAGGGCAACACACCTGAGCGCAGCATTGACAGAGGCTTGCCAGATAGGCCAGAGGATTTGAAGCAGCGCTGCCAGATAGTCACATGTGTCTGTGTGTGTGTGTACATATTTACATACAGTTCACTAAGCAAACAGACAGGCAGAGAGAGCGAGACGCCGCGAACAAACTTGGACATGGCTTGCGACTGGAGAGTTCGGGCGGAGACGGTGGCAGTGGTGGACTCGACAGTGGGCGGACGGGTTTTGACAGTGGGCTCTCATAAATGTGAGCATCTGAGCAACGTATGAATGGAGGGAGTGCTGCCTCCACAAACGACGCGGCAGAGGGTGCCAAAGACACGTGCTGCGTAAAGCGTGACAGCGTGAACTCCTCTGGGTGTGTGAGTGCTGGTGTGTGTGTAGACAGCTCACATAGAAATAAATTCAAATTAAGCAGCTTAAAATGTATGCCAAAGCCGGGCAATCAAGTTAAGGCGCCATAAATGGAGCAAATGTATCCAAAATAAGGCACAAACGAGAAATCAATAGAATGCAGAGGCGGAGTTGGGGCCTTTACATATTTTAGAATGCTAAAAGAGCTCGCTTAGAGCTTCAGCTACTTAGGTATGCTGTTTATAGATTATGTGTAGAGGGTGATATATCTAAAATATATATCTATATCACTCTATAGACAGTTCAAAAACAAGTTTTAGATCTCAAGCATTAGTTAAAAAGAAAGAGAACTTTTCAAGTAAGGTAGGTTATGATTCCTGCCAAAAATGAATCTATAAAATCACAAATAATTTTTCCCCTTATAAATATAAATTTTGTTTCCGCATAAAGTAAGCACTATATGGCTAAATACTATTTTTTCCTCTTCACATATTTAGAGACCAACAACAATTAACATCAATGTCAATATTATTATTAAAATGTTGCGCTAAGCTCTCATCGATCGATTGCTAATTGTCAACAGAGTGAAAGGCACAAAAATAATGCAAATGCCCCACTGAGTGCAACAAAAGTGCACAAAATGCCGTCAACGGCAGCCAAAACCAAAATAAATTATTGAAGTAAACAGCAAACACAGCCGCAACAGCAATAAAAACAGCAACAACTCAACAACAACAACAACAACCACAATGCGCATTGATAAGAAGTCCAACAACTGGCTCTGGCCCTGCTTTGCCTTATGGCTCATATGCACAACGGTCAATGGTCAGCCATCGTTAACCGAGAAAATACCGCTAGGTAAGTGGTTGAGTGGGCGTTACAGCGGGCGGGTAACTTAAGACCAATCGGTAATTGATGGGCACGTTCTGTTGCCTGTTGCAGCTGCATTCCCAAAAGCTTCAGCTTTGCCTTGTTGGCCATTTGGGTAAACTGAAACGGCTAACGCTTATTAACTTGCACAAAATTTTCTACAAATTGGCCAAGACAGCGCCAACAACAGCAACAGCAACCAGGCAACCGGGCTAACGAAGCCTGCCAAGTTTTTTGCTCAAATAAAATTCAAGCGCAAAACCAATTACAAAGTTTAAAGTGCTCTTCTCTCCTGCCTAATTGACAATTTAAACAGTAACTATTGACTGCAAAGCATGTCTGAACTGTGTTTTTTTTTCTCTTCTTTTGCTTGGCAACAGGTGCAATCTTCGAACAGGGCACGGACGAGGTGCAATCGGCCTTTAAGTACGCCATGCTTAATCACAATTTGAATGTCTCCTCGCGTCGCTTCGAGCTGCAGGCGTATGTGGATGTCATCAATACGGCGGATGCATTCAAATTATCACGACTGAGTGAGTATATGGGCATTTAAATACCCAGTAATTTTATGTCATTGTGCGTGTTGGAAGATAAAGAAAAAGATCTAGCAGATATTTTTATCTTTTATATATTTAAATAAATTTTATATTATTTTTGAATTAATTAAATTCAAAAAATGTTTTTTAAATTATATAGAAAAATGTTACATAATTTAAATAGTTACAAAATAAACTTTGTTCTCAACTCTCTCTCTAAATTCTCCATTATATACTTCAACACTTGCAAATCTACCTCAACAGTTACTGCATTTAAATACTTTCTGAAACGTTTAGCACTCTCAAATTTTAATTTGTTATGAATGTAGCACGTGCTCAACCGGCCATCAGAAAGCAACTTAATTTGTAAACTAGTTAAAAAGCGAATAAAATCTCATCAGCAACTAATTTTTGGCATAGTTTTTTACTGCTTATTCAAAATAAAGTTTAACTATGTCCATTTTATATCTATTCCCAAACAGTTTGTAATCAGTTCTCACGGGGCGTTTACTCGATGCTGGGCGCCGTCTCGCCCGACTCCTTCGATACGCTACACTCCTACTCGAATACGTTTCAGATGCCCTTTGTGACGCCCTGGTTTCCGGAGAAGGTAAGCAGCGTTAAGGCCTAATAAATATTAAAGTGCACCGGTTTGCCGGCTTGCCTATTTTAATATGAAATATTAATCATACGCAACGTTGACTGCCCTTAAATTGCTAACCTTGAAAACTTTGCAAAAACACACAAATACAAAAACAAAAGCAACACACAATTTATGAGGGGCTTCCAAATCATAATCATAAATATACCGGGCTCACAGTCTCTCTTTTTTTTTGTTTTTGCCATAATGATGCTCTCTATGGCGCTCTTTAAAAATTTATAAGCAAACAAGCTCTATAAATCAGTGAGGCAAATGCCCAAAACGAGCCAAACGAAACAATGGGGCCTCCTCACAAAACAGGACTCAATAATGATTCATGTTTACTAACTTGCCAAGCGCCCTCTCCCTCTCTCCCTCTCACCATCACACGCTCACACGCATTCTATCTCTTTCTTTGTGTATGTATATATGTATGACCGCTGTTTTCCATAATTTGCGCGTTTTTAGGTGCTTACGCCATCGTCTGGCTTCCTGGACTTTGCCCTCAGCATGCGCCCGGATTACCATCAGGCAATCATTGATACAATACAGTTTTATGGCTGGCGCAAAATAATTTATCTCTACGATTCCCACGATGGTGAGTACCATAGAGCATCTATATATATATAATATACCTTTGCAATTTGAATACACTAGAAAAAAATGTATTCATTTTTATAGTAGCAACAGAATATCTCTCTTAAATCAAGTTAAATCTCATTTAAAAGTTGTTCTGCCCAGTTTTCTTCATATCTTCTTGAACTGAACAACTTGAGCTACATTTCTCTGAGTGTATGCATAACTAATATAGTGTAAGATTGAGCTACAAGTTGGCTCTGCCCAGTTTCCGGCTATGCTCAGGGGAGTCAATCATCTTTCATTATAAGAGATGAGTTTTATGCAAACTGGCAAACTCTCTCTCCCTCTCCTTTCCTCTCTCCGTCTGTCTGTCCTTCTCACTTGCGTTAAATCGCTCAATTTGCTTTGTAATAAGTTTTTGCGAGGATTTTCCATTTAGCCGGTTTATAAATAAAACTTAATGACACAGCCGTCTGCACTGACAGCCAATTGGCTTATATGGCTGCTGGATAAGCATATATACAGCCAGGCAGACAGTCAGACAGACATCGGTTTTATATAGACATTGTTGATAGAGTGACAGACGGGGCCAGCCAGACGCTGGCAGACAATGCGCTGCTTGGTCAACTGGCAGACGGACGTCTGCATTATTATTATTAATGAATGCCACGTGAAAATCTTTTTTATGGCACTCAATCAATTTAACCACAGCGAGTGTTAACGTTCATTCACTGTCTATATCATCCAAGCTCTCTCCCTCTCTCTCTCTCTCTCTCTCTCTCCCTCTCCCTCTCTCTCTCTCTCTCTCTCTCTCTCTCTCTCTCTCTCTCTCTCTCTCTCTCGGTTGAAGACATTTTGTTTGTTTTAAGTTGTTTGTATAGGCTGCCATGGTTTAAGACCGACACTCAATCAAATTTCAAGCATAACAAACAATCATGATTTTCGGCGCAGGTGTGAGATATGAATGAATGAATCTATATGAATATTCATTTGGGGCACGGCAGACACTAACGAAAAAACAAACTTGAGATCTCGTTTGTTTGTTAAGCAAATATTTGCGTATTAAAACACTCGATAGAATGCTAACAAAGCATAAGCTGAATATTAAGCAGCGGAAAGTCGAACGGAGTTAAAATATTTCAAGTAAAGAAAATAAAGGATTAATCCTAAATATTTGAATTAGTATTAAAAAGAATTATAAATAAAAAAATAAATATATAAACTATTAAATTATTTTAAGTAAATGATATATAAATAAATTAAATAATATAAAATAAATATATTTTAAATAAAATTGAAATAAATATATGGTTTTCACAAATATATATAGAGATAATTCGAGCTGATTTCCAGCTCTTTAACTTCATATTCAATTAGTTGCAGTCAACAGTATAAATAGTTACTCAATTGACATGTTGAAATGAAACACTTTTCATAATTAAATAATTAATAAGTTAATTAAATCCCCTATTTATATGCACATATGAAATTAATGAACCACAAACACTTAATTTAGTTCAACGTTTGGAATAGAGAGATTATTTTTTTGCTATCAATAAAAACTCTAAAATTTTAAATGCCTAATATATATCTGAGCTTTAATCAGTTAAATATAACATAATGTTTTTAAATTTGATTTTATTTTATTCAATTTTTCAACTTCTTTCCTTTTCCTATGGACTTCATGCAGACAACTGTATCTATTAAAATGTTATTATTGTTAACTTATCAGTTCTCTTCTTTTTACGCTCCTTTTATTTATCGTGTCAAATGTTGACCCTCATATATATTTGTCTCAAAAATTAAGATTTCTTCTTGCAGGCCAAAGGCGACGCCTTTGTGCTCTCCACAATAATTGTAGCTCTTCAGTTTATGGGCATGTTTACACAGGCTGGCCCAGCACTGGGAGCGGATTTAAGCAGGGTATTGGAATATGCTCAGCGGCGGCTGGCTACTTGGCACGTAACGACGTAGCAAGTTAACGGCTTTTGTTTTTGGCCAGGCTCGCAGCTGGCAACTGCTTCCTTCAGCCTCTTTTGTGTGTGAATGTGTGTGTGCGTGTGTTTATTTGTGCCACGCAAAACGAGTTTATTACACAGAAATTGGAGAAACATTTTTCGCCCAGTGACCCACCCAGCCCAAGGAATAGAAGAAAGAAAAAACTATTTATGGCTATTGGCAGCGCTAAAGCAATCACCACAACAACAACAACAACAAATACTAATAGTCACTATATGGTAGTTCACCCACAATATTTTCTATATATCTTTCTATGTTATTTTCTTCGTCTTCCTTTTTTCCCATTTTTGTTTTTTTTTTTTTTTTCGGGGGCATCGCGCCCTAATTCATGCGTATGTGCCTGCCAGCTTATGGGTTTATTGTCGCTTGTATTTACGACTTCGACTTGCGAAATTGGCGTACACCCATTTTAATTTTCGGCCCTATAAGATTATGGCTTTTGTATTGTAAGTCCAACGAATCCATAGAGAACAGCGCACATGTTCTGCCCGCAGCTAGTTGCAGAAGAATACGAGAATTCCCAAATGTCCTGTGATCTCTAGAGATACTTTTTTGCTGCCTTCCTTCTTTCTTACTTTATATTTTATTTAGAGATGAAAGAAAATTTGTAAAAAAATATATAAAATTGTTAAAGAATACAAAAATTAAATTCTTAGCAGCTCAGAAACATTGTTGAGTACAATTTTAAATATGAGAGGCAGTTTCTTTAAGACTATCCTAGATAAATGCTTCAATAACTAAACTCAGCTTAGTTTAGTTCGAATATATAGATTCTTCAAGTTCTTTAAGTTCTATGATCTCATGCATTTCCCCCATTCCATGCTCTACAGTCACTTCCATAAGTCAACAGCACAGAATTTCTATTTACTTGCATAACTTTTTCATTATTTTAATAGCATAAATTACGCAATAAATAAAAATTCCAGCAAATTCCTACAAATTCTGGGGAATATCCACAAAAATTCATTAAACTTTTATCAAAAATTTAAACTAGCAAAATTTATTCACATTTCAATAAAGTTAAAAAATCAAGTTTACGTTCCTTGGATTTCATTTTCATGCCACAACAAAGACACGAGCAAGTGTTTTATTACATTTGTTTTTCTTTTTTGTTGTCATGATGAAATTTATATTTTATCTAATATTACATAGCTTTTGTCATTTGAATACGAAAAATCAAATAAGCCAAATCAAAGATAAATGAATGAATATATAGGTATATATTTAGATGCTGAGTTGATATTGAATGAATACAATCAAGTGTCTGTAATGAAAGTAAATGTCTCACTTATTTTTAAGCACGCTGTCTCATAAGATATGTATGTGTCTATGCGTGTCTCATGTTTCCTCAACATCGAGACAGCAGCAGCAGCATCAGCAGGAGGTTGTATTGAAAGAATGACTCCTGTCCAGACGTAGGCATTTCAACTCATTGTTACGATGAAATTTATTACGCAGGCGACAGAGAAAGGACCACAAGCATTTGCATTTATCGCCTGGTTAGCAAAGGATATATAGGACATTTTTGCCAACTCATCTGCCAGCCGAATAATGAGTTCTTCTCTTTCTCTCTCTCTCTCTCTCTCTCTCTCTCTCTCTCTCTCTCTCTCTCTCTTTGTAAATATTTTATTAAACATCCGACAGAACAACAGGTACTAAAAATCCTTACTCCTTGCTTAAATCCTTAAAACTTGGACTTGGATGTCTAATCAATGCCGTAGACAAGTGCAGATTTATGCAAATTCTTTTATTTATCGATTGATTGTCAATGATTGGCTTTGATTGCTTTTAAATATTAGAGAAGGCCTCAAAATCAAATCAATGCAATTCCATTTGAATACCCTGTAGACGGAGACAATGCGCAGATTGGCTAGGTTGATTTGTCGGAGTTTTGTATTTAATGAAACCTAAATTTGTTAACAGATATTTGGCATTTATTGACTAAGTCATGTTGAGCATACCCTCTTGTATAAAGGGTGTACTTAAATGCAAAAACTACAGGGTATATTGAACATTTTAAATATGTTTTTTATAACTATAACAGCTTCATATCCATTAGCTTGCATTTATTGAAAAGTTTGTATACCCTAGAGTAAAAATTTGTAAATTGGTATGCTCGACTTAAGCACAGGTTTGTTAGAGTTATTATCCCTTTTTATATGTTATTTTTTTGAATGTCCTGTAATTTATTACATTCGTAATATGATTTCATTTTGTTCACATATCACAGCATACCCCATATACCCTATAGTACATTCAGTTATAGTCTTCGAGTTTTTTATTCCATTCCCATCATTCGAAACGTGTGCATAAAAATCAGAAACAAATCTGATTGCACGCACCATCATGAATAATAATAAGGAAATGCGTTTGCGTTGTCCTTCGACTAGAAAATCATATAATAATAAAAATCGGAAAAAAAAATGCGGGGAACAAATTTGCATAAACTGCGTGGAAAGGATTCGATCAGAAGTCAGGGCTGGGCATAAACAGCCAGCTTGTTAGCCATTAATTTAACCGTAATGGGCTTTTACAGCGATTTCACTTTCATGTTATTTGATACATTTTTGAAGCCGCCTGCTGCCGGCAAAGCCATTGCGAACATATGCGCATGAAGCCGAATTTAGCTCAGCCACTGCCACTGCCACGCCCACACTTTCAAAGTAATTAAACCAAACAAAGTTTCTGATAACAACACACAACAAGGCGAACAAGTGAAGGCCATAACAAGCAGCCAAGTCGGCACGGTTCCGCCTTAAGAGTCGAACATCTAAGACAGCTGCTTTAAGGATTGCTCATTTCAAGGGGTTTAAAGAGATGTGTTTCTAGGGGAGATCTGCGATATCCAGCAAATGCCGGGCCGTGGATATAAAAATAGAAATAAATAAATTGAAAAAGGAGAGGCCAACTTGAAATATATTTGCTGCTTGAATAAAATGAAATAAAATCAAATGTAATAAATTGAAAATAATTGAGATTATATAACATTTCAGTACACTTATTTCAGACGAATAATTTATATAAATAAATTTATTAAATATAAATTCCTTGGCAAATTATATTATATTTCAAAGCTTGGAAATAAAATATAAATATAATAAAACGAAATCAAAGCAAAAGAAACTGCAAACGGAGTATCTGTGACATCTGCTAGATTAAATACATCAAAGCTATCTTAATTATATACAAATGTATAGTGTATGTATATAAATATAATATATATATATATATATATATATATATATATATATATATATATATATATATATATATATATATATATATATATATATATATATATATATATATATATTCGCGTTATATGTTTCGAGTCGAATTAATGTCGCGACATATATACTAACGACAACGATAATACGAAATTAAAGACGAACTTGATTTTTAAGACGAACTTTCTTTATTCATGATTACCTTAAGACTAACTTATGCATCTGTTGAATAATAAAAAGAGCCCTTCCAGAATGTTTGCAACTTTTCTGATACATGTTGCTAGAAACAATATGTTGCTGAGAGTGAATTTATGATGATTAGGATTTGTTTCGATCGATACCGATCGATGGGGGAGAAGCGCTCTCTGTTTACATTTACTGAGCTTGGGAATGTTTACATTAATAATTTCGGCTTGGCCGCTCTTTGTTTACAATTATTCAGCTTGAGGATGTTTACGTTAATAGTTTGGCTATGAGAATGTTTATGTGAACTTGATGTCTAGACAGCTTGTGGATGTGGTGGACATGATCGGTATGATTATGTCACTTCCCTCTCCTTAAGAGGCGAGCCTGCGAGTCAAGGTGACACTGAAGGGTAAAGCGTTGGTAAAGTTGATTGTGTCATCTCGATTGTTGTATTTTCTTGTTGAAATTCTTCTGGTTGAACTGATGGAGTTGTTTGATTGTTGGGCTTATGAATTGGTTTCTTAAATTTTTTCTGGATTAATATTATGGGGTTACAAGATACATATTTTAAATATAAGATTACAATTATGAATATGATTGTTGTGATTATAATGATTGTGTATGTAAAGATGTTATTTTGTGATACAATTTTTACAATGTCATCATGCTTAATAGGTTTTACTTTGACAACTTCTATTGGAGGATACAATGGTGTAAGATCAACTTCTGGTTGAAAATAGTTGTTGCTTATAATTATGTCATTTATTTGCAGTTTACATTGATTGATACTTAAAATTTTATTACCCTGAATGTTAAGACTAACATTATTTTTCTGGCAATTTTGTTTTACTATTGTACTACTTATGTTCCAGGTTACAGCACAATATTTAAAGATAGGTTTCTAATATTCTTTTCGAATTCTATTCTGTCGTTATCGTCAAGTGTACCAAAAAGGAATTTGTATAGTGAACCTATTATATTGAACAATCCCCGTTTACTGCGATTCTCATGATGGAAAATTATACCGTTTAATTCTTGTTGTAGTTTATTGTATAAATGATTTATTTGCGTTGAATTTTTAAATAAAGAAATAGATCTACGGAAATATTCGTTTGCAATTATTATTTCGGTTATGTTTATTTTCAAAGAGTGATGTTCGAATCGTGTCGGTAATTCTAAAGGTTTGTCAGAGAACAATAAATATCCGTGGTCCGTATCCAAATTATTTATCTGTATTTGTTGGGTGTGGCATATCGTAAAGAATGTAAACGATAGTGTGATTATGAAGTAGAAACCTGTGGGATTTGAATTTGGTTAATTTTCTTTAATTTTTTAAATTGTGTTTTATAGTAACGTGTAATTCTATTTCTGTTAGTAATTTGGTAATGATCTGGATCTATCTTTTCGACATTTTTATTGGCTTTAAAGGGGTTTTCTAATTTGCCTTTTTGTAATGGTCCTTTTCGATATCTAGTATCGACTTCATATTCTTGTCGGTCACTGTTGATTTTGTTTATAACTTTTTCTTTTATTTTTTGGGTATCTAGCTTTGGTTGTCCGGCATAAAGAAATATGTGTGCAGGTGTTTGTCCAGTTGTGTCGTGTTTTGTTTTGTGATTGTAAATGTAAAGAATAGTCTCTATTTTACTCAGTTTGTTTTCTTCGTCATTTAGAGTGTTGATTATTCTAATTTTTTCGTTAATTGTTTTGTGTAGTCGTTCGATGTCTGCTATTCCTGTTTTTGTAGTATTTAATTGTATTTCTACTCCTTCACTTTCAAGCCATTTTTTGAGTGCTAAGCTGGAAAATGCGCCGTCTCGGTCAGCTTTTAATAATATTGGTTTTCCTAGCTGATTAAATATACGCATTAATGCGTTCTTGCATTCTATCCAATCTTTAGTTTTAATATTCTCAAGAGTAGCGAATTTCGAGTAAATGTCTATACAACTAAGATAATGTTTGCCTTCAGCGGAATAAATATCTATTACAAATTTATCGCGACAATGTTCGGGTTTGGGAGTAATTTTCATAGGCATGTCTGTTTTTCTGTGTTCGGTTTTTGTTAAGTTGCAAATGCTACATTCGTTTATTATATTTTGTGTGAGTAATTGGCTGTTGGGGAAGTAGTAAGTTTCACAGAAGAGCTTATTTGTTTTTTGAATTCCGGGGTGTAAGAGTTTTTCATGAGTTTTTAAAATAAGTTCCTTAAATTCGGCATATGAGTTAATATTTTTTAGTTGAATTAGACTTCGAAGAATTTTAGTATGGCTAGTATTGATAATTTCTTTGTGTGCATTTTGAATGATTTCAAAGTCTGCATCACTGTCTATAAATATTACACTGGTCTTTGTACAAAAATAGTCAATTAAGTATTTTTCGGCTTTGTCCTTGGTCATATTGTCATATGTAATGTGAATAATTAATTTTTATACCCTGAACCCATTGAAAATGGGAAAATCAGGGTATAATGTTTTTGTTGGAGGGCGTATGTATGTAACAGGCAGAAGGAGGCGTGGCAGACCCCATAAAGTATATATATTCTTGATCAGGATGACAAGCCGAGTTGATATAGCCATGTCCGTCTGTCCGTCTGTCCGTCTGTCCGTCTGTCCGTCTGTCCGTCTGTCTGTCCGTATGTATGAACGCGTCGTTCTCAGAACCTATAAGAGCTAGAGACTTGAAATTTTTTATGTAGGTCCGTGAATAGCACGAAAAGATCGAGTTTGTTAAAAAAAGTCGATAACTATTTTAATTTTATTGTTATCGATTAAAAACATTATCGAATGTTCGTTATAAAATTATATCTCCCACGTCTTTATAGCTAGAGTCCCCAAATTTTTTTGTAAGTTTTATATTTATTTTCTCTAATTTTGATTTTTGTTAAATTTTGGATACCGGCTCCAAATTTCCCCAAATATTTAAATTGAGGTTAGTTGCACTCAAAGCCAGTAAATGAATGGGTTTACATTTTTAAAAATTGGAAAAAATGTAATAAAATATGTTGAACATAAGCTGAAAATTTCATTCAAATCCATTAATTCGCGCAGAAGTTATTAAACAAAACATTTTGCCAATCGGCCAAACACGTGACCAGCAAAACAAAGCAAACTGTTTTCCTATACATGTGCACACATACACACATACACATTGAGCTGCGTGCATCTAGCAAGTTCTAAAACCCGCAAGTTTTAGTGTACATATTTCCAATAGATGGCGCTGTGATTTGCGAATTATCAGCTGCTCAGTTGGTTCGAAACTTGGATGGCGCTATTCAATCGAACCATAGATGGCGCTATTGGCTAAACAATTGACAATGAATTGAATTTAATTTTCTGTGCGTTTATACGAAATGCTAATTATGCAGTATTTTAACGCAGATAGCGCGGGGTTTAGGGTATCTCCTAGTCGGGACCGCCGACTAGAGTTTTCTTACTTGTTTGAAGTAATTTTGTTTCGTAATATTTGGAATGCCTTTAGAAAATATAATTTGTCTTTTAAATGTGTTTATCGGTTTCTCTGTAATGCAAATTAAATTACTATTGTCTTCGTCAGCGCTATGTTGTGTTTCTTCTCCGAAATAGGTCTGTTCTATTTTTACTCGTGATAGAGCGTCAGCTATGTGGTTTTCCTTTCCTTTTATGTATTTTATATCAAAATCATATTCTGACAACTTTACTCTCCATCGAGTTAATTTTGAATTTGGTTCTTTCATTTTATATATCCAACATAATGGCTGATGATCACTATTGATTTCGAAGTGTCGTCCTAGAAGATAGTGTCGAAAGGTTTTTGTTGCCCAAACAATAGCTAAAAGTTCTTTTTCTATGGCACTGTAGTTAGTTTCGTGGTCATTGAGAGTTCTGCTGATAAAACTGATGGGATGTCCGTCTTGAGAAAGTACAGCTCCAAGAGCTACATTACTTGCGTCGGTAGTTAAAATGAATTTACTTTTGAAGTCTGGAATTTTTAAAATTGGGTCGTTAGAAATAAGTTGTTTTAATTTCTCAAAAGCTCTAATGTATTCTGGATTTTTAATATCTATTTTTGAGTCTTTTCGAAGTACTGTTGTCATTGGTTTGGCTATGTCTGCAAAATTTGGAATAAACTTTCTATAATAACCCGTTAATCCAAGAAAACCTTTTATTTCTTTTGTTTTTGTGGGAATAGGGTATTTTAGAATTGCTTGAATTTTAACAGGATTGGGTTTTATGCCATCTTTAGTTATAATGTGTCCTAGGAAGGTAGTTTCTTGTTTTAGAAACTCGCATTTGTCAAGTTGTAATTTGAGATTTGCTTCGGAAAGTTTCTCGAAAACTAATTGCAGTGAGTGTAGATGTTCTTTTAAAGATGTTGAATATACAATTATATCATCAAGATATACTAAACAATGTTTATTTAGTAATGGTCGCAAAACATTATTCATGCAACGTTGGAAGGTTGCAGGTGCATTCTTTAATCCAAATGGCATACGAAGATATTCATAGTGGCCATGTTTAGTGGAAAAAGCTGTTTTTTGAATTGAATCTGGGTGCATTTCAAGTTGGTGGAATCCTTTTGCAAGGTCGATTGTTGTGAAATAATTGCATCTACCTAGTTTTCCTAAAATTTCGTCCATATTTGGTATTGGGTATCTGTCATTTATAGTTACGTCGTTTAATTTTCTGTAGTCGATTACGATTCTAAATTTTTGTTTAGCTGAAGCATCTTGTTTTTTTGGTACAATCCATATAGGACTACAATAGGGGGAATTACTGGGACGTATAATACCTTGATCTAACATGTCTTGAATTTGGAGTTCTACTTCTTGTTCGTAAGCCTGTGGGTAACTGTATGGTTTTGTATGTAAGGGTGAATTGTGAGTGGTGTTGATAACATGTTTTTCTTGATTACTAAAACTAAGTTGGTCACCTTCTTTGAATTGGATGTGTTGATATTGTTTCAACAATTTTATCAAATTAAATTTTTCTTCTTCATTTAAATGTTCTAATCGGTAAGGGCTTGAATTTGTAGGTTTTTGATTTTTAGAATTATCTTTGGTTGGATTGTTGAAGTGTTGATTAGTTTCAGGATTTGGTTGAGCTACGAAATGATTTTGGTTTGTGATCGGAATATCGTTGATTAATTTATACTTTTTATTGTATAAATTAACAGTTTGGGATTTATAGTCTATTACGGCTTGTGCTTCTGAAAGCAATTTTCTACCAATTAATAGATCATAATCTGGTGAAAATTGATGTAAAAGAAATTCACTATTATTTTTAAACAAGTTGTTGGAAAGGACAATAACCTTTTTTTGTGATAGTTAAAGGTCCATTGCTGGTTTGAATAAAACAGTCGGTATCATGAATTGGTAAATTGAAAACATTGGATGTCATCATATTGACAGTAGATCCTGTATCTATTAAACATTTTAAATTTTTGCCCTTATAAGTGATAATTATGTATTGTTGGTTTCCGAGGCTGGCAGCTGAAAATTTTCGGCTTTCTCGATTTCTATTTCATTTGATTGCTCTGTTTCATGTTCGGTTGTGGCTGTTTGTGTGTATGTGTCGTCTGAGGTTTGTGGGTAACATTGTTCTTGGTAATATTGAGGATAGTATTCGGGATAATAAGCTAATTGATTATAGTATTCTTGCTGCATATAATCGTGATAATTTATTTCTTCTTGGTTTCTAGTTTCTTCATCTATGCTCATTTTACTTTGTCCACTTTCTGCAGGTCTAACACGCTTTGTTGGTTGATTGGCTACGCCAGGACTATTGAAAGGGGATTGTTGTGGGGTTACTTGTGCATGTTGTCCGAAACGATTATTGTCAAATTGGTTCTGTCTAAAAATTGGTCTGAATGTATTGTATAATGGCCTGACTGGATTTGGTATTGGTAGTATTGGTCGAGGTGAATATTGATTAGGTGGAACAATGTTATTTTTAGTATAATTAGGTGTTGGAGGAAGATATGGTTGTTGAAAATAAGGACGATATGGGACATAGGGATGGTTTGGTTGAAGAAATGTGGGAAATTTTTGAATATTGGGATTTGGGGGTGACGGCTTAAAATTTTTATCTTGTTTTATTTTGTTTTGGTTTGAATTTAGACAAGGTTCTTCATAAAGGTTTTTTTCCTGTAATAAGTTTATTAAAGATCTCAAATCGGGAATTTCGCAATTTATAATTCGAATGCAAATATTTGTAGGTAATTTTTGAATTAGGTCGTCAATACTAGTTTTAATTAACCGTGCATACAATGTTTTTTCGTCTAAATTATTTTCTAATTCTAGCTTACTCATCAATGTCTGTCTACGGTGTTCTGCTTCCTCCAGAAAAGCTCGCACGTTGCCTTTAAACGGGGTGCTCCTGAACTCCTCCAGTAGGACGTGGTTTTTTGTTTGGGTTTTAAAATTCAAAATCAGTTGTTTGCGAAGTTCCGCCCATGTTGTCAGGTTGCTCATAGCAAGCGATAGCATGACTTCGCTGCTGATGCAGCTTTCGACCAGTCCGAAGAGTATCGACCTTTGCCTAGCATCATTGGTGGTGTAAAGTGCTAATATGTAGTCAATTCGACTTATAAACGTATAGAGAGTGTTCTTGTTTCCCGTAAATTTTTCCACATTTTTCAGTTGATTGATCACTTGTGTCATACTGGCATCGGAAAGGGGTGTTGTTGCATTTCCTTCCATTTTGTTATTTAATTTAGTTTTATTCTTGGTTGATTGGTTTTTATTTATTTATTATTATTATTATTATTATTATTAATTTTTTTTTTTTTTTTTTTTTTTTTTTTCAGTTAATTTTATTTATTATAAAATTGGTTTCGGGTCACTTAACTTAAACTCAGTTTATTTTATTGTAATTGTTTTTCTTTAATTACAGTTGTTTAGTTTATTAACTTATTGTTTAGGTATGTGGCTTTGTATGCACTGGTAGCACTTTCGAATGTTTATGAGAGAACCAGATGTTTCTGGAATTATACTCCCTCCGAATTCTACAGCGTCTTCTTGATTTTAATTTTCAAGTTTTTTTTTTTTTTTTTACATTAATGATAGAGAATCTAATTAATAACGTAGTTATTGCATAGATTTACTCTTTAATGTTAGGCAATACGCGATTATTTGGTTTACACGTCACTGTCGAGGTTTTGTTAAAAACTTGACGCGATATTGACCGTCGCTTGGGTTGCCTTCGCGTTAGTTGTTTAGCGGATAGCAGTAAAAGGGACACAAGAATTAATAGCTTAGTTATTGCATCAAGATCCACAATTTATTGCTATCCTACCGGCTGCGCCATTCGCGTTATATGTTTCGAGTCGAATTAATGTCGCGACATATATACTAACGACAACGATAATACGAAATTAAAGACGAACTTGATTTTTAAGACGAACTTTCTTTATTCATGATTACCTTAAGACTAACTTATGCATCTGTTGAATAATAAAAAGAGCCCTTCCAGAATGTTTGCAACTTTTCTGATACATGTTGCTAGAAACAATATGTTGCTGAGAGTGAATTTATGATGATTAGGATTTGTTTCGATCGATACCGATCGATGGGGGAGAAGCGCTCTCTGTTTACATTTACTGAGCTTGGGAATGTTTACATTAATAATTTCGGCTTGGCCGCTCTTTGTTTACAATTATTCAGCTTGAGGATGTTTACGTTAATAGTTTGGCTATGAGAATGTTTATGTGAACTTGATGTCTAGACAGCTTGTGGATGTGGTGGACATGATCGGTATGATTATGTCACATATATATATATATATATATATATATATATATATATATATATATATATATATATATATATATATATATATAAATTTACATATGTACATTTCAGATATGCCAAGAGTTCAGGCCTGGTAAATTGTCTACACAAGAAACTTGCTTATAATAATTCCATTATCTTTCTCATTTGTTAGGGCATAAAATATGTAAGCAAATGTTTTGCTTGTTAGTGTGTTTTATAGAGCCTAGGCTGTAGCTAAGTGTGGGCGTCTGGGCGTGTGTGTGCGTGCGAGCGTGTGCGAGCGTGTGTGTGTGCTTGAGTGTCACTACCGATGGGAGGAAAACTTCATTTCCGCAAAACTAACTTTTGTTTAACATAACAAATTGTCTTGTTTACTTTTCGCATGTGAGTGGAAAATAGACAAGCAGCAAATAAACAAGAGTCAGGATATGACAGTCTCTGGCTGCATTTGCATAGTTACACACAGTAGACTAACTCTCTCAAGAGCGAGAGAGAGAGAGAGAGAGAGAGAGAGAGAGATAATATCTATAATAGATATTCGTTGGCTTTAAAAAAATTCAACTGCCATTGTGAATTTGGTGCATCAGCAAAATAATTGAATTTTCTCTTCGGCCATAAAAAAATAAATATAATTGTAAATTAAATTCGCAACATAAATAAAAACGAAAGCAGAGCAAGAAAGCAGCGGGCATAAAACAATGCGACAGGCCACAGGCCGAAAGCAAAAAAAAAAGAAAAAGAAGAAGAAAACAATAAACACAAAACGGAAATACGCACAGGCCAAAATACTTAAGAAGCAGGAGAAGGATGGGAGACGAGAAGAGAAGTGTATAAAAATTAGAGCAGCAGGTGAAGCAGGAATGCCCTTAATGCATAAATAGAGAAATTAAAGAAAAAAAATCAAGGGGCAGAAAAAAGTTGAGAAACTGAAAATGGAATACCCTTACTAAAGTAAACAGTATAGAAAATGCAAAAAAAAAAAAAAAAAAAAAATATATATATATATATATATATATATATATATATATATATATAAATATATAATACAGAAAAAAAAAGAAGCAATACAGAAATACCCTTGATGAATTCATAAATAAAAAAATTTTTAATAAATAAAAAAATTTTTTTTTTTAATTAAGAATAGGAATAAGAATTAATTAATGTAATATGAATATAAATTTCTAACTTTCCCCCAACGTTTCGAATTGAATAAGAAATTGTGAATGTCCGAAATGAAAGCACAAAAAAGCAACGAGAACAAAGCATAAAACAAAAATAAGAATAAAGACAGAAGCCAATTTCGAGCCATCAATTCGGGTACAAACATATTATAAGGAATCAGGAAAGCTCCAATGGGCGACAAGGGGGCGTGGCAGTCGCAAATGTTTTCATATCAAAAATGAAATAAAACAAAAGCCGAGCGAACAGTCGCAGCCAGCGCTCACAGTACGCTACTCAATTACACTCTCAATATACGCACACACACACGCAAACACACACACGCACACACACAGGCACACACACATGGAAATCCAAACGACAAATCTCAAATCGAAAAACACAAAAACCCAAAACTCAAATCCAAAGGCGAGCGAAGCGTAAGGACTATAGAAAATGCTAAAGGAGCGGCAGGGGGCGATTGACTTTGGAGTGAGCTTTAGATAGATAGAAGTGGGGCTCTGTGCGTCTGTGTGTGTGTGTGCGTGTGTGTGTGAGTATATATGTGTGTGGCCAAATGAAATTCTATAAAAGGCAAAGCGCAAAATTTATTGCACTAAAACAGCGCAAAAAATTGTTTCTTCGGCTGAAGTACGAATTAAGTGAGCGGAAGTAATCGACTGGCAGATACCCTGTATTAAGGTATAGTAGCCAAAAGATTTGATAGATACCCTGTAAATAACAAATGGGATGTAATAATATAGCAAATAATAGGTAAAAGAAATATTGACTAAGAGATACCCTGTAGTCACATATATCAACGGGTTGAAATGCTGTGGCCCAATCTTGTTGGGCATTTTAATCCTTTTATATACAAATATCCAAAATGACTGACCAACAGATATATAGTCACATATATTAACTTTCTTTTTGGATTAACATAGCTAGGGTATTCTAAGCGTTTCCTAGGTAATTATATAAAATGACAGACTAAAAGATACCCTTTAGTTACTTATATACAAATAAATTTAAGTAATTTTATAATATTTATAACTCAATTGGCTATTAAATACCCTGTAATTTTTAAAATTTTGTTTTATTTGAATTCAGCATAACCAAGTCAACTCATACCATACAGGCTACAGGGTATACGCCCGCTTCATCCATAGGATATATGTATATAGTGTAAATCAAAACAACAACAAATTGGATATGTAGAGAGAATGAGAGTGAGAGAGAGGCAGAGAGTGTGTGTGTGTGCCGCCGCAATGGGCGTGTCAGCCGTAACGCTCAATGGGATAGAAAGTTAGAGGCAGAGCCAGAGTCAGAGTCAGAGCCATGTGCCATTGCAGAATCCAAAGCAAATCCCATTTTATCCGCAAACATAAATTGAAGGCGCATTCAAGCTGCAGCGAGGGAGAGGGCGAGGGTGAAGGGGGTGTGTGTGCGGTAGAGGTGAGGTATTTTTTGTGCGTAGCTGTCATACAAATCATCTGCGCAGATATCTGTCGGAGTGTCTGTCTCTCTGCCTGCCTGCCTGAGTGTGTGCCTAGCTAGCTCGTCTATCTGTCCCCCATCGTCAAGTTTTGGCTGCCTCGAGGCTGACGTATCTGTTTAAGTGCGAATGAAACTTGCATGCAGCATGCAACAGCAACAGCAGCACCAAAGAGAGAGACAACTCAATAAACACAAATGCAAATCTCGGCCAATGATAACTCCAGTGGCGTGCAGCAAGAGGCCTGTATGAATGGGATATGAATGCTTAGCTTGGGGCAACTATTTAGTAGTTCGCTATGGCTATCTAACTATGAGATAGTCGGACTGTCTGTGAGATACAGCTCAGCTGTTATGTGCAGTGCTGCAAGGTATAGCTATAAAAAAGCTAGAAATAGCTAAAGAAAATTGTTAAAAATTCAGAGAGGAACATGGCAAATCGAATAAAACTCTATATTCCATAGCTTTACAGTTATAAGCTGTAAAATAGCTAAATTGCCAGCACTGGTCCGACTTTGTATACTTAAGATATATGCTATATTCCACTCAACTTTTATACGCCGCAATATCCCAAGCTTTCCTGCCATATTTGGCGGGAAAATAGCTAAATTTGACATATATTTGATGAATATATAGACTTTATATATGTCAGATTTGCTATATTATCCAGTAAATTATACATAAACCCTAACCACAGTTTACAGCTAGAGCTCTGCGCTAATCGGCATAGGCTGCTCCGACTCTATGATGCGATAATAGCTATAATGTGTGGCCCTTTGCCGCTGTTGCCCTCTGTTAATTAACGCACTTTGGTTCGCTCTCCATTGGCATTGCAGGTCTGCTGCGACTGCAACAAATCTACCAAGGCCTCAGGCCGGGCAACGAGTCCTTTCAAGTGGAGCTGGTCAAGCGCATCTCGAATGTCAGCATGGCCATTGAGTTTCTGCATACGCTGGAGCATATCGGACGCTTTACCAACAAGCATATCGTCCTCGATTGTCCAACGGAAATGGCCAAGCAAATACTGATACAACATGTGCGGGATTTGCGTTTGGGCCGTCGCACCTATCACTATCTATTGAGTGGATTGGTAAGTAGGCTGGTCGCTGGCTCTCTCGCTGCTAGTGCAACTGCTTCGGGCAATGGCAAATGGGCAGAGTTTTCATCCATTGTGTGCATCGGCAGGTCATGGACGATCGCTGGGAAAGCGAGATAATCGAATTTGGTGCCATTAACATTACCGGATTTCGCATTGTGGACACAAATCGTCGTCTCGTCCGCGACTTCTATGACAGCTGGAAGCGGCTCGACCCACAGACAAGCGTCGGTGCTGGCCGTGAATCGATTTCGGTAAGGCTCTATAAACAGAGAGAGAAAGTGCGAGGGAGAGAGAGAGAGAGAACGAGCGAGTGACTGCAAGCAGTTGCAAAGGACGCATTGTCAGTGCTGCTAGCAGTTAAATATTTGCTGGCATTTAATGTTTACCAATGTGCATAGAGATGAGCTAGATATTGACTGTGACTGTGACTATGACTTTGACTTCGACTGTAAATTTGTTATATGTATTCAATATTTATGTGTGACTAATATTATTGCACTAACTATTCAAACCAAGACTGTGACTAACAATAAGGAGCGAACTGTTAAAATCAGATCATGCCCACTAATATAGCCACTACTGTCATATCAAATAATCAGCAGCTGTTAAACACAGCAGCATCTCTACGACTGTTAACAACAGTCTGCCCATTAACATGTGACTGTTAAGTCAGCGCTGCTATTCACAGTCAGAGTCACAGTCACGTCTTGTCCACGATCAGCACTGTTGTCAGCGTAGCATAGTTTTTTGCGCTTTGCCTCTCACACTCTTCTTCTTCCCCCCTCTCCATCCATGTGTGTAGTCAAATAGCAACACAAACAGCACAAAATGGGCGACAGATTTCACTTTTTACATAGTTCAGCAGCAACTTTCAGTCAAAGGCACACACACAAAAGGCACAGCGACACACACACACACACACGCATACACAGATGGATGCATATGTGTGCCGTTGTCCTTGTCACACATACGTAAACTACTCGACAGTTGGTTTAGTTTGCGTGCTGTTTATATTTGTATTTCCTTGGCATTATCCTTGTTGACAAAGATTTCACTTTGTGGCGCTTAAATGTTAGTTTGTATTCTGCTCCAGGACTTCAATGTTACGCTCCACACACACACACACACATAGACAATCCCTTTTTGCTGTTGCTCTCTTTGACAATGCTTATTTGTTTATTTGACTTGTGCGAATCTCTCTGTCTCACTCGCACACACACACACACACACTCATGAGTGCCGCTAAAGCCTTACTACTTATGAGCTATACAAATTTAGAAACTTTTACTTACATTTTACACATTTTCGCTTTTAACGGTTAACACAAAAAGCGGCGCAAATTTAAAACTTTTACTTTCTCGCTATTCACTTCACGAACAAAATTTCATATATCAAAAGAATTTCACTTTCTTTTGAGCACATTTTCACCGTTACAAGCGAAAAAATTAATCACAAAAAAAAACCTTTTGTTGCACTCACACAAATTGCCATAAAAGCAGCTCTCCTTACTGCTCTCACTCTATCTCACTCCCACCCATATGCATATGCAATAGAAATTTTACAATAGTTAAAGCCTTTTGCGAAACTTATCCACACATTAAAAATAAAAAGATATTATAAACTTTTTTGAAGAATTTCGATTCACTTGTTTGCAACTTTTATAGTTACAATTTACACACAAAAAAAATACACATTAAAAAATTACGCACTAAAAATGCCGCGAAAAACGGAAATTTGCGCGCGATTCTGGAGCTCTGCGTAGCTATTTATCTCTTTCACGCTCAGGCGTTCATAGGCAGACATCGTTCTTCTTATGCAAACATTTTTTACTTGTGCAGAACTTTGCACATGTTTATTCACGATAAAAACTATGAGTTTTTATTTATCATATAGTTTATCATATTTTAATTTCCCTACCGATCACTTTTCTAATTAAATATACGCGAAATACTTATTACAACTCTAGAAACCGCACGAAATTTTCTGCCTCCGCCATTTTACGTGCGCGCCGTCGGATTTATGCAAAACTAATAAGAATGTGTTAGGGCAAGGTTGCCACATGTTTTCAACAAATGTACCTAAATTGGTACATTTGATCTTCTGTTAAGAGCTCTGTTAAGAATCTCTGTTATTTCTAAGCTGGCAGCAGTTTCTATTAAAATAATTTACTTAATCTTTGTTTGAGTAAACTACAAAATAAATGTTTGTGAATAATTCTAGTTAGTTCTTGCATTAATTTAAACAATTTTTCATACAAGAATCTCCTTCTGATTGTCACTCCAAATATCGATCATGCATTTGCGATAAATTGCATTCAACGATAGTTGCTGCTAGTTAACAGCCAGCTGTTAAGGTTTGCCATGCAACTCTGCGCCCGCCAAAAATCCAGTTAACTTTTTTTTAGTGAATCGTCGCGACGCGTAAATTTTCAATTCGATTAAACGATGGCAAGAAAACGGGGTGAAAATTGTGAAAACAGCGTGTAATACACTCATTAAGTGCCAGCAAATGAAATGAGAGTGCCCCCAAACCCCCAGTCCCCCGCCCAACACTCAATTTCATCATTATATGTAACTCATACACAGGCACAGGCGGCGCTCATGTACGATGCGGTCTTTGTGCTCGTGGAGGCGTTCAACAAAATTCTGCGCAAGAAACCGGATCAATTCCGAAACAATGTGCAGCGTCGCAGTCAGACGCTAATGGTTGCCCAGGCCCAGGCGGCGGCCTCCACAGCCGCCGATGGCAGCAATGGCAGCAACAGCAACAACGGAGGCGGCGGCGGCGGCAGCGACGCCAGCAGCGGCTTTGGCAGCGCGCCGCGTGCTCTGGACTGTAATACGGCCAAGGGTTGGGTCAATGCATGGGAGCATGGCGATAAAATATCCCGTTATTTGAGAAAGGTGAGCTAGACATCAATGTCATGATCATAATGACGACGCTGATTATGACGAAGCTGGACCGAAGCAATTAAAAAGCGCAATTTTTTCTTCTTCATTTGATTCATTTTTTTGTTGTTGTCTCGTTGCATAGGTGGAAATCGAGGGACTCACCGGCGATATCAAATTCAACGATGATGGCAGACGAGTCAATTACACGCTGCACGTTGTCGAGATGACCGTCAACAGCGCTATGGTATGTAACGGCATAGACAACGGATAATGTAACGGGGAGTTAGAGCCCCAGCAGCAAGTGCCTGCAGCTTGCTTTTAATGTGTGTCGCGCAGCTAGAAAGGGACAGCAAGAGCAAGTGCTGTTATTTTTGGCATGTTGAAGCTTTCATGCCCTGCGGCTGTGGTAAATGAGCAAAGGGGGTATATTAGTTTGGGTAGTTGATATGTACATAGGAAGTTAAAAATGGGAAATTTTGAATATTTTGGTATGTGAATATGTTAAATAAGTAACTATATTGATAGGGTCATATATACTAGGGGTATTTTAAAAAGCTATAACTCGAGAACTATAAAAGATAGAGCTACCAAACTTAGTAGATATACTATTTATGATCCACCGAACGGACAGCTTAACTATTTTCTTAGGTTCTAAACTTTAAGCTGCTATAACTCGAGAACTATAAGAGATAGAGCTGCTAAATTTGGTATGTATGCTACATACGAACCACTCAGCGTGCAGCTTAAATATTTTCTAGAACACTCAACGCTTTACTACTATAACTCGATAAGTATAAGAGATAGAGCTGTCAAATTTAGTGTATATATTACTTATGCATCACCCAGCGTGCAGCATAAATATTATCTAGGGAACTCAACTTTCAACTGCTATAACTCGAGAAGTATAAGAGATAGAGCTGTCAAATTTAGTATGCTTACCACATAATAACTACTCAATGTGCAGCTTAAATATTTTCTAGAGTCCTCAACTCTAACTAGAGTTGCCACACTGTTTAAAGCCTTTAACCACTCGAACTTAAATCCAGCTAGTCCTAAACTTTATATTTGGTCTATCTAGATACAGATCAACTATTCTATACACATATATCTAAATACATATATCACATTTTAGTCCTTCCACATTCAGTCAACACCGGTCTCACCCACTTTGCTAGGGCATAAGACGCCAGCTCAATATGAATATGAACTTCATTGTCTTTTACTTAAACAAAGGCGGAAATTCGTTTTCTTTTTCTTATTTTTTTCGTCTTTTTCTTTTCGCACAGGTAAAAGTTGCCGAGTGGAATGACAATGGGGGACTGCAGCCGTTGAATGCTAAATATGTGCGTTTGCGTCCGCATGTGGAGTTCGAAAAGAATCGCACGTACATTGTCACGACGGTGCTGGAGGAGCCGTACATAATGATAAAGCAGCCGGCATTTGGCGAGAAGCTGCATGGCAATGAACGTTTCGAGGGCTATTGCAAGGATCTGGCTGACTTGCTGTCCAAGAAGCTGGGACTTGTGTGTAAGTTGAGAAAGATGTTCCCATCTGAAGAGGGATATATATCTATATAGCAGCTGTTTAAATACACGTTTCTTGCAGATGAACTGCGCCTGGTGAAGGACGGCAATTACGGCGCTGAGAATCCGGCCGTGCATGGAGGCTGGGATGGCATGGTGGGCGAGCTGGTGCGCAAGGTGCGACTCTCTCTTTATATATATATACATCACAGACAGCTGGCTATAACTCCAACTCTTTCTCTCTCTTCCTTTCTCTCTCTCTCTCTCTCTCTCTCTCTCTGTCTGCCTCTCTCTCATTTGAGCAGGAAGCGGATATTGCCATTGCCGCCATGACGATTACCGCTGAACGCGAACGTGTCATCGACTTTAGCAAGCCGTTCATGTCGCTGGGCATTTCCATTATGATTAAGAAGCCAGTGAAGCAAACGCCCGGCGTGTTCAGCTTCATGAATCCTTTATCACAGGAAATTTGGGTACGTATATGTAACTGCTATATATGTATCTATGTATGTATAAATATTGCTGTAGTCTGTGTATGCAGTAGCTGCTCGATTAGAAACTTTACGTTCCAGCCACTGGCTAGAGCGCAACTTTGACTAAGGCTCTGCAAGATGTCATAGAGTCCTCGTCGTGGTCCTCCCCTCGTGTCCTACTTATAGCCTAGACTTGGCTGCCAGCACTTATACACATACATATTCTGACTTGTTTTGCAACTGCAATGGGTTTGCTCAAGGAATTTTACTTAACAAATTCGTGACTTCGTTTTTCGAGTGAAACTTTCCGACAACTCTTATATTTCTGAAGTATATTAGAAAAGAGGAAAGATATATTTAATTTGTTATGCTGGAGAAGTTGGCTATTGTATTGGGAATGTTGGTGTTACGAATATCTATTGATCGAGGCTTAGCTGACTCTAAAAAGCTCAAAGTTATGAAACGAAATGTGTTTGTAAAGCCAGACTAGATTTCAATTCTTTTTAAGAGCTAACTCATACAAAAGCTGATTGCTACGAAATGTCTTATACTTTAGTATATTTGTTACCTATTTGTATTTTTATTCGTAGAAATGCAACTTCTGATTGGCCAAACTCTTAATGAAATTTTAAACTGAACAAAAGATCATTGACACACAGAAGCTGTATGCTATAACATGTATATTAGTGCCACTGTTCACTGACGATTACTCCCATATGCTCATTGCTATATTACTTGACCTGCTCTTTAGCAAAATTCTATGATAAACAGCTCGTTGACAGGCAGAAGCTGTATGCTATATTAGTTTATTGATCAAACCATGACGCTTACCTGTCATAAGCTCTTAGCTATATCATGACTCTGCCTTCCCCTTGTCTCTCTCCTACGCTAAGCTGATTAGCAGACAAAAGCAGCTTGATATACAATTTGGCCTTGCAAACTCCTTATAAGCCGCCATTAATTCCAGCATATAAGCCAAAAGCTGATAACTGTGGCCGCGTCTAGACGTGCGGCACATTGGATTTCCTTTATTTTTGCTAAGACGTTTGGTAACGAGTCAAAATAATGCAAAATTTTGCGCTGCATACAAATGAGTAAAGTTTTTTATAATTTTTTTGTTTTTGTATTTCGAAATTCTTTCATTTTTGTTAGCGCCATTGCCTGGTAATTTTTACGCTGCCAACCCTCCATTTATTTTTGTTCATCTTATTTTATTTCTGTGCCGAAACTTTGCGGACAGAACTTGGACTTTCTGTATATTTATTTCCTTTGGTTTTCGGCTTCAACTTGCTACCTCGTAAGCTCCCGAAAAGTTTAATAGAGTAAACGACAAACTTTTTTTTCGCTCTCTCTCTCTCTCTCTCTCTCTCTTCACTGTTTGCCTTTTTTTGTTGTTGTTGTTGTTTTTTTTTTTATTTTATTTTATTTTGAAACATTTATATAAACAACAACTACAAGCGCTGGGAGCAAAAATTACGTCGACGTCAAGTATTAAATTTGGCGCTAGTCCAAAACTTTTTGGCCGCTCGACGCTTGTTTAAATAATGGCCAGCCATCAGAATTATATGAGCATTTAGTTGATGATGTTGATATAGGAGGAGTCAGCGAAAAGCCACCAGAGAGAGAGAGTGCAAGGACTCTCGCCAGCGTTGAATTGGCTCTTTAATCTAATGACAGCGACAACTCAATTGAGCGGGAATATGAAAAGTGAAGCAGTTGCGGCTTAACTCAGATAATAAATATGCCTAATATACATAGTAAATAGAGTGAGAGACTTAAATGGAAATTATTTATAGCTAATAGAGCTTGGCTAGAAAGTGAGTGGGAAAGCGAGTGCAGCATAAAAAGCGGAAAATTTGTGTGTATTATATTTTATTGTTATCTTTTTTATTATAACTTTTTAAATTATTTTGTATTATTTTTATTAAATTATTATTTATTTTTATAACTTATTTTGTATATTTTTTGTGTAATTATTTTGTTTAATTTAATTTATTTGAATTTAATTTAATATATTATTATTATTTTTTTTAGAATTATATTATTTCATTTTTTTAACATATTTTTAGTTTTCTTCAAGAATTTGTGTTAATAATTTTTATTTAATTTTTTCAAAAATTTTTTTTTTATTTATTTTTATTTTTATTTATTTATTTATTTTTTTTTTTTTTTATTATTATTTTCCTTTAATCTTATCCACCATTGCTCGACTTAATGGTATTTGGGGTACTCAAATTTTCCTCATATCTCAAATTATACTTCACTTCCTCCATTTCTACTGCTCTCCTAGATAAAATCCAGCCAAATCATAGCAAATTAGCAACTTTTTTAGTTTTATGACTCATAAAAAGATACTCCGCACACACATATCATTTACCCAGCACAGCTAAGTCCCAAATGTTGCTGGCTTAGAACCTTTTCCGGTGAATGTTGACAGCGCAGCAAAGCCTTTCGTACGAAATTAAGCGCTTATAAAAGTCAGTGAACAGCGCTGTGAAATCTTACGCTTATTTTGACATGAGCTCAAAGAATTACAAATACAAATTGCTTGGAGCGCAAGGCAAAGAGCAAAAGGTGGCGTAAAAAAGGCTGAAAGAGCGCTCGACGATGCCTGCCCGAAGTTAGCAGGCTAATATAAAAGACTTGAACAAAAAAATTTATCATAAATTAAATGACGCATTGTAGGCGCGCACACACACACACTCGGGCCTACAGACGCCATGTGTGGGTGTGCCGGCGTGTGTGTTCGTTCATAAAAGCAACTATGACGACGCCGTCGACGACACCTTTTTTGCTTCTTTTTTGCTTTTTTTGCTAGCGCACAAAGGCGCGCCCCGTGGCAGCCATTGAAGCATTGATAACGACAACGACAGCAATATGAACAACAACAGCAACAGCGAGAGCAGCGAGAACGGCAACAGTTGGCAGTCAGACAGGCAAACATGGGGGCAGCTGGCAGCCTGTCGCAGTGCTCGACAGCAGCCAACGTCACCTGGCTTTGTCTATATACCCTGTAACCCATTCTCAAAGCTATCTACATATACATATATATCAAATATATATGTATGTATGTCTTTTGTTTCCACAAATTAATTCTGTTTCTTATAGACACTTGAAGCTCGTCTAAATATATTTATAAATTCCTGAGACGCTTCGGCGGTTGAGTTCGTTGACATGTGCTCATTTTTCGTGGAATCAAGACTATGATTTAGGCTATATCATTTGCTTTTTACAGTCTTATCAAGATTTGGCGTATTTTCACACTTGGTATGTGTGTGCCTGAATAGCTTCTACAAACAAATATTTATTTTTAGATATTATAAACCTTCACTCCAAGTAAATATAAAGAAAAGTGAAAGCAAGGCTAGTTATAGATATGTTAGCTATATTCATTAAGGTTCTAGATACAAAAAATATATACCAATACCTCAACACATATTATAATATAAATATAAACATCTAAATATTTACAATGCCGGGTATCTGCTAGTTAGTCATGCCGAGCACATAGGCTACCTTGTTTATTCCCTCTGCTACTGCATCCCATTAAGCTAATGTTCTGCCATTTTCTAGGGAAGCCATTGCCGCTTCCGCTTCAATTAGTAAAGAAAATTGAATGAAAAAAATGTTTTTTTAGCCCAAATTATACAGTAGCTAAAAGTCTGTACGGGCCAGGTTGAGGGGCAGGTGAAGCGGGAAGCAGGAAGACAGGTGGCAGCAGCTGAAGCAGAAGTAAAAGCTATCGTACCTGTATCTGCATCTCACACGCTTCTCTCTTGTTTTTATTATGCCTCGCCAACAGGTGAGCGTCATCTTCAGCTATATTGGTGTCAGCATCGTGCTCTTCTTTGTCTCACGCTTCTCACCCAATGAATGGAGCCGTGTGCAGCAGCCGCTACAACAAAACCAGCTAACAGGTAAGATTTACTTTTATAAATACGAAAATGTGTGTGAGTGCTTTGAAATTTGAGATGATGTTAGATAAAAATGGAAATTAGCTGAAAGTAGCTTTAAGCAGCGCGTTTAGATGGAAGCCATATTGAATATTGAGTAATTGAAGTGATGGGCATGGAAAGGAAATAATGGGTAGAAAGGCTATATAAAGATTTAAATGTTTTGATTGGAGTTTTTTAATGGAAAGATTGAAGTGGAAAATGGCAATAGAAGCTTTTAATGATAGGCTTAGAATAATTTAAGTTATACGTATATTTTGAGAGGAAGTTTTTATTAATAGTGGAACTTTAAAAAAATTTCAGAAAGACAAAAAAAATTAAATATTTTGCAAAATAAAAAAACATTAAAAAAGACAATAAAATATTTGAAAAATTCTCTAAAAAAATATTACAAAATATATTTAAGAAAATATAGCTAAAAAATATTTGTCACAAAAAAAAATATTTTAAAGCACATTTGAAAAAAGAAATACACATAAAAAAATTTTATATACATTTTTCGATTAAATTTAAATAAATCAACATAAATTTGATATTGAATGTAAAAAATATATGTGTATATAATTTCAAATCAATTTTGAATTATTTAAATATTATTAAACAACTTTTATATAATATTTACGAGACTTATATTTATGCGACTTTCTTGAAAAATTAAAAAAAAAATTCTTAGTAAGAGAGAGGGACAAAGACAGAACGAATGAGGCTGAAAGCTCTAACTCAAGCTGCAGCATTACAGATTACAAGCAGCTAAAAACGAGATATTAGAATATTTAAATAATTTGAGGCAACATAAACGAAATATAAGTGCGTCTTAGCCCAACAAATTTATTGATATTTTATGAGCTGGTAGCTGGGAGAGCCTGGGAAAACGCGCAACGCGCCTTTTTTTTTGTGATTTTTCCGAGGGGAGACTGTGAGAATGAAGGTGGCATCTGCATAGCTTTTTGGGCATGCGTTTGCGTATAATTCAATTATGTGATTCAATTTGGTTGGTTGGCTGGTGTTTCCCGTTGGGTTTCTGGCAATCAAAATCCGAGAAGCGTAGGTCACATATGAAACCGGGGCAGACAATAACAATCTATTGGCATCCTGCAAAACATCCTTAATGTAATTTTAGCGGAAAGTAAACAACATTTTGTATGCAGCCAACGTGTTGCCACACGGACGAGCGCTGGAAAATAGAAATAAAAATATCAAAATAAAAACCACATAGAACACACAAAATGACGATGGGGTAGGGGAAGAGGAAGTAGAAGAGGAGAGACAGGAGGTAATAGGAGAGTGACGAACGAGTGCAAAATAAAAACTGGAAATGCGAGTGCATGAAAATGTTCAGATATGACAGACCGAATGCCTGAAGCCATTGACTAGTCAGAGGCCGTCACTAGCAGCAATTGAAGCAAATGACAGCAGCTGGCTGCTGGAGGAGCCAACAGCAGCAGAAGCAAGAGCAGAAGCTAGCAGGATGAGCGCAGAAGGCCAAACCAGTAGAAGCTTTGGCTATGCGCTTGATTGCATATCAATTAGAGCAGGCGCAAAAAGTCAAGCCAAACGAAATGATTGACAGTTGCCAGTTGGACAGCCAACACGAGCGCCAGCTGAACCACCTATACATTTATGCAAGCGTGTGTGTGTGTGAGTGTGCTACATATGTATGCAGGATATGTTTCGTCTGTCTGTCTGGCTGTCGATAAGGACAGCCGACTTGTCCAGCACAGTTTGCGTGCTGCGGCTCAGTGTTGGCATAATATTAAACAAAAATAGCTAGAAATTGATTGATTTACGAGAGAAATCCAAAGCTGAAAGGGCAAAAGTATTAAAGGTATTTAGGGCTTTTGAGTTAGACGAAAGGATTTCCTATAATATTTAAAAACTAGCTATAAATGAGATATGCTTAAAATAGTTATAAATCAATTTTTATTAAATTTAAAAAACAATCCATAAGATTAGCTATAAAGCTATATATAAATAAGATTGCTTGCAACTGCCACAAAATTTATAGCTAAACTCTAGCTAGTTAAGATAATCTCTACCTTTCAACCCATATATATCTACATAAACTAGTTTTAAACTAAAACTCTAGCTAAAATCTAGCTGGAAACTCTTCTAATTAAGATATTCCTAGAAAGGACTCCACCTTCAGCTACATTATAGTCTGCTTGCTTGTCAGCTCTGCTGCGGTTACAATTTGTGGCCTACTCACAAACTTTTTACCCCGCTCATTCTCACTTTTCACCGTTCTTTCTCTCTCTCTCTCTGCATCTGCTTCACTTACAGATCCACATGCACATCACGAACAGCTTGCCAATCAGCAGCCACCCGGCATCATTGGCGGCGCACCCATACCCCCGCCGCCCGGTCCGCCAACACCGGGCGTCCAGACGTCTGCCGCTCTACAGGCATCTCTATCTGCTGCTGCTGCGGCAGCCTCTGGCAACATCGGTCTTGCATCTGGCACAGCAGGCAGCGCAGCGTCCGTCAATGAGTTTAGCATTTGGAATTCGTTTTGGTATTCGTTGTCCGCCTTCATGCAGCAAGGCTGCGATCTGTCGCCTCGCTCTGTGTCGGGTCGAATTGTGGCTGCATCCTGGTTCTTTTTTACGCTCATACTTATCTCTTCGTATACCGCAAATTTGGCTGCCTTTCTTACCGTTGAGCGCATGGTTACGCCCATCAATTCGCCGGAGGATTTGGCCATGCAAACGGAAGTCCAATACGGCACACTGTTGCACGGCTCCACCTGGGACTTCTTTAGGGTAAGTCTGGTTCGAACTTTCTGACATTTGCTAATTCGAAATTATCAGCTCAAGTGAGCAAAGGGGGAGTGGGAGTGTATAAAATGAAAAAGCTGTGAGCAGGTTAGGCTGTTTGAGTAATCCGTGTTATCGATAACATTCGAGAGTCGATTTGTGAGATGATAGAATGAAATGTGATTGAAATAGAATAGAAATAGTTATCTTGTTAATGTAGAATTTGTTATCTTATTATTTCAATAGATTCTAGGCTTTTAACTTGATACTTTGAATTGGTTATCGATAACAATATTAGTCGATTTTTCACATTAATTAAACTTAAATGTAAAATTCGTCAAACTAAATAAGAAATAGATTCAGCTTTGTTCTGCTACAAGCAACATCTATTATTCTTCAGCTAATATCAGGTATATCGATATTTATCGATTGATTACTTTTGCTATGTATACCCATTTTTAACAATCACGTATTCAAAACTGTATCACAAGAATAGAATCAAAGCTTATAAACTACATTTACTTGAGTCCTAATCATAGCAACACATATTATCACATTTATCGATATATATCGAAACGTTATAAGCCGCAATCCAGCTCTTATACATAGTTCCCTTGTTATAACTCATAAACTCTCGCTATAAATCTCTATCAAAAGACCTTTAAAACTCAAAATTAATTGTAATTGTTATAAATGCTAAACAATTAGACTAAACTCTCGCTTAATTTATCTTCTTTTTTTACAGCGCTCCCCCATTGGCTTGCACAATAAGATGTGGGAGTATATGAACTCGAGAAAGCATGTCTTTGTTAATACGTACGACGAGGGCATTCGACGTGTGCGCAATTCCAAGGGTAAATACGCTCTGCTTGTGGAATCGCCAAAAAATGAATATGTAAATGCTCGAGAGCCGTGCGACACAATGAAAGTGGGCCCCAACATGGATACGAAGGGATTTGGCATTGCCACGCCGCTTGGCTCAGCCCTCAAGTAAGTCTAAGTAGAATGTATAAATGCCGAATTGGGATGCATAAAGTTGCCCGACTTTATTAGACTCGCCATGATGAAAAAAATCATCGTTACCTATTTGCAGAGATCCCATCAATTTGGCTGTGCTGTCGCTCAAGGAGAATGGAGAGCTGATTAAGCTGCGCGACAAATGGTGGTACGATAAGACCGAATGTAATCCCAACAAGGACAATCGTGAGGCATCGCACAATGAGCTCTCGCTGAGCAATGTCGCTGGCATATTCTATATACTCATCGGCGGCCTGCTTGTCGCCGTATTCGTCGCAATTATTGAGTATTGCTTTCGCAACAAGGCAAACAGTGCGGCCGGCAATCTTGGGGGCGTTGGTGGCAGCGCGGCCAAAAGCAACGGATCCATGTTATTGCGACCGTCGAGCGCTGTACCCGGCGTGGGTGTAGCGTCCACACATCAAAGGAACACCCTGACCGACACAATGCATGCCAAGGCCAAATTGACCATTCAGGCGAGTCGCGACTACGACAATGGACGCGTGGGGGTGAGTTGATATTACAATGTGTTTATTTTCTCTACATACCCAGTAGTTGGCGAAAGGGGTGAATTGGGCTGATGTTAATCTATGTCTGTATATATATAATCGATAAATATTGATTTTCGATTGCTGAAGGAACTCGATATCGATATAGTTAATAGATCAAGTAGAGCTCTACCAGTATAAAAGTTATTTTAACAAAGAGAATAATATATGTAATGCCATATAGTACACTAATCGATATATATCGATTTATTGATATTGACAATCGATAAATATTCCTGTTATCCTTATACTGTAAACAGTTCGATATTGACCAGCACTTAAGACAAGATTAAGTCGAGTAGTATATAGAGATATCATGTAAATCTTTTGCAACAATAGCATACGAATTACAGGGTATCTGCATGTCAACCCTTACCCACCACAGCGCCTTCAACTTGTGTTGCTGGGGCTGTTTGATGTGCTTAATTATGTGGCCAGCGATAATGTCTAACCGACGCACAGTATCTCAATTGCAATTCTTTGCAGTACTATCCACCTGCCCAGCTGTCGGGGGCGCCCTCCGATGGCAGCGAGGCGCTCCACATGAACGCACATGGTCAGGTTTGACATGAGCACGTGCAGGAGTCGCGTCTCTGACGCACACCCTGCGCGCCCACCATACGACGCATAATGGCGAATAGCCGCCAGGAGACGGAGAAAATGATGGCTGGCTGTGCCGGCGGTGGCATGGGCATGGGCATGGCCATGGCCAGTGGCGCCGGCGGCGGCGGCGGCGGCGGTAGTCATGAAGGCAGCATAACCCTCTCGCCAGTTAACGGGCAGAACGCGACTCTAATGCGACACTCCCCGGACATAAAGAAGCATCCGCAGCATGCCCACCCTTATGACAAGTAAGTGAAGTAGATTTAACATTAAGCGAACCTTAGTTAATAAGTGCCCAAAATATATATAGAGAAAAGGAGCTCATTAAGTGTACCCAAAAAAAAAGAAGAAGCAAATTATCTCTATAAACGTAGCATTAAGAAATGGAAATTATGTATTCAGGGAGCGCACACAGAGAGAATACTAGAATATTACTTCTGAGAACTTGTCGTACTTCGTTTGATTAACAATATAAATAATTCGGAGCTTGCATATGCATTTAAAATTCCGTAATTGAATATATCAATTATAGCATTCCTTACATATATATATTATACTGAATACTTCTTTTTTAATAAGTGCAAAAAGCATTTTTTAATAAATTTTACTCGGAGCGTGATGCCAGCGGCGCACAAAAGTAGGCAACAATATTTATGGCGATACATTGTGGTAGAAATGAGCGCGTGCGGGTCGTGTTTATGCCTGCGTGAATAAAAGCGAAGCATATGCACTGATTCATTACTATTGATATTATTATTAGCATTACTTTAATTATTTGTTATCATTAATAATATGATTATTGTCAGTTTTATATATTATAATTATCTATTGTCATTAGACTTATCATTGTCATTATTATTAACATTATAACTAATATCATTATTGTTATGAATTTTGTTTATTATTATTATGATTATTTATTAGTTATTTCATTATCATTATCATTATTATTGATATTATTATCATTATCTTAATTATTTTTTATTATTGATTATTTTTATCTATAATCATTAGACTTATCATTCTCATTATGATTAACATTATAATAATTAATATCATTATTACTATGAATTATGTTTATTATTACTATGATTATTTATTAGTTATTTCATTATCATTATCATTATGCTGTAGTATTATCATTATTATTCACAAAATTTGATTTTCTTACGATTATTATTAGTAGCTTTATCATTATCATTTGTCATTAGCCATTATTATTATCATTATCATTAGCGAAAGTCATAAAATCATTGCATACTCCGCGTCTCATCTCTAACCCAAAAAATAATTGCTGCTGGGCAATCAGTTGGCCAAGGTTCTCATTTAGCCTGTCAGCAAGTGCAATGCAAATGAATGGGCATAAATTATTGCATTACCGTTAACAGTCAGCTGGCGGAGAATAGGGGGCTTGGGTGAGGAAGCGAAATGAGAGACCTTAAATACTATTTATTGTGCATGTGCACATACATACACATACACACGGCAATTCATTGCATTCAAATGACTGATTAATATTTTTAATAAACAAACAAAAAGAAATATAAATAACATTACACGAGCTCAATGGCGCAAAAGTAAACAAGAACGTAAAAAATAAATATAAAAAACAAATATGAACGAAACATAGCTGAAAGTGTGTTCATATAGCTCTTTAATAGAATATGTTGTTGCATATTTGTTTATAATTAAATTACAGAGAAATAAATAGCGAAATAAATAATAGTAATAATAATAAAGAAAAAAAACAAAAAATGGCAACAAAAAGCGCGGATTGAATTGCGATGGATCAGTAAAAATATTGTAATAAATTAATTAGCGCAAAGAAAATAATTTAAATTGTAGTCGACAAAAATGAAAAATACATGAAAAGAAACCCAAACTTTGGTAGACCGAAGTTGAAATGCCCTTGCAGAGGATGAATGATAATAAATATATGTATATTTATTCGATTTTTGCTATAGTTTTCATTCTCAGAGAGACACCTTCCTCTATGCGTTACATATCTCGTATACAAACTGTCATGCCCTCTTCAAGGGTATTTGGGAAATTGTGCAGTGAGGCCAGTAAATTTTAATTAAATTTATTTTAATTGAAATCGTTTTGATTTGATTCGCTCGACATTAATAAAAAAAAGCGAGCGAATTGTTTATTTAATAAATACTAAATTGACAACAAGCTCTGCTCTGGCATTTATTTATTATTTATTGAATGAATGCCGCCTGCCTGCATGGAGCAGAAGAAGCTAGTTTTAAGGCGATTTTGACTTTTAAAGCAAATCAACAAAAACAACAATTGCAAACTTCTGCAGCTAGTTAAATATAAATGTATAAATAAATTAAAGTTAATTCAAAGAGTTCATAGTGTTAAAAAGGTCTTTTGCTGCAGCAAACATACATACAATAGTGTATATATATATATATATATATATCTATATATATATCGTATAAAGTTGCCATAAATTGCTTAAGTCATATCAAAAGACATTTGAATGGTACTGAGATAAACCTTATAAAGAATATACATACTATTTGTAAACTATTTACGTAATAAACTGTTGCTAGTTAATTATTTTGATTTGATTTGAATATATATATATATAACTATATATAGCATAGATATACAAGTTTTTTATAGAACTACTCAACCAAAAACCAGTTGCAGGTCGAAATGCATTTAAACAATTTCTGTTCAAAGCGCATCAAATCAAATATTTCTAAATCAAAAACTCAAATCAAATTAAAATATTACAAAATAAATAAAATACTATATATATATATATATATATATATATATATGTGTGGAAAGATAAAAAATTATAAATATGATGAAAGCCACTAGCTGGAAGAGCGAATAAAATAATAATGAAAGGAATTAAACTCGTCAAATGGCAAAAATCTAATAAATTATATAGTCTATAAAATAAATCAAAACAAAAACTACCTAATAGTAAGACTTAGATTATTATGCTGTAAGTGAAATGAAAATAAACTACAATTAAAAAAATTAAATTCCAGATTTTTGTTGATTTTAGATTTTTTGATATGTACTTTAATTTATGTGTGCCATGGTAGAGAATATATTTGATATATTTATTAACATTAAGTCAACATATTGTTATTACACTGCATTTAAATACCAACAAAACCAAACCAGACAGTTAGAAACAAATAAAAGCCAAAAGTAAATACAACAATTACAATAAACATTTTAAATGCGGTTGTGTATTAAATGCGCTCTAGATACCTACCTAAACAGCTCACAGAACATTTATTTATGGGCATGCGTCTTAAGCATCTAATCCAAGTGAATTAACAGCAATTCTGTGTTAAGCAAATAAGCTAGAGTCGAGGCAGTTTCAGGAACTCTGCACAAATTGTCGGTTAACCGCAGCAGCCACATGACTGAAAACTCAACGTTGCCACATCCAAGCACAAGTGTTAAGAAGCAGAGTAAGAGTGGGGAATAGGCCTGCGCCTCCCTTGGCCCTATTTCCACTTAAATTTGAAGGGCTCCGGTCTGGCCACAATAGTTCGGCTGAATTTTTATTTGTTGCATCATAATTAGAAAGCAGCTGTGGCAATTCGGAAGTCATGATTCATGCGCCGTTCGCCGCAGTAATTAACACAGGCAGCGTTGACAGCGGCGCCCAAAAAATAGAAAAGGATGTTCGTGTTTGCTTGAAGACCGCAGGCGCAGCTTGGCGCAGTTCTCTGCCTCACATTAGCATAAAACGTCGCATGGCCCCAAGCGCAAGATTGCCCAAAGTTTGCTCGCAACTCAAGTTACGAGGCTTTTCTTCTTTATTTTTATACACTTGGCTTCTTTTTTTTCCCGTGGCCCCTTTGGTGTATTTTACATTTGACGAGTGCCAAAGTTGGAGCTGTCATAAAATTAGCGCCGTTTTCAACTTTTCCACATAGCCAAACAGCGGGACTATGAGTGAACTCGAGCAAAGTCAAGAGAACGGAAGAAGAGCGACTGGTGTTAAGTAAATTGAGTTCTGGACTAAATGAAGTTGCGACTGGGCTAAAACTAGTTTCGTTTTAGTTTTTGGATATTTTTACTAAAATTGATTGCTTTTATTTTTAGTATTTTTATTACTATAAGTTTCTGCTTAGTATTATTATTGTTTTTTTAATGCCAAAAAATTTATATACATTTTAGTTTTTTTTTTTATATAATTTAAAAATATTTTCTATATAGTTTTTACATTTTTTCTTTATATACTTTCCGTATAATTTCTATTCGAGATTAATTTTTATAAAAATTTTAAAAATATTTCATTATATTTTTTTATACTTTTGAAATTTTATTAATATTATTTTTTTTTTTTCATTTTATCTCAAAAACTTTCAGCCTAAACAACTCAGCAATACTTCTATCACTTCTACGCACATAGGGTAAGTACAAACATTTTTATATAATATTTTCCCATTATACTATCAACTTAAAGTATTTTCTTCATAAACATGAAATGAAAATTCTTAGACCTTAACGATTACGCTTATCAATCAGTAGCGTTTCATGAAAAGGTTTTTCACAAAAAGAAAAAAATAGAAGAAGAAATCAATTTATATATAAAATATCTTAATGCAAAGTCGGCTACATTAATGTGTCCAATCAATCAAGGAGCAGATGCCAAATCAATTTGTAGCCGCTTCAAAATGAAACATGGCCAACCGAAATCACTTACCAAAATGACCAGCCAATTGACATTCGTGAATATGGCTAATAAATCTGTGGGAAAAAAGTGTTTTCCGTCTTCTTTTTTTGTCGGTTTTTCTGCTGCTCTCTATCAATATGCCAGCTGGAATTAGAATTTTGTGTTGTTACTTGGTTTGATGAGCTCTCAAAGTGGTTGAGAGTGCTTGGAGTGGAGTAGTTGTGGGGTGAGATTTGTAGGACTTGAGTCTGGAGAGGAGGTGATGTTCGTAAAGGTATATGGAGAGTTTTACTTCCTCAAGATAAAATAGAAAAGTAATTTTTAAAGAATATTCCCTTAAATATTTGCATATGAACTGATGTCATTAGGCTTTGCCTAGTAGCTATAGTCACATGTATTTTTATAGCAATTTTTATAGCAATAATACCACTGACTTTTTGCCTTCCAATGTAGTGAAAAAGTCATGTATATGTATTCTACGCTCCGTCTTGATGAATTCTATACCATAGCTCTTTGTTTATGGTCATAAATTCCCAATTTTAAAGCGGAAACCCTTATGAGCTTAGCCAAATTATAAACTGCTAAGATTTTGCTTTCCAAATCCTGCTCATGCCTTTCTTCAAAGTTAATCAAATTATTATATCAACTTCAATGGCATTTATCATGAAGTTAGTACTCATAATTTCTTAGGAACATACCTAAAAACATAAATTATAAATATAACCGAGTGCTTAACAAATTTAAGCGTCGCACACACGCACACTGCGTATACGTGATGTCCGCCGTACATACTTTATGCGCTTGATATATGTGTGGATATATATTATGTGCGTTATACCTTGCATATTTTATTGAAATTCCACACTCGCAGTTGCGTTTAGTGTTACAGTTAGCAAAAATCCAAGTAATTTGGCACTTACGTTGCCAGCATACCAAAATTTTCGCTCACTGTGTGCATGTGTGTGTGTGTGTGGCGAGGTCCAGTGCGAAATTCCTCCAGAGAAATGGAAAGCATTCCCACTGGAGTCGACGGGGACGGATGACGGCGACGCTGGCGATGAGGACGATGTGTTGGATGTACGCGCGCGCCTTAATTACACGTAATATTAGCCGAAGCCTATGTCCAAGGCACACGCACACACACACACTTAAAGGGCCGTATCATATTTTCCTGGGCGTATAATTGATTTCTGGGCTAAAATGTGTGGCCGTCAAGCTGAAACGCAACATGAATATTAAATGCGTCTTGGTGTAGCGGCGCAGGGCGGAACTTATGGCTGGCAAACAATAGGAAGCTTAGGGCGGGGCGGCATTGTTAAACCAGTGTTGAGTAATGCCGCTACGCGAAACTAAGAGCTCACATTGCAACTAGCTTTGTATGCGGCCGAAATTCAGTGAATAGAATAAGCAAATACCCTGCACGCGGCTTTGTTGTGCTCTAATTGGCTTTGGAGAGCTGTAGTGTGGGATAGGTGACTAGGAAATACCCTGTAAATTGCGTTGTTATAATTATAATTGAGAAAAGTGTTTAAAGTCGACTGGGAAAAACTCAATAATAAAACTTAGTATAAATTCAACATGGAGAACGACTTTTAGATACCCTGTAAATTACTCTTCTGTGATTACAATTGTTATTAGACTGATCAAGTCGTATATAGCTATCCTATATAGATAGCCTAAAACGCAATTTGATTTGAAGTCCATTTATAAATGTTTTTTGCTGAGCAAAGTTGGCTGGAGATACCCTGTAAGTTGCTTTATTTAAGTTATGATGGCAAATGAAGCTCAGTATTCAAAGGTTAGACCTTGTTAATACCCTGTTTACTCGCCTTATTGACTCATGTTCATAACAGAGATCTCCGTTCGATATTCTATATCCATAATACCCTGTATTTAGCTTTCTGGTAGCTTAACATGAAACCGAAGCATTTTGATTGTGTGTATGGAGTAGAGTATACCCTATATTTTCATAATGGAGTATTATAGTTAAGGCTGATGACTAACAGATACCCTGTACTCATATTTTTGGTAACCACAGCTAAGAGTAGTGTACTTTAGCTGAGCTTCATAGCTCCACCATGCCCTCTATCATATATTCTATAGCTACAGGACTCACAGTCACACTATATACCGCACATCAATAGCTATAGGGTATCCGAAAAAAAGAAGGAAACAATTTTTAAGTGCTCAACTGCAGCGATACTCAATATTTTGTGGCTAAAACATGCTGAAATAAATCTATCCCCATCTCTATCTCTGCATGTATCTTTTAGTCATACTCTTTGGTCGTTTGGGGTTTTTGTGCGCTGCTCTGTCCATTATTAAATGCTTTGTGGTTTTGCTGTTAACCAATTTGGTTGATTTCCGTTGACCCGAAACCCGAACTATATATTAAATGGCAATGGTCGCCAATTTGGTCAAACCTGATGGATGGGAAAAAGTTTTGTGCAGATTTTTACAGTTTCTGACATTTCCGCAATTATCAATTAAAAGTATAACGAATGGAGCAGAGAGAGAGAGAGAGAGAAGGGATAGCAAGAAGAGACAAACAAGTCGTTGTGGCATGTAAAAATCAATCAGACTTGGACAAGGACATCAACCGCATTAGCAGGAGCAGCAGTAAGAGAGAGAGAGAGAGAGAGAGAGAGTGAAGCAACCCGAATGCGCTTTGCCATTGTGCCTTTAATCCTGCAGGCCTGGCCTGCCCATTGTCATCCATGTCGGTTCGTCAGGCCTGTGGCTAGTGCGGCTGCGGTTGCTAAGTTTTCAGCTCGATTTAGTTTTTTCGGTGCCAGAAAACTTTTGACAACGTCTCGACTACAGCCAATACAAGAATAATTATCGGAAATGCGGTCTAGACGCAGCGAGGCAAACAACCGGCAGCCACATAATCGCGGCTAATGAGCTGCCTTCTTGCTGCTCACAGCCATGCAGACATGTCGCCTGTCAAAATATGAGGGGGGACGGCCGTGAGTGCAGCTGACAGACGAACGGACGTAACGTCTGCTCAAAATTTGTTTTGCTTTTGCTCAATATTTTTTGTATTTTTTTTTTTTTTTGCTGTTGTCGCAGTTGTCGCTCAGTTCGTGCTGAAAGATAGTCAAGTATCGGCTCTGACAGCTGATTGATGCATTTTGCAATTATTTCTGACGCCGGCTTCGCATCGAGATTGAAAAATTGTCAGTTGCATTGACGCAAGTCCCAACAGCTTTTGCCTCGCAAATCAACGAAAAAATGAGCCAGAGTGGAGAGAAAATGAAACAAGCTATCCGAAAGATGTGCGAAAAATGCGCATAAATGATGCGTTGTTATGATATAAGGATAGCACACAGCAGCTGCTGCCAGATTAATCGATAAATAACAACGGCCTATGAGTTTCTGTTGGGGTATAAACGGTTTCTTATGAAGTATGTAAGCTGGAGGGAATGATGAAGTCATATAAGCTGAGCTAGTCTAGCTCTAGGCGATGTTGAGTCTAATGTGAGCGGCTGGCTATAGATATGTCATTCGAAAGGAGAGTCTATCATAGGGTATTCTCTATCTAAGAACTCAGCTAATTCTAACTGAAACTTCTTACCCAAAGAACTCTCAGTTCTCATGTCAACCAGAAGTTGTTAATCAAAGTCTACGGCTACTACAGTAACTGCTCAATATTGTGGCACTGACATTATAATCACACCAATAATTTCGCTTGACCGCATTCACAAAGACTTGCTAACTTTTTATTTGCCACATTTTATCAACATCGAAACTTTGCTATAACAAAATATTAGCAAAGTTATGCCAGAGCAGCCAAAAATTTCCTCTTCTTAGACTTCTTTTTTTTCGCTTTTTTTTTTTTTGGTATTTTTTTTACCTTTAAGTTTGGCCATAGTTTCGCCTTTGCCATCTTCTACCTTTGCCTTTGCCTTTGCCTTTTGCCAGAAAATGCATAGAACTGAACTAATTAGGACGTTGTGGAACCAGAGGACGACAACGTGCCATAGTTCTTATCGCTGCTGTTGAGGTGCTGAAAAATATTAGAAAGTTTTGCTGCAACTTCTCCATTCAGCCCCCATCGTCAGCTTCATCAGCTCCACACGCAAAGTTTTGCGTTTGACAGCAGGCGGACAAGCCAAAGTGGGTGCTGGAGTGGGCCAGGGTGGAGTTGGGCTGGGCTGGGCCAGCGACGTCTTAAGGTGGTAGCTGTGGGAAATAGAAAGCCAGAACGCAAATGACAGCAAATCCTCAAGGCATCGAGCGAGCGACTGCAACGGGAAACGCAACGCAGATTGCAACATTCAAATAAATTGTCGAGGATCAGCTTTAAACTTAAAGGCGACAGAAACAATAAACTGTCAAATGCGTAAGGCTTAAGGCCAAAGAAATGGAAAGCCAATGAATGACAGAAATATCAGTGCAGACAAAAGTTTGGCTTAAATCGAAGGAGATTAGAAATGTGGAGAGCTGAAATTTAGAGAAGGAAATTGGCTAAGTAGGATGAGAGAAAAACAGGGAGAGATAGGGAGAGTGTCGGAGTGGTAGAGCGAGGCAGAAATGTAGTAAGACTTAGCTATATAGAAGGAAAGAGTAAGAGAGAGATAGGCAGACAGAGAGAGAGGGAGAGAAAGATGGGAAGACTTTCGGTGAGAGACATAGAGTATTCAATCTATAAGAATAAAGAATAAGAGAGAGAGAGAGAGAGAGAGAGAGAGAGAGAGAGAGAGAGAGACAAGTAGTATCAGAAAAAGATAGAGAGATAGAGAGAGAGAGACAGGGAAAGTGCCGGAGAGAGAGAGAGAGAGACCTGTACAAAGAAGGAGTGAAGATAGACAGACAGATAGTATCAAAGAGAGAGCGAGAGAGGTAGAGACAGACGGGAAGAGTTTCGGAAAAATATATAGAGAATAAACTCTATAGGAAGAAAGAGTAAAAGAGAGATAGACAGACAGATAATATCAGGAAAAGAGAGAGAGAGAGACTAGAAGAGTGTCGGAGAGAGACAGAGAGTTACCTTTACACATAGAAAGATTGAAGATAGATAGGCAGAAGGAAGTGAAGGCTAAAGCTATGACACAAACAAAAGAAGAGCACATAAAACTCTTCTCTTCTCCGTATAACGAATACCGATCTAATATACCACATAAAATCCAATAATATTTCACAAAGCGAAATGAATGTCAAATGCAATTGTTATATATAATGCATACAAGGGTCAGACTCGAGCGCTGTTCCTTTGCCTTTGGACATTTTCCACATAATCCGCTCTTCATTTTGATGGGTCTGGGGTTTAATTAGTTGTAAGTCGCTGCGCAGTCAAAAAGAATGCACAAAATGTAAGCCGCTTAGAAGGTAGATGTGCTCCCTCTCTCTGTCTCTCTCTCTCTCTCTCTCTCTCTCTCTCTCTCTCTCTCTCTGGACACACAATGCCTTTCTTGCTTTTTCCTTTTTTATTTTTTAGTCTATATACTATATATACCAATTAAGTATTTAGTTACAGTTGGGTCTTGTGAGCGGCTGGGAAATCAAGAAGCTCTTTAGTTCGAGCTGACAGGAGTTTTCGCAAAAGCCACTCGAAGAAAATGCTGTTGAACAGTTTTTAAGCGAAATTAATTTGTTGTAAGAAGAAATTAAAGAGTAGTGAAAGGTGAATGGTTAGAGTTGACGTTAGCTTTCAATTAATTTCTAGTCTTAAATCCAAATCAGCAATGTGCAAACGAAACCCAACTAAACAATAAGCAGATGCTAATGGCACTTAGTTTCAATTGTTGACAGCTTCGAGTCGGGAGAGAGAGAGAGAGAGAGCTCAAAACTGTCGCTGCCAGTCAAAATGCGGTCGAATAGCTAGGCAGCTGAAGCAAACTGAAGCTAAGCTAACGCTAGAGAGAGGGGGGAGACGCGGGAGAAGCGAAGCCAACTGGCAATAAAAGTGACGCGCATATTTCAAGGAACAAGTGCAACAAACAGAAGAAAAAGACATTCAACAAATGCCAGTTGCAGGCAGACAAAGTTGCCTTTGGCTCCGACACATGATTTTTGTGTTGAGATAAGTGCGATGAGTGACATGTTATATATGCATGCATCTATCCATATATATTTATATATATGCTTAAACATGTGTTGTAATTTGATATGAATTCGCAAATTACACTGCCAATTGGCAAATATGTGGCTGTCTCTCTCTCTCTGTCTCTGTCTGTTTGACATGGCGTATGCGTAATTTCAGCTGTGGCACACAGCCCGCGGCTGGCAATTTGCGCTGCACAAGTCAAAGGGTGTACCCAGCTAGCTAAGCAGCCGCAGGTTATCTGAACTTTGATTAACCTCGAGAAAAAAGAGCGAACTTGACAACATAGACAGCTAGAGCAAGGACTGCCGTGGCAAGCAAGGTGTTCAAAGAGTTCACTGTATCGACATTACAAAACGTTTAAAGTTGCGAACTCAGTTGGTTTCCTATCAAAGACTAATTAAAAACTTTTGCCCAATGCCCGAAAGCGCCAAAGATACAACCAGCGCGAGCGAGCGACCGAGCGAACGCGCCCGCTCCACAGTTCTGATGGATGGTGCGAGGTGGGTGCAAAGTTTTGTCATTTCCACAGCGCCGAACGAACGATCAACGAAAGCCACAAATGCAGCGAAATGCAGCCTTTTATCATAAAGGAAAATTTCGTGCAAAAATAAATAATAAAATCGAGGTTTTTTCTTTGCCAACCGAACCCGATTTTTTTCAGTGACCAAATCAGTTGGATATGACAATCAGAACGCATCGTTAAGCAGGATAATAAAGCTGTCGACTTTTTGACTGAGCGCAGGTTTTTGTATTGCTGAGCGGCAATAGTGACAATGATAGGGTTTCAATTGAGAGGGCGGAGTGACTTAAAAAATGTATAAAATATAGAAATAATTATAAATATATAGAACAATTTTAAAAATATATAAAACTGGGTTGAATTATTTAGAAATATTTATATATATTACATATATTTATGCATATAACAAATTATTTTTAATTTTTAACGTTTTCAAACTTGACAACCGCCATGCAGAGTTTATGTTAACCCGCTGTTGTTTAATTCATAGAGTATTCATGTCACCAAAGGCAATCAGCAAGATTAATAAATAAAATTTCGCAACTGTGCGAAAAGACATGAAAAAAATTATAAAAAAATCCAATTTGATACAACAGATAAAAAGCTAAAAAGAAAGAAAAAAATAATTAAATAATTTTTAAAAAACATATATAATGGGAATAATGAAAATAATGCAGAGATAGAGAGAGATTTATATAGATATAGATATAGATATAGATATAGATATAGATATAGATATAGATATAGATATAGATATAGATATAGATATAGATATAGATATAGATATAGATATAGATATAGATATAGATATAGATATAGATATAGATATAGATATAGATATAGATATAGATATAGATATAGATATAGATATAGATATAGATATAGATATAGATATAGATATAGATATAGATATAGATATAGATATAGATATAGATATAGATATAGATATAGATATAGATATAGATATAGATATAGATATAGATATAGATATAGATATAGATATAGATATAGATATAGATATAGATATAGATATAGATATAGATATAGATATAGATATAGATATAGATATAGATATAGATATAGATATAGATATAGATATAGATATAGATATAGATATAGATATAGATATAGATATAGATATAGATATAGATATAGATATAGATATAGATATAGATATAGATATAGATATAGATATAGATATAGATATAGATATAGATATAGATATAGATATAGATATAGATATAGATATAGATATAGATATAGATATAGATATAGATATAGATATAGATATAGATATAGATATAGATATAGATATAGATATAGATATAGGTATAGGTATAGATATAGATATAGATATAGATATAGAGACTTATATAGAACTCATTAAACATTATTAATGAAATATGAAATGCATCAACTTTAACTTAATCAAAAGTTCACTTAAAGCGCTCAGCAAGCACAAGAAACAGCTAGAGCTGCCAGCGTCTACCCCTTTACTTTAGTTATTTTCTCGCTTAATGCTCGACGTCAAAGTTCAGTTAGCGGTCCACGCGGCGTATGCGTAACGCAAAAGCCAACAATTCAATTTAAGCAAAGCAACAGCAGCCAAAGCCCTGACGCCACGGCCCCCTGGCTTGCCTGCATGCCAAGTTTTTATAGAGCCTACTGCGGCTTACCAAGAAGCACTTCAGTCCTCAGCGCTCAGCAGTGCCCCCCTTCTGCTTCTGTAACGCCCTGTTTGTCAAACAAATTAGCCAGTTGGCCAAGAAGAAGTTTTTAGCCAAGACGACGGCGAGCTCCATAACAGCTACAATTTACAGTTGGCAACAAATTGTAACTATTGCTGTTTGTTTGTTATTATTGCAGCGACAGCAATTTGTGCAAAAATTTAATTAAAGTTTCGCCCATCATACTGTTTAAAGAGCCGAGCAGTCGAGCTGCCGAGAACCTAAAGCGAGCTAGATGAGATAGATGTCAATAACACGCAAATTCCAATGCACTGTGGGTCTGAGAGGGATGAAAACGGGGTAAAAATGTATGAGAAATTAGTTGATTATTTTTGATTAGCTGATGAAGGTTTAAAAAATTTTAAAAATATATTCAGCAGGCCTATACAATATTTATATTTAATATAAATAATTTTTGAATCTTTAAATTGAAAAAAAAATGGTGCAAGACTTTGAGAGTACTTTAAACTATATTTAGTGTAAATTATAAACAATTTTTTAATAATTAAATTATATATTTATTTATATATAATTTTTTTTAAACATATATAATTTGATTATTAAAATGAAAAACATTTTTATATAATCTCAAAATAAAGCTTTCTTCTAGTATTAATTTATATAAATATATATTTTTTTCAATTTAACAAAAAATATTTAAATAACTTATGAAATACTAGTATTTAATAGAAAATACCTAAATAGTTTATTAAATACTGGAACTCACTCAAACATGTTTCTACAGATTTAAAGGTCTCATATTCCATTTATATATTTATATATCTATATGGGTTAGATCTACAGACTGCCTCAGGTCACGCTTCTTGTGAAGTCTCTTTCTTTCTTTCTTTCTTTCTCAAGCTTTCCCACTCCCACATTCTCTTTCATTATGCGCAATTTTTGGTCGCATAAAACTAGATTTATGGCCCACTGTAGGACAATTTGATCGAGTGACTCGTTGGCCATTTTATTTTGGCTGTTCCAAATTGTTGGCAACATTTTTCACAAGTTTTTATTGTTGCTGTCAGCGATAGGCAGAGCTGCCCGTGGCAGCGACAAGCAGCTCCTCGCCTGTCCGCCTCACGCTCGCTGCTCATCAATTTCACTTTTAGCGCTGCGCAACGAAGATAAAGATGAAGACATGCAGATGCAGATGCTGATGCAGATGCTGATGGAGACAGTCCAGTTGGTTGGCCAAAAATGATGGCAGCTCATTTGCAAAGAAGCCACTCGACTGCAGTTGCTGCTGTTGTGGGCGCTGCTCAATCAGTTGCAATTTGCACCAATATGAACATTGGCATTTGCTCTTATAGCGAAAGTCAGCTGTGTGGGCAAACAGTGCATTATGCACACAGTGAACATCATCTTTGGAATGAGCTTATTAGCAAAAGTCAGTCACACACACACGGGCAGACTCTCTCTCTCTCTCTCTTATTATTTGTTGGTTTCTGGTTGCGCTGCTCATTTGCGTGTGCTGCACAAATCGATGAAGCATATGAAATATTCAGCGTTTATTGATTGCTCTGCTGAAGTTTGGTGGCCAAATACAACACTACAACAATAACAACAACAACATTAGTACACGTTATGGCTTTTAGTTATTTATTTAGTACGTGCAGGCGCAGCCCCCACTGGGTGCTCGCCGCTGCTCTAGTTATTGTTGTTAACTCTGCATAATTCATATATGCAGTTCGGGAAATGTTTTTGCTTACTTATTATCCGCACTAATCATGGGCTTACATTTTCCGTTTGCATTTTAATTGCGTTTTTCCGAATTCCCGAATTTCGTGCAATTGTGCGATTGGGTAATCCCCTCAAACAGTTTGCAACGATTGTGGTAGGCGCTTCAATCATCATAAGCTTTTTAGGATGTATAGATAAAAGAGTAATGTATGATTTCCATATTGAAAAAATCATGAAGATATCGCAAGCAAATTAAAATGCCTACATGCATCATATACATACCCGAATGGTGCATACATAGCAAGCTACACTATGTAAATAAATTATATATACATCATGATGTATGATGTACATATGCATAAGAAAGATGAAGCTTTCTTTAACTTGCGAAACCACAAGATTATTGAAAAAGAACTCTTGCATATTGTATTATGATGTAAAGACAGAATGAGTAAATACATACAACTTTCATCAAGTTGATGAAATGCAACTTACATCAATATATGCATATCAATCATTAAGTATATAGTATCTTTCAGCTGCTCATCTTATCTCTACTCTTTGAAAATATTAAAACTCTTCTTATGCCATATTCATATGTAAATATTTTGACTTCCACATACATCATGTGATGTATGTTTATAGACTATAAAAATCTAACATTTGCTTGCTATGCAAATCGAATGAATTAGAAAATTTTTATCACATTACAAAAGTGTTGATGCAAAGGCTTTTGCCTTTGGCTTTCACTTCTTTTTGTGACTCCACAAGAAATAAAGAATTTTTTCATTTGTTTGTGATTGACCCTTTTGTGTTATGGCCTCCACTAACATTAACGTGGCTGGCCAGCAAACGATTTCTTGTTTTTTTTTTCGCTCTCTCTCTCTCTTTTCTTTTTATTCCTTTTGTTTCTTGCCCAAGTCATTTTCACATTTAAATCCCAAGCTCCGGTTGTCCTGCAGAGCAGGCCCAAAGGCACAAAGCTCACAAGATGTTCTGCTAACGCATAACCGCACACTTCTACACGCACGCACACCTCGCCCTGCTCAAATTCACATATGTTTCGCACAGACACAGATGAGTGTTGTCGTTTGGTCGATGGTTGTATATCCGTTTGCCCTTTCTCTTCATCGTCCACTGCACATTTGCTGTCCATTCGTTTCGTTTTGGCAGAGCCATTGTCACCTTTTTGCCTACAAATCGAAAGCACAAAAAAACTTGGGGCAGGAATCCTCCGCCCGAAAAAGCAACTGTCAGTGTGGCTTGTTGTCCTTTTATTATGCTACTCCAACACACCCACACACACCCACACTCACACACCCTCACACACACGCACTATCATCCTTTTTTCCAGCTCGTTCTTCTTTTGTGAGAAGAGGTAGCATCTTATGTCCGAAAAACCAACTGTCAGCAGTTTCCTATTCGGTTTGCACAGCCATTTGATTTGCTCTGTAGTATCCTGTCAGTTAGCCCGGCCGCTTCTAGCTGCAGCTCTAATCGCATAAATATGCAGCCAATGAGTGTGGCTATTGCATATTTTATAAGCAAACACCAGCCGATGTTGTCTTTTAAGCTCTTGCTTGCAGCCGAGCAACTATCTCTCTGCCTGCCTGTCTATCAGCACTTGGCTCTGAGAGCTTTAAGATTTTGCAGCATTGTATAATGCATGTGCCTAATGGCAGGTAGCTTTCATATAAGAGTTAGCATCATCAGTTTTCTGGCCTGGCTTAATGATACTCTCAATTATGGAGTGGGCCATGTAGCTGGCTCTGAAACCAGCCAAAAACTTGTTTATGCCATCAAATGGGCCACGACCGAACGCTGCACTGAACGCCCTTTCTCGTTCGTTCTCTCTCTCGCTCTCTCTCTCTCTCTCTCTCTCTCTCTCTCTCTTTGTCTGATGATTTTGGCCTGGTTTTCCTCAACGCCAGCTTGGCCACGCCTTTGTGTGTCTAACTGCGTAAAAGTGCAAACAATTTGCATGCGTGTGCGCTGCGTTGCCTTTGCCTTTTCCGTTGCCGTTGCCGTTGTCAAAGCCAACTTATAGCCACTGTGCAAATGGTTTCCAAATGAGCCAATTTAAAGCTTTTGCCTTGGCCAAACTCGTTTAATAGAGGCAAAAATAATGAAATCCACAGCTGCATAAAGTAAATATTAAAATTTTGCAATTGTTTTGCCCTTTTGCCGCTACCCTCGTCATAGAAAACTTTTTGCATATTTGTTGCAATTCCCAAGCGCAAAGTTTCAAAAGGTGAACAAAAGCAAAAACTTTGCAGAAAATAAAGTTTTTATTTCCGTTTAATCGCAAATGTATGTTTATATATATATAAATATAGCTCGATTTTTATATAGATTTTCATTATTAATCGGCTAAATTTGTTATTGAATGCTTTAAGCTGGGCTTAAAAACTCTTAAATATGATGTAGATATACATCAAATGCATTTAATGAGTGCTAATCAGAGTGGTATCTTGATAGCATACTAAATTCTAGCTGAAAGCTTTCTGTTTTCTACATATTTCATATAGCAAACTATCGTTGAAAATATCGATAAAAATTGATTACGCCCTCCATTCATTAAGTATTTATCAGTTTGTCATTACTTAAGGCAACAGCTGCTTGATTGAACTCCCATACATTCCTGATGTTGTTGTTAACAAACTAGTCAAAATATAGTTATCAACCATGAAAAATTATCGATTATGTCATCGATCATATATACATCTATAAATTTTTCATTGAATAAGCTCAGCTGCTGCTTGACCTCCCCAAGATATACTAATATCTTATGTTTGGCATTCATTCGCAGTTTGACACCTAAATAAATTGCAAACTATCTAAATACAGTGGAGCCTCGATATAACGAATCTGAGGAGAACCAGCAAATTTTACGTTATATCTAGTGATTCGCTATAGTAAGTAAAGCCTTGTTAAAGTCAAGGGACTTCAAGAAAAATTCATTATTTTGAGTTTTTCGTTATAACGAAGTTCGTTATTCAGTGAAAATTTGTGTATTTGAAGAGTCTTGGCATTAAAAAGAGATTTCAATTGATAACTTGTACAAAGAGTTTTCGTATTTTCAGTGTTTGGATTCCGTATTCCGATTCGGGCAACTGTTTAAGCAGCATTTACAGAGAGAGAGAGAGAGAGAGGGATGATTGGGTAGCTGACGCTCATTGTGCCCGCTCGACTTTTGCCTGTTTGCGTTTACATTTTCATTTTCGTTTTTATGATATTGTAATATATTTGCTTTCAGCGCATAATTGACATGGGTCGTTTATTCAGGCAGCAGGCGTCGATTTTTGCCTTTTCTTTCAATTTTATTTGATATTTTTTTTTTTTTTGCTTCTTGCATTTTATATTTCCCGATTTTAGGCTGGAGGCTACAAATTGGCCACGCTCAGGTTACTTCGCTTCTTCTTTTTCCCCGTTGTTGTTGGCAGGGGCATCGGAAAAAGGTTTAGCTAAGTATTTGGCATCTCGGTAATATTTCTGGCGTGGGGCTTCGGCGGCATTCATCTACGCTTTTTGGTTGTTTGGACAGCTGCCACTTCATTGGCAGTTTGCTAGGTTATTAAATTTCTTGATCAACTTTTTGATGGCTTCATTTAAGATGCGTGGCGCTTTCTTATTTTTTCCTTCTTTTTTTATGATTTTCCACGGCGGCACTGATGGCCGAACAATTTGCATTTTCCAACTAGTTAAAGTCGCAAATCTCGGCGCTAAATTTCTTAATCGCACCCAGAAGTGTCGTCGAGTTAAATGAATTTTTGGCACTGAGTGTGTGACTGTGTGTATGTGTAGATGTGTGTGTACATATTTGTCTGGCTGTGTTTATGTATGTATAAGAAGATTAGTTGCCCAGATTTAGCAGCAGTTTATCTGATGTCTTTCGAGTCAAGACTTTGGAATTAAATATTCGTTTTAATTAAAATTTAAATGTCTTTTTTCGATTGTGAACCATCTTAGACAGTGTGTAAAAAGGTTGGATTGAGAGGAATGTTACTTATAGAGAGTGTAAAGCATATGCTGAACCATGAGCTACATACATATACATATATCTGATTAGATATAGAGAAAGTAACATGTAACAATTCGGTCTATTGTCTCTCGTTCTGTTAGTTCTTCTCTCTCTCTCTCTCTTCTCTTTCTCTCTCTCTTCTCTCTCTCTCTCTTCTCTCTCTCTCTCTCTCTCTTCTCTCTCTCTCTTCTCTCCTCTTTCTGCATCCTCCATCTCTCTCTCTCTCTCCTAGCCTTCCTATCTCTCTTTCACTGAAACGCAGATTGACTCTTTCAACTTGAGATCTTTATTCACTTACCTCTCAGCTACAGACACATCAAATATGATACGAAGCTAATCGTTAAGAGTACACAGATGCTGCAGCAAGGTATAGCTGTACGTATGTGAGTGTACGTGTGTGTGTATATATGTATGCCCAACCACAGAGCATCGTAGATAGAAAGATTTGAGTTATATTTTGAAGGCGCACACATTTGGGCCATTTTAACTCAACTTGGCAAACAAATATAAAAATAAATTGTTGTCAGACACAAACACATACATATACTTATACATATACATACGCACTCTCAGATATCTTTATAGAGTTTGCTGGCTTTGCGGCTGTCTGTATCTTTTCTATTGCCACATTGTTAAAATCTATTAGCCACATTAAATGTGGCTCGTAAAATTCGATTGCATCATTTGTTTCTCGGTACTCAACAGCCAGGCAGGCAGCCAGGCAGCCAGGCAGCTGCTAGCCTGGTTTGCCCAGCCATTATTTTGAGCTCTCGAAAAAGTATTTCAAAACAAGTTTGGCCTATTAAAATAATATGGGTTTTCTTTTCTATTTTTTTTTTTTTTTGGTAAGCCTGCTACGCACGCTTCTTGCCAATAAACAAATAGGTTAATCGAACACAGCTGGCCGAAAGCGGTCAGCAGTGATATACGTACTACACATATGTACTCGGATGAATGTGTATGTGTGTGTGCGTGTGTTGTCCCATTAGGCAACTTTTAACGTATGTATTGGGCATTGGCAGACATTCATTTTATCATTTTGTGGTCACAGTTTGTCTTAATATACACTGGCAGAAAATGAGGTAGGAAAATAAGAGCTCGACTTATTTAATAAAAATTAAAAAAAAAAAGACAAAAAAAGAAATAAAAAAAATGTAATAATTTAAAAATACTAAAAATATGTCAAAAAGCTTAATCATGAAATCAGCAAATCTTTCCATGGCTCAAAGTCAAAGAGAATAGAAAACATAGTTTAGTCTACAATCAAGAAACTCCAAAAATATATTAATTTCCAATTTAATTCTTATTCACAAATAACGATGCTCATCATAAAAATCATTTCAATTTGGCAACAAAGATTTTAATGAATTGATTTCCTGAAACAAATTTTGAAGTTGCGTTCGCTCGCATGGCCCCAATCGGAAATATTCATAGGTCGTTAAGCTTTAAAAGCTTAGCTTGTAATGCGTTGGCAAGCATGCAGCAGCACGCAAAATAAGTGATCGAATGTGTGTGCGTGTGTGTGTGTGAGTGTGTGTGCAGATGTGCTCGCACTGTGCTTATATGGTCAATTACAATTGTCATAGATTTGCATTAGGTCCGAGAGACAAAAGTATGCTGGGACACTCACACTTTCTCCCTCTCTCTCTCTCTCTCTCTCTCTCTGTCGCTCTTGCTCTTTCTGTTGACTGGTTTTGCTGTGGCATGTGCCAAATGTCAATCACTCTCTGGATATGTAGTCACATCAACTGTCAAATAAGCGTTGCAGCATGCACCAGACGCCAGCCGCATGTGTGTGTGTGTGCGTGTGTGTGTGTGCAGCACTCAACAGCAATTCAATTCAGAATTCAAACATGCAACAGCAATCGAGTTACTGACTTTCCTAGGTGCATGTGCGTTTGCATATGTGTGTCACAGTCAAAGAGGCACCCAACGGAACTAATAGTAGCAGCCAACAGCTGCCCTCTGTGCCGCTCTCTGTACAATTCGAAACTGTGTCAGAATTGCGTCGAAACAAACCTATTTGAGAACTTGCATTGCAAGAATTTAATAAAAAACAAGAAAGAAAATCTGCAATTCTGCATCATCGGCAGGGACAGAAAAAGATTTGTAAAGAGATTTTCTTTCGATTTAAAAAAATTTAGAGCATTGGCTGATCTTGGAGATGTTGAGCAGCTGTTGGAAAGATGGCTATTAAAAAGTTATAGAAATTGGAAATTGCTTATAAAAATTGGAAGAGAAATAGAGAGTGCACGACTGTGAGATACCGCAACTGAAGACGGCTAAGGCTGTGCGAGCTGTTGTGAGAGGAGCTGGTAAACGGAGGTGAGTAAGCAAAGTCTGTAGAGAAACCTAAATACAATACCATGTAGATATGGTATGTGGATAATGTGGAATCGAGATGAGATATGAATATGAAAGATAGGCAGAGTATATGAGAATTTATATACCAAAAAGTGTCTTGTATCTATAGCTTATGAGATAGCGGATTTATGCATATGACTGTATGTTCTGCTTCTCATTCCGATCAAGTCCTTATATGCCCAGGCTCTCACTCCGATCTACTCTATATATACTTCGCCACGTCTCCTCCTGCCCACTCTACACATTTCAATAAGCAACACTCAACCCCAAATGTCCCTTTTCCCTGGCTTCAAATCAAATAAAACAGGAAATACATAAAAATAAAACTCTTTAAGTGCGAAGTGAACCTGTGACTTTAGCCTTAAGCCACTTTCGCTCCAGCAGCACAAGATTTCATTCGGCATTTAATATAATTTATTATTTTCATCTACTTAAATATGCGAAATTGTGAGTGAATCAACTGGAAGCCAATAAGTTTTTGCACAGCTTTAAAATTTAAATTCAATTGGAATTTATGGGCCAGGCTGGCTTGATTTTATTATTATTATTTTTTTTTTTTAAAGTTCAGCTGGGCTAATTAAAGGTTTATGGTGGGCGCATAGGTATATATAGCTATATAGCCTTCAGGTGTTTATATAGCCATAAACCTTTGGTACTCTGCTCGCCAGCCAGCCCTAAAGACTGCCCATTTGAGGAATTTTCGAGGTGCGCATTTTTGTCTTAGTCACGTGAAACCCTAACACACCCACACACAGGGGCAACTTTTATTTGTGCCCTTTTGTATGGCTATTTGGTTGCCTGGCCTAACGATGTCTATGACAATATCGTCGCACCTTTTGCTGATTTTTATTTCGATTTCATTTCCATTGGCATTTTATTGAGTGACCACGCCCCAAGGCGTCCAACCTTTTGCGAGCTGCTGTGCTTATTACTTCGGCCTTTAATGCGAGGCATAAACGCTCAAATGAGCCTTTCAGCGCAGTAAAACGCATTTATGTGTACATATATTATATATATATACGCAAAGGTATTGCTGCCACGCCCCAAAACACTATACACCCGGAAATAATCACAATTATTTGGCCATCAATATGATGACGTCAGTAAATCGGACCTATAAATTGGACGCTCACAATAAATGTCATTGCGACGCGTCCTTGAGCAGAAAAAGTTTATCGCACTTCACATTATTTAATATAATTTAAATTTATGTTTCGAAATTAAGCCCAGAAGAAGAAGTAGAAGTAGAAAAAACCAACAACAACAAGCGGGAAAAAAAAAACAAAAACCGGCTGAAGCAACCGCAGCAAAATCGCTGCACAGGCGTCTTTTAAGCCCCGAGGGACTCGTTAATCAGCATTTTTATGCTTGCCTTGCTAATGATGTGTCTGGGCCTGGGCTTGGGCTTCGCTCTTTGTGTTTTTTGTTGCTTTTGTCCACCTGCCATTTGTTGCTGCTGTTGTTGTTGTTGTTTCTTTTTTCTCTCACCTGGCAGACAGCGACTGTCGCTGTTTTACACCTAAATTAAGTTAAGCTATCCTTGGGGGGTGGCAAAAAAACCAAAAAAAAATATATAGCGCTGCTGATGCTGCTGCTGCCAGTGTCAATTGATATGATGGCCGCGCAGAACCAATTATAAATTCACAGTTGAGATTACGCGCAGAGCTATGATAAGTTATAGCCTGAAACTAGAAAAGTTCGTTAGCATTTTAAGCGATCTTTGTATTTTGTGTGAGGCTTACAGGATATAAGAAGGAGAAACATGTGTAAGCGATGCGGAGCAGTGGAAGCTAAGGAGATGTTAAGATATATAAATTGTAGATAAGGTGTTATCTTACACCTTATATATATATATGTTTATTTATTAGCTGTTCTAATTATCTATGTTTCATATAGAGTTTGTTCAGATATCCTTTTCTTATGAGAAATTTTTCGACAATTTATACTTTTTCTCATAATAATGTCTTCAAGAAGTCATATTGAAAATATTTCTTTAATAGCTGCCCAAGTTCAATGAGTTGGCAACTATGGCAAGTGCCTATAAGAACTAGAATATAAGAAGCCACATTTTGTGTATGTAGCTATTATAGTTATCGAGTTCAAAGCGAAAGTAGCTAAAGCTAGAACTATATAGATTGAGAAGTAAAGAGATAGAACAGCTTGTTTATAAAATAGATTGATATATTTATAGATGGATAGATGGATCACAACTGGTAGTAAAAATGTTATAAGCCTTCCAAGCTAAGACACTTTCAAAGCCTATACTTATATTTCCACTCACCTCTACATATATCTACCTCTTACGACTCCTAAGTTCAATGCCATTCCACAGCTCATAGGAGTTCAGCTCAACAATTCTAGGCAACAACAACTTCCTACCCTGGCCATAATTTATGTGCCCAGGGTATCTGAGAAATCTAGCCCGAAAGCAAAAACTTGCTGACCTTTTGTGAACTGTGCGAGCACGTCAAAAGTCAGCCCAGTTACTGGTTGCCAGGGATTAGCGCAAGGATTGACTTTAAAATGTCAGACAATAAAAAGAAATATACGAGTGTGCTGCACCCAAAACGAAAAGTAAAAGGAAAGTGCGAGCAGCGACTAGACGAGAGTCGCTTGTGGATGTGACTCTCGTAAGGACGATTTCTTGGCTGGGCATAAATTTCAAGTTTATTGCATAAATTGTCGTATTTTGAAAATCTTATTGCCTTTATAATGTTGCCAGAGCCAGCTACCAGCTACCAGTCAGCCAGCCAGCCAGCCAGGTGAGCATAGCTACGGCCGTAAAAGGCAATGCTCGGAGCTCAGGTTCTACGTTACGGTTATACGACTCAACGTCGTCTCATTTGCTCGTTTGGTTGCAAATGCATAGGCGAGTGAGGCAACCAGGAAAATTCTCGCTCTTTGCTTTTTCAGTGCGTCTTTCTTCCTTTTTTTTATTACGATAATAATCATAAAACATGCACTTAACAAGCAGCTTGAAATATGAGCTCGAGCTCTGGCATCTAACTTAAATTTTCACATTTTATTGAGGTTGATTTATGTACTATAGGCACCCAAAGCAGCCCCTTGCTACAGCTGGTTCTGTTCTGCGGAAAAAAATCAACGAGCACTTAATTGATGCCAAACTCTCACACTCTCTCCCTGGGCTGGGCTTAGCTAATTCATTTGTTGGCACAAACAAATTTGTTAACAAATTTGCGTTAATGCTATAAGAAATATTTATGCTCATGCCAAAGCAACAGCCAACACCCTCTGTGTCTCCCACTCTCTGTCTGTGTTATGCGTACATGTGCTGTCATTAATTCAATTCTGGCCAGTCCCAAAGCGACGACCATCTTTTTGGTAAGCCTTTCGACCTTCAATGAGGCATGTGCCAGCAGCAACAGCAGCTCATTAACCTAGCCATGAGATGAGAGAGGCGGCAGGCGCGTTGTATGTGTGCCGCCGGGTAGGGGTCGGCGAATCGCTACTGCGGTTTATTTTTGGCTGTTATTATTTGTGTAATGAAATAAACGCACGACTTTCATCTTCATAAAATGGCATTATGGCATTAGCGGCACAAATTTATGGGGCCAAAGCAAATGCCAACAAATAACAACAACAACAGAGCGTTTAAGCACAGCCACGAGCTTAATTTGGCATAGATGTCGATTTAAAGAAATACGCTCGAATCTTAATTAATGATACTAACGCAGCCAGAGAGCTTGAGCAGTGTCGAAAATCAATGAGTTGCTGAATCTCCCTTAAATTTAGGTGGCATTGGCTAAATTCGGGTGGCATCGTTTCAATGCTTTAATATTAAATACAAAAATATTATTAGTATTGATAACAAAAATAAATTCGTTTTAGATGTTTCCAATATTTTCTTTTGTGCCACAATTTTATTTAGAATTCATAAAAAAAAGTAGTATTGGCAAAAAAAAAAAAAAATATTTTAATAAATTTAAAAAAATAAATGTCAAATATAAAATTAAATTTTTTTAATAATGTAAATATGAAAAAAAAAAATTTTAAAAATATATAGTAATGAAAATTGGTTAAAATAATATTTAAACAAATTTTTTTCACTGTATACTATACAAAAATTCTTTAAAATTGTTGAATACATATCTATTAAATAAGTTTTAGAAAATTTATGTGAAATATAAATTTTTTTTTATTATAATATATTATATAAAATATTAAAATATTGCAAAAAATTAAATAATTCTATTAAATTAATAATTGTTAAAATAGTATAATTTTCTTTTTATACATATTTAATATACTTATGCGACATATATTTTTTTTTTTGCTTGCCGGCCTTCAGCGAGCGTGCAATTTTCATAGCATACTTTTCAGCGCCTTAGAATAAAAATAGAATATTCTTTAAAATATTAAATGACGTCTTGTAAGAGGCGCAGCGAGTATGATGGGCCATTATAAGAAATTTAAAATACTAAATATATATATAGATAAATATAGATACTATATATATAAATAATATATATTTGCTGGGTGCTATCTATATACTCTTGACTTATTGCTGTCCGCTTCTGGTTCGCAATGACTGGCTAACTGCAACCTCATGCAACAGATTTTCTGACTCCCATTAATTAATCATCAAACTAGCACGTGTTAAACCAGACACCGCATGCTTAGAAAATGAAAATTTTACTTATAAATTTCAACAAAAATATATAAAATAAAATAAAAAGCAAGAAAATGTTTGAAGGCGACAAAAGCAAAATAACGTGGATAAAGTTTTTCGTTTGATGTATGGTTGGCCTCCAAACAAGTTCACAAGGCGCTGATGCGTACCAGATACACACGCACACACAGACACTGTGTATGTGTTAGCATTAACAATTGATCAAGACGATGCTAGGCGAAAAAGTATTATGTGGTAGATGAGCAAAAATTGCGAAAAGTAAAATAATCGCAGGTGCCGAATTACATGAAAAATCACTTAGGAAAATTAAATTTCACATATTTTTTACTTCAACGCCCCAGCTCTAGTCTCGTCTTGGCATTAGGTTCAAAGTTGTTCCCGTTACATGTTGTTGTTGTTGCTCTCCATCTTCAACATCTTCTTATTTTACTTGTACTCGAGCGACAGCAGCAGCTGCGCTGAGCTCCTCTTCTGCAACCACAAACATGAGTAATGTGATGTGTTTTCGGTTGAGTTTTTAGCATCGACCCCCCTCGGTCGCGTTTTCTAGGAAAACGCAGGCAGGTGCGAGCGCCCGCCAATGTGTTAATACATTAGATACAATAGCGCTGCGCTGGTGTGCGCTCTGCCCTTTTATCAATTTTTATAGATTTAAAGACCACTTAATCAATCGGCATCTGCCAATGGTCGCGATTGCACTTGCAGTGCAAGCTGCAGCCAGTTTTTGGAGTTTTTGCCTGATTAAGAGATACTCCGTACTCATAGCTTGAAACTTACGCTTCAGCAAGCATTCGCAACTTGCCTTTGACTGGCATAACTTACACAAAGTTTCATCTACTTGATCTCACTTAACGAACTCCTCAGTCGATAGCAATCCAATCGACTAACCCGCATTTTCGTACAGTGTATATAAAAATGTAAATATAATTTATGCACTTCAAGTACTTTGCTCTCTCTCTCTCTCTCTCTCGATGCTTAAATTTCGCAGTTGTTTGTTTACAACGCAAATTTCAACTTGTTTGCTCTGCTTGAATTAATCTATAGAAATGAGCACAGCGCAAACTATGCTACGTAATACTACTTACCCTCCGTTACACTTTCAATGTACATCCGGCCACGCACTCTCCTCCTCTCGCTCTCCTTAATCTGCTCTGCTCGTCATTTCTTGGTCCCAATCGAAGTTCAGCTTTTCGCAGCTTTTTACATAAATTTCTTTGGTAGAAAGAAGAAGAAAAAAATGCAGAGGAAGAAAGCAAACTTTTTGTACAAGTTACTCAGTAAGTTTGATGAGTACGCGCCGTAAAAGTTTATTAAAGCCCGCAACAAAAATATTATTGTTAAGAGTGAAAGCGGCAGAGAGCAAAAAGGAAAATACAGCGAAAGCAGAAAAGACGGAATGAAGTGCAGACAATAATATAATAACGTTTATAAATGTTAAATGTCAGCCTCTTAAAGACTTTATACAATTGCGCAAGGACTTATGATTGAATCATGAAATAAAAGCTATTGATATATATATATTGATATATGATATATTGATATATATATATTGGCTATATGGTACAGCTTATATCAGCTTGACTGAAAAGTATTTGCTAGTCGAGCAGTGCCGACTAGAACAGTTTTAGCTGACTTTAAGCCTTCTCTATATTTATTTAGCTCTCATAGAGTCGCATTACTATAATCTCAATGCTTTCGAGACTCAGCGTTAACTCTTCCCTTTAGCTCTTTAGCTATTCTCTAATACACATAGCACATATTAAATATTTATACCATATCTAAAGCCCATATCCACAAAAGTATCTAAGCTACAACTGGACTTGCTTCCCTTGCATTTCATTCTACTTTTATACTAAATTAAACAAGATTTTGTTGATTGCGACTGCACAAACAAGAGACCAAATTGAAATTCAATGAGAGCATATATAGCTTATGCACAGTAAGACAAAAATAGATTTGATTTGTGTCTGTGTGTGCTCTCGTCTATCCAGGGCCAAGGACACTTACTCGTTTATTTGATAAAAATATAAATAGAATTTTTGGTTTTTATTATTTTGCAATTGCGACGACATTGATTGATGAAAATATTTTAAATTGTGATTTCAATTTAACAACGGCAACAGCAATTGCAGCTGCAACTAATTGTGTATCTGTCGCTCGCTCTCTCTATCTCTGTCCCTCTCTCCGGGTGGCAGACAAAATGCACTTAAAGCTCAACGGCAGACAACTGCTGCAAGTTGTGTGAGCTTGAAATTGGAATTTATGTGTGGCAATGAAACATTTTTACAACAATTTTTCGTGCAACTAGCAGCAACGAATGTCAACAGCAGGCGATCAAATTGTAAAACTCTTGCACATAAATCTTGAGTTCTGCTTGACGCACGCACACATACACACACACACACACGCTCTGCCTTACTCTGTCTCGCTTTTTATGTGTGCTGTCATAACTCACACACACACACGCACACGCACACCTGCACCTAAACTCGAAAGTTTTTTTTTTTTTTTGTAAAATGCGTGACGCATTTTCATGTGCTTTTTACTCCAGTTTGTGTTCCGGCCAAACAAACACACAACAAACAAAAACAGAAAAAAAAAACGTAAACATTTTTCATACATTTTAAGCTGAGCTCAACAACAAAAAAAGTTATATATATATGTGTGTGTATATAGAATATATATGTGTTTCACATAATATTAGTGAGAAGAAAAATATATGACAATTGTATATGCATGACTGTTTAATACACTGTTTTTAGCTATAAGCAAAAGGTAGAGATAGAGAGAGAGAGAGAGAGAGCTAAAATAAAGAGATTGGCACTCAAAGAGTAGGCTATTGAAAATTCCATAAAATCGATTTCGAAAATCTTAAAAAAATGTATTTCAAAGTAAAGAACTTGAAAATTAAATTAAAAATTTTGAAAAAATTAACTGTGGCTCGATATGACCAACTTTGAGCTAAACTTTTGCTTGGATACCATAAAAAAATATAATAATAAGTATGCCGAAGCTTCAAGTAAAGCTTCAGCAAAAGGCAATTGATCGAGACTGATCTCTTCTCTAATCAATTTCATAAACTGCTGCTGCCTTTGCTCTCAGCAAAAGCCAATATACTCTTCTTACCTTCCACCTTCTGCAGTGTATCAGAAAAAACTTTCTACTAAATGCCAACAACAGCTGCCCGCAGCTACAGACATCAACTGCAACTGAGAATTTATAAATATTTCAGCTTGATATAATTTTCGCCTAAAGTCAAAGCAAAGTCACGCAACATCAGAAAAGAAAACTTAACTATTGCCTCGACATATCATTTGTTTTGTTCAGCTGCTTCTTGAATTTATTTTATTATTTTATCAACAATTTTTTGCAAATATTTTTTGATTGATTTCACTTGTTGAGTAATTGGCCAAACAGAGTGCGAAAAAAACAAAAAAAAAATAAATAAAACGAAAATAATGCAAATGCTATAGCCCGTATATCTGGCCTGGCCCGGCCTGGCTGACTGCCTGTTTGCCTGCCTTTATATTATGCAAATCTGTTTTTTGGCCTGGCTAACAATGTCATTTCCGTGCAAAAACGCAGCGCTCCAGCCACATTTCCGTCGCAATTGCCGCCATTTATAAAAGACCACATCGTCGATCAACACAATGAATGAGCTCTCACCTTGGGCCTGAACCAATTGCCTAGACAATAGCCAACCGCCAACTAATTGACCAGCTTCCACAATAAGCTTCAAGCAAATTATGCCAAATGCCAAAGGCCACAATTTTCTTTCTATGGCATGCCGGCCAGGGGAAACTTTTACTAGAAGCGAGGCTTAAGATGGGGTCTAAGATGAGGCAAAGAATAGAGACGAAAAATGAAAGCTAATTTTAGTTTATTGTAATATTGTAATAAGCAAACTGAGCTACTTAGTATGTAACTTTGTTTTTTTTTTTTTTCAACTTTTTAAAATATAGAAAAATAAAATATATTTTTTAAAGAATTTTTCTGTATTTAAAAAATATTTTAAAATTATTATTAAATGGGAAACGGGCGAAAATTGTTAGAAACATTTTTTTTTAGTATTTTTTCAACACAAAAAATTTTCTTTGCAGACTTTTAAAGAGTTTTTCTGTGCTTAAAAAGTAGTTTAAAATTATAATTAAGTGAACGTCTTACAAAAATTCCTCGGCCATTTATAAGTGCTTAAACTAATTTATAAACCCAGCTCCTCCACTTTTTAAAGATTTAACCATTTCTTTTTTTGATTTTCGTCTGGTTTTTCGGCAGCAGCAGTAGCAGCAAAAATTTGTCAAATTCGACAAATGCTCGTTAATCAATGCTCAAAGTTATAGACGATGGCAGTCGGGTATATCGTACATACGTACGTACGAGTGTATGTATATGTAGTACGCAACTGTGGCACCCTTGCGCCCTGGTTCGTAAACAATCAGAGCTCGCAACAGCTAACGGGCTGATGGCCGCTGATGGGTTGGCATGTGTAGGTACCGTTTGTGGCTGCCAGTTGCCATTTTGGCGTGCTAATTGTTACGCTTGACAGGTGCGTTTGACAGTTAAATTTGACAAGCTTATGCAGGGGGCTGTTGCGACAAGCATTTTAGCGACTGACAGCGCGTAACAAAAAACTTTGCCACCAAACAAAAAAAAAAACAAGCAACAGAAACAAAATACAAACAAGAAAAAGTAAAGAAAGAAAGAAATTGATGCTTGGGGCAGCGTGAAAATGCCAGCTTTAAGTGCGAAGAGGTGTGTGAGTGTTTAATGTGGGTTAATTTTGGCTATGTTGAAGGGGTTGAGTGGGGGGAAATTAAGCATTAGAAATATATTAAAATATAAATTTAAAGAAATCAAATTATAGACAAAAAATCAAAGTAAAATGGAAAAAAAAGATATAATAAAATACAATAAAAAAAAAATATTTAAAAAAAAAATATAATAAAATAAAAATAATATAAATACTATAAATAAATACAAATTAAAATCAATGTATTTGAGAGTAGTGCATTCAAATATGGAGACAATTCTCTGCGTGTGAAACTTATGCATAAAAAAGTTTGCTTGACTTGATTGATTGATTGATTGTTGTATTAAAGACTACACAAACTATTGATGTTAGCAACTGAAGTAGCCAACTTAAGGATGTCGAGTAGATTGATTAATTGATGCTTGGCCTAGAAGTCAAACGAGTTAGGCATAGGTTGTATAACTTATATAGTTGTTTAGAAGAAATCCTAATTAACTTTTTTGCTCATTGACTTATAGCTCCAAGGTGTGAAGAGAGGGATGTTAACTAGTTGAGCAGAGTTTATGTTAATGAGAAAATAAAATATATATTTAATATATTTATATATCTGTAAATATGTGTTTATATATACATTTACTTAACTATGACAAGCCAGTGACCTGTGCCCACTTAATGCATTCAAACGAGCGCAGTGCGTAAAGCTTCGAGAGTGTGGGAGATTCTAGGTTATGTGGTTTTGGGGCCATGTGGCACACTTACACAGAGCAACTCACACACACACACACACACACACACACGCACAATTGTGCCACATGCTGGCCATAATTTCACTAATTAGTGCAAAAATGCGCTTCGGGTGCGACGGCACGGCGGTAATTACATAAATTGAAAACGGCGCTCGAAAGTATGCAATGTTTAATTGCGTTGCACCCAAAGGGCCGGCGAGGCAAAAACACCTTGCATAAAACACTAAACTCGCATAAGCAATCAAAATGAACAGTTTTAGCTGATTATGACGGCATTTGGATGCTAAGTAAGTACTTTGATTGCATTAGATTAGAGGCGTGTGCGTGTGTGTGTGTATGTGTGTGTGTGTGTGTGTGTGTGTGTGTTCTGTTGTTGTCAAGCTTATGAAATTGTTGGAATATTTGCAGTGTCTAGCATGAGTTTATCAGCAAACACCAGAACTTTGTTGGGCAGAGTGATAAAAATGTAAGCCACAAAAGCGTGGCACATACACTCTCTCTCTCTCTCTCTCTCTCTGTCTCACTCTCTCACACACAGATGGTGGCACATATGACACAGTTTCTTGCTGCTGTCCGTTCGTTTGACTAACAAGCAAAAGACAGTGACAAATTAGTTTTGGGTGAGCTGCTTATATGAATGCCCGCAATTTACATAATGAGACCAACCCTCAGTTCTGCTCTCTCCCTCTCTCTCTCTCTCTCTCTCTCTCTCTCCCTCTCTCTCTCTCTCTCTCTCTCTCTCTCTCTGTCTGTGTGCCAGATAGCTGGTCATAAAAATAAAATTATTTTTGACACTTTTTGAGCTGTCTTGATTTGAAAGCGCTTGACTCAAGTTTATCAACTTGATGAATTATGCACAGACAGCGAAACGAGTGCATAAAGAATGAAACAATATGTGATAGATATGTATGTATATATGTATATGCGAGTATGAAGACATTGCTTTTATTGACAATGTCCATAAATATTATTTGATCGAGCTCAACTATAATAGATGTTTGGCTGAGTTTATTGAGGCGAGACTTATGCATTTGAAATGTAATTTTTAGGAACTATGGGAAACTTTTTCGATATAAAGAAAGTAAAGCATAAGTTTACAAATTTATTACTATATAATACATAAATTTATGAAAATAAAAACATAAATAGAGTTTTTATGGAAGCTTAAAAGAAATATATTTTATTCGTGATTTCAAAGCCAGCTAAACTTAAGCCCATAAAAATTTACTGTAAATACTTCTGCTCTCATTATGGTAGGCAAGCACTTCTCTCTTGTCTTGGCCAAGTTTTACCCTTCAGAAAAAGAGCTGTAGCACATAGCCCAACTTCTCGAATCTAAACGCTTGAATAGATTTACGACTTGGAAGACACTGTTCTCTCGAACGAGCTGGCTCATCTAATAGAGATGATCTATTTGAATGCTGAGCAACAGCAGCAGTTACTGGTGTTGGCTGCTAATTTAAATTTTATTTCCGGCAATTTGCTAAATTTGTTGCGATTTCTGATGACACGCTCGTTTTATGGCCATGATATGAGTGGGCCGGCCCGGTGGCCCAAGAAGGGTGCTGTGTCGGTGCTGGAGCCATGGCATTTGCTGTTGACATTAATTGAAATTCATGTCATGTAGTCGTTCAATAATAAAACGCAAATATATAAATAAAAAATAAAGGTAAATAAACGCAAAAGGGTTTGCTAATGGTGGCTGTCTCTCTCTCTCTCTCTCTCTCTCTGTTTCTCTCGCCAACTCTGTCTGTTTATAAGACGCGCTGTCAGCCATAAAAATACGTTGATGGCTGTGACGTGCCGGCATGCGAGCTCAACTTAAAAGTAAAACGCACATTAAAGCCATCATCGACATGCAATATGTATATATAGAAAGAGAGAGAGGGGAAGGGAGGGAGTTGGAGACAATATATGCTTAAAGCAAAAGTCAAGCACTGGCAGCAGACCCTTTTTTCAGCTCCTCTACGGCAGTGGCATGCATTTCAATTAGACGCCGCTTGTGCAACCGGCAAAATGTGCAACAAAATTAAAATGCGCACTTATGCAGATTTGCACATTGAAACTGTCACTGCAGCAGCAGCAGCAGCCACTGCTATGGCAACCAGCAAGAGAGAGAGAGAGAGAGATTGTGAGGGGGACAGACTGGTGCCTATGTAAACAATGGCTGGGCATAGTGCGTTGCAGGCTCTAATTATTTTGCTGCCGACCCACCTGAAATGCTGTCTCTATTACCTGCACCTCAAACCAGTCGCCCCTCGTTACCCTCGGCTGCTCTGCTTTGAGCGCTGCACAATAAACGGGGGCTAAAAATAAAGCACATTGTGCATGGTCTTCCTCCCCCCCACTCCTGGCTGGCTGTCTGCTGGCATATTTGCCATGGTTGGGCCTTAGCTTAATTTTAACATTTGCATAAAAATAAAATTGTTTTGGCCATTGAAAAGCAGCTCTCAGCATTATAATCAAACTGTGTGCACTCTATTAAACAAGTGTTCCGTTCAGCAGGCTTTAAATTTCTCCTGTGAAGCAAGTCGAAGCTGAAATTGCCTTGGCACCAACTGCACAATTTTCGATATGCTATTACCCTAGCAAACTGGTAGCATATAGTAACTTGATAAGGGGGGAGAGAGAGGGAGTTAACTGGGCTTCGTATGAGGTATGAAAAAGTTAAAATTGATTTTACTTGATTTTTGGAAGCACTTCTTTAACATAAATGAACAAAATTCAGGAGAAACTTTAAAAATGTAGAGCAATTTAAATGCGGAACAGGAAAACAGAAAATTACAGAAATTGAAGACGAAGAGTGAGACAAAGCGAGAGAGCGAGAGAATAAAGTTATGACCGAGAACTACCAGCTGTTAGCATACAGCAAGCAAAGTTAACAAAAAGGTTGCCTACATTTCAGCGCAAACAAATTTTCTGGAGCAAAATAAATACTAGATTTATTTATTTATTAATTTAATAAAAATTAAATATATTTATTTAATAATTTAATAAATACTTCATATATTATTTATTAATAAACTAATTATTTATTAATTATTTATTTTTATTTATTAATATTTTTTTTTTATTTATATATTGATATTAATTTATGTAAAAATATATTTTATGTATGTTTTTTTTTTATATATTTCTTAGTTAATGCATATTATAAGAGTTAAAGCAAGTTTGTGTTATTTTTTTTTTAAATTTAAAACATAAATAAATACTATTAAAATTATATTATTAATATATATATATATACCTGATAAAATAAGAAAAATTAATTTAGCAAAAATAAGTAAATATAAAATATATTTTATTGCTCTCTTCTGCACTTCTATATATATATTTGCCAGTCTAACCCATTTGACAAATTTGTATACAATGTATATATACATATTTATATATAGAAATGCTCCAAATAATCAACGGATTGTGAATAAAAATTAAGATTCGGCTTGGCAACAAGTGCCGAGTGCCGAGTGCCGATTGCTGAGTGCTTAGCTCAGTTGCTGTTAGACGACCCAGCTATCCATTGTCTGCAATTCCCATTTGCCATTTTCAATATTTATTTTGCCATTACAACACGCAAAAAAAGAGAAGCGCAAAGAAATGAAACGAAAAGAAAATGGAGAAGAATGGGAAGAAAAAGTTGCCAAAGAATTGAGAAAGCAATGGGGACTCTGGGCGAGCGAGAGATATATGTATTTATGTATGTATATACAACATACCATATAATAAAAGTAATATGCTGGCGCAAATGCATTCGCATCCAAGAAAATCAATTTCAATAAAATACAAGAGCAGCCAACACAGAGCAAAGGAGACAGAGAAAGCGAGAGAGAGAGAGAGAGAGAGAGAGAGAGAGAGAGAGAGAGCGAGAGAAAGAGAAGGCAGCAAGAATTTCTCATATTTTTTATCGCAACATTTTTCTTTGGCTTGGCCATAGTTTTTTGTCGAATCTGTCAATGCTGTCAGGGGAGGAAAAACAAAGCAATGTTCGCTGCGCTTTTGGGACACATTTGCCCATGCTCGTGTTCGCATTCGCATTCGCACTTATGTAACATCATATATATGCTTTGTATTTTTTAAAAGATTATAAAACCGATTCCAAATATATGTATGCTCTGTGTATGTGTGTGTGTGTGTGTGTGTTTGTAATTCAAACCGAAGCAACGAGCACAAAGCCAAACTAGTTTCAAAAAACAAAAGGAAAACGAAAACAAATCAAAGCCAAACCAATTCGTGGACTGCTCTTTTAGTAATATTATATGGCTGTGTGATTTCAGCTGCCAAACGAGGCGACACAATCAAGACTTTCGGCTTTGAGCGTCCGCATTCAGCTGGTCAGAGATTGCTGTGAGCTGGCACAGACAGGTTTTGCTTTTATTTATTTTCGTTTTTTGGGTGTTAGCTGAGAAGTGAGCTATTCAGTGGCATGGTTGGCTTTGTCGTCCTGCAAGCTGCTTAATTTCAATTTCAATGCAGAGTTATTTAGTGCTAAAATGAGTAGAAAGTTGGATGTTAGTTGGGTTGGAGCTAGTTGAGTAAAGAGAGCTATGAAAAGATGAATAGAATTTTCCATCATTGTCTTTAAAATATATTCGTGATGATAGGTTCTCCAAAAACTAACTCCTTTAAGATCTTCTTAGCTTTAAGTCCATGTAACTATAGCTTAAATATGTCCATAAAGTTCCCTTTCTCAAACTACAAACTCCTACATAAGACCTAATATTCAAAGAGCTCCGAAATCCCGATGCGAACCCCTTTCGATAAGCGGTGTCTCAATACACTCCAACTGATGAGAGTCGTAAACCTGCCTAACCATGGCTGTGTGTACTGCAATTATTCGGATTGCGTTCTCTTGCTGTGGAAATTGAATTTTCATTGGTTCCAGCAGCAGCAGCAGGTATGGGTCCAGTTGATGTAATGGACAGCAAGTAGTAGTAGTAGTTGTAGCAGGAGCAGCGCAGAGCTGGGCTAAGCTGAGGACGCCTGCAGCTCCAGGCCACTGGCCACATGCTTAATAAGCCCTGTGAGCCCCGGCTGAGACTGTTGATTGCATTTGATTTATTTGGCCAAAAGGACATGATACAAATCATAAACGCATTTAGCATTCCGCACACACATATCAAGCCATGTCCAGAGCTAATGCTCCAGCCCCGCCCCAAGCCCAGGCGAAGCCCCACTGTGTGTGTCCACATTTGTTAGACACGTTGTATGTGTAAGCTGCTGCTGCCGCTGCTGCTGCTGCTCTGGCTATGAACAGGTGAAAATTGCCAACATGAGTTGACAACAACAGCAAAAACGATAGATATTAGAAAATGACCAAAAGGCGATATCCACAAAAAACTATTTTCGATGTCATGTACTTTGGCTCGGGCTCGGGCTCGGGCTCTGGCTCGGGCTCTGGCTCGGGCTCTGGCTCGGGCTCTGCCTGCATTTTTAGTGTTACAGTCACGTCCGACGACACTGCATCACAGTCAGGACAACAACAGTAACAACAACGCCCACAAGTGCTCTGCTGGGCGTGTCAAGTGGCCCGGTGGCATTTCATTATTATCATGAACCAAATTGAGCGGTAAGCTTGTGGCCACAATAATAATATTGCCAGCACTCAGAAAGACAATGTTAACCAACTGGCATAAGCCAACCATTGTGGCCCAACTAACACAAAGTTTTCCTTTCATTTTATTATTATTTTTCTTCTTTTTGTTGTTGTTTATTTCTTGCGTATGCTGAATGTGTTATAAATCATATATTTGGAGTGAATATCTGGTTTCGTTTACATGCAATGTGGGCTAGATGTCAAATTGGAGTAATAATTGTGATTTGCGAGTGAAAGTAACTGATATTGGAGTTAACTATGTGACTGAATAGATTTTATTGAACAGTAGAGGGCGTAGGAGTGGAGCTCAAATTGTCGTTTTTGAAGTGCGCCTACAAGCACTTGGCGTAGGTCAAGATATAATGAGAATCCATTAAACCCCCTAGTAGTAAGTTGAGTTTATATATAGGATAGAATGAGTTATGTGAGTAAAGCTTAAGTTGAGTAGACTGGAGTAGGAATTCCAAGTATGAAGTACAAATCTGATTCAAATACCTTTTGGATAAGAAAGTCAAATGTAGGATAATAGGACAAACTTTATATATAGATTAATTAAATTTAAAATGTATAAATATATTTTTAAAATATTAATTTAATGGTGTTTATGTCATTCAAACACTAAGTTAATATTATAAGATATTATAATTTTAAATATAATTTCTAATATCAACATATTGATTCTTTGCCCTAAACTAAATATAATTTTTTATTTAACTATAAGATATTTAATACAAAATTTATTTAATAGTTCAATGACCTCTCAACTGAAAAGAAATGCCCTTAAATGACAGCAAATTTAGCCTAATTCAGTAATCAAAGCCATTGAACGTATTTCAATTATAAATAATAATTTAAATATCTTAACAGCAAACGAGTATAATTTCCAGTGATTCATATGCAATTAACAATTTTGTTAAATAATCAATTTGCATGGCCGCGAGCACAGAGCGTGGCAAATATCATTTACAAGAGCTGAAAGTGAGAAATACCCTAGAAAAAGACAAACACAAAGGAAGCTTTGTATTGCAGGCTAAAGTTGAGCTTAAAGATATTTTATTTTTATATCAATTTGGGCTCAAATAATATTTTCAAATATTAAATTTGTTATATTGCCTAAGCACTGTAGGATGACTCTTAGTCTACCATTTCCTGTTGCTCTGCTTGCAACACCCACTTATAATTTGTAGTTTTAATTGAAATAACATTTACACTCACTAACACGTACGCATATATGTATGTATGCCACACCTGCTGGCAAATCACAATGAAAAGCTACGTTACTTTTGACACCACTTTTGGCCAGATTGTCAGGTAACACACAGACAGCAGGGCACACACACCTGCACATACACTTGACTTATTGAAAGATACACACATACACACACACAGATACTCCTTCGCACACACACACTTGCTCGCTTCGCATGTGCGTGATGTTCAGCTTGACGCAATTAACATGTCCAACTTAATTGATGCAATAAATTCTTACGATACGTTTGCCTGTTTCAGCAGCTCCCACGCCAGTACCCTGGAGCTTCATATCTCAATATGTCTATCTCGCTCTCGCTCACTCTCTTTCTCTCCCTCTCTCCCTTTGAGTGGCTTTGGTACGTGCCAGTGACTTTTGCGCGTTGCCAAAACTAAAATGCCAGCCTTGCCACCTGGTTGAGGGGGGCTGGGGACTTGTGCGTGGGCGTGGCCGCACAACAAATTTGAATCAATCTGTTAAAATTGACTTAAGGCGCACACCTGATTAATTGTCATTGTATGGAAATTGAAATTGCAAGCGAGCTGGCTTATTAAGCCACATATATGTCTGTGTGGGAGGGAGGCCATCCATCAACGGGCTATGGAAATAATAATATAATAATTTATGTAAATGAATATGCATATTCATTCAGTTGGGGCGAAAATCGAAATTAAATATCTTTAGTATTGCTGTGCGACATACATAAGTTTTCATGGAACTTCTGCTTGAAGCACTAAGGACTTGGATAGGAGATAAAAATGGATTGGAAAAGTAGCCTAAGAAGAATCTTCTACAGAGCTGAAGGACTTTAAAGTAGCTAAATATTTATACCCAGCTTGACTAAATGGGTATATGTAAGACTTATATATTGTAGTATATAGTATATATATAATTTGATGTAGTCAAAAGGTCATTTGGTAGATTATTGGAATCCTGCAAAAGACAACTTCGTCCCTTTCTATGTTTCAAGCCGGATCTTCAGCTCTTGCTTTGCTTAGAGGCTTCTCTTGAGTCTATGAACGCCCTCTTAGTATTATTCACTGCTGATCTTCAATCTTCGTCTCTTTCTGTGTTTCAAGGCTGGTTTTCAAGCTTTATCTCGTATGATGCCTTAAGGTATCTCTAAGATAGAGTATTGTGCTTCTAAGAAAAAAGTAAAGAAAGAACTCTTATATGGCATCTCCTGTTATACTTCAGTTCTTGATATAGTTCTCATAAGTTCAACTCTGCTCTTCTAGCTACTCTCACTTCTAGTTCACTTGCCAAAAGCTGATCTTCATCTCATACTTCTCTTACTATTTTTCAAGTCAATTCTTAGGTCCATCACTGCCCGCCCACAGTTTTCTTTTCAGCTTTGAAAACCTTCTTAACTGCATCAACAGTTGTCGCCTGTGTTCAACCTGCTCTTGTTAGCAACTCTCCAAGCCACATGCCGCAGCGAGTGCTACACTCCACAACGTCACAGTTCTTTTTTTTTTTTTTTTTTGGCTCCTCACACATAAATCATCTGGGCGAAACTAAAGCCTGAAAACTTCTTGGCGAAAAATGTCCGCACCAAATGTTTCGTTTACGTTTAACAGCAAACAGCAGCAAATTTATGACCTCCACTGCGAAATAAACCAAAAAAAAAGAAAGAAAATAAAGAACAAAAATATATGTGAAATAAAAATGAAACAACGTATATGAGTTTAGCCTTAGGTTGAGCTCTCCTTAAGTGGAAGCCTGAAAAAGAATTGTATTTAATTGTTGCCCAGGGCTAAATCAGCAGCGCATTAGCTGAGCAGCTCTTACTTGCCTGATGATATGCTAGAGTCTCACAAATTTTATTACTTATAAGAAATTTTGTTGAAGAACTTTGCGGCTCACATAAAGATGTTTAAGTTTTTCTATATCTATGTGAACCTTTTGAGTAGTGCAGCAGCCTTTGATGAAGATGAAGTAATGAGGTAATAAATGAAGTAAAAAGCTCAGTTTTTGCTTTATCAAGAGGTGCTTAGATGATGATGATACTCGCTCTACTAGAAGTTTTTTTATGATATTATTTTATTAAAGCAAGACTTGAAAATTTGAAAAAACTATAGAAATCAATTATGGAATATAAAAAAATAAATATAAAATAAAATAACTAAAAAAAAGATACGAATAATAAAATATAATTTTATACAAAAAAAATTAGTCAAAATAAATTTGAAAAAAAAATTAGTAAAAAAATATATAATAAAAAAAATAGCAAAAAAATATAATAAAAAAAATAACTAAAAAATATAATAAAAAAAAGTTATTAATAAAAATAATTTTAAAAAATTAGTAAAAAAAAATATATAATAAAAAAATTAGAAAAAAAATATAATAAAAAAAAATAATTATAATAAAAAATATTTTTTAATAAAAAAGTTGATTTATTTTTAAATTTGATAACAAAAATTTAATATTTAATTCTTAGACCTTAGACCTTCTCTTAAGTTATCCAATTGCTGCAAATGTATCTCAAAAATGTGAAATTTCCAGGCAAAAGCAAATTTCCCAAATTTTCTAGAAAAGCTTTCAATAGCCGTGTCATTGCTATCTCCATGGCCCCATAAAATGCCAAACATATGACATTGTTGATAAAACTAATGTATAAACAATTGAATTATGGTGCTAATGACTCGTTATATTCATGTATTTGGGCTGCAGTGTTCAACTAATGTTTAAACAAAAAGTGTTAAAACATTCTGTTTAATATAGACAAAAGAATTTTGGACGCTCATGGTGTGGGGTGAGAGTGTGCGTGTGTGTTTGTGTGTGTGTGAGTGTGAGTATTTTGTGTGTGTTTCTGACTTTTTGTAATTATTATGATAAACGCAACATTCAATGTTGGCTTAATGGTTTGCTTTAACAAAGGCGCCGCAAATGTGCATTGCATTTTAATAATATTAATTAATTTCAAATGAGTTACACATAGACACACACACACATACACACACACCTGCACACAAACAAACAGAATCTTGGCTAATATTTTAGCTATGGAATGTAGCCCGGCGGCATTTTGCGTTGGCAGCCGCTAAACAATTGTTTTTGGTCAACGATTTCAACTATATACACAACAGATGTGCGCGCACACACACACACACAGAGAGAGCATACACTCGCTGTGTTATTACGCTGATATTATTTAATGTGCGCGCGTCTCCCGCGGCGTTAGTTAAACGGAATTTGATACAAACAAATTTCGCGGTTTCCACATGACTTTGAGGTTTCATATTTCAGTTGATGATATTGATTGCATTAGATTGCCCAGACCAGGTTCCCCGAATATATGTATATTGCAATTTAATTTCGTTTTAAATTTTTCAATTTAATTATATTTAAATTTAAATTACATCAGTTCAAAAAAATCCAAAAGCCTTCGGGCTGGACTAAAAAATCAGTTTTTTCTATGATTTGAGGCAAAATATTTAATGCAGATTTACGAGATAAAATGTGGACTAATAACAAGGCAAATATTTAGATAAGCTGGAAGAGATTATATAGGCAGTTTATATATGTATGCCTTGAAGGAAGGGGAATGGGGTGTAAAGTTCTGGAGATGTATTGCATAGGTAGATGGGTAAATAGATGGGTAGATATTTATATATACATATATATATATATATATATATATATATATATATATATATATATATATATATATATATATATATATATATATATATATATATATAGATGATAATTGCTCATTTAAATATACGTATCAGTATCTCAAAATATAAGCCTTAATTCCACAGTTGTAAAATACCAATAAATACCTATAAAGCTCAATAATATAGCAACTGTATCCATATAAGTAGTTTACAAATTAAATATATGTATATATACCCAACCCCGTCATATATATTTATATGTAAATGCGACTTATCAGGGCAACGCAACAATTAATTGATTTAAAGCTGTTCGCAGGCAACAATAAAATGCGGGGGGACTGGGGAGGTGCAGAGCCTTGAAATTTATTTACATTTGGCACGTGTAAGCCCACAGGTTGCAGCGCACGGGGCTGTGCCGCCTCATCAATCACCTGAATGGGCGCGACTTGCAGCCTCGAAAGGGTGCTAATGATTTATGATCTTGCGTCCAAGAGAAACAGAAAGAGTGAGTGAGAAAGAGACAGAGATAGAGGGAGAGAGTGCGGTGCAGGCAAGCGTAGCTAAATACGAAATTCAATCATTTAATTAGCGCCAAAAACAAAAGAAAATTAATTAAACTTTGAACTTGCGCAGGTGAAGTTTTTAAGCAAAATTTAATTCAATTTATGTCACGCCCCAGAGCCAGGCACTCAGCAGCGAACGCGACTCTTGCCACTTCTCCTTGTATTACTGTTGATTTCTTTCCTCCTTTTGTGCCTTACCTTACTTAGGTCTATTTGCCAGCGCGTCGCTGACATTTGCATTATAAATTGTGGATGCTCAATTTTCCTACATGAGACACAACGGCCAAAAATCCTGACATTTTGTTATGAGAACACGTAAAAAATTGCACATCCAGCAGCGTTGTCAGCCAACTACATGAAAATTCATGATGCTCAGCGAGCACTCTGACACTTTTCGCTCTCACCCCGCGCCGCCCCCCATTTGTGGGCATTAGATGGCAGGCGAAATTAGTAAAAGGTTTAGATAGCGTGCGAGCGAGAGGGGCGCCGATTCAAGCCTGTTCTGGCAGCTAAATTTCGCTTGGTTAACGAAAATCTGTGCCACGGCATTTTAAAGCCAAATTTGATTTACATTTCAATGCGGCAAAAAGTCAATTTTTAACAAGCATTCGCCCCGAAAAATTCTGCAGCACTAACGTTTGGGGCTGGGTTGGGTCAAGAGGTCACGGGCGTTAGGTGAGCGACCGTTAGACGTTCCGACGCCATTGAAACTAGTGTGTGTATATGGCTGCGCTTTTTTCGGGTGTGTGTGTTAAAGTGTCAGTGTCACGGTATGCGTGCGGATTTGAATTTTTATTTATATTCGCTTGGACTTTTGCATAACTGCTCCAAATTCAATTACACAACAGCCAAAGAAATCAAATGCAGCTGCAAGAACAAAGCGAGATACCCTGGCCAGAAGCTGAGAAGCAATCAAAAATAGTATAACAGCTGTGACCTAACAGCTGTTAAAGTACATTTCTATATATGTTAAAGTTTACATAATTTAACATAAGTCTGATAACATATGTTAAATAGCAGTTCTATGTATATTTCTTTACAAATATTCAGAAGTCACTAAATACCCTATGTAAACATAATATCTAGGCATCTCCTACGCCTGCCACAACTCTCTCAAACCCCATTGCCCACTTTGCATGCTTACAGGGTATTTACAAAAAAATAAAATGAAAATGCCAAAAAAAAGAGAGGAAAAACAAGAAAAGTAAAATTGTGAAGCGAGAGTAGGAAAACGAATAATATTGCAACTGCAGAAAAACATTTGCATTTTTATTGAATTGCAAAAGTTTTATAGGGTCACTCGAATTGTGAAATGCAAACAGAGAATCGCGCGCGACACTCGGGCAGCTGGAAAATTGTATTGAATTTGGCTATTAAGTCGTTAAAACTTGTTTGTGTTTGCCATAAATCGATTGACCTGAGCAGCAGCACCAGCAGCAGTAGCAACGGCAACAGCTTCAGCAGCCTACCATAAACAGCAACTAAAATGGATTTAAGAGCGCAAGAGCACAGGAATACTATATAAGTAAATGCTAATGGCCACTGCCAGATCTCGCTCATAGGTCGCACTTTTATGATGGCTGCCATTGATTGGGCCATTTTGTTGGCACACGTGACCGACGTTTAACTAAGCCATGCCACAGGCCGCATTCTAGCATAGTAAACAAGTGGAGTGAAGAGTGTGTGGTTCGACTTGAAGATGTCCTGGATGTGGGACATTGACATTTTGAAGGCATGAATATGAGTTTATGGCATTCATAAGTGTGTATGACATGAGCCATCTATTTGATATGAGTTAAAATTAACTTTTGGGCCAGGAAATCGAGAGAGAGAGAGAGAGAGAGAGGTCGAAAATGTTCCTAGTCTATCAAATTTGTAACCTCTAGCTTGACTATTTAAGCTTGTTTTAGTTACTCCTTAGGCGAGATATCGATACTTTGATGGGAAGATATATCGAAGATAAACTGCTGAGCTATACCATCTCTTAGTCGTGAGAGATAGCCAACAGACGAATCCAACTCATTCAGCTATTCTTCGACTCTTCATTCTGCCCCAACTTCTGCCACTTACCTTAATTCTTCACACTTTTTCTACTGTTACAAGGTATAAGAAAACACGTCAGAATACTCCTGTTGGGATGACCCAACTGGGAGATACCTGAACCCTAAGATCTACACGTTCATACATACGAACAGGCGTGCAGTAGGCGAGACAGGCGGGGCTAAATTGATTCACTTTATAGTCTGCCACGACGGATTCTTCCTCTTACATACATGTAAAACCAATATACCCTGCTCAGCCACTCTTAACTGTTGCAGGGTATTAGAAAAAAAAAAGAAATCGGCAACTAAACTTGAAGAGCGCATTTTATCGCAAACTTTTACGCTATTTAACCGCTTTTGCGGCACTAAACCAAATGCCACATTAACATGAGATTTCGCAGCCAAAGAGAGAGAGATAGAGATAGAGAACCCAAATGCTAGTCCCGAAAATTGATTCATAAAATGTGCCGAAATACATTTGGTCTTTGTGTGACCCGCCGCCCGACCGTGCTCTGATTGTCATTTGTTGAATTTTAAGTACATTTTAAAAGGCTTTTACCAGTTTTTCGCATCATTTGTTGTTTTATGCCTGCCTGTGCGAATATTGACGATATCGGCAAGTAAATGGTTTTATTTATTGACACATGTTTTTCTAATCCATACCACGTGCCAAACACGGACAGACAGAGGCAAGCCGGGAGCGAGACAGACAGCTTTGCAGTGCAAGCTTGAAGAAATTCGCATGCTTCATTAAACGCTATTGAAAATGCCTCTAACGGGGCCGGATGAGCTGATAAAAACTGAATTTTGAATGCTTGATTATTGTGAATTAATCTAAACTGTCGAAGTTATTTAAATAAACAATTTAGTTTTGCATAGGGCAGGCAGAGAGAAGAAAATTGAAATAGTTCAATGACTCAGAGTTGTCGAAGGGATGAGAGCTGAAATTGAATTGTGAGAGGAAAATATTAAATATACGTGTACAAATATTTTAGGATATTTATTTAAGATTTAGAGAATTAAGATTTATGTTTATATACTATGTGAATATGTAATATGTATGTATAAACAGAAATAATTTGAGCTTGAACTCGAGCAATGCAATGACATGAAAAGAGACTATGAGGCATACATAATCCTATCAAACAATGCCCATATATCATGATAGTACAATATTTTATCTATCCGTTGCCTCAAACTACCCATCACTAGACTTAGTATAACTAGTTTAACTGCAATTATAAAAGCTTAAATACCAGAACTCAACTCAGCTATCTCCATAGCAACAAATGCATACGATATATATTCCAAATACATTCCAAATCAAACTCAATCAATCAAAAACCTTTCGCTTCTGCCTAAATTGCAAGCTAATTTCAAGCACAAATTAATGCCTAATCGATTTTCGTTTTACTCCGGCTCCCACTTGATCCATTAGTGCGCAAATTTCCAACTGATTTTTGGCTGAATGCAGGCAGAGATTCATCAGAGGAAATGTGCATGCGCATGCTTTGGTTAAGTTACTCTTAACCAAAATGAATGCAACTAATTTTGTGCAAAGTTATGAGCCGAGAATTGGGCCAAAGTAGCTGCTGTGGGCGGGGCAGTTAGTGGTTGAACCCAGCATCCCGTATATTAAACATGCTAAGCTCACAGATATTTAAGCCAAAAGCCCAGCGCATGCTGCAGCTGGATTAAACTTTGGGCGCTAGCCAGTAATACACACTGTTGGCCCTGGTCGGCATACTTACATGCAAAATTCCTCTATATATAGCCCGTGTAGTTGTGGTAGTAGGTGCACAGCTTCATTTTGAGCACAGATATGCAGTAATATCCTAGATAAATGCTCATTACGGCACAATATTTAATGATGATATGTGAAACGTGAGCCTTGAGCAGAGTATGTGTGTGAGAGAGGGTGAGGATGAGGATGGAAATTAGCTTTCTAAAGCTATTCTATGAAGTTGCATAAGGCTTGGTCTGGTATTAAAAAGAAGGCATGAATTCTTCATCAAATATATTAAATTATTGAAATTTGCTTTGGTTTGCAGCAATTCAAAGGTAAATGCTTGGGCATTAAATAATATTAGATATTGGTTGTAAATTAACTGAAATCTGTGTGAGGCAAGATATCCTCACTGCTAAAATCTCTCTCTTTGGAAGACAAAAAGGAATTTAGCAATCATTGAAGCTCATCCTTGAAGCGACATATAGAGTCGAATATCTCACAAATTTCGTAGCCAAAATAAATGCTTAAAAAAATACAAATTAATTTATAAATAATTCAACTAAAAATATATATCCTAGGATCTCGCTCATCTTGCATTCTTATCATGCTATGCAGCTAGGTGCTTGATAGATAGTTTGGTGGTAAATTGGTAGATCTTAACTTATAAAAGGCTATCTTATGCTTTATTCCCCGCTTATATTCCTGGAATTATTAGGTACCCAATCATTTATTATTTTCAGCTCCAACAAGTTTCCAACTTTTCCTTTATTATTTCCAAATATTATTGTTTCCACTCGCTGCAAAAGTTCCAAGAAATATTCAAAATGCTTACGCAATACAGTATTTTTCTCTGAGCCGGCGCCAACTGCGGCCATAAAATGAAGCTCAGTTTAAACTGGCTTGTATCTCTGCATAATTAGCTTATTTAATGTTATATATATATATATTATATATCAATATCTGACGCCTGTGCAGCCATTTCGAGTGCCATTCAAGTTAAAGACACATTAGGCCCGCATCCGCCAGACCCTTTCCGAGCAGTGAAAAGTCCACTAAGGCAATCTTTTCGCGCCATTAATTTTAAGGTTAATTCTTTTCCCCGAAGTGACACAACAGCAGCGGCAGCAGCAACACACACACACTCTTTCGCACGCACAACATCGATTTTATTTGACCTTCGATGGAACGACAAGGTCTGACTTTAATCTTTGGGCAGGCTGTACGGGCAGACCTACTCCCCCTTAGACACACACACACACACACATAAAAGACGCCGCAGCGAGAAGCTGCGAAGAGCTGCGCCTTCACATATTGCGAGTTTTTCATCATTATTTCGAAAGCTGACTGACAAACCCATAAAGAGGCTCCGGCTGGCCACATGTCAATTAAAGTTAATACACGGCTCGCTTCTTATTTAAACGACAAGTGCACTAGACTGTATGTGGCCAGAGGAGCGAGAGCAGAGGGACGGAGAGGGTCGAAAGCAGGAAAAATGGAATAGGGCGGAACTGGAGGCCTTATAGCCAGCCAGCCAGCAAGATGCCTTTGATGCCCTGTAACTATTGTAAGGTTTTAAGCAGGCGTATTAAAGATAGAGAGGTAGAGATGGAGATAGAGATAGAGATAGAGATAGAGATAGAGATAGAGATAGAGATAGAGATAGAGATAGAGATAGAGATAGAGATAGAGATAGAGATAGAGATAGAGATAGAGATAGAGATAGAGATAGAGATAGAGATAGAGATAGAGATAGAGATAGAGATAGAGATAGAGATAGAGATAGAGATAGAGATAGAGATAGAGATAGAGATAGAGATAGAGATAGAGATAGAGATAGAGATAGAGATAGAGATAGAGATAGAGATAGAGATAGAGATAGAGATAGAGATAGAGATAGAGATAGAGATAGAGATAGAGATAGAGATAGAGATAGAGATAGAGATCTAATAGATATAGATATAGAGATTGAGATAGAATGGGCAAGAGCAAGTGAGAGGAGTAGAGCTAGAGAGAGTAGTCTCAAAATTTAAATACTAGATATATCAGAAATCACTTTCTAAAGTATGTGCAAGTCGAGCATACTCTTTGCCATTGCCTCAACACTTAATTTTTTTTGTTTGCCTGCAAAATTTCATTTTGTGAATTTAAGTTTTATTTACAATAGTCTCCAGGGTAGCTGCTAGTTGCGTCGCCCTTTGACCCCTGCTCTGTTGTGCCTTTATTATTTTTTTGTTGTTGTTCGTGATTGTTTTTGTTGTCGTTTGCTCATTGACTTTAAGAGCATTAAAATGGCTCATAATTACATTGCTTTTGCATTGGATGTTGGCATTCCGGACATGTCATTTAGCCTCGGGTCGCACAAAGAACACAAAATTATACAAACAGAGATATATATACATACGCACATACATATATGTAGACATATATACCTACATTTATACATAGAGACTGCAATTAGTCTAATAAACTGCGAGAGGCCAAACACAATGGACTCAATATAGTGCATAAACAGCGCCAGCAACAGCAACAACAACAACAAAAAAAAGCTAGAAAAACAACATCAACAATAACAACACGAGCAGCAGCAGCAACAACAACAACCTCGTTGGCCCGTGGAACAAACTTTATTTGTGCCGCAGGACATGTAAATGCAATTAAAATGTGGCCTTTGTGCATTTTGTCCAGCTATTTATTGACTGATGCGCCCGATTCAAAATGCATTCGCAATCGCATTCGCATTTGATTGCGACTCGCAGTGCCATAATTAATTTAATGATGGCTCTTGAAACGTTTTAGCAGATACCTTGATTTGCTTTTTTTTATGGCCCTGCAGGCGAGATAGATATATTATTAATATCAGAATATCAGAGAGCCGCTTCAATTATGAGCGGCATCTGTCAACAAATTTTATTGATAGAAAAGGCAGTTTTTGCTGCTGTCAATTTGCAATTTGTGGTAAAGCTGCTAAAGCTAAAGAGTTTTTGATATGCATAACATACATAGCAGACGATATAAATGCTATATAAGATATAAGAGCTGAAAGCAAATAAATAAATTCGTATGTAGATTTTCTCTTCTAAATTTTTCATTTATATTTTAAAATTTTCAATAATCAATTAATTAGTATTAGTATTAAGTTTATTAAGTTGATGTAGATCTATTCTGTGTTAAGTTAATATATGCTTATGATATAATGCCTCCGTTTGGGTTAACTAACGCCTTGAGCAGAAGACCTTTAGAGTTGCCTTTAAACTAACTTAAGCATTTGCCTTACTATCAGAAGAGTCTTTAATATTCGTTGATTATAATTTTGTTTAATTAACTTTTTTTATGCATAAATTTCTCTTTTTTTCTCTCGCCTAAACACAATTCACGCCCAGTTTTTTTTTGCTGCATAATTGAGCTTTCAAGCGACACTTTGGGGCGCAGCCTCGCGGCGCCGCTAATTAACTCAACACTAAAAGCCTTGTTCAATATTCAATTATGTGTCTAACACGCACACACACTAACACACGCACGCACACTAACACACACACACGCACACATTTTTAAGCTGTCATTGACATTTCCGTTTCCGGCATCGCGTCGCACTCTGCAGATTCAATTAGCAGCAAACGGCGCCATTGTCAAACAAAAAAAAAAAAAAGAAAGGCGCTGCATATGAACGCCAACTGTCAGCTGCTGGGCGTGGCAAGTGGCTGTCGCCCCTGATTTTTTTTTTTTTTTTTTTTTGTTGGTGCCAGGTGAAAGGTAGCGATTTTGTTCTCGCTGAAATGTCTTTCTTAAACGTCGGCTTTTAGTTTTTACTGTGCCAAGGCAGCGAGCGAGCGAGCTGAACCTGGTGACAGCTGCATAGTTACAGGTCGCGTGCATGCGAATGGATTTTCAGCTTTTTATTAAATTTTAAGTATATATATGAGATTAGATATTCAAGGTGACGACGTGCCAGTGACGGCAATTGCTGTTTAAGAAATGGAAGCTCTAGGAATTTATAAATTAATTTAATAATACTTAGAGAATTTTAATCAAATAAAGTAATAAAATAAATAAATGAAAAATAAAAAATTAGTCAAATTTAAATATGAAAATTTAAAAATTATAGATGAATATAATATCTACAAAATAATTTTTGAAGAATTTAAGAATTTATAAATTATTAAACTATTATAATATTTTTTTTTTCATTTAAATTTAAATATGGAAATGAATTAAATTTGAATTTTGACTTTATATTGAGTGCATTTAAATCTATATTGATGCTTGTTATCTATAGCTAGACTTTGAGAGACTATAGAACATTAGTTAATTCCATAAACTTCCTCTTTATTTTCATTTGAGACTTGCCTGGGGTCTTGCAACCTGATTTACATTGCTCAAATGTGTAAGTTATATTCGCCATTGTTTATTGCTAAAACAGCTTGTAATTATAAACAAGAAACTTAGGCGGGCTCCACTACTGCCTTGCAGCGACGCTTGACGTTTTGAACTGGAGTTGATGTAGCTCAAATAACTAAAGCACTTAGATAACATCGATAATCTGTTAAGTTATTAATTGTTATTTAGTCATTTTTAACTAGAATAGACAATGCATAAAAGTGAGTCTTTCTTCATATGAATGAACTGGTTAACAAACAATTCGTTCATAGAGAATATCCACATCCCCTCTTAAATACATGAAGTATGTCAAGTCTATACCGATACCGATCCATATATCTTATTGAAAGTGTAGTCCATGTAGAAGTAGAAGTAGAAATATATATGTATGAGCATGAGTCTGAGCTTATTTGTATAGTTAGCAGTACAAGTTGTAGTATATATCAGTATATATATGTTTAAATACATTTATATATCTATAGTTATAAGTCGATATATGTATATATATTTATATACTCCACAAAATCATTCAGCATCATCAAAGTTCGTCTCTCTGTCCAAAATGTTCGGCATCTTCTGCTGGTGCTTTGAACGTTTCAATAAACTTGAGTTAATGTAAATTAAACGGGCAAGTAAGCAACTAGGCCAACTAGTGGGCAGGTAGTTGGTTCCTGGCATTACTTTTGACTGCATGGCAATGGCAATGGCAATTACTTAAAGACTAGACTGAAGAAGAAGAAGCGCGTCAGAGTTGTGATAAGAAATTTGATGCAATCAATCTAGTTTGGGGCAAGGGCACGGGCAACAAGCAAAATCAATTGAAATTAAAAGATGATTTCCACTTACACACATCGACTGCACATCTAATCCCAGGCAGCCCACCGACCGCCCCCCACCACCCAGCAAGGCATGGTGCTCGACAAACGCCCGCAAGAAAAATCACTTACATTAATGAGTTCAACTTGTTTTTGCCATGTGGAATTGGCGGCTGTTGCCGCCTGCGTCGCACTTCTCTTGGTGATTTATAATGTCAGCAGCCAGCGGCAGAAGTTACATTTCCATGCACAATTTACACCAATCCACAAGACAGCAACAAAAACAATCAAAACACACACACACATACTCTCTCTCTCTCTCTCTCTCTCTCTCTCTCCTTCTCCTGCCGTCTCTATCGTGCAAACACCGAGAGAACGTAGCTAATCAATCTCGTGGCATGTCAGACAGTCAATTTGTGTGTATGTGTCTATTATTCGTTTGTAAGAAGTTAGTCTAATTAAATAAATAAGTGCACGTGATTTATTTGCCTGCAGGCAGCAAAAATAGGAATAGAATAAATGGCAATGCTTGACTAAGAAATACTCTGTATGTGTTTTTTGTCTACAACTGAGCAGTTACTATATTTAACTTTAAGTAGCTGCAGTCTAAGCTCAACAAATTGTACTACATCAAAGCTGTAAGAACTGTCAGCAATTTGGAAAATATATTTCAAATTATTAAAAAAATTTTTTGTTTTCATTTTTTAACTAAATTTTGTTTTCACTGTCAGCAATTTAGAAAAATATATTTGAAATTTTTTTTAAATTTAAAAAATTGTTTTTTAATTTTTTAACTAAATTTTTTTTTATACTAATTTTTCTTAATTTTTTTACACTTATTTTTTTTTAATTTGAATTTTTTTCTATTAGAAATTACATTTTTTAATTTTTAAAAGCTCAAGTTTTTTCCAAATATTTTACTACAAAATTATGCTTAAATTATGAATCGGATACATAGAACATACATATATATTTATTTCTATTATACGCTTCCATTTCAACAATCTAAAAGGAGATTGTAGCTCTTTTTCTGCATTTAGTACATTTTTGTAGACTACATGGTATCTGCTAGTCGGGAACTCCTTGTGCTTGGGCAAATTTTATTGGTTAATTTTCCACTTAAAATGATTTTTACATACATTTAATTTATTTAAACCGCACGCAGTGCCACCAGGAGGGTACCAGGCAAAGTGTCTGCCGCAGAGACGATTGAAGAAAAATTTAATTAATTGCAGCTGCGGCAGTCAATGCAGCAGCTGGTGCACTGTTAACGGCAACAACTGCAACTGCAGTTGCATCAGCTTCAATGCACATCAGTTGCAGTGGATGGCTGGAGTTGGAGTTGGTGTTGGAGTAGCTGGAGCAATTGCTGTTGGTTCAAGTGGAGTGCAATCAGAGCGCCAAATCGGCGTGGCCTAATGATTTTCCTGTAATGTCAGCGCCAAAAGAAAACATAATGAAGCAGTAGGACGAACACGGAGCAGGAGCAGGAGTCGGAGCTGGTGCCGGAGCACTGGGGACAACGAAATAAGGACTGCAGGACAACGACGACGAAGACTTCATTACCAAATTGAGCGGCCGCTGCCGCCATTTGCTATTGCTGTTGCAGACTTGCTTCCGTTTCCGCCTGCAGTTGTGACTGTGTCCAGCAGAAGCTGCACAAATACCAAAGACTTCTCTCTCTCTCTCTCTCTCTTTCTTTATTTATATATATAAAGAAGATATCAACGTGGCAAGCAATCAAGCAGCGTTGGCAATGATTTCCTTTGGATTCCCAATACCAATCGCAATCGCAATCGAAGTTGGTGTTGAGGCCTTTGCCTCGGGGCTCCGGGCGCAACTTTGCCTCGAAAATCCATCAAATCCTGCCCCCTGACTTTTGAGGCCATAAACTTTTGATTGATACTGAATTTAATCAACACAAGCTCCTCCAGCTTCCTCTCTCTCTCTCTGTCTGTCTCATTCTTTGAATAATATTTTCTTTTTCCATTCTTTGACTCGCTTCTTATATTTTTAATTTACGCCTCGCAGTGCGATTCTGCATGGTTTATCACAGAGATTGGCAAACGGTTCTGCTTCGCTGCACTTCAATTAGTTGGTTATAGTCAACAACACAAAAATCGACGAACAACCACGCCGACCGACGACAACATACAGTCGGATCTCTTTCGCAACAACATAAACTTTATATATATTTTATACATATATATAAATTTCTCTGATGACTTGTCGAATCGGGTTTTTGTTATGGCTTCTCAAATGTGACGAGGCAAGCAGTGTGATGTTCATCGCGTAAATGAGATATTAACTAAAAAAGTGAGGGCAAGCGTTTGGGCTGAGGTAAATGGCGTGGAGATACCCTGTAAAGGAGCTGAAGGGGGGAACTAGCTTAAGCTGTTGTCGCAGCAAAGCATTAAACTTGATGTTGATCTGATAAACAAATTTGTTGTAATATCTTTAAACAACATTTATCTGAATTGCTCAACTTGCAGATACCCTGTAAATTGACTTGATCAACCTCATATTATTGATATAAATGTACTTTGTGCCTTAACCAACTGTATCTAATAGGAAAGCCATTGCATTGTTCACCGTATATAGATTTATAGATACCCTGTAAATCACATTAAAGAGGATTAAACTTACTTTCAAAACTGCTATTGTTACTACTCCTTTTGTCTCTATTAAACAAATGTTTTGTAATATCTACAATTGTCATATTTGTCAATTGAACAACTGACAGATACCCTGTAAATTAACTTTAAGGAACTGTTGACAACATTAAATTTGCATAAACTGAAAGAAGTTGCTGGCTAGGACCCTTCTGCGGTCTCTCTTCATATTCGTAAGGGACGAAAGTCGTGGCAGTCCATTACCATAAGTGTTCCCTGTACGTGCTCTGTACATAATGTCCCTTATACATCAGTGCATATCTCTTTACACAAATTTGCTTTCACTTTCATGATACCCCGATTTATCAATTCCACAGGGTATGCGTATGGCCCTTAGTTTTTGCTTGCCATTTGACCTGCGTCTATGTCCTGGGTCGAGAAGGTCGTCGCTTACAATTTCAATTTCGCTAAAATTGGTTGACACACATTGCACACACACACACACAGAGAGAGAGAGACATACATGCACCCATATCTCTGTATGTATTACTATGTGTGCGTGCCTTTTACCCCAAAAATATTCATGCAAATGCACTTAAAACATTTTAAAAGCGCTTGTGCGGTTCAATTTGCATAATTCCAGCACACTATAAAAATGTACAACATTTTACCACTAATGGCGCACACATGACCATACATATATATCTGAGTCTCTATCTGTGTATGTGTCTGTGTGTGTGTGTGTGTGTGTGTGCATGCCCCTCAATTTACATACATTTAATTATCGAAATGGCAACCACGCGGTTCACAGCTGAGCCACCTCAACTCCCTTTTATTTTGCCGTTGTCAATGCTTGAACTACATTTCTGCAAATTGACCAGACGCAGACGTTTTATATTGCACCTGAACGGGCGCCAGACGACGCTGACGACGGCTCCTTGTGATTATCCTCAAATTCGGATATTTTTAGTATAAGCTGTGTCATCAATTTCATAATCAACTTACGTTTAGTCTAGCAGTTTGGCTTTAAATGAATTATGCTTGACGCTGTTAGCTTAACAGTGAAATGTTAAAAAGCTGCAGTCCGATAGGCAAGCGCTTAACAGCAGTACAGCTTAACATAGCACAGCCGCTCCTCTACCATAAAACTGTTAACTACCCCATAGACAGCGCACAGCCGCTGTTAGCCTTAACATGTCTGCGGCCCCGCTGCAACTGGGAACAGTTTGCTGTTCAGGGAGCAAATGGAATACACAAACAGGGGTTGGGTTAACATAACAGCGAGCTGTGGTGCTTGTTAACAGCTGAACACGCTTGCCTGCGCATATACTACATACATTATTAATTTCAAGGACACAAAAGAGCAGGCTGACTGGCTGCTTGGCTGGCTGTATGGCTGGCTGGCTGCTGCTCATCAGGAGCTTGATTCACTTTTGAAATTGGCCAAATTACTTGGCCAATTGACAAAATCAATGAAAATTGATGGTTAACAGCCTTTTGAGACTGTCTGTCGACTTAACTCCGCATTGAGGGTCTTAATATAGACTGATTGACACTACATTTTCCATGCATTTAAATTTGTTTGGCCGTGTGTATTCAGGGGGCTGTTGACTGTAATGCCAACAATAGTTATTCAATTATAATGCTAATATTATTATATAGATAAGCATGGCGCATCAAATTCGATTGATTGACACAAGTAAATGAGCTGTTTAGGCTTGGATACTTGAGAGTTTGTGTGTTTGAAGAGCGAAGGCGGAGTAGATAAGGGTTGAATATGCAGATGAAGCACGTACATAGGTGTGAGAGGGTTGAAGCCGTAGTTTCTGGTATGATGAGATTGGTAATTATTAAAAGCCAACTAAGAGATTTAAATTTTATTAAAAAAATTTAAATACAAAATATTAAATCTAAAAATTAAAATATTTAATAAATAAATAAAATATTTACCAACATAAATATATAAAATTAAAAAATAAACTTTTTAAAAATATTTAATTAATTTATATAAAATATAAAATACAAAATAAAAAAATTAAAATATTTCTTTAAATATACAAACCATAAAAAAATATTAAAAAATTTCTAAAAAAAAGTAAAATGTAAGAAAATTATTAAAATAATTAAAAAATAAAATAAAATACGAAAATATTATTAAAATGTTTCCTTTAAAATATAAAATAAGTAAAAAATAAAAATTATATATTAAAAGATATATAACACATAATTTATAGTCAATAAATAATATTTAAAAATAAATATATATAGTATATCACATTACTGTATAAATTTGCATTCCAAATCTGTATGCCGTTCACTTTGTTTGCTTTGGCCAGGCACTCGTGGCCTTGCGAAGTATTTGAGCAGCACCCAATTACGCTGAGCATTTAAGTTAGTCGAGGGAATCGTTTTTGATCAGCGCACATCAAAGCCAAATTCTAAGTGAATGCGTTGCGAAAACATTAAAGGCCTCAAATGCGAAAGTCTAGCCATTTCAGCTTCGTTTGGACTAAATAAAAATGCAAAAAAAAAAAAATAAATAAAGCAAGCTAAGGCTAAAAACAAAGGAGCAAAAAGAAAGCGAAAATGCTGCTTGACCTTCTTGCTTAGCTGAGCTTGTGCTGTGCGGGTCAACAGGGTCAACATGCGGGAGCTCGCCTCGTGCCTCGCAGTGCGCCCTTTGCTTTTGCCAGCTCTTTACAAAGCTCGACCTTGGCTGTTGCCAAAGCCTTCAAATTGCTTTGCCTACGAAATTAATAAACAAAATTTTTACCCACACTCACACACGAGAGGGCGGCAGCAGGGCTTACATTTGAATACGCGTGTATTTGACTAACCGAATGGCCATGCATTATTTATACCCGGAAATTAAAGACGCAGCAAACCCTCAAAAGATAGTCGAGAGCGTTTTTTGGTTGCAGCCGCAGGCGAAAATAAATTGAAAATTTTCAGTGCAAAAAAAAAAAAAAACGAAAAAAAAAAACAAGAAACAGCCGCCTACAAAAATATTAACTCCTCAATGCATTTCTCATCTCTTCATATGCTTAGGCTTAATTTCCTGCTGTATGGAAATAACGCCCGCGGCACATACGTGACAATGATTTGATTAAGTGCTCGCAGCCCTTGAGGCAATTACAGAAAATATGAATGATAGAAGGGGAGGGACTCTTGCTTAAAATAAAAGACGATTCAAAGCTTTTGATGGCTGTATATGGGCTCAGCCTTTGCAGAGAAAGACATTTAACTGGAGCTAAGCTGGTTGAGCATCGGGAATTCTACTTAATCTTAATCTTTAAGAAGCAGAATGTGACATGGCAAATCCCATCAAGTATATATTCTTGATCAGAATGATGAGCTATGTCGATCTAAGCATGTTCGTCTGCTGCCTCATATGAGCACAGTCATACTATAGTAAAGCAGTCCAAAGGAAGCAGTTGCAGGGTATATTATAGTCGGCAGTGAGCGACTTTTACTTGGATAAAACTCTATAAAATACTTAATACTTTCAGTACTATTTGGAACTTTATAAAAACGATGCTAACAAGGCGCCTTCCTCTCTTCCAGATACTCTTAATGGCTACTTCATCAACGTGAGTGCAGATTACAATTTCTAATTAATTTGAACAGTAAATACATAACTATAGTGTAAGGCACACTGTGCTACAAATTGTCAGTCTCAAGTCTCGTCTCACAAGAAAATTCTCTTTGTATTTGTTTAATGCATATTTGTTTTAATATATATTTTGCCTGCTCAGAAGGCAGCTGCAAAATGAAAGTTTACAGCGATTGCTCAGTAGGAAAAGCAAAGAAAGCAAAAAGGGCTGAAATGAAATAAGAAGGGAAAACTCGAAGGGTAAATTGTAAAAGGGAAAAATCTTTATGCCATTTACTGTCAGCCACTTAAACCAATTAATTTCTGTTGTTTCTGTTCAATTTTGTTGGCTGTTACACTTGTTGTTGTTGTTACTGCGCTGTCAGCGACAGCGGCTGCGGTATTAGCCGTGGCCAAAAGAAAATGTGGCCAGTAGCAACAGAGCGGCAGCGTGCAGGTCTGCTCTACCTGTGTGAACTTTGCTTCATTAACTGAGCGAGACGTGACGCGACGTGCTGAAGGCTGGCGGGGGCGTGCCGACAGACAACTCAGGCAACTGAGCAACAAATGCTGTCACCAGTCGTCCTCGTCTTCGTCCACGTCCACGTCCACGTCCTTAGTCTCTCGTTCTGTCAACTCAAAGGGCTGCTCAAGCTGTTGCTCCGGCTGCTGCTGCTGCTGCTGCTACAGGCAGGCGGCTCCTCAGACGAGTTAAGTAGACTACTAAATGACGATTCCTGTGTAGCTCTTGATGAAGCTGACTTGCTCTCTCGCGTACCAGTCACCACCCCCACTCTCCCACTCTCTATCTCTTTCTGTCTCATTCTTTGTCTCGCTCGGCTCGTAGTTCGGGGCAGCCAAAGCACTTAAGTATGTTTTCAAAATTAAAGCCTGTTAATGAGATTGGCTTTACTGACTCATGTTAAGTGGCTTAGAGTGGGGCAATATTGTAAGTAAGCACTTTTGCCCAGCAACTCCTGTGACTCTTATTAAAAATAATGCACACAATGGTAACAAAATTTAACGACTCATATAGCTGGAACTGATGCCAGTCAGGCGAATAGCTAGCTGCTCACCCTTGTGTGTGTCTATTAGCAATCTATTGTTAATAAATACGAGCCTAAATGCGGGCATCGATGTGGGTTAGGCTGGCTTCAACTTTACTACCATAAATTCTGGCTATTTTTTTAGCCAAAGGGATTCGATTGTTTAAGTTAAGAGCAACGTAAATATATGAATAGAAAAAATATATAAAAAATTACAAAAAATATATAAAAAATTATAAAATAATTTGCAAATCCTGGAAAACTTTCAACTTTTTTTTTCAATATCCTCTATATGTTTTTAATTAAAAATAAATAATTTTCACATAATCTACTATAGCTTTATGACCTCAAACCATTTTATATTATATATAGCTTAGTCAACATTTTCTATCCCAATTGAAGCTGCATTAAATATTTAAACTATTTCAATTCGTTCTACAATAAAACTAAACCAATTGACGGTGCCGCTTTATTATATTTTAAATTGTTTGATCAAAGTCAATTTTGACACACAAAAAAGTAGATAAACAAAAGGAACAAAAAATGTGTAGAAAAAACAAACAAATTAAATTGCATTTGAAATTGGAAAGTTTATATATTCCAATTGCGTTTGACTTGACGCACACACACGGCGCCTACCTGTGCCAATAAAAAGGCACGTAAGAATGTTGTAGCTGGGCTGTAACTGACTGGGGAATACTTGTTTAGGGTTTATATATGAGAATGAGAAATGAGAATGAATATATTGTATTAATTTCAGCTATTATTATTAGCTTCTTTTCCATACTTCCCATAAGTGCCTAGCTTCGCTCACAATCAAATTTTTGGCTCCTTGACTCCTACAATGCAAAACCCTATAAACTCCTCTTACAATTTGAGCGCGTATATACATTTACAGTTTTAGCTGGATTCTTGGTCGTCTCGCCCGCCCTTAACAAAATAAATGATGTTCGCTCACGTGTTTCGAATGTGACAGATTTGAGCCCTTTGTCACGATGATGGTTGATGATGAGTTAACAAACAGCAAACGTTGCAGCTATGCATAGAAAATAGAAATTCGCTGGGGAATGGTTTTGTTTATTTATAAAGGTAAATATATACGAAATTGTTGGAAATTTGTCAACATCAGTTTGCCCGAGCAGTTAAGACGGCGTTAAGGCCACGCTGATGGTTTTTGCCCGTTACCCCCCATTTTTTTGTTCGTCTTCCTTGTGGTTGATAAATGAAGATGAAATACTTGAACCGCAGAACCCACTTCGAATTCCAAGACAAATAAATGTTAAAAAATTAAAATCTTTATATATCTATAGATGTATAGAGTTGTGGGCAGCTGTTGACAGATTGGCTTGATAATTGATTGACTGATTGAAGCGCTGAGCTGAAGGTAGATTTGTTTTGTATTGTTATGGGGTATGGAGACCTTCTTTAAATTCAGAGACAAGACAATTAAAAGGAGGAAGTTCGTACGATGATTGATTGATTGAGAGGTTGAAGAGCTATGCTGTAGGCAGATTTCTGTTGTATTAATATACGAAGTGCTAAACCTTCTTCAAAAACAAGTCAGCGACAGTTAAAGTCTCTACATAAATGATTGTGTGATTGATTGACTTCAAATATGTATGCAGTAACTTTCATTCAATCAAATTTGATTGAAGGCATATTTGTTCATATTCTGAGAGCAAACAAAATTCTATTCTTGAATAAGAGCAACATTTATTTTCGAGTCTCTTTCGCTGCTGTAGCTTCCTTTACCAGCTTTCAATCAAAACTGATTGAAGCCTTGATTTTCATAGCAACTAATATATATACACATGTATAGTAAATAACTTATGTCTTCAGTTTCTTTGAGCATAATTAAAGAAATACTTTATTTTAAATTTGATTTCAATCAGTTTTCTCTGGTGGAAGTCTGCTTAAAGTTTTTAAACTTACTTTAACCCTTTGTTTATTTGTCGCAATTTTACGCCAAGGGTGCGCTAACTTGAGCCAGCATCATTATCATCATCATCATCATCATCATTGTTATTAGTTACAAACACACACACTCGCTCAGCCCGCTGCGACGTGTTGTTAGCTTGAAAATTGTTCGAAGTTCTCGGCTCTCGTGCTGCGCTCGACATTCGTGTCACGCAGCAAAGTTGTTACTCAAAAATTTGCAGTTGCGCCTATGGAACGTGCCGCAATAGTAGTGAAGGCGCGCCACTTACGAGCGTTGCCAGTCCGCAGGCGTTGCCATATAGTTTTTTGCTTTAACAAATTATTGTCCTCGACGTTTGGCTGGGAATCTCAGAAGCTCTCAGTTTATACAGTTTTTTCTCTGTATGTGTGTGTGGCATTGACCAGACTTGCGAGTTTATTATGCAATAACAGCTGACAGCACCTATTCAAAGGAGGCAGCTCGTAAAACTCAACACGCATGACAGCTTCCATTCTAAGTCTTTCACTTTTTAGCCGCAAACAAGTGCAGATAGAGAGAGAGAGAGAGAGAGAGAGAGAGAGAGAGAGAGAGAGTATATATATATATATATATAGAAACTTGTGGGTATATATAATTCTTTAAAAATGTTTTACTTTGTGTACACTGACACATTCCTTTCACACTTGTGTGCAAAATATTTGCGTCTGACTGCTATTTATAGTAGGAGAATTATGAATGAAAAGCAGCTTTTGACTTATTTTTAAAGTATTTATTTATTATAGAATTTTAAAGAGGTTTTTAAGACTAAGAAATTATCAAAAATTACAAAAAATATTAAAATAAATGAATATAAATTAAAATAAAATAAATCAGTTCTTAAATTATTGACTAAAGTTTTGAAACAAATCTGAGTCTTCGCATATATCTTAAGCATAGCAATATTCTATCTTTAATCTCTTTACTTCAGCCTTGGAATCTTGACTTGCTGTGCCCATAGCTCTAATCTCAATCTCTAACATATCTTTATATAAACCTATGATATCTCTTCTTCTTTTTTCTTGACTTCATTTACCCATAGATACAATCTTGATTTCCTTAGCTGAATACTATCTATAATAAACACATATGTATATATCTATGCAAACCTCCAAACCTCTTCATGAGCATTAAGTATCTTTTTAATTGCTCTTTAATAAAAGCTATTAACGAAATTGTTAGCTGATTGCTTTCAAAATACATTTATTTTTTTCAAACTATCAAACGGCGCAAAAAAAAACATTTCAAAAGCTGGCAACAATTAATTTTTGGTTTAGATTTAAATTTAAAGCGAGCGCCGAATGTTGATTTTATGAACAATTTTCGAGTTGGCAACTGCAGTGCAGGCTTTGTTATGCAAATAATTGTCAACACCTTTTGAGGGTTTTGCAAATTTCATTTCGCTATGTTGGCCAACGGGGCGTGATGTTGGCCATTGTGTGTGTGCGCCCCTCTAACTCTCCCACTCGCCCCGCGCTCACTCTCTGTGTGGGTGGGTGTGAAAGTGTATTTTGTGCGAGGCACAAATGTTGCCAATTATTTACACACACCAACCCACAGCAACACACACACACACACATACAAAGAAAATGCAGCTTGGCGTTTACACAATGTCGCTGGCAACGAACCGCGCGGCATATCACAGAATCGCCAGCACCACCAACACACCAGCCGCACCACCTACACCCGCAGCAATAGCATCAGCTGCTGCGCGAACCGCAAACGTGCCCAAAAAGGCGTGGCACGTACCAAATGCGAACGGACGCGCTTCATGCCCCATTGAAAAAGAGAAAGAACAGGGTAGAGGGTAGCGGAAGGGAGGGAGGTAGGCTAGTGGGTAGTAACGAGGGGTAGCTGTGTGAGGTGTGCAACGGCTTACCGGCCATATTTGCGGCTAATTGGCTTTAAGTAGTGCTGATTACATTGCCCACGGTTCCGATGATGTTTCGCGTTTGCCGCTCGCCATTGTTGTTGCCTGTCGTTTGTTATAAAGTGTACCCACTGAAAATGCCCAACGAAAATTGAGGGTATATTAAGGCTGTGCAAATATTTATATTCACAAGAGGCACAGGCAGCTGTATAAGATTGGAGTATATATTTGTATATATTTGTATTGGATCAGAGGAGTGTGGTAATGCTGACTTCAGCACTCAGTGCATGCTCCGCGCCGATAAAGGTATTAAAAGTTCATAATGATAAGCTGAGCGGAGGAAGCAGGCAGGGTTTTCGAACTGGCTACGAATTAAGTTATAAAATAATATAAATGAATGAGTGAACGGAAAGCCATATAGCCAATGCTAATCTGTGGCAGTTCAGCTTGAAAAGGTTAAAGATAAGTTGAAGTTATATTTAAGATTTGAAACAGTTCCCATTTCTTTCTATAGCTTTACCTCCAGCCGTTGCCTGGAAAGTTTCAGCAGAGCAGCTCTTATGGCGCTGAGTCTATCTGTAGCTCTACCTACCCTACTAAGCATCAGAAGAACAGACCATATACCTTTTCGCTGTCTTCACTCTGCCTCTGCGTTCCCTTCTTAATATTTGAACAACTGATCAAATAGCTTTCACAGAGCTCTCACTCTACTTCTCAATGCCTCAGTCTCTCTTTCTCTAACTAGAGTTGAAGGTACTCGAAATAATCATGGGAAATAATTAGATAACTGAAAACAAACTCCATTAACATCATACTTAGAATTGGAGAATAGAGAAACTAAAACTAATAATATATAACTTTTTCTTCTCTCTTTCTCTCTCTCTCTCTCTCTCTCTCTTTCTCTCTATCTCTTTACATCTTCATCTTAATACATTCATAGTCAATTTCTATAAAGATCACCTACAAGTCCACAAACTCTTTTCTCTTTCACTCCATCCACCAGAATAGTTTCACAAGTGTACTCGGATCATAGTTTATTTTTCCCTATAGGGCATCGGCAAGTCGTGCACTCTAGTGCGCTGCGGCTATGGCCCTTATCGATGTCGATGCTCGTTCAAGTGGGCAACGCGCGCGTTTTCAATTACTAAATACTAATTAGCCGGCAATGCAAGTCGCGCCGGCAATACATTTTTGTTAAGTTATTAAAACCGCAGCGCGAAGCGTGGCTCTCGCTGTGTGTGCATGTGTGTGTGTGTGGGTGTGGCCTTTAGCTGTGCATAAATTAAGGCCATTAATTTGTGCTTAACACTGGTTTATCTGTCGTCGTCGTCGTCTGCTTTAACTGTAACGCGCACACATACGCGCGGCAAAAGTTGAGCTCAGCCCTAGTAGCTGGACGAATAATACTTAACTGCTTTTGGCCTTACATCGCTCTCTCTCTCTCTCACGCACTCTGCTCTCTCTCCCTCTTTTCTTCGCCTGGACTGCATCAACCTATGCCGCACTGACCACTACAACAACGATGTTAACGCCATTTGCTGTGCATTTAAATGTTGCACATTAATTAAAATGTATACACAAAAGCTTTTAGCTTAAGTAAGCGTCCAGCCACAGCCCCAGACATTGGCTATATACTCAGCACTCTCTCTCTCTCTCTCTATATATAAACCTACATACATATGTTTTATATCTGTTGTATACAATAGGCGAGAGGCATGCATAGGTTGCAAATTATGAGTCTGGCGTGCGCTGTAATTAAGTTATCATAATGCAAACGCACTCTTTAAACACCCTAACTGAGCAGGTATATTAGGGATGTGAGTGAGTGAGTAAGGGAAACTTTAGGTAAGTCTTCAGAGTGTTTTTTCTTGTTGCTTCACTCTTGACTCCTCAGCTTCGTTGGTGCTCCTTTGCATCTCTTCCCTTTATTTTCTGTCATCATATACCTCTTCTTCTTGTGTTCTCTTCTTCCTTCATTTGTACCAGCATATGCTAATATTTTCTCCCTTTAATGTCTCTTTTGATTTGATTTCCAACTTCATCTGCCTCTTCTCTGCACTCTCTCTCTCTCTTTCTACTATTTCTCTATTGTTTTGTCTTCGCCTCACCTCTCTTCTGAAAGCTCCAATATAAACTTCTCATGCTCGCATACTATAACTTTCCATAAGTATTTCAAGAATATTTCATATTCGCCTATTCCTTACTTTACCCTTTGTTCTCTCGCATATATCTTTATATAATCTCCGGCACAAATGCAGTAATTGCTTATATGAAGCTCGTTAAAAGCTGCGTTTACTTGGCATCTCCCTCTCTCTCTCTTGCTATCTCTTTGTAGCTCATCCTCTTTGAGTATCTCTTTCTCTACTCGACTATATCCCTCTCTCTCTCTCTCTCTCTCGCATTCCTGTTGCTCATTTTATTCAGGTATTTAGCTCGCTCCCACTCACGTTTGGTTAGTCAACAAGCGCTTATAAATTTGTTATGCGCCCTTTTGAGCAGTCTAGACGCAATGTGGCGAAAAGCATGAATTTCGTGAAAATTTAAAAACAAAACCAAGCAAATAATACCGAAAATCCCCTTCCCTCGCTTGGACTTGACATTTGCATACTTATTAAAAAGATGAGCAGCCGCTGTTGGCGCTAGAAATTATATATTTAAATAAGTCTTGGCTACATATATATAGAAAGAGATAGATAGAGAGAGAAAGAGAATGAGAGCGTATATATAAGGGACACTTTGTTGTGCCTCATTGTGTGTGTGTGACTGGCATGTTTAATGTGCTAGTGTATGTGGTTAGGCAAACAAACGAATAAGCAAATAAACAAATAAAGCGGCAGCAACCTTTTTCAGGTCCTGTTTGTAGGTCCTTTTGATTAGATTATCTACTACCACCTGGGCGAACCCTTGAGCGCACATCAAAGCCTCAGCGCTCGTGCGGTCTACAGTCCTACAACCCTTTTCGACACCTCAAATTAGTGCACTTTGTAGTTTCGATTTCACTTCCTGGCACAACAACAGATGGAGATGGACAGGGCCAAGGCGAACGGCAGGCCAATGGCCAAAAGTCTTTATGCTTAACCTTATCCTTAGCCAGTTTGATCACGTTTCTGGTCACAGAGATTGAGGATTTAGCTTGTGGTCGAGGGTATTAAAAGTTGCTTGTGAAATATGTTCAGTTTGTTTTGGGGTAGGATATGATAGACTTGCAATAGGCATTGTGTTGATGTAGGCTTTGGATTGGTTTTTGTGTTGATCTGCAGCAAAACTTTCGGAATTTTCTAAAATAAAAATTTCTAATCTCTGCAGTCACAGGGAATCATAGCTACCCTCTTCGACTAACCTCACTAGCCATCTCGCTCTCACTCAGCAACCCACAAGATAATGTTCAGCTATCTTTGTCTCTCTCTTTATCTCTATCTGAAAAGATATATCTTATTCATATATCTTCTACCTACTCCATCATTATATCTCTTTCCAGAGTATTTTCGCTTCGCCCATTCCCAATTCCTGTGTGATTTTTCTTTTATTTGCGCAATGATTTGCTTCGTTGAATTAATAAATTACGTATACGCCACGTACATTTCTAAGATGACAATATGCAAACTTAAACGTTTTTTGAAGGGCTTTAAAAACTGAGCAGCTTGACCCTCGCTGTTGTGTGTGCTTTAATATCGCTGACGGCGCTTAAACCGATTTGGGCAAACACTTTCGGGCAATAGGCGACATAAACTATGCATTAGCTGCCGTGAACATGCTCAAAATACCAAAATACCAACAAAAATACCAAAGGCAGCTAAGCCCCGTGCTCCTCCTCGTCTGTGTAGCCGACCTGCTATCATTATATGCATTGGCAATGTCCTTACGCAGCTGTCGTTGTTGCTGTTGCTCTGGCTGCTGTCCTGCGTGCGGTTTTTGGGCTCCTTTGTCTTTGGCTCTTTATCTGGGCACAATGACGCGGCGTATGAGTAATGAGTGTAAATCGCCCGTGCTTCAGCTACCCCTAGCTCTCACACTATCTCTCTCTCTCTCTGCTTTTGCCAGCATTCGCGCGTTTTCATTGTTTCTCCATCAGTTGGCTGGCCTTTAGCTACATGGCAAATATTACGTATACGCAGCGCGTAGCATTCAGTGGCAGACACGCCTGCCCTTTATACCACTCACACTCTGTCTCCCCCTCTCTCACTCTCTCACTCGCCTTACTCTTTTCCTCCTTTTTTTCTATATATGTATAATAAAGTGTTTGCGACTTTTTCATTGCTCACGTACGATTTTCATGACTGACTTCTTATGCTAAGGTTTGCATTTAGCTTTGGCTTTAGGTTTCAGGTCATCCCCAAACGTGTGAGTCCCTCTCTGTGTGTGCTGCCCAGCAAGTGCTTTATTTCATTAAGTTCAGCTTCGCTGCCCTGATCTGCTACTAAAAATCTTTTCGCTCAACTTTTGTGCTTAATATCCCGTTGTGCGTTTGATGCGGTTTTGCGGCTCTTTTTATAGTTTCTTTCGCTTTAGCTTCAAACGTCGCCTTCAATTTGCTTATAAAAAGGATGCCGCCGATTTAGTTTTTCTGTTTGCTTTCTTTTTCGTTTGGCTTTCTATTGTTGTTTCTCTTAGCATATTTATGTATTTATGAGGCCAGATAGAGTGTGTACGTATACTATATAAATATGTTGTGTATATATTAAATAGGCACGGCCAGCATTCCAAGCGTGCTGGGATACCCTGTACTTTATTGCATTGAAAGTGTTGTCGAGAGAGGGTATGCTGAAATAGGGTGTGAGTATGTCAAAGAGGAAGATGAATATACCTACGGATTGATTTATAATTAGAAAATTTTGAATGAAAAAATATAAAATAAAAAAAATAATAATAAAAATAAAAAAACAAAACAAATCATGATTAAAATAATAATGAAAATAAAAAAAAAATGATATGACCAAAAGTAAAAAAAAAATGTATAAAAAAACCAATTCATTTTGTAGACTAAAATTAAAAAATACAAAAATATTTAAAAAATAAATAAAATAAAAAAGTATTAAATAAAAATTTTAAAAAAATATATCGATGTGAAACAAATTCTTTTTCTTAAACCAAAATTAATATAATTTTTAAATTAATTAATTACTTAAACACACAGTTCTTATCAATAATCAGCTAAAAACCTATATTAAATATATAATATATTCAGATTTCGTATTTCTAGGGTATGTTTAGCTTCTACTACACTCTAGGTACAGCATCAGTTTCTTGTATTTTTCTTTAGTGCTCACTGGGGCAGACATTCCAGCCCAGTCTGCATATAGAGCACACAAGAATTTTGCGAGCCGGCTGAGGAGTTGGCCTTAGCTACTACAATTTTCGAATAGCAATAATATTTTTAGCCCCAAAATATTTGCAGCAAGGCGCGCACTGGCTCGCCCTCTCTATGTCTCTATCTCTCTCTCTCTATTTGAAGGTAAGCCCAGTCTGTGGCATCTTGTTTTTGCGGGCGTCATAAATTCCTATTAATTCGAAATGGAAAATTGTGTAAAAAGTCAAAATTCTCGCCAGTTATATGCATGGAATTTATTTTATTAATATTTCATTTGCAAATGCTTTGCATTGATGCGGTTAACAGCGAGAGGGAGAGAATAAAAGGTGCGGTCCAGGTGTGCAGCAGCAGCAGCGAGTATTTTAATAACAAATAAGTCGTAACATATTTTCGCCAGTATCTCTCTCTCTCTCTCGGTCTCTCCCTCAGTCTCCGAGCTAATGAAATTCTATGCATAAAATAGATGGCAGGCCGAGGCGAGAACCTAACAAGAGGCCCACTCAGAGTTTGGCTTTTGTTGGCTCGGCCGCTGGCTGTCGGTGGGCTTCCGGGCTGCCAAAAACGATTAAGATTGCTATAAATTCTAATTACCAGAGAATTACGAGTTGGAAAATTACATTTTATTATATGATAAAAGTTAAGCTTCAACTGGACGACGATAATGTATACTGAAATAGATTTACATGCGTATTCCCAAGCGCAAGAGAGCGAACCGCAAACTCCACTTAATCATGTGTCCGCCGTCGACGACTGTGCCTGTGAACCACCCAGCCGCCCCAAACCATCCAAAGCAGCCACCCAACCACCCGCTTTTCAACTGTATTTAAGTGTCAGAAGTGCAATTTATTTTTATGTTGTGTTGTGTTGCGTTGCGTTGCGTTGCCTTGCCAAAAAAGAAGTAGAATATATAAAAATCCAGCCGGAGCAGAGCCAGCGCCAGATCCAGAGCACCGCAACAACAATACATGGCATGAGCAAAGGTTAGTTGTGGGCGGTGCTGGCTGCTAGTTTGTGGTGCTTGGGTCAGCAGCTGTGGCAATAAAAATCCAACTGAAGCTCGAGTCTCTGTCTGCATGAAATGTGTTGATATATGTGAGAGATGAGCCAGACGGGCTTGAATAAGAATACAACTAACAAAAGCAAAAGCAAAAACAAAAGCAAAACCCAAAACAAAACTTAACAATTTCGTTTTGGGTAGACACATTCTAATTGTACATGATTATCTAGCAATTTACCAGTAATTGCGTGTTGCTGCAAATCAGTTTCAACTATGTTTATGACTCTTACGCTTGCGCTCAGCTCTCAGAGCCAAAATGTAGTAGCTTTAATTGTTCCAATTTGCAATGGCATTTGCAGAAAACTCTTAAATTGCATGTGATTGTGGGTAGGAGACGAGAAATATATAGATTAATATGCTTGAGTTTAGTTGAAGTTATTGTTCAGCAGAGGGACAGGCGAAGTTAACAGCTTGCAAATGATCTAAACAGGGCACTCTTAAAGTAAGTTCTGTTATTGAGACAGTCTGCTCAACGTGATTTCTATTACTGAGCAGATGAGCTCAGCCAAACACAGCTTCATTAGCTCATCAAATGTGTTCGACAGACACCACTCAACTTCGTATGTGTTCAGCTCAGCTAAGCTAAAGCAGATCACAATGTGAGTTGCTCACACAATCAGTCTGCATCGAGCGCTCGTCCAGGTGGGTCGTTTCCGCTGTAAAGTCTCAATGCAAACGCTTCAAACTTTTTCTACTCTCAACTTGTCACTTGTTCGATTCAATCACTTTCAGGCTCGATCAACGAAGCTATCGAACCGCCCAGGCAATCATAGCGTGCTGAGCGTTCGATAGAGTTGATTGATGCCCAACGTTTGCTGTCTGTAAAGGGAGCTGATATAGCATATACCGAGAGTATAGAGAGTAGTGAGCAGAGGGTAGAAAGCAGCAATGAAGAGCAGAGCATAATTTACTCTTACTTTACACTCGACTTCAGTCTATGCCTATGCTCTTGATTCTGTACTCGTTGATGCCACAAATATTCACAGGCAGAGAGCTGAGAATACAAACTGTCCTATCTATGTATTGCCTGGTTATTGCTAACAATCAGACAGACTAATTACTCAGTTTGGCGCTGTTATTGAACTACTTAACAGAGGCAGCCTAAGCATGTAACCTATGAAGCCCTACAGTTCCAGTTATTTAATTTGATTATGATTAAGACTAGCCAGCTGATAGGTAAGCAACAGCCTCAAATTCCTGTTAACTACATTAACATTCTTCTAGCATTTCTCTAATCAGCCACTGCTGCCAGCATCATGGACTCAAAAGCTCTGTTATTGATCAACCTGTGTGAAGTGTGTTAGCCACATGCTGACAGCCAATCAATTAAGTGCAATCAACACAACCAGCTCAGTCGGTGGCCATAACATGTGTCACCCTGTGCGCTGGAACATGCATTGAACACATGCAACAAAGTCGCATTTAAGCCACAACAAACATGCAAAATTAATCGAAAGTCAAATCGATACAAAGCTTAAAATAACAATTCACATTTATTACACACACGAACACAGAGAGAGATAGAGAGAAGAACTTAACTTAACTAATTGCAATATAATTTATTTATTTAGTAATTAAGTTGCATGTTGCAAAAGTTGTGCAGCAGCGACTACAGCAACGGCAGCAGCAACATTTGCAAATGCCAAAAAACTAACTGCAACAATTTTCAAGTCACGTTTCGAGCAACTAATTTGTAAATTTTGCTCGGGCTAGGTAAGGTAAGGTAGAGGGCAACGATAACCTGTGCCTGATAATCCTACGTGTGTCTGTGTGTGTGCAATATGTCAAAGTTGATGGCAAGAGGCAAGCGGCAGCAAGTGCCTGACATGTGGCACGTGCGCGGTTTTGATGCCACATTCATAGTACAGTAGTCATTGCCAGCAGCGACAGCTAAGCCCCATCAAAACGCGACAGCGAGCGGCACAGGTGCAACTCTGATGATAGTTTTGTCAACTTAAGTTGCCTCATAATGAAGTTGCCTCAAGTAGCTGACTGTGAGGCACGTGCCACATAACCCAGCTTAGTGAATATATTCGTTGCCCTCTCTCATCCGCTCATCCTCTCCCCTATCGTCTGTCTTCCATTTGGCATAAGTGGCGCCATTCCAATTGAACGTTGCATGCCACACACGCTGCATATTTCATCAAAATGCAATTGTTTCAATTTACGTTCTGCAGCACTCGATGGCACTTGCAGCAACTGCTGGCAACAGCGGCCGCATCATCCATTGTTGACCCTTTTTGTCTTGAGCTTTGCGCGCTTGGCCAGCCAACCCAAGTGGGCATATATCTTTTGCAGCCACTGTCTGTGTCCTGTGCGGCGCCACTTCTAACGAAATAACTATGCGACGTTTATTATTTTCGCCATTTTCTTTTCGCTTCTTCGTTTTTTTAATTTTTCTTTTGTAGTTTTTTCATTTGCACAGAGCGTCGCTTCGAGTGCTGCATATGTTTGCATAAAATTCCATAGAGTGTGCCGTATTTTTGACAGTATTTTATTTTATTTATTTATGTATGTGCTCTGCAATGGGAATGCGCATTGAGAATTTAATTTAATACGAAATTCGCGTGTTTGTGGACTAAAATTTCAAAACGACCTGACGGCATATCATTTACGCTCATTAGCGGCTAAACTTTTATTGTGCAATATTTTTTTTAGTATTTTATTTGTAATATATTTATGGTTAGTTGTTTGTGCTTGAGTCTTGACTTCCATAAAAAAAAGACCTTCATTATTTTTGGCATATTTTTATGACATTTTTGCGTTTTTCTTTGATGTTCTGACAGTTACAATATTTATATAATTATTAAAAAAGTAGCTGAACGACAGAAAAAACGTTGAATGTTATAGTGATATTTGACTATGATTCAATTGAAGAGTGTAAAAGGAAATCACTTTAAAAATATATGAAGAATTTTTAATTTAAAATATAATATGAACTATGAAAATAGAAGAAAGCAGCAAGAGAGATGAATGCAAAAATGAGCAAAAAGTAGAAGAAAACACGAAATTGCAGATACTATGGAGGACAGCTCAACTGCTGCTCACAATTCTTTTTAGGTTAAAATACATTAAAAATGTCTTTAAAATATTTGTTTTTGCATTTTTTAATGCTACTTGCACCATAAACGTATAATTTTTGATATATTTGCAGTCTTTCTCATGGTGATTCTGAATAAGACTCAACATCAATTAAACCATAATTCTTGCATTTTATTTTTTTTTTTTTTTGGTTTCTTTTTTTTTAATTTTTGGAATACACGCGCAGTGAACTGCTTTATATACATTAATATATATATATATATATAGATAGAGATAAAGAGAAAGAGATACATAGAGAGACATAGGGGACGAGGGAGGTTTGAAAGTGGTTCCGTTGTGGAGTGACTGTCAAAGCAAAAGTTAATAACATACGTGGCTCACAGTATGTAAGCGGCTTTCACCAGCGATCCCTGTTTGCTCATCGAATCCTTGTGCATCTGGTATTGGAGATTGTGGGGCGGCAGGCCGAGCAGTTTACGCAACTTGTAGCCAATCTCCATGACGGCCGGCTCGTTGTGCCCGTTGGCGGTCCAAATTGCTGCAGCAGCAAAATACGGGTAAGGGCCGTAGGGTTGGGCGGGAGGGGTTATAGGGGGGAAAACCTGATAGCTGACAAAACTGGAAAAGCTCTGGGCACAACATTCTGTCTACTTACAGATTTTGTTGCTCTTGCTGCGCAAGTTGATGACAGCGCCACAGATTTCCTCGGTATGCTGAACAGCCTCACCAATCAGTATTAACAGCTGCAACAAGCTTCATCGATTAGAGCCAGCTGGTCAGCTGGTCAGCGAGCAGAGAGAGACAGGCTGCTGCCCAATGGGTCTTACTTACCACATCCAGCCATAGTTTGTCCAGCTCCAATTTGCTGCAGCGTCCAATGCTGATGACCCAGCGACCGCCATCGTTGTTCGTCTCATCTTCCCACATGGGTCTGTCGGAAGGAAAGGGAGAAGAAAACTATTATAAATGGGTTACATAGAGAAATCTACTTTTAAGACTAGGGGATCTCTCTAGAAGTGCTTAACCTGTATAAAAGACCTGCAGTTGTTGCATTCGCTTATGGAAATTTACTTTCTTCTAAATATTTAATGGCAGTCTGCCAGAGGAAAGCAGATTTACGCTTAATTGGGTTGTCTGTTAATGGAGAGTTAACCTATATGTGTTTGCTTGAGATTCAGTCAAGAGTGACAGACTAGGGAATACCCTGAATGTATAACATAATGTTAATATTATGTTAAGACATATGTTAATGTACATTATGTTATCTCTACTGTTATCTCTCTACTTACTGTATGCCCTTTTTGAAGAGCGAGTAATCGCTGCCAATTTTGAGCTCGGACGGTGGCTTTATGTGATTGTATAGACTCCAGAAGTCTTCGACCATGTCGAAGCTAGTTATCTCATTTTGCATATCCTCCCAGCTTTTGCTGCGATCATTTTCCAAATACCACAATGTCCAGGTATGCTCAAGTGGATGCTTAAAAGGCAAGTGGACCAACTGCTGCTGCTGCTGTTGTTGCTGCTGTTGCTGCAGTTGTAGCTGCTGATGCTGATGCTGAAGCTGCTGCTGCTGTTGTTGTTGTGGTAATTGTTTGGTCGCCTTATTTAATTCGCCATCTGAGTAGGCTTTAAGGTCCTGGCTGGAACTGGATAACGTGTCGGCCTGCATCTCAGTATCACTGTCCAGCATATTGAAGCTGTTCTGTTTAGCCAGAAGCATTATCTTGAAATCTGCTTAAGTGGATTTCGTTACACATTTAATATATATATATATATATATATATATATATAGGCACATACATACATATATTGGGATATATATAGATTTGTATATATATATTTATATATCGATAAAATCTGCTACGTATTTAAAATTTTTAACGCGTCTTCTTTCTGTGCTACTTTCTGCGAAATGGACGATTTTTTCGAATTTCAGCCCGCGTCTTATTACTTTTTTTTTTTATGACGCACTATATGAAAACTGCCTGCGCTCACTAATACACAACTAATACTATTACAGTCTATACTGACAGCATACACACAGCTCAGTTGAGTGGTCTCTGTGAGTTTAGTAGCCAGAATCAATGTGAACTTGGAATAGAATATTATAGAATATTATTATTATTTATTATTTATTATTCTTATTTATTTATTATTACACTAAATTTGCATTGCCTTAGCATTTCTTTCAGTGCATTTTTATACACACAAATATGAATACGTCTCATATTAAGTCAGCCGTTCATCATCTTTAAGCACTCATCGCCGTAATTCAACACTAAACATTTTATTCCCTTATGAGTGGCAATTTTGCCTCGGCTGCTGCTGGCGCCACTTATTTTGTCTTGTTTTTCTTTTCTCGTTTCTCGATTACATTGCGATAAGATCGCCGTCGCCTTCTGCCTTCCACATTCATATATAAAGCGTTAATTTTATGGCACACAAACACTTTTGCTAAGTTCATGTCCCTAGACGAGCAAATTTATGCACTCGCACATTGACCTGTCAGGGCACAATACTCTAGGAAAATATGAGAGGGGCGTTATTCAGATGTAGGCAAACTAACTAAATATATATATATATGTATACTTATTAATATTTACTATATACAAAATTTATATTTTTTATTAATTTTTTATATTTATTATTTTTATTTAAATTTAAGTTGTTCTATAATAGTTTTGGTAAATTTTTCTTTATTTTATAGAAGAGTTTTTGATATAGATAAATTCTTCATTAACATCATTTACCTTTGAGCTCTTGGCTCTTATTAACTCTCAACTATATATACCCGCCTTCAATTTCTATATATTTTTTCTGACTTTACTTATGAGCTGTAGACACTGTCACATATTTCTCGCACTTATAGGTAATTTATCTGTTTATTTACATAATATTTTAATTTGTACAAATTTGCAAAACAATTCAATTATAGCCGAAATATTTTCATTGAGCAGCTTAAAAGGAAAGTTGATAAATGTGTCTGCTATATTATATGTATAAATGAACAGATTTATGTATATACATACTTTGCTGTTCATACAAGCCAAATCATTCAATTTGTTCAAGAGCTGTACTTTGATAGGACTCAGCTTACTAGAACTTCAGTTTTAAGCATCCTTGCTTATGCAGTTCTTATGACTGTTTCTTATTAGCTGACATAAAATTGAAAAATAAATAAAGCATTGGAAGTGCTTCGTCACAAGACATAAATATTGAGAGCGCTGAAAAATAAGAAACTTTCTTATCGATAAGTTGAGCAAAGACTAAAGGAAATCTCGAAGTTCAGCAGCAGCAGAAGTTCGCAATTTATCATCATTGTTTGTAGACATGTATGAACAAAGATTCAGTTAACAGCTTAACATATTTTAGCTCTCTGTAAAGACACAATCGTTCTTCCTTTTCTGTTAAATTTCACTTCATATGTCTTCGGGCTGAACAAGCGAATTTACAATTACTTCAGCCCTTTGTTCATAGTGAAGAATCTATCCAATCGGCGGACTTCCGGTGACGCGTGCAGTTCGATCAAATTGCGTACGTCTGTTCATTAACTTAAACAAAAAAAAAGTGGATTTTTTTTTTTTTGTAAATGCTCGGCATTTACGTTAAAATTTTATTGGCTGCGTTTATTGAGCCTGGTGGGCATTGGAATTGGAATTGGCTGCGATTTAAAACTGAGTGCGCTGCATCTGTCTCTATCTCTCTGGTGGTTCACTCAGCTGTGGTTTCCGTAACACATTTTATGCCATTGTTTGGGCATTGGGTGGTTCACTGCCCAGCGCGGTGGGGCCAGCGATATGCAAGAGATATGTACAATGCACAGAAGGTTTACGATTCCTGCCACTCATCGACAGGATGCGGGATGCGAACGCATCATTTGACTTGCCTCGCAGCGTTTTGCTGCAGGCATAAGACACAGATTCAGACAAACTGCCAGACCAACAGACAGCCCAGACAGTTGGACAGGACACAAAAAAAAAGAAAATGGGAAAGAAACAAAAGAAATGACTCTATCTGCGCGCAGAGTTCGCGTGATATGAAATACTTTCGCGGTTACTTTGGCTGAGGCCAGCACGAGAGCGCACAAAGCAATTTGCAATCTGAAAAGCTGATGCCATTAAGAAAATAAAGTAAATACTCGCTATGTGCGAAACAACGAACGAAACTTTTATGCAGAGCCGGAAAGTTGGGAATCAATTGCAGCAGACCAAGACTGGGTATGTGGCAGTTGTGTGGGTTAGAGGAGAGTAGAAGATTTATTTGATGTAGGAACAGATAGTATAGGCAGTATATATTTATAAAAGCTTAGATCAGTGTATACCCTGCGAGACTTTAATGAAACCCTCATCAGCTCAAAACAGAGTATGCAATAGTCTGATGAGCTGCTGAAATGATTTCGATTAAAATGCTCAAGCAGCTTAAGCCACTGTTAAGAGAAAAGAAGTGAGGTACGAACAGCATTTGGTTCAGTTCGATGAAAGTAAACTAAGAACAGAGTATGCTATAGTCAAGTAAACTTGGCTTGAAGACTCTCCAGCTACTAGCTCTGTGCCCTAATCAGACTTTAACTATAGGCTGTCACACAGTATGTACTAAATATCCCTTCTAAGAGCAGAGTATGACATAGTCTAACATACTCGTTGGCTCGTTGTATTTTTAGCATTTTGGCCACGCCTGTCGCCCAACAGTTGCAAACGTCAATTGTCTGTTTGTTGCATTATCAGCGCTTTACGGCTCATTTGCGTTTTAAACATGTGTAAATAAGTTAAGACGAGGCGTGCGACCCGCTCTCTCTCTCTCTCTCTCTCCCTCTCACACATACACTCTCCCTCTCGCTCTCTCACTCTGTGCGACCCGTCAAACCACGACCACGTCATGCTCGCTTCATGGACAGGATATATGAGCTGACTGCCTGCAGGCTGTGGACCTGACAGCAAACGCGGCGTCGACTCATCGTTTTTAACACAGCAATGATTTATGAAATTTTCAAAAAATAAAAAGAAAGGGGAAAAAATGCCAAACTGTTGCACTCATTCGCGCATATTTAATGTGCATAAATATTTTCACATATGTAAATTTTAATACACACACAGACACGATTTAAAATATGTCAGTGGCGCCTTATTAAGCGCTCATTACTCATGCCAGCCACCCACGCAAGCGTACATTAATGCTACCTATATGCATAACAATTTAAGTGCCCAGTTAGCCGCCACCCACTGAGTGGGGCCATCACGGCTGTCTCTGCGGTCACACAGTTGCACTGCATGAATACGATGCCTGCGCCGCATGGCTGTGGCCAAATGTGGAAGTTATCTGTGGGTGGAGCGTCGTAGGCAGCGGTGCCTATTAATAAATCAGTTACGCAACCAAAGAGAAATGATTATCATTTACATTATTGAAAAAGAAAAGCGAAACGAAAAATATTTTTTAAAATTCCTCAAAAATTGCAAGTTAATTAAATTTTATTAATTATATTTAAATGAAATATGGGTAGTTAATATATATGGCTTTATATGTATATAAGCATATTGCTAGCAAATGTATTAAGCTCGAAGACTGTGCTGTAGAGGCAAACAAAAAAATATATATAATATATATACAGCTGATATTCTTATATGGAATATCCGAGTTTATTTACTAATTATTTAACAATTTTTAAAATATGTGTTAATTAACATTGTTAATGTTAAATTGAATTTTAAAAAATGATCACGATACATAATAACTTTAATTATAAATATTAATTATTAATCCTTTTATATTAATAATTTTTTATTTACCAAAATTTTTACAGTTTTTAAAACACATATTAGTAAAAATTTTTATTGTTAAATTGAATTTTAAAAATGATCACGATAAATAATAATTTTAATTATAAATATTAATTAATAATAATTTTTTATTCACTAAAATTTTTACAATTTTTAAAATATATATTAATTAAAAATATATTTTAATTTTTATATGATTATCAAACTATCTTTAAATCAACCAAAAAGTCTCTACATATCTGCATTTATTCTGAAATTAAGTTACTCAATAAGGAAGCCCAGTTCGTTCTTCTATCAACTAAAAAGAGCAAAAATGCGATTTTTACTGAATTGAAAACCAACTCTTGTTTGTTTGTCTTTGGCACGAGGCGCTCCGTGGGGAGCGCGGCGCTCCGCTTCCCATTTGCCACTTCCCCAGCCATTGAATTCGCATTCACACTTTGCTTATTTATTTATTGCTGCATTTGCATTGTTATGCACGCCAAAGCAGACAAAAATAAATAGAAAGTAAAGCGAAAAACAAAAATAATACACAGAGCGCAATAAATTTAAAATCTAATTACGCGCACCATTTAATATCGAAACGTTGGCGGCGGAAGCGGAACTGGATGTGTGGAAGTGGAAGGCAATGGAATTGAGGCGAACGTGAGGCAAATAAATGTAAGAAACACAACAAACAAACAAAAAAAAAACCTTTGGTAAAGTGGCCAACAGAGTGAAAATACCGCAAAACATATAAATAGATGAGGCGCGACCGACACAAGCACAAAAATCTAATTACAAATTTTTGATAAGCTCAAAGGAGACGCCGAAGAAGAGGAAGAGGACGACAGTGGCACAACAGGAGGCTACGCTTAAGATACATTTCTGGATAGTTTCAGCCGTAAGACCGTAAAAAATTTGCTTGGGAAATTTAATAAAATTGCTTGCGGTTGAGCTTTTGACTTGTGGCCCGAAGCCCGTTTATTTCTGGCTGGACATCAGCATCAGTTTGACTTTGTTGCCTGTAATTTATATGGCAACTGGGAGGTGGGGGAGCACCCACTCTGCAACCGCACTGAACCCACAGAATGGTCAACATGGCTCAACTTGTGAAAAATACATTATGGTCTAAGCATTTAATTGCACACACAACTTTTTGGGTTTATGTGGCTCTCTGTGAGCGAGAGTGTGTATCAAAATTTTAAGCAAAGATTTCAGCCACACACGCACACACACACTCACACTGCCCCACTCACAGCCCATTTTGTTTTTGGGGTTTTAGGCAAATTTCGTGAACAGAACGCAATTAAAACTAATAATTAATACGGCTATAGCTGAAGGGGACATTTGTCAAGCCCGGCCCAATGAGCTGCTGCCCTGCTGCCGTGGCTTCTATTTCTATAGGCTCTGCTTGTGGCTCTGCCTCTGCTAGGCATATAATAAAATTATGCTTCATTTATATGCAGGTTGCGTCATTTGACTGATGCCTACTAATGACTTCCTAACAATTTTTAATATCTATGCAAATGAACGTAAATTGCTGGACTGCTTCACGCCAGCTCCCTGCCAAATTAAAGTCCTCCCAGCCTCAGACTTGGTTAACCGTTTAGCCGGCGCTAACCACCAAACACGGCGGCTAAGGAACAGCAACAACAACAAGTCAAGGCAACGTGAAGGCGACTGTGGCACTCGCCCCGCTTCGAACGGCTCTCAGGCGTTTAATTAAATGACATTATGGCCATTTCGCTGTTGAGTCCCGTGCCCTGTGCCCTGCGCCCTGTGCCCCAATAGCCTTGAGTAGGCTGTGAAAAATGCCGCTACAACAAACAGCAACTTGACTACACTACAGCACCCGCCGGACTTGGCCTGGTCAACGGACACACACACCCACACAGAGTGGAGTAAAAAAAGTGCCTAAAATGTACTCTGGGAGCTGTATTTCAATTGTTGTTCTTGCGTCTAGCGTCTGGTGTTCGCTCATCATGATGTTTTATGCTACTTCGTCTTCGTCTTCTTCTTCGTTTTTTATGGCCCAACAAAAACATTGTCAAACTGTGTGTCTAGGCTTAGCACCTCAGCAACAATTCAGCAAAGTTCACATTCCATAAATTTTGAGCGTGATCTGTTGTTGCTGTTATTTAGAGTATTTTTTGTTTTTGTATATAAATGATATCTATGTGTGCAATTGCCCAGGCTTAGAGAAAGGGAATACTGCAATTTCGAGAAATTTTGAATGGGAAATCTTTATATGTGTATGTTGGAGCAGGCATTAAAAACCTCCTGGATGGTAGATTTGCTTACTTCTCTATTGCACTCAAGCTAGGCTTATTTATACATACATACAGAGTATGTGCATATGCAGCTCGTCAAAGACAAGCATTTACTGCTTTTCATTTTTATTGATTTCTATGCTCTGCATATGTATATATTAAGTATACGCTCCTTGTTTCTGTTGCCTCTGTTTGTATATGTATTTAAATATATATATAAATATTACGTATACGACACTTTTAACTGTCAACAAATAATGAGCATTCACATGGTATAATTATATTTAATTATTACTTATAATATTACGTATACGCAGCATATTTCTTCAGCAGCATATTTCTGCAGCATATTTCTGCAGCATATTTTTCATCAAGAAGCATTACTTTTATGGTATACTTAACTTGTCTGTGTTACAGTGGTCTCTTTGCGTTGCTCCAAAATGCATATTAAGTATACGCAGCTTCATTTTTAAGCTTCCTTCCTGGTTGCCTTTATACACAGAGCACAGAGGCATACGTCACGTATACGTAATTTAACTAAAACATAAATTTTCTAAGTGCATTTAACTATGTTGATTCCATTGTGCATTAGATTTCAACAATTTTCATCCTTGAAATATTTCTCTAGATTATCGCGCAGCGCCAACTGATTAGCTCTCTATTTAATTTCAATCACAGCAAAAGCTCTCGTAAAGCAACTAACTTAACGTATATATAATTGCAGCATTTACCATGATGAAGTGTTGTAGAGAGAGAGAGAGAGAGAGAGAGAGAGAGAGAGAGAGAGAGAGAGAGAGAGAGGGAGAGTGATGAGGGGGAAGTGAAGCGTTTGCCGCGTTATGAATATTTGCAATGCAAATAATCAGTTTCATGTTGCTAATGCGTGGCGGGAGCGCAGTAAGAGAGAGGCGCAAGCGAGCAAGAGAAATTAAATCATTAGTTATGCAATTTGGGCAACAAAAAAAAAGGGGAGAAGATTTTTAATTGCACGCGAAATAAAATATTTAAAAATGAAAACTCGAAAATGTTGGATGAAATGTGTAATTTAATGTATTTTTAAACAGGGCGATATAAAATGCAATTATATGGGAGAAGGACGTATAATTTGAAACTGATTTGAATTTGAAACTTAGATCAAGTTCACACAAAGTAATGTTCCAGCTCGACAGTGGCAAATGTGCTTCTTTGGCAAAATCTGTGCTCTGCTCTCTGCTCCTTTTATTAGAAATGTTAATGCCCCGTTTGCCTTTGCCTTTGCTTTTGGATAAAGAACTTAGCTGCTGGTATTAAGAAAGTTTTTGCATTTGTAAGAATCTTGCGAACTTTAAAATGTAATCATGCCCAACTGGAACTCGAGTCAAACTTAAATTGCAGCAAATTGCAGCTGGCTGCAGCAGAGCATGACGACATCAACAGCCGCCTGATGACCCAGCCCATTTGACAGTTGGCGTTCAGCCTGCTCGCAGCTGATACTTAATGTTAACGCGCTAAAAACTGATGCATGAATTGAATGTGTCAATATCACGACATGTCCTGCATTAAAACATATTACATTTATGTGCCCCGAAGCGCCAGCTGCTTTGCCGGAGCTGCAAATAAATAAAAAAATACACAAAAAGCTGAAAAAAGTCAAGCAAATAATGAATGTAATCATAGTTGCAAGTGCACTGCACAAAATTTTAATTAATTGAGCTGTTCTCGAAAATGATTTTGCTGAAATTTCGATATTATAGAGGAAATGAATGAGAGAGTTGTTGAGTTAGGCGTGGACGGAGCGGCAAGAGCTGGCAACTGAGGAAGAGTCTAAGCTTCTATTAGATTGAGAAGTTTGGATGTTGAAGCTCTGGATGCTGACTTCAAGGGCTTCAACTGAGCCACAACTGCCCAGAAAAAAACTTTTTTAAATATTATAAAATATATTGGCATAAGTCTTTATGGGAAAGATTGAACTTCTTGGTATTTAGTCAGGTAAGGAATGTGTCTTCTTCATGGACTCACTTATGCTGCCTAAGCTCACAAGGCTTACACTTGCATCGTCTTGTGTTACAAGCCAGCTTAGGGCCAGTCTGACCTTAGCTTCACCCATTTGGACTTATTCTCGCGAATTGCGAGCGAAATTGTAGCTTGGCAACTCTCGCTGGCAATTTGTAGCTGAAATGAGCAAAAGCAAGTGGCATCGTTTGTCTGATTAAAATGCTCATTTATGCATATTTATTTAAATGAAAATGCTCTTAATTTAACTTGTGCTCCTTTATTTAAATATGAATTAATAATTTAAAATGCTGCGCAGCATATTTAATATTTGCATGCGAGAGTGGGTTGGGAGTTCGGTTGTAATCTTAGTTGAATGTACGTGATTATAATATTTATTTAATGACTGCTATTAACTGGGCTCTTTTTTTTAATATATATGTATGTATATATATTTGTTATAATAATTACCATTCTCATTTCGTACGGGTCAGAACGTTCTCTAGCCTTAGTTGATGAGGCCCGCACACCACACACACGTGTGCCATTTGGTTTCTGGCTTAAAACTTCAAATGCAAACAACATTTTTGGCTCAACATAAGCGGCTTACAATGTTAACAAACACTAACATGTATATAGAGAGTGAAAGAGAGACAGAGAGAGAGAGGTACATGCACATAACATCTGGAGTTAGCGAAACACTGTCTGAAAATATTTTCGACTATATTTTTACTTTGTCGGTTACCACCTGCAGTTTAACACAAATGTTTGCATTGGGGAGAACATACAGTATTCCTCATATGCAACCGCATATATGCTTATATATGTCTATGTGTGTGTATATATCTGTTTTATATATAGCCTAGCCACGCATAAATATAAAGCACATGTAGCCAAGTTTTGGCATGCCCATTCAACTATGTTTATGTGCAAAGCTTTCAAATCCCCTGGAAGCTTTATCTAGATTTTTAGTTGGAAAACTGAAATAAATATTTTCAATTTTTGGTCATTGATCTTTTGAATAGGATTTTTGGGTGTGTAAAAAAGCCAAAAATATTTCATTAATATATTTTATAGAAATAATTTAAATAAATTTCAATATCAATATCAATCTATTACTACATTGTGAACCTCTTCTATTATGCCACAATTCTTGTCCATTGTGACCTTCCTTTTGAATTTAAAGTAGAGCTAACATCAAAGCACACATCTCCATAGCCTGATTCAATCAAGAGAAAATGTTTTGTGTTATGTATATTTCTACAAGATGTGGCAGTATGATATTTTAAATATAAATCTAATTGAATATTAAATTTATAGTTAGCTGAATATCAGATAAAAACTCTAAACTCCTTTGCCTTTTGTGCTCTGCTTCATTTGAATAGCCAAAAATCCCTGCCTGTATCCACTTCACCTGCTCCGTGGCTGTGAGCTTTAAATTGAAAACTTTAAGATTTTGTGTCCGTGTTTTTTGGCAACTTTTGTCTAGCAAGGCGACATCGTTGCAAGTTTGTTTTTGTGCCACAAATCAAATGCTGGGTGGCTGGGTGGCTGGACTTGGCGCGGCATCAAGGTTGCCCCCCAGGGGCATTTTTAGCATTGACAACTTGGCACTTTTAAATAAATTTTCGATTATCGCGCGCGCCCATTAAGGCAATAAAAATGTAATAAATTTTCAATCTGCGTCCGCCACGCCCAACGCCCACACAGTAGAGACTAAGCGTCGCGTGGCGCCTCCAGTGATAAGTTTTATCAAATTTACTAAATCGATGATAATATTGAATGGACTTTGGCTCGAACTTCACGGGCCACAACTTACCTTCAGCTGTTCTATTACAGCTTCGACCCGCTGGCGTTGTTTAGTTTACTTTGCAAAGGGGGTTAGGGTGGGGCTGGCACTGGGAACTGGGAACTGAGTGGTTAGCTGCAATAATATAACACAACACGCATACGCCGTGTTGTCCAGAGCCTGCAATTGTCTTTGGTTTCCATTACAATCGTTTGTTGTTTGTTGTTGTTGTTGCTGCTGTTGTTGCTTTTGTGTGTGTGTGTGTGTGTGCGTGGAAGTTCGATTTCAATTTTCATACTCGATTACCTTCTGCTGCTGGCCAATAGCAGCAGAGCTCGGCTCGACGGCTGCTGCTGCTGCGGCTGCTTTTTGATGCCGATTCTGATTCAGTTACTGCAGGCACACGGATTTTTTTGTTGCTTTCTCTTTTTTTTCTGCTGCTGCTTTTTTTTGTATTTTCCGTGCCGCGCCAAACTTTTGCTCCGTGAAACGCAAACATTTTATTAAAAAACTTTTGTTTCACTTGGGCTGCAGTTGGAGGCGGATGATATCGAGTCCTGTACGAGTCCGGGCGCTGCCACGACGGCCTTCGGGCGAAAGTTTACACATAGAAATATGATTTTACATTTGCTTTTAATTTTAACTCTTGCAATCATTTTATTTTTTCGTTTTCGGCTCTCTGGCCTGCCTACCTTGTCGGCTGTGCGTTGCGGTCATAGCCCACAAAACACGCAGTGCGCACTTTGCGCAAACATAATAATAAAAAAAATAACTTTATTTTTCTTAGAGAGCGAGCGCGGTACGAGGCGGGTTTCATCTTCCTCTCCTTTTTTTTTTTTTTTTTGCTGCCAAACAATAACCATAAATGTCGGAGCGCATAAAATGCCAGACTCGTAATTGATTGTTACAGGCGGCCAGAAAAAAGGAATTTAATAAAAAGTTGAGAAAGTTACACGCGGTGCGAAAAATATTTATGTGCACTCTTACCACCCAAAGCTCGCTCTCGCGAAATATTACAAAAATTGACTAAAGCCAACAATAAGCAACGAGTTAAATCTTAAGAGATTCTCCTCTAACTGACAGTTGCCATAAAACAATTGCTGCTTGTTGAGAGCGACTTGAATTGAGTTCATCAAATGGGCGCGCGCATCAAGTGTTGCAGTGGGCTCGCTGTCTGTGCGGAAGTGAGTTGCACGATGGGCCGATGTCGGCAGAGCAGACTATGGAGACTGAGAGAAAAAGAAAGAGAATGATAGAGAGAGAGAGAGAGAGAGAGAGAGAGAGAGAGAGAGAGAGAGAGAGAGAGTACAAAAAAATATGTCTTTAATATTGAAATATTTAAGTAATATATTGTAATAAATATACCAAATTTTATTTGAAGCTAAAAGTCTTGAGATTTTTCTTTATTTTATCAAAAGAGTTTTCAGATTTTTTATTAATATTTCTTATTTATAATAATTTTTATATATTTTTATTGAATATTATAGTGTTTTCAAATTTCAACATAATTTTTTTTTATCTCAGATACATATCTGACATAATATATAATTTTTCTTAATTTAATGAATACAGATTTCATATGAAATTTTGCCAAATTAGAAAGTTTCTTCTCATTTACGTTTGTTAAGTTGTTTCTAGCCAAGTTAATAGATCTTGATTAACTTTACAGTCTCCCTCCCAATTGTATGCATAATATTTAAGACTTTAATAAACAATGAAAACAAAGATGCTGAAAGATGCCTTAGCAAATTCCTGCAGTTGCTGGCTCCTTCCGCCTCTTAGCATTGTCAGAGTGGGGGCTAATGAGCTTTTAATTGCACACTCAAGTATGTAGGTGTGTGTGCGAGTGCGTGTGTGTGTGTGCGTGTTTGCGGCACAAATATCATTTATGAGGCAGGCACGCATGTGTGCGTGTGTGGTGGGGTAAGAATTAATGAAGCTCTTGAGTGTATTTTAAAGTGCTGCAAAGATTAATCATACACATCAATCTTAACCCTCGACAAGCGCCCCGTTCAGCGTGTTAATTATGTGCGGGCTGCAGCAAGTTTGGGCAGCTGGGCGCGGTATGCGAGAGTTTGTTGTAATTTGATTTGAATGAGTTTCATGTGGGCCGAAGCAATCTAAATACGACTCAACTAAAAAAAAAAAAAAAACAAGAAAAAACAACAACAAACATTGCAATTGCTGCACTTGCTGCAACTTAATAAAAACTTTCAGTTTATCCCCAAGTATTCCGCTCCTTCCGTCAGCATGGTAACTCAAATACTAAATGCGAGAGCTAAAAATAAAGAAAAAGCTGGAGGACAAAACTATCCCAAAACAGGCGCAAAACTTTTGCCTTTGTGTGTTGCCTTTGCACTTGAAACTAAATATAAACTCGGCTGGGGGAGGGTGTGGCATGTGTGTGGGCGTAAAAGGTTTTGCTATAACTTTTAATTAAATAATTAACAAGAAATTTATTTGCGTTCAGATCGTCGTTCACTTGCCAAAACAAACACCTGTTGGCAATAAACAAATTCCGAAAAACGGTCAGCAAAGAATGTTGAGCCTGGAATGGAAATTTGAGGCTAGCCAAAGAATGTTTGCTTCGGCACCAAGTTTGCATCGAGAAATTCTTAGTTCTGTATTGCGGTCTGTATGCTCTTTGCTTTAATTTCGAGAATTACGCATCGAAACAATTTCATCTTGCGCTGAACAAAAGCAGCAAAAGTATTTTGCGAGAATCGGCTTGAGGAAATATATTGTTGCATTAGAAGATTTTGCTTGGAGGCTGAAGCTTTAAAACTTTGGCTTGACTAAGAAGTTACGCCAACCTTAGTAGTAGACTTCTTTGCTCTCTCCCTCATCATTTATAAGGTCTGACTTTCTCTTATGCTCTTTATCTTCGTCTCTTTCTTTTGCTTATTGATCTATTTGGCTCTCTTCCCTGCTTTTCGCTCTTGCTCTTACTGCATTTTCTTCTATCCCAGCTTCGCTTTCGCTCTCTCCTTCTCTATTTATATCTCTCGTCCTCTCTCATCACACTTAAATTCTCCCCCTCTCACTCTCAATCTATATCTCTACTTCCCTGTTTCGCTCTCTCCCTGCTTCTCTCCTCTGTCATTCCTTCTTCATTTCTGTCTCTCTCTCTCTCTTGGTCTCTGTCTCTGACTCTCTCTCTCTCTCTTTCTCTTTCTCTATTTGTGTCGTTTCCCTCTATCTCACTCTATCTTTTTATCTCTCTTCCTCACCCTTTTTCTTGCCGTCTCTGTCTCTCTCTCTCTCTCTCTCTCTCTCTCTCTCTCTCTCTCTCTCTCTCTCTCTCTCTCTACGCAGAGTTAAGGATCTCTTGTTGTATATGGTCATTAGCATTTAACACTCTAACTATAAATATTATAATGACCATTGGCAACCTTATTAGCGCTAGCTCATCAGCCATGACAATTCACGTCTGATTCACGCACTTTGTGGTTATTGCAGTTGTTGTTGCTGCTGTTGTATTTAGTGTGCGGTGATATGCGTAATAATGCAATAAATACAAATTAAGCACGCTTGAGTGCAATTATGCAAATGAATGTAGTTTATAGTGCACACACACACACACACACACACACACACACACACACACACTAATACTGGATGTTGCATTGTCGGATTACAAAACGATTTCAGCCGCTAATCTCTTATAATGAACACAGACACACACACACACTCGCACTCAAATAATCGCTGTTGTAGCACTTACTCATCCAATATCTCATTATCCAATACTCGTAAAGCATTTTGTAACACTGACTCGCTGGCCAGTGTTGTTAAACATCATACAATCTGAGCATCTACGTCGCATTATATTAAACATTTATCTGTAAGTATTTTCGATTTAGCTGTCGCTATTTCTGCTTTATCTTCTCTCTCTCTCCTTCTCACACTCCTCCGTCATTTCTCTTCTTTATTTGTTTTTATGTTCGTGTTTCGTGTCAACATCAGCTGCGCTAGCCATGGCGATTTCTTGGTCGTCTGCTTCTTAAATTTCTATAATTGCTTGTGATTTGTTAGCCGAAAACGTGCCGGCCAAACTGCAATTTGTTCTAAGGCCATATACCTTGTACTAACACACACACACACACACATACACACTGATATACATGCTTACACTGGAAGAAAAGTCGATAAGAATGTGCTTACATTAGGCAGAGAGATTGTTTGTAGGAAAAGATGTAAGCTGGCTGATAATATGGGCATATTATTTATGTATATAATAATAGTTACATAATATATAATAATAATAAAAAATATACTATAATGATAAGAAAAACATGAGGCTGATCTATTCGATTTTTTTTACATATATATATCTGAAGTAATATTTTTAGCTTTTCAATTGTTTTCTTTCAATTTAGATATTTAATATTTATTAATTTTTTAAGTATATTATTTTATTTATTTTTTATTTTATTTAATTATGTGCTCCAGTAGTTTCTTCCACAATTGCTTACCTTACATTTTTCTCACAGTGCATTAGGCATTCCTATAGCATATTGCCATATATTTTTATTTGTCTCACGCTTTCAATAATTGCCGGCATTACACGTGGCGCCAATAAATTAGCAGTTCTGGCTTAAGTGTAAAATAAATAAACACCAAACTTAACGCCAAACTCAGGCCATAAAGAGAGCCTGTCAATATATATGTGTAACTATCTATCTATATATATATATATATAGATGCGTGCTTATGTGTGCTTGACTCTGTGCTCTGTGGTTCTGCGCATATCAATCATACGCCCCGTTGTGCGCCTCACAATTATCGAGTGTGCCGCGCCGCAACTTTTGACAACTATTTGCATTACAATTTTCCATGTTGGCCGACAGCTGCGTTTTCCGCTATAAAACAGGAACCTTCGCCTAAAAATGATTCCATGATATCAAATGTTGCCACATCAACATGCAACGTGCAACATGCGGCAAATGTTTGCTGTGCATCCGCCTAACACTGCCAGCGAATAGCCAAAAATATGGCGGATATCATGCGAATTTACAGTTGTGCAAAATGATTAAAGTCACGTCAAAATCAACTGAAGTGAAGCTACAACGGACATGGACGTATGAGATATGGGAAATATTTCAGAAAGAGTACGAATTCAATTCTAGCGGAAGAAACAAATAGAATTTGGAATTCAAGTTGGCTGAGATATGGCTATCTGCACCGACCCTCTACTGCGGTTCTTTATACCTTAGTCATACTACCCGCAGCTTGGCTCTAGCAATCCACTCTCATCATCAGCCATTACTTGATCGCCAAGTCATCTTAGCTTAACTATTCCGACGTCACTTACAACTGAATACAGCTAAAGAATTTCAGATTTCTTCGATTCGTTTCATACAATAAAGTTTATATAACCAACTTGAAGGGAGACTGCACTTTGATAGCTTTGCCATTGAGTTGAGCTGAAGTTGGCGAATCGTAATGCTCAATGGAGGTGCCATGTAGTTTAATGAGCCCATTAAGTCATCAAACTAAAGCACGACTACAACCGCAGCCACACCATGCCGGCATAGACCCCCCCACTGGTCCTAGAATCTCTATACATTTTAACAGCTGTCAGTTTTATGGTGCGTGACTTTTACGACAGCTGGTTTTGGCGGCTGTTGATGGGCGGCGGTGCAGTGGTGCGACGTTGCTCCTGGGGCGATTTTCGGAAATCGGTTTTAATTGTCAAATAAAACCAAATAGCAGCGCCAACAACAACAACTGCAGCAGCAGCAACAAAATATTCATAACAATCGACGCCAAAAAGTGTGCTACACATTTTTGTGGCCATTGAAATAGTTTTATTCGAATGCTGTTTGCCAGCGGCAATAACAACAATAGCAACAACAACAATGTATTTGAATTTGGACGCGTAAATATTACAGCAATGCATTTTATTACATTTTCAATAGTACATACACACACACACACACACGCATATAGATAGAGCTAAATAAGCGTAAATAAAATGTAAGCAACAAAGCGATTTGATTGCTTTTTTGTTTGCTTTTGCCCCAGCTAAATGAACGTATTTATGTAAAAATAAGAATGTATTTCTATTACAAATAAAAATGTAATGAAATGTTTTCGAGACAAGTTGAAAAGCAAACACAACTGTTAAGCCAGGTAGGCTGCATAGGGAGATATCAAGTTGCTTGCAAATTTCATTTTGATTTATTTCTAGTTTGCTAAGCTTCTATATTGTAGTAAGCAAATACAATGTCTCTCAGAGTTCTCATACGTCTCTATTTTATTTTCAATTTTCGTCTGCATCGTAACCTGATATGCACTTGCTTTGCTTAATTAAAATTTTATTAAAATTGCATTTGTCAAAGGAATTGGCTTTTAAAGTGCTGAAAACAAAACTTTGCAGCAATAATATATTATCCTTTGTGCCATATATACGTGTATATATATTGAAATATATGTATTTAGTACGCCTTAGGTCACGCACAATCATGTGTATAGATTGCATTTTATAGGCAAAAGCAGCATGCACAAAAATAGAAAAATAATAATAGTGCAGCTGCTGCTAGGGCTGGCTGTTAAAGCACTTAAGATACTCTGCAGTGAAATGGGAGCTGCAGCTGCATAAGAATTTTAGTATTGAGAACTGTTTCTTATAAGGCAAAGAGAATCCGTAAAGATCATAAAAATGTGCATATGATAAAATAGTAAAAATTTTATAAATGAAACTGATTTCATTAAGATAGATTTTAAATTAAATTTTACTATCAATGTCAATAAAACTATCAATATATATTAAAAAAAAATATAGTAAAAAAATATTTTAAATGTTACAAACATATTTAAAAATAAAGAATAAAAAAAAATGTTTTAAAATATATAAAAAAGTAAAATAAAGTTTTAAGATTTTCAGATATATTTTTATACTTTTTTTTACTTATTCAGTAACTATCTAAGTTCACTTTATTGGCCTTTTCTTTACCTTTTATACACATTCATATTATATAAGAGCGTATCAATGTCAACTTCCTCTGTCACACACCACACACTCAGTCTACCCTTTCGCTGTTTTACATTTTTTACAGAGCAGCAAAAAGCAATTGTCTGGCGCACTAAATTTTCAAGTGTCAAACTAATGGTCTAAGAAATACTTTATAGCTAAAATTTTAAACAATATAAAATCCATATAAATCGAATTTCAGCAATTCAATACAATAAGATATGTGTGTGTGTGTGTGAGTGTGAGTGTGTGAGTATGCAATGTATGTCGGCTCAGCTGTGACTGTCCATTGTTGTTGTTGCTGTTGTTGTTCTAGTTGTAGCTTGTCTCTAGTTGTATGTGTTAGTGTGTGTGTGTGTGTGTGTGTGTGTGTGTGTGCATCATTCATCCTGCGGCCATATTGAGGCAACATATCCGGCGACAGGATGCCAAGACAAGAAAATTTCATGCTATGCTTTGTACGTTTCCGCTTGCCCTCAACCCAATCAGCCCCAGCCACGCCCCCTAACTGGGCTGTCTCATGCTCGTGCTGCGACTGTAGTTGTTGTTGTTGTTGTGCTTATATTTTATTTTATGCCAACAGCACTGTTTAATTACACACAAGAGACAACACACATACACATTGAGCTTACTTTTGTCTGTCTGTCTGTCTGTCTGTCTGTGTGCCCTCCATTTCCTTTGTGTATGCCTGTGTATGTGTATCAGGTAATGGCTGCCCTGCTCACATGCAATTTATATTTGCTGGTGCTGCTGCTGCAGCGCGCCTCCCTTGTAAGTCTGCCTGCTGCTGTCTGCTCAGCTAAACCTTGATCTGCCCTTTTCTGCTCGCCCCCCTCCGTTTGGGGCCAAGCTGCGCTGCCAAGCTGCGCTGCAATTAAGTTCAAGTGCAACACAAAAGGCATGTTGTTTGATATCGGAGCGAGTTGTTGGCTGGGGCTCGCATGCGAAACATTTTTATACAATTACAGCTAGAAAATGCAACAACAACAAATAATTGTTATATATATGCAATAATAACTGATTAAAGACCGTTGACATATGAGCGAGATTATGGTTGCTTGGGTTTTTAATGAATCACTTGCTGGCCCTAAATCTCTCTCTCTCTCTCTCTCTCTCTCTCTCTCTCTCTCTCTCTCTCTCTCTCTCTATGTGTGTGTTAAGCAGATATGATCTGTCCAAATGTGGCTGACTGGTTTTGTTGTTGACAACGGATTAATTATGTCTCGGTCTTTGCATAGCATAGAAAACAAGTAAAAACAATTCCAAGCATTTGCAGTCGGGTATCAACTACAACCAAATTAAACCTCCTCTATATGCCCTCCTTTACTTACCATATTACTCACTTTTATAACAGATTATGTTTCACCGTTAGCAGCTTGCTAGCTTAATCCCTTAAATACTTCTAGGACTTTGCTCTTTGAGTTCGAAAAAACGCGTAGGAGACTCGGTGAAGGTTAGGTGGCCTTGAACTTGAAGAGCTTCATTAAAAACCGAGTCAAGCTGTTGTCTAGTCTCTCACATTAGCAACAATTGAAGATCTGAAAAGAGTGAAGACTCGAGGATATGTTGTCCTAGCAGCTGTAAATTTACTGAAAGCTGAAATTCAGCTGTTCTCAATGTTGTATGAGATCTGATTAAGGCGTATTCATAATAAATAAAAACTTTCTAAATGAGCACAATTCTTAACTAAAAGAAATCTCCTTTAGCTAATCAGACTTGTCATAGTTCCTAAATACCTTAAGTATCTCTCATCTCTACAACGGACTTTCCAGCATCCACAAATTTCCCTCGAAAAGGCAACTCAAATTTAGTTAACAATTTGTTGGTTTGAAAAACTTGTGAACATCAAATTAAATTGAACATAATTTAATTTTGTTTGCGAGCCGCAAAAGTTTTTTCTTTTGCCTTTTTTTAATTAAACAAACAAACAATTGAGAAGGTATCAAAAGAGCAAATTGTGCCAAAAGCCCTTAATTTATCTGCTTCATCTCGCTATCTCTCGCAGTCTCTCCCTGTCTCGTTCAGCGATTGCTAACAACAACACACACACAAAAAAAAACGAAAACAAAGAACAGAGAACATAAATCATGACGGGAGCGTTAAAATTTTGAAAAATAAGTAATTTTGTGCAGCCATAACTTTGGACTGTTTGTTGTTGTTGTTGTTGTTATTGGGGGTCGTCATTGCGGTAATTAATCAACATTGCAGAAAAGACCTAGACGATGGCATTATCAATTACAAAATATATACATATATTTATGATAAATTATATTGTGTATGAGTGTCGATTCTTTAATGGAATTTATTATGGAATTGCGTTAAGCGAGAACATTAATTAAATCATATTCAATGACAGACCAAACGACCGACAACAACAACCGAAAAGAAAAAACGTATTAAAAAGCTATTAATGTGCCTTAATTACAGCTGCGCAATAAATTTAAGCTGTGAACAACTCTTTAAAGATTGTCATCAAATTTAAAGCGAACAAAAGCTGATTAACAATTTATGAAAGATTGAAGCTAAGGCGAAATACGTAAATATTAAAAGCTCTTTGCCTGTACTTGAATGCTTTCATATTCAAAACTAGCATACGATTTGCCTAATGAGCTTTTAAGGCTTAATCAAGGATGCGCAACTAAAGGAGCTTTAATCTAGCATTTTAGGTAGCTCAAAGCTGTTTGATACCTCTTGAGCTCCTAAACAAGCAACGACCAAAAACCCTTTCACACCTCATACACGCCCTAAACAAGATTATTTGTAATAAGCATATAAACCAAAATGCGCTTTACGCTTAGCGTACGTCTGGTTAGCTCTGAAAGCCTCTTTAAACTCTAAGCAGCTCAACAATAATAATAATAATAATCTATGGCTTACTTGCCACCTACAGCTAACTCGTTTACAGTCGGAAAGGAGACTTTTTTTAGCGCTGCGAAATTTATTGTCACTGCAAGCCAAGGAATTAAATTAAATTCCATTCAATGACAGAAAGCCCTTCCTGCAGCTCCAGAAAAAAAAAGAATAAAGAATAAAAAGAAAGAGTATTAAAAAGCCTTTAAGTGCTGTGGCAGCAAATTACGCGACACCGTTTGGCGCGTCTGAAGTAAAAGTTAACAGAGTTATTTGCAATTGTTGTTCCGTTCTTATGCTTAATTTTTATGGGGCTGGCAATAAAAGATAGAAACTTATTTTATGGCGGTATTTATTCGAATACCCTGTAAACGGTGAGTGGAGTAATGTTAGGCATGATTGTAAAAGTGTATAAATAGGGAATAAATCTAGAGTAAATATTAGAAAAATCCTAAAAAAAATTCATATATAAATATCTGCAAGTTTTCGTATCTAACAACATATTGTAGGGTATCTGATATATTAGTTTTCAAATGAAAGAACTAATAATGAAATAATTCAAATAAATTATAAAGAATTGGCTAAGAAAATATTAAATTATGTATATATTTCAAAGTGTATCTGCTAGTCTTTCAGCTATTATAACATCCTACATGTGATACTTCATAAGAAAGAACTTTACTTTTAGTAACTGATACAATTTATGGGTAAATCATACATTCATTAACTTTTTACAGGGTAGCTGTTAGTCTAGCAGTTGATCTTGTTTGTTTTCCCCTTCCACTGAGTGTAATTTCCTATAATCCATATCAATAAAAGCAAAATACCATATTATTCTTCACTTTAAACTCTAACCGAAGATATTTACAGGGTATCTGCTTACCTAGCAATCGCTCTGCAATCCCACGTACTTGTTCTGATTACAGTTTTTACGAGGCGATGGCGACAAAGGCAAAATGTGCCCAAAAAAAAATAAAATACCGTCGCATAGCTGCAGGAACCGAAAATCTAACTCAATATTCAAAGCCGCAGCATGGCGTGAGCAGCAGAAAGAGAGGGAGGGCAGGACGGAGAGTGAGAGAGGTAGACGGCAGCGAAAAGCAGCGCAGCCAAAGCAATAAAAATGCATTTTTATGAGCAAAACTACCAACAAGCATAAATCTCTATCGAAAGCTGCTTTGCAAGCCAGGTAAAGGACTCGCAAGGACTTGTGGCGTGTGGGTGTATCCACCTCTCTCTCTCTCTCTCTCTCTCTCTCTCATTCAGTGCTTCGCCGTGTGTAAGTGTGTAGATAGTAGATAATGTGGGGACTTCACTAAGGCTTCCGTTGCATGAACAATAACAAATGCATGAGAAAACAAATTACAATTCGTTGTTTTTTTTTTCCTCTACTTCTTTTGCATCCAGTGGCTGCAGCAGCAGCAGCAGGTTCAGGTTCCTTTAAAATAATCCCATTTGTAAAAATTGATTGCAGTTTGCCGATAAAAAAGTGCCCGACTGTGTGACAGCGGGAGAGATGAGGCTAGAATAGTGGAAAGATGAAACACTAAGTGAAGCAGAAACCTAACTGACTTGTGTGTGTGTGTGTGTGTGTGTGTGGGTGGTGCAGATGGACCATGACGATAGGCCCGACATGAGCTACATGTGTAAAGCACAAGTCATTAGTGTGTGCAGCCTGGCAGTCTGCCTGCCTGCCAGATCAACATGCAGACAGACACACACACACATATATACATACATACATATATGCTACAGCGACATTAGAGCGAGATTAATGACCAAATCGCAGCAACTGGACCATCGGCTGACGGCGAACAGCTTTTGCTAGTCTCGACCAAAATCAAATTGAAAATGTGGGCGTTCGAGATTCTTTGCTGGCAGATGGAAACGAAGCAGATGTCATAAATTTTATATATATATTTTAACAGGTATAAGAGCTATTTAAAATTAGAGACATGTGTATATGTCGAGTATAGCATGAGTTTTTAGAGGATTTCTTAAGCAGAACTCAAGTACTATAGGAGCTATAGCTATGAAATTTTGGTATGCTTGAGCATGGATAGTATACAAAAGTTTTAAGTAGCTTTTTTATTCTGATACATAATTCTATATTGATTATTAATGTGTGATCAGCTCATGTATAAGCTTGAGATAGATACAAAGATTGTATCTTAAAGTGTGATTAAACTTGTCTTAGATTATCATTAGATATTGAGGCTAGTATAGATATGGCTTAGAGTATGCTAGCTACCTACTAGTAGTACCATTCAATTCTAGAAAGCTGAAAGAGTATTCACCCTTCATTACTTTTCTGCCTTGCAAAATATTTTGGTATGTCGCATTTTGTAAATCGGTCGCAGGTTTCGCTTGAGTTGCGGTTGGCCCGAACAAACTTTTAGCTTACCTTACAACAAAAGCGTTTGGTTGCATCATGTTATGCTGCTCTATATTCACTGGCAATGCTAGCAAAAGTTTTGCGCCACAAACGCTGTCCGCCCGCCCATTGGCTGCAGCAATTCTAACGTTCTGTTGGTTGTGGCGTTGGCGTTGGCGTTGGCTCTTCTGTTCTGTTTTGCGGCCGGAAAACTAAATTTACAGCATTACAAGTTCCGGTAAGCAGCTTATCGAATATAGAAAGTCCAATGCTCAACGTTCGTCCGACTGCAAATAAAATCCGACAATCAAATGATTTATAAATAAGCGCTACTCGCCACATATACGAATATTTTAGGTATGTAAACGAATCCTATGCACAGAGAGTGGAAGCTGACGATGAGAGAGAATTGTAGATGCTCTGTAAATAGAAAAGGAGTTTTTGAATCACAGAATTTTCCAAAATTTGTTTTTCTAGTTGAAAACCTTGATATGAAATTTATTTGAATTTTTCTTATATGAATTTTAAAGAACATTTATTTTTTAAAATATATTTAATGTTATATATATTTTTAATTTAGTTATTATAAATGTGATTCAATATAAATATTTCAGAATATTTATTCTATTTAATAACTATTTTTAATATAATTTTAATAAATATTTTTAATTTAATTTTAAATTATAAGTAAAAGTATATAGATATGAAAATAAGTATCTTATTTATGTATCTCAACACAAATTTAATAACCCTAGAAACTCTCTTTGCTGCTCTTGACCCAGCTTCATCATGCGCACTCCAACTTAATCCCATAACAACCTGTGCCACCCCACAGCCAACTTCTTAAAGGGTATTAAGAGCTGCAATGATTGCTCGCTTTTAGCAATTGGCCATTGACCAGCTTAACTGTTGTTGTTGTTGGTGGTGTTGTTCTTGTTATCGCTGTTGTTGTCGTGGTTAGTTCGCCTGTTAGCTGATTGCTGGCATCGGATGGCTACCTGCCGAGTGGAACGATAATTATTAATATATGTGGCGAAGACTTGAGTGGAAAGTCAATTGAGAATCAAATGAATTCATAATTAGCTGCGAAAGTAAACTTTAAGTGTAGATCAATTTCTTTGTTAAGCTGTGAAATGAGCTCTCTTTAGCTTAAAGACTTTATCCTTGGCATTTCTACTTATTATGCATTATCCTTGGCTATATCTAAACAATGTCTGAAATCAATTGATGTCGATTTTATCAATGCTCAAAAGGTTTCTTGCAGTTGCAGCCAAATTGCATTTATGGCTTTCCACTTTTATTTAATTTTGCACATGCAATTTACCTCGTACCAGCGCGCTGCCTGCAGCTCATGCTCATGCTCATGCTCCTCGTCATCCTTTAGCTGGTAGCTCTGGCTATCAACACACACATACACACACACACACACCCACACAGACACACAAGATTCCTTTCAAACATTTTTCTACACAATTCGACGATCTGCACAAATGAAGCAACATTTTCTCTCAAGAAAATGCGATTTGTGCGCTTCTGAATGCAAGCGACGTACCAGCCACGCCCACACACACACACACATAGAGATTTCCCCTTGGGCTATATATAGCTTATCCTTTGACGACGTGAAAACTGCACGGACAAGCAAAAAACTTGAGGCTGGGCAACAGCAGCGGCAGCTAATAAGGAAGCGTCGCTGCGTCTGCTGACCGCGCACAACGCGGCGTGTGCGCAACGTTCACACAAAAACCAAAAACTTGCCTTAAAGTTTAAAGTGCTCGAAAGCAATTATAGGAGCTGCTCTTTAATTAAATATATATACGTAGTTTCTTAAATATCTGCCCACGAGAATAATTTTTTTTTTTTTTTATTTTATTAAGTATACGCAATGGAGTTTTCTCTGTCAATTAATTGCTGCTTGATTTAACTGACAAGCTGCTTAATTGGCGGAGAGGCGGACATGTTTACCGAATTCATTTTTACAATTTATGAAAGATGTATATATAGAGAGAGAGTGAAAGAGAGTGAGTGGGAGAGAGAGTGAGTGGGAGAGAGAGTGAGAGGGAGACAAAGCCACATTCACTCTTCCTCTGCTTGCTCTGACGTTCGTCCCTTCATTAATTTGGTAAAGTAAGAGGCAGCTTATTTGTCCTGCTGTTTCGCCTTTCAATTAACGAATCGAGGCCTTTAATTGAAGTCATACACATGCTCAGAGCTTAAGCACTTTACACAGGACTCTGCAGATATATATACATAGATATATGTATCTATGTGAGTATCTGCCTTTATAGGGGTCCTCACGTTCCCCTATTTGCAACTAAAACAAACAGCGCCTAAAAAAAAAATTCGTAAAACGAAAACGAAATACGAAAAAAATGCCGCTCAACTTGGAACATTGTGAAAATTTTCTCAGTAATTAGCAAAGTTTTACGCCTTAAAACAAAGGACTTCCGTGGGGCGTGGCGGTGCTGTCAACGACTGTTACCTGCCTGCTTGCCTGCCTAGCTGCCGACAGCGCTGAATTTAATGAAAAAACCAGCGCAAATGATAGCGAGCAAAAAAAAAGAAGCAAATAGTGGAGGCGGCTGCGCGCCTAATGCCTGTGCACACCCAGAAATTAGTTAGCAAAGAAAAGGTCAATGCTGGGGGCCATATCCACAGCTCTAGTCACACAATAGATCACAGCAATGAAATTAGCATAGCTTTGATATGACCTTCAGTTAGGTGTGAGCAGTTGCCAAGGGCAAAACAAAGATGGCTGATATTATTTATGAATAAAAAGGAGAAGCGAAAGGCGAAATTCATATGAAATTCATAATGAGATTAAAGCAACAAATGCAAAAGTGGTAGGAAGGTAGGGCTATATTTAACTCGACTAAAGCCTGCAGTAGAATTGTTTGCTGCGAAAAATCTATATAGAAGATTAATTTATAATTATTATAATAAATAATTTCTACTTAATTTACGTATAAAATTATATTGATGAATATTTTGTGGCTAGAAATAGTTCGTAGTTTGAGTTAAGGCTTGATTCACTCATGTTGCGCGTTCATTGTGCACCCACTTTGTATTATATACTCGTATTTTAGTCAATTTTACTACAAATAGTATGATCTACTATATGTAGTAAATGTGGTAGTATGCCACATATGCTCTAGACTATATATCCATTCACATGCCCAAAGACAACTTTCTACCTCAAAAGCAGCCTTCTTCGCGAGCGTTCTTTAAACTTCCCCCGAACCACTTGTTTCACATGCCACGCATATGAAATTTCTTTATCGAAACGAAAACAATTTAAAATAGTTAACCGAAAAATTCGCTGCACTCATGCAATTGAACTGTTTTAAAGTTAAGAAGGAAACGAATTACTTCAGCTTCAGCTTCAGCTTTAACTGGAAAAATATGTATGTTTTTTCTTTGTGAGAGATGGCAGAACAAAGTCGTTAGCATGTTGCATGTTGCGGGCTCTGTGGCAGCCATGCAAATGATCAAAATAATTACATGAAGCGGCAGTTTTCAGAGAGTATTTCACTCGTTGCTCGGTGTTTTTTTTTTACTCCTTTTTTTTGTGTTTTTCCTTGCAAGCAGAAGCTGAAGCAGGAGCAGGAGCAGCGCCTTACAAAAGACAAGCGCAGTCGCAACTTCAAAATGATGAAAATGAGTTTTCTTTACAAACAAAATTAAAAGTAAGCGCTCTGACTGGGTGGCAGTGGCAGGAGGGGGGTTGGGTGAGGTGAGGCAAGGGGCTTGGCGACGATGCAGAAGAGCGAGAAAATTGCACACCAAATCCAACGATGTGCAAAGTTATTTTTCACAAGTGCTTTGCAGCCGACGCAACCTCCAAGCCAACCCGACCAGTCACTCCTGCCTGCCGCCTTAGCCGCTTGCTGTCGCCTGCATATGGAACCATGTGGCCATGTGGTTGTGTGGATCTCAGTTAACTTATGGTTAGCACTGTGTATGTGTGTATGTCGCCAACAGGCTCCAAGCCGCCTCCATCCAGCTCACCCTCGACTGCATATTCCTATATTTTTATGCTGTGCAAATTACAGCTATTTTTCATAGGGGCAAAAGCGCTCACAAAATGCAGCAACGCTTCGACTGTTCCTGTTCCTGTTTCTGGTCGGGCTCTGCTACATGCCACTCGCTCCCTTTCCCTCTCTTCCCTCCGGCTGTCTCTGTTAGGTGCCAAGTGATAATAATTTCACTGTCTACCCAGCACGCAAAATGGAGAGCTTCTGCTCCATCTCCAGCTCCCGCTTCCTGCCACTTTTTTTAGCCAGTCACAATTTTTGTTTTTTTCTTGTTTGTACCACAGCTCTTGCCTAATTGCCAAGACTTTGACTGGCAACCCACACGCACACACACACACACACACACACTCAGCCCTAAGCCCTAACCCTTAACACAAAATCCAAACAGAAATCTATATAAATGTTGCGGCTTTCGTTTATTATGCATACGACATGTGGTACTCGGAGTAACGCTTGGGGTTAATTTATTTACTAAGGGGACTCTATATCAGTTACAGTTTTTTTGTAAAGTTGCGAAATTAGAGTTGTAAAAGAAGTTAATGTAATTTGAAGTGTGCTTTATGTGTTCTAGATAGTGCGATAGCTTTTTGCTGTAAATTGATAAGGCAAAGCGCATGGATGAGACTTTGCATAGACTTCGGGAACTCAATTTCTTAATTAAAAATGGCACGATTTTATACAAGTTAATTTTGTTCAACTGAGATTTATATCTTATTTGAATCAACATTAAAAATTAACCATTTTTGCTTAGTTTAAAAAATTTCTTCTTGAGCAAGCCTTTTAAATTCCAAGCTCACACCCACACTCAATCCCAACTTCAAAAGCCCATAAGTTTATTAAAACTCAACCGATTTGCATAAAGTAAATATTTTTGTAACTATTTCTAACATTAGTTCAGTTCTACATACCAGAAATATTTTAAAAAATTTTTAAAACTAATTTTTGAGTTACTTTTCTATAACCATATAAAAACTGAGTCGCTCGCTGCTATTATCTTCACTTCATTTATGCACTCAATGATGATATAGCTATATAAAGCTTGCAGATGATTAAGCTGGCCTCAGACACACACAAGCGCTCATTACACACACATACACACTCACACACACATATAGTTACTCCTGCAGCCACTCATAATTGTGTTGCTGTGAAAATATCAATAAAGGAACTAATAAAATGCGCGCTGTCTTAAGTGGCTTACTGTCACTTCAGCACACACGCACACACACACACAAAGAGTGCTTCTATATGCATGTGTGTGTGTAATGTCAACGATAGACTGCTAGACAGTTTTAAGCAGCAGCCAGGCCAATCCAAGCCAAGTCAAGGCAAGCCAAAGCGAAATGTGCTGCTTGGGGAATGCAGCATAAAATCCGCACTTTTTACGTAAATAAACTAGTGTGAATATGAGTGTATATATATGTGTGTGAGTAAGTGTGCATGTGTGTGTGTCTCAGAGTTTATTTACTATCATTTAATGTTAGTCTTTGAGTCACATTATAGCCATAGCACAATATCGAGTTGCTGCTCTTGTCTCTTTAGCTATTAGCCAACATATATTATAGGGTCAAGTGGCAATCGCTTGCCAACTGCTGTCTCCATGTCCCGCTGCGGACTAGAGCCAGCCAAGTGCTGAGTAAATCTCATTCATAAATTGTAAAAGCGGGTAAGAGTTGGCTATGAATGCGAAAGGTTAGTGTGAGCTTTTTGATGTGGTTGTTGTCTTTGCTAAGTGGTTGTTGATCAGGCTAAGTTGTGTCAGAGCTTTTAGATAAAATTTTTGTAGCATACTTTTGAGGGCTTTGAAAAGGTTACTTGAAAGTTCGGTACTTTCCCTTGTTGGCGGGCATGTGAGAGATATGGGAGTGTACAGTAGCTGATTGCCTAGATATTTATCTGTATTTATATGTGAAATTCCATATATATCTCTACTCATACTTCTATCTTTGAGGCGTCTTCTGTGATCGTGAGATCGTGATCCACCCAAATTCAAAACTCTTCACCTTCCTCTCAGCTCAATAGCCAAAATTATATAATTTACTTTACCATGTTTTCCACAACTTGCCACATCTAAGGCGAAAAACTACTCAACGGAAGCGGCCGCATTTAAATCACAATCAGAAGAGAAAGAAAAAATGCCGTAAATTATTATTTCACTTAATTGCAAAACATAAAATTATCATTAATTTTATTTTGGTATAATTACATTTCTGTTTTTGTTTCAATATTGTTGACATGCACATATGTTTGTATATGTATGCATGTATGTATGTGGTAAATATTTATGTATTTATATATGCAATTCGTATGCTTAGTAAAATCACGCAAAGGTTTGATTTGAATTGTGTTCGCCTTCAGTGTGAAACCTCATCAGAGTCAGCTCTTCATATGAAACAGAGCGTGTGCGGAGGGTAGGCGTATAGGAGGGGCTGGGCGGGGCGGGGCGGAGCAGAGGGCGGAGGGCGGCAGCTTCATTTCTAAATAATTGTTGTTTAGACATAAAAATTAATATTACGAACACGCTTAGTTTGCATTAAATAACAAATTAAAGAAGTTCTATATATATTAAAAGAGAGTTCACTTGTTACTCTAGGTTTTCTGTTTTTGTTGTTCTCAGTGTATACACTTAGCAAAAATATCCCCATGAAGTGGAGTAAAATATGTGCGCCGTACACAATCCAAAAATCGAAAAAATCGAACAACTCTCGCGTAGCTTTTGTAAACTATTTAATATCTAAATTGACCCTTCTTCCCCCGCTCGTTGTGGTAGACCCTCAGGGGTGAGTAGCTGCCATTGGCATTGCCGTTGCCATTCAGCGCTGCGCCGGCGCCTGGACCAATGCCAGCACCGTTGCCGGCTCCATTGCCATTGCTGGCGTTTCCATTCGTGCCAAAGTTCTGCGACGCCGAGCCGGAGATCAGCTCCTCCGAGTGCTGCGGCTTGGCGGTGCAGCGTGGCGCCAATATCAGATTGTAAATCACGAAGTAGACGAAAGCAATGATGCAGGCCACGATGGCCAGCCACTGGTAGGTGCAGGTCCAGTAGGGCAGCTTCGGATGCTTCTCCTCGCGAGCCAGGCCAATCAAGGCGCCAATGCCCTTGCCTGCAAGAGATATTGGGGATTAGTATAAAGGAAAGGTAACAGAAGTCTCACATCCAAAGCTCACCTAAACCAAAGAAGGCCAGCACAGCGATGGCCTGTCCCGTGGCAGTCAGCTTGCGTGGCATAGCGTGTCGCATATACAGTATGATCGTAATCCAGATCAGGCCAATGACAGCGGGCTCAATGCTCTCCATGACGACAGTCAGCCAATTGGTCTGGGCATCGCTGAGAGCTGTGAAGCGAATGACAAAGATGGCGAAGCCGGCAATGAAGATGTTCGAATGTCCGCAATACTCGATGAACTTGTCCACGTTGAAGAACAGCACCAGGATTAGGATGATGCCCGAGTAGCAAATGGCATTGACATCCGTGAAGGTCCAGAAGAGGAAACTGTGTATGCTGCTCCAGAAAGTGCCGAATAGGATGGCCACCAGCGTGAGCACCACAATTTCGGGGCTGTAGCGGCGGATGGCGGACATGGGCACCACCAGCATGCCCGTCTTTGTGTGCCACCACCACTCGGGCGGACTCAGTGGCATTTGCGAGGCGCACAGCAGCACCACAGCGCCAAGCACAAAGCAGACGATCAATATGATCAAAGCAGCCAGAGCAGCATCGTGATTGGGCTGATGCTCCTTGAAGAGCAGATCCAGCGGGGAGAAGAGTATGACATAGCCAATGGCACCCCAGACATACTGGCGGCAGACCTCACCACGACCCTCCGAGGTCTCGCGCACAGCAATCACGATGGCCGTGTTGAGCAGCGTCAGCGTGGCCATGGCAAAGATATCGCCCAGCAGGCGAATGATCAGATAACTAATCAGGGTATCATCCACATTGCCAGTTGTCTATGGATAAGATATTGATGAGTCTATATATAAAGGAATTCCTGCAGAGAGATCCTTTACCGTTATGCATTCACTATCAGCTAGCACGCTGTTCTCGCCGTCGTAAGCATCCAAAATCATGCACTCGATAATGGGATGGCATTCGGTGCCGTTTTTCAAGTCTTTCATGTATTTCACCTGCTGAGGGGGAATGTTGCACTGAATGCCCTCTGAAAAGGTAGGAAGAAAGGTTAAGGATAAATATTTATCGAAGAAGAGATATATATCTGGCTAAGCTATATCTCTTGCGCTCTTCCACTCCAGTCTCAGTCTATCTCCCTCCCTCTCACTCACCCAATGGATATTGACACCAGTCGGCGGTCTCATTGGTCTTTGGCCCCGTCATGGCAGCACCCATATCCGCTTGCACCACAATGTTGGGCGTATCCCGGGTATACACATGGCAGTTCTTCACCACATTCTCGCCCTGTTCGTTGCGCTCCGTGATGCACAGATGCGGTGGCTCCGCATAGACCTTCTTCGGTGTGCCCTTCACCTGACGCTTGACGCGTAGCACCTCGGAACTGATCTGCTCCACACCGGCGCTGTCTGCTGCCAAATCCGCAACGTTCACATCTCGCTTGGGTTTATACTTTTCCGTCGTTGCACTTGCCGGATCATCCTGATCGTAGTCGAACTCGGAGCTCTGCTCGGTGGAGGGCGCTGCAGTGGGCAGTTCACCCAGCCAGAACTGATACATGTCCTCGTGTTCGTTGGGGTTCAGGCAGCTGTAGGTGCAGTGGGTCAGCTTGACGCTGCCCTTCTTGTGCTCCCAGCTGTGGCAGGTGCCGTTGCTGCTGCAGAGCTTCTGGAATATGAAGGCGCCATTGGCGTCGCAGCCAAAGTTCACTTCCGGCTCCTTAGCCGGCTCGCGAGCCACATCGGGTACGAAGAAGAGCATAGCATAGATCAGAGCCGTCAGCAGCAAGAAGACAGCAGTCAGGCGACGCAACGTCCTGCCAAATCCATTAGGATTGCGCGCAGCCAAGCGATCAGCCCAAGGACCGGCTATCAGTGGACCCAAAATCGAGACAAAGGCTGCAGTGATTGTGATCGTGCGATACTCGGAGAAGTTGAGGCCCAACAGCAACGGTTTCGTGGCATGCAAAATGTGCAGAGCTGTGAGACCTGCAAATGCGTAGAGTATAGAACATTAATATATGTAATCAACTTTCTCTATTCACTGCTCACACTTACCGCTTATAATGAGAAAGACGACGAGCTTCAGCGATATCAACGTTTTGTTGATGCGCGGACTGCTTCCGCTTTTGAAGCCCATTGTAAATCTAAAATCTATTTATTCCTTTCGTTTAATGTTTGTCTGCAAAGAGAGAAGCAAACAAAGTAATTGTTAATATTTCCTCTAGAAGAGACAGAAAACGTTTGTCTCATGTCGTGAATTCCGAGTAGACAGCAGCTTGCCTTGCGGTTAGGCAAAGTGTCAATGTTGCCAAATGCAACCGCAGCAAAATTGATAAGTAAACAAAAACAGTCGACTGAACGCTGCGCTTAATAGTAAATATTATTCTTCAGTCTCAGATACATTGATGATATCTTATGCCGGAATACCCCTATGGCCAGCAACAGAACAATTCCAAATGCTAATCAACGCTATCAATTGAATATTGTTTTGTGCTAGTTCCCAGCGCACATGGCATCGATTGAAACACTTAACGTATATATATCCGATATATATATATATATATATATATACAAGTAAACATATCTATAAACAATGCTAACGGGGTGTCAAAAAATAAACAAGTGTCAATAGGCGATAGGCCAGAGCAACATTCATTCGCGCCGTTGAACTCAAATAAAACATTGCCATAATAACATGTTACAAATACGAAAAGCTTTCTCCAAAACACAAATAGGTGAAATACTCTTTGGAAATGTTAGGAAAACTCAAAATGTATATGTGTAGAGTGTGATTGTCAGACTGAAAAATGATCTTATAATAAATTATAGTATAACAATTTATCTGAATTTCAGTTATATGCTAGCTGAGCTGAATTGTAGTCTGTATACAAAATTTTAGTAAAGAAACTTGAAGAAAAGCTGAGTTCCCATAGAACAAAGATATATGTGGATAGCAAAAAATGCAATTATTATTATTAGACTGAGAGAGCTGATGTAGAAGGCATATATAAACTATAAAATCTCTAAAAAAATATTAAAATATGTGTGATAATATATAACATATATGTATATTTAACAATATGGTTCAGTAATACTATATGTCAAATTTCGATTTATCTGTTAGCTGGTGAACCACAAAGAAGAGTATACCAAATTTCAGCAAGAAAACTTATGAAGAACTCGAGTTACAATAGATCAAAATGATAGGTGGATAGAGAAATGTGACAACTGTGCACAGTAAACTCATGAATAAAAGCAAAAGCTTATAAACAGTAAAGAAAAGATGATTTAAACTATCTCTTTTCTCATCTCATCTAATGTTGGAATACCCCTAGTTAGAGTATTGTAGCGTAAAATAGCGATGAACAGCCGCAACAATTATAATATAATATATGCATGTGGCGGCTGCCCTAGACATAAATTTAAATTAACTGTCAACGTAATTGTCAATGTTATCGCTTTAATCATTGGCAAAGTGTAAAATAGTTGTTGCTGCTGTTGCTGACAACGTGATAAGCATCTGCAGCGAAACAAAAACAGCGAAATTAGGATGGGGCTTAATGCAGTCACTAAGTAATCCCGCACAGTGCATTAAACCCAGCAAATTGCTTTGTAATCACATAATTCATATGGCGTATGAGGATGCTGTTGAAATGCAGAGCATGAAATTGTTGGACAGATGGATGGATGGATGGACTGCACCCACGTAGACAGCGTCTGCATTGTCGTCGTTGATATGAATGCAATTTCCAGCAGCTCTTAAGTGGAAGAGCTTGATTCTTTGTGCTGTGACAATCAAATAACTGTGTGGAAATGGAAAGTGAGCTAAGCAGCCAGCTGAGCCGCGCAGCATACCCTGTAAAGCAAGCTGAAAGGGAAACATAAAAGAGAGAATACCACTAATAAAGTGGTTTATAAATAAAGAAGATTTCTTTCATAGAGCAATGGGCAAGCTTTATGAGTGCGACTTCCAAGAAGTCTTTTGTCTATCACATCATAAACAAACAGGAAAATGTTATAGGGTATTATAAAAATGTTCATTTACAGCTGGCTGGCATGCAAATGCGCAGAGAACTCAAACGAGATTTGTAACTTTACGAATAGTACAAATGTTTATGCATTGTGTTTAACAGGCGGTTGGACATTGCTTAAACCGGTTGTTAAAGTTGTCAGCCTGTATAATTACATCACCAGCCAGCCAGCCAGCCGGCCGAAAAGTGGGAAAGACAGCGCTTGGATTACGCCCCCAGAGAGCCGCAGAGCCCCACAGCGAGAGTCGATAACGAGGGCCGGGCAGATGGGCGCGCGCACGCCAAGCAGCGCCAAGCATCTGTAACATTTCAAAACAAAACTTTGCGCTGAGTAAATTTAAAAAACGATCTCTCAAAATCAAAAACCAGCAACAACAAGAGGCCATTTGAAGGCCATACAGCTCTTACAAGTTGTTTAACCCAAGTAGAATTTATGGACTGTAAATGTAATGCCCTGACGCGAGCTAATCAATAATGTGTGAGGAATGGATGCAGAAAGCATAAGTAAACAGGAGAGTGGAGGAGAAGAGGAGCTGAGGAACTAGAGTAAATAAATATTTTTAAAATTTTTCTATATACTTAACATTGTCTGAAAGAAAGCAAAATTTATGTAATTTAATGATAAAAACTAAAACTAAACTAAAAACAAAGTTAATTTAATGGGCTCTGAGCGCAATGAATCAACTTTTCATTGGTCTATACAAATATGGAGGTCAAACTATACTCATTTAGTATTCATACTCAACTAATGAGTGTACTCATTGCTATAAAATTAGTGAAATGGATAGAAAGCATCAAACTAATTACAAATCAAATATGAATTAGAAATAGTATATAAAATATAATTATATATACATTTATATACTACAGCTAACGGTTAACCTAACAAAATCTAGCTTTTATTTAGCTTTTTTTTACAAGTAAACAAAGCAAACAATGTCAAAGCTAAGCCAGCAATAGCTATCAAAGTGCTGCTGGCGCTTATAACACGAAAAACAAAAGCAGCAAAACAAAAGAAAAATATTAATCTACAAACTGAATCAACATAATGATGACGCATTGCACACGCACACGCAGACACAGAGACACTGAGAGGCAAAGCTAAGCTTCGCTCGCTCGTAATTAGGCAAGCCCAAACGAAAATAGAAATTTGATTATGAGATAGGTTCAAAAGGCAAAGCCCAATTAGACTTTACCCTGCGCCCATCCCTCTCTCTCTCTCTCTCTCTCTCTCTCTCTCTCTCTCTCTCTCTCTCTCTCTCTGTCTGCTCAAACAGATTCTTTTGCAAGCTGCAAGCTTTGCCCATTGCCAAACATCTTTTTCGCACCTCTGTGGGCAGCTTCGTAATTGCAGTTGCAACTATAATTGTTGTTGCTGTTGTTGTTTGTCTCTCGCCTCGTCGCTCACTATGTGGGTCAATTGCTTGTTTTTTGTCTCTCTAAAATTGTTGTTTTTGGGGCTTGCCTCCAGACAGCGTTTAATTATGCGTAACGTGTCAACGGAAATCAATGGAACAAACAAACGAAAAATGCATTGCGACTGACATTCGATGCAAGTCGAAGCACATTTTATGAATGAGTGAAATGCGTAGAGCCGGTCCCACTGTGCAGCCGACTTAATAGGCATACCAAATCGCCATAGTTCGATTATTTGTATGTCATTCGTGATTTGTGTTACGCCCCTATCTTTGACATAGTGTATTATGATCACTAGAGTGTCTGAGTGCCTCTGCCTTCATCACTTCCACCTCACGCATTAACTACTTCAATTTGTTGTAGTTAAGCCCACACCAGCTAGATCTAACAATAGACGCAACAATAGCGCATCTCCCACAGATTTATGCTTCATTGGTGCCTATATCTTGTGATTTAGCTTTGGACACATAGACTTCAATGGGGATTTGTATAGATCTAATAAATTTGTTTTTTTCTGAAATGTTAAAAATTTAAATTTGCTGTATTGAATGGCAATTGAGAGTTTTGCTCGGTAGTAGAGTGAGAGTCTACTGCTAAATATACTCCCACTACTATTTGTGCTACTATTACTCCCATACTTACTTCTACTACTATTTCTACTCCTACTCTTACTGCTATTGTTGGTGCTACTGTTACTCTTACTCCTACTGCTAGACCTACTCGTAGCCTACTACTTCTACTCTCACCACTCCTACTACTACTAATTCTGCTACTAGTACTACTATACTTACTTCTACTACTATTTCTACTCCTACTCTTACTCCTATTGTTGCTGCTACTGTTACTCTTACTCCTAATGCTAGACCTACTCTTAACCTACTACTTCTACTCTCACCACTCCTACTACTATTTCTCCCATACTTACTTCTACTACTATTTCTACTCCTACTCATACTCCTATTTTTGGTGCTATCGTTACTCTTACTCCTACTCCTTCTAGTCCCACTACTAGACCTACTCGTAACCTACTACTTCTTCTCTTACCAGTGTTTCTACTACTATTACGACTCCAACTCATTCCTTTAGTCATACTCTTAACTATTGCTCCTACTCTAGCTCTCTTTGTTTTTCAAACTCCTACGATGATTTTACTTACTTATTACTACTTTTTCTACCCCTACTCCTACAGCTACTCTTGCTCCCACTCCCACACTAACTGCTAGCAGCTAACGCACTGAGACAATAGCTGTCCCAGTAAAAGTAATTTCCAGTCGCTCCCTAGCAGCCCTTGCAGGGTATCTTCAGTTGAGCCAACTCACTCAATTCGTTACAACGCAAATTTGTTTGAAATTCGCGCAAGCGTAAACTAAAACTAAATCAAAAGCTAACGCTAAGCAAACAATCGAATCCAAAATTATTGTACTTTGATTTGTGCTGCTTGTTTCCGAATTTGTTTATACATTCTATGCCGTCTGCTGTTGTTGTTGTTGTTGTTATTGTTTTTGGAGCGTAGTTCGTCTGGCATTTTGGCGGCAACTTTGACATTTAAATGGGCGCCGTCACGGCTCAAGGCAACCGCCGAAAACAAATAGATAGAACAGCTGCCCGGCTAATGCCAAATGTAATTTGGAATTACGCAATATCGATATATATATATATAATTTCGATTCGATTTTGTATGCGATACACGATAAACGTGTCATAATATGCTATATATTTATATAGTATATATCTTGAGTTATACACCCGAATTGGAGTCCAGAGTATTTCATTTGTTTACCTATTCAGCACGTAGCATGCAGGTATTTTATTGAATCAACGACCTACAAAATCAAACGACCCGCCAAAGGTGAGAAATAGTTACTGACTGACTGAATAAGACTCGCATTGCGGCAACCTACCGCATTGACCAGTTTATGAAGCTCATTTCCGTTAATATTTATGAATGATTCTCGTATTAAATCAATTTTATACGCCTCATAGGCCGCGACTATGTAAACAAATCAGTTATGAGTGGGATTTATGATTCACTGGCTAGCGTTGACAACTTATAGAAGCTTTTGACATTGGATTTTGTAAATCAGGTATGCATATATACTCGAGAGTATGCACCCTTACACACCCTGTACACGCCCATACCATACAAATTGAAAACAGTTGCTAGCTTAAATGTATTCGAAAGCCCTATAAAAATGTTGTCATCGGGAGTAGCCGACTGGTTAATACTTGCACTTAATGAATTGTGAGTAAATGAATGAGTAAGTGAGCGTGCTGATGATCATGCTGAAGGTTGACTAGAGACTCAAATAATGCCTAGTCTGAGACAATAGCTAGACGAAAACATTATATAGTCTCGGGCTATATCTAGTCTGAGACGATATCTTGTATAAGACTATATCTAGTCTAGTTTACTATCTGATAAAGCAGTTTGTCTGCCTGATTGATTTATCGACAATCAACTAACAAATTTTTGAAGCTATCTAATAGGCCTGGCAATACCATTATGCCTATGTATATACAAGGCTGCTAAAAGTGTAACTTATTTAAAAGATTCCTAATTCAGTTTGGAAACTGATTTTTATTTATTTATATATACTGTAGTTTAAAGCATCTGTGAAAATAATCAAAGATTCACAATCAATTCACAGGGGCTCTCTATGTCCACCTTCTGCCTTGACTACGAGAGATGGTCAAGAATTGATTGTGATTGATTGCCTCCCCTGATAAATGCTTACAAGCAAAGCCTAGCGTGGCAGCCTGACATCATCTGTAATTGATAGAATTTTTTTTTTTTGTCTTATACTCTTAACACTAACTATCGTATATATTTTTATCATCTCAACACAGCTGCATAGCCACAGCAAACACCAAACCTATACACCCTCTATTCACTCGCTGGGCGAGCATAGCTATTTAGTAACATTTCTTTCATTGCACTCTAAAAAAATAGCATTTGCCTGTATGATATGCATTCTATAACATGCCCCTTGGGGAGGTCGCACGCAATCCCAGCCAAGCATTTGTCATGCCCTCCCCCTCCTTCCCTCCACCACGCCTGTTTCTCTCACCTACAATAACTTATGCCAGTGCATGGCAGAGGGTGGCTAGCGATTGCGGTTCGTGTTCTGTTGTGTTCCACTCTGTTGTTGCCGGCTAATTAATTAGAAGAAATAACCAACAAGGAAACTAGGTCAGAATAGCTGGGCAAGTGCATATGGATAAAGTTCTTGCTTCTAGCTTTTTTGGGGCGGTGGCTCGCAAACGGGTTGTAAATTTTAGAAATGTTTCCACACAGCGAAATTCCTAACAAATTGTCACAGTCGAAAATAGAAAATAGTTTTCGCTTCTTATATCTATTCAGTACATAGAGAGAGAGAGAGAGAAGCAAATCTTCAGCGGGGTGCGCAACAGCTTTTAGATATAAATAAATATTTGGTAAATCAATAAACAAAACAATTCAATTAGCAAGTATATATATATATTTATATATCTTGATATATGTATGTTCAAGCATTGCCACCTGTTGCACCTCTGTTCAACAGATTTTGTTTATAATTCTTGCGCACGCTTCAAAGATGAGAAACAAAGCGAACAAAAAACAGTTAAATGCGATTGCAACAAATGCTTTTATTTAGACATTTACATTTCGGTCAGTGGGCAGCGGCATTAAACAGTCCGAAAATTTATTTCGACCTCAATTTGCTGATGGCATGACCCCACAGACGACACACAGCCACAGTGCGCCACATATGTATGTGGACCAATGTGTCGATGACATCATGTGGACTACGTTTTTTCGACTGTCTCCGACGCGCGTCGCCACACATTTGACGCAATATTTGTGTGCGGAGGAGAAGCTGACTGATCTATATTTATAAATATAAATAACAGGGTGATCTAGACTATATAGTCTAACAATTGTTGTTTATATGTAGACTGACATGTTGATAGAGGCGAAGATACTGTCAAGGCTATGAGAGGAGTATTGATGCAGTGAAAGAAAGAATAGAGCAGTATATATCAGGCATTAGAAAGAAAGATAGAGTATAAGAACAGTATAAGATGGAGCAGTATAAGATCTCATAGTACATTTCCCAAGCTCTCAATCAATCGGCACTTGAGCACATTCCTCAGCATAAATTTATAGAAATTAAGAGTATAATTTTTTCGTCTCTATTTCGATATTTTTGGCAATTAAGACGCCGCGATCATAAACAGTTCCGAATTCATTGCTTGATTCATTAAAATGAATTTCAATTGCACAAATATTTGAAGATATCATAAAAACTGTTTAATGAAACTGTAAAAACAAGCTTTGTGCTCGCCTCTCTGTGTGTGCTTGCCAAGTAACACCTGCTATGAGCTCACAGTTATGATATCACTCTAGCAGTATTGACTCAAAGGCAATATATATATATATATATATATATATATATATATATATATATATATATATATATATATATATATATATATATATATATATATATATATATATATTATAAATGAAATTAGCATATAACCTCGCTCGATTCGCCTCCGTTTGGAATGCAATTGGAACGTGTCGAAAGTGCAGCAGCGCGAGTAGCTGCCCGCTGCAGCTTTCTATTGAGCGTAGCCCCAAATACGTTTCGACTCTTTTGCAATAATATTGATTGAATTGTAATTGTTCAATTGCCCAGTTAATTAGGCACATTTTGTTAATTGGCCTATTGCCGAAAAGAGAAACAATCAATGAGCAATTGATGCCATAAAAACTACTGACCACACACACAGGGCAGGGGTAGAGAGAAAGAGAGAGAGACGCCGAGAGACGAATAGAAATCAAAGTCAAGACTTGTGGCCAAGTTTGCGTTGGCAGTGACACGATCAAGAGGCAAACGTTTGTTGCCTTTTAGCCAAGTCACGCAGTGCCTTAAAACTTGATTGCAACAACAGCTAGAGCCACGACAACCCGCAGACAAATGCAATTCGCATAACCGGCCCCTAAGTGCGCCAATCTTGAGCTTGAAGAACACAAAAGCAGGCTTGACTCACTGCAGATACAAAGATACATTTGTATCTACAACTTGGCTTTGACGTTGACTGTCACTCAGCGCAAATAAACAGGAAACGGTCGACGGGCACAGCTTCAGCTTAATAATTCACCAGAGTTGGCAGCGCTCTTCTTAAACTGAAGATTCGATTGTTGCTGATTTGTCTGCCACATTAACTATGGACCCTCGGACAGGCTGACATTGAATTCGACAGCAATTTAACTGCCAGCCCAGACAATTTGATACTTGACAATCCTCGAAGGCATAGAATCAAAACAGAATGCGCAAAAGTTTGCCCCAGTTACACAGCGAGACAGTCAGAGAGAGAGAAAGAGAGAGAGGGAGAGGGAGAGGGAGAGAGTATGAGATGCCCCGTCATTGCGAGGTATCTGTGAGATACTTTTTAGTTCTTGGCTGTGGTCTCTGTGACAGCAGCAGCAGCATTTGTGCTGCTTGAGCTCTGAGTCATCAAATTCTTTAGCATGGGGCTGAATGCAAAAAATATGTATTACAAGCATGAAGCAAAAGCAAAACAGTGACCGAATTTTATATACATATGCGCAAAGATAGCATATGGCTATCTTTAGCATCGAGAAATATGAAGTAATCCAGCAGATTTTGTAAGAAATAAAAGCAAATGTTTAGGTGGAATTCTTTGGAAGAGGTAGACTTGGAAGATGTCATGAAAATGTTGAGCATTAAATGAATCAAACTTAGGGGAGCAGAATTGATGAAAGAGAGAGAGAGAGAGAAACAAAGGATAGTGATCTGCGAAATATATATATAGAACTTGCGCATTCATAAGGATTTTTCAAAATGTATCTCGATCTCAAGCTTAATTTCTGAACTAAATACTTAATTATTTATTTTTATTTATTTCGATTTGTATTATCATTTCTAATATTTTTTTTACAATAATAATAATCCTTATAGTTTAATTAAATAATGTAAATATATTTTTGATTACTAAAAATTTTTGATTTATTTATTTTTCTTTTCAGATTATTCTGTAAGAAATGTAAGTTCAAATTTTAATCAAGATCATTTTGTTTTAAAATTCTTAGAGCTTTACTTTAAACGTAGCAAACTAATTTCGGACTGTGAAATTTGTGAGTTCCTGCCATAAGTCTGCTACAGAGACTCTTATCTTCCCTAAGAGTGCTGCCGAGGAACGTTGCTGCTGTGCAGACTCGCTTAAATATGCTGGGCACACAGCCACTACTTAAGCCAAAAGCCATTTGCTTCTCCTTCTTTTTTTTCTTGTTTTTAATGTTGTTCGCAATCGAATTTCGTTTTTGGAAACTATTAACATATACACATAATGCCGCATAAATCCATAAGTAGGCAAACATGTGTGTACAGCACGCCCAGTGAAAACAGATGTACATAATTATGGTGTCTTTCGGCGGGGCAATTATGAGTAAATCTGATGCGAAACAAGATCAGAAAATATATATCGTGTGTACAGCTGACATAATTGGACTGGGCCTACTTTTGGCCAAAAAGCGCAGACAAAAAAAAAAGAGGTTGCTCGTTTGGATTAGTTCATTAATGGGACTCTGACTCGCAATGATGTCATATGTAGCGGATACACTCCAACGCTTCGTGTTTCGCTCGTCTCTTTGTGATTTAAATTTCATTATTATCTTCTGTTGTTGTATTTTTGTCTTTTATTTTTAATTTGCTTCTTGTTTTTGCTGTTGTTGTTGCTGTGCACAGTTAATGTCTGAGCTTCGCGAAGCCACGGTTGCCGCCACGCCCCCCACATCGATAAGCTGGCTCTGGCTCCATTGTTAGAATTGTCTGCTCTGAGTGCGTTGTCTGTGCCGCGAAGTTGTTTGTCAGGTTTTTGAGATCTTTCCACCAGCTCACTGCGAATTCAAGTTCAAGCTTGCTTTAAGAAACAAATATCTTTATATATATATCTGCGTATACACATTTTCTAAGGTGTCTTAGAGCTCGATCTTGAGGGTGGTTGCAGTGCGTTAGGGTGGTTTTTGGCCACACTTGGGCTGAGGGTTGGTTTTCGCCTATCGCCTATTGTTGAGTGCTAGAATACCTAGCCAAATACTCTGTGACGTTTGCTGCGTAGATTTTATTTTATTTATTTATGGCACGCCTTGTGTATAAGAATTTCGATGCCGGCTTGCGCGCTTGAGGGCTTTAGAGAAGGGTTGAAATGATTGCCTCAAATAATGCCATTTGTTGCCACCTTTGTATCGGGGAAAGGAAATTAGCAGGGGAAAGAAAAGAAAACAGAAAAGAGAAACCCGAATAGAATCTTCAATTAAAGGAAAATCAATCATTCAGGCTTCTATCTGCTTAGCCATTGTATAGAAGTCAAAGAGCAGTCCTTTTCTATGCTTTACCCTGTTGCAGCAACCCTTCCTGTGTCTTGTCCCACTTTCCCACAAAATGTGACTTCATTCTTCAATGTGGAAGACCTGGAAACCCATTTGCATTCTGCATTAAAGTCAGTTAGGGGTACACAGAGCTTGGCCTCCGCCAGGCAACTGTAGCGTGCAAACATTTGATGATGATGGCAACGTCGACGTCATCGGGGCAATAGAAAAATGCTATAAAAATCACATAAAAGTGATGTAATCGCAGGTAGACGACTATGAGATACCTTACAGCAAAGACTACAAATTTGACTGTTGAATGTCTCAGGATGATCGATTTATGTAATGTGTGTGGGATACGAGAATAATTATTAACTAATCTTAAACCCGCCTACAAATTAGCTTAGCGTATATAACCCTTAATTAATACCCTCATTCCTAACAGCAGACGACATTGAAACTACTATAATTTATGATTAGAGGGTATGAAATGATTGTCCTTGCGCGGCTTACGCAACTTTTGTCCTGAACATTTACTGCTGCTGTTGCCTGTCACACGCAGCGTTTAATGCTCCCCCGAGCGCTGCTCCGCAATTAGTTGCCAAGGTTACACTATTTTCCCTGCTTTCCCGCCCACCTGCAGCTACAGTCGCCTACAACCCTCTACGTCCTGCCGCCGCCGCCTGGCATGATCCTTGCGTCAATTGAGTTTCGTTTTTGGCTAATTTAATTACGCCGGCAAATGGTGTGGAAAATGTTAAAAACAGCAGCAAAATGCGCCGAGGGGGGCGCGCATGCAACCGTTTTTGTAGGGTGCAATTGTAAAAGGTCTGTGCGCGACGGAGGTGCGAGGGGGTTGCATTAAGTAATTTTCCCATGGCTCTGGCGCCGGTCAGTCGCCGCACAAATTGCACTTTTCATTGCGTACAACCGACAGAGTTGTAAAAAGCACTTAACTAAGAGTGGATATGGGTTTATGTGTGGCACAGATACATACATATATGCACGCATATATGTATGTGAATCTGTATATTTAAATAGTTTTTATTGATTTTATGCCCTGTTGCTAGGAGCAAGTGTTCATAGGGTAGCTAGAATGGGCTAGAAAAAAAACTTGGTATAGGTTCAGATATAGCTAAATGATATCATAGGGTATCATCTAGTCGGTCAAGTACATTTTAAAGTATTTTATGTACATATATTGAAAAATCTATATCAAATCAAATCGATTCTCAAAGCTTGTTGCCTATCAACACTATCTATATACACTTTACAGGGTATCTACCAGTCGTACCCACTTAAATACATCACTCGCAACTAGTTTGGTTGCTCTAAATGAAGCTGATGACTTCATTTTCATGTCTTTCGCTTTGTTTTACTTTTCAGCTGTGTTTTGGCTCCTATAGGATATATCCTTGGCCCTACAACACTGCGCTCCCCTCTCAGTTCCCGCCCCCGCCTTCTCGTTGCTCCTTGCCATGTGCGTGTCCTCGGCAAAAACGGGTTTTTTTTTTGAGGTGGGGGGGGGGGCAATATTTCTTTTTAGGCTTGAACTGTTTTTGTTCGTCTTCTACCTAAGTTGCCGTTTGGCTACAGTTTTCGCTCTTGATTTGATTTCAAAGTGAACGCAGCCAGCCCAAAATGACATCACAATATTTGAGTGGGTTTGATTGTGTCTCAATGTGATATATATTCATAAATATATATGTTTGAATATGCTATAACTTATGAGAAGCTCTGCTTCGATCTAGAAAGTTGTGAACCAACTACGAGCTAAGAGACAAAATCTTGAAGGTAGTTTATGCCAGTTTACAGGGTATCCGCATGCTAATATATATTATACTTATGCATATCGTTTTCCTATTGTATATGTATATATATATTTTTTTTTAATTTTCCAACATAATTTTTGAAATATTTTTATAGCTGAAATAAGCTTCATATATCCGTTTCCAATGAAATTTTGTTGGCATCCGGTAAATTTTTGAAAATTTCTTGACACCACAGCAGCAGCTATTTGTTTACTTTAAGCAATTATATGGTATATAAAATTTAAAAATTAGATTCAAAATTGTTTATGGCATTGGGTTTCGTATACGATGAGCACAAACTGCTGAAAATCACGCACTAGTTTCACAAATGTCGCAAGAAATGCGTATTCGAATATAATTTTTGGTTTTTGAAATATTTGAATTCAACACCAAGCAGCAGGCGCAGACGCAGGGAAAACTATAAACAACAACAACAACAGCAACAACGGCGGCTATAAAGCCAAAACACCGCACAGTATTTTGATATACGTTAAAGCTACAAAAATAAATTTCGAAAAACCAAAAACAATTGGCCAAAAACAAACACAGAAAAACTATAAAAACAGAAACAACAACAACAACAAAACGCGGATCGAAAAGCTCGCGCGGCGTTTTCAAAAAAACGTTTTTTATTTATATATTTTTGTGATTTTTTCATTTACATTTTTCGGTTTTGTTTTTGTTCTTTTTTTTGTCGGCAGCTGAAGCCAAAATTTGCGTTTTTTATAGACGTGCGCGTTCCGCGTGCGTTGCCAACGCTTCGCCGTTCGAGTGAAAACTAAACGACGAAGCGCTCGAGCAGCCAAGCAGAAGCAAGCGAATTGTCACTGGGCAGCCAGCAGCGGCAGCACCACCACCACCACCACCACAACCTCAACCACAACAACATTTAGTAGAAGACCAAGCATGTTCAGCTGTTGGACTCTTTGGTCTACTATGAATTTCAATTGTATAAGAGCACGCGAGAGAGCGTTGTGAGCAAGAGAGCGAAAATGCTGTAGCAGACTTTGCGGCGAGCCTTTGACCGTTCCATAAGCGGTGGGAAAGCAGTGCATGGTTTTAGGGTGCTGCGAATTCGCTGTGCGTGTCTGTGCATACTAAATCATATTATAAGACGATCTATCCTTTGTATGTTATTGTATGGGAGGTTGCTTATGGCTGGCCACAGTTGAGATACCCTTGGAAATATTTAGCGGAAGTTTAGCTATGTTAAATAATAATATAATAATTAAATAATATACTTCAATAATTTTTTTATTATTTTATATGTATGATGTGCTACTAAAATAATCAAATATTATTTTAAAAATATAATATATTTAAATATTATAAAAAAAAAAATTTTAAAAATGTTTAAAATGTATTTATTTATTTTTATTTATTTTTGTTTCCGTCATGTTGAAAATGAAGCTATTTCCTGACATATTTTTAGCATTAAGTTAGAAATTTTAGTAAGTAAGAAAAACATTTTTCTCTGTTCAAAAATCAATTTTGAATTGGTTTCTCTTAAGGCAGCTGAAAGATATACGAACTCAAGTTTATCCATGCATTTTGAACAGATCTCGTATACATTTGATATAGCTAAATTTGATTTTATGCCGAGTTATATAAAGATTCCACTTAAGAGAGTCCAGCTCACATAGGGCACGACAATTGACATAGTTCCATGGTGTCAGCTTATCATTCCTTTCCCATATACACGCCTATTTACTGATAAGAATGAAGTCCACTTCCAAAAAAAAGAAACCTCTATGAAATACAAATAAAATCGTTTACATATGACGCTCGCTTCCCTTTCGTGAGGCACTCTCAGGCCCAGAAGTTAACATTTCAGCTGTCTGTCGAAGGCACGGCAAGTGCAAAGATTTTCCGGCAAGCGAAATGTGTTGACCAAATTTTTGTGTCTAGCATTTCCACCCTTAGCTGCAGACACGCAGACTACAATCAGACACACCCCCGCAGCACGTCGCCTCGTCTGCCCTACATAAACAGTAAACAGCAAACAGTTATCCACGTGCGCGAGGGTGTTTTTGTTAAACATGTGTGTGCACACAGCATATATAGAGAAGAATATGATTGATATGCCCCAAACGCAATTTCCCTAATTAAGTAGAATGCATAACTAAAAGACATTTCAAATGTTTCTCAATAAGCGTTGTTTGCTCTTTAGGGGTGTGGGTGTTCTTTAGGGGTGAGCGTAGTCCTGGACTAGTGCAAACAGTCAGAATTTTAGTTCAAATGATTTTTAAGCAAATATTTTTGTTTAAATATTGATGAATGCTTGGGCAATTGAATGTGTTGATATTTAATAGGATCATATTAAAGTTTGGCTAGGGTTCAGGGGGCTGAGGCTTTAGTATGGTGTGTCTTTAGAATACTGTAAGAGTTGTTATCATAGAAATTTCTAGTAGAGAACTTAAGTATCTATAGTAAGAATAAATTGTAGAAAATTCTTAACGAAAAGATTCTTAACAAAAGAATTCAATATTCGATCTATAAAACAGTCTATCGTAGCTTTCCACTCACTGATCAATGAACATAAAAAAAGCATTTGGCTTTCGAGCAGCTGTTTTGCCAGATGGAGCTGCACTAATTAAATTTAATTTAGGATGACTTTTACTGGCACTCAGCATATTCACCTCTTCCTCTCTCCCTCCCTCTCCCTCTGCCGAAAATGAGCCAACTTTTCTGATCAATCAGCGTGAGTGCAGGCAGCCATGCGATTAGCCTTTGACTTTATTAAAGAGCAAACTTTAACCCATTGCCGGTTGCCTGTGGTCGATTATGCGCGCCCCAAGCTCTCTGTGGAGCAGCTATTTTTGGCTGGGAAATGCTCGTTCGCAAAAACAGAAAAAGCAAAGAAAAAGAAAAAGCTGCCCGACTCACTCGGGCCTGTTTGGCGATCTTGTTCGGATCCGTGTGTGCGCCGCTCGGTTCCGGCGTAGCACAGATTTCGATTTTAGTACAAATTCGTTAGTCGTACAAATCGCATGACTTTGCGGGCAAAACCAAAAGAAACTCAAATTGGAGCAACAACAAGAATAAAAGACATTTCTCAGCAGATCAGCTGAATTTTACGGATCGCCAAACTAAATAAATAAATAAATCAAGGAATCTTCATAGTTTTTTCTTTTTTTTTTTTGTACATAGTTGAAGACATGGAACAGTGCAACGTGCATTTCATTTAGAGATTTAGAGAGAAATATTATATAAATAAAATATTGATCTGAGAGCAGCGAAGACACTCCCCTTAGTAGTTGATTAAAAAACAATTAAAAGCAACTAAATTTGTAGACTTTAAATGTAATTTAAGGCCGATTCTTGGCGCTTGTTGTGATATTCGCATAATTTTTCAACGTGAAAACAGACAACGGATATACAGCTATTGGCGTATTGGCCGAAAACAAAATAACAGAAAAAACATAAAGAAAGAAATATATATATATACATATATACATATATACATATATACAGATAGACAGATAGATTCGCATCAATATATATATTCAAAGTGAATACGGTAAACTGGGCTATTTCAACATACGGAGATGACGACGCGCGGCATACGGCGTAAAAAGTCAACGCTGACAGAACTGAAAATCGCAGTTATTGGCGCGCCCAGTGTTGGAAAGAGCGGTAAGATAGAGTTGGAAGCAAACGAAATGGAATCAAAGCAAGACTACAAACAACGGCGAGCAACAGCAAATTAGTTGAGCAATCGCCGATTTCGTATATATTTAGATCGTTGTTTGTTTTGTTTATAAAGTGGGAGCACACACTGACACACATACACGCACGCACGCACACACACTCACTGACAGTTGTATCTGTGTGCATGTGTAGCCAAGCATGCCGCTAAATATACTTACATATCTCTATCTGTAGCTGTATCTGCAACTGTAGCTGTATCGGTACATGTATCTGTATCATTGAGTAGCTCGCATTTGGCTTTAATCGTTTTCACCGTTCGATTTGACACGCGTGCACCCACAGCAGCCACTAATTTATGACGGCCACTGTGTCACACACACGCACACACACCCAGAGATAGCTAACTGCATATTGATGTATCTTGTCGTAGTAGACAGCGACAGCGACCCTCACCCCCAACAGCAACGCGAAGAAAAGTTTTAATTTGTAAAATTTCGTGCGACCCGCATGACTTCCGCATGCCTCGGCATCTGTCAACTTCAGGTAACACCCAGCTACTTTATGGCTCCGTTGGCATAAGCCAGCCAAGAATTATGACTAGCGTCTATGCTCTACTAATAAATAGCACTTGACGCTAAGCCTTGATACCAACTGACAGCTGTAGCCGATGAAATGTCGCCGCCAATGTAGAAAATGCTAATTCCAAGTGGAAAGTTTTCACAGAACTCTTTAAGAGTCAAACTAGCTGTAATATGGAGCTTTAACTCTTTAAAGATCTAGCTGAGTGCTGCGTATTCTTAGGGTATTAGGCCATAAATGATAATTGTCTAGGAATCTTGAAATTCATATTCTGAAATAGTTTTCAACGAAATTTGTTTTACAAATGTCGCATAAAATTTATGGTATATTTATAGTGGAGGCTGTATATATATAATATATATTATATGCATTATAAATATATATAAATGAGATATGCATGTATAGGCTTAGATTTATCTCAGTATTGCATTCCAAATATGTGCTGCATACTAGCCTAAGCTTTTGGCTACTTGCTTTTTGAACACAGAAGCATAGATAACTTTCCATAGTTAGGAAATTTTACAAAAAGTAAAAAATATTTCCAATATACTAGAGAACAATAGATGCGTGTGTTCCTGGGCGTCTTCATACTCTTTAGGAACTCCATAAAATTGCCAAAAATATATACATTTTTTTATCAATTATTTATTATGTACTATTTTTTTTTTAATTTTTTTATTTTTTTTTTTAATGTTTATTTTTTTATTTTCATTATTATCAATATTATATATTTTATTTATCTACATCCCAAATAAACATTTTTAGATTTAGCTCAAGTTCAGTTCCGCATGGGTGCAAATATTTATCACATTTTTTTGCTGCATACTAGACTTGATAAAGAAATTTAAATGCAGCACAATGCAGATAAAAAATAATTTCTGTATAATATAACTTACTTAGAAAGTCAGCAAATCCAAGCAGTTAAACGAAACTGGAGCAAGTCCTATCTAAAATAGATAAACATAGTACTATTAACATATATACATGTATATATACATATACATATACATTTATATCTTACAACCCCATTGTAAAGATAGCCAAGTACTCGAGAAAAAGTTTCTTTTGCGAATATATCAAAAATTTCGAATAAGTCCTTATTAAATGGAATTTTTTTTATGGCGCCAGCAAATGTTTTGAGCAGACAAGATCGTATATATGATATATATGTTATATATATATATGCCATAAACATATATGTATATAAATATATTTATATATATATATTTATATATATACCTCATTCAACCGCAATCGCGCAGATATAGCACAAATATTTAATGCACTAAAGCGCCGGGGGCATGCGTGTGTGTGGCAATTAAAACGACGCCCACCCGGCGAAAGGCCGTGGACATGGACGCGAGCGGCGCATCCGATTAATGCCCAGCGGACATTAGTCGTGGACATGGACAGTGTGGCCAGTCTTTGTCGTTATTTAAGCAACAGCAAATTTAAATGTTGACCTCGTAAAATTTATATATATATTTAAAAGAAAAGTCCGAAGCAAAAAAGAACAGAAGAAAAATACGCCGGAATTGAATGGATGCTACTGACTGCACAATGCTCTTTCGCAATTGAAAAGTATGGAAAATATTCCTAAAATTTGATGTGATGTATGCCACTCTAAGTGCCTAAGTGGGCCATATCAGTTTCAAGTATCTGGAAAAAAAACAATTGCCACGCCCATGGTGTTAAAACAGCCCAGCAATGGATAGTCTTAGCCCAACTGACAATCACTTAACAAGCAAACATTCATCATGCACAAAACTAATATACCCTCTTTAGATGTCTCGAATACGCACAATAAAACAAAACGTTTGGAGAAAGGCATAAATTAAAACGCCAGCGAAATGTGCGACTGCTATGAAAATAAATGATGAAAATGTCATTAAAAGTGGCCAGGAGATGGAGGAGCGAGACTTGAGGGACAGCTTTACGAGCCAAGGCAAAGCGTAACCCGGCAGTAGTATCTACCTGGCCCGGCGCATATATTATTATGCATTCGCGAACATTCGCCTGACTACTACTGACTTGGTCAGAGTTCAAAGCACTTGCTTGGCAAATGACCAAAGGCTTAGCCCAGCCCCTTTTCTGCGGCCCTCTCTCTTTTGTTTGTCTGGAACACGCAACCTTAAGGCTCAACTGTGTTGTTAGCCGGGTTTATTAACCCCTCAAGGTTTACAATTTTTCCTGCCTTTTCCACCTGCCCTGCCCGGCCCGCCTCGCATTTGAATTTTCAACTGTCGTAGGAGTTTTTCCGCTCAAGTGCTGACCCACTGGAGTGTGTGTGTGTGTGTGTGCACAGAGGGGTTGTTTGGCCAGGGGCGTTGCCTCGCTTTACACCTGATCTCGACGATAGTCGGCGTGTAGAACCCCCAAATTAAACTTCCATTTAATGTAATTGCAGCTTTAATTGTGCGTTTCTTAACGAAGCGTTATATAGGCGAATACGATCATCAGACTGAGAATCGATACAAGCACGAGACCATGGTGGATGGTGAGCCGGTGCTCTTCGAAATACTCGACACATGTCCCAAGGTAGATCTACTTATAGATAGATATCAGATATAGATACAGCTATAAATGGAATCATTTGCAGGCCGACGATGAATATCCCAATGCTGCCGAGCTGGTGCAATGGGCCGATGGCCTGCTGCTCGTCTACTCGATAACGGATCGCAAGAGCTTCAATTATATACGCCGTGCCAAATCCGATCTGCAATCCGATACGCCCGTCCAGCTCTGTGCCAACAAAGTGGACATGGTGCATCTGCGTCAAGTGAGCCGGGACGAAGGCGAGATTCTCGCCAAAGACTTTGAGTGCAAATTCAGTGAGGTCTCCGCGGCGGATCATGTCGACCAGGTCGCCGAGGTCTTCAACGAACTGTGCAAGGAGGTGCTCGCCTGCAAGCGCAAATCCAAGCAGAGCCTGCTCGAACGCATGCTCGGCGGCACCCGTCCCTACAGCAGGGGCAAGAGCGATAGTAATTTGCCAAAAGACTGATATCACAATTTTTGTTTAAATAAAATACTCATTTTTAAAAAGCTTAAGAAATTTATTGTTTTTTTTTTATTTTCGTATATTTTTAAATTAAATTTTATTTTAAAATCTTTGCCCTATTTTCAGTAAATTAAATTCTAAATAAATAAAATATAAATTATTTATAGTTATAGTAACTACGTACTTATCTCAGCGTCTGCTCCGTCTACTCAAAAGCTTCAGTAATGTTTACAAGTTTTATAGCGCCCAGCATTTGCTTGGCTCTTACAACTTGTTTATGAAATTGTATGAAAAGCAAACACAGCTGTTTGTGCTTGTGCTTGTATATGTGTTTGGCTATAAATATAATTTAGTGAAAAATGGGTAAGAAATACTAAATTTTTCTTTAATTTTAACTGAAATACTTTTTTTTAATTTTTGATTATCAATTTAACAACAGTTTGTCTTGCTGTTTTTTGTTTACTCTTCGCACACCCTGCATATGTGAGTTTCATGGCAAGCAGCTTGCGTCTGGGCCAACTCATGCTTTTTTGTTTAGTTAGTTCCAATTGTAAACAATAGATGGACCACGAAATGCTAGAGTGAGTCACAAAATGATATTTTTGTTATTTAGAGAACAATTAAAAGAAAATATGTGAAAATATAAATAATATATAAAAATATATATATTTAAAAATAAACAAATATGATTTAGTTTTTAAAAATCTCTACAAACTTATAAATTATTTAAATTATTTAACATTAATAAATTTATTCAGTTTTTTAATATTATTATTTTTTAATTTGTTTAAGTATTATGCATCACATCCGAGATGCGTTTTATTATATTTTTAATAAATATTTGTATTTTTTTATTCCTAAGGCCATAGAGCACGGTATTATATTTTTGAATCCCTCAAAATATGCAGTATTATGGCAATGAATAAGTATGCAATACTTAAATACTGCTGAGATGGGACTTAACTAAACATAAAACAGAGGCGTCTTAAGGCATTTAACTATTTTACTTAGGGGAACTCTTATAGAAATTTATAAAAAAAAATTAATATATTTATCACAAATCAAACAAAGTTAAATAAAATAAGAAAGACACTCCAGCAACTCGAAACATTTATGAAATTTAAATTTTATCAGCTGCAAATAAATCAAAATTCACTTTAAAGTCAATAAACCATTTTATTTCCGGGTTTCCAGCTCAAGACAAAGTTTTGAGCTTGAAAAGATTCCGAATATTTCCCAACTAAAAAAAAAACTAACTGCGATGTCTCAGTTCGGATCATTTGATCGCAATAAGTTTTGATTTGTTAAGATGCGACCTTTGGCGACCTCTGGACCCGCTGGTCTCTGTTTGCCCCGTTATCGGAACATTTGCACACGTGTGCGCGACTTTTAATTAACCAAAGTCAACAGCCGCAGTGAAGCGTGTATATATATATATATATATATATCTGTCAACTGCTTTGCCGTTCTATATACTTAACTTAATTCCAAACTGAAGTTTTTCGACTTTCTGACAACATCCGGAATAGCTTAGCTAAATGATTGTATGTGGACATTTCATCAGCTCTCTCGCCTCTGATTATGATGTTTGCTTAGCTAAAACCAAAATATTGACATGACGCGAAACAGACAATGAAAGCGCTTTAGAGTGGTGCAAAATCAATCAACCACCCAGCCAGCCAGCCAGCCAGCCAGGCAGCTAGCCAGCCAACAGCTTGCTAAACCACAATGAGCATACGCCCCATTGGACGGCTAAGTTGGGCAGACTTTGTGGTGGGCACCGCACCTGTTGGCCCTGTGCACGATATTTATATAAGCATATGTGTGTATTATTCTATCTATTTATTGTATTGCTGTGCACTTGGCAACCGAGCCACAATTTTCTTGTAATTGTTCGAGCGAGTGGGGCATGAAATCTCACAGGTTTTTCGCCCAACTATTTTTAATTGGTCGCACAATTTAAAATTCTAATGTTAATTTATGATTGAAAGTCGCCAGCCAGCCAGCCAGCCAGCCAGCCAGCCGGCTAACCAGGCCCTTCTATAGTTAAGTCCAGGTGCGGTGTCTGGGCCAGGTGTCGCTTATGGTCCAAGCTGTTGAACTGATTAGCACAGCAGCCGCAGCCACAGCCACAGCACCTGTCTCTCGTTTTATGCAATTAGCTATAGCCCGATCCGATTCAATGGCCAATCGGTGCTGTAATAACTTTTAATTATGGACCTAATCGGCACAATAATGTTCTGGAACTTACTTTGCATGTGAGCAGCGCCTTTAAGGCATCTGTTCCGAAGGTCAGCCGGAGGAGCTGGCGTTGAACTTGCAAATGATTTTGCATGTGTGCGCTTAAAGAGATTCAAATATATGGCTGGAATACGAAGTTACCCTGTAATTAGAGATAAGCTATGTGTGCATTCATGTGATGGGAATTGGGTTCTAAGTCAGCTTGGGGTTGGCTTAGAAGAATGCCTTAACAGATGAGAGAGAGAGAGAGAGAGTGGGATAGCTATTAGCAGCTCCTGCTTGGAAATGTTTATGGCAAAAATAATTTATATTAAAATAATAATAATAAATAAAATATATCTAAAAATTAAATACAGCTGCTCTACATTAATGAAAACTATATTTTAGTCTGAAAAGCTCTTTAATTTGAAAATTTATTTATATATATATTATTCTTTCCATATAAAGTAGATATTGTTTATTTCTTGACCCAAAATTATATAAATATTTTTTGTGTTCTTTTTTTTAATATTTATTTTTTTAATTTTCAGTATATATTTATGAGCTATCAATAATATGTAAATATTAAAAGTATAAATACATATATTTTTAAATATATTTTTATTTACTTTTTTTCTTCTATAAGTTTGTGATTTCCCTTAGCTGATTCATGTCATCTTGTGCCAAGCACTTTCAATTAATTTTTATAATAACAATCAAAAAGTTTATGGAAATTAACACTTTAAAGTATTAAATTAGACACAAGGACTAGCTGTGGCACGTGGTATATTATGACAACTGAAGAGAAGAAGAAACATAATTTGACGTGGATCATAAACTATGTATTAAAATACTCCCTTTAAAGTACTCCCCCTCTCGCTCTCTCTCTCCCTCTCTCTCTCTCTCTCTCTCTCTCTCTCTCTCATTCTCCCTCTCTCCCTACAGAAAGCATTTCCTCGACTGCCTTCCGTTGGGCTTATATTGATCATCACCTTGCTCCACTTCACAGAGTATACGATTGGCTTGGATTATAAATTCCACTCCTAGTGATAAATTCTTTTGACGCTTCCCCTTGGTCTTGCTCTTGTGGGTAATTAAGCTTGTAAATCAAACTATGGCAGCACACGCCCAGCATCCATAAAGCCAGCTCCACTCCCCCTTGGACAGCTGTCCAGATGTAACCAGTTTGTGTACTAATTAGACGCGGAGCCATGGCAATTATATTTGCTGATCATTTAAATTAGAATTTGCAACAGGTGCGACGTCAAATGGCCGCCTAACGGTTTAGCCGCAACGCCCCGCACCGATTAATATATAGATATAAATATATATATAAAGACATTTATATATTGCAGTTATCTGCACACTCATATAGATATAGATATAGTTATGTATATATATATCGCACACACGGCTGGCAGTATGTCTTTTTTTCTTATTCTGAAAAGTTCAAGACAAGTCCAAGATTAAATAGCTTAAAAAGCTAAACGCAGCGGCGGCGGCAAACCTCGCGAATAATTGGCCCGAATTGGCGGCCACAATGCCAAGCGAATTGGCCAAGCGCAGTGTGTAAGTCATTGACTTTGATATTCAATTAGAAAAACACCAAAAACAAAATACCAAATACCAAAAAAACCAAAAAAAAAAAAAACTAAATACCAAATGCCAAGTAAATGTTCTAGTTAGTGCTACTGTCAAAGCCCGAGTCGGCCGGCCCGCCTCAACCTTGACTGGACTTTATGCGCCTTTAATTAGCCAAATTTCAGATTTGCAAAATTTGAATTTGAAATTGTAATTGAAATGGAAACGTGTTCCACAGACTGGTGTCTTTTACAGCGCGAACTTTTATAAGTTTTAAACAATTAATCAGAATGTGTGTGTGTGTGTGTGCGTTGTGTTTGCTTGTTTAATTGCAAAGTGCATTCGGCTTCCGGCAATTAGATGGGCAATTCGCAGCGGTTCAACAAACTTCTTGTCCCAGAGCGTTTCCTGCAACCCTAACCCAAATAGTCACTCACTTGATGTAGCTCTTCGTGGGCTGATCGTGGGCACGTAGACCACACTGTGCCACACGCCTCAACAGCCAACAATTCACGCTGTCTGATTATATAACTCTGACCCACATCCGATCGGCATGTAAATAGAACTTCACACTTAAGTGTTCGATAAATGTGTTTAACCTTAGCTGTAATGCGAATCGATTCGATTGTTTCTCTTGTTGCTTTTCAAGTCATAAAAGCCCGTCATTAAAATTGGAAACTAAATGCACGCTTTTAGAGCTTATTAGCTGCTGTCGTTCAGCTGCTGCTGTGTTCCCACGTCTGCAGTTCGCACTACATTGTTATAGATTTATCAAAATTAAATCTTGAGAATATAGCAAAATATATATATGACCATTTGTCAGGCACTATGATAAATGTTGCCAATACCCTGTAATTTTGAGAGTATGTAAGAAATTGATTAAGATTGATCTAATGCGTGCAGCAGCAAGAGGTGAAGGAGAGATGTACAGAATATATGATATGTATGAATGTGATATACCCTGTAGTCCAAGAGAGTTTATGTTTGAAACTCTAGGGTAGTTAATTTGATCTAACTACTTTCTTATCTAATACATAATATCACACATGAATATACCAAAGCACAGTCCTCTCCCCATTGTGTATACCCTGTAATTTAGTGGCACTCTGCTGTTCTTACACAGGTAATCTCTATCTCTATCGTATCATTTGTAATGAATAAATGTCTGTTTCACTTGGGAGAATGAGATGCCTCTATAGATACCCTGTAATCTTGTACACAAGGGCGAGCGCTTAGGTACGCACAGTCTTCTATTCCTTGAATACACTTTAATTCTTAAGAATAATATTTCTCACCAGCAAAAATATAAGAAGTTCTATAACAATACAGTCCTGACATACCCTGTAATCTTATAAATATAGACAACAGTCATATACTTTGCAAGATTCTCTAACTCACGCCTGCTGCCATTGCTCCACTTCTATAAACTGCAAACCTACAGGGTATCTCTCAAGTCTATCATAATCACCCATTAGAATTCTTTCGATCACACGCTATTCTATTTTAAGCATTAGAACGGCAGCTGGCACGTTTCTATTAGTATTACCCGGACCCGGTTTTATCGGTTTATCGCCCACATCCGATCAGCTTATTCTGCTGCTGGCCGAGCAATTAACACATTTCGATTTCTATTCACCCAGTCAATTATCATAACGCTTGAGTTTCTGTTGTAATTGCCATGCGATAAATCTGCGACACACGCTGAGGTAGGTCATGTAAACAATCAGCTGACATTTGCACAAAAGAAGTTAGCAAAAAGACACAAAAACATTATAAAACAACAACAAAATATTTATGATTGTCGATTGATAAAGACTATTAAAGTTTGTCTTTTGTCCAATGCTATGATTGACTTTCGCATTTATAAATGCCTCAAAGCTGACTCTAATTAGACTCCTCACTTGAACCGGATCTGTTTTTGCATAGGTTTCTTTATGACTTTCAGATCTCCACTCACAAGATAATATTCTCATTGAAGTCTTTATCAATCCTCATCTTTCTCTCATTCTTTTTATACCCTGAACCCATTGAAAATGGGAAAAACAGGGTATAATGTTTTTGTTGAAATGTATGTAACAGGGAGAAGGAGGCGTGGCAGACCCCATAAAGTATATATATTCTTGATCAGGGAGACAAGCCGAGTCGATTTGGCCCTGTCCGTCTGTCCGTCCGTCTGTCCGTCTGTCCGTCTGTCTGTCCGTATGTATGAACGCGTCGTTCTCAGAACCTACAAGAGCTAGAGACTTGAAATTTTTTATGTAGGTTCCTGTATAGCACGAAAAGATCGAGTTTGTTAAAAAAAATCGATAACTGTCTTAATTTTAATGTTATCGATTAAAAACGAAATCGATGCTCCGTTATATAATTATATATAATTCATCTTTATAGCTAGAGTCTTCAAATTTTGCATTTAGTGTTATGTGAGCATTACACAATTTCGGTTTTTGCTAAATTTTGGATGCCACGCCCCCTTCGCCTCAAAATTGTAAGTCCCGTATTTCAAATACTAGAGACTTGTGCTTTGGCACATACATACATATGGATGACATGATCACGCCCAACAAGTTTGATCAAAATCGTTACTCTAGAAAAAAAGTTATTAAACATTTAATTTCCCATAGCATTGCCATGCAAAGCAGCCAAAGAACAGCTGACGCACCGATTGGCGTGTGTGTGTGCGTGCGCCTGTGCGTGTGTGTGTACGTTTTGCTTGTAACGAACGTACATATGCATGTGTATATAAAAGAAACAAAGAATGCTTGGAATAACGGTTCTTCATAGGGTTTAGGGTATACCCTTGTCGAGCGGTCTCGACTAGAGTTTTCTTACTTGTTTTCTCTTCAACTTGTGTCGCCTGCTGTTCCCTGTCATTCTTAGCATCATCCTTACAACTTCTGGTATTCCATACTCTTCCCATCTTTCAGTCCCAATCTTATCTAAAACATAATTCCACATGCATTAGTTTCCGCGAATGAACTCAGCTTTATTAGAATAGATTGCTTGAGGTTGTATAACATATATAGATTCATATATATATATATATATATATATATCTTCATATAGTATATCGTGTATTAATGTATTCTTTTTTGGTATATATAATTATTTGATTTGTTTGCAGCCTGCCAAACAAGCATGGGGACCAACCCGCTGCCACTACATAAACATCTAGATAGAATTTATTTAACTTCAGATATGATATCAGAGTAAAAGCCAAGTATAAATAGTTATATCTTGGCCAATATTTAAATTCAACATTGATAGTTAATTGAATGTTAACGACAAACTTGTTGCTAGAATAACTGTTATAACTGTTATATATACAGTGGTTCACAGCTTATTTCAACCAGCACCTTAAAACAAGTTTAATGGCGTATATAACCAAAACTATTGGGGATATCTAAAAAATTTAAACGCAGGTTGTAAGTGTAATGTTTTAACTAATAAAATAATAATTAATTTATTTTTTTAAAATATTTTTAATATATAAAAATATTAAATAACTAAAAAATGACAGAAGTTGCACTCCACAGCTTAATTCAACCACAAGCTTTGCAGCTGATCTAAGATCCGTTATTGTGCAATGCAACGGTAGTTTCTTTTTCTTTGCTTTAGTCATTCTTTTCGTAGTGTGATGAAATAAATTTCAGCTAAATTTTGAGAGCTCAACTTGCAGAAACGTGAATTAAGCGAAATGAGACCACGTACAACTATAGATCAGCGAGAACTTGTCCTTAAACATTTTAAAAACGGGCATTCCCGTAGAAAAATTGCTGAGATGGTTGGACTTAGTGATTCCACAGTCCAGAGGATCATTTACCGTTTTGTCCGTGAAAATAGAACGCACGACTAAGGTAGAAATGCTCCGAACAAAATTTTGAATTCCACGGGCGAGCGCTATATTGTAAGAAAAATCCGGAAGAACCCAAGGCCATCGGGTCGAAAAGTGGCCAATGATGTCCAGGAAGAGTTAGCCAAGTCATGCCACCCAGAAACTATTCGCCGCGTGCTCCGGGAACACGACTTTAATGGCAGAGTACCACGAAAGAAGCCTTTTATCAGTGATAAAAATAAGAAGTGTCGCCTAAAATTTGCACAGGAGCACTTGCATAAGGACTATGATTTCTGGAAAAGTGTCCTTTTTTGCGATGAGTCCAAATTTAATTTATTTGGACCGGACGGACCCTCATATGTGTGGCGTAAACCCAACGCAGAGCTAGATGCAAAAAACTTGAGGGCTACAGTGAAGCACGGCGGAGGCAACATTATGGTTTGGGCCTGTATGTCAGCAGAAGGTGTTGGTAACTTGGAGTTCATTGAGACAACGATGGATAAAACCAAGTACCTTGAAATTTTGAAGTCAAATTTAATTCAAAGTGCTGAGAAACTGGGCATCAAGGAGGACTTCAGATTCTACCAAGATAATGACCCGAAACACACAGCGGGAATTGTGCAAACTTGGTTGATATGGAACTGTGCCCATGTCATGAAACCACCAGTCCAATCACCAGACTTAAATGTTATCGAAAATTTGTGGTCGATTTTGGAGACAAACATTCGAAAACGCAAAATATCCAACAAATCAGACCTGAAAATGGCTTTAGTTGAGGAATGGGGTAAAATTACGCCAGAAGTTACCAAAAAATTAGTTGAATCCATACCAAACCGGCTTAAAATGGTAGTAAAACAAAAGGGTGGTCACATCAAATATTAATTTTTAGTTATTTAGAAAAACACTTAGCTTTAGTAATGTATTTCCATAAGCGGTTGAAATAAGCTGTGGAGTGCAACTTCTGTCATTTTTTAGTTATTTAATATTTTTATATATTAAAAATAGGTTTGAAAAATAAATGAATTATTATTGTATTAGTTAAAGCATCAGACTTACAACCTGCGTTTAACATTTATAGATATCTCTTATAGTTTTGGTTATATAAGCTATTAAACTTTTTTTAAGGTGCTGGTTGAAATAAGCTGTGAACCACTGTATGTATATATGTATTTAGTATTGCATTACTTGATACCAAAATGTTGGTTCATATGGTTTAAGCAGAGGTTAACTATATAGTTTCGATTTTAAATTCAACTACTAACAATTATTGTTTGAATATAACTTTTGATTAGAATTTTTTTTAAATATTTAATATTAAATAATATTTTTTTAAATATATTTTTTAACATAATTTAAAAAAATTTTTTTTTGTAATTTTTTTAATATTTTATTTAATATATATTTTCTTTAAATTTTCTCTTTTTATATATATGTATTTTTAAATTCCTGTTTTTTTCTGATATTTTTCCCTAAACCGATTATATTTATCTCAATCTCTTCAAGTTTCCAAAATAATAATAGCTTTTTATATCATTCTCACAAAATGTTTCCTCATCAGAATCAGACTTTAGACTATAATAAATAATAGTTTAAAAAGCTGAAAACAAAACAACAAAAATGTTTAAGAAGTTTTCAAAATAATAAAAAATGTTTGTAAATTATTTTTCAATAGTATTTTTAAACTTTATTAATACACAAAACTTATGATAAGTAAAATAATAAACTCTACATACCTACAATACAATACATAATAGTCATACAAGTAATAATAATAGATAATAATAATAGTACACAATCGTAATATTGTTCTTTCCAGTTATTGTACAATGTAAGAAAAATCTTTTGCTATTTCTTCAACTAACATTTGCTCTAAGTATTCTCTTGATATTTTTTTTTCTTTTGATATTTTTAAATGTTTTTCGTTTTTAGAATACGTATACAGTTATTGCAAGTATATAATACACATATATATAGAGTGCTAATTGCCTTAGCTATCTGATATATGTATATATAATATGTTTGGATAGATTTAAACGCGTTCACATATCTCAGAATTTCAAGTAAATAATTATATGAAAAATAATACGAAAAAAAACAATATGTGTGCTGAGTATAATCTGTGTGGATGTGCATGTGTGTGTGTGTGGGTGGGCGTGGCATCTTAAATGTCTAACGATTTTTTGGTCCAATAATATTTAGTTGGGATAATAAATATGCAATGCACAAAGTGGAGGTGGAAGGTGGAAGGTGAGCTTGGAAAAATAAGCCAAAAACGAAATCAAAAACATTTTTCACATTATCTTCCAGGGAATATATATATAGATGTGTGCGTGTGTGTATGGTGGTATGTCAATTTAAACTTAATTTGTATAAAATGAGACCGTTGCACCTGTATATGCTTGGGAGGGGTTGTTGTTGTTCGCTAATATTGTGAATGGGTTCTTGGGCGAGTCCTCACTCTAGAACGGACGCCGCAGCTTGTGAATGGCGTTGGTCAAGTGCAGAATCTCCGTGTTCATTTGATGGACCAATGTGTCCAGCTTGTCGACGGAGTCCAAGATCTCGACCCGCTCGGTGTGCGGGTTGAAGCGCACCTCGAATGGACGCGACATGGTGCTGACCCAGCGACGGAACTTATCCTTGGCATCCTCGAAGCTCTCGGCCACATAGTAGATGGGCTGATACTCCTGATCCTGATAGGGCTGCACAGCCGTGGCTGCCGGCTCGAAAGCGCGATGCTCGCACTTGTCGCTGATGGCGTGCAACAGCTCACCGTAGGCGCTCAGCAGACCAGCGCCGTAGGCCTTGACCTGACCGTGTTCCTTGCAGAGACCGAACTCAACAGTGAACCAGTAGACCTGCACACAGAGAGTATAAGAACAAAGCACACGATTAGAGACACCTGTTGGACGTCGCATAAACTGCCAGCTCATGCACTCGACTGGAGGTCGTCAGCGCTGGCCATTAATTGCCAGCCAAATGAGCAGCGCAATTGAGTTAAGTGGATGTCAGGGCAGGGGTTTGGTTTGGTTACTTACCGTGGAGAGCTTCTCGATTTCTTCATCAGAGGCGCCCAGCGAGGCCAAGCCAATCTCCTGCGAGAACTGGGCAAAGCTGGGATCGGCCAGCAGCGGCATGTGACCCAACAGCTCGTGAATGGTATCACTGCATAGGAGAGAAAGAGAGAGAGAGAGAGAGAGAGAAGGGAAGAAAACAATTAGCCATTATATAATAGGGCTTAAAGTGCTGGCTGCCTGGCACATTGTTAAACTAATTTGCGACACAATAAAAGTTGGTCGGAAGCAAGGAGCAGCTAGCGGAAGCGGAAGCTGCTGCTGCTGCTGCCACTGCCACTGCCCCCTCAAAATGGCAGCCAAATGCAATTAGAGCGCGCACAAAGAGCTTTGCTTTTGAAGTTCAAATATGCATATATATATATATACATAGACTGAGTTAAATATACTTACGGCTCGGGTGTGTGGAAGGGCGAGTTGACGTGACGCACGTACTGGGTGCTCTGGAAGATGCGGAAGGCCAGCGAGGCGAGGAAGTCGCGAGCTGTTAGCAGACCGGCGGCCGGGCGCAGAGTGAAGCCGGTGTTCTTGCGCAGGAAATCAGACATTTCCTGCAGCTGGGGCAGACGATGGTCGACAAAGATTTGCTCGTCCTGCAGCATCTGGAAGGCGGCACGGTACTCGGCACAGGCGTGCTTGGGTGCCAGATCCTGGACGGTGCGGAAGACCGAGCGCCAGGTCTTGACCTCCACCTCGGTGTAGTTGATGTGAGGGATTGGATCTCCGTACTTGAAAGCGAAAGCAATCTCGGCAATCTCCTTGCGGCGCTGGCGGTAGACCTTGTCGGCGAAGCCGGGATGGTTCATGTCCAAATCGGGCTCGTACTTGGTCATCAGATGGTTGCAGTTGTCCAGCTCGGAGGCGTGCTTGGGGAACCAGGGCGCCTTCACGCTGATGTTGTTCTCGGCCATCAAGTTCATGCTGCTGAAGGAGCCCGATTGGCGCAGCGAGCGGATCAATTGCAGCAGATTGCCGCGGGTCATGTCCAGCTTGATGAGCACATCGTGGTCGACGCCCTCAATGCGCGATTGGCGCGACTCCACATGCTGGACGGTGCCGTGGAAGGTCTCGATGGCCTTGAGGATGCGACCCAGCGACGAGATGCCCTCCTTAAGGCGCACCACAAGGGCGGCGCTCTGGACGGCTGCCTCGGCCTCTGGCGACTCGGAGGCGGCATTAGCCAGAACAATCTCGTCCTCGGTGAGGCCATAATCTGCAATTGGAATAGGATTGGGAAAGGCAATCAGCAAAAGGCAAGCCGCTTTACAGTCACGTAAACGAATAAGTGTGCTACGTGTGGCAGCCACGCCCCCCACCCTTCGTCTCAGCCGTGGTTGCCAAGCAAACGTATTGTCGTAAGTCGAGCGTAAAAAATGAAAAAGGGAAATGCGCCATTTGCCCTGTTGAATCTAGCTGTGGCTTTCAGACACCCACACAGCCACAATGGAGTCGTACATTCGCTGAGTGCTGGCACTTTATCATATTAAGCACTTAAGTTCATGTCAACCAGCTTTTACTGTACTTATTTGGCCCCCAACCCGACCGCACTTACCGTTCTTTGGGGGCGCTTCATCATCGGCTGGCTCCTGCTCAGCGCAATTTTCAATCGTTGCCTCAGTTTCAATGTCATCAACTAAACCAGAGCGAAATGATAATAAAAAATAATAATCGAAATAAGTAAAGCATAAAATAATAATAAGAAATTATAGAAAGGTGTGCGTGTGTGTGTGTGTGGGGGATAAGCACCTGCAACATATTCATCTTCGAGGGGCAGCTCCAGGTTGGGCTGCTCATCCTGCAGCTCGACATTATGCTCGGCGGGCACATGCTCGCCCTTTGCCTGCTGAATGCACTCCTCAAGCGAGGCATCTTTTGAAAATAAAACAGAAAATAATAAAAAAAATAAATAAAAATAAAGAAATCAGAGAAATGAAGCTTAAAAGAAGTGCAAACTGAACTAATAATTTGTGGCTAATATTTAAGGCAATCAAAATATTTTAAAATTAAGAGAAAAAATTTTTTAAAAAATTGTTTAATTTCAAAATATTATAAATTATTAAGAACTTTATAAAAAATTGTTTCCAGTTAATTTTTGTATATTTCTTATACATTTATATACCGCTATTAGCTGTCAAAGACTTGGGAAAAATTTCTATTGCAATGAGTTCAGCTCGAATATATTTAGAAAATTTAAATATTTAACTCTTATTTGTCTGGCATTTTCTTAAGGTTCGCCAAAAGCTCAAAATATATTTTCTAAATTTTTAAAAATTCTAAAATGTTTTATAAATTAAAAAGGAATTATTTATGCAACATTTAGCTCTTAGACTTGAAGTTCGAAAATCTGCCGCTATTCAAGCAGCTCCAAAACTCAACTTTACTATATATATCAATTTTATATATGTCTCAAATTCTTCATATATATTTATTCAACTTACCGTTCGCCTTGTTGCGCGCCTCCTCGAGCACCGTTTGTTTGTTCTGCTTGACCACGAGGCTCTCGAAGCGTGCGTCGTCCACAAGGCTGCGGCGACGGGATGGGTACCCATTCTGCGAATGAAAATGACAGAGCTTAAGGATATGTGCCGGAAATTAGATGTATATGCTAAGCGAACAACTTGACTTAATGCCCAGAAGCAGCAGTAGCAGCAGCAGCAGCAGCAGCGGCAGCAGCCCGTGCCATGCCCACTCTACTAAAGTGGGCGTTAAGTTGCGCAATCGGCGCTTGCATAAGACGAGAGATTTAAGTTTTTTGTGTGAAAGTGAAAGATCGCTTGGGCTTGGGCCAGCTGGTCTATGTGTGAATGGAGCGCTTTTATAAGCTCTATTCTATTCCGAGTTGCATCAGCCGGCCGTAGCTGGACAATGCGATAGCATATATGATGATATACGGCCCCAAAGCAGTTGCAGTTTTTTTGGTTGTTCACAGTTTCTCTTGCTGATGAAAGAGATGCGAGCCATTGAATCATCTTTATTGATTTCATATTTTGGTTGTTTTTGTTTTTCTGTTTTTGTATTTTGTATTTTGTATACCTTTGCGACGGCGCAACAGCATAAACAACAACATAAATACAGAGGCTGGAGATCAACAATGAGGCGCGTCTGTGCGTAAGTGCAGCCACTTTCACTCTCCAAGGGAGAGAGAGAGAGACAGAGGGAGAGAGAGATGAGGCTGATGAAGATGTTCACAAGTCTCTGTTTAAATTTGTTAAATAATAACTTTTTGTCACTTGTCACTTATGTTTGCATTGTTGTTGTCGACAACAAAACAGGATAGCTAAGCTGGCAGTGGGTCAATCAATGCCGAAATGGGAAGCAACAACGAGCTGAGCATTTGAAAACCTTTTGAGTGTCACGTAGACCAAGCGATGTTCATTTTGATTTATTTTAATGGATCTCTAGCTAACCCAGTCTTAATGGATATGATCTCTGGCCACTTACCTCAATACTGTAGGATTTCTTAATGGCGAACATCTCGCGATTCTTTTGAGCAGCTGCAACGGCCATCATTTTGTGTTTTGTGTTGTTGTTGTTGTTGGTTTCTTAATAAAGTTTAAAGAGAATTTCTCAAAAATTTATACAAAGTCTCGCACTTTGGATACTAGTTGGGATTTCTTGTTATATTTGTGTGTTGATCTTGCAAAAAAGCACTCGAAATTTGTCACTTTCACTGCTTAGTTGCCTGGCGAATGCGCTCCTGGTACTGAACTCTGATTGCGTCTAGAATTTAGCTAAACTGAACACGGCACACGTTGATCGTTGTTAATCCTGAACGCGTAACTCGAAACTTTTTTTGTGTTTGATGTTGTTTTGTGTTTTGGAAAAAAACTTGACGAGTTTTCGTTTTCGGGAATCCTTGTCTTGTCTCAGCTAAGATTTTATTACAACAATACAGAGCAGCAAACTACTTGACCACACAGAGGGCTTGGCAAGTCTTTAGAGCGAATGTTAGCGAATCAATGCATGCCCCTGGTTCAGATGCCAGCGTTTAAATACCCGCAAAAGCGCCGGCAGCGACGCCGACGTCGACGCAGACAACGACAACGACGACCGAGACCGAGACCCGACGAGCGGCGGCGACTGGTTTTCGCATGACGCGGCTGTGACGTAGTTGCTGTTGTTGTTTTTATTGCCATTGCTGTTGCTGTTGCTGGTGTTGCTGGTGTTGCTGCTGCTGGTGTTGTTGTTGTTGTTGTTGTTTGCTACTGCTGTTGCTGTTGCTGCTGCGATTGTGGGGTTTCCTCTCACCAAAGCACTTGGCAGTGGGTCGACAGCGTGCTGACTCGACCAAGTTCAAGTGCGGCAGCTAGAACGGCGCTTGGCATTGCTGTTGTTGTTGCTGTTGCTGTTGTAGTTGTTGCTGCTGGGTTTAGACACAAGCGCGTGCGCAGTGACAAAAAAAAAATAAACATACATAAAATATTTGGAATTGTCGCGGTCTCAGCGCGTCATTAAAAAAGCCTAAACAAGTCATAAAAAACTATCAAAAGCAAACAAAAACCCAAGCGGCCAAGATTGCGCATACGCGGCGTGTGACAACCCCTAAACTACATTTACATAGAGACAGACAGATCCAAGTTATTTGTAATGAATATGTTCCGCAGGCGGATATTATTTTTAATAGAGAAATATATACATACATATATAGATATATGTGTGTGTATGTGTTTGAGCTCAAGAAGTAATTGGAAAGCGGAGCAGGAACTTGCCGCGTTGCCTACAAAGTGTAAACATTGTTGTTTACATATGAGCAAGTGATACACTATGCACGATATACAACTAGACTTGATGAAAATGTGAAGAGAATTGAGCTGAAATTGGACGGGAATGTGTTTGACTGAAGAGATTGCTGGAGAGAGAGAGAGAGAGCAAAAATTAATATTTAACAGAATTTTTACTCAAGAAAGTTGTTTCAAGCTGCATTAGAGACTCAAATATTACATTTCAGTGTGAAATAGGTTTTTATTATCAGTTGAAACAGTTTGAATGAATCTTTTTCTGGAATGTAAAGTCAGAAATATGTCAATATTAAAGTATATCTTGTATTCCACTCTAGATTCTTAGGAATTTAATACTTTTTAGTATATATCAGTTAAGAGACTTTGGGCAATACTTAAAATTGAATTTATTAGTTCATGAATCATTTTTAGCCTTATAGATACGTTAACTTCTCTTCTGTTGATGCCCTATTATATATATATTTATATCTTACTTGCTGTTTGATCTGTATTTATGTATACTAAATTTAGTTTACACAATATTTTTAAGCAAAAATATTAACTTTAGTCTCAGCATTCTTCCAGCCAAATATAATTTTATACTATATAATAGTATATACTTTATAATTTATATATGTAGTATATAATATACTTTAGTCAAAAGTTCTCCACCATAAAAATCTTCCCTCTCTAAAATATAATAAATATATATTTCATATTATCCCATATATTGAATCCTTCATTACCAGCCACAAGCGCAACTACTCTATAAAATATAATAAATATAAATTTCATTTAAAATATCTCATTATCGCTTGCTGGCTATTAATTACAATTAAGCTTTTTCGAAAGCAAATGCAAATGACGTTCTCTATGTGATACGAATTTCCTAACCTCTAGGTTTCCTTTAGGCAATTAATTAATTATAATTTCTAAGCACAAATGGCATATGCCCGCGCTCGCCTGTCTACACTGCGCCGCGCGGTGCTATTATTATTATGAAAGCACATTAAAACCAATTTGCATGCGTAAATGTAACACATTAAACTTATCTTAACTGGGCATAAACAAATGGCGTCAAAACATCTGGCAAATTGTTATGAGATTTGCATTCCACATGCAGCTGGCAGACTGCGACTAACTAGCTAATTCCTGTAAGCTGATAATACACACACATCTACATACAAAGACAGACAGTGAGAGATCAAGTACTACTGGTGCTGTTGACGAGGCTGGCGCCTAATTGGATGCTGGTCTTAGATCATTTGAATGACATTTCAGTTGAAGTTTGAGACTCGCATTTAACCAAATTCAGAGTAAGTCACACGCTTTGTCATTGATCTACATTCGGAGGCAAGCCGCGAGCCGCGAGTTGCTGTTGCTGTGGTGCAGCTAGCAAATGCCGTCATCCTTGCAACAAAACAAAAACTAGAACCGATCAAAAAGCTAGAGAACACACATCGAACTTACCGATAAATATGAGATAGCTAATGAGCTGCTTACTCACACCAAGATCCGAAAAACAAAACAAAATAAGCTCCCATTTGCCCGGGCTAATTGTAGACCAATTTTTGTTCGCCTCTTTTTATTCATTTTAATAACCGCGTGACTAACTGTATCAATTGGGTAGGACTGGGAAATTACAATCCCAGCAATATAGGGAGAGAGAGATTAAGCAAAAGGGCGAACTTGTTAAATATTTAAACGGAATACAGCTGACAGCATTTTCGCATTATCATATTGCATAAGGTAATTATCAATCATTAGAGCTAACTAGCAATGAGATAATCAACACGTTATGCAATTCAAATAATAATTAATAAATTGGTAAGAATTATCGCCAAAAGCTAGCAAACGAAATATGTTTGTAGTATGTATACACTAAAGAAGATTAAATACGCTTCGTACACTACACAGCGCTAGCAGCTGCCTCTAACTAACTAAGCAAACACACATGCTTCAGGTGATCTTTTCATTACTCATCTATGACAGCGATGCGATGTGGTGCACTGACTTATGAATCTGCATCTGTAGCAAAGTTTTTAGTATTTCAACTTCGAAGAAAGTTCGTATAGAAAGTTGTATGACGACCCTATGATATTCAAGCGACTCTGATTTATATCTCAAATTAAGCAAAATACATATGTAACTGTACCAAGTTTTTGCAGCACATCTTCAAAGCCACCCGAGTTGCAATAGGTCATATTGAGAGTTTCATGATGATAGAGTGGTACAATTAAAAAAGTATATTATATGTAGCACAGTAGGGAAAAAGAAGCAACTTTATAATGATTTTTGTGCAGTCTAACTTTCAAGGTAGCCAGACGTATTAGATCATATAGAAAGTTATATGACAGTAATATGATACAATGATCTAGGTCAACCAGTTTAAAAGCTACGACAGAAAAAGAAGCAGCTGTACTAAGTTTAATCACTATAGCTACATAGGCAGTCGAGTTCCTTGAGCTTGTATGGCTAGTTGGATGGGCTTTAAGACTTAGGGTATACCAGATCGAAATATTCGAAATACTTTGCAGTCGTATTGCCTAGCTGTTGCCCACGTATCATATGGCAAACTGTAGACTCTTTTTTCTGTGTATATGTGTCAGCGCAGCTCTTGTGCCATTCACGGCTTTTGGCTGAACTTTTCTTCCGACTACGCTTTGTGTGTTTATTGTATAATTAAGGCACAAAACATTTAATTTAGCTTTTATTTAATATTTAAATTTTTAATTGTGCACTGCGTTTGCTAAGCTCAATTCTAAAGTTATTAAATATATATAGTAGAAGAGAACAACAATAACAATAACAATTGCTCAAGGTTTTAAAAGTAACAAAATTGTTGAGCAACTGAAGGCGGAGCTAGAAACGGAGTCCGCGACGAAGGAGGGAGGTGAAGACAGAGACAGAGACGGAGACAGAGACGGAGCCAGAGCCGAAACCGGAGACATAGACAGAGAGTCGATCGTGATTCACAGCTCGTAGGCAGAGCCATTCACTGGGATTTCCTTGTCCTTGGCCATGACCCTTTAACGGCTGAGTGGCCGCAGCTTCTAAGCTAACGCCCCGCTACGGCACGGCACGGCACGGTCCGGCTGTGCTCGACTCAGCCCGGCTCGATGCCGTACCCCTGCTTCCCGCCCCCTTCCCAGCATGATCAACCAGTTTGTTTGTTTTATTGAAGTTTCATGATCATGAAACCCAAACAAGCGAAGTACAACTATGCATATCTACTCCCCCCCCCCCCCCCTCTCTCTCTCTCTCTCTCTCTCTCTCTCTCTCCCTATCTATCTATCTCTCCTGGCATCTCTTTTTTAATGGTCTTCCACAGATAAATTGAAACTCCTTTGAGCTTTGAAGGTTGGCTCCGCATTTGCAATTTTTACTTTTGTTACATAAGACACATTTACTACCATTTAGCTATTTTTTTTTTCTTTTTTTGACTCATTCGTTTAATAATGATCAATCATCAAGATAAAAAAGAGTTTTTGTTGGTTTTCTGGTAGGTAAATTAGGTTCTATAATTAACAATTTTCGGACTGGGGCGGCAAAAGTTGAAAACTACATTTAAATTTTTCTATGGCTATTTATTTGTATTTTTATTTGGTTTTTATTCTAATCAAAAGGCACAATAAAAGTATTTGTGTTCAGAAATGTTTGACGCAGTCACGTAGTCCACATCTATTCTGTTTGACACGCCAACAAAAAGTTACGGTTTATTCCAAATTTTGATATACTTATATATATATTTGGATATATATCGATGGAGTAGATCAATCATAATTTGGCAGGTCTCATAATGAAAGTAGTTCCGTTTGGTTAGGTTTTTGGCATTGAGAAAGCGTATATTGCCTTAGAAAGGTATGGGTTATTGAATCGAGATGGATTTGAGGCAATTTGCAAATTATAAGATACCTTCTTGAAGGTGATGTGAACGTGATTGACAGTCTATCAGAACTTGGGTAATTATAAAGCTTTTTAGCTGAAATTTGGAATGGGCTTAGCTTTAGCTTATTGAGATATAGTTGAAGTTGATGTCGGGCCAGACTTAGTACATCTATATCTTGAGATATTAGACTTCTAGTATTGCAACTTATCATACATAATACGATCCCTAGTGAACGCAGTTCTGTCAGCCTTGACTGCCCTGTCTCGAGCTCTCAAGTTCCTCTACGTTTTGCCCTTGTTTTGACTTCCTAGAATAATCTTTGGGCTTTAGTTTTTATTTTTTCGTTTTGTAAACCATAGTCTTTTGTATGAATCGAATATTATTCATAATTGAATAAGGTGCAATTAATAATACAATTAAAAAACGATTTTAAAAAGCATTTTTACAATTTTTTGCCATTACATAGCGCGCTGTTCTAATCGATCTGGCTCACAGCTCAGCAATTCTACAATTATGTGCATTAATTACAGCTTGGCAATCATTTTTGTTGCTAATTATTGTATAATATATATATATATATCGAGGTATTGCTTTCCCAAATTGCAAAATACATTCAATCAGTCAATCAATCCGTCCGTCCGTCCGTTTGTCAGAATGCTGACTTGATATATCATAATTCCATATGCCCACCAGCACCACTCTCCAATCCAATCCAATTAGTGCTTATCGAACTGGATTTTGTTCATGGCTCTGATTCACGGGCCAGAGATGACGTTCATTTAGCTTTGTTTTGTCTCGCATTTGGATACAAATTGATTTGATTTGAATATGCAAAATAGCAAACGCGCACACGCTTGACTTTGTTTTGGATCTTGGTTTCTTTTCGCTGTGATTTTTGTTTGGGCTTTGCGTCACGTGCGACAGTCACGAGAGCCAAACCAAACAGTCATCGCACCAAGCAAACAAAAAATAAGAAATAAACAAAACAAAAAACATAAACAAAATATATATACATACATATACATATATATTTAACATATATATTCAGTATGGCTCACTTGCAGGGGAATTACAGTCGCGCATCTGATCAATGGAAAGAGTTTGCGTAAGCTGAAATTTATGGATCTTATACAGGGGTTTCTGCTCCATGTGATCTAACTGCAAATTGGAAAATCTTGTATATAAAAATAGCTAACAGTCTGACTATTTAAATAGTTTGCTAGATTTTTATTACAATTTCCTCTGAAATCGAAAGATGATCTCAGCCCAAGTATCGAGCAGTAGACCAAAGGCTTACGTGCCATAAATATGCATAAAAAAAAGTTTATTTATATCAGAATTGCACTAATATAAAATTATTTAGCTACAGCAACTTAAGTATCATTAATTAATAATATTTTATTCATAATACTATATATAAATATTATTTTAAATGACATTTCATAGCAGAAGTCATGTAAAGCACTTGAAAGACATATATCAATTAATGTAATATATTTCAAATTTATTTAGTATAATCATTTTATTTTATTTTAGTATTAAACTATTTTTAAAATAATTTTTTATTATTTTTATTATTTAGTTTAATTATTTTAATATTATATTATATTAATTTATTACTAAAATATTTTTAAAATATTTTTTTTAATATATTTTTGTTTAATAATAATAATAATAATAATAATAATAATAATAATAATAATAATATATAACTAATCAAGCATCAGAATTAATTCAGCCACAAATTCAACAATTAAAAAAACTTCCACTTAAAAAAGGTTAATCTATTGCTTAGCGCTGAATTTCGCAAGAGTAAATAACTCTGGAATTCCAAGAAGCAATTAAACATCATAATTAATTCGATTCGAAAGCTCGCCAATTCGGTTCATGGGGACTTTCCTGCGGCGCTGAAAAACTAACGAAATATATATGTATAAATAAACGTAAGCATGACTCTGACAAAGGATGAATGTTTTCCAAAATTAAAGATGGGAATTTTTTGTCGGCTGTGGCTGCGGCTGCGGCTGCGACGTTTTTTGGCACATGAACAGGTTGATAACCACCGCGGCTTAAATTTAGACTTGGGTATTTTAATGGCTTTGCCTTACTTTAAGTGCAGCAAACATTTACAGGGCGTGTCCGCAATGCGCTGAGCGCATTAAAAGCGACTTAATCACCACCGAACGAGCCCCCAAAAAAATATACAGAGTCAATAATGTATATTGTTTAAGCATTGCAAATCTTTGATCTCTTTGATTAAGTTTAAGCTGCTATTACTACTTGTTCGTATACAAAGAAAGTTAAATTTAAAGTGAGCTCAGACATTTTGCGTTTTTCGTTTTTAATTTGTATTAAATATGCTTGCTATAAACTTTAATGTCACCAGCATTTATGAGATGCTATCAAGTGGACTCACACACACACATATACACAGACACGCAAACGGACCTGACTGCCCATTGTTTTTGCCTGTGACATGCACTTGAAAACGGTTTTTCGCACACCTGACCCGATTAGCCAGCAAACAGGTGTCCTTGTTGGTGTGGAAAAATCGATTCGTATCGCCTGCAATTGACAGCTGGCCTTAACGAGAGTCAAGCACTTGGGCACACCAAGCCCCCAAAAAGCAGGCACTAATAAGAGCAGGGTATATGGGGTTTCGAGTGAAAGTTGATCTGGGATTGTCTATCTAAATCTGTATCTGGCTTAATTAGTAAATTGTTTATACATTTGTCATAGATTACGCCGGAAATTTCAGTTCAGTTATGTATGTATATATATTTCTCCAACTGCCATGGTATTTACCAGCTGAACACACCCAACTAGAACAGCATCAACTGTTTCAAGTGTGTGTGTCAGCCGCAGGCGACATTTTTGAGTCAGCATTACGTTTAAAGGCAATTCTACGGAAATTCAGATTCCTGTCTGTACCTGTATCTGAGTCTGATTCTGACTCAAAATCCCCGCCGCCCATGACGTTGCTTGCCTCCACGAGATCTATTCACTTTTGATACTGCCACAAGCGCGTGGTCTGGTTACCATTTGGTCTTCCCCAAAAACGCATTAACGTAAGCAACGTGAGCAGAGGCAGCAGTAGCAGAGGTGACTGCCGAAGCAGAGGTGGGGGCAGAGATAGAGACGGTGAGAGATAAATGCAGAGGCAGCAGAGCAGTGCATAGATAAATGTAATTTCTGCTGGGTTTCCCCAAATACGCATAGACGTCAGCAGAGGAACGAAAAGTAATAGCCAGCAGGAGAGACAGAGAGACAGGCAGCAGCGCTAGAGGCAGGAGTAGCATAAGCAACCTGCTTTCAGCTGGTCTTCCCCAAACACGCATCGACGTCAGCAGAGGCGGCGGCAGCGACAGCAGCAGAGGCGGCAAACGCAGCTTGCAGCCAACTGAGTCATGGTCAGTGCTTCAGATTGAGATACTTTCGAAATACATTTTTCCCACTTACATGGGGATTTTTTCGCTGTTGAACATTCTAAATGTGGTTCTTCTCGTTGTTGCTGTTGTTGTGCTCCGACAAGTGTTAATTTGTATATTTTGTCATATCGGAAATGCTGCGGTTGAATGAGCTGAGACAAACAATATATATATAAACAGAAACTAAATAAATAACGAGCGAAGATCCATTTGTCTGATTGGGCGTCGACTCGGGCGTATTTTCATGTAGATTTGCATAAGTCTGCGCCAAATGTTTCCTAGGAAACGTACCAAAATAATAACAATCACAATAAGTTTATTGCGATGAATTAAATAATACATTAACTAATATTTATAACTTTATTGGAGCTAAGATTTTTTTCTTTTTCTTTTTTTTTTTGCTTCTACCATTTTTTTTTACACGTTATTTTTTTTTTTTTGGAAGCCGTTGAACAGGTTTCCACAAAATATTTTTTGCATAGTTTATCGAGTTCTAGCACGTATTTAGCACACTCCACTTAACGCCCAGTTGGTTTTTTTGTCGACTATGATTTGTGATTGGAGTTTTGATAAGCCGCGCACGGTAAATAAAATTATGTAAATTGTTTAACTGTCAACGTCTTGCTGTCTTAGCCGCTGTCAAGGCGATCGTCATTGGCTCTGTATGAAAAACCCAAATCAAATCTTTTACTAAATCAATTCGAAAATATATTTGTATATATATATATACGTATATATTGAGAATATTCTTGCGTGATTACAAGACCTCCTCTTAATCCGCGGCCGCCAGCTCCTCTGATTGCGGTATGCGCTGAAAGCGAGCGAAGGTCAAAAGCATTTGCACTTTCTAAGAGCCAGGCCGTTAAACAGTTAAATATACTTAGTATGTATTATATTAAGTATATATATGTATGTATGTATATATATATATAAAGAGCGATTGCTACTGTGCAAATTAAAATAAATTACAATTTTATGGCACAGCTGCTCATAAAGTGAGCTAACAATTTCATTAGATAGTGCCAGCTGCCAACATATTAACTAGGCGTAAATATTGTATGGCTAATTAGACGGCGATTAGACGCGTTGTCTCTGCCGCTAACTGTATTGACTTGTTACGCATGCCCGTAGGCAACATATGCATTTACATCAATCTCTCAACTCAGTTCCAATATAGAAAAACAAACAAAAACTTGATTTATGTATAGATATATATATATGTATGCATATATATGGATAAATGCTGGTTATGGATTAAGACAACATTTGTTTTTAGAGTTTAAGGAACCTTTCGAAAAGGAATTAGCTGTCAAGACAGCAAACACTCTGAGAGGCATTATACTATATATTAGATTATACCTATGCTATACACACAAAATAACTCGAAATATAGTATAGATCTCATATTTGGTTTCTATAGTAAATAGTTGCTTGAGACACTTTTAAATTCATTTTTATTGTATTATAAATACAAATCAAACTTTTCCTAAATCAAGTTTATCTTAAATTTTTTTTTTTTTTTTTTTAATAAAATAAAATCAAGTTTATGCAACTTAGCAATAGTGTATATAAAATGCCAGCAGGAGCAAAAAGCAATTTCATTTGACAGCTTATCGATCTAGTTTTTATCAAAAATATTCTAAAAATTTTGAATTCATGTATAGTATGCAAAGTTGTTATTATTTATTGAGTATAGATGCACACACATATTTATTATATATATCTATATGCTCATATATATTCTGTATACTATATAAAGAAAAAGTAATATCAGTCAAGTTTGTTGCCTAAGTCATTTGTTTTATTTACGCTTGCCCAATTACACGATCAATAAGTCAATTTAAATTAGCATTTTAGAAGTGTTTTGACATTAAACTAAATAAAGCGATCATGAAACATTAAAATTTAGAGACATATCATAATCTAGAGCAATCGAAGATCATAAAAAAGTTATAAATGCTTATACATTTTTTAAAATATAATAAAAGAAATATAATAAAAGCTATATTAAATATATAAAAAATTTATCTAGATCACATTTTATAAGCATGAGATTCTTAAGATTCCGTCATATTCTGTAGTAAATTTATACAGAAATAAGCCTCTTCAAAGTCAAGTCTCTTTGATATATATTTCCCACTTGGAAACTGTTTCATTTCAGCCGCTTGAATATGCGATGTAAATTTATTGACGGGTCTACGTGACAGTTCTTACAATCAACAGAACTCAAACGTTAATACAAACACGTAACGGCGAGGCGACTAGCACCACCAGCAGCAGCAGCAGCAGGAACTACATTAATCATATGCGCAAAAGACGTTAGCGCATGAAACTACTTTAGTTATACTTTGTATTCCGTTTCATTTTTCCCCATCAGCCAGCGAGCAGATGACAGAGCATTAAAGTTGTTAGCACCAGGCACCGGGCACCGGGCACCTGGGCAAACAATAGATTAAATAATCTAATGTTCGAATCGGCGCTCAATCAATCGATCCAAGTTCAACCACACCCGCACAGAGAAACCACAACGCTGAACCACTAAGGCCGAACATTTGCAACAAAAAAGCAGTGGCTTCAAGCAGAGTTCAAAGCCCCGCCGCTCGGCCTAAGGGCGACGACGCAGCTGCTGGTGCAAAAAAAAAAAAAAAAAAAGAAAAGGTGAGAAGGAGACAAGAAAAATAAAGATAAAAGACAAAAGCGCAAGCTATTTTTAAGCGCGTTTTAATTCAATTTATTTGTATTAACTGGCTGATATACATAAATCGCGTATCTGAATCACAAACGGAAGTCAGGCGCGCTGAGTTGAAGCCAATTCTTGTAAGAACAGCCTCGCAAATAATACATGCGTTAATGTATGTATGTAAAACGGGCAATAAACAATTTAGAAAGTAAAAGCATGCGATTGTTCGTTCTGATCAGGTGCAACAACAACCACAATAGCAGCAACAACAGCTGGAAAACTCGTTGCTAAATCATGCGCCAATAATTCTCATGATTTATGCCGTAAGCTCGAGCTGCACACGAATTTATAAAAGTCAAACCTAATGCGACTATTACAGATGTTATACAATAATTAAGTCATCATTGAGCTTGAAAGCTAAGTAAATTGCATTTATGCAACTAGCAGATGCTCTTCAAGTCTATGAAACAGCTCTTCAGCGGGCTATGATATAAGTGATTATTAAGCAAGAGTTATAGATGGATCATATATCATTATGAGGTAGAAGACACATGGGAGTTTGTGAATCTCTTGTTGAGCTGAGTAGCATTAGATAATTGAGCAATTGAAGTAAAACACATATTATTTAGCTTTTTTTCGGCTACATTTCAGATCCTTCAACAAGAAAGAACACTTGAAATAAAATAAAAGGACTCTTCAGGGCAAGCATTCGGAAAAGGAAATGTTTATCTTGATCTCTGTGGGATAATAATTTCTAATACTCTTCAAAGTCTAAGTCAAAATGATAGAATTTTAGCATAAATTGTTAATTAAAACAGCTGCTTCACATTATACTTATAATTCACTAATTAGATTTATTACCCTGGGATTTATAATCTTGCAATAAAAACTTTCTCTCAATGAGAAATAAATGTAATTAAAAATGCAACTTTGTATTGGATATTTATTATGAACATAATTGAATACTCGTAGCACAAATAAATATACATAAATTGTCTGACCTTTTTGGTCACGCACAATAGTTTTCTCTAGTATATAGCCAGATATATATACATATCTAGATATACCTACTATATCATGCTGCAGCACGATTGCCGGAAGGCTATTTTCGAATGCTTTTTCCTGCTGCATGACTGTCGTGCGCGCACCCTTCGAATGCCACGCCCATTGCGCCACAGCGCTTCAGGGTAAAATATGAATCTGTAGCTAAAAACGATATTTGTTAGCAACAATTAGCATTTTGTGGAATTCTCATCAATGTTACGTAATAGCCGGCAGAATTCCTTATTCACATTTATGTATTAAATATTATATATATATTGTCTTTATTTGGTATTTAGTATATATATAAATTATATTTTATTTGCAGCTCGTTTGGCTGCATTTTTTGCTGTGAACCGGCAGCTTTGTGTTTGTGTTTTTCCTTTTCTTTTCCTTTTTTTTTTTGGTGGTATTTATATATATTTTGTGCTGTGTTCATGTTCAAATAAATGGGCGGTGAATAAACTAATTAACATGCACAATAATTGATATATTTTTAAACACATACCTGTTCAACCTTTCAACCGGATGAAATGCGAGCAACAACAACTACAACGCGCGTAGTTTTTGACTGGCAGTTCGATCATTAATCAATGTGGTATAGTGCGTCAATCAAGTCTCCTTAATGTGGATTACCCATGATTCATAGGCTTAAATAGCGTTAAGAATTGCAAGTGAGCGACTGCCTGGGTGAGACTAAGGAATACTCCGGATTGAGGGTGAGTACCCAATAAATAAAATTAACGATATTCTCGACTGGTTTGTGATATTCGAAGAGCTGCATATAGTGCATATAACAAATTTTATTTCCTTAATATACATACATATATATGCAGAGATTCATTCTTATAAAAGAATCTTTTTCTAACTTTTTTACACTCACCAGTAAGAGTTATACTTCTTTGCTCCACTTCGGCATACCCTTTCGCCCACTTGCAATGAGTGAACTTAATAAAATTAATCGTTTTCTATATGAAGCATAGCCAATTGGCTGTTTTGCTTGAAAGGCTTCACGAATTGGGAGTATTTCATATTTTAATTAAGTTTTAAATTTAAATTACAAGCAATTAGCGGAAAGAATGAAATAAGATATTAATAAGGCTTATAAATAAGAAGAAGCAGATCTTGACGGATCTTAAGAAGAGTTCTAAAAACACATGAAAAAGTCAGATCAGAGAGAAAGAGAGCTAACGAATGATAGAGACACAGAGAAAGGGATACAGAAAGCTAGATAGAGAGAGAGAGAAAATGAGACAGACAAATAGACAGTCAGCTCGCTACCGAGAACTGACCACAAATTGCATCGCTCCAGATCAGACAACTTATCGAAACTCGTAAATTAGATAGTGATACGCATATTTTAGCTATGTTTTTCCATTGTTGCGCCCATTTATAGGGTATATAATGAGCAGCCTCAATTGTCAGCGTTCAACGTGGAATGCCAAAAACACCTTCTCTAGATTCTTGTAACACGTATGCCTATTCAATAGAACTGAACTCTCGTAACCCCGTTCACTATGGAATACCAGATACTATATACGTTTCCCCATGTGAACTGCCAGCAAGTTCGTTGCCTAAGTCTTTCGTTTGTCAGCCTTTATTGCAGCAACTGCGACTATTTGCAAACGGCCAACTATGCATACTATGTAATAGTACATATACTAGTAGTAATAGTAATAGTAGCAGCACAACTATGTCATAATTTATATATAGTTAGTTAGTAAGTCTAACTGGTGTATCTGCAATGTTAATGAAAACCGTTTAAATATAACTAATGGCAAAGGCCAATTGGCCTTGTTGCTGCACAGCCTCTTAGCGACCAAAAGATCTGCCACGAGCTTCGTTCTGCCATTAAGGTGGAGTGCCAGAGGCGTGTTAGCCAGCTCCAGCTGCTGCGAGCGGGCTCAAGAGTGCAAAGGTATCAGCTGGCCGCCAATATGATCAAGGTGTTGGTAGCCAGTCGCTGCAATTGTATGCAAATGAACGCGTGCGCTGAAAAATTGTTAAATAATTGCAGACGCTCTATTGTGACTGAGGGTAGCTATAAATAATATAAATACATTTATGTATATATATATAATAAAATATATACATAATCGAGGGGAGTTTAAAGAGAACAAGAACTCATAAGAAATATAGGGCTATGAGTTTCTGCAGCTTCTGTAGCTTCTAATACATGAGTCAATATCTATATCTATATCTATATCTATATCTATATCTATATCTATATCTATATCTATATCTATATCTATATCTATATCTATATCTATATCTATATCTATATCTATATCTATATCTATATCTATATCTATATCTATATCTATATCTATATCTATATCTATATCTATATCTATATCTATATCTATATCTATATCTATATCTATATCTATATCTATATCTATATCTATATCTATATCTATATCTATATCTATATCTATATCTATATCTATATCTATATCTATATCTATATCTATATCTATATCTATATCTATATCTATATCTATATCTATATCTGCAGCTATACTTCGAGTTAGCTATGTACCAAAACTATTGAAACCACCCTCGTTAATCTATCTGTGCTCGTAAATTAATGCAAACGATTTTGTACAATATGCAATATAATTCTTTATTGTTATTTAATTTGTTTTTTTTTTTTTTTATATATATATTGCTACATATTTATATATATTCGCATATATATATATATAGATTGTATTTACTGTGCATGCGGCACGCTGTAGCTTCTAATATATATACATATATATATATTTATATATGTATGTGCATGTGAGTAGATGCAACCACACAGACATATATATTTATTTATATATATATGCATATATATAACTGCTAATTATATAATATTTAGCTTGTGGTTCTTTAAATATGTTATTTGTTGCTGCTCTTTATGCTCTAGGTACCCATTTTTGTTTTTTCTCTTTCTTTTTCATTTAATATCTATCAACTATTTATCATATTTAGGTTTTATAAAATTTAAAAATTTACCTTTGCAAAACATAAGCGTTAACAACTTAATTAATTTTAGATTTATTGTATTTGTGTTTTATATATATATATATGTATATATAAATAATTAAGGGCTCTCTGTAAATTGTATTTTACATATTATTTTTGATGCGTTTTGCTTGTTTTATATTTTTTATGTTAATAGCGACTAAGACACTTTTCATTTACTTTTCATAAATTTGCATTTGCTTTTGTTTTTTTTTTTTTGCATTTGCAGTTGATTTTGAAATTATTTTGAGTTTTCGATTTTGTTTTTATACAGCATTTAAAGCTACAATCTGAGATGTGAGTGTGTGTGAAAAACGTAACAGTATTAACTTGATTTGTTGTTGCTGTTGTTGTTCTTGTTGTTTTTTGTTTCTTTTTGTATGTACAGCATAAATGGTTTTTGAGCTAAAAGAATTTTGTTGTTTCATGGCGGAATGTTGCGCATGCAATGAGTACGTATGTGAGTGTGTGTGAGTGTTTTTATATATGTGTTTGTGTGTGTTGTATTTTTTTTTTGTTTGGATTTAAGTTTATACCGTACTGTCACTTAGCATATATTTAACAAAAGTTTATACAACTTGCTCGGCTTAGAATATAATTAAAAATAAATTTTTGTTTCTTTCTGCATTTCTATCTTTTGTTTTTTGTTTTTAGATAGATATTAATAAATATTTCAACAAATGTACCCGCTGCACGTTCATATAATAAACTAATTATAGTAATAGTAATAGTAATAATATAATAATAATAATAATAATTATAATAGTAGTAATAATAATAATTGCTAATTTACAATCGATACGCTTAATTAAATTCTGCAAACTAAAGGCTTACAATAGTCGGAAGCAATTGAAACAATTCTTAGAATCTTTCGCATTCATCGATTTTGCTTCAACTATATTTCTTCTTCTTCTCCATCCTCTACTCTATAACTTTATAAACAATTACATATATCTGTCTGTTTGTCAGTAACAACAACAACAAAATGTAGTTTGAGTCGTGAAACAAGGCGGCGAACGCTGTGCTAAAATCTGGGCGCTGTTTAGAATTTAGTTTAGAACATTGCACAAAATGTGGAAAAGGCAGTTGAGTAACAGAGCAGGATGAGGGGGGCGCGGGTGAGCATGATCTAATAATACATACATACATACACACAAACGCACACACACACGCACACACACACACACACACAGAGAAACATTCAGTCGAAAAAACATGAACAATTGAAAAACAGTCAGCGGGATTTCTAATAGACTAGAATTCGAGTCAGCAATTTAGCCATATATAAAACAATATAGAAGTATATTAAATTATAAGGAATAAAATAGAAATAATTATATATATATATATATAATATATAGAAGCAATATATATCTTGATATCGTCCAGTTTTTAGCACACGTTGAAAACTTCTTGTTGAAACCAAGCGCACTAGCGCTGTGTATTTGCTGGTGTTGCTGCTGCTGCTGCGGTGGCTGTTGCCGCCGCTGCTTGCACGCCTCCTCCGCCACCGCCTCCCGCTGCTGATGCTGCCGCCGCCGCCGCCGCTGCCGCCGTTGCTGTGGCCGCATTCAGGTCGTCGCCCTGCAGATCCACATTGGCGGCACTGGCGTACTGCTAAAACCATGATTGTCTATTAATATCATATGGCTTGGTCATGCCCAGCGCGGAGGGACGATAGGCAGCCGGAGGCGGCGGCGGCTGGCCGTAGCCTGCGGCAGCGGCCGCAGCAGCCGGACCGCCCAGCAGACTCTGATTGAAGATCATGCGTGCGTGGAAATCATCGCGTCGCAGGTATTGCTGATACAGCTGCGAATTGGGATCCAGTTGGGAGGCAGCGAACGGATAGGCCGCAGCTGCTGCAGCAGCTCGGGTCGAAGGATGCGCCGCAGCCAGAAAGGGATAGGAACCGGCGGCCGTATTGAGTGGATTTTGTGTCTTGTCGGCCGCATTGCCCGCTGCATTCGCTGTGGCTCCACTGTGCGCCGGCGCGGGTGGCATATAGTAGGGATTGGGTGCGGCATCGCGGAACTGATCCAAGTAGCTGCTCGCAGCTGCTGCCGCCGTCTGATCCCCGTAGAGGCCCAGCGCGCTGGGCGTGGGCGCAAAGTTGAAGGCGCTGCCGGGCACCATGCCGGCTCCGCCACTGGCGGTCTTCAGCGAGATGGCCGCAGCATCAGCAGCCGTCTGATTGACGGAGGAGCCACTGCCCGCTGAAGCAGCGGCCGCTGCGGCTGCAGCTGCGGCGGCAGCAGCTGCTGCGCTGGCTGACGATGATGAGCCAGCAGCAGGCGAAGAGACGCCGCCGGACTTGAGACCTGCGTAGAGCTGAAAGCCTTGATGCAGCACCTGAGCGTGCGCCTGCAGCTGGTGGGCCGCTGAGCTGGCAGCAGCTGCTGCTCCGGGCATTTGTGGCATGTTGTATTGAGCCATTGCCTGCTGGCTGTGTTGCTGTTGCTGTTGTTGTTGCTGTTGTTGTTGTTGCTGCTGCTGCTGTTGCTGTTTGGCATTGGCCTCTGCTGCCACAGTTGTTGCCTTCTTCTTGCGTCCACGCTTGGCTGGTGCCTTGACCTCTACAGTAGCTGCTGCTGCTGCCGCAGCCTGTTGTTGTTGTTGCTGCTGCTGCTGTTGATGATGTTGCTGCTGCTGCTGTTGTTGCTGTTGTTGTTGTTGTTGCTGCTGCTGCTGCTGCTGCTGCTGTTGTTGTTGCTGCTGCTGTGGTGTAGACTGCGCCGCACTGTTGCTGCCCGGCACATAGTTACCAGGCAGCTGCTGCGCAGGATTGCCATAGGCGGAGGCCGCACTCGATGCACTGTACATATGAGCTGCTGGCGGCATATTCTTGTCAAAGTAGTTGACCTGATAGCCGAGCATCGACTCGGCCAGCGTGTGCATTAGCGGATTGTTGTAGGTTTGTGGTGGTGGCGGCGTCGGCTTGTTGTAGGCAGCCAAATGATGCGTCTGGCTGAGATGATGCTGATGTGCAGTGGCAGACAAATGCAACATGTTGCTGTTGTCGCTGTTCGCTGGCACCGAGGCTTGTGCTGTTGTTGTCGGCTTGCCACCAGTTGCTGGCTGCTGCTGCACTGCAGCTGCAGCAGCAGCCGTCGATGTTGCTGGTGCATAGTTATGATTCAGCTGCTGCGCCTGTTGCTGATAGGCATTGTGTGCTTGTTGCTGCTGTTGTTGCTGCTGTTGCTGTTGTTGTTCTTGTTGCTGCTGTGTGGACTGTGGTTGCTGCTGCTGCAAATTGTTGCTGTTGCTGCCATAGTTGTGCGGCTTGTGTGGCGCTTGCTGCTGCTGCAGCTTTTGCTGTTGCTGTTGCTGATAGTTTAGATTGTGCGGCGGTTGCAGCTGAGTTAAATGCGGCTGTGGCTGCGACTGTGCCTGTTGCTGCTGCTGACTGCTCTGCTGCTTATTGGCTGCTGCCACCTGTTGCTGCTGCTGCTGCTGCTGCTGCTGTTGTTGCTGCTGCTGTTGTTGCTGTTGCATGTTGCAGGCGCTATTGTCTTTGGCAAAGTCCTTGGGAAAACCCATCGCCGCCGCGCGATTATACATTTCAAATGCCTTATCCGGCGCTATGGTGCCCAGCTGCTTGCCAAAGGTCATGGAGCCTAGGAAACTATTGAACATTTGCTGTTGCTTGTTGAGCAGCGTTTGAGGTTGCGACTGTTGCTGTTGCTGCTGCTGTTGTTGCTGTTGTTGTTGTTGTTGCTGCTGCTGCTGTTGCTGTGTTGCTGTATGCAGCTGTTGCTGCTGATGATTCTCATCCAGCTTGGCCAGCTTGCTGCCAGCAACATCTCTATAGTCCTCATTGGGCCGCTTCAGCGGATTTATCAACGTCTCCGTTTTGGCTGGCTGCTGCATTTGATGCTGCATAAAGGTGGCCATATCGCTGCCATAGCTGGGCGGCACAATTTTCTGCTGCTGCTGCTGCTGTTGTTGTTGCTGCTGTTGATTGTCAACAGCATCCGCTGCTGCTGCTGCATTGGCTGCAGCATTTGTTGACTGATATTGTGCATAGGTTGGATATTTGGGCTTCATCCCATGCATCTGCTGCTGCTGCTGCTGATGAGACAAGGCCTGATGCTGCTGCTGTTGAGTTTGATGTTGCTGCTGCTGCTGTGAGACCTGATTCGGGCCCAAATTTGGCGGCAATAGGCTGTGGCCCAGGCTCCACTCGTTATTATTTGGTTTAGCCACCGGCGTCGCAGTGGGCGCAGCTGGCAGCGGATTGATCAGCGTTGCGGGATTGTATAAAGAATGTTGTTGTTGTTGTTGTTGTTGTTGTTGTTGTTGTTGTTGTTGCTGCTGTTGTTGTTGCTGCTGATAGCTGTCATGCGTTGATCCATAGCCGCTGTTGCCCATAGTAGCTAAATCAGGAGAGATTATATTAGTAAAGAGGATTTTTTTGAGGATTTCATTTAATTTGTGGACTCACCTGGCAGAGCCACCGCAGCGGGTGCTACTGTTGCTGGCACTGGCGGCTGCACCACTGGTGGCACCGGCGGCGCCACTTGTTGCTGATAGGGCGACAGCACGGGCTGTTGGTAAGGCGAATGTTGCTGCTCCGCCGGCGATTGGGCCAGCGGCGTGGGTGGCTGTGTCGCAGCCGAGGAGGCGGGCGAATCCACGCTGCTGGGCATTGGGCTCAGCGCCTGCTGCTGCTGGGGATTGGGACTGTGTGAAGGCTGCTGCTGCTGTTGGGCCTGTTGCTGCGTCGACTGCTGCTGTTGCGACTGCGGCTGATGGTACGGCGACTGGCCATGGTACGGCGAGGGCTGCGTGGAGTGGGGCGTGGTATAAGGCGAGCTCTGCGGCTGCTGATAGGGTGAATGCGGATTGGGTGTGCTGGGACTCATCGAGGAGTTATAATCGGATTCCTGCGAACGCGGCTGCTTGTATTGATCGTAAATGGGCAACGGCGATGTGGAGGAATACGCCGGAGTCTTGGATGCCTCGGAGCCCGACGGATTATAGCTATTGCCACCGCCATAAGGCGATGTGCCGCTCAGCTCCGGCGTCGAGACATTCGGCGAGGAAGCCGACGAGTAAATATGCTGGGAATATTGCGGATACGGGGAATTCATCTCACGCGGACTGCAGCTCTTATCCGGACTGCTCTTGGTCGTGGTGTCCTGGTAGAAGCCCACCTTGATGGCTCCGTTGAGCGTGTATGGCGACGCTGGCTTGCCCATGTCATCGTTCGGCTTCGGTGAGACCATGATGGGCGACGCGCCGATGGGTGAGGCGCAAATGGGCGATGTATACGAGCCAGCCGCATAGGAGCCGTAACGCTCATCGATAGCTATGCGCGGCGAGTCCGGGTCCTGACTGAAGGAGCTGCGCTCCGAGTTGGTGCTGCCCGTGCTGGGCTTACGCTGTCGCATCACCACGGGCAGCGAGAAGTTGTTGGTCGGATCGCCAGCAGCTGGCGAGTGAGCCGGAGGCGCCACCCGGGCGTCATCCTGTGCGAGCGACAAGGACGTTTGCTGTTTTTCATCCTCGCTGGATTTCTTGTTGACCTTCGGACCGCCAAAGGCCTTGAGCCACGCACTCCAGTCGGGCTTCTCCTTGGCCTCGGCCGAAGCTGCCTTGGAAGCCGATTCGCTGACCTTGCTCAGCTCGAGCAGCGCCTCGAACGGCTTGGGCGGGTCCTTGGTGGGCGTTGTGGCCGAGGCCGACTCCTCCGGACTGCCGATGCCACTGTTATGCTTAGGCGACAGTTCGTGCTCCTTCTTGTTGGCCAGCTCTTCGAGTGTCTTGCCCAGCGCAAAGTCTTGCGTTGTGATGACCGTGCCCAGGCTAAGCTTCGGCGCGCCATCGTTGCTCTCCGTGGTGAGGGCATTTTTCGCATCTTTTGTCTTGTTGGCAACGGGACTGAGCAGTGTTTCCATCTCCTCCGTCTTGGACACGTTCTGTATGAGATTTCCCTTGGCCTTGCCCGGCTGCAGTCGCTCAATGGTCCGCATCACGTTCGCCTTGGCCTTGGCCTGTTGCGCCTGCGCCGTAGCCGCTTGCTTCTCCTTGAGCGATTTGCGTTTCGCCTCCTTGGCCATCTGCTGCTTTATGTGCGGCGGCGGCGGAGGATTTAGCAGCAACTGCGTGCTGCTCGGCTCCTTGGCGGGCTTGAGTGGGGCAGGCGTTGTCGCTGCCGTTGCTGCAGCAGCTGCGGGTCCGCTTGCAGGAGGAACAGCTGGAATTGCTGCTGGCGCCGCCGTGGCTAAGGAGTTGTTGGAAGAGGCCGATGTGGAGCTGGCCGCTGTAGCCGAGGTGCTGCCAATGGAGTTGCCCGAGTGCATCGAGTGCGGCGGCGTGCCACAGCTGCTGCTGACGCTGCTCGCCGTGGGCAGCACATCGGACTCGGTCTTGATGCCTCCCTGCTTGGGCGTCGATTCGCTGACCAGCTCGTTGAGCGCCTCGGCCAGCTTGGTGGGCACCAGCTCCGCCTTGGGCGCAGCCAAAGCAACCGGACGCCTAAAGTCGGCCGCATCCAGTTTGCTGCCAATGCCCGAATCGAAGTCATCCAGAAGATTATAACGCGAAGGCGAATTGCTCGCTGAGCTGAACTCGGAGAAGCGCGGCGTGTGCTCCAGCCAGCGATTGATGTCCTTGAGCGTCTGCTCCGTCTCCACATCCAGCGCCTCCAGATTCGCACTGCTGCTGGCCGCGGCCTTCTGAGCCGCTGCAGCTGCCCTCTTGCCCGTCAGCTTTTTATTGCCCTTTTCAGTGGATTTCTCCGCCGGCTTTGGCGGCGGCGGCATTTGCTTGTCCGCTCGCTTCTTGCTGCTTGCTTTGGCGCTGGAGTCCTTAGCCTTGGTATTGCTGGCACTATTGCTGCCAGCCGACTTGGCTGCATCCTTGCTGGCCGACTCTGTCTTAACAGTTGCCAACGGCGGAGTTGAGGTTTTAGGCAGCGCCGGTGGTGGTGGCGGCGTCACGTCCCGTTTCTCAACGTGCTTTGGTGTCTCTGCTTTCTTGGGCTGCTTTTCCACGGGCTTCTCTTCCTTCTCCTTCTCCTTGTCGGGTTTCTCCAACTTGACTGGCTTCTCTGTGCTGCTGCTGCTGCTGCTGGACTCCTTGGCATGCTTTGGCTCTTTGCTTTTGCGACCACGCTTATGCTCCGCCGGCGGCTCTGAAGTATTTTCTCGCTTCTTCTTGGAGTTGGAGTTGCTTTTGTTGCTCGTCGATTTGGAGTCTTCGGAGGGCGCTAGTGAGTTGGATGCGCTGGAATTGCTCTGTGCTGCTCGGCTGCGCCGATACTTGATCACGTCGTATTTGTCCATGAAGGGCAGCAGCATCTCCAGCTCCGCCTGCTCGGCAGCTGCGGCTGCTGCAGCCGCCGCCTCTGCTGAGCTCTTCTTGTGCTTGGCACTGCGCGACTTGTCCTTGTCCTTATCCTTATGCTTATCCTTGTCTTTGTCCTTTTCTTTGTGTTGCGCTCCTTTCTTATCTTTCTCTTTCTCCTTTTCCTTTTCCTTCTTTACCTCCACCTTCTTACCACGCTTGGTGGCCACTGGCGAGGGTCGTCTGCGCCGCTCATCGGAGCTGCTGTTGCAGCTGGCCAGCGACTTGAAGTCGGATTCAGAGTCCTGATCGGACTTGTCACCCTCGTGGCGTGCGCTCAGCTTGGAGGTCTCGACGCTGCTCACCTTTTTGACCGTGGTCAGCAGCTCGGAGAGATCATCGTTGAGTGCGCTCTTTGAGTATTTCTTGTGGAGATCCACTTTAAACGGAGACATGCTGCGCGACCGTGAGACATCGTCGTCATCGTCATCATCATCTGCATCCGCATTGTCATCCTCGTCACGATCGTCATCATCCTCCTCCAGCTCTGCAGCGGATTCCGCCAGCGCCGCTGCAGCCGTTGGCGGCAATTGCTTCTTATCAAATAGTGGACTGTCATCGTCCGAGTCATCCTGCTCCCGTTCGCCCTTGCCGCGACCACGTCCCGCCTTCTTGCTCTTTGGCTGTCGCTTGACAGGCGTCGGGGTCTTCACCTTCGACTCGGCGGGCACCATTTTCTTCTTTTGCGCCGCTATCGTGCGCGCCGTGGGCTTCACCAGCGACTTGACTTTGGCCAGAGCCAGCTCTTCATCGTCGCTCGACTCGGGCTCTGTTGGTGGATCGCTGAGCTCCGATTCGGTTTCTGTTTCGGGCGTTGACTTTTTGCCCGCTTTTTTGGTCTTTTGTGTTTTGGTTGTGGGCTTCGAGGAACTGTTGGCCGGCGTTGACTGCGAGGACTTGCTACCTTTGGCTTTGCGTCCACGTTTGCTCGACGTGGCCAGCTCCTTGTCCTTTTCCCTTTCCCTGTCCTTGTCCTTGTCTTTGTCTTTTTCCTTAAGTACTTTGTTACTTTTGCTCTTCTTTATTACGGGTGGCGGCGGCGGCGGTTCCGGCAGCAAGTCCTCCTCATCCGTATCCGCATCTTCAGTGTGACCAATGCCTCTTTCCGCTTTTGTTTTAGTTTTCTTTTTGCGCCGTTTATCCTTCTCCTTGCGCTTACGTTTTTGCGCGTGTGTTGACATCCCCGCGGCAACGTCCTCAGCTTCGCTGTGCTCCTCCTCCTCGGCGCTGGTGTCCTGTAAGCGTTTGCTCGACGTCGAGTTCGCCGAGGACTCCTTTTCCTCATCGCCTTTCGCTTTCTTGCTGAAGTACTTCTCGCGAAATACGTTCATTTTGGAGTCAGCGGCGGGATAACTTAAATTCGGATCATCGTCGTCATCGTCGGAGAGATTATCGAAATATTTCTTGGTGGCCTTATCGAAGGCATCCTGCAGATTGTTCACCATTTCCGTGTACTCTGTGGGAAAGCGAGATATAGTTTATGTAATGATTATATATAATATTGAGATATAGTATACCATTGTTGTGACCATTGTACAGCCTACAATTGTTGACAATCAGGCGAAAATCGTTGCGGAATTCGCTAAACTTGTGATACTTTCCACTGTCCAGCTTATCCTCCATCTTGAGCAGGTCCATGGGTCTAGAATAGGGTGAATATATGTTATTATTATGTATATATATATGCTGAAGTACTTTACCTTCTGATAATTGAGTAATATCGCGGCGCAATATCCTCTTCAACGGGATCCATGAAGGGCCATGCATCCCGATGATTCTTCACATAGACAAGCACTTTATGCATTCCGATTTGTAGCACCTCCTCCGTTTCGGTAAAGCTAAGAATATTCGCATGATTTGAGGAGTTGTACGTTGAACTGTGGTTTGCTTTCGCTGATGTGGTGTTGTTGGTGTTGGTTAGATGATGTGTTATGGCTTTGTTTACATTTGTTACGTGTTGTGGTTGTTGTTGTGTTGTGTTCGTTGTCGAGGAATGAGATTTGTGTTTGTTACTGTTAATATGTGGGTGGTGCGTGTGGTGGGTGGAGTTGGTGTGGTGTGTGGAGTTGTGTGATGCTGCTTGGGCTCCGTGCGGCGTTGTTGTTATTTTAGTTGCGTTTGCTGCATCCGATGTTGAGTGGTTATGATTGTTGTTGTTGTTGTTGTTGTGATTGTGGTGCGACGCGTGCTTATGGTGGTTGTGGTGGTGGTGGTTGTTGTTGTTGTTAAAGCTGCTGTTGCTACGGTTGGTACTATTTACATGGCTACATTTTTGTTTTTGTTACGGTTATGATGAACAGTCAAAATGTTGTTGGTTGTTGTTTTGTGGTGGTGGTAGGTACAAGAGTTTACAATACAAATGGGTAATAAAATGTTAATTCAATTGATATATTATATACAATTTGATGAAATATGATATGTGTTGGTTAGTTAAAGTTAACACAAGTGAAGTAGAGTTAAGGACATGCAATCAAACAAAGAAATTAGACTACGAAAATTATAAGAGGTACAGCAGGGAGAGGGATCTTCATCGGAGAAGCTTAAATACCCTTGCAGATATTAATTCAATTCTTTATAAAAAGTACACTACTGGTTCTTTACAAATGAACAAAGTTTTATCAAGAAAAATTCCTTTCTAACAGCTTTTTCCTATACCAACTATAGTTAATTACAAACCGATCATAACAATTTTCTGGTATTTACTCTCTACATCAAAACTAAGCTCGCATATCAAATTTCAGTATTATAACTTCACCGAAAGTCAAGTTTCTGTAGGCTATTGCATACATATAGTACACAAAATATCTGCAAAGGTATTTAAAGGACAGCCAAGCTCTATATACTCTGTTTTACTTTTAGTCTATAATCAATACTAAACTGTCTCTAAAAGCTTTTTACATTTAAAAATACTTTTTACATAGTTTAGTTAGAGATCTTAAAGATCTACATATAGACAGTATGTATGCGTGAGTGTGTGTTTTCTTGGGCTTTGCTTGATTAGCTATAGTTAATTGGGCACTTACTCATCGGCACTTTTGTCAGAGTAGGCGTTGCTAATGCGTTCCGCCTTGCTGGACGAGGAGGCAGTTGAGGCCGCCGACGATGGCGTTCCCGATGCTGTTGACTTTTTGCTTTTGGCTGGCGCCTCCGATTTACGTTCCGCTTTGGAGGAGCTGCCGGAGCTGGCGCCAACTGTGCTCTTTTGCTTCTTGGAGCGTGCCGTCGTCTCGCCAGAGGAGGAAGAGGTGGAGTTGTTGTTGTTGTTGTTACTGATGCTGTTATGTTGCTGCTGCTGCTGTTGTTGCTGCTGCTGCTGGGTGGCCGTTGGTATAAATATGTTGCCCGTTAGGGAGCTAAGCGAATTATTTGTTTGCCGGCCGGGCAGCTTGACATTGGCCGCTGGCGCCATCTGCTCCTCGCGCTTGACAGCTGGCACTGGCGGCGGTGCGGGCTGTGTTGGCTCTGGCTGCTGTTGCGGCTGCTCCTCGCTGTCATGCGCGACGGGCGAGGGCAGGCTTAGATTCGCAATGCTAGTGGCGACCGCAATGGCCGCCGAGTTTGAATCCAGCAACTGCAGCTGACGGCAAAAGTTCTCCTTGTCCTCCGGACTCAGTGAGGGAGTCTCTGGACTCGGCGGCGGCGGCAGCTGCTGCTGCTGTTGCTGGTGCTGCCGACTGTGGCGTCGCTTGTGGCTGCGTCCAGCTGTTGTTGTGTGATTGCTGCTGCTGTTGCTGTTGCTATTGCTATTGCTGTTGCTATTATTATTGTTGTTGTTGTTAGTGTAGTCGTCGTCAGTCTCAGACGCATGCTTGTGTCGCCGCCGATGATGATGATAATGTTGTTGATCCCGTTCACCACGATCTCTGTCACGATCGCGACGCTCGCGCGAGCGTTTCTTTTGCTTCTTCCCTGACTTCTTCTTCTTGTGATGATGATGATGGTGGTGATGGTGGTGATGATGATGATGGCTCTTGCTCTTAAATTTCGCTGGCGTCTGCGATTTGTCTCTCGGCGGCGGCGGCGTACGAAATTTATCGCCAGCTGCTGCTGCAGAGCCTAAATGCTGATGCTGCTCGAGCTGCTGTTGTTGATCTTCCAATTGCTGTTGTTGTTGTTGTTGTTGTTCCTGCTCGAGTTGTTGTTGTTCTTGCGCTAGTTGTTGGTGCGGCTGTTGCTGCGGCTGCTCTTGTGTCGACTCCTCGTCGTCGTTCTGGTCATCCTCTTCGGGCGACAAACAAAAGGTTTCCCTGTGGCACAGAAATTCGCTCGAATTAGTTGTTGTTGTACGTCTGAGGGAGCTTGCGTAAGTTGAAATACCACTAGCTGTTGACGTCGACTGAGAACTGCAGCGAGAAGAGCAGAAAAGAAAAAAAATCAAAATTAAATATTGCTGACAAATCAGAGGATATGGCAAATGCGTACTTAAACTATACTTTACAGTAGAAATCGCTCAAGAATAAAATAAAATGAATTGTTTTTTTTTTTTTATTATTTTTGTCCTGATTAATGAGGTCTGCGCAATTACTTTACTGACTGAGGCTTGATACTCTTGTGAGCTCTTGTGAGAAAATGAGATTTTAAGCGCAGTGAATGCTCGCAAAAAAGAGGCTTTCAAAGTGACACTGACATATGTGACTTTAGATAGTTGTCAAATCGATTATTTAAGTGACGAAACTCTTCTGCTTATCGAGCATTCACTGTACAGTTAATTTGGAAAACGATTTTTACTGTTTACGATATATATATATGTATATATATACTATGGAAATGTCTGTGTTTATTTGTTGCGTAGATAAGATCTGGTTGCAGATGGGCCCTGTTCGATGAGCGCTGAATGGAATGAATGAAGTGCCACAACAAATGTAAATCATAAATAATCAAAGATAATAAATTGCAATATATCGAATATAGGAATAGTAAAAAAAGCATGCTTACATAATTGTTCATATTGTGTGTTCTGATTAATTAATTTCTTTTTTTTTTTTTTTTAGTTTTTTCTGATTTTTAGTTTTTGAAAACGAAATCCAACCAATTCTTTTCAAATTATGGAGAAAAACTCAAATTAAGTGCGTGTCGCTCGATTATTTGGTCCAATTGCTCTCAGTGTCTCTTGGTTACTCTCTCTCAGTCTCTCTCTCGCTGGCGGGGGGGCCTGTTGTTAAGCGTCGATGAGAATGTGTTTGGTATTTTTTCTTTTCAGTTTCAGTTTCAGTTTCAAATGACAATTCTTTAAGCAACTTGTTTGTTGACGGTTCAAGTAAAACAAATCGAAATGAAAACAAAATCAATTTCAATAATCAAACTTAAACAGCGGCTTTTGAAACTAAATATGCTTGGATGTGCGTGTGCTCGTTGTTGTTCTTGTTGTTGTTGTTGTTGTTGTCTGTATATTGTTGTTTTTGTGTGGTTTATTATGATTGTGATATATGCTGTCCGCTTTTTGCTGCTCTGTTTATAATACTGGACGTGCTAACCGTCTGCGTGAGCGCTGCTGCGCCCCGGGCGGCGCCAAATTCGCAATATATTGCCGTTCGCGACGTTCTCGCTCCCGCTCCCGCTCACGCTTACGCTCCTCCTCTTGGCGCGCCTTCAACTCCTCTTCCTGGCGCGCCTTCAACTCGGCTAGATTGCGTATGCGACTCGAGTTGCGCACCTGCAGCAGTCTAAAGGGCAACAAAGAAAGGAAGCGAATTAGTAGATATATACAAAGATCTTTTCAGATAGGATTATCTTCTCTTATTGGCTAGGGTGCACGTAGTACACTTACTTTCTGCGTCTCAAACGTTCACGCTCGCGAAACAGCTGTGGCAGCTTGGGCAGAAAGTTCTCATCCAGTATTTGGAAGAGTTCGCGCTCTTTACCATTCGTTGAGGTCTTGAATTTAGCCGCCAAATTCTGCCAGTCCTCCTCGGTGAAGCAAATGACCTGCCAGACAGTGCTATTGCTGCCCAAGGCTGTATTGCCGCTGGAGCCAACGGATCCTCCAGCTGCTGCTGCTGCGGCTGCCGATGCTTTGCCCGAACCGGAAGCTGTGGCCGCTGTCGGCTTGTCCTCGCGATAGAGCCGCGTGCCGTAGAAATACCAGTAGCCCGAATTTTTGGCGTCGTAGCCGAGCGGCTCAACGCGCAAGCTGTCCGCCTCTAGATTGCTGAGTATGACCTGCACATCGACAGAGTCGAGGCGAAAGTGGCATAAGTCGTGCAGAATTTGTAGGCGCTTGCGAACGGGCAGCGATTGGAAATCTATGTCCGTATCAAAGTGATTCTCTGTCTGATGCAGGCGACACTGTTGGCGCAGGAATCGGCGCAAAAACATTTGATAATTGCTGTGGGTAATCTCATTGGCTACCGACTGTAGCGCATCGCAGCCGGTCAAAAGGCGTACAATCAATTCGGGCACTAAGGCAACTTGATCCTCATCGCTGGTACCATCGGAGAGCAGCGCCGATTCGAGGTCCTGCGCGCGACAAGTAACAAGTAACAAAAGAATTTAGTAAAAAAGAGTTTATCTATCATGTCTAGGGGCACAGCTCACCTCAATATCAATGTCTGGCAAATCGAAGGCGGAACTAAACAATGAACAGAAATGCGAAATACACGGTATCTCCCACCATGATTGTATGTCTGAAAGCGAGCACAAATAAATAAATAAATCCAAATCCATAGATATATATAAACTCGTTTGCTTACCCAATAGGCCAATGAAAGTAGAAACCATTTATGTATGCTTTGTGTCTTAGAAACTCGTCTGTCTTCAAGATTAAATTAAAAACAATTCCAGGGCGCGGTTGCGTTTGCTTTCTGATCGTTCCTTTTTTATGTTGTTGCTTAATTATAAATTCGCTTCACAAATTCTGTGCGAGAAATAATAATTCAAATAAATTAACTGATTGTTCACTGATATATTAATATTTATATTTAAAAATAAATTCGTCTTTCATATATCATTTCTCCAGGGTAAACACATGTAAGCTAAACTCAATGGCGGCAAAAACGCGTGTGCAACATGTGTGTGTGTGAGTGCTTGTGCATGTGTGTGTGACCGTATGTTGTTATTGTCAATTTGTTTGAGATACACAAACAAACACACACACGCACGCACACGCGAGTGCTTATCAATTATCAAAAGCGCGCGCGGCGTAAATTGCGATACACACACACACACACACACATACACCCGCGAGAGTACGCACCCACACTTTTGCAGTTTTGGGAGAGAGAAAGAAAGTACACGCGCACCCCTTTCGCGCGCTTAATTTCAAGAAGAGAAAATCAAAACAGATGGCCAATAAACTAGGCCCACAAACAGAAACGCGTTGCCTCCCGCATGGGCGGGAGTGGGACGACTATATAGGCGGCCAGTGTTGCTCAGCGCTAGTGGTGCCGTTCACTTTTTCCATAGCACTGTTGATTTCTTGGCTGGTCGATGAATTCCGCTCCCTACCCCTGCTGCCATACTACAGTTATTTTGCCTGCTGTCTGCACTTCTATTTTCTTTTTCTTATATTTATAATTAATATGCCCTTTCGCAGCACGGCAAGTGGGGAATGTTTTTAAACAAATTACGCGCGATATTTAGGATTTTAGCCGCCCCTCGAGCATGCGCCGCCTTCGACACTGCCTTGTTGCGATGCTGCTGCTGCTGCCTCTGGCTGTGTGTATATATTTTTTCATTTGCGCTTTCCTTTTGCCGTAACAGTGAAGCACGCAATTGGTTGATGACAACGGCTGTTTAATTAATATTGCTTTCCATTATTTCGCTGCTGTATGCACACCGTGAACTCTGCGCGCTATTGCTAACGTTGTTGTGCTTACTTTAATTCGCTTTCTTTTTCACATATAAATAAAATTAATGGACGTATGAACCTTACCGAACGACAGAATTTAAGCAATGCGCCTCAAACTGTTTGCAGTGTTACAATAGACGAGCAGTGTTGCCCAAACTGTGCGCTGTTACGCTCTCTAGAGGGCTGTTACATGCTATCGATGTATCGATTAAGTATCGATGCATCGTTTCCAGATATTTTAATTTTATTTTTATAATGTAAAAAATTTTATGAAACAAATGCCTTACAATGGTAATTTTGATTAAATTTCTTCGGTTACTTCCTAATTAATGACTTCGTATACACAAACAAAGTATTTTGTTGCGTTAACTGGAGAAGTTTGCTGTTAAAATAAATTTCAACTATTTATTTGCGAGCATAACCAGGTTCAGCTAGTTTCCGCTAGGTGCCGCCACGTATAAATCCATACCCCTCTCTCTCTCTCTCTCTCATTCTCTTGTGTGTTTCAAATTACACCCAACAGTGTGCAACAAATAAACAACTGGGCAAACACAGTGGGATCCATGTAACAAAATGCGTGCTTCGGTTAACATATTCTCCTGATGCGGTTCAAGATATGTTAAATAGCGGCATGTTTTTCTTGGTTTATGATTTTTTTGTGGATGAACTGAAAATTTGGAGTCAACGGGAAATATATTTTCAAATTTGCGTTCTTTAGAGGTTGCACATCGCCATCAGAGTTGCAACTTGAATAATAATCGATAATTCACAAGTTTCAGGTAATTTATAATCGATTGGCTTTGTTTTGAAATTGAAACTGAAAAGGAAAACACGCAGCAACGATTTAAAAAGAAAATAGGAAAAAAGCTGCTCGTGTGTGTGTGTAAATGCGATTTTTTGTTTTTTTGCTTTACGAACTGTTCTTTCGCAAAGCAAACATTCGCTGTTGTTGCTGTTGTTGCATCTGCTGGTGCTGCTGCTGTTGTTGCTGCTGTCGCCGCATGCGTAGCTGCTGCTCATGCGCCTGTTGCTGAGCATTTTTAATGTGTGCATTTTTATTCGATTTGTTGTTGTTGTTGTTGTTGTTGTTCCTAGCTAACTGTTGCTGTTGTTGCAACTGTTGCTGCTGCTGCATTTGCTGTTGTTGTTGTTGCTGTTGTTTTCTGTCTTTGCGAGAGGATTGGCCCGGATGCTCCATGCTGGGCCCCTTTTGACGCTGATCGGCAGTGAGTAAAAATCCCGTTAGCTTGCCATCCCATATGATCAATCGAATGGGCACCACCGAGAGGAATTGCAGTTTATATGGCGTCTGCTTCATGTTGCGCTCGGCAACCAGAATGAAATTGGGCGCGTTATGCGTATCGATGAGCACTCGCTGCATTTTGTAGTTGATGCTAATGACATGGCCCGACTCCAGGGTGACCACATTCATCATATGCTGGAAGATCTCCATGACCACGGCGCGCATATAGATCACCTGTCGGTTGCTCACGTAGCGCTTGAAGAACAAATTGCTGGAATCATCGCCCGCCTGCTTGGCATTGTATTTACGTTCATTTGCAATCTTTGTCAACTGATGCAGTTCGTCGGGCGTGCGTTCCGGTGCGGCGCAGTAGTTCAAACCGGCGGCAAGCAGGCTGTAAATGCAAGAAAATAGGTATGTGAGTTGCGATTCTCACAAATATCGATAGCGACGAGCGATATCAGCGTTGCTTATCGAAACTACCAGCACTGAATTGTAATTGTAAACAAATGAAATATCGAAAGCAGGCTGCAGAGGCAAGAAAATAGGTATGTGATTTGCGTTGCTCACGAATATCGATAGGCATTTTAGAGACGCTCGATATTAGCAGTGCTTATCGAAACTGCCAGCACTAAATGCATTTAAAATTTAAATTGTAAGCAAGTATCGCGAGCAAATGCAACATATTAAAATACTGCCTGGCTATTTTAACATACCTAAGAGGGTGTTAAATAAAGGTTACTACATACCGATGCACCATGACATCCGGATAGCGACGAATGGGACTCGTAAAGTGTGTGTAGATGGGTATGGAGAGGGCGTAATGCCATAGATCGGACGGCTCCGTCTTGCCATCGCTGCAAATGTAGCTGTAAAAAAGATAATGAACATGATTAATAGCTTATATATATGCCCTATATTCAATATTGATCATATTTCCATGGCTCAACTTACGTGGCACGCGCCATGGGCTTCATGAGCAGCTGGCTGAGGCACGCCGACATGGCAATAGGGTCGGCTGCCTCCTGGCACAGCCTCTGCATGCTTTCTTGCAGAGCCTTCGAGGAGCTGTAGTCGAGGTCGAAGCCCTGCGAGTGCAGCTTCTCGCGCAGCGACTTCAGGGACTTGGTCAGCGGAGGCGGATGATTGCGCAGCACCGCGATGTTGGGGAAGGCATCGTGGACGAACTTGGCCACCGCCTGGTTGGCCAGCAGCATGAACTCCTCGATCATGTGGTTCGCCTCGCGCTGCTGCTCGATCTCGAAGCCCACGGGCTCCCCCTCCAGCGGATCCAGGCTGAAGCGCACCTTGGCATTGTTGATGGTGAGGGCGCCGTTGCCGAAGCGCTGGCTCCGCATCTTGGAGGCGATGCCATGCAGCCAGCTCACCCGCTGCACTATATCGTCGACTGTAAAGCCGTTCAGGATGTTCGGAAAGTCGTCCTCGGTGAAGGGCTCCCGCGGATTATCAATGATCTTCTGGGCGTGCTCGTAGGCGAACTGGGAGCACGAGTTCATGATGGACCGGGTGAAGCTTGGCTCCCCCAGCTGCTTGCCCTGCCCGTCCAGGCGCCAGAAGACGGAGAACGAGTACTTGTCCTCCCCCGGCAGCAGGGAGCACCGGAAGCACAGTGTCTTTGGCAGCATATGGATCACCTCGTTGGCCAGATAGATCGACGTGGAGCGCTCCTTCACAATGTTGTCCAGCTCGCTGTTCTCCTGCAGATAGTGGGAGACGTCCGAGATGTGCACGCCCACCTCGTACTCGTTCTCGCCCAGCTTCTCGATGGAGAGGGCATCGTCCAGGTCGCGCGCCGTCAGCGGATCGATGGTGAAGACGCAGCTCTGGCGCATATCGCGACGATTGGCCAGGTCGCTGGCCGTCACAGCGGGCGCCGCCTGGGCGTACATCTCGTTGAAGCGCTCCTCGTACGGCACAATGTCCCGCAAGCTGTTGTGGAAGAGTATGGCCTTCAGCTCGTTGTCCAGATTGCCGACGCGGCCGAGCGGCTGCACCAGCTCCGCAATGCAATGGCCATTGGAGTCCGTCTCCAGGATGTGGGCGAGGTAGAGCAGGCCGCAGACATCGTCCAGCTGCTTGCCGTCGAGGTGGGCGGCGCAGCTGGCCTGCGGTATGTAGACCATGGGCATGCGCAAGTCGAAGGGCCGGAACTTGTAGAAGAGCTCCTCGTCGCAGAGCTTGGTGGGATTGGTGAAGGATATGTTGCCCACAATCTGGCGCAGTTCCGTTTGCTTCACAATGGCAATGACAAAGGCCTTGGGGCAGTTGTCCGAGGCGATGACGGCGACGTTGTCATCATCCGAGTCCTGCGACTCGGTCTCCTCCGACAGCTCCTCGTCCTCAGCTGGCAATAGAGAGAGAGAGAGAGAGAGAGAGAGAGAGAGAGAGGATACTATTAGCAATCTGGAGTGGAAGAGACTCCTTCAGCTGGCTTACCTAGTGACAGCGATCCCTTGCCGCCTATAATGGCGCCCGCAGACGCATCCGTCGACTTGTTCACCACGGCGCCCACGTTGAGCACAAACGCGCGCACCGTATCGCCCTCGAAGGCATAGCGCCTGGCGACGGGCAGCAGCACAATGCCATCCCGCTCGAGTGCCTCGCGATCCGTGGACATGGTGATGAAGGCCTGTCGATTGTTCTTCCGATTGACACGAATCTCCTCCTCGACAATGCGCCCATAGCCGGCTGCAACCAGGCGTCTTGCGTGCGTCTCCAAGTCACCAAAGTCGCCCTTGAAGAGCAGATCCTGGGAGAGCAGCTGCTCGCTGCCCACGTGCTGCTGCACGATCTTGTTGATGTACGAGCGCATGGCGTCCAGCTCGGTCTTCAGGGAACGTGGAGTGTTCTTCTCGTGCCGCTTCTTCCGGTTGCGATTGCGCTTGTGCGGCGACTGAGCGCCGGAGGTGTCCAGTTGTTGTTGTTGTTGTTGTTGCTGTTGTTGTTGCTGTTGGGCTGTTGCAGGTGTGCTGCTGCTGCTGGTGGTGGAGAGATCCGAGTCGCGTCGCGAGCGCAGCATCTCGCCCAGACGCTTTTGATTCATGGGCTGCTGCTGGCCAGGCTGAGGCTGCTGACGTGCGCGTTGCTGTTGCAGCTGCAACTGTTGCTGCAACTGTTGCTGTTGTCTGAAGTCCATGCCGCCATCGATGCGACGCCCAGGCTGGCGCATGGCATTGTAGTTGGCGCGCTGGAGCTGCTGCCCGTCCGAGAGATTGAACCAGTCCAGCTGGGCGAGCACCTCGCTCTGGGTGATGTACGCCTGGGCGTGCGCCCTGATATCCGGATTGAGGCAGGCCAGCCTGAGCACCAGCTCCTTGAGTGCATCCACCTCGCCGTTGAGCGCTTGACGAGATTTACGCTTCCTCTGCTGCTGCTGTTGCTGTTGTTGTTGTTGCTGCTGCTGCTGCTGATGATGATGTTGTTGTTGTTGTTGTTGTTGTTGTTGTGCTGGGTGCATGGCATATATATGCATGGGCATATAGGTCGGCAGGGGAAAGGCATAGCCGGAGAGGGGCTGCGGCATAGGATGCTGCTGCTGATTGGCTGTGACTGCTGCGGCGCTGACGACATTCAGCATGGGCAGCGAGCGCTGCTGCGGCAACTGGTGCGGCAGCTGCTGCTGCTGCTGCTGCTGCGACTGCGAGACATAGTTGCGCATGAATTGATTCGCCTTCTGTTCGATCAGTGGATAATCCGTGCTATTTGGCAGCTTGGTGGAGAACTCCCTCTGCGTCTGCTGCAGCCGCGTCGCCAGCCGCTGCGAGCGCTGCCTCAAAAGCTCAATCGCATTCGGGTAATCAGTTTCGGTATCAAGTTGTTGCTGCTGTTGCATTCTGCGCGTCGATGGTGGCACAGCACTCTCTAAGCTCCCTACGCTCGACGTTTTTGACATGTTTAAAAACAGTTATTGTTGCTGCACACCAAAACGGTTTTGTTAAATAAAATAATACTTGTTTTTTTTTTTGTTTATATCTTGGCAGCGTATTCACATACTATGACAACAAAAAAAGAAACGCACATTCGTTTCGACCAGGCGCACAAGCTTTCGCTCTCTCTCCCTCTGTCTCTCTCTCTGTGCGCATAACGTCACAATTTTCAAAAAAAATAAATAAACTTGGAAACTCCCCGAAAAAAAACTTAAGCTGACTACTGTTTGATATATACAAACTAAGCACACGTTACTATGATTTTATTCCAATTTTCCACACCTGTTTACATTCTACAACAACAACCGCCGTTTGGACAGCTCATTTTGTTGTTTTTGTGACGTCACTTAGCTTTTATGTGTTTTGGCGCAGTCATGTTATCAATCTAGTGCTGGCAGCGAAAACCCTAAAACTATCGCATGCTCGATATACACCGCTATCGATACATGCTCAATTATGTTGTGAGTAGTGTTGTAAAACCTTCGCGCCATTTTTCTTCGTACCAATCATCGACTGCATTTTGTGCTACGGAATTTCACTTCACTTACTGCATTCAGTGAAAATGTTTAAACAATTTTAGAAGCATGCAGGGCAGATTGAAGGATTAGCAGTGTGGTTAAGTGCGAACGCGTGAGGCAGTGCATTTACGGCTATTGTGCGTGTGCGTGTTGGCATTTGTATGTGTGTGCGTGTGCGTGTGCAAGTAATAAGAAAGAAAAAAGCAAAGAAAAACAGGCCAACTCCAAGGTACACAATTTATTGTTTATTTATGTATGTAGCTTGCTTTGCCTCGTTGTTTGTTGCGAATCTTATAAGTTTGGCTTTGTATACTTGAATTGCTTGCGAATTATATACACATACATACACACACACACACAGACACAACTACTTCACACACATACACACACTGACACACATACAGAGCTTAAACTATGTACGAATGTAAAAAAGCGAAGAGCCAACAACAATGACTGATGTAAATTGTCTTACAAGTGAGCAAACAACAATAGCTGCAGAGGCAGCCAACAATTATACCACGCCCATTAAAAATGCACTGGACCCGTCGCCCACATCGCCGTTCATACTGAGAGCACCGCCCAGCGCCAAATCCAAATTGATTCTGCAGAACATGGAGGAAGTCCTGAACACCGTCAAGCAAAAGCATCGTGAGAAGCACAAGCGAAAACGCGAAGAGAAACGACGCGCAGCGCTGCTGGCCGAGCAGGCAACAACAACAACAACAACAACAATTGAAGTGACAACAGCAACAACAACAACCACGCCGAATGGCCGCCACGTGCTGCGCGAGAAAACGACGCGGGAGAATGGGCTGAGTCAAGCGAAGCGCAAGACAAACGCCAGCCCGCTCAAGAGCAGCACGCCACAGGCCCCGGCCCCGACCCCGACCAAGGCCACAAATGTGTTTGAGCTGATGATGAATGCACGCAATCGCTCCCTGGGCAGCAATGCCAATGGCCAGGAGCTGGTCGAAGGCGCTACCCCGGAGGCAGCAGCAGGCACGCCGCAGAGCAAACGCAAGCAGCTGCTGAAGGAGTGGAACGAGCGCAAGGGCGGCGCCAAGCGTCGACTGGCGGACGAGGCGCGCGGGGAGTACATAGAACAGAAAATGGAGCAGCGAGCGAAGCGGTAAGCTAGTGGCATCTCTAAGAGAAAGTAATCCTTGACTTGGCCCCATCATTTACAGCTTGAAGAAGATGCTAACCCAACCACCGGAGCAGCGCAGCAAAGCCGAGGAGGAGCCAAAGCAGCTGGCTGACGACAGCACGCAGCCTCAGGCAGCTTCAGCTCCGGCGCCCACCAAACGCCTGCGCGGACGTCCACGCACACGACGCCCCAGCGTGGAAGTGGAGACGCCTTCGCCTGCGCCCAATGCACAGGATGCCGAGGCGCTGCAGTTTCTCTCGAAGCTCTCCTCGCCCACCAAGAAGCGGGACAGTCTGCTGGGCTACTTTAGCAAAGTGGAATCCCCACAAACTGCAGCGGAGGCCTCAGAGACGCCCAGGCGCAGGCCGCGCGCCAGCAAGAATAATACAGAGGAAAGCCAAGCGACGACCACGCCTTCGGGTCGTCCGCGACGCTCGTGTGCGGCCAAAGCGCGCTACGACTACGACCTGGAGCTGAGTCCGAGCAAGGCCAAGCCAGCGCCAGCTGTGGAGCAAAATGAATCCATAGAGATCATAGATCTGGACAACAGCAATCCGGCTGTGACGCCCAAGAAGCTGGCGCCGCTGTTCATGCGGCAGCTGCCCAAGCCGAGTCTGGATCCCACAACGCTGCGTGCGCGTCAGGAGTTCCTGCAGTCCGGCGTGCCGGAGAAGCTGAAGCAGGAGCAGCAGCGGCAGCGCAGCTACGAGCAATACTACGAGGACAACTACGAGCTGTTTCCCCGCATAGCGCACATAGGCGGCGGCGAGAGGCTCGCAGTCAAATCCAGCAGGCAGCTGCCTTGGCGAAAAGCAGAGCAGGAGCAGGCAGCAGTTCCCCGCAAGACCTGCCCCGGCAGCATTACCAGCTGCACTGCCTCCGATTTTGCAGCGGGCAAGAGGCGGCTCAGCTGCAGCTGGACGCCGCTGCCGCAGCTGGATAACAAGCGGGCCATGGTCAAGAACTGGAAGGGCCTCTTCGAGCGCTTTCCGACCTTCAAGTGCTACAACCAGATGCGGGAGAAATACAGGCACTTCAGCGCCATCGATGCGGCGCAGGATACGCAGCCCATGGGCGAGTCGTTTGTGGTGACGCGGCGCACGCGTCGCTCCATGGAGCAGCAGCGGAGGGCGACTCCCGAGCGGGAGGAGGACTTCCAGCCGCCCGCTCTGGCGCCCAATGGCGAGCTGCTCTTCACGGAGAAGTACAAGCCGTTGCTCTTCGAGCAGGTCCTGGTGAACCTGACGCCCGTGCAGGAGCTGCGCGACTTTCTGGCCAACTGGAATGGCGCTGGCAATCGGAACTCGCAAACGCTCGACGACAGCTCCAACGAGCCCGACTCCAGCTCCCTGAGCGGCAGCTGCAACACGATGGTGCTCCTGGGGCCCTGCTCCAGCGGCAAGACGAATGCGGTCTTCGCCTTGGCCAACGATATGAACTTCAATGTGCTGGAGATCAATGCGGGCATGCGGCGCACCGGCAAGAAGCTCATCCAGGAGCTGCAGGAGGCCACGCAGTCGCATCAGATACGCAAGGAGGCCAAGGCGGGCGCTGCGCCCACCCAGCAGCTGCTCCAGAAGCTGCAGCAGAACGGGCTGAAGGCGAAGCGTAATCAAGGGGGGGAGGATGGGGATGTGCGTAAGTCGCTGATCCTGATCGAGGATGCGGACATTGTGTTCGACAATATCGACGCTGGCTTCACGGATGCCATCTACACACTCGCCGCCAGCTCGAAGCGTCCCGTCATCATCGTCGCCAGCGATCCCCACTGCCCCCATCTGCAGCGCCTGATGCAGCAGAACACGATCAGGTTCCAGGCACCCAATGCACTCAACATATCCAGATTCCTGGCTGTGCTGGCCCTGATGGAGAACTGCCCCATCGAGCTGGACGAGCTGATCTCGCTGTATTTGTTCAACAAACAGAATCTGCGCAAGACCCTGATGGAGCTGCAGTTCTTCATACAGAGCGGCGGCGATGCGAGCGCCAGGGGAGAGCCGGCTCCAGCTCCAGCTCCAGCTCCAGCCGGCAGCTCACCTGGCAAATCCCCGCGCCTGTCCACGCTGCCGGGCGTCCGGATCCATCAGCGTCTGTTCGAGTTCTACACCAGCGCGCAGAACGTGCAGCAGCTGATACCCTTTCCCGTTGACTTTCGGCTGCTGCAGCTCAATCTGGGCGAGCTGCTGCATCACTCCGCCCAGCTGCAGTCGCCCGCGACGCCAGTGTCGCGGCGCTCGGGCAAGCGCAAGTCCTGCTCACCAAAGAAGGCGTGGCTCAACAAGAGCGAGGCACAGGAACCACTCCAAACACTCGCCTCCTTCTACGAGCAGCTGTCGACGGCGACGCTGCTGGACGCGAGCCTCGAGGAGCGTCACGATCGGCTGCAGCCGCACCTATCGGAGCAGCTGGCACACGAGCTGGTCGAGCGGGCGGTGGGCACCTGCCTGGCGGCCAAGAACTACGCCTACAATCTCTTCGACAAGCCCGAGCAGCGGTGAGTAGATGGAGTGCGAGACTGTCCCTGGAGCGAACGGCTCTAATTCAGTTTCGTAATCTTTTCCTTACAGCTGCCAACTCACGGAGCAGCTGCACTCCAGCAGCAGCCGCGCCCGCTCGCTGGACTACGAGCCCGCGTTGCGTGCCATTTGCCGCAGCGAGAAGCAGCGCGCGAGCCTGGAGCGACGCTCGAGCCGGTTCTATCACTATCTGCGGAACTACAGCAGCCAGCATCTGTCGAGCTTCTCCTCGCTGGAGCTCTACGACGCCGCCTGCGAGGTGCTGCAGGAGCAGGAGCAGGAGCCGCCCTTAGTCGAATAATAATTAGTGCAAACGAAAGGCAATGGAATGGAAAGTTTATTTACAAACAGAGAGGGAGAGAGTTGATCTTAAATTAGTTAATGACTGGTTGGTTGGTTGAGCTACTACACTAAAATAATACACTAAAACGACCTGAACTATGTTAAAAATAAAACGAAAACAAATTACAACTAATGGCCTCAGCAGCAGCAGAGAAAACTATTCGAGCTGGACTTTTCCGCTGGCTTTGCCGACTGCGACTGCGACTGCTGCGGCGGCTGGACTCCGGCGGACTTGGGCTGCGCATCGATGGCCACTTCGCCTATTTTGTACTCCTTCAACTGCTGCACGGCATCCGAGGAGTGTCCGGCGCCGTTGAACGCCTTCGTCGCATCCTTGCCAGCCACCTCAAGTATCAGCTCATCCCCGCCCGGATGCTTCTCCACGAATGACGTCACATCGTAGACGTTGCCCTTGTAGATGATCCAGACGGGCTGCCCGTTCTTGCCGTTGCGCTGCGCCACCTCCGATTTCTGATAGATCTGTGACATGCTGCTGATAAGAATCGTTGTCGTTCGCTAATTGCCAAATGGGGTTCTCTCACTGTGCCGTTGCTGTTCGGCGAACCACGGCCCGACGAATGACTCTTTGGCAAGTGTTTTAATTACATTTATGTAGTTATTGCCGACTAGCGCATTTAATCGATAAGAACTACGTGAGTTTTTCATGTCGGCCAGCGTCTAATACCAATTTTGCGTGTCGCTAGAGTTAAGCTATATTGAGTGCCCGATGAGTTGGCTGAAAATGCCTCGATTAAGCGGAAATAACTAACTAAATTTGCTTATCAGCAGTGCGAAATTCCAAGCAGATTAGATAGAGTTTATAACTGTCTGAAATAATGTTTGTTCGCTATTGAAAATTTGATTTAAAAGCAATTATTAGTTATACTCTTATCTAATTTCAAATAGAGCGGGCTACTGCTTAGTTCGCACTGCTTGAACTGTTCAATGTAACGCTTACTGCATGGCACAAGCACTGCTTCAAGATGCTCGAATACTTTGCTTGAACTGCTTAAATATAACAAGCAGTGTCGTCTCTTCATGCTTAGTAGTAAGTAAATTTGAACTGCTTAATTTTCCACATACTCAGCAGTGTTATGCCCTGAAGTGCTTAAATATTTGAAGCAGTGCAGGCTTTTGAATGCATTCAAAAGCACTCACTGTTGCGGATCACATCAAACAATAATAAAATTCTGTTTAATTGCTTAGTTAAACTGTCAATGCTAGCTACTTAACTGCTTCTCCCTATGCTGTGCACTGCTTAAGCATTTGATTTAAATTTTTGACTGCTTTCTTTGCGCTAAGTCATAACTTTCTGCTGCTGCTGCTGTTTTTTCTTCGACTGGCGCTGCTTCATGCTGTTTAAAGTACGAGTTGACTTCACATGTTTGCATTGCTTATACTTGCCTTTTCACTGCTTGTTGTTCTAGCACGCACTGCTTAGCTTATTTGAATATTCAAACTCAGCTGTTGCCATAAAAACTGTTTCCAGCTTGTTAGCACTGCTTATGCTTGCACTTTTGTTGTCACTACTCACTGCTTGCTTGTTATAGAATACACTGCTTAGCTAATTTGAATATTCAAACTCCGCCGTTGCCATAAAAACTGCTTTTCAAACCGTATCCAGCCAAGTGCCCAGCACTGTGGCACCCGCTGTTCAGAGACGAGTTTTGTTTTTTGTTAGATTTCAATGTTATATTCATGAGACAACAACAATAATGAGTAATAATTTTAATATAGTATTATGTATTTCACTTTTTATATGCTATGTATGCATTTTCTCCTCATTTTCTCCTTATTTTCTTCTTCTTGTTTGGTTTTTTTATTCATTTTCTTATTTTTCTTTTAATGCCCATTTTAAAAATTTCGCTAGTATTTAGTTGAACTTCGAATTTTTTCGGCTACTCTTTGACTTTTATTTATTTACTTTTTTTTTCTTTAATATTTTCAATCGAATTTCAACTTTCTGTGGGGGGATTATTGTGGTTCTTCTTCTTCTTCGGCTCTTTTTTGATTCGCTTAAGTTAATTAAATTGAAGTCTACCCTGCTAAGTATTATATAGATTTATATACATTATATAAAATATCAGTCAATGGCATCGAGTGCTACTTAAATGGCTCGTAGGACTTTGCTTAACTGCTTAGTTAGTATCTGGATATATGTATATCTGGATATATATATACTCTATCGTAATTATCTATGGGCTGGTTTTTTAGCTAAATTTTGCAATGGATCGTAAGTATTGAAACCATTCAATAAATATATTCATATATATATATATCTATACGAGTTGATCGGGCTTCATCAGAACTAATTTTTGCTTTTATAGTGCAATTTGTATATAGATATATGTATATAGATATAAATACATACATATAGATAGATAATGAGTGCTTTGATTGGAATTGCTGCTACTGCATCTAGTTAAGTTTATATATTTTATTTTTTCTTTATGGTTAATACGTTAAGAACTCTAAACTTCTCCCTCCCTCCCTCCCTCCCTCCCTCTCTTTCGCTCTCTAGCTGTCTCCCTCTCTCTCTCTTGCCACCTGTACACACGCACACATTTTGTTCGTCTAGGACCAAAGGCAAAAAAATATATATAGTTATACACATATATCGCTATACACTACTATATACAATTTATGGTTATTTTTTATAGCAAAAGAGCTTCCAGCTCCATTATAATTATATTTATCTTGGAATAATATAACTTTGTTTGTTTTTCTTTTTGAAGTAACGACGCCAAATTCTAATATTATTGTATTAAAAAAAATATTGAAATTTTTATAGCATTTTTTTGTTGTTTTTTTGTCGGTCTTTTATATTTTCTGCAATTTTTGTTGTTGCAATTTTTTGTTGTTTGAGATTTGTGCTTAAAATTTACATTGCTGTGTACAAACATATATATATTTATTTATTTATATATATACATATATATATATATATATATATATATATATATATATATATATATATATATATATATATATATATATATATATATATATATATATATATATATATATATATATATATATTAGATATATATTATTATATTTAATTAGATTTTAACTTATGCAAATCTATTTTTATTTATTATCAATTTTTATTTGCGCTATTTGGCTAAACTAAGTAGAAGAAAAAAAATGTACACCTGCTGACGGACCAAGAAAACATATACATATATATATATATATTCTTTGATTTTTTTAAAGAATAATACATTTAATATTCAAAAGTTTTTTTTTTAAACAAAATTCAAATTTTTTCTAAGATTTTTTTCAGCTTATTTTAAATATTTACAAATTAAATTAATATTTTTTAGGCATTTTGAATTGTGTTATATTAAAATGAATATATATATATATATATATATATATATATATATATATATATATATATATATATATATATATATATATATATATATATATATGTATATTATATCAGCATATGTTTACTTGATTTTTGTATGGTGGGGCTAAAGTTTTAGTTAGAATTTCCTTTTGTTGTGTGTTAAAAACTATATAGTTATATATACATATACATATATATATTCAAACTAACAAAATACAATATGTACTGTAATGTTGCTATACATACATACATATACATATACATATATGCAACTGTTTTGTATAAATATTTTTGTTTATGGAAATGAGTACAAAACTAAATTGTGTCGGCCGCTCTGCATGGGTGTATGTATGTATGTATGTATATGTCTGTGTGTGTGTGTGTGTGTGTGTGTGTGTGTGTGTGTGTGTGTGTGTGTGTGTGTGTGTGTGTGTGTGTGTGTGTGTGTGTGTGTGTGTGTGTGTCACCTCTCATCGGTTTACAAATTAAATTCTGACTAATAAACAGTCTTTTCGTGCCAGCGCGAAGTTCTTGGACAGATCTCTCTCTCCCCTGCTAACGGCTCCATCGAAAGCTAAAGCTTGGAATTATTGCGTCGTCTCGTCCAGCTGATCGTGGTGCGCCCCACTGAATGTCGCGCCACCACCACTGCCACCACCAGTACTGCAGGCGGTGCTCTTGAGCGTTGGCAGCGCTGTCAGTGGCGCCGCGGCCAGCGATGAGGCTGATGAGGAGGGCGAGACACAGGCGGGCATGCCCGCCGAGGAGGCCAACGAGGAGGCGGACGAAGACATGGACGCTGACGAGGCTAACGATGAGCAGCCAGTGGCGGCTAAGGGCACGGCACTCGGCACTGTCACCGCTGCACCGCCAACAGCACCACTCGCACCTGTCGCCAGCGACGTCGGCGACTTCGGCGAACTGATGCGCGAGAAGAACTTTGTGATGGCATTCGGCTTCGACTTGGTCGCGGCGGCGGCGGCATTCGCCGCTGCTGCCAGAGCATAAGCATTGGAGCTGCTGCTGCTGCTGCAGGCTGCGCTCACAGTTGCCGCTGTCGCTGCTGTCGTAGCTGCTGCTGCTGCTGTGGCGAGCCGATAGCTGGAGCTGCCAGCGCATATGTGTTCAGGCACATCGCGTACGGTTTTGTTGGGCGGCGGCTTGGTATACGAGCGCGTAATTTCCGATTGCTAAGGGCAGAGGGAAAGAGAGGAGGACTATGAGTTGGGCCTTGCGAGTGCTGGGCTAGCTGGCGGCTGCTCACCTGGTAGCTGCTGCGTATTTGCAGATGACGATCCTGTCCGTACTCGCTGTCCGGCAGTGGTACGTGATGTGGACAGCGCGGCGTCTGCTGCTGCTGCAGCTGATATTGGTAATGTTGATGATGGTCCGCGCTGTGGCTGTTCACCGAGCTGCAGCCCGAGGCGCTGCTCTGATCGCTCTTATAGCTGCCGCCGCTGCTGCTGCTGCTGCCAGTGTTGCCGTACTTTAAGGTGGTTGCCTCAATGCCGCCGCGTGCCACGAAATTGTTAATACTATGCGTGCTGTGGTTGTTGTTGCTGCCATGTTGTTGCTGTTGCTGCTGCTGCTGGTGGTGGGAATGTTGTTGCTTATTGTTGTGAAGTTGTTGCTGTTGCTGATGCTGATTGTTGCTGCTGCCGCTGCTGTTGTTACGAATCACAGTCTCGCCACGCACGGCCAGCAGCTCACGTGCCTGGAGCGCATCAACGCGCATTCTACATCTAAATTGATCCCTGTAGGGAGCAGCACAGATATTAGTAGTCCATAGATCAATACTCTATATAGTCTATAGATCTTACCTATCATCGGGTGGTGTGCTCAATGATGTGCGGGTCGGAACGCCAAGCCGCTCCATTCCCGCGCAGCCGGCCGACTGTACCGATAGCATCTGCAACAGAACAGAAAAGCAATTAAATAAATATACAAACATATAGCATATATATGTGTATATATATCTGATAAATTCTAATCTAACTTTAGTTGAGCAGGTCCTGGCACTCGGCCACCTCCTCGACGGTCTGAAAGCGCGACGTGAGCAGCCAGCTCTTGCGCACCAGCGGCTGCCGTTGTATGCCATCCGGCGTGCTCATGGCCAGCTCAATGTCGATCTTCATGCGCTGCATGCTGGGCCAGGGGCGAAAGGTCAGTTGGCCCGTGTATAGAGAGCGCGGGCGCATGATGAACGGCTGCTCCACGAAGAGCAGCGTCTGGTGCCACAGCGACTTGAGAGGGGAGTTCAAGCACGGATTGCAGCTCAGCTTGAGCGGCAGATGGGCGCGACTGAAGCAGACATCGAAGTAGAGCACGAAACACTCGCAGTAGCCCTCGTCCTGCACCTGCAGCTGAATCTCGCGATCGATGAGCAAATCCTCTCGAGTCGCCGTGCGCAAATCCAAGCTGAGCACTTGGTGAGCGAGCGTAAGTAATCGCTCGCCCTTGGCCTTGGCGAAGCGTGGCTCGGCGAGCGCATAGCGTCGCATGGCGTTCATATTGAAGCCGTAGACGTCCAGCCACCAGTTGCAGCGATCGTTCTTGAGCAGCTGCTCGGCACCAGCTAGCAGATACAGTGCACCCATGTCGGGCAGTATGAAGCCCTTGGGCTTGAGCCAGCGATCGCGTGCCTGGAGCAGCTGCAGCAGCTCCGACTCGTACAGCAGGCACTGGCCCATCCAGTTGCAGACGATGCCGTCGACGCGTTGGGGCAGCTTCACGTCTTCCACTCGACCATGCAACACCTTTACAATGTGCTCCAGCTTATTGGCCTGCACGACGAGCCGTGCGTAGCCAGTCACCTGGGAGTGATCCAGGGCAAAGACAGTTTTGGCACCGGCACGAGCGGCCATCAAGGCCAAGGTGCCTGTGCCGCAGGCGAGGATTAGTATGGCTTTGCCAGCAAACAGATGGCGATTCTCCTGCATGGCGCGCTGGAAGAACTGCATGTGATCCTGATCCTTCAGCCCCATGCGCATATTCTCCAAGTGCGCGGCGAAATCATTACGGAAATCAGAGGATGTCATGCGATCCACCTTTTGCAGCTCACGGGGCACCTCGCGCGGTGGCGTCACCAGGCGTGGACAGGACCGAACGTAATTGGCGCAATGTCGACGTCCACGACGAGAGCCACGCAGGCTATCAGCGGCTGCAGCGTCGGGCTTTTTTGGAGTTGGAACGTTTTGTGGATCAGTGCATCCATTTAGCTGGGTTTGCTCTGGTTTTGAACTCTTTTTAGTTTTCTTATTGGGCTTTGGAGCAGTAGCCGTAGCTCCAGCTGTGGCTAGAGCTGAAGCTGGCCCAGCTTTGGCCTTTGTTTGCGCCTTTTCGAGCAGCGCATGAAAGGCGCCCAGTGAAATGGGCTTTTGCTTACGACGATTGGCATTGCTGCCGCCATTAGTCACACTTTTGTTAACATATGCAGACATTATTACTTTAAACAACAGAAAAAGAACACGCTTAAAAGAACAAAATGCGAGGCAAAATGTTGAAATGCAACCCTGCGTGGCGCCAAATATCGATTAGAACAAGGCTGCCAATTGGTCAAAAGTTCAGCATATAGGTACAAGAGTACAATTTAGTATGGGGGCGAACCCTTTTGCCAGACTGGGTGGCAACGCTAATGATCTTACTGACATTGATTATCGGAGTATCAAAGGTCTAACGTATTGAAATAGTTTGCGCTTGCTTAGAAATTAACTAATTTGTTAATTTATTTGATTGCTTTCTTTTTTTTCATGTGTTGATGTTATAGTGTGTTATAGTGCAGTGCATCTATATCTATTTGACACGTGCCATAACCACGTATTTCGCTCGCAAAAGTCAAATGAAAAGTCGGTGCTCATGTAAAAAAAAATTATGCCCGAGTAACGGTACCGATCAAATGTGTGTGTGTTTGCGCGCGCGAATGCCAGTGTGTGTGCGTGTCTGTGCTTGTGCATTTATGAAGATGCCATTTGTATGTATTGAACGTTTCGCTGCCGTTGACACAATTCGCCATGTTCCACATTATTTTGTGGGTCTGCCGGGCCCGCTTGGCCCCGCCCACACCTGCCGATTGATGTGTTCAAGTGAGCGTGACAAATGACAAATCTAGCAAATAATTTCGTTTTTATTTTTCACTCGCAATCTTTGTTGCCATTTAAATTAAACTGAAATATGCGGGCAAATTTACGAATTGTTGTTACATGCATGCATGCATATACGTATATGTATGCATGTGTAGTTGTATGTGTGTGTGTAACCATGTCTTGCATTGCCTAGTTCGCAATGAACTAGTAGTTCCACTAGTTCAGTCATGCTTTTGCTGACATATGAGAACGGCTGGTTCCATGCTTTCCACTGGTTCTGTTTGCCACACGATCAAGCTAACGGTAAATGATAATAATGGCCGCCAAAAGCAAATGCTTCGGGGGAAAATTGGCGAAAAGTGTTTTAAAAGCTGATTATTATTATAATATGCGTGAGCGTGTGTGCGCGTGCAGCACACATATAACGGTAATAATGAAATCAACTCCGCGTGCCGCGTCGTCTGTCTGAGACGCACATATTTAATAATCAAATTGAATTATTCATTGGCTAACGGCGGCGAAATAAAATTCGATTAAAACGTGGCGTCGACGCCTTGGGTTATTAGCGGCAATTGTTGTGCTTCTTATTGCGTTGGCAGCGCCGCCGCCGCCGCCAGCAGCAGCAGCGCCAGTTACGACGCCCACGCAACGCTTGCCATACATATCTCTATCTCTCTCACTCCGGCTCTGACTCTGACTCTGTTCTAAATGCCAAGTCACGCATGCACACACATACCTACTACGCTATGCATGTGTGTGTGTGATGCTTAGCAGATAGGCAGAAATTGTGATGAAGGCGCTGCTAAAACAAAGCGAAATTCACAATAGGGCATATGCATGAGTCTCTGTCTGTATGTGTGTGTGTGTGTGTGTGTAAGTGCTTTCCCATGCTGTTTGTCAGTGACACACACACACACGCACACACACATGCATACTTATGCACTATGTATGTGGGCCTGTAATAAATAATGAAGCATGTTTCGAGTTGTCAGCGCAGCGAGCAACAATTTGTCAAAAAGTCTTCGTCTTTGTATAAAAATGTGCAAAAAACAAAAAAAAAGAGAAGAGTATACTGTGGGCATTCGCTAATTAGAAAGCTTCAGGTACGCTGTTAAAAAAAAGCTTTTACATAGAGGCTCATTCGGTCTGCCGTGTGGAAGGCGACAGCTACAGCTTGAAGGTCACAAGTTATTGACTTTTACAGTTTCATATGCCGATGCGCATTGAAGTTGGCTGCATTGACGGTTTGAGAGTCACATGAAACACTAATAGAATGAAGATGGCTGCATTTACAGTTTTACAGATACTCTCAATACTTTTACAGTTTAGGGGTCATTTATAAGTCACTCAGAAGACAATTGACTATGAAGATGGCCTAATTTACAGTTTTAAAATCACTTGCAATTGCTTTTACAGTTTAAGGGCCATTTATACGACTATTTGAATTGAAAAGGGCTGTGTTGACAGTTTGAAAGTCACTACCAACAGCATTCAAAGCTTCAGAGCTCTTCTTATTCCAGTTTCCTACCATTTTGCAGTGCATTAGTTAGTCGGCTACGCTCGTATGCAATTATTCTTAATTGTATTGCCTCTGCTTTGCGGCTTAGCCGCCGGCATCGCTTTGGTCTTTGCCGCAACGTTGCAGCGCAGGCGGTTGGCTGTTGTCAAGGCTTAGCCATATGTAAAGTCTTTAAGTTAAATCTGGCAAAGCTTTCAATTTGTCTAAGCTCTTTAGCTCTTTAGTGGCTGCAATCGTGCTGTCGTTCCGCTCAAATTCAATATCAAATATAAATAATAAAATCAATTTTCAAACAAATTTGGCCAATGATCAAAAATTAAAGCCACAAAGTCGAAGAAAATATCTATATATATAGATACATATATAGTATATATAAGAGCGTCCTACAGACGTGCCTTGCATCCGGCAGATACTTTGCGCAATAAAGGGCCACAGACGGGGCACGCTCCACGTTGTTGTCTCCCACATTGCATAACATGGCTACCAAGTAAGCAGAGGGCGTTGGTTGCAGAGTATAAGAGTGGAAAATACCCTGTAGCTTGTCTTTTACATATAAGCCTAAAGTATATGCATGAAAATCGCATAGAAAGGCGTTGTCAAGCGAAAGAGACTGGATTCACAAGAAATAATATCTTCAAATTCTATCTTTATTACCATTGGCTTAACCAATCTACCCCTTACGTCACTTTCTACTGTCTACAGGGTATCGAAAGTAATGTAAAAGGCAAAAAGCAGCAGGCAAAACCAAATTTCCGACTGTTTTTGTTATATAATCACGACGCACGACTCGACGACGAGTGGAGCTGTTGCTTCAAGGACTTTGCCAGAGCCACCCAACCAACGCACCAACCACTAAGCATTGCCGCTGGTCGACTGTCTGTGCTGCGGGTTTTTCGGTTTCCTTTTTCTGCTTTCTTCTTCTCTTGATTCGCTTTGTGCGCAAAGGCAAAATGCAGAAGGATGAACGAGGCAAAGGCGAAGCCAAGCAAAACTTTTCGACACGTGTCGTCGACGTCGCTTGCCCCATTTCACGATTTGTGTTGCATGCCACGGTCGCTCCACCCCGCCCCCCGCACTTGCCTTCTTATTAGAATATGCTTGATTCTACTTACGGGTACAGAATGTTCCGGCTTGGTTGACAAAAGTGTGGTTGTTGTTGTTGTTGCTGTTTTGGTTGTTGTTTTTGTTGTTGGCGATGTTGCTGCTGCGGCTGTTGTTGTTGTTGCTGCTGCTGCTGTTGTTGCTGCTGTTGTAGCTGTTGTTGTTGTTTCCGCTTGTGCTGCTGCTGCCGCTGCCGCTGCTGCTGCTGCTGCTGCTGTCCGTGTCAGTGGTAGGGCCAGAGCAAAGGCAGTCTCGTTGCCCGTCGCACCTTTATAATAGTTGTTGCCAGTTTCGCAGTCGTTGTTGCAGCTGCCACGCCGTTGCTTATGTCTTACGCGTCGCGTTGTCGTTGCTGCTGCTGCGACTGTCGCGTTGTGGCTGCGTCGCAGTGTAATCACAGTGACCAGCACGCTGCCACACACTAAACACACGGCGACACCAATGGCGATCAGCAAAACGTAGCCTAAAGAGCAGGGAGAAAGAAAAACAAGCAATTGGTAAGTAAAATGATTTTTAAAGAATATAAATATAGTTTAATTTCATATATATAGGCCATAAGTACAGAGATATTTAATCTATATAAATATATATTATAATTTGTTCTCACAAAGCTGAAATTTTGCTGCTTTCTTCAGGCTCAGAAGTTAAAAATTCGAAATATTCTGTAAGCAATCAAAGCGAATTCTTCTCACTCTCAAAAATAGTTTCTTTTTCTGTTTATTTGCCAATTGGCTTAAGAATATACCAAGTTTAAAGTACGCATACAATTGTCTAACAAGAAAGTAAGAAATAACAAGAAAATTGTAGTCGGGCGTAACCAACTACAGAGTACTTATTCATGGTTCAACTGTCAGATAGAGATACGATTTGATCCCATTCGCTAGGGCCATAGTGATGAGATGATTTCATGTCTCTAGCTTAAAACAGCCTTGAAATGGTTTACGTTCACGTGATCAGACGGACGGATAGCAAGCCACCCACTGCACAAAGCCAATATACCCAATTCACTTTGGTGAGTGAGGATGAAAACACAAATTTGAATTGCTAAATGAAAATATACGCCCCCACGGCAAACACTCTAGCAAAATATAAACAAACAGACCGTTACGAAATGTTTTCAAAACTAAAGTTGCCCACAAATAATGCTAAAAATACTGCAAAAATACTCAAGAAATGCTGTGAAACAATGAAAAACAGAGCAGCGAGGCGAACGCAATGCGTTCAATGTAAACATGCAGACATAACTTAAGACACAGATATATAGATATAGATATATATATAAATATATATATATATATATATATATATATATATATATATAACTGTATGTATTTATGTATATAAATGCGTAAGCGTCTAGACTAGATAGCAGACGACTTAAGCGATATCGAGCAACACATGCGCAAGCGTCTGGCATTCATGTGCGAGTGTGTGTGTGTGTGTGTGTGTGGGCGGACGGGCAGAGAGCGATAAACAAAGCGTACCAACTAACCAGCCAGCCCCACAGGCAGACATGCTATGCCTATGCTTACATATATGTGACTATATCTGTGCAGACGGCTAGAGAGAGGCCGTTCATATCGCTAGGCTTGTTCTATGCACAATTGTTTGTGTAATACAATTTTTGACAAATGAAAAGAGACAAGTTCAGTTGGTATTTAAAATGTACTAAAAATGGATATTTTTATACCAACTTTTATCAGCTGATTTACTATCAGCAAGAAGTTATGTTTCTCTTTATATATTGATCAGCATGCCAGGCCTTTTGGGCGGAGGCCCAAGTAAATATTTGTTGGGTCTGTCGCACACATTTGTTTGATGTACAGTTACAATCAGCCGAGGCCAAACAAACGAAACGACACGAACAAAAAAAAGTGACGCAGCGACAATGTCTGTCGGGCATAAACTTCTCATGGAAGTTTCTGCTGTCTGGGATCGGTTGGCAGTCAGGTGAGCGTCTGGGTCAATGAAAGGCCAAAAAACAATAGAAAAAAAAAATAAAAAATACAAAAAAAACTGAAACAGCGAAAATGTTGGCGATTATATCAAATACCGAAATGCCAGACGAATAAAAAACAGAAAAAAAGAGATAAAATTACAAAAAAAAGAAAACAGCAAAAAATGAAGTTAATCAACTAAAATTAAAATGTACAACGACTTGTCAACAGTGTGTGTGAGCTGGTGTGTGTGCGCGTGTGTGTTTATGCTTGTCTGTCTGGCTGCAACTTTACAACACTACAACAACATCAGCAACAACAACAACAACAACAAGTGGCACTTTAGACTTTTGCGCATTCCCAGCCGACGCTGGCAGCGACGGCGACTGCGAACAGGTGACTCAACCGGCTCAACGCTCAGTTTTTGTTCATTTTGCTGTTGTTGTTGCTGTGTTTTACCTGTTCCCTTTTATTTGGTTTTAATTGCATTGTTGCTGTAATTTTTATCGCAGTTGACTGATTGAGCGCGTCTGCGACACACTCATATCTAAAAGCGAAACAAAAAAGAATAGCACTCAGCGACACGTGCATGTACGAATGCCCTGCAGAAGCGGGTCACATGGTTAAGGCAACGCGATTGCGTCAGTGTGCGATGGTGCGTGTTACGAATTCTGAGAATTGACACAGCTAAGTAGATCAGGCTGATTGTAGTGGCAGTTTAATCAAGCTTCAGTGTTGTAAAACAGCGAAAGGAAGTAAGTGTTGCATGGAATAATAATGTAGAAATTTGTATAATAATGAAGAACATTTAAGAAGTTAGCGTAGGGCTATTAGACTGCAGCTAAATACGTTTTTCAGTGTTGGAAAACAACAGAAAACGTAGTGTTATATATAGAGTCGATAGATCATAAGAAGAAGAAATAGTTAAATCATATTTGGAAAGTCTGAAAAGGGAGAATGTGGAGCTTTAGCTGCTATATATGCTCCGATTTGCCACACCCACCTGACTCATATAATGGGCGAAGATATATCTATTTATCTATCCTCTATCTTATCTACATCATTGCTATTATCGTGCCCGACTCAGAGTCTTCAGTGCATTACGCATAAATTGAGCTCAATTTATAGCCAAGAGACACAAATTGTAGTTTCCAGGAATCAACTGTACCACATTCCAAATCGAACACGCAATAAATTAATGTGACATATTAAGCTAATGTCATTATGAGTCTTAAAATTGATATTTGTTCAATATGTGGACAGCTGTTTAGCTTACGGACTTAGCAGCCATGCAGCCATGCAGCCAGGCAGCCAGTCGGGCAGTCAGCTTGTGGTCTGCCTTCGATTTGTTGTGCGAGAGACTTAAATGGATTTTGTGGCTATTTTTAGTTGACGTGCTGATCTCCTAGTGGGCACACACACACACACACTCACACACCCGTTGCTTGCCGTGGTGGGCAGTGTGTAAACTTGTTTGCCACGCCAATGCAAAAATAAAACCACATAACTTTAAATGAGGCAGGGGCAATGGGGCGGCAAATGTCCGAAAACTTGACGGCAGGTTCCTTGAACTGCAACCGAGCCAGCAGCTATACAAAAGAAGAGCCTAAAGCCAAGTAGGGAGTGTACAACTGGGGTATAGCCTGAACATAGGAATGATAATCCACAATATCCGTCGTCTAATCAGCTCATTATGGAATTAGCATTGTTATAATGATCATGAATTATTATTATCAGTGTTAGCATTATTATTATTATTGTTATTATAAATGTATTTTATGTGTGGAGCATACATTGTATCGAAACCAATATACCCCACTGTCTAGGGTATTAGTACACAATGAATGGACTGGGCAAATGGTAATCGGGCAATTTGGAGGCTGACAATTCAATTGATTAAGTGAAAGGAGGTGCCTCGAGGTGGGTTTATCTGCTATGCTATATATATATAAATATATATATGTATCTGAGTATATATCTGTAGCTTTTGAGCTCGGTTGAATTCTCGCTGAATTCTTCAAGTTATTAATTTAATGATTATGATAGCAGCGCTAATGACAGTCAAGTGCATTTATATCTATGTATGTATATACATATATATTTATATATTATGTATATATGTTATGAATATTTGGTCAGTAGGAGCATTGACATCTTAATTGATGTCAAGGTCTAACTGAATGAGGCGAAATGTCGGGCCTGCAACTAAAGTGAACTCAAATCAACTCAAATCGTCACTTTAGTATGATAATACAAATATATATAGAGATATAGAGTAGCATAATACAGTGCAGATGACATTGAACTTGAAGAAATTGTAGTGTGTGAGATTTTTGTTATGACTTGATCTATTCATTCCCAATTGCCCGAATGTGATGCAATTCGCAAGACTTTGTAACCACTGCCAATTAAATTGTAGCCAAAGTCGTGAGCGAGAGATAGCGGAAGAGAGGGAGAGAGGTCGAGCAGCTGTACAGCGTCACGTATACGTATTCCTAGCCGTAGTCGTATCTACGGTCGGACGTCTGATAAACATTGAACGGAAAATAAAATAGAATTTTCTGACAACTGACGTCAGTCAAGTGCGCCAGACAGCCGCAGACGTAGACGTAGACGTAGACGGCGTTGCACAAATTGTTCACATTCACGAATTTCTATATGACTATGCGAATAAACAGCGCAAATATTCGTTTATAGATTTTCAATTTGCCATAAACGGCCATCGGGGCCAGCCCAGTTATACACGAGTGTCTAAAGCGGATGAGAAAGCCTGAAAACAGTAGTGGAATTCTCAGGGCATTAGCAAGGTACAGAGAAGGAATGATATGTGCTCGATGTTCTTTTTGTTGAGCAAAAGTAGAATAGCTCTCATGGTCTGCCATTGGGCATTACAAACACGTGATATTTCATGTAGTAATTGCTTTGAATCAGCTGTGAAATGCATTTTTGTGTGTTCTATATATATGCCGTTGCTAGACTAGACTGCAAAATAGAAAAGTTTTCGTGGCATAGAAACAGCTGATATTTTGGTGTCTGGGCGCAATTTTGTTGCACATGCCTGCTTAGCCATGGACAACTGGGCTTTTGGCAAGCGATGCAGGCGAAACAGAACATTTTTTTGGCAATTCAACAAGCAAAATTTTCAATATCAACATGCAAAAAGGAAAAATAAAACAGAAATGCAAGCGACAAAGTCTCGTTGCTGACGCCGCTTCCGTTTCCGTCAGCCAGAGAGAACGAGAAAGACAGAGAGAGAGAGAGAGACTGTGTGTGAGAGTGAGGGCATCGAGTCAACCCTTTTGATGCAATCGCAGACGCAGACAGCGCACAGCGTTTGCTGGCAAACATGCAAATGAATGGGGCAAAAAATGTAAAAGGCGTAAAAAGTAAAATAAAGTAAGGCAAAGCGAAGCGAAGCAAAGCTAAGCGAAGCAGAGCCAAGCCACAGACGGGGGCCAAAACAGAGATAGCTAGAAAGTGAGTGCGAGCGAGAGAGAGAGAGAGAGAGAGAGAGCGAGATGGGGACAGACCTCGCCCAGTCTCCGTCTCAAATGCTGTCTCAGGCAGCGTGTCTGCGATGATGAAACTCGTGGCGTTTTTTTTCTTCTGCCATTTGACCTTTAGCGAGTGCATGTGCATTCAAACGAGCACGACGACAAAAAAAAACAAAAAACTATGGAAAAAACTGTAGAGATTTTGTTGTATGTACATATATTTATAATCGCCAGCAACGTCATCAAGCACGCCGTACGGAGTGAATTGATTAATGCAAAAAAAATGTTGTATGGAAAAACTTGGCGTGCACGCGGCGTATGCGCAATGTTGGGCAGCCGACGATGACATTGCGTATACGGCACATGTAAATGGGCATTTCGTTTCATCAGCAAAAAGCAGGGCTCTATGCATAGTATACATGTATATACGAGGTGTGCTTAAAAAGACAGAGTTAAGATCTGAGCATTTATATATATTTTATGTTAGGGTATCTTCTGTTTTTATACTCCCCATAAGTATACTCTGTATTTTTTCGTTTTTTTTTTTTTGTGTTACACCATTTCCATAGCTATACAAAGGCAAGAGACTCAGATACAGCTGCGCTGGCTTTTGTTGTCATAATTAAGTTCACAGGGTCTGCCAGTCTAGACACGAATTTGTCGGAGTCAAGCAACCCCCTGCCGTCAGGTCCCCTACCTTACCCCGAATTCCCCCGACGGGTAGGACGACGATGATGGAAAGCCATCAAAGTTAAGTTGCGGCTCTATGGCAAAGCTTCGCATCCGCATTCGCATTGGCATTTGCTTAAGTATCGCTACTCGTCAGCTCCCCAAGCTACCCCTAGCTCGCCTCTCCCTCTCTTTCTCTTTTGTCTTTCCGTCGCTGTGCTGCAACATTGTGTCATACTTTGTTGATTTTGCGCTGTTTTGTTTGCTCGGCGCTTCTTCTGCTTTACTCTTGGACTTGCCAACCTGCCAACTGGCCACGACTTTAGGTGCCTGCTGGGGGCTTGAGGGTGAATTTTGCTTTTGTTTGCTTGGCGCTTGCCTCAACGTAGCTGCATGCAAATATTGACAGAGGCTTCGAAATATTACGAAAAATTGCCTCGTCTATTTGCCATTGTAGCATTTCCATTTTCTTTTCTTTTTTTTTGTTTTTTGTACTTTATGTTTTATGTATCTACGAGCGTGGGCGTGTGTGTGTGTGTGTGGGTGTGGTAGGGGCTGTTGGTGGCTTGGGTCGGGCGTGTTAGGGGTTGGGTGCTGTAAGCTGCAACGGCCAATGACTCATTGACCTCGTTGCTATGCTTGGAGTGGCGCCACAGTCGCCGCCTTGCCACATATGTGGGTCAGCGGCAACTGGAGGGATGGAAACTAGTTTAATAGAGCGCGGCAACAATGCTCGGCGACTGCTAGTCCTACGCATAGGAAATGCAACTCTCAAACACAAAAAAAAAAATGTACAAAAACTATGTCAACTGCATGAGAATGCTTTTTGTGTCCTCAGAATGTGAAAGGGGTAAAAGAGGTCTTCACTTCTTACGACTCACTACAAACAGGGTATCATTCAGTCGAGCATACTACAAATATAGAGTAGACTTAATTCACTTCACTCATTCCACAACTTCTCAACTTAGTATAGGGTATCACCTAGTCGATCAGTGTTTCAGTTTTCCTAATCTTACATGCCTCTACTCAACTTTCTATCTGTCCGATACTTTATGCGTGCTCAGCCAACGACTTGGCCCGTGTTCATCGCCTGATGGCTCAGCGAGTTATTCGTGGAATTACGCCGCGTATACGTAATACACGTAATAAATTACTCATACGCAGCAACAATGGGAAATTGCGTTTTAATTTCCACTTTATTCCATTGCACTTTCGACGGCCCGCCGCAGTTATCAATGGAATTCACTGGCCAAAATAATAATAATAAATAAATAACAAATGATAAGCGTCAGCTGAGCAGCCCAAATTGAAAGAGAGTAAAACAATATATTTATATATATACATGTATATATATCTATGCATATATTTTCTTTTGTTTTAATACTTGATATCTATGGAGTATAAAAAATAAAATTCGCACTTTCTTTGCACCTAAAACTCATTTCAACTGTCTAAATGGGAATCTTTCTACTGCAGAGCGAGCGAGAGAGATAGAGAGAGAGGGTGGGTAGAGGGTTGGCGGGGGTTGGGGTGGCAGCGCGTGTAGCTAATTGTGCGGTCGTGGCATGAAGAGTCGGGTCCAGTTTAGTTTCTGTTCTCCGCTTTTCGGCGCTTTTGCGGCCAAACAAAATGATTAGTGAAAAGCTATTAATGGCTTAATTAATATATATTAATTGATTATGTTCGATTTTGCTGAGTTTCTGATACGAATAAATACATTCGATATACGAACGGATTTAAAAATAAGATGAAACGAGCTAAGGAAAATGTCTCAACTGAAAATGCGAACTTCACTTCACAACGGCTGTGTCACAGGGCAAGCGAAATCGCTATCGATCAATCGATAAATGGCAAAGCGATTGTATTTGGCTACAGTGAGCACACGCGAAATGAAACTGGGAGATAAGACAATTTATCTTTATCACTTTATCACTTTTCTTTAATATTTTTAGACACTGGGCACAGTCTATTGCACAATCGATAACTTATCGATAGTTGCAGATACTTGCTTAAGCTTTGTTTTGAGAAATAATATCACTTCTCTGATTTTTCACATTATATAAAGTATTTTTTTTTTAATAATTTCACATCACTTCCGATAACTTATCGATAAGATATATTTACTTAAGCTTTGCTTTGCTTTATTTTCCTATATATTCTGTTCACTTTATTGAGTTCGCACTGTTCTTCTCTCTCGCTTTTTGGTACATAGTGTGCTGAGGATTGTCGGCACTCGACTAAAATTGATGTGTCCGAGCGTCAGGGTGCACGGCCGTGCCATATAAATACGAGAGCCTGAGTCTGTGGCTGTCGTAAGGTGCACGGCAGACAGTTTAGGCATTTCATTTGATTTGCCAGACATTTATCGGGGAACACAATAAATTTTGATTGCAATTTTCAACACTGTTCGCTATCTACTGCTCGCTCTCTCTCTCTCGAGCTCCCTCACTCTCTCTTAAAGCAGACAATGTAAACGTAGGACAAAAGTAAAAAAGAGAAACAAAAACAACAGTTTTTAGCCAGACGCCGACTATGCAGTTTTTACCATTGTTGTTATTCGCACGCTCTCTCTACCGCTCCCCCTCTCGCTCCCTCTCACTCTCCCTCTCTCTCTCTCTCCTGCTTCTGCATTCACAACAATAGTTGTTTTTGTTTTAGTTCGCTTTGGCCATTCTTCTTCTTTTTCACTTGTTTCTCGCTGCTCTTTGTGCATGACGCGACAATTTGTCTATCTATTTTTAACTATCGCCATCCCGCTCGCGCCGCCCGCTCATCAGTCTCTCACCACTCGTTCCGTTTCGTCTCATACCATGCCATACCGTCCCGTCATACACTATCACTGTGTGTTGCCTCTCTACATACTTTTTTGTTCGAGGCCTATGCGTGATCCCCAACCCACCTACCTAGACTATAGCTCGCTCTCTCGCTTGCACGCTTTGCAGACATTCAGTGTTCAGGAATTTTATTTTGATATTTACATGTGTGTGTGTGTTCTGTTCTATTAGTTTCATTCGTAGACAATTTAAATTTCAAATTTCTATCTTGTTTTCTTCCTCTTCTTTTTGGTTTTTATATACATTTTTTTGAGGGTTTGGCCAATGACCGTCAACAGAATTAATGCGAACTCATTTTCAGCACACACGCCAAAATTAAAAAAAAAAACCTCTCAGTCCACTCGATTCCCCCACCTCCCTTACATCTATCGATTCCAAATTTTTTCTTTTTTTTTTACTGTTGTCAAGAAACAGCTTTGACTTTTAATCAGCAAAGTCCAAACGTTGGCAATTCCGAGGCACAGTTCCAGACATGTATAATATATATACATACTCACACACACTCACATATAGCTGCAGACGACTATGTGATTATTTGGATTTTTATCGATATCACGATTCATTCCACGATATGACATTTGGCCTTGTCTGTGGGATTTCCAGTCTGGACTGCCTTAATGATATCTCGTATGTCATTAGCCAGCCAACACGCCAAGCAGCCAGCCAGCCAGCCGGCTAGTCAGCAAGTCGTCGTGGTCGTCGTCGTTGGCGCTTTCTCTGATGTAATCGAAACTGTCTGGCCCCGGACACCCCGGCCCCTAAACATCAATCATCATCAATCGAATTTAGCCACGCGCGGCTAAATTTCTTTCTTAAGTCAGCATTGCGAGCCAATGAAATGCGAACACAGCAACAACAACAACAATAATAAAGAAGCAGCAAGAACAAGAACAAGAACAAGAGCACGTTACGCAATCAAGAAATTCTATTGACCTACATTTCGTTTTTGGCAATCAAGGATGTCTGCACACACACACAGACACATTTATATATATATATATATATATATAAATATATAAAAATATATATATGTATATGGAGGCAGACAGGCGAGAAGGAAACACAGGCAGGAGCCCGAAAGGCAAAGCCATTAAAGCAGGAAGTTGCGCATTTTGTGTGCCAAGCCTCAGACCCAAGCACAGGCAGCAAAAGGACGCAGACACACACACAGATACATACGCTTATGTATATATAATATGTGTGTGGAACACGCGAAACGCGAATAAATCATTGATGAGCCAGCAACGATGCCTGTTCAGCAACGATACGAACCTATATCCATAATAAACGAGCAGCTCCATCTCTGTGTGTGTGTGTGTCAAATGTAGGCCACAGGCGCGTCTCCCTGTTGGTAGCTTAGCTTGTTGCCAATCGGACAAAGTCTGCTGACAGTCGAGACAAATTTCCGAGAAGCCAAGAACGAGCCGAAGCCGAAGCACAGCCAAGGAATATGCAAAAGAAAAAGACAAAAAGAGAAACAACGAAAAAGGCAGCAAAATATGGCAGTCTACACTGCACAAAATGAGTGGCACTTAAGCAGGTGTGAAGGACGAAGGAATATGGGAGATATATATATACTAAGAGAACAGATCTATAAGAGCTTCAGTTGGAGCGGAGAGAGATGCATGGATAGAGACTTTTAGAGAGATATGGAATATATACATATATATTGTTATACATATACGCTAACTCCAACCAGCGCATTTTCTTCGAGTGTAGCGTTAAGGTCTGTCTGTTTTTGCTGTTTGATTTATTTGCTGGTTTTTAGTCTGTGGTCTCTGGTCCCTGGTCCATTATCAAGCGATAACTCGTTTCCGTTTGCCAGCACCCCAGTCTGGCTTATCAGTGCGCACACCAGCTGCAGCAGAGTCGACACCACCGCACCACACTTTGATCCACTGTCTGGCCACACACGATGCCAGCCCAGCAGCAGCAGATGACGTGCCTAGCCAGCCAGCAGACGTTTTGGGCAGCTCAATGCGGCTGAGCCTGGCTAATATGTACAGAGAGAGGGAGAGAGAGAGAGGGCAAGAGCGAGCCAGAGACTAGCTAAATATATATATAATATATTTAGCAAATCGTAAGTACATAATAAAAGTCTTTATCAGCTTTTGTGTCTGCCGCGGGGCGCTCTGTTGCAAAATGTCAAAAAGCATGACAAAAAGAAAAGGAAAAAAAAGCAAGCCATGTCCGTCATCTGTCGCGCCCACACACGCATACAGCTCTGTCTGGCAGACGTACTATATACATATACATATACATATATATGTATAAACAGGCGATTTTGATTTACATGCGATGCGACCTTACTTTTTATTACATAATCAACATCAGCAGAGCACACTTTATATAGACTTTATATTGCTGCTGTTGTTGTTGTTGCTTTTATTGGCGTCTAGCATTCAGTTTTCTATAATTTTATCAATGAAACATTCGCATGCGCCGCCGTCTCTCTCTCTCTCTCTCTCTCTCTCTCTCTCTCTCTCTCTCTCTCTCTGTCTCTCCTTTCCGCTTAGCTCATCTGTCAACATTTTCGTCTGGCTTTGATGTGTGCTCTTGTGTGTGCTTTTTTTTGTTGAATACCCTGAAGGGGTATGCTAGGCTAGGCATAAGTTGAAAGAACTGAGTCTGTAGGCTATAGAGAGAGTGAAGCCTAAATCAGGCATGAAATCAGTTTCAGTTAAGACAAAGTCATGTAGGCTTAGGTGATTGCAATTCAGGTTTTCCTTCAGTCAGGGTATGCTGTAGTCTAGCACTCCCGACACTATTACTTGCCTCTCTTTTTTTTGCTTCATTTTTGGCTACCTCACATTTCACTTTTGCATTATAAAATACGGCCTGAGGTCAGCCGGCTGACTAATGCGCTGTCTGATCGCGCTATGGGAGAGCATCACAAGACACCGGAATCACACAGCGGCCGCATGGCAGACAGACGGCATGATTAAATAGTTGCGTGCCCAGTAGCAAAAGCAGTTAGCCGAAGAAGAGGAAGAAGAAAGCTTGAAGAGTCGAGTCTAAGATTAAATTTATTGATTATGCATAAGTATAATGATAAAACTATATTATATATATTATATATACTTATAGACTTATAGAAAGAGACTACCCTGCTTACAGCAGTTAGGCAACATGTTCAGAACCTTTGCTCTATGCCTTTTACCAAACAAAATCATTTCACGTTCAGAAAAACAAAATTATAGGTCATGACATGCTAAAAGAACCTGTTCGGCATGCAGATTGTCATGCCTTTTTTATGAATTTGCTTGCACGATTCATTTCACAATATAAAAAAAACTTCCAACTTTGGCATTCAATAAATTAGCAGCTTCTACGATGCATGTGTGTGTGTGCGTGTTTGTTGTTGTGCGTATACGCAATATTCGCAACAGCTGCTCCAACAAACGGGATTATCCAGCGTTTGACTACAATGGCCAATGCCAACAGAAAAAGCAAAAGAAAACAAAAAAAACCGCAACAAAACGAAACGGAATCAAACAAATTTGTTAGACTTTGACCCAGACATGGGGCCGAGATTAGCGTGTGAGCAAGTATATATAAGTGTGTGTAAGTGTGATATATAGTGCAGCTGGCTTGGGGTTCGAGTTCGAACTCGAGTTCGAGTTTCTATTGCGTTGCGATTCTGTGCCATTTCATTTAAATTCTGAGTTTTTAGTTTAAAACGATATGGCAACAGATCGACATTATATATACGTGCATTTCAAGCACTGCAGAGATCTAAACCATTTTTCAAGGTTCACTCTAATCGCGCATCTGCTTCTAATCTGGCGGCTGGTCATGTGGGCGTCTGATACAGGTGCCGTTGCTGATATCTGCTGAATAAGTATCTATATATGTAGGTATCTGCAGCTGTATTTGTGCAAGTATATATGAACTCAATTTTATTCCACGCCATTGATAAGCCCGGTCAGAAGCAGAAGCCAGACGCTTGATAAGCGAAAAGCAACAAAAATGTATATATAATATATACATATTAAAGAGAACGAACCATGACAGCAACAATAATAATAGTAATATAAAAAGACCTTGCTTATTATAGTTGTTGCTGTTGCTGTTGTTGTTGTTGTTGCTTTTGTCTGCATCAGCTTGTTCGCGTCAGCTGTTTAATTAGCTTTCGATTAATTAATTGTTTCAATTGCCGTAAGTTATTGCCTTTACAATTCATTTTCCATTCAGAAGTTGCCAATAAACATTCTCGAGTTAACATAAATGTTATTGACTCTGTTAGGTAAAAGAGTATAAATTAAAAGAGTTTCTGCATATATTATAAAGCTTTCAATCACATCCTCGAAGACAGCTTTTTAAATTAACATCTAACATTATAATAATAATGAAGAAACTCTTTTTAATTAATTATAGAATCATTATATGCGTCACGCGGCGCATACTACCCGTTAGATGAGTTTTATTGGGCAGACAATCTTTCCGAGAACTGCGAATCCGGGTTCAAAATTCTGTGCGTCGGTCAAAGTCGATTTTAAGTTTAAATAAATTCGTTAGACTATTTGAAAGAATGTAAAGAGTATAAGCAAATATAAGCTAATAATAATGAAAATGACAATGATAATAATAATGAAAATGATTATTGTTTAAAAATATGTATAATAATGCCAGTGACAATAGCAACGGCAACGATAATAATTATGATAATAGCAATGACAATGATAATGTCAATACTTATTCTAATAGCAATCAGCAATAACAATGAAATTCCCCACTTATTATCTTAACAATATAAATTGATTATGCGAATGAGTAAATGCCTTTAAATTTATACGAAACAAAAAGAAACTGATTATTAGTAATAGTTCCTAGAAAGATTTCCTATCTTATAAAATACTTTGAACTAGTTGCTGGAGCTAGAAGTGTTGGCTAGACTCGAGAGCAGCACATGTGTCGTCTGGTGAGCTGAGAGTTCACCGTAGCTGATTGAGCGAGCGACCCTACGCACACAAGGCTGACGACACCTACAGCCTAGCCTAGCTGAAAAGGTACCCTCTCGCTCGCTTGTTCGCTCGCTCCCTCTCTCCCTCTCTGTCCATCTATGTGCGAGCACGTGTGTAGGTATGCGGGCATGTATGCGGAGCCAGAGTCAAGACGTAGGAGCATACATAACATAGGCAGAGACAGCAGAACCAGAAGCGAAGAAAAAAGCGAGCCACTTCCTCAGCTCTAGCTTACGCATGGGTTCATTGAACGGAAGTGATTTGCCTACTGAGAGAGCGAGAGGTAGAGGTAGAGCGAAAAGAGCGAGCAGAGAGCCACAGAGAGTGAGTGTGTGTGTGTGGAGAGCGAGTGTGTGTGAGCTGGGACTTGGACTTTTGTTTAGTTAATGTGCTCTCGCTGCTGTTACCCTGCTATCTATGAGCAGAAAAAAAATAACTAGCACATGGAAAACCACTGGGAACTAGCTCAAAACGAGCAGCTGAAACTTTCATTGGGCTTCAAAAAAGAGTTGTTGTCCTGAACTATAGCTAAATATGTGCCAACAACAAGTGGCTGACAAGCATATGCATATAACTATCTCCCTCTATATATATAGATCTGCATATATATATTTATGCTCTATATTTCATTGTTGTCATATTTTCTGAGCACACGCCCCCACAAGCTGTACACGCCCAAATTAGCAAAAAAAAAAAAAAAACTACAGAAAATAAAAAAAATATATATGTATATATATTTTTTAGATTCCAAATATTTTTGCTTTTTTGTTATTTATTGCTACATTTTTTATGACAGCCACAAAAAATAGCTGAAGGGTTTTTTAAGAGCATTCAAAGATTGCTTTTTATATATATGAAATCTATATGGAGCAGAGGCTACAGTGAAAGCTCGCTAAATGGCATGGCAAATGTTGAAATATGCTTAAAAGAATCAAAATAATATAAAAACATTTTTATATGCACTTTTAGTTGATATCTTTAGCGAGTCTTTACTGTAATAGTGTGAAATATGTTTAAAATATATTTTAGAAATTTTTGAACAGTATTTTTTTAATTTTTGATTTATTTGCATTACTTGTCAAGTTTCACTTAACGAGCCTTTACTGTATTTTAATATTTATCTATGACTTTTTGTCGAAAATGCGGCGTTGATTTCAAAATTTATTGCATTTATGTGAACAGTGGACATTTTCTATAATTTTTGTCTATTTCTTTTTTTTTTTTGACTGGATGTTTGTTGTTGTTGTCGTTGCTATGAGTGTGTGTGTGTTGACAGGAAGTCGCCGGAATGCGTTTCGCTCAGAGAATGCGAATAGTCGACTCATATCATAAGTATAATTAGGTAGTTGCCTGCTATTTTGTTGCTGTTGTTGTTGTTGCTGCCCAAAATTTGGTGTTTGTATTTTTGTTTTTTCCGCCCGCTGCTGCCACACTGACGTCCGCAATAATGCGCACAGTGTGCAAGGTAGAAACACGCAGAAAATAATTTATGTGGCTCACCTTTATGATTGTTGATTGTTGTTGTTGCTGTTGCTGTTGCTCTGTTTGTGTTTCTTTTGTATATAATTTGTTTAGGAATTTCGTTTAGTTATTTATAAATTACATAGACTTTTGGCTACACACATTTACACGCACGCACACAGAGACACACAGAGAGAGAAATTTGATTAGAATTATTATTTATTTTTGATTTGATGTGAAATTTAACTAAGCACACACTTTACATGCTATGTTATGTGTATGTACATTAACAGGGCTGTTATTGTTGCTGTTGTTGTTGTTGGTTTTGTTGAGGTTTCGCTTGTGATTCGCAATGCTGCTGCTGCTGCTGTTTGTTGTTGAATTTATTTTGTTCTTATATTTTTGTAGGAATGATTTGAGTAGAGGAACGCTAGCTGCATACGTACATATATCTGCATATGCATGTATTTGTATAACTGTTTATATATATGTATAGATAGATAGATGTGTTTAGTTATTTATTCTCTTTAGGCTGCTGTTGTTGTTGGTCGGATTTTAATATGTGAATAATCTATATGTATATAATATGTGTTAATTCGTACTACATGTGTAAAAGATTGTGCATTTGTTGTTGCTGCTGTTGTATTTTTTGTATATTTTTGTAATGCGACGATTTTTCTGTTTTTCTGTTTTGCGCGCGGACAACGACGGCGACAACGAAACGAACTGAGACGCACGCAAAGTTACACTGCGGCGGCCAACTTGAATGTTCCATATGAAAGGTATATGGCAATGCTTGAACATTCGACGACGACAACGACGACGACGACGCGTCATCTATGTGTGAGTGTATGTGTGCGTTGTATCTGTGTGCCGCTCGCTCGCTCACTCGCTCGTGCTCTCTCGCTCTCTGTCTGACTGGCTGGCTGGCTGGCTGGCTGTGTGCGCGCGCTGTAAATCAGACAACAATTGTTTTGCGCTTTTCGCCACAGCAGCAGTGATGGCGACAGCACCACCACCACCACCAACAACAACAACAATAATTATTAAAATAAAACGCAGACGAGAGACAGACAGACAGAAAAAAACAACAGCGCAGCCGCCGTCGCTAACTGAAAGCTTTGCCTTACGCTCGTTCCATTGCCAAAACGTTTCAAAACGCGCGCGCGCTCTCGCTCTCTCACACACACCAACAGCTCGCTCACAATAACAACAACAACGTGCAGCCGGTTTTTGACTGTAGTTGAAAACAACAACTAAATAAAACGGAAAAATTGCACAGTGGTTTTGCTCGAGCTTACATTTGAATTGTAATTATTGTGTTTAGTGTAATGCTCCACTGTAATTTTACAGCATTGGCAACAGTTATTTGCTCTCATTGCTGGCAAGCACGAACTCAACTCAGCTCAGCTGCGAAACCCGCTCACGTCCAGGTTTAGGCATTAACTAAATCCACTTGCGAACGGCTCTCAGCATTGTTTTTTTTTTTTGTTTTTACTTCGATCTCTCTTTTCGTGTGCGAGCGCAAACGTTTGCCTCGGAAACGAAACGAAACGAAATGCGAGAGGCTCTCTCTCTCTCTCTCTCGGTCTTTTAACGGCGCTGCTAACATTAATTGAGTATTTTAACAGCGCACTTAACAGCAGCAAGTGGCTCTTGCCGTTCCATTCCAATTGCGCTCGCTGTGACATTATTCTAGCAAACATATTTACTTATTACTGCTGCTAACTGTTGTCTTAATGCTTGAATGTGTGTGAGCATGATTATTTGTTTCGCCCAGACGCTTGTCTAAATACAATTAATACATGCAGGTGTCGCTCTTGTTGTTGCTGCTGCTGAGTTTCACTGTCACTGGTCGCTGTTGCCATCGCCGCCGCTGCTGCCGCTGCTGCTGCTGTCTTGAGCCGCCGTGCAAAGTCCAAGAAATTAAAGTGTCAGACAGCCGCAGTCGCTGTTGAAGGGCTGTGCGGGGGCGACGCTGGCAGGCGGCGGGGCGGGGCAAAACCGCACGTTAATTAAGTTTATTTATGCAGCAAATTTGTTGTTGTTTTTATTGCTGCTTATTTTTTCCATTGTTGTATGGTTTATTTATATATTTTTTTTTAATGACATGAATCACATGCGACATTCTCATTTGATTATTGCCCCAATGCAAAATATAAACCCGCCCCGTCGCCCAGATCAGTGGGTCGAAGTGTCTGGCCGGCCGATCGGTTACCCAGACTGCCTTTTGTTGTTGTTGTTGTTGTTTTTTTTCTTCGCTTTTTTTTCCTGTCTGCGGTTTTTGCTGTTTGTTGGCATTTTAAAAATAGCCCCAAGCAAGCTACTAAAATTGTATTAGCGCGTCTATAAATTGTTTTTATTAACGTTTGGCCTCAAGACCCAGACCTAGGAAGTGGGCGTGTTTGGTGGGCTTTAAGTAGGCAAGTAGGCAAAGGATACGGCTTACAGGCTGCCAGGAGGCGTAAGTAATTAGCTTAGCAGATGTGGCTATGGGCTATGTTTGGGATTTAAAGAAGGATGTGGGGGAGTATATGGTAACTAGGTAATGGTAATAATTGTATGTCTATCATATCTGGTTAAATACACTATCATCAGTCAGAGGCATATCAGAGATATTCTAGTTACGTAGCTATATATGTTGAAGTATCTTTGAGATATATGCAAACTTACTAAATAACAATAGCATCTATCAGATACATTCGATATATAAGAAGTGTCTATCAGATATACTCCATATAGAAGAAGTATCTATCAGATACATTTGATATAAAAGAAGTATCTGTCAGATACATTTATAAGAAGTATATTTCAGTTGCATTCAATATATAAAGAAGGCATCTGCAGGTCGCGCACGCTCAGTCTAAGCTTTGGGCTTTATCTTTTTTAGAATATATATTAAGTTAATGTTTTCTCTTGTCTTGGCTGCTTCGATTTCTAAGAAATCGCAAGCCTCTCGACCCGCCCCTAACCACAAACTTGTCACAGTTTCAGCTTAATTTTTATACATTTTTCGTATTCTCTCTCTCTCTCTCTCTCTATCTGTGTTGCTCTGTGACGACAACAACAATTGAGACAACTTATCATGAAGTGCTAATTAACATTGTCTCGTCTGGTCTCTCGCCATATGCAGTGCCAGGCTGGCTGTTTGTCTGTCTGGCGACCTACCTGTGTGGTTACTAAGCTCAACTTGCCTGCGCGCCTTACACCACCCCCAGCCAACAGCCACCAGTCTCCGAACCGCACCACAGACGAGAAAAAAAAACACAGCCGTAACTCACCAAAATAAAAAAAAAAAAAAAAAAAAAAAAAAAAACTGGCACTTGGTAGCGACGACGTCTGTGTTTGCTTTTGCTTTGGCACACAATGCGAATGAGCCAAAAAAGAAGTACAAAGTAAAAAAAAAGCAAATAAGAAACATTGTACATGCCAAAAAAATACTCGACAAGTACAAGCACTGAGAGAAATTGGACGGGTAGTTGGGTAGTAAATTAGGGTAGTAGTAAATTATAGTATCTTATAGTATCTTGAGCTTTCAGCTCAAAGAATTGCCATAAATTTTAAGGAACTTAACCAGTCTAAGTTCTTCTCAAGAACTCTCATACATTTCATATTCAAAATTAATTTTTCTTGCATCCGTTTTTTCTCTCGGTGTATGCATACATGTATGTATTTATTTTGAAACGCGGCCACAAACGGCGAGACATTTGTTTATGTTGATAATTTAATAAGAGCGCCGCTGGAGGCAAATGTGCGGGCGAAGAAGGGTGGAGGAGGGCTGAGTAGAGGGTGCGGAGGGGGGAGGTAAAGACGAATTGGGGATGAGACAGTTGTTGCGGGCGTCACACGTGACGTATGCGCAATACCCGACGCATGCAACTTGCCAAATGAACGATTCGTTGCGATGCCATGCGATGCGATGCGATGCGATGGTTGCTGCACGTTAATTTGTGAGCATGCCAAGGTCGGGCTGTTGCTGTTGTTGCTGTTGTTGTTGTTGTTGTCGTTGTCTGCATTTATAAATAAATTCGCTGTGGCAAATAAATAATTAAATAGATATGCATACATTGTGTGTGTGAGTGTGTGTGTGTGTTGTTGCTCGATCGTTGTAATTAAAGGCGTACATGTCGTATACGTAATTTGGGTGTAAAACCCTCCGAAACGATCCTCGGCAGAGCGACAAGAAAACAAGTATCAGGCACAGTCAACGTTGTTGTTGACACTTTTTGCTGTTAGTCATTATTTTGTTGTTGTTGCTGCTGTTGCTCTTGTTGTTGTTGTTGTTGTTGTTGTTGTTGTTGTGTGATAAGCAGACTGTGTCGAGACAACAAAAGACGCAGACGATTGCCACTTGCGCACAAATATACAAAGTATGTCCACACAAACAGACAGACATACAGTCATATAGAGACACCTCTGTGTCTGGCCCATTGTTGTTGCTCTAATATATTTTTAGCTTAGCTACTTTTGAGGCAGCTGCAACTGGTCCGAAAAAGAAAGGCAAATGCCACAATTGCAATTCGCAATTTGCAGCTCGTTGCTCGTTGTCCCAGACAATGCGTCTAGTCATTCAGTCAGTCAGTCAGTCAGCCAATCAGTTGTTGCACTCGATAAGGCTAGGCAGTCTCTTGCTCCCTCTCTCTCGCTCTCTCTCTCCCTCTCTCTCTCTCTCTTTTTCTCATGAATCACATGATGTATGATTTTAAATGTGGCACTCGCTGAATGCATTGATTAGTTCTTCATATCAGTCGAAAAAGGCGAAGAAGCAGCAGAAAATTACACACTAAACGCAAATGAGCCAGCAATGGAGAGGCAGAGCAAGTGTGAGAGAGGCAGCGAGTGGGTTATGGTCTGGCAAATGGAATGACTTTAGCTATCAATCATTAAAGTTAAGACAACCATTGTCTGCCTGGCAACAGCTGCAACAGGTTTATACCTTTGTGTACGATGGAACAATTTGAAAATATTTGGATATAAATTTAAATAATGTTAAAAAATATATTTATTCAATTATTTATTTAATTATTAAAATAAATTATATTTGTTGTTTAAATATATAATATTTAATATATTTTTGCTTATATTTTCAGCATTTTTTACAGGTGAGTCAGAGATATATATTATATACTTATTTTATTTGGGTAACTTTTATCAATTTTTATCATATACCCACACTTATCTTGTCTTTGACAACACTGATATGCGCTGCTTATGTGGACATCTTAGCAAAATATATAAAATGTAAATATATATGTCAGTGTATGCATTGATATATCATTTGCGTACTGTTTCATATTCATTTACCAACACTACACAAAATTCTCGCTTGTTTACCAGCACTTAAACTCGTTTTCTGTGCTGCCTTCAAAGCAATAATTTATATTTCTCTACAATAGGATTTTTATTGCACATTTAACAGACATTCAAACCTTCCTATGCACACTTAATAGCTGTTTAGTTCGTTTACCAACACTGGTATTATACGAAATTCAGTTGCAACTATAATTTTAAAGCTGCCACCTGCATAATTACTTTGTTTTTGTTCTTTCTTAATAGCTTTGCTAACTTAAGCGTGATATTTGAGTGTGAGCACCTTTAGAAAAGCATAAATTAAAGAATATATAAGTATGTATATGTATATACATTGGATCCACAGTACATTTCACACAATAGGCAACCTTTGCTAATGAATTTTCAGTGCGTTTCTCAATGGAGCTCATTAAACGGCGATGAAGGCACGTTGCAAGTTCAACAATAGCCAGTCCATTGGCATCCATTGATTGCAGTCTGAGTCATAACTCATTGAACTTTTGCCAGCAGCAACAATTGCAGCTAACAGGCAACGGCAACGGCAGTGGCAACAGTAAAAAGTGTCAATCAACGCCTGGTAACTGATTCGAACCGAGCTGCGAGCACAGATGGGCCACATGGTCTTGGTCTCGGTCTCGGTCTAAGTGCGATGACGCCTTAAGCACATTAGAAGCGACGACGCCAAGTGCTGTCAGCAGCCAGGCAACAGAGTCGTAAATGTGGTAATAATAGTCGCCGATGGGGCTACAGCGTTGTGGGTGTTGAAAGCCAAGACATAAATGTCGAAGCATATGTTTAGACGCTATGTAGCTTCTCTGTTGTCCGGGGGACAGGTCTATTACCAAAGCCCTGGCTCATATGGCGGCAATATTAGACAGCCAATGGCTTTGTCTCGCTTTCTCTCTCCCTTCCTCTGTCTCTCGTTCGTCCATCCGTCAGTGTGTGTGGTCCATGTGGTTGGAGGTGGAGGATCGTAAATGGAGAAATATGAAATGCTCAAATGGCTGCATTTTATAGTTTTTGCTTTTAGTATGCAGTGTTGTAAAATGCAAATAGCTATTTAAATTGTTGAGCTTTAGGAAATTTTAATTGGCTTACATGTGACTAGGAAAACTATTTTCAGGGCTATGTCTAAGGGCATTAAGGGCTTTTGCTTCTCCCTGAAAGAGTTCTTTTCTAATCTAAAACTAGGCTTTAACAAGTTTTAAGTTGAATGAAAGCTTCTTCTAACTTCAAGCACACACAGCTTTTAACAGCTTTGAAAATTTCTTCTCAAAATGGCTTTAAATTTTCATGGGCTTTCAACAACTTTCAACAACTCTCTGACCTTCCAAAGGTCTCAAGAGATAAACCTTGCTTAAGCCACTTTTAATCTGGTGAGTTGATTATATTTTATTATTAATCAAAAGCTTGTTTCACAGTTAAAGAGAATGTCATTGCAGAGGAGCCGACAAACCAAAGTGAGGAACAAGCAATATACAGTTGATTACATTTAATATTATGACAAATGAATAAGGAGCCAAGGAAGAAGGACGCGTCAGACAGAGTGGCAGCAGGCAGGGCTGAGGCGCACAAATAAGGTGCTGAAAGTCAAAGACTTGTGCTAACCATAATAGACAACGTGCTCATTATACAAATTGCAGCGAGAGAGGAGCAAACGCAAAGGCAGAACTATAGGACCTTAAAATCCTTTTGGCTAAGGAAAAAAAAGGTCTGGGTTGCAGTTGACGGAGTGACAGAGAATTCTTAAGAGAAACGCTGACACAATTGGACGACGGGCGAAACAACCTGAATTCAAATTCAAATGAAGCTGAAAGCAAAAAAGAATCTATTAAGATATTATCAGACGACGAGCTGAAGAAAAGGAAGCGGAGAGCGGGAGGTAGGCAGGCAGGTAGGGGTTAGGGTTAGGGGTTAGAAGTGTAATCACTGCACACGACGAAAAGCCTTGCAATTGTTGCAGACGTCAATTTGGGTCGGGGCAAGAGACATGCGGAGAGAGAGAGAGAGAGAGAGAGAGAGGCTACACAGCCACAATTGCGGCCATTAGTGCAGAGAGCGTGAGAGAGGGAGAATGGGAGGAAGGGAGAGAAGGAGCTGCATCAACCCTTTTCGTAGACATTTTTCGTATGACAACGGCAAATATTTGCCGGATAATATGAATAACAAAGCAGGCGTAGACATAGACGCGAAAAGCAAAGGGCGACGAGAAGAAGGGAGAGCGAGAGAGCGGAGGGCAAGAGAGTCGAGGGTAGCAGGGCAAAGGGTGGCGACAGAGGCAGTCAGTCAGCCAACCTACTTAAGCCGAGACCAGGGCGCAGAGCAGACCTGACGCAGACGTTGACTACAACTTAAACTAAAAGGCCGACTGGGCAACGTTGTCGTCGTCGTTGCTGCTGTTGTTGTTGTTGGTTGTTGTCGCCGGTGTCTGAGACGCAGACAACTTCAAAATGGAGCTGGAAACTGTTTTTGTTGGGGTCGGACTGTGCAGGAGGCGAAGTCGGAGTAGGAGAGACCCAGACGTAGACGAATTGCTGACTGACACAAAAGTGCTTTTGTTGCACGGTTTAATGAAGAAGCCAGAGGACAGAGCCAGAGTGAGAGAGAGAGTGCGAGAGTGACAACTAGAAAGAGATGGGGGAAAGAGAGAGAGAACGATTGCGAGTCAACTCATCGAACTATCCAGCATTCAATGTCCTGTTGAAATTGCACTTCAGAACAGGATATGCCTTTCGGCCAGACACTCACTCATGACACAAAGCTGATTGCTGCGACAATGCTCAATGAAACCTAATGTCCCATAGCGCGTTGGCTATCCCATAAGCTCGACCCTTGGTAGGGCATGTCAAAGTCTGTGTCAAAAAAAAAAAAAAGAGGAAAAAATAAATAAAAAGAGACACAAAAAAAAAGCACACAAAATAAATGCCCAAGCGTAAGCGACTGCAGCGTACACAAACACAGAGACTAAAAGCCTGGCTGACAGGGAGTGCTCGACTAATTGATACCCTGTAATTATTATCGACTATATATGGATTAATTCAGAACAACTCTGTAAGAAAGATGCGTGAATTGAAATATGTTTTTCTTTTCTATATCATATTCAGATAATTCTGACACTAAACATCTATATTTATCGATTTGTTACTTATCGATAATGCGAAATCAATTGAAATTGCATTGGGAGCTTGAGAGACGTGACTATACTCTCTGGTTGTGACAGCTTACAGGGTATATACGAAAAGAAAACGAAATATATATGTGAAGCGCAGGCGAATGCAGGGCTCACACGCACACACATAAACAAAAAAAAGTGCATGCTGCGCTCGTTTAGTCCGCCCCTAGCCCGTAACCCTCTACCACCTTGTTATCCTCTACCCTCTGCTCGTATACCAGCTATGTTTTTCCAGTTTTTGCCCTGATGCGACGCTGCTGCTGCTGCACTTCAGACGCTGCTTTGTTGCAGCCAAGAGCGACGTCAACGGCGTCCAACAATCGACACACGCAGGCAGACAGAGAGAGAGAGAGGGAGAGGGAGAAAGAGAGGGGGAGGCTAGGGCGGCGGGCTGGATGCAGGCCAGACTGTGGCAGACAAAACAATATGTTTGTTTGGATTATATCGAAACGGAGCTGCGCTGCGCTCTGCGACACGAACGCGACGCTTCTTTGTATGCGCAAACAATTGGAGCAGGCGGAAGTTGGATGAAGGCGAGGTGGACGACGAGACGGGACAGTGTCGAGGTAAGGGCAGACAGTTGTCCGGGCAACAGAGACAGAGAGCGAGAGAGAGAGAGAGAGAGAGAGAGAGAGAGCTATGGGGCATGCATGCAGCTTGCATTCGTCGCCCATTCCCCATTGCCCGGTCACGTTTGCGCACCTTGAAAATGTTCGCCTTGCGCCTTGATTAACTGTCAGTGGCTGAAAAGTGATTTAATCAAGGAATTGCAACACACACACACACACACAGAGATCTCTGGCAACAACATGTGCACCATATGGCTGGCTGGCTAACTGACTAAGGCACAGACTGACTATAGACCCAGCCAGCCAACGACCACATCAATCAACTCGAGACTCAAGTGTGCTGCGCCGCATCCTTGAACGACGCCCCGTCCAGCAATCTACTTGCATCTGGACTGAAGTGCTGGGTAGCTGGAGCAGTTGCCAGCTGCTTGCTGGGGATCTTGCATCTTACCTTAAACATGTTGCGCGCATTTTTTTTTGGCGTCTGTCCCACTGCCAACGTCCCTCTGCCAGCTCTCTTGTTGGCGGACTCCCCCTGCCTATGGCAGCCTGTGAGGAGCTTGACTTGGCAATCGCAGCTTTTAGTGGGGCGTCAACAATTGTCTCGGCTGAGAGACAGGAGAACTAACTAAAGCAATAGTTGCCAAATGACCTTTGTAGAGGGAGAGGGAGAGCGGGAGAGAGAGATGGAGAGATGCCTCTGCCTCTGCCATTCCTCAGGATGGAGAGACGGAGGGAGAAACAGAGATTGGAAGAGAAAGATGTTGTGAGAGAGAAAGAGACAGAAAGGTAGAAAAAGACAGGGAGAAATTAAAATAGGGAGATACATATAGAGAGAGAGAGAGAGAGAGAGAAATGAAGAGAGAGAGAGAGAGAGAAACAGATAGAGTGAGAGAGACATATAGAGAGAAATGAAAAGAGAGCTTGAGAGATAGAGAGAAAAATGAAAAGAGAGACATAGATAATAAGAAATGAAAAGAGGGAGAGACAGAGAAAGAGAGATAGAGAGAAGTGAAAAGAGAGAGAGAGAAACGTTGATACAGCGCTGGAAACTGATATAGAGAGGAGATAGATATATGAGGAGAGACAAAGAGAGATAGACTGATCAAATGCTTAACATGTCTATTAAAATCTTTTACTGCATAATTCTGAACTGCTTGCCACTTAGGCATATCCTAGACAGATCTCGTAATAAAATGTTTAGCAATTGTCTCAGGCAGAAGATATTTGTAGGTAAGGCAACAGCTTGTGTTTGTCAACTGGGCTTTAATATGTACCTAAGCCTATTTACTTATTATCCTATTAAATAAGGTGGCCCAAAAAGGCAAAAAAAAAAAAAAAAGCGTAAGAAAACAATAATAAAGTGCGAACGGGCAGAAAGGAGACAGCCGAAAAGCTTAAGGACGTGCACACACTTATACCTGGGCCAAAGGATACACAAGTGTCTCATTAAAAGAAATAAAGACAAGTCCTTAAAGTCAGTCGAGCCCAAGAAACAAGAGGTGCACAGGCAGACAGCCAGAGAGAGAGAAAGAGAGAGAGATAGAGAGAGAGGGAGAGCCGAAACATGAGCGAATTCAAGGACAACTACGAAGCAAAAGAAAAATAATAAAGGAACAACAACTACAAAGAGTGCCAAAAAATCAACAAAAGTGCGCTATTAAGGCAATTTGATGTGGCGGCTCCCACCCCTTCTGTAATCGGTTTACTCCTCGCGCCCTATCGGCCTCTCTCCCTTCCTCTCGCTCTCTCTCTCTCTCTGTCTCTCTAGGCAAACACGCGACTGAGTGTCCCCACAGTGCGGCGTATCGCCCATCATTAGAGCGTCGCCGGCTCAGACAGCCAAAGAGAAGCAAAGTGGCTCAATGTCAGACACAGACACACACACACACACACACACATAGACTGATTCAAATGCTTGTATTGCCTCGCTCTCTGGCTGTCTGGCGTTCTCTCTTTCCGCTGCAGCTTAAGTGCATGGGCATAAAAAGCTCTCTGCCGCAAAAGGGATAGCCGATGTCAAACAGACGACTGCGCTCTCTGCCTCTCCTGCTTACACTCGCTGGCTGGCTGGCTGGCTGGCTTGCCCATATATATGTGTGTATGTGTGTGTGCGTGTGCAGCAGACGCATTGAAACAAAATACCGAAATTCTATGCGTGACCTTGAAAAGTATTCCTTGGTTGCTGCTGTTGTTGTTTTTGCCGGTCTGCGTCGGTGGTTGTTTGTGTGTTGCTGTTGCGGCTGCTGCTGGCTGCGGCGGCTGCTGCTGTCTGGTGTTTGTCGTCGCCGTCGCCGTCGCCGTCATCGTTGATTTTGTTGTTGTTGCCGTCTGCATTTTCCTTGTTGTCTGCGCACAATTTGTGTTGTTGCTTCGTCTTCTTCTTGCTGCGTTTTAACTTTTTTCTCGTATGTTTGAAGTTGGCTTTTTTATTGAACGCGCCAAAAAAATAAAAAATTGTAAAGGCAAATGCGACGACTTTGACGTCCGCCTCTCACGACTCGTCGCTGTCTGCGTGTCTGTGTGTGCGTCTGCATCTCAGTGTATGAGTGTGAGCTGGCTGCATTTTGACGTCAGACGCCTAGGGACTATGGCGGGGGCCAGCGCACAGCCCAGACATGCAAAATAAAACAGATGAAAACAAGTACGAATCAAGTTTTTTTTTTTTTTTTTGGGCAAGTGATCGACTGGGAGATACTCTGCTTGTGATCTGTACCATGTACTTTGACATTTTGTATCATTTAAAGACAATAAGCCTAACTGGCAGTCATGAGGATCACATAGAGAGGCGATAACGAAGAAAGTGGTAAAGGAAATGACTGAAGTGAGTATGAGAGCAAGGCAGTAGGAGGTGAAGACGTTTAAGGTCATGAGAATTACAAAGAGAGGTGTATTTCATTTAGGTACGTTCACTTTTCCTTCATAAATTATGAATCTATTTGTGATCAATGTCAAACCCTTTTATGCAACTGCAATCACTACAGGGTATAATGATGAAAGGGATCCCAATAAGAAAAACGTTTCGTTTGCATTTTATGGAATCCTCTTTTTTTAGTTTCAAGGTCCGTTAAAGCACAAAGTATTTAACTAGTGAAAATTAAGATTGGAATTGCGGAATGAAATGAAATGTAATTGGTAGAGGAGAAAGAGAAAGGGAGAGATGATGAGAAGAACCAAGTTAATTGAAAATTCCGAAAATTATCGATAAATATCTGGAGAGAAAGAGCTCTCTAATCGAAGCATTTTTGATTGATTGAAATCTAACTACGAACCCCACTTAATATGGCTATTAAAAGCCTTCATGATCGATGGATATCTGAAGAAAGACCTCCAATAATTTAACTACTCTCAGCAATAATAATGCTAATGATTAATGAGCTAGCATTCTGCTATCGATATCGACTGCAGTCAGTAAATGCTTCAAATATCGATTAATAACAATATGCTCTGGCAATCGCAATCAATTTCGAGTTGATAGGCCGATATTGCAGATATGCAATCATTACGTTTAATAAATGCCAAAAGGTAGTTATTAGTTATGGCTCCACTGGAGCTCCTCTGGAGCTGCACTTATTCTAATTGGCGGCCATTAAGAGAACAGCGCACAGAGCACAGCTCTCGACTCCGAAAGAAGGGGGGGGGGGCGGGGAAATTATGAACAACCAGTTTTTGCTGGTTTTGCAAAAATCCTTGTAATGACTTCTCATCTAAATATGGACGGTATGCCCAGTAGCCCAGTAGCTGGGCTCCGAATCGGATTCGAAATCAGGGGTAAAGACAACGATGCATCGGCTACCGCGCGGCTTGTTTATAATTAGCATTTTTGCCGATTGCCAGCCGCTTGATAAGCCATTGTGTGAGACAAAATGCAAGATTTATAGCGACAGGATATTGAGAGATTCTTTGACCAGGCCAAAAACTGGACACCAGCTAGCCCCCTGCCACTGAGCCTGCCTGTCTTCTCGGCGAGACAGATGCAACATCCTGTCCATAACTTTGGCTGCTGTTGCGGCTGTCGCTGAAATTGCATTCGCATTGGCTTCGTCTGTCTCTCTGGCTGTCTGTCTGCCAGTTGGGGCGTCACTGTTTGCTCCACATGTTGCACGTCCATGTCTGACTCGCCTCTGTCGCTCTCTCTCTCTCTCTCTCTCTCTCTCTCTCTCTCTCGCTCTCTCTCCTTTTACAAATGCACATAAATTTTAATGTAATCACATTCGCAGTCCGACTTGGCCCACAGCTTGACCATTGCTGTAGCTGCCAGCTGATAGAGTTGGCCACTTTAGCTATAAAAAGGCTAGATATGTTGTTGAATGCTTCATATATTCAAGATTCTTAGAGCAAAACATAAAACAATTTAAATGAATATATACTCTGTATTTATAAGCAGATATGAAAGAAAGCTTAATTAAAAATCGCTACTTTTTAGCTTGAAAAATGCTAGATCTTTCAAAAACCCAGCTACGTGTTCAACACTCGGCTCTGCAACTCTGCTGACTATGCTGCAACGCATTCAGGGATTTTGCAACATTTCATTCAATTTAATTCGAGTTGAATGCCGTCGTCGTTGTCGTCGTTCGATTGTTGGAGCCCCGGCGTTTTGATTTGGCTGCCCCTGTCTGAGTCGAGCGTCTGCTGCATGCAGCCGGCTGCAGTTGGGGTGCTGAGGGGAGCAGTCGTAGCTGCAGGTACAGACTCTGTGAGCTGGAGTCGAGAGACGGAGCCAGAGTCAGAGTCAGGCCAGAGCCAGAGCCAGAGCCAGAGTCAAAGTCAGTTTGGTTTGCCTGTCAGTTGGTCTGTCTGCGCGCTGGCTCTTTATCCAGGCGCTCGCTATTTATTTCGCATTCGCAATGACAGCGAAGGGTTTGCTCCGCTCCTCCCCCAGTCCCTCCACTAGGCACATAATTAAGTACGCTTTTTTTTTGTCTTTTGGCCAAAAAGTTGACGTGTGGAAAAGGCGAAACGCAAAACGCAAAAGTTTTTGTGCCAACTCATGGCCCCAGAACTTGGCAGACAAGTAGTAGCTGAGTGCGACACTTTTCTAGAACGCATTAAGGACATTGCTGAGTGGCGCCAAAAAGTAGGCAGCTAAGCAGCGCCCCTAGCCCGCCCGGACTGAGTGGCTTTATTTATGCACTTTACTGACGCGTCGCCTAAGTCCGTTGCCTGTCGCCTCGCTGGGCATGAGCCGGACCAAAAGGCAAACGCACAGGCTACACGAAATTTCATTGGCAAACTTTTGGTCGACGGGGCTATAGCCAAATTGAAGAGCTCTTTGCATCAGCACGATCGACTAGCCAATGCGCATTAAAAGGAGACTAGAAAGATTAAAGAACAGTTGAAATATGCATGAACTGTGTAAGATTTCATTTGAATTTTGTAGCTGACAATTGATATTTATCGATAGTTATGTTATTCCTGCAGTCCATCATACCCTTTCATTACCCACTTCTGTGCAAGCATAGAGTATGGCCACAGCTACGTCACTGGTCAGCACATTCCTGGCTGCCCTAGGCCGTCCACTCCCTTGGCTCTGCTCAGCGACCCAAAAGTTTAGCCATTTTTGGCTTTGAAAATTTGATTTAGAAAATGCGTGTGCGGCTGACTCTGAGCTGTCTATCGTCTGGGTTTTTCATTTGGGTATTTAATTTTTATTATTTCTTCTCGCCCGCCCAGCAGCTCTCGCCGGCCAGAAATTAATCAAGATATTAACAACCCTGCGAGCCAACACCAACTTCCAAATTTCTAGCTGTCTGCATAAAAAAAGGGTTTTTTGGCCAAGGTCAGAATTGAGTTATGAATTATTGAATAAGTTTGACGCATGGCATTTGAATTCATTTAGAGCGCAGCAGACAACCTGTTGAGAATGCGCTAGAGTGAGACGGAGAGAGAGAGAGAGAGAAGGAGAGGGAGGCAACTGTTCATTAGCCGATAGCATAACCAAAGCTGCATCAAAGGCAGCTGCCCGTCTGCCCTCGCTGATTGGTTGCCAGTTAACGCCTTTCAGTCAGAGCAATCAATGCTGTGTTGATTATGCAATAATAATAATAAAAAAAAAAAGAAATTCGCAGACATAGCCAGACACAAAAACTTCAAAAAAAAGAAGAGGAAGAAGAAGAAGAAGAGAAGCGAAACCTTTTGCTCCCTCGACCCGAATTGCAGGCGCAGAAACTGTTTGCGATTGTGTCTCGACGCAAACGCATGAAATGTTCGTTCGCCCACTCAAAGGGTCGGGCAGACGACACACGTGCAAAAGAGAGTTGAGAGGTGGGATCGGGCTGGGTGCGGTGTCGCATGTGCATCAGACAGAAGAGTGTGAGAAGTCTCAATCTCGCTCTCGCTCTCGCATTCTCGGCCTCTCCCTATCTCTATCGCTCCCCCTGTCTCTCACAGCGTGCTCCTTTGTGCAGGCAACAGAAAATAAAGTTTATGACTTTGACTGCCGATGGCGACGCCGCTGCTGCTGCTGGTGGTTCTGCCCTCACTGTCTGCACCGGCGACGACGTTGGCGGCGTCTATTATTGTCGATTTTGCATTGTTGCCTGGCACTTGAGGCTGCGCACAGTGGAGCAAGTTCGTCAAAAGTGGACAGCAGTTCGATCAAGAGAACTTTCCATTCTATAGTTACTTCTAGTTGACGACTTCCTATAAGTTTATACTGGTTCAAAGAACTAGTTCATTTGCATTTCGGCCCAACACAGTGGAACGTAGAGCACTCAGCACTTGGCAAACTCTTGAATCAAATACGGAAATTGTACAGTTTGTTAGTTTCCACTCTTGCATGGAACTAGTTCTTTTGTTCAGTTCCCGTTCGCTTTCAATTATTCATGGAATTAGTTAAAGCGAACTTTCGACCTGTTGAGTTGGCTACGCTTTCCACTGCCTAGCATTCACCGTTCATTTTGACATCTGGCTTTTACACTGTCATCGCAGACACGTGTGCTACAAATTACCATGTACTTAGGCACAGATATGCAAATGTACCTCTATTTATGTTCAGGCAGCTGTGAAGGCATATTTTAACTATTAATCAAATAGAGACGGAATATGTAGTCTGTTCATCGCATTTATTATGACAGCGTTCAGCCACAGAAGGGCTAACCAGATGTGGAGAACATTTACTAGTTCCTGGTTGCAGCAAACTAGTTCTCAGCTTTTTCATATCTATAAACTGGAACTAGTTCAGATTTTTTTCTGCTCATGATTGCTTAGAATGGAACTAGTTCTTCTTTTGACTATTTTATGCCTAATTTGAACTATTTGTTAGTCTTGTAAAATTAGGCAGTTCATCAGCATTAGATATAGGTTCACTTTGAACTAGTTCACAGTTCCAAAATGAACTTACTAGTTCTCAACTCAATTCATATGAACAAGGATCTCACCTTGCTCACGGCCAACTAGTTCTTTAGCCTATTCTCGGTTCCAACTCCTTTGCGAACAGTAAACAAACTAACTGTATAATAGTAATTCCCACTCTAGCGCACTCTAGCGGCAGCATGAGCAAACATGCACTCACACACACACACGCACACATACATAGAGCGAGTGCTAACCACCCACCGATTGAGCCTCCTTTGCCGACGGGCACTCTAAATACACGAGACACGAGACGACAAACAAAGCCAAAAGGCGTTGCGAAACTTTAGCGCGTCATTCATCCTCATCCAGTCCAAATATTGCACCCTCGAGCAAATGCACACCCAGACAGACAAGCACACATACATACACATCATATATATGTACATATGTATGTATATACTAAAATACACACATTTATAGCACGAAAATTAAGTGAAGCGTAAGCTGAAATGCACTCCCACTCGTCGTCAGCCCGCCGCAGCGAATTTCTTCGTCCGCCCGCCGTGCGCCCGACGCACTCCGTCTGGCTCAATGTCTGGCACTTGCCGCATGGCTCTCTCTCTATGTGTGTGTGTGCTGCTTAACCTTGAAAAACGAACAAGTCCAGCCGCAGCCGCAGTCGCAGTCGCAGTCGACACAGCTGCACCCCCTCTACGGCCGACTGACAGTTGACTGGCGGCGAAGCCGGCAATGATTTTTCGTCCTCGTCGTAAAATGAATTTTACGAAATATTCGCCGCCTGTTTTAATACCCCGGTTATTGAGTTAAGAGGGGTATATTGGTATTTAAATTTGGAAACTGAACTATGTTTATTATATATATGTATATATGTAGAGCATTTACAATATATCTAAAAGATCATCCAAATCTTGAAAACCTGACCTAGCCTCAAGACTCATTTAAGCCTGACTATGCGCATAGATTGAAAGCTGCTCATGGCCTGCAGCTTTAGCTTCAAACAGAGCATCTCACAGTCGGTTACAGCCTCCTGCACTCGCTTCCTCTTGTTATTGTGTACTAAAATTTTAGAAGAAGCGGCTCAGAGTAGCAGAAACTGGCAGCAGCAGCAGCAGCAGGAGTGCCAAAAAAGATACAACGAGGCGCTTGAATTGAATAACTTTTTTTTTGTTTTTTAGGTTGGAGGCTTTTGCGTAAGTGCCACCCTAAAAACTCAGAGGCCAGTCCGGCCCTAGGCCCCAAAGAGAGTTGTCTGCGAGAAAAGGGTTTTCGCCCACATTATTATTATAGCAAATACACTGGTGCACAGGATATGGCAGGCAGGCTGGCTGGCTGGCAGGCTGGCAGGCTGGCTGGCTGGCAGGCTGGCTGGCAGGCTTCAAGTCCAAAGTTAAAATGAATTACAAACACTTTTTGTTGTCCTTGAAAGCGCGCCCGCAATAGCCGCGCAGGAGTCGGATATATATTTATGTATATATATATATATACAGCTTGTGCGGAAATGTGAAAGGTTGACTTGTGTAAAAGGTGCCCAGCACGCGGTTTATTTATGAGTTTTGTCTTGTCTGTCCATCCATCTGTCTATCTGCCTGCCGTCTCAAGACATTCGCAAACGTCTCTCAATGAGTCCACACGTTCGGGTCCGGGGCCCACGTCAAAGCAATGTCTGGCTGTCGCCGTTGCTTGGCGAATGCATCAATAATGCTACAGCGCATCAACTTTTGCTTCTTCTTCTTCTTATTCTTATGCTCGTTGTTCAAATTTGAAAGGAGTATATGTGGGCTGGCTGGCGCACGAAAGCTGGATGTACATGTCTGATGAACTGTTAGGCAGTTATGCAACAACGTCCACTGAAAGCCTGACTAATCGGATGAGAGTGTAGCTCTTACAGTTGGAATGATAGAAATATAATATATATAGTGTATGATATATATGTATATATATATATTTCTCTAGCTAAAGATCTTCCATAGGGCAAAGCTGAACCTTTCAAGCCCTTCCTGCTCATAAAACTTTTTAAATGGAATTCCCTTTAGAAACATGAGCGAGCATTGCGCTGTTAGTTGACACCCGAGTGCAACATGCTTGCTGCTTGTTGCTGTTGTAGTTATTGTTGTTGTAGCTGCAATTGTCTGGCCCGGGGTCCATCTGTGCCGCTTCATTTGGTCGACGTCGCCGACGCCGCTCAAATTAATGAAAACTAATGCGACACTGAGAAATTGATGATTGCCGCCGCCGCCGCCGCCGCCGCCGCCGTCGCCGTTGTCGCGTCGCTGCCCGTCTGTGCATCATCTGATGAAGCTAAACCGCTCTCCTCTCCGCTCAACTCGCCTCAACTGCTGATGGCCATGGACATTAAAATGACTGCGTCTGCGCTCGCCATGCACTTTGGGGTCGGTTGCGGGCTGCAATCAACGACAGACGACAGTCGAGAGTCGAGCGTTGAGAGTGGAGAGTCGTGGACAACAACAGCCAACCAAGCTCCAGACTGATTGATGCCGCCAATAAAATTAGCTGGGAATTGTATGCTTTCGATTTCGTATGCCTTCGTCCAGTCATTTGAATGCCCAACAATACGGCACAGTCGCCTCTGATACCATCTGATCAGCAACATTTCTTGTTTTTCGTTGGGCTTTTGTTCTTAGCAATATTTGAAGTTCACTAAATAAGTCTCTCAACTAAGTAGTCTAGACTGTTTACAGATTGCTTTTGTTGCTAGTTTTGGCTTATGGCGTGGAGTCAAATCTACGTAAAATTCATATAAAGCCAAAACTTTGAATATCGAATGGGCTTATTAATATAAAAAACTTTATTTATTTAAATTTTGTATCAGAAAATCAAATCTTGAGCTTATATGAGTCATGAAAATGGAAAAGTTTGTAAGCAAACTAAAATGTTCTCTATGAACAGACCATTTGGGCTACTGATTAGGCTGACTGGAGAAAATTCTGTTCGCAAAGCTGTCTATGACTATGTGAAGATAGCTTAAGTTATTAGCAAGGAATGGAAAAGTGTGCTTGACCTATTTTCAGCTTGAATACTAGAAGAGTTAGCTATGACTACTCTAAGAGGTAGCTCTATAGAGTATTTATGAGTATTGGAATAAAAACTGGAATAAATTCTATATAAGCTAGTTTTTCCAGATTCTCAGCTTAGACCTATTTCCTAACTCAAGTACAACCTGAACCCTATCTATTGCTTAGAAACTTAGCTTGCTATTGAAAAGGTAAATACCTGTAGCCAGACTCAGCTTTAGTCAGTTTTGTTCCAGACTTTCCGTAAACAAAGCTTTAGATTTAGATTTATTACATCAGCTTTGTCGGTTCGACTGATTCGCTTTCGTCACTCGCGCTAATTTGTTACAGTGCATATATATACATACATATATCTATATGTCAACTGAGCTCTCGGTTCCATTGAAATTGCAGCTCTCAAACAGTGTAGCTGAGTGTTTGGCTAATATTCTCATTGGTTAACCGTCTGGCTGGTTGCTTATCTGGCCCACAATTATTTGCCATGGGAAAACGAGGGCCTATTCACTGGAATTTTTTTACTGTGCTTTTTATTTGACTTATGACGAGAGCTGTTTTTTTTTTCGTGCTCTACTGTGTGTGGGTTGGCTGTTGCTGTTCGCCTCACTCGTTTGTGTCGTTGTTTCGCTTAACTTTTTCATTGCCAGACAGTGCGCAAACATTTGCAAGTATTAATTAACGCTTTGTTGAAGTTTGCGCTTCGATGTCGCCGACAGGGCGACATGGTTTGCTATGTCTACATACTCGACTGTTCTTCTTCTTGCCATTTTTTTTTTGTCTAATATTACGTAGCCGCACCGTTTTGCCATTTGAGAGACAGATTTGGGACTTGAAGCTATTCCCGTCGCTCACTCAATTATTCAGGCATAATAAGCAAATTGTTTTAATATGCATAAATATCTTGTACGCCATTTGGCAAACAAGTCAAAAACTGCCAGACAAGCTGGCAGGCGAGACACTGTTGTCGCCTGTGAGTGAGGTGAACGGAGGGGTTGGCCTTCAAGGTGTGTTTACATATATTTAACCTTCAAGATCCACAGACTAAATATGCCAACGGCAAGCCGAGCAACAAACATTTGCCTCATGCAGCTTAGCTGACTTTTCTAATACCCCACAGCAGCTGGCCAGACAGAGGACCCGAGGACCCCGGGCCCAAAATGGCCAACCGTGTAGCGCAGTGTAGTCTGCCTCATTTGCCGTGGTACTTCCACAAAATTACGTTACGTGCGTGTTCTGTCTGGCATGATGAGGGGCGGGGCGGGGGCGGTTGGCCCTGAACAGGCTACCAGCAAATAAAAGCCGAGGCCACAAGGCAGAGCGAGCAGATAACTAACAACGCATAAGCGAGAACGAAGGATATGCGTTGCAGAAACCGCATGGCTGTTAGCTGAGCAGGATTAGCGAAAAGTGGGCTACGATAAGGGGTTCGTTTGACTAAGGGATATCCTGGATACAGTTGGTAACGAAGTTAGAGCGAGGAATACGAGAGTCGAGAGTAAAGAATCTGTCAGAAATGTAAGCTAAGTTGGCTATTTGGATATTTCTTGCAATTGAAGAGGCAAACCACAGAATTTCTTTGAGGATTCAATTCCTAGCGTTGTTTGTTAGCTTTTTAGGGCAAAAATCACTTAAATCCAACTTGATTCGTTTCAAATTTGTTATACTAGCTCTCAAATAATGTGCTGCTTTAGGGTCAACCGAGCTCAATAGAACCACTTTGGCAGACTACAGGGTATAGCAAAAAGGAATGAAAAACCCAGTAGCATTTAAAGCTGGCTGGCTGGGCAAGGCTGCAAAGGGTAGCGGGACCCCTGAGCGCTGTCTGCGGCACGTTACGTATACGCACATGCAAACATGCCCGACGTAATGCGAGCTCAAGGACACGAGCCAAATCAAACAAGCAAAAAAAAAAAAAAAAGAAAGAAAGGAAAACGAACAAAAAAAAAAGCAGGGAAAAAAGAATGTGCTGCCTACGCATATTTACGCATACATAAGCATTCGCATTAAGTTGTGTGCTATGCGGCGTATACGTAATGCCGGCAAAATAAAGCATACGCCGCGCTGCCAGCCGCTCGACGTAGGCGTCGGAAGTAGGCGACCGAAAGGAAGTAGAGACAACAATTTTTGTGCGCACCTCACATTATGCTATGTAAATATTGTCTGAGTGTGTGTGTATATGTGTGTGTGTGTGTGTGTGTGTGTGTGTGTGTGGGTGTGGGTGTATGTGTCTCTCTCTGTAGAACTTCTATTTATTTAATATACAAATATGACAGTAAATGTATGTGACGACAGCTTAGACATTTATGCGCAGTTAAGCTGATTGAAGATTGTGCGATTTCATTTTTTAAGGCCTGGCTAATATAAACATTAGCAGCTTGCGTTGCCGTATAAATTATGGCCCTAAGCTGACGCATGTATTTTGGTAAGTGGACTTTAAACGATTGAAACATAAATTAAATGAATCTGCATGATGTCTGCAGCTTTTATTTATGCAAACATTTTTGTGTTGTTATCTTGAAGGTTTGTCGGCGAGACAATTTTGTGGGTTGATAGTGAAAGTAATTAAGATGAGAAGACGAAGGAAATTAGAGACTGTGACTAGGTGGGATAAAGAGTAGAAACTGGGAGAGATTAGAGACGGAGAGTGGCTAGGAATGGGATGTGAAGGGAGTTGAGTTTATTAAAAAAATGATAAAGATATCTAGCTAAAGATATGTCAAGCTAATATACCTTTTTGTTCTCGACTATAGATCTTTCAACTCACATAAGCCGATCATCTTTCAAGTTCTCCATTAATTTGGAATATTTTTTATATCAATCGAGCTTCAGTCTCACATTATTCCTCTATTGAGCTCCGTTTCAATATTTATAAGCAAAAACAAATGAGAGCTTGTTTCCTTTAAGTTTTTATACCCTGAACCCATTGAAAATGGGAAAATCAGGGTATAATGTTTTTGTTGGAGGGCGTATGTATGTAACAGGCAGAAGGAGGCGTGGCAGACCCCATAAAGTATATATATTCTTGATCAGGATGACAAGCCGAGTTGATATAGCCATGTCCGTCTGTCCGTCTGTCCGTCTGTCCGTCTGTCCGTCTGTCTGTCCGTATGTATGAACGCGTCGTTCTCAGAACCTATAAGAGCTAGAGACTTGAAATTTTTTATGTAGGTCCGTGAATAGCACGAAAAGATCGAGTTTGTTAAAAAAAGTCGATAACTATTTTAATTTTATTGTTATCGATTAAAAACAATATCGAATGTTAGTTATAAAATTATATCTCCCACGTCTTTATAGCTAGAGTCCCCAAATTTTTTTGTAAGTTTTATATTTATTTTCTCTAATTTTGATTTTTGTTAAATTTTGGATACCGGCTCCAAATTTCCCCAAATATTTAAATTGAGGTTAGTTGCACTCAAAGCCAGTAAATGAATGGGTTTACATTTTTAAAAATTGGAAAAAATGTAATAAAATATGTTGAACATAAGCTGAAAATTTCATTCAAATCCATTAATTCGCGCAGAAGTTATTAAACAAAACATTTTGCCAATCGGCCAAACACGTGACCAGCAAAACAAAGCAAACTGTTTTCCTATACATGTGCACACATACACACATACACATTGAGCTGCGTGCATCTAGCAAGTTCTAAAACCCGCAAGTTTTAGTGTACATATTTCCAATAGATGGCGCTATGATTTGCGAATTATCAGCTGCTCAGTTGGTTCGAAACTTGGATGGCGCTATTCAATCGAACCATAGATGACGCTATTAGCTAAACAATTGAAAATGAATTGAATTTAATTTTGTGTGCGTTTATACGAAATGCTAATTATGCAGTATTTTAACGCAGATAGCGCGGGGTTTAGGGTATCTCCTAGTCGGGACCGCCGACTAGAGTTTTCTTACTTGTTCCTTTTCACTTTGCTTGGCTTTTAAATATTCAATGCCTGTCTGTTCGGACTATTTTCTTTTCCCATCAATTTCAGATTATTTTTTTGTACTCTATATATTCATTCTCTTCTCTCTCTTAACTGTTTTCTTTTACCAATAATTTACATTTTTTTTTTTTGTTATGCTGATATATATATTTAAGTTCAAGCTATATAAAACTCGAAACTTTGTGTAGGCTTCGCCTGCTTTTGCTTCCATTTCCGCTGCTTTTCATTTGCAACTTTTAACAAGTTTTCCCTTGCAACTTATTGCATTCTAAGTTGTGAAACTATAAGCCGAAGTGGAGTCCGCTAATGAGAGAAAATTTCGGTTTGTTACACGAAGTTTTAAAGATACTTAAAAAGTAGAAACAGACCATAGTTGATGTAGGTATGTGGCATAGATAATATTATAGATATAGTAGGCATACTACATTTATTTATAACTAGAAATAGTTTTAACTTGCTTAAAGAACCTTCCTTACTTCAAATATGAAAGCGTTTCCTATAAAAATATGTTGAAAATCCTTCTAACTCTTTGTCTTTGCTTAAGTCTTCTAACACAGCTTAAGTTTGCTTTCAAAGAGTTTCAGCTGCCTTACCTCAACATTATAAACGAAACTCGATTTATTTCATTTAAATTTTGCTCTACTTTAACCATATAAACCATTAGCAATTAATCAAACTTTGCCCATTACTCAGACAGAACAACTCCCGCCCTTAGTGTGGAAAGAGGCTCCGAACCTTCAAGGCCGTCGATATTGATTGCCTAATATTATATTTAATGTTCACATGCAATATAATTAATAATGCTATTTATATGGCTTAAATAAACCCACGGCAGACATTGAGAACAGTAAGATAAACAATCAGGCAGACTGATAGACAGTCTGACAGCCAGACAGGGTCAGGTTTGTATGCAGTAATTACAATTTGTATTTGTTACTTTTTTTTGTTTGGTTTTTTTTTTATTATTGTTTTATTATGCATTTTTTATTATTCATTATCAATGGGCTGGCTGGCTGGCGGGTTGGCTGACTGGCTGGTGGGGTTTGGCTGGGTCTTTACGCTCGGGTCGTTCGGGGTCTATTGAAAGTGAGTTAAATCAACTGTCGCGACATGCTTAAGCCTTAAGCAATCAGTGAATGGCGCATGTACACATGCACACGAGTCTCAGCTGCAGCGCTGCAATTAGCTTTGGCTAATCAACGAGCGAGAGAGTGCAAGAGTGTGTGTGTGTGTGTGTGTGTGTGTGTGCGTCTGCGTTTTATTGCGCCCAGCTGAGTCAGTTTGCACGCTCAGTTATGCAGTCAGTCAGTCAGTTACTCAATCGATTCGCTGGCCGATGAACTGCGCCGGCCCCAATGGATTTCTGATTGCAGTTGCTGCATGTGTGTGTGTTGGTCTTGCTCTGCTCTGGCATGGCTCGGCATGGCCTGCTCTGCGCATGCCAGCTAATGCGCACGTGTCCCATTCATCAAGCAGGCAGCTGGCCATGGCGCGTGTCTTGGCCCATTTGAATGGCTTCGACCATAGTCCAAAGTCAATTGCAACTGCACTTGGCGCACATAGGGGCCATAGCCGACGCCATAGCCCAACCCACAGTCAAACCTGAACCCTGAAGCCAATCTCCAATTGGCGTTGTCCGCTTTGGCCGCGTCGTCTTATCGTCTTCGATCGTTGCCCCAAAACGCACGCGCGTTGAGCTTTCGATGCGCGTTCATTGAACGCACTTTTCAGTTTCATTTTGTTGACTCTGTTGTCTATACTCTATGGCGGGGTATATGGATTTTGTATCGTAGAATGTGGGTTTGAGTTTGTTTAGTTGATATATATGTATGGAGTGGGATTTGGAATGAGATCTTAGTATATACGATTTATTTTAGAGGAACTCCATCAATGAATAATATGTTTATTATGCAGAAGTTTCAGTGGAGACTAGTGAACGCCTAATGGCATGCTCTTAATCAAGTTATCAGCAGAGATCTGAGCGTAGAATTCTCAAATCACATCAATGGCAACCTAAGCTGATAAGAAATTCTTGACTTGAATTGACTTGGCTTTCAAGCTATCAAGCAACAGTAGAGTTACGATACATGCTCTAGACTTCCTACCTCTACTCCTCATGCTTCTCCTTCTTCATATATATTATATATACTATATATCATATATTTTATATATATATATATATATATATTTCATATAGATTGCTTAAGATTCCACTATTCTAGTGCTTTAATTTATTGAGAGTATTTAGCTCTTCGGCCATTTCAAGTTTCGCGCTTTTCTCTTTTCTTTGTGGTTTGTCTTATTTTCTTTTTATGGCTGGGCCGCAGATATGCACATAAATACCTTAAATACAACAATAATTTTTGAGAGCTGACGCTGAGGCAACGACCGAATGGCGAAGCGCGAATCTGGCTGCAGCCGCAGACAAGGCGAGCGATCAATGCACCTTTGTGCAAAGGTGCAACGCCTTGTGAGACACGTGTGTGTGTGTGTGTGTGTGTGTGTGTGTGTGTGTGTGTGTGTGTGTGTGTGTGTGTGTGTGTGTATGCAATGACGCACGAAACGCGATCAGAGCTGAAAGCCAGACTAACGTTACCACAGCGAATGGCAGTCGAGGCTGCAAACTTGACCAACATGACTCCATGGCTATTTTTAGACCAGCTGCTGCTCTGGCTGTTGACTGCAATTGGCCCAGACAAAAATTGTTGTTGCTGTCTGGCTGGCTGACTGGCTGGCTGCAACTGCCGCTTCTTCTTCGGCTCGTTCTCCTTCTTCGCTCTCGATCAGATTTATGCTTAAAGTGAAGTTTAACCCGAGGTCGTAACACGAAAAGGGTGGCTCGCATACTCTGCTGCAGGTGGCTTGCATAGCCATGTTACATGCCAATTTAATAGCACTTTTTTACACACACCCACTCGCACACACACTGGGACACACGCACATCTGGCATGTTGTCTCCAAGTCCATTTGGGAACCAGTTCACGGCGTGCGGAAACGTCGCATATCAACCGCATTTTGTCTTGCATCTTTGCCTTTTGCCTTTGCCTTTGTCTCTCCTTCCCCACATTTCGTTGTTATTTTCGTCTCGCAGCCGTTTTCGCGGCAGACAAATTTATGAGCGTTAAGTGAAGGCCAATAAAATTCTTTTAGTCTGGACTCGTTTCGAGCCCTCTCTCTCTCTCTCTCTCTCTCTCTCCTGGCCAGCATTTTACCTTTGTATTCGACTTTGGCCCTCCGCTCCGTATATTAATTGCATCCGCTTGAATCAATAAGTGAGTCGAACTTAGTAAAACATTAACATTATCTGCGCGAAAGCAATTTTCAATAATAATCTCTTGATTTCCGATAATTCTGTTATTATTGCGTTTAAGTACCATGCAATGCGTATCGAACAATGAAGCTCGTATTAATTGCTCACATATTGAGTGTGGCTTATAGAGCGAGCGAGTGTGTAGCTTCGCTTCATAGGCGATTTCACAGCATGTTCAAATGGTTCGTTTTGTGCTCAACCGCGAGTTTGCTAATGGTAAGCGAGATCTACGATAATATTTGGGAATTTGAAACTACAAATCGCCTTGCAGTGCGCGGCGCATGTGGCATTTACGAATCTGAAATGCAGCTTCACGGACAAGAGCATTGGAGAGTTTCAGAATTGCCAGATTAAGGCCGTGAATCGTACGCACAAGTATATCAGCATCTATTCGAAAATATTTTCGAAATCCTTAGATAATGTAACGGTAAGCGCGGGATGAATGAGATTGAAGATCTTCGCTAAATATGCCAACTTCTGGCAACAACAACAACAACAGGTCAACATTAAGGCCCTGCGCAATACGAATGGCTACAAGCCCTTCTTTATGGATAGCACATTTGATGGCTGCAAGTTTCTGAAGAAACCGAGAAATCCCATTTTGATCTCGCTCTATAATACCATCAAATATAACTCCAATCTCAATCACACGTGTCCCTATGATGTGAGTAGTAGAGTTCCAATATAAAATATCAAATATTTTCCATACTACTGATATCTCTAATATCTGTCGCTTAGCACGATATCGTTGTCGACAAGCTCTTTACTGGCAATCACGAACTGGAGTTCACGCGATATTTGCCCATACCTCTTGGCGAATATTCCATCATAGTCACATTCTTTATCTACAATGCGGAGACGTCTAAGGTTCAACTTTATCTCAAAGTCACTTGAGAGAGTTTGAGATATTTATATATATCAAATATTTGCAAAATATCTGTCTGTCCTTTTATATTTTTAATAAAATTAAGTGTACTTTGAATTTGTTTTCTCCAATGACATTGAGAATGCGAAATTGTTTTCACTCTGCGCGTGGCACATCCCCAGAGTCAGCTCAGGCAGTCGAGTCGAGTCAGTTGAAGCGACAGCTAATCGCTTGGGTAAATAGTTTACTCTGACGAGCTGCCCGCGCTCTGCCACTCCCTCTCTCTTTCTTTCTCTCTCTCTCTCTCTGTATCTGCCAGGTGGATTGCGTAACGAAGCTGGCGGACTTTGTGGCTTTGCTCTTTAGCCTGTCGGATTATGCCAGCTGCGGCAATCAGAGCTTTGGCTCAGGTAGCCAATTTATGTTTACCGAAAATAAAAAGTTCTGCTTGGCTGTTTGCTTCCCATTTAAATCAAGCCAAAAAGCGTGAAATTTCATTAACGATACAGATTTAAGTTACAGCTAGTCAAAAATAACGTATACGCATCAATAATTCATTTAATGACTTCAATTACAGCTTGGTCTTCATCGCCATCGAATATGAATACAAAAATGTGGGAGAAAGCTATTCTGATGAAACGAAAAAGACTTAATTGGTTGATATATAACATTTTTGAATCTATTTTGGCATAGATAGATATCTATATGCTAATTGGTGGCGTGGTAAATTAGCTAAAACTGTATCTAAAGCAGTGTTAGAGTCTACTAGTAGTTCCTTCTTAATATTGATTTATATGGAAGGCCACTTGGGGCGTGGCAGCTCTGAAAATTCTTTGACTAGAGTCAAGAGCCTTTAGACTTAGATTTTTGGTGCTAGTATTCTATAGTCAATCACTTTCTACTCTAACATTCCCACTTCTTTTTGCCTAACTTACCTATACAGCCACATATATCCTGAAATTTTCTTGCAAAGCCCCACTTCTTATGCCCTAAATTCTCCTGCAAACAGCTTAGACACGCTGAGCTTATCATTTCTGTGGGGATCGTAACATTTCCATTGAAGCTAATTGCAATTTTTCCATTTCAACTGCGAATACACAACACGCCCTTTAACCCATTGACCCCTTGTTGTGCACACACACACACACACACGCACACACGCACACACACTCAGGCGTGCGCGCTCGCGTTAGCCATAATTAAGACAATATGCCAAGTGAAGAGCCCTTTGGGTGAAATGAAGCGCAAACTGATTGCATTTGCCATTGGCAGCGGCCATAAGGAGGAGGTGGACATGAATGTGAACGCTGACATGTTGTAACCATATTGCGGCCTGCGGCATGTCCAACTGGCCCTTATTACCAGCCTGGCCAACTGGCTCGTTAGACTTGGCCAGCACACACAAGCAGAGAGAACGAGAGAGAGAGTGAGAGAGAGTGAGAGAGAGAGGGAGACATTGCAAGAAGTGCAATGCGGCAACTACAAAGAAGACGATGAACGAAGACGAGGACGACAAAGACGACGACGACGACGACATCGAGGAGGACGTATCTGGTACACTGATAGCAGGCCAGGGCGGCAAACCTCACAGAGGCAAACCTTGATGGTGGTGGTGGTGGTGCTGCATAGTGGGTTGAAATCGACACTGACACACGCACAGATGTCGCAAACGCTTTGAAGTTGGTTTTGTTTTTGTTTGTTTGTTTTTTTTTTTTTTGTGAAGTTTGAGCTTGGCTTTTGGCGATGCCGCCGCGTTTCGAATTGCAATCGGCCAGGCAAATGAGCAGCGAAGCGTTTCCCCTACCACACACACAAAGAGAGGGAGAGAGAGATATACGCCCAGGTGTGCGTGTGTGTTAATTGCATTAAAATGTTTGTAATTGCAATGCGGCATCAGCTTCGCATCAGCTCGGCATCAGCTTTCGCATCGCTCTCTTATCGCTGCGAGCAAATCTGTGCACATTCAAAAAATGCCATAGATGCCGCCACATGAAAGAGCGCGAATCGTGTCGTAACTATAATTGCCATAATAACATAATATCACAGCAGTCGAGAGCGGCCGCGATGCGAAATACCAGAAGACCAACTGCAAGAAGAGTAAAAGGTGTCGTTTATTGTCGCAACAAATGCCCATGGCAGAGCGCAAGCGTCGTGTTGGGACACTCGAAGAAAATGCGAGGCAGTTCTACTACAATTTGATATCATGGACAAAATGTAGGCAAGGATACTTTGTCGTGTAAGGAAAGGAGTATATGGGCTTTGTGCAAAAACTCTCTCTCTCTCTCTCTCTCTCTCTGTGTGTGTGTTCGTTCGACTATCTGTCAACCACCTATGCGACTGTCCACCTATCCGACTGTCAGCCCGTCCGTACTTCCGTTCTACTATAGTCCATTCTTCCAACTGTCCTCTCCATCCGTCCGTACATCTGACAGTCCTTGACTGACCATCCGTCCGTCCGTCTGTCCATCCATCCGTCTGATTGCCTATCTGTAGCTAGCTCCACTACTGACGCTAGTGTCTTCAATATGGCCATATCGTAAGTCCTAGATAATAATAAATAAATAACCGAAAAAATGATAGAAAATCCTTTTTAGTACGACAAAAATGTAAATTTATTTAATACAAATATAGCCTGGTGAAAACTGTTTAATAAATGGACTAGTTTTGATCAATAATCAGCTTTGTTTTTTCCAAATTCACAATATATTTATATATTTATACAGCTTGAAGGTATCATTAATATATATCAATTGGTTAGCTTGATCAAAATTTTTGTAAGACATGAGACTTGGGCTCTTAGTCGCTATAGAAATCAATCGAAATTTGAACGTTGGGTAATGAGTGACTTAGATTCTAGGCGCCTGCCACGCTGGTGGTCTGGTGGGGTTTGCTCCGCGATAGCTGTGACGACGACACATCCACTGGATTTGATAAAGGTTCAATTGCAGACGCAGGAGCGAAAGGTGCCCGTTACGCACCTGATGGCCAACATATATAATGATGCGGGTGAGCGTCGTCTTTGAGACGGCAAAAAAAAAAAACCCAATGAAATACAATGAAATGGATTCGTTTTAGGAATAAAAGGATTTTACAGAGGTATTTCGGCGGCTTGGTTCCGTCAGCTCACCTACACCACGGCCCGATTCGCGCTATACGAATATGGCAAGAACTTTGTGGACGCTAGCAATATGACAGCAGTGTTCCAATTGGCCACGTTTGCGGGCTTCTTTGGTGGAATTCTGGGCGTGCCGGGCGATGTGGTGACGGTGAGGCTACAGAATGATTCCAAGCTGCCACCGGGAGAGCGTCGAGGGTGAGCAATGCAGTTGTCTGATCGGCTGGTGGGAGATGAGAGACAGAGAACCCTTCTCAGTTCTTGCATCAGTTATTATCACTTGATTGCTAATGAACGTCTGTCACTTCCCCAGCTATAAGCACATTTTCGACGGTCTCTATCGGATCACGAAGGAGGAGGGAGTGCAGAGTCTTTTCCGTGGCGCAGTGCCGGCTGTGACGCGGGCCGTACTCATTACAATTGGCACCAATGGCGCCTATGACCAGATTAAGCAGGTCCTGGTCCGCGACATTGGCTTGAGGGAGGGACTTCCACTGCATTTGCTAACATCAACACTAGCCGGCTTTATTGGCACGCTACTGACCCATCCCATAGATGTGATGAAGACGACGTATATGAATGCGGCGCCGGGGGAATATAGTGGCCTGGGCGCTGTTGCGCTTCACATAATGTCACAGGGTCCCCATGCTTTCTACAAGGGCTTCGTACCGGCTTTCTTGCGCGTCGGCCCGAATACGATAATCACGTTTATGCTGTACGAGCAGGCGCGATTGCGCTTTGGATATTTGCCGCCCAAATAGCATACACCTCGTTATTATTACATGTACAAAAAGCGGTCACTCTGAAGATGACACAGCCGCTGGAGATTTTCTCATGGCCAAACTGGACTGAAGTGGGCAACTCCAAACGGAAGCTGAAAGCTGGGGGCAGAGAAGCAAGCGCGGCTTGACTTTTCTGCTTGCTTAAACTCTCTCTGTATCTCAATCTCTTTCTTTCTCTGTGTATATCTGATTGTCTTACCGTCTCGTCGAAGTCGGCTTGTTTGTTTATACCCTGCACTTGATGTAATTGAGCCGGATGCTTACTGGTTTTATGAAGCTGTTTGCCACAGCTGGAAGGACGCGTTGAGCTAAGTCGAAACGTTATTTTTTTATGCTCCCATTGTATGGATGTCAATTAAATTTTCCTCTAAAGGGTATCTTCTCGCCGTGCACACCTGCACGCTAAACACTCTTACTTGTCTTCCAGCTCTATTTGGTGCAGAGTTTTCAGTCTGTCTGGCCATTTCCACTCGCCGCCCAGCCGCTGGCCCGTCTGTCTTGTTTGTCAAAGAGAAACAGTTAAATGCCAGTTTGCCAGTTAAATCGGAATCAAAGCGAAAACAATGACACAGTAGCAGACCCCCCGCTCTTGCCTACCCGCGCCACGCCTCCAGATACCCCAGCAGACCACAGTCGGAGCGAGAGCGAGAGCGAGAGCTGAACCCGACCTGCTGCTCGCCAAATGGCAAGTGAAGTAACTGCACGAAAAAAAAAATCGTCTAGACACAGACTAGACTCCATAAAAATAATTATTATCGGTTGCAATTTCTGTGCCTGTGCCTGTGCCTGCGTCGGGCACTCCCCCTGCACCCCGTGACTCCTCTAGCTCCACGCTCCGAGTTGGTTTGGCTCTCGACTCGACGATGGACGTCATTCGCATCATTCGGTTTCATCTGCTGCACATTACGATTGCAGCTTTTATCGCTCTGCGACTTGTTTCTTTCTCTCTTCTTGTCTTTCGTTTACTTGGTCAGATTACGTTCCCGATCGCATCGAGATATCCTTATATACAAACATATATACGCTTGGGCCGTTGACTAACTATTAAAGCTGAAAATCTAACCTTTTTCTTATATTTTTATCTATCTTTCCCGTTCACTCTCTCTCAATCTCTCCCTCTCGCGCGCTTCTGCTGATTCCTTTACTCTGTTGATATATATCTCTATCTCTATCTCTATCTCTATCTCTATCTCTATCTCTATCTCTATCTCTATCTCTATCTCTATCTCTATCTCTATCTCTATCTCTATCTCTATCTCTATCTCTATCTCTATCTCTATCTCTATCTCTATCTCTATCTCTATCTCTATCTCTATCTCTATCTCTATCTCTATCTCTATCTCTATCTCTATCTCTATCTCTATCTCTATCTCTATCTCTATCTCTATCTCTATCTCTATCTCTATCTCTATCTCTATCTCTATCTCTATCTCTATCTCTATCTCTATCTCTATCTCTATCTCTATCTCTATCTCTATCTCTATCTCTATCTCTATCTCTATCTCTATCTCTATCTCTATCTCTATCTCTATCTCTATCTCTATCTGTCTCTCACTCTCTCTTCTCTCTCTCTCTCTCTCTCTCTCTTCTCTCCTGCCTCTCTCTCTTCACAATTTTCACAATTGTTAAACGTAATTGCATTTATTGCCAAACAAAGCTTTATATAGGCGGAAGGGTTGCCGAAGGGACTGTCAGCTCCATAATGGACGCTGGGCAGTTAGGCGCTTGGCTGGCCAACACACACACACTCTGTGTGTGCGCTGTGGACAGACAGATGGATGTGGATATGTTTGATATGCTGTCGACACGCATCGCTGAGCATGCAACGCCGGCAACTTTGACAGCGGCAATGGTGCGACAAGAACGACAGCAATGTGGAGCAAGCAAATATGCGACACAGGCACAGGCCAGTGGCACCAAGAGGGGAGAGGGGAGAGGGGGCGATACCAGGCACCAGGTAATTGCCACAATTTGCTCGTTGCGTGAATGGACAACAGAACGGAGGGTGCAAAAGGACGACAACTTCCGTCAATGTTCTGCCCCCGAGCATTGGCAGGAGCAGGAGCAGGAGCAGGAGCAGGTGGCAGGGGCGAGAGGGCAACTTGCAGGAGCCGGCTCTGTGGCAGGTTTTATGTATTATTATTTGTTGTAGTAGTTGTTGTTGTTGTTGTATTCATTCGTTTTGTGTGTTGCTGCTCGCTTTTGCAACGCCTTCTGTCATATTTGAGGTGCGCATAAAGGCACTCAACGCCGCCATAAATCAACTGCCAACTGCACTTCTGATCTAAGGCTGTCAACTGCCGCACCACCGCAGCAGCGTAACCAGCGAACCGCCAAAGCGGGCAACGGCAACGACAACGACAACGACAACTCTTTAGGCCATAACTTTAACAGACGACAAAACAGACGGTTGATGTGCGCGGCCGGGGTTTCACCTGAGCTTCGAGCTGGGTACCTCCTTTTGGCCCTGCTCGGCTGGCCCCTTGGCTTGCTCTTATGTCTAGACTACAGACGTTGTCTGTCGCGGCTGCCGCGCAGCAACAGGAAACAGCAGACAGCAGACAACTGTGACAGCTCGAAGCAGAGCAGAGCTGAGCTAAGCAACTGCAACAGTGGCAACAGCAGCAGCAACAACAACGACAAACATTTTACCTGTGTCCAGCGTGTCTCAAATGAGCCAACAATTCTCAGCTGTCAATAGTGTCTGTCATTGTTTTGTTCAATGCTTTCTAAAAGCTAGCGATGTCAGCGTGACGAGTGAGACCAAGCAGCGTGACACGAATGTAGAGAAAGTAGAAGCTAAGGAAGGGAGATTTGAGATTATATATGTATCTACTTTGATAAGTAGATATGGATTATGTATAAAAGTCGAAGCTAAGCAAAGAAGACTTGATAAGTCTAAGATAAGTAGATATGGATTATATATAAAAGTCGAAGCTAAGCAAAGGAGATTTAAGATTTAATATATATAAGACTTATTAAGTCTGCTTTGCTTTCTATAGTCTATATATATTTATCTACTTAGCTTCATATTGTCTTAGGAGACTTAATGGGTCTAAGATAAGTAGGCATAGAATATATATATAAATATATTTATTATCAGGGACTCACGCACGATAGTCGCGCCCATCTCTAATGGGAAACTCACATGACTAACTAGGTTTTATCCCTGACGCCAAAATTTTTGCAAAATGCATTTGCCCCAAAGCTGCAAAGTTAAGTCCTTGGACTCAGGCGGCAAAAGTTCTAATCCTTTCGAAATTGAGTTGTAAAATGGCAACTGTGTAGGGGATAAGCGTGTGTGTGTGTTGAGCAATCCCTGCAGTGCAATGCACACGTTTTGGCTCTCTAAAAAGTCGCCAGACCTTTGCGAGAGGGATGGTCAAAGAGGTGAAGTGGCGAGGAGGGGGGGCGTGGCAGCGGAGGCCATTTGGCGTTCCGCTTAATTATTCAAAACCATGTCATGTCTCTGTATAATTTTATGCATTGGCCAATGCGAGCGCCAGCTCGTGATGATGATGATGATGATGACGAGGGGCTGACGCCTACACAGTCAGACGATGCAGACGGACGGACAGACGGACGGACGTGCGGACAGAGAGACAAATGGATAGATGGCAGGACAGACTGCGAGCGGGGCAGAGACAGAGGCCAGACACAGTCAGACAACGCAGCGACAACTGCACACACACACACACACATATACAGATAGAGCAGGAGCCACATGTGGCAATCACGAAACGTAGTGCCGTTACACACACTACAACAAACACACACACACACACACACGCACACATATACTGTGGCAAGAGTGAGAGCGTGGCATACCAGACAGTCTGACGCTGTTGGAGCCCACGTAGAGCGCAGCTACTCAGACTGCAAGTTGTTGTTATTGCTGTTGTTGCCGGCCAGTTCTCCGTCTGTCTGGACGACCAGCAACAGCAACAGCAACAGCAATAGCAACGTCGACAACGACACAGTCTGTGGCAGACCGAGACTATCGAAAACTCGAAATTTATTCGTTGGAAAAAGTTGTATTCAGCTTTTTTTTGCCGTTTTTTTGGGCTCTCTTTTATTTTTATGTTTTTTTGCTGGCCGTCTGTTGTGGTTGTTGTTGTTGTCGTTCTTTTTAGCTCGCAGTCAAAAATGAGTTGCAAAAATGCCCACGAAAATTATGTTAACCAGCGGCAGCTGTGCTTGAGCAAACCCACATCTACATCTTCATAGCAAGCCCCCCTCAGCTGAGCAGTCGACTATGCTCTGATATAACATTTGAGTTGATCAGTAATTGATATTGTTGGCAAGTGGCATGAAGGAAGTGAGAACTGTTTTGGCTTTAGTTCAAGGCAATATGAAGGTCGTGTGCAGAGATCTTATAGAGATCTTTAGGAAACTGAACCAAATTCAAATGAACCTTTTTCAATATCTGACTTAACAAATTTGAATTGAAAGCTTTTCACACCAAATATGAATAAGTTTTAGATAAAACAATCAAATTAAAGCAAGACTCTTGAAAATCGTGCGGCTTATCATGTAAATGGCTTCTGTTTTGACTGACTTTTGGGTTTCTGAAGGCTCTTCAAATTAAAATTTAAATTCTGAGTTACTCTAAGTTCACCTTATATTGATTTATATTATAGATAATGTATAGCTTAATTTTAAATATTTTTTTCAATCAACACTTTTGTATTAACTCAAGAAACTTGGACAAAAAATATTCAAAGCAAAAATTTATTTTAAATAATTTTTTTAGTTGATAAAATTTTTATTATTGTTTAATAATTTTTTTTTTATTAGAGAAGTTTACAAACATTTTTTTATATTTTTTTTTTATTTTTTAAAAATAAAAAAAAATATTTAAAAATTGTTTTTCAAAAGGATTTTTATTTAATATTTTAAAAATTTTTATTTCGATAGGAAATAGTTTTTTTTTTATGTAGACTCAAAAAATATTATATATATATTAATATTATATAAAAATGCCAACGATTTGCCAAAATTCATTCAAAATAAAGCACTGAGGCTCTATATGAATTTTGTCTATTAAAATTGTGCACAATTGTGCTTCTATAAATGATCAATCAGTCCGATATATAATATATACCTTATAAAATATTTTATAAAATATTTCTTTGCTTTTTGTTTTAAAGTCAATGGCAGACAAATCTATATATGTAATTGTATAATTTATATATAAACATGTATGCATACTATAACCCAAAGTCCTTTATACATACATAGCGATTATAGTATTACCTACTCACCGTATTTGTGCCAAAAGCTTAGCTTGTTCCCTGAATTTGTATCGCTGTCGAAATTCTGCTCGTATAGCTCTGTATAGAGTATGAATTCGACTCGTGCTGTGGTTGTTGTTGTAGTTGTTGGAGTTGTAGATTGTTGCTGTTGCTGTTGTTGTTGTGGTGTCAAAGGTGATGCGTTGGTCGCTGTTCGGACTGTATCACGATTAAAAATTCGATGCGCAGCATGCAGAGTGTTGCGTGTTGTTGTTGTTCTTGTTGTTGTTGCTGCTCTTGGCACATGAGGCGCAGTCGTTGCTGTTGCAATTGTTGTTGCCGTTTGCGTTGCTTGCAACAATGTAGCACGTTGATTAATTTGATATGGCAGCAACATGGACGCGGGCGAACCGAATGCCGAGGGCCCAATGGCAGTCGAGTGCGACGCGGCGCGACGCTCAAGAGGCGTGGCAAAGGCGAAAACGGGCACCGAGAGATGGGCGCGTGTTGCAACAGTTGCCGTTGTTGCTGTTGTTGTCGTTGTTGGCGTTGCTGTTGTTGGTAATTTATTAGGTAAATTTGTGGCTGGCAGCGAATTATGTTTGGGCGACACTTTGCTCTGGCTGCCGTTTATAATTAAATCTAACTTATTATTTGCACTATATACACTGTGCGAAACGCTGAGCGTATCGTATGCACCACTATATACACTTTCACGCGCAGCGACGTTTCCACTTGCGACGTTTCCAATACGTTTGCGATATGCTAGCATTGACAGTCGGCTGCTCTTGCTCTGCTCGCATGTCCGACAGATTTTGTTCAAGTTGTTGTTGTTGTTGTTGTTGTTGCTGTCCTGCTGCGCCCGCAAGTATGCAATACTCGGCCTCTGGGCATAGTCTGGACTGTTGGCGCGTCTGTGCATGGGCACCGCGAGGGCTTGCGCCGACCACAATATGATTGTTGCCAGTAGCGTTAAATTGAACGCTAACAATGTGCCTGTACAGCGGGCCCCCGCGGCGCCTCTGGCTGAATGCGTGGGGGCCACAGCGTCAACTCTATGCGAATTGATAGTTCACTGCACTCGACAAAGGCGGCCGCAGTGCAACATCAATTGAAGCCCCAACAAAGCTGACCAAATGCTGCGCGCCGACTGCAAAAGTTGGAGAAGAAAACAAAATGAAGAAAGATGCTAAAAGAGGGCAAATGAACAGGTTGCAAGAGTTGCAAGGGAAGAGGGAGAGAGAGGGAGAGAGAGAGTGAGAGAGAGTGAGAGAGAGAGAGAGAGAGAGAGAGATCATTCTAAGGCATATTTAGTTAAAGTAAATATTTATAAACTGATATTAATAATACTCTGAGATCCCATTAATAGTATATATTAAGTCCTAGACTTTGATCTTGAGATAAAATTGCAGCATGGCGCATACATAATACTTAATTAATATACTTGGGAGCAACCCAACTTGGAGTTAACTGCTTAAAGATTACTCTGTTCATTCCTAAATTATCTGTCACGATATTCTTCAATTTACTAGCCTTTTTCGCTCAGTGCACGCTGTTGTGTGGTCGCCCACTTTTGAGTTGTTATTTTGCTGTTTTATTCTATTTTTTTTTTGTGCTCTTCGAGTGCTTCCTTTGTTTTTGTTTTCGTCTTCGTTGTTGTCGTCTGTCCCTGTTACAATGTTTCTGTCGCAACATGATTTCCCAACATCTCCCGCCCAGAACTTGGAGCGAGGCGCGCACGGGGTGGGCCTAAGCAAAGGGTATGTGGCCGTTGATCAGCCACAGACGCGGGCATAAATAACGCAACATGTGTGCGAGGGTATGTGTGTGTGTGTGCGTGTGTGTGTGTCTATGTCGGCACTCTTTGCCAAGACACACAGCAAACAAGCGCACGGCAAACGGTGCGTATGCGCAATATTTTGCAGAAATTTATGTTGCACTTCGCGTAGACTTCACTTTTATTATCAGCCACGTTATGCCCGTTCGTGCGGTGAAAGGAGGGCATATAGGCATCAGGTTCAAGTTTTCTAAATCTGCTTTTGACTTGATGTATACCCAAAATGTGCTTATGCTTATGTGAAAGTCTACTTCGCTTAAGTAAGCCAAGCCTAGATATAGAGCTGCCTATAGAAGCCGTGGCATAGCTATAAAGCATTTCCACTGCTTGGTCGGGTATTAGGTGGCTGGTCATAGCCGCTCGCAGCAACATTCTTACTTGTTTTCTAAATATACATGTAAGAAACAACAACAACAACACGCACATAGACAACAGCATTGTCCCCCACTGATGGCTTATGCTTAGGTTTTGTGCTTATGTCTATCCACTCTGCCAGCCACGCCTGTTGCATTGTTGCTGTTGCTGTTATATGTTGCTGTTATATGACGAAAGATTACAAGCGACAACAAAAATAGGCTAAAATTAAAGTAGCTAAATTAATGGCATAGTTGCTGTTTTGCTGTTTCGCTGCTGTCTGTCCTGTCCCTCTGCCTGGGCAAAGAGGTGGAATGACTTTTGCCTCGCATTTTATATTCATGATGCACGATTTCGATATAGAGACAACAACTCTCAGACTTTAGCTGCTGTTTCGCTCACTAATTGTCATTGGAGTCACAGGCAGACAGGCGGACAGACAGAGGGAGAGACTGAGTGGAAGACAGTTGGATAGACATTTTGACTAGTTGGCTGCTTCGTTTAATATGTAGCCAGATCGCTGGCATTTCACTTTGATATGACTGAATGTCGCAGACACAGATTGCTGCACAAACAAACAGTTGAGCTTGGGGCTGGGGGCACGTCGACTTGATCGACGGCAAAACAAAGCCAAAAGTCGCGCCGTCTCGAAAAACTCAATTTCATTTCCATATTCAACTCGAATTTTATGATCGGACTTTAAGTAGTTTTTTAAGTGCACTGCCAAAGGGTATATGAGTTAGGCTTCGATTGAGGTATGGGTATATATGTATATGTATATTTCTGATCAGATGATGTGCAAAGTAAGCTTTATATAATTTAAATTAAGTCTTTGCTGTTCTCTATTATCAAAGGTCTTTTTCCTGAGCTGAAAGAGGCCTTCTTAGCTTACTTTTCTTTCTACCTAATATTACTAAAATTACTTAATTAATTTTTATATTATTTTATGCTTTATTATATTATTAATTATATAATGTTATGTTATTAATAAATAAATTAAATAAATTAAATAAATTAATTAAATAAATAAATTAAATTATAAAATTATTTCAGTATTAAAAAAAATGTATTATTTTTATATATTTTTTTTAAATATTTATTAATTATATAAATATTTAATTTTTCTAATTTAATTTTTTTTTAATTTTTAATTTTTTTTAAAATTATTTTCTATTATTTTTATATTTAATATATTATTTTTATATTTAATATATCATTTTATTTTTTTATTATATATACTGCTCTAATATATTATGAGTCCTATGCAGAGTATTCCCACTTTATCACAGACAAAATTTTGCTGGTCTTTTGTTATTGTGTTTTTTTTTTATTGAAATTCCAGTGGTATGAAACAGCAGCACTCAGTCTCTGCCTCAGTCTCTGTCGCAGCCTCATCATCATCAGCATCATCATTATAATCAGCGGCTACAAATTTTATTGTCTCCTGTGTGCACACTCCCCCCAGTCCGCTCTCCAACCTCTCTTCACAGCACTTCACATCAACTCAGACGCGGCTACTGTTTCTCAGCAGATATACATATATTTTTGTGCTGATCTCCTTTTTGTGTTTGTTGTTCTTGCAATTTATTTGATTGCCTCTTCATTTGCGCCCGCTGCAGTCTCCGCCAGTCTCAATGTTTCTCTGTCTGTCTGTCTGTTGTTTTTGTTTGTTTTTTTTTTTTTTATCACGTCACGGACTCCTGCTTCTGCTTCTGGTTCTGGGTTCTGGGATCAACGTTCAGTTGCAATTTATGCGCGATCATAAAAACTCGCTCAGACCCATAATTAATAAGTGTATAAACCCCTTTCGTCCAAAGCACCAGCAGCAGAATAAGAAGAAGCTGAAAAAAGTGCTGACAAGTGCTGCTCTTAGCTGCACAGTGTGTCAAAAGCAATTGGCATTCGTTGGCCCAAACAAATCCCACAACTTGACCGGAAATACCATATTTCGCCCTGTTGAACAACAAAAACTCAACGCCCATAGGCGTTTTCAGCTAATTCACAAAAAAAGGGGAAAATCACATAAAAAAAAAAAAAAAACAACTATTAAACAGCAAAAAAAAAAAACATTCCAGTTTATTTTTAAACAAGTCGCTAAATTCTTGAATTTATTTCGGTAGCAAAAAGTGAAACAGACACAAGCACAGGAATTTGACCGAGTGCGAGCGAGAGGCAGCTACAATAAAGGGTAGCCAAAAGCAAGAAAAGCGAGCGGGAAAAACTTGTAGCAATGTGCAACGATAACAGAATGTTATCGATAACAGCCGGTGGCATTTGTTGGTTGCATTTAGGCGAATGATAATGCCAGTTGTATTTGATTGAAGTGCTCTAACTTGGGGTATCTCTCTTTTGGGAGTGCTGTAGAGACAGTTGAGAGGCAGCAGGATATACTAGAGAGAGTCAAAGTATATTATGTTTTTTATATTTTCTTATTTTATATATTTTCTTATTTTATATTATAATTTTTATTTAAAACTGTTTCTTATTAAACTCATTTATAAGAATTCTTTTTTTTTTAATATTTAAAAGAAATTCTTTCTTTATTATAATTTTAAGATGTTTTTTATATTCTTTTAGAATAAATGAATTTTATTTAAAATTATTTTTAAAATAATCTATTAATTTTTTTAGAAACTTCTTTTTTTTAAGAAATTTTTAGATTTTTTCAAACAGATTTTCGATTTCTAAGTTTTCACTTCATCTTTGCAATATAAAGTTAACAATAAGACTGAAACGCTCTTTGTGGCACATTTTGTTTGTAGCTCATTCACTCCTCGGCTAGCCGAGAGATTCCTTATCTTATGCTCTAGAGCTGCATTTGTAGTGTGTTTTGTGTATCGCATACCAGAGTCGAACGCCAATTTGACATTGAGCAAACGTAAATTCAGCGAATTCCTGCGTAAATCGATGAAAGACCACGAGACCGCAAAAAAGGACCGAACCCAAAAAGACACAACAACAAAAAAGTGGAGAGCGAGAGGAGGAGCAAAACGATGCGAGCCGAACCGAACCGAACCGAGACGCATCGAACCGGGTCGCCGGGTCTAATCAAGTGAAAGAATTTCGCACATGACAGCAAAAAATGCGCCGGTCGTCTAGTTGGAATGCCAATTGGCAGATATCAACTGGAGCTAGGCACAAACACATACACGCACACACACACAGGCAGGCGCGCACACCTGAAATCCACTTGAGACACACACACACAAACACGCGACAATTTGCAAAAAGTTCACAGTTCTTGATCGAAAACTGATTATGAATGAGCATATATATATATATATATATTATATAGAGATATATGTATGTGTGTGTGGGCGCGTCTCGTACACGTCTACCGTTAGTTAAGGCCACTAAAGAAAACAATCTGCACTGTGTGCACTTCGCTGCGCTGCGATCTTTACGCAAACCTGCGCCGTACTGAAACTTAATTTTTGCAGCTAACATATAAAAAGTGCCCGTTTGTCTCCAATACATTTCACACGACAGCAGAGCAGCATATATGTATATATATATATATATATATATATATATATATATATATAACATACGATCGGGAGGAAGAGGGGGGTGTAGGATCTTAGCCGACGACAGCGAGACGGGCGTGTGTCGTGCCTTATTTTTACCGCTTGTTGTTTTTGCATCTATTTTGCGTGAACAAAAAAAAAACAACTACAACAAAATTATTTTCGTACTTAAAAATAAATTGAAAAGCATTTTCCTCATCTGTTTTTGTGTCGCTCTAAGTGTGCGTGTGTGTGTGTTTTCTCTCTGTGGCCAAACAACAACAGGCGCATGAAAATCAAGCGTGAAGCGTGCTACAGCTCCGCCTACCAAAGGCCCAGCCTCAACTAATTCGGGATAAGGGCTACACTCTCTCTGAGACTCTCTCTCTCTCTCTCTCTCACTCTCTCTCTCTCTCTCTCTCTCTCTCCCTCTCACTCTCTCTCTCTATTCTTGCTCTTTGCACAATCCAAAAATAACAGAAAAAAGAAAACGGACTCAAAAGACAACAGAACATAATTTTGTAGCTAAGATCGGGCCAGATTAATATACATACATATATATATATATAGAGAGAGAGAGTAGTGTAGTGTAGGGAGTTGGTTGAATTCCATGAGCTATTTGCGTACTGCAAAGTGGAGAAAATAAAACTTGAAATGCGAAAATGAAGTCACGTGAAAATTGCATGCGAAATTGCATGAATTAATGCTGCAGCAGTAGCAACAACGCAAATCAACTGCAGGGCAAAATCCACTCAGACAAAAGTCCTTAGACAGGGCTTTTTGGCCAAAATAACACACTCACACACACACACACACACATTTAAACAGCAGACGGCGCCTAAGCCAAAATCAGGAAGTTTCCACTGCAAAACTGACGCCGGAAGGAGCCAGAGACGCGACGATGATGACGTTGTTGTTGCTGTTGAGCTAAGAACAATGCAAACGTGAAGATGTTGATGATGATGATAATGATGATGATGATGGAGTTGTAGCTGCAACTGAAGTTGGGTACGAGAACTTACAATAATTACTGGAAGAAAAGACTGCACTTTATGCAACAACAAAAACTAGAAATGCAATCAGCAAGAAACTAAAAACAAGAGAAAATTGAAATTTTGACCAGAATGCGACTAGTAGATACCCTGTTCGGCTAATGAATTGATATGTAGAAAACTGATATATTTTATAAAATATAAAGCTACTATGGTCTGCAGAGTATTCATTAGTCATGCAGAGCCCACAAAAGCACTATTAATCTTAGAGATATCCTTGAATAATATATAAGCTAAGCTAACTTATTCTCTCTAAATGTTCGCTTATGAGATATGCATGGCTAGGTGATACTCTATGCTTACGAATATATGTACTAAGTATCTCCTAGCCATGAATACCTCATAAAAACTTTAGCTATGTCTTGGAATCTCAGTCTAGCTGAAAGCTAGCTAGCTATTGGCAACTGGGCTTGCAGGGTGTTCTCTAGTTGAGCACACCTCATGAGAACACTTGACATGAATTTGCATAGGAATTTATGCCTAGAAAATCAGAAACCAAATGGTATACTACTAGTTGATGAGAGTATATAAGAGAGTATATAAGAAAGTATATAGGAAAGTATATCAGAAATTCAGAAAGATGATATAACATTGTTCTTCGAATACCAATATGCCTGAATAACAGTAAATCTCTAGCAAAGACAACTTTATCAGAAATCCATTTCATAGACAAGCCACAACCGTTTCCAATTGGCCGTCAATGCCAATTGGACGAGCGACTGTGTGCGAATGGAGGCGACAAAATAATGTAGTACTTAATGCAATTGGAACAGTGGGCGTTGACCGGCAGCACATCCTTCCGACAACTTTAACGGTGCACCGGCGACGGTAGGAGTGGTTGCTGTGGTTTGGGTGCTGCACTCTAGACTGCAGCTTGGCTTGACCACTTGCAACGGTTTATGGTTTCCGCCAGCAAAGTGAGCAATTTTCGTCGACAGACGAACCAGACATTGGTTGCTTTCTGCATGATTAGACCGTCGGACACACAAGCGAAAGAGAGGGGAGAGAGAGAGGGAGAGGGAGAGGTAGAGGCGCAGCTTGGTGGCGCCAGACGACTTCCTTTTTGTGTGCGGCTACAGGTGGTGCAGCAGCAGCCGTCGCAACATATTGATTGAAATTTTAAATGCAAATCACTTAAAGCGTTCAATTTAATCAAATTATTGCAATAACAATGTTGCAAGGGGCGGCTAGAAAGCAGGCGGAATGGGGGCGCCAGCTGTGGGCATAGACTGGAGTCCAAGCGTGTGGAGCAACTGGAGCTGGACCAGAATGACAACGTCAACGGCGACCACAGCGGCACATAAGAGCTGACGACAGCAAGTCAAAAGGCCACAATGAATACACTGAGCGAAAGTAGCTGGAATATGGTTTTATAATTAAGTGAAAGCTAAATCAAGCTCAGATTTTGCTTGACTACAAAGGAAGTTTCAATGAAGTGAATATTTTTTAAGCTTAAAAATAGTTTTAAGTTTGATTGGGAAACTGGTCTAAAAGCATTTAAATAGTTTTTTCTGTATAACTCGAGAATTTTAAGAGTTAAAGTCATAAAAAGTAGTAAGCAAGTTCTGTTGAATCAGTTTCGATCATATTTGCCTTTTATAGAAAGGGTTCGAACTTGAAACTAGGATTATTTTAGCATAACTCGAGAAGTATAAGAGTTAGAAACATGAAAATTTGTATGTATGCTTCTATAAAGAATATATATATAATAAATACTCCACTTTCTTGATGGCTGCTCTAAAACAGACAGAGGAGTGCGTATACTTGGCTTAAAGGTTATCTAATAGTCAGGCAAACTCTGCCGCAGCATTTACTTCATTGAAAAATCTTTTTAGCTGGAACAGAACTTTTTTACAATATTTTCTAGAACATTTCTAAACTCTAACTCATCTCAAATTTCAAATCGATCTCCAATTTTTCTCTCAGTGCACGCTTTTTGCGGTCAGCAGCAGTGGCCATGTCTATGTGCTGCCTGCCGCCACTTCCCTGGGCAGCGACGCATGTGTCTATCAGTTGCCGCTGCCGCTGCTGCTGTTGCCCTGGCTCATAATGATGTTGGCCGGGCTAACTGCCGCTTGCTCCGTGTGCCTTTGCCTTGGTCGCTGGCTTTGTTGGCTTAATTAAATTGCGGTTTCCACTTGCAAACGAAGCGCGTACACAAAATCACACAACGCATTGCAACAATGCAACAAAGCAACAACGGCGACTGTTGCACGTTACGTTTCACTTGTTAATTCGCTTCTTTTCATACACTTTACTGTTGTTGTGGGAAAAGTGGTTAAAAAGAGTGTCTGTGTGTGTGTGTGTTTGTGTCGTGGCTAGCAATAACATTAAAATTATAACCGCAATTCTGCACGCACCACTAAATAAATTGGTGGCTTAACTAGCTGCGGGAATACCCCTACTTGCACTTATTTCTCACATTTTTTGCTATCAGCGCAATCAAATTTCAAATTGACAGCTAAAAGTTTTGCTTGGCTTAAAGTGAGTTTCGAGACCTTAGCTGATAAGCGGGCTTACACTGAAAGAAATGCTTGAAGGAAGTCTGCAAAGGGCAGACTTTATAAGTGCAATGCTTGGCATATAAATTTAAGAAATATTCTTCCAGAAATATATTTTAAAGTTTCTACGTATATTTCTACTCAGCTCATTCCCATTTCCTTCATTATTTTCGCCCAGTGTACATTGAGGGGATCGTAAAAAGCGCAGTTGGCACTTTGACTGCGCTAACAGGAAGCATAACCATATACATGTGATGCTGCGTGCATGCGAATGCTGGCAGCTGCGCCCGCCCCGCCCCTGGCTGTCGGTTACTTCCTTGTTTATTGTGCATTTGTCCTTTCGAAGGACAAAATGCAATTGCAGCCGAATTGTGCGCAAAAGTTGCTGACGCGAAGACTTGGCCAAATCCCAGGAAAAGCCAACTTGAATTGCAGCCATGCCCCAACACTTGCGCCGCCCACAAATGACCTTAGAGTGTCCCGCTGTGGCAGGCGCTTTAGCAGGAGTTTTCTTTGTGTTAGTTAGAGTTAGTTAGAGGTGGACTTGCTCTCCCCCTCTCTCCTCTCTCTCTCTCTCTCTCTCTCTCTCTAGGAGTAGCTGCTATCACGTTGAAACTTAAGTTGATTTGCTTTTTTGTTGAGCATAAAATTCAATCAGCTTCAGCTGCATTCAAAAGTTACGAGCTGGCACACTCGCTCACCTCCCTCTGCTAGCAGACAGACACGTTTGTCCTTAGCTTGTCCTCTGGCAGCAGGAGCAGCCGGCGCAGCAGCGGCAGTCCTTGTCTCGCTGTCTAGACCGCTGCAGGGGTCCCATGCAGCGTCATGACAACCGCATGCGATTTATGCTATTGCCCTCTCTGTCTCGCTTACCCCCGCCGCCCCCATCGAGCACCACTTTTATGTGCCACAAGCGACGCGTTAATATTATTAAATGCAAATTAAGCTTTATCTCGTTTCGTTCATTAGCGGCCAATTTGCGCGCCCTTGTTTATTCGGCGGTGGGGTTAAGCATTAACAAACTGACACGCCTCCAGCCCCCCTTGACTTAGACTGCGTCAATTACCCTGCCAAAGAGACAGAGAGAGAGAGCGAGAGAGTGCGCTGATGCACTGCATCATTTGTGGCTGCATTCCAAGGCGTCTGCTAGCTGCGCCAACTCTCAGCCTCAACTCCCAACTTCGACTGAAGGCGCGCTCACTTCCTGGCAGCGGGCTAATTTGCAAACCAATTAAATGTCAATTTGAGGCATTGTTCGCCGTTCGCCGACGTCGTCACAATGTCTGCCGTGTCAGCGCGTTCAACTTTTGCCCAGACCCAGACCCAGACGCTCAGCCTGAGCCAGACTTGCAATTCACTAGCGAAAGGCGCAAAATGTGTTGTCGCCGCCTCAGCTGCATTGTTGTGCGAATACCCTGTAAAGTGAGTAGCTGCAGAGAGGGTATATTGAAGGAGTTGAAGGCAGAGTATGTGAAAGCTTTCAGATGGATTATTAACTGAATTTAGCGATTCGATAAGTATCAATATCAATATCGGATCACTAGATTTCAATATCGCCATCATATGCAGTAAAATACATAGTAAAGCTGAGAGATGATCGAGACTCGATAAATATCGATAGTCTATCCGTTTACCTTCTATTTAAAGTAAATCAGAGAGTTGATCCATATCGATATCGACTCGATAAATACCAATATGGATACTAAGACATATTCCTATAAAGTGCATACGATTTAAAGTACAGTTTTAATATTTATCGATACAATCGATATATATCGATGTTCAGCATATGCTCTTGGCCCATTTCAACACATTACAACAATTGAAACCTTGTGAATAACTCCAGTTCCATTACCTCTTCCATTTCTACAGGGTATCTCCTAGTCTGTCACTCCACACCTCGCACTTTTCTATTTGCTGCTGTTGTTGTTGCTGGCAGCTGCAAAGTTTGCCCAGCGCCCAAAGTTTTTACTGGCTGTCTAGACGCGACTTCAGTCGACTCCTTTGTACACTTCGACTTCGACTTCGACTTCGACTTCGACTGCAACTGCGACTGCGACTTCGACTCAACTTTAGTTGTATTTGGTCGCGTAGTTTGCATAAGTTTAGCGCTGCCTCGACAGCCACGCCCCCTTTGGCCACCTGTGCAGCTGTCGTTGAGGCTTGAGGCTTGCGGCCTGAGCCGTTGCTTAAGTGCATTTTAATGCCTCAATGTGGGCAAAGGGCGTGATTCAATTCAATTCAGACGCTCTGCATTCGACTAATTTGTGGCCGCGCAGAGCTCTTTTGGCCGTCACACGTGGCGAATGCGTAACAATTGAGAAAGATGTCGAGACAGTGGAAGCAACAGCAAATGCTTTGGCTGAGCCTTGATTAAGGCATTAGCTAAAGTTTTCAGTTTCTAAGTTTTTTAAGGGGTTTGCTATTGGATTGCCAGGCAAAGCTTTATCAGCAGCTTTTGACACACTTACACTGACTTTAAATCAAGTCGAAAGCATCCACATCTCTAGCATAATACATCTCTAGCAAAATGTGAAGTTGCCATAAACAAGAAGCTTTGAAGTACGTAAAAGCTTTGAATGAGAAAGACTATATAAATTCATAAGATAAGATAAGAAGCTTTTCAAGCAACTTAAAGTGGATAAACCTAATTTAGAAGCTCCTTAAATCTATAGAAGCTTTTGACTGAAAGTAATAATATTCCACCAAGCAAGCAAGCTCAAATGTGACCCGCCATTAACTATAGACTGTTGCATATTCTTATAGAGCTTTTATGGATGTTCTCTAAAGCTCAATTTGCCTCTGGGCAAATGTCAGTGTAGCTTAGGCTTAAATGCTTGACGTCGATTTTGAAAAGCTAAACAATTTCCATCAGTGATTATTTATGTCCATTCGGCGCTGCATGCAAATGGAAATGCGGCCGACAAATGCCCAACAGGCACGCCCACAACCGCAGCAGGCAAGCGGATGCCAAAAACGAAAAGAAAGAAGCAAACAAAAAACTAGAAAAATTTGTATGCAAATGGAGGAGAAGCCCAGAGGACCCAAGCGAGAATGAGCACAGGCAATGCCAGTGCATTGGAATATGGCTGCAGGATACTTTTAGCCACAGACAGCGGGCGGTGGGCGTGTGGTGCGGGTGGTTAGAGCGGTTTTGATAGGGCCTAGCTGGGCAATGAGTTTTTGAGCTAAAAGTTGAATTGTGCAACAAACAGACTCGCTTGCCATCTCCCTCTCTCGCTCTCTCTCTCTCTCTCTGTCTCCGTCTCACTCTTGCGCTGCGTGTGTTCGTTTTCGACTGTCTGTGTGGTATGCACTTGTCTAGACGTTGGCTAGACAGTGTAAAACCAAAACCAAAAAAATAAAAATGAAAAAGAAAATAAAGCAAAATAACAGAACAACAAAACGAAACGAATTGCATAGCACAATTGGCATGTGTAGCCAGTGTGCACCGTACCACAAATTTCCCTCTCCCTCTGTCTCTCTTGACAGTCGACAAATTTCTGAACACATTTTTGGTACAAGCCAAAGGCATTCAGTTTTGATGATGAACAAGCGTTTGCTTGTTGAGGTATTACTGTAGTGGCAAAGGTAGGCTTAGCGGGCGTGTACCGTAGCTGGAGAGTGATGGCTTGATAAGCAAAAGGTATACAGTTTTGCTCAACTTCTCTTGTTGAGGTATTACTGTAGTAGAGGTAATACTGTGGCATGCTTAGCGAGTGTCTACTGTACTGGCCTGATAAGCAAAAGACATTCAGCTTTAGATGAACTACTGTACTGCTTAAAGAGGTATTACTGTAGTGGAAGACAATGTGCTGACTCACTTAGCGAGTGTCTACTGTATGCGTAACTGCGTGGACTTAAGCCTTGACAAACAAAAGGAATTCTTCCATTGATAACCTGATGAGGTATTACTGTAGTGGTACAGGGGTAAACGTGGCACGTGTTGGCTTGCTTAGCGAGTGTCTACTGTACAAATCAAGCTGCAACACTTATGCCTGGACAACGTAAAGGCTTTCAGTTATGTTCACATAACTTGGCCAACTTAACCAGTGACTACTGCAGAGCTACAGTGGTAAACGTATCGAATGCCTACTGTACGACTAGCTGCAGCCCTTAGTCTTAGGCTTTCACATCTATCCTATATAACTTGGCCACCTTAACTAGTGACTACTGTACTGCTACAGTCATGCCTGCTACAATTCTCATTACTCAGTTAGTCATACCTAGCGAGTGTCTATCGTAGCAAGATATACATGGCTTACGTTCAACAAATTTTCTTTACTGTTTGCTTTATACAACTTAACTAGTTACTACTGTAGAGGTACAGTGAAATCCTTATCTACGAAGCGCCGAACTTCTTGCGCTGATAAGCCGGCGGCAGCTCATCCAAATAGTTCTTCGTCTGCACGCCGATCGTGACCAGCTCCTGCTCGCTGAGTCTGCAGACCTGCAGCAGGTGCTGAAAGGGCAAGATATATATATATATATATAAATCGAATCCATATAGAAATCGGAGATTAAGCTCACCTGTCGATTGAGCTGCATCTTGAGCACATAGTTCCTTAGCTTTGTTGACTCCAGGGATTTGCTCAGCCTCTTGGTCTTTGCCGGCTGCTCCTGCTTCGATTTCTCCTCGTAGCTCTTGAGCACGTAGAGCTGCACCTCGTCGTAGACGATGACGATGCTCGGATTCTTGGCGTCGAGCATCAGGCCCCGAATGCTGTGCAGCTGCGCGTTGGGCACAAAGTGCTGCTCCGTCTCGCAGACGAAGCGACGCTCGAGCACATCGTACTCCACAATGCGCCCGTCGGCGTAGGCCACCACCAGGTTGGGGCGGGCCTCGTGCATGGCCAGCGCTGTGGTGGCCGCCTTGTAGCGCGGCAGATTGAGCAAGTGGCGGGACTTCTTGCCGCGCAGCTGCCAGATGGCAACCATGTGATTCGTGCTGGCTACGATCATGTACTTGCCACAGGGCGACAGCTCCACGAGGCTGATCGGCGCCTTGATCTGCTGGCTCAGGTCGATGCTGTGCGCGAACTCCACCTGTTGCTCCCCCAGGCTGAAGCAGCGCATTTGGCACGTGGGCGCGTGCAGCAGCCACAGCATGTCGTTGGCGAAGCATATGAACTTGGCCGGCTCCAGTTCGGCGGGCAGGTCCGTCGTCAGGCGCTGCACGCCCAGCGGCTCCAGCTGCAGGCGACTCAGCCGCAGCTCCTCCAGGGTCGAGTAGCAAATCCATTTGCTGTCGGGCGAAATGGCGGAGGCTTGGATAAACTTGTTGGGGCTCACGACGAGCTGAAGTAGCTTCTTGGGCGCCTGCTTCAGCCTGAGCTGCTCGCAGTTGCCCACGAGTAGACGCTTCGCTGGCTTGTCCTTCTCGTCCTCAGCACGCGGCACGCCCAAGCGCCACAGGTCCAAGCGGTCGGCATAGCGTAGCAGCAGCAAATTGTCGCTCGGTGCCAGGCTGGCGCTCTTCCCAGTCAGATAGGGCGCATATTTGGCGGTGTAGGCGCGCGTCCGGGTGCTGGACGAGATGCAGAGCAGGCCATCCTGGCCGCCTGAGACAATCTTATCCCCAATCACAACCAGCGCCTTGACGTAGTGATTGTGCACCTCGCGCTGCAGGAACTTTATCCAGCGATTGTAAACGGAATCTTCGCGCTTGATTTGGGTTTTGCACAGGACGCGCAGCAGAGGCGGCCGCATGCCGCTGCAGACCAGGCGATCCTCGTCCTCGTTGATGGCCAGGGCAAAGATATTCTTCTCCAGCACTTTGGTGGACTCCAGCTGGGTGGCATTGGCTGCATTCCAAACGGTCACATAGCCCGCCGAGTCGCCAGCCACAATTGTGTTGTCCTTGAGCACGTGCAGCGAGTAGACAATCACCTCCTTGGCCGTGAGGGTCATGGTGTGCAGCGTGTGTCCGTTGGCCACGTTCCAGATGCGCACAGCGCCCATTGAGCCGGTGACGAGCCGTTGGCCTGTCTTATCGAACTTGCAGCAGAGAACGCGTCCGTTTTGCTTGCGGAACAACAATTTGTAGTTGATCTCGTCCTGCTCGATGCTCATCAGGTTGATGTGTCCCTCCTCGGAGCCGACGGCCAGCTCGGTCTCAGCGCTGTTCACATCCAGGCACCACAGCGCATTGCCCGTTGGGGATTGCACGTTCCGTGGCTGCAGATTGTTCAAGTCCCATTCAATCAGCTGTCCCGTCAGATCCACCGAGAACAGGCGCCTGCCAGCCCATGCCAGGTTCTCCACTTGCGTTTCAGGCGTTAGCTGTATAACTTTCTCCACATAGGGCGCGTAGCTCATGTCCCACAGCTCTATGGCGCCATCGTCACTGCAGAGCAAATTTAATTTAATTATTTCAATATTTTATATAAATTATCTACTCACCGGCCGACCGCCAGGGATTTGAGTGCCTTGCTGTAGGCCATGCACCCAATCGCGCGTGGCTTTATTGTGTAGAAACGCACATTGTGCACCTGGGCGGTGTCGTTCGATTTGCTGGGCGCGTCTGCTTTCATTGTAAAACTGGCTTAAAATTGAGTTTTACCTAAAAGAAAACAAATTCGCACGTGTGTCGAGCGCGTTTGACTTTGGCCTTGCCAGACTACAGAAAACACGATGTAAACAATGCCATTCGCAGTGGCGGGCAACCGATTACCAAAACTATCGATATGTACAGTGTGATGGCACATAATAAAAAATATAATGAAATTGTGAACGAAAGTTGTACATGATTAAATTAATTTAAATTAAATTAAATTATGAAAATAATTTAAATAAACAGTAGAAAGCAAATAAAACTGTTTTTTAACAAATTTACATATATTGCTATAAGCGTTGCCACTCACAGCGCTGCCATGCGATAGTTCGGCATATCGATGTTTGGTGCGGCAATTCACAGTGCAACAAAGCTGATTCACAATAGCTCTAAACAACTAAGTATGGGGGTGGAATTTTTTTTCTGTTTTTAGAAAAATTATCATTGTTTGCTAATTTAATTATTGATGACAGTGTAACAGTACGAGGAAAGCAACAAAGAACGCGCCTGGAACGTAGCTAATTATGCAATAACAGGAGAGAGCTAGCATTCAGCGAGATTCAAGTGCAGCAGCCAGCAAAATGCATCAATCAATATGGGGCTGGTGTCTGCCGTTGATGTTTCTGTTGATCCTCGGCACGCCGGCCATCTCGTCGCGTGTCCTGGAGCTGAGCGACCGCTTCATCGACGTGCGCCACGAAGGCCAGTGGCTGGTGATGTTCTACGCCCCGTGGTGCGGCTACTGCAAGAAGACGGAGCCGATCTTCGCGCTCGTCGCCCAGGCGCTCCATGCGACGAATGTGCGAGTGGGCCGCCTGGACTGCACCAAATATCCTGCTGCGGCCAGGGAGTTCAAGGTGCGTGGCTATCCCACAATAATGTTCATCAAGGGCAACATGGAGTTCAACTACAATGGGGATCGCAGCAAGGATGAGCTCGTGGATTATGCTCTCAGGATGTCGGGGCCACCTGTGCAGCTGGTCACCCGCACGGACAGCGTGGACATGCTGAAGGGCTCCCACACGATCTTCTTCATGTTCGTGGGCGCACAGCAGGGCGTGGTCTGGGATACGTACTACGCCGCCGCCGAGGGCTACCAGGAGCACGGATTCTTCTATGCGACGAGCGAGGAGATTGCCGCACAGCACTTCGACTTTGAGAAGTTGCCCGCTGTGATTGTCTACAAGGAGGAGCAGCATCATTTCTATCCCCACGGGCATGTGGCGCACGAGATGGAGCCAAACGATGTCAACGAGACCATCTTCCAGTGGGTGAACGTGGAGCGCTTTACGCTCTTCCCGAAGGTCACGCGCTTCAACATCCATCAGCTGCTGAAGACCAAAAAGTTCTTGGTGCTGGCCGTGGTGCAGGAGGACAAGCTGAGCCAGATAGCGACGCACGAGCTGGAGTTCCGGGACATGGTTGAGGGCGTCATACGCAAGCATCGCCCGCGCTACCATGACAAATTCCAATTCGGATGGGTGAGCTGGTGGCTAAATTTGATTTAGTTGTCGGTTCTTAATGCTCTTCCTCTTTTCAGATCGGGGATCCGTCCATAGCACATTCCATTATACTGGACCAATTGCCCACGCCGCATCTGATAGCCTTGAACTCGACGACTCAGCATCATTATATACCCGACGACGATCCGCTGCAGATGACGCCACAGGCGCTGCATCTGTTCCTCGAATCAATCTGCAACGAGAGCGCCACGGCCTACGGCGGAGACACGTACTTCGTGCGCGTGAATCGTGCGCTCTTTGAGCTGAAGCGTTCGCTGCGCGAAATGTGGCGTGGCAATCCGGTCTTGATGACGGTCATCTTTGGGCTGCCACTGGGTTTCCTCTCGCTCATCATGTACTCCATATTCTGTGGCGATTGTCTGGTCACAGAGGAGGAGCAGGAGGAGGATCACGAGAAGAAGGAGTAGAGTTGTTTGGAGGACCACAAGATGAAGGAGGAATAGAGCAGGAAGGAGAATGAAGAGATGGAATATAGCAAGGAGCAATATAAGGAACAGGAATATAACATAGCGCATGATCAGGAGAAGAACTAGAGCAGGATAAGGAACAACACAAGGACGAAGTCAGCCTGACAAGATGAAGATGAAGTAGAAGGAGTAGAACGAGAGAAGTCTATATCTTCTGTTCGATTACATAGAAGTAGCAGAAGGATAACTATAAGGAGTACACAAGCTGGAGGATCACTAGAGACAGCAGCGGAAGGATCTACTCCCGCGTTAAATAAGTCATCCCATTGTTAGTGCAATTCTCACAATTCACAATGTACTTGCATTAAGCCAAAATCTAGTCTTATTTTAAACGACATAAACTACGTTTTGCTAATAGAACCAAAGGATTTGTTGATTACCTTAAGGATTTTGTATGTGTGAGAGAAAAGAGCGGATGTTGCCTAAGGTTATAGTAGAAGGAACAGCAGGAAACCCATTGAGGTGCGTGAAGAGGCCCAGCTCCTTGAGAAAGGACAATCTGAGAGGTCACTGAGGAGGAAACTCTAGGAATTCCTTGAGAAAGGTGGTTCCTGAGCAGTTAAACCTGGAAGCTACCTCTAATAAGCAAAACCTTCCAACAATTACCAAATCTTAAGAAATAGCAAGGTAGATCCACACAGATCTGTCCTATAACCAGATGTAGCACAGATGTACTATATACATAAATCAGCGACAAGTCAAGGCCCACTGCTCTCTCTCTCATTTTTTCATTTAATAAACATAGTAGATAAAATTAGCGATTTCTCTAAAGCACATCTGTTTGCGAACTCGATTTCGACTTCCAGTTCGAATTCGACTTCGAATTGTGAAAAACTGCAGCAGTTCGTTGCCATTTGAGTTGAAAGTCAGCAGCCATAGTCCTCGTCGTCGTCGCTGTCTATGGCCGCGCGGCGTCTGTCGTACTTCACTGTGGACTTGCTCTGGGGCATTTGGGCGTTGACGCTCTCCAGGATGCTGACGAACTGTGCGTCGTCCAGTTTGCCGCGCACTTGGCCCATCTGGGCCATGCGTATGACCATGTTCTCGAACATCTGTGCTTTGTCCGGTTTGCTCACTTTCAGTGTGTTGACTGTAATTTGAGAATGGGTCAATGATTCGCATTAGCTAAGCCCCACTGTACTCCTTCAGCTGTTTTTCACTTACGTCGTGCGCGCGCCTGCTGGTCGAGCACTTGGGAGAGGATTGAGTGCTTCATTTCCTCCTGGGCGCGCATTTGCTCCTGTTGCGCCTGTTGTTTCTCAGCATTGTTGCCGCCGCCGCCACTCTAAACAATCATTGAACGGGTATATCACTTAGGGCATACCCTTTCTCACACAGGTGTGCCGCCAGCCAGCCAATAACGGCAGCAAAAGTTATGAGTCATGCAAGGCAACAAGCATAGCTCGCAAAGCATAATATGTAATGCATTTTATTATATATATATATACATATATTTTATATATTTTTTATTTTTATTTTGTATTTTTGCTGCTATTTTTGGCATTTTGGCAAAAAGCCGCTGACATTTGTTGAGCACATGGTTTTGCGTTTACTTACTAATTGCGACATGCGCTGCGCGCGAATTGCGTCTAAATCGCTGTCTGACATGATAACGGTTCAAATTTAATTTGTTTAGTTTGCAAAATTTATTAAATTGTATAAAAAATCATTCGCTGTTTGCTCCGGCAGGCAGTGTATCGATACTGGCACGCATCAGCGTGTGAGTCAGCTATCGATAGGCGCACATCGCCACAAGTGCTAATCGATATAATCGCCAGAGATGGAAGAAGCAGCTAGAGTGAGACATAAACAAACAGCTGTGCGGAAAACAATCGGTAAAAAAAGGAATTAAACAAAAGTGTCGAAATTCTTTAAAAAGTGCGTAAATATTGCTGAAAATGACTTCGCCACTGGAGAACTTGGAAACGCAACTGGAAATGTTCATCGAGAATGTGCGGCAAATACGTATAATCGTGAGCGACTTTCAGCCGCAGGGCCAAAACGTTCTCAACCAGAAAATGTAAGAGAAACTCTTGGATGCCTTCATAAACCAAGCTTAAACAACTCTAATTTATTTCTTGGCCCATGCAGCAACAGTTTAGTCACCGGTCTGCAGGAAATTGACAAATTGCGACCCCAGGTGCAGGATGTCTATGTGCCCTTCGAGGTGTTCTTCGATTACATCGACCAGGATAAGAACCCGCAGCTCTACACCAAGGACTGCGTGGAAAAGGCGCTGGCCAAGAACGAGGAGGTGAAGGGCAAGATTGAGAGCTTGAAGAAGTTCAAGGCGAATCTGCTGCTGGAGTTGTACAAGACATTTCCCACCGAAATGAACAACTACAGAGCTTACAGGAAAGACTCCATCTAAATCATACAATAGTTTTGTAAGCCCAAAAGCACTAAATATATATATATATACATAAATACATATATCCTGTCGTAATTCATCATTTTTGGTATTTTCCTGCTTTATTCCACTGTGAAAGCCTTGATTTAAGTTAGATTTACAGTGAAAGGGGTTGCGGGGAACGAGTGGAATTTGTATTCTGATTTCAAAGCAGGCATTTGGCAAAAAAATTTCCGAAGGCTCCAGTGGCGCAATTGGTTAGCGCACGGTACTTATAATCAGTAACTGTGTATGAGCAATGCCGGGGTTGTGAGTTCGAGCCTCACCTGGAGCAGCAAACACAAATTGAAGTGTTGCATGCTTTTTTATTATTTTATAATACATAAAAATATATATAATATAGGGTTATGTATCTAACTATTCCTTTTATCGGGCAATTACTGTATTGCGCTCGCATTAAATAAGATTTTTATATCTCGCTTCCTGCTGCTAGCAGAGCAAGCGAGCTGCACAGCGTTGCCAGACTGTCGTGAGCCGTTAAATCAGCTGTTTTTTGTTTTCGTGTGCTGCTCGCTCGCTTGTGTAATTGATAAGAGCTTCGTTTTCTCACATTTATTGCAAAATGCGCCGGACGTTTGCATATTTAAGAACTGGTTTTAGTGGAGTAAATGGACTTGCGGCGCGGCATGCGTCATCGGTGTGCTGGCATTGCCAGAAGCCGGGCAAAAACATGATTTGCGGCGACTGCGGCAGTCTCCAGGATGTGGACAATAATACGGTAATTGGCATAGACTATAAAAGTGGAATGCATAAATAATTGAGTGCTGGGGTGCTTCCCCCCAACAGAACTACTTTGAGCTGCTTAGCTTTCCCACCAGGTTCACAGTGCCGGCAGCGGAGCTGACGCAGCGCTTCCGGCAGCTGCAGGCGCGCGTGCATCCCGACAAATACAGCAACAAGTGAGTTGTCACCACTATTAAACTATTATCATCTCTAATCTATGGGCTGCAGATCGAGCCGCGAGCAAACCAATTCGGCGGACTGGAGCTCCCTGATCAACAAGGCGTACAAAACGCTGTCGGCGCCCGTGGAGCGCGGGCAATACATGCTGCGGCTGGAGGGCGAGCAGATGCCGCAGGATAACAGCGCACTGAACAAGGAATTTCTGATGGCCATGATGGAGCGCAACGAGGAGGTGGAGGAGGCGGACGACAGCAATGCGCTGGAGGAGCTGTATAAACAGTTAGTTGAGGAGCTGGCCGATAAGGCGCTCAAGCTAACGGCACAATTCGAGGCGAACGATTTGGCGTCGGTGAAGCAGACGCTGGTGGAGATGAAGTATTTGCACAGCATACAGAGCAGCATCAAAAAGAAGCAGCAACAGCTGATGGCCGACTGAGGATGAGCGTGTGCCAATCGATAACTTGATCGCGTCGACATCGATAGCCGAAATGTGGCGGAAGAAGAAGAAGAAGGAGAAGGAGAAGCAGCGGCCGGGGCAGCAGCAGAGGAGAACCAAAAACAGCTGGCAGCACCGGCAAAAGACTTATACTTAAAATTGTTGTTGCTTTGTTTTTGTTGTAACCAACGATCGATTAAAGCGGAGAATGTAATGAGAAAACGAGAGAGAGAGAGAGAGAGACAGCTGCTGGCTAATGACTTGCAGTTGTGAGGTAATTGTGTAAGCGGATCAACTAGTTTTTGTTTATTTTACTATATTTCCCTTGCTGGTGCCATGCGCGATCTGTGGGCGTGGCCGGTGCTTGAGTTAGCTTTAATTATTAACTTTTGGCCCAAAAACCAGATAAAAGTTCCCCGTGACAAATCACTGCGCGGTGATAATAATATAATCAGCGAGCCCTGCGACAAGTGCACTCGCTCGCCGTATCGCTTACACCTGCCCATGCACACACACACACACACACACACACACATATTTGGCACATATTTGTCGTAGAAATTGAATTTAAATTGAAAATGCTTCTTGTTTCGCAATGCCAGTGCAGCTCAGCACACCGACTGGAGGAGATCGAAGAACGACGACATGTTGCGGACGCTTAGCTTAATCTGCCTCGGGCTGCTGCTTGGCTGCCTGCCGTCAGCTCTAGCCGATGTGAATGGCACTGTCTCGCCCATCATAGGCGTGCTCGCCCAGGAGCTCTATCCAAATAGCCTTACGGCCAAGCACTTCAATGGCACTAGCTACATAGCCGCCTCCTATGTGAAGTTTGTGGAGGGCGCGGGCGGACGCGTGATGCCCATTGGGTGAGTGCTGACGGAGACACGCCTTATCGTGGTCAAGATCAGATAAGGCATGTTTACAGTTGTGACAGACTGTATATATAAATAACCTGGCTTAAAGCTAATTTATGGCCTCTTATTAATCCTTCAAGCATCGGACACAATCGCAACTACTATGAGCAGCTGCTCAAGAAGATCAATGGGTATGTTAAGAGTTGAAATAACTGTGCTAGTTCCATATATTAACTTGCGTCTGGCTTTAGTCTGCTGCTGCCTGGCGGCGCGACGTACTTCAATGAGAGCAACGGGTACGGCGATGCGGGCGAGCACTTGATAGCCATTGCCAGGGAGCTGAACGATAATGGCACCCACTTTCCGGTCTGGGGCACGTGTCTGGGCATGGAGCTGCTCGTCTACAAGATGGCCAACAGTACGGAAACGCGCAGCAGTTGCCAGTCGCTGAGCCAGACTCTGCCACTGGAGCTGAAGCAGGGTAAACACTGTCGAGAGAACCAAAACAAGTTGGCTTCCATATCAACACCCACTTCCAATCCCTTTCAGACTACAAGCAGAGCCGTTTGTTTGCCGGCGCCAGCGAGCAGCTCATCGAGCAGCTGAGCCACGAGAATATTACCTACAATTATCATCGGTATTGCTTCACGGAGCAGAGCTTTAGGCTGCCCGAGCTGAACAACTCGTGGCGCATCATGTCCCTCAATCACGATGTGAATGGCTTTGAGTTCGTCTCCAGCATTGAGCACCTGACGTATCCCTTCTACGGAGTACAATTCCATCCGGAGAAGCCGCTCTACGAGTTCGTCAGCAAGGATGTGCCGCACTCCACCTCAGCGGTGCTTGCCTCACAATACTTCGCCGACTTCTTCATCAACGAGGCGCGCCGCAATCCGCACAGCTTTGCCAATGCCACGGAGCAGGCGCTCTCGCTGATCTACAACTACACACCGGAGTATACCTCGCTCGTGGGCTCGGGCTATGTCCAGCAATATATATTCGACGAGCCGAACAAAGCCGTTCGCAATGCTGCAGCCATCATTTTTAAAGGATTTCATTTAATCTTTGCATTTGGTTTGACTGTTTTGGCAGCGTTCGTGCAGCATCTGTAGGAGAACTACTAATTATGGTCTATTGTGTGTGCATCTAGTTCTGTTGCCTGCTTTGGCTGTAGATTTTCTATGTAAGATTTAAAGTTTAGCAAATTGTATAAAAGAACGGCTAATGCTGGAAGGACTTATGGCTTAATAAAGTTGTGTAGTAATAATAAAAGAATCTATATACAAGAAAAGTACAAGACTGTATAGATACTTGCATTAAATTTGTATTTAATTTCCTTTAATTTTTTATATTTAAAAATTTTCAACTAATTTTTTTCTGTTTTTATCTGCAGAGCATAGCTATCCTTTTACTTTTCAGATAAGTAATTGTTAGAAAACTTGAAAAATATATAAGAAAATTAAAGAATATGTATATAATATAAAAAAATATATATTAAATATATATTTAATTTTCTAATATTTTTTTTTTTTTGTTTTCTGTCAATTTCTTAATGAAAAGTAAGAGAATATCTTTACTTTTTATTTTATATTTATTTTAATTTTAATTTACTTTAATTCTAAATTATTTATTGACATTTTTACATTTTTATATACTATTTGATCTGAAAATCAAAATATAGCTTTAGTTTTAATGTTACATAATTTTTTTTTAAACTTTACAGTTTCCTTTAAATCTATAGATTTTGCCATTTTTGAATACCTTTTTTGCAGCAGCCTAAAAGTATGCTTTGATTATTGCTAAAAATGCTTGAATTCACTGGATTTGGCACACGTGCCTGCAACATGCAATTTCGCAATATCTATATAGATTATATGTATTATATACCTGTTCCTCTCTCTCTCTTTCTCTCTCTCTCTCTCTCTCCCTCTATCTCTTTCTTTAGCTATTTCTCCAGAATATCCGCCCCCCCCCCCTATCTCTTTCACTCGTTCGTTCTTCTTTGTAGCTTTCTCTGCCTCCCTCTGTGGCAGACCTCACACAAAACTCTTCATTAATCTGCCAAAGCGCCCTCCCTCACCTCAACTCACTCTCTTTCACTCTCTCTCTTTTTCTTATTTTCCAATACCTTTCTCTCTTCATATCTCTCACTCAACCTTTCACAATCTTTGCTCGCTTCTCGCTATAACAAAATCAAATTACGTTCTTTCTTGTCCATATCTAAGGACTATATATACATTTTATTTCTCTGTATTGACTCAGTAAATCACGAATGCTTTGCGAAACAACTCGTTTGCTTTGTTCTCCTATTTGTGTTTTCATTTTGTGTGCAATTCTTCGGGTAATGGCAGACGTCAGTAGTGCAGGCGATGGCAAGCGACGCGGATGGAACTTTGCAGCCTTGCGTGGGCATCCTCTGCATTGACATAGCCCGATCATTGTGCGGACACTATGACCGGGAGGGCTTCATGCCGGCCAGCTATATAAACGCCTCATATGTGAAACACCTGGAAGCGGCAGGTGGGCGTGTCGTGCCCATTTGGTAAGCTCACGCCTGTTTTGTTCGAAATCTTTTCTATGAATCAGTTATGGCTGTCAGTTATTTGAAATAAAAAATTTTTGGCATAGCGCACGTTCAGTCGGTTAGAAAATATCGCAGCAACAACATGCAGCAGAAACTGGAAGGGGGGCTGGGGCTGGAGCAGGGGCTGGGCCTGGCGGCGTTGGGTCAGCATTCACCTTGCATTGGCATCATGTGCATGGACCTGGCCCAGTCGCTGGACGCCACTTGCAGCGCGGGGCATAGTTGGCATAGTTATTTGTCCGCTTCGTATGTTAAGCACTTGGAGGCATCGGGCGCCCTTATCATACCCATTTGGTGAGTACGCCAAAGACTAGCACATATTGTGCATCGTGTGTAGCGATGTACAGTGGGGCCTTTGCGCATTTTTCGTCGCAAAAATTTTTTTGTTTTTCTATTTGACATAGTGAAGTTAGCCTATGCACTGGTTGCTGGGTTTGTGGGTTGAAAAGCTACAAAGTTTAGCAAAACTTTGCAGTGCAGTGGCAAAAGAGATATTTTTTAAGGGCTTTTTTTTCAAACAAAAAAATTTTTTTTAGATTTTTTGCTTTATTTTTTAATTTATTTTTTTTTAATATTTTTTTTTTATATTTTTTATTTATTTTTTTTATTTATTTTTTTTTTATTAATTTTTTTGTTTTTAATTTTATTTCTATTTTTTCTAGTATTTTTTTTTTTTAATTTTATTTCTTAATGTAGTTGTCCCACTGTGCGGCCCAGCTTGACTGATGTCTTCCTATCGAGCTGTATTTTGTTGGTATTTTAGTTGAGCATAGCATGAGCTCTTTTGCCTAGACACCTTTTTAATACCTCCGCCCACTCAGCTCACACTCAAATTTGCAAGATAGGGAGAGGGAGAGAGCGAGGGCGAGGTGAGAATCATATGCATGCAGCTTACTCTCGAGCGATATTGACTCACATGAGCTCACTCACTGTAAATCGTGTGAATTGTGATATTCTCGATAGGATTTGTTTTTCTTTTCATTCCCTCATTCGCTCTTATCTAGTTCGCAAACTCAAGGTTGCTGGCAGCATGCCCATCGCATTTCGTTTGTTTATGCATTTGCAGTGCAATTATTCTATAATTTATTGTAGGAACGGACGTGATCGGTGTTATTATGAGAGAATGCTGCAGCTGGTCAATGGCGTGCTGCTGCCGGGTGGCGCTGTCTATCTCGACGATGAGGACAGCCCGAAGACAGTGGATGAGCGCCTGACCAACGACTGTGTGCAGTCGATTAGGTTTATCTACGAACTGGCGCTGGAGCGCAATCGAGCGAACGAATACTTTCCCATCTGGGGCACCTGCCTGGGCTTCCAGCTGATGATGAAGAACGCGGCGGTGCCAATGAAGCGCACGAACTGTGGCAAAATCTTCGATGCAGTTCCGATTCAGCCAACTGAGCATTACGGCGAGTCCAGGATGTTCCGGGACCTCAGTCCGGAGTTGCATAGGCACTTGACGACCGAACCATTTGCCTGCCACCACCACAGATACTGCATCACGGAGGAGAGCCTGGGCGCTGTGGCCAGCGATTGGCATGTGCTGGCCACTCGGACGGCGGCCAACGGCGTTAACTTCATCACGCTCATCGAGCATGCACAGTATCCCTTCTACGGCAGTCAGTTTCACCCCGAGCGTGCCGCCTACGGGCAGCTCGTCGGACGCGAAGACACCTGCCTGAAGTCCCACACAAAGCTGGGCATTCAGCTCAACCAACACTTTGCTAACTTCTTTGTGGATGCCTGTCGTCAGTGCTCGAATCGTTTTGAGAGCCCGGAGCAGTTGTCGCGCCATCTGATCTACAACTGGAATCCGGAATTCACTGGCCAGCACAAAGATGCCGATTGGCTGCAGGTCTATCTCTTTACCAAGGACGTGGACTATGTGAAGGCGGCGGAAACTTGTGCTGAACGGAAACAAATATAAAATAAAATATAAATAAATTAAGCCTGTGCCATATAGTGTCATACATTGCCATATATGTATTAAATTTGGTATTAAAGTATTCACATTGCATTTAAATTGAATTGTTTTTCTGCAACTTGGTATGTGAGCTTTTACTATGTATAGAAGACTGTAAAGCTATCTTACTCCGTAGCTACCTCAGTTATTAGTTAAAATAAAATAAAATATAAATAAATTTATCCAGTGCCATATAGTGTCATATATTGCCATATATGTATTAAATTTGGTATTAAAGTATTCACATTGCATTTAAATTGAATTGTTTTTCTGCAACTTGGTATGTGAGCTCTTACTATGTATAGAAGACTGTAAAGCTATCTTACTCCATAGCTACCTCAGTTTTTAGTTAAGTCGGCCATATCTCGAGAACTGTAAGCGCTAGAGATACGAAATATTATCTGCACACTCTACTCTAACCCACACAGCTAAGAACTATTCGACTTTTATAATAATTCGGCCCATTGTATAGATCTAGTAGTTAGATTAACCTAGTCTAGGCAAGGTGTCTGTTCCGGTTCGCACATGCAAATGTCGTGTACTTTTCCATTTGACCTTTTTTTTAGCACGTGTCTAGGGACGCGCCAACCACTCCAGTCTCTAGCTGTCCATGTGTATTTGTCTTTCTAATTAGCCCCGCTTTTGTTTTTTTTTTTTTGGGTGGTGTGTTTAGGTTCCTCGTCCTTTGTCCGTCTTCCCTGCGGGTTTGTGCGCATTTGTCTGGCGCGTGTTTTTGTGCACTGGACACCGCCAGCCCCTGCCAGCCGCAATCACCTGGTGGAGTTAAGGTTCAAATTGACGGACAGCATTAAAATAATTGTGGCTCGTCTGTGGCAACATGTTATTGTTATTGCTCTCTGCCTCATTGTTTGCCGGAGACGGCATTGTTGTCCGCACATGGACGTGGCGCTCATTTATGCTTCTGCCTCTACGACTCCGTTTTCATTTTGTATGTGCCTGCACCTAAGTGCTGTCTCCCTTCGCGCGCTAGCGCCATCTAGCGAGAAGACATGGGAAATTACTCATGCGCCACGTGCGACCACGGGAACCCCTTTTACGTAGACCAAATTTTTTGGTGGTTTTCCATTATGGAAACATAAACATTTTTTATGTAAGCATGTAAAAAATGTAAAAAATACATAAATAATATATAATATATTTTGCTTATAGATATATTATAAAATAAATATTTTAAACATTAAATAAAAATATTTATTAAATTTTTATTTTTTTCTGTAATTTGTTTATTTATAAAAGTTTTAAAAAATGAAATTGTGGAAAACAAAACTTAAAATTAATTCTAAAAATATTTATTAGATACATTTTATTAAAAAAAAAACTTTTTTGTAGAAAAAAATTGAATAATTATTTTACAAATTAAAATTAAAGAAAAATATTAAAAAAAATTATTATTATTTTGTTTTATAATAATTTTATTTATTACATTTAATTATATGTTTATTAAATTAAATTATTATAAAAAAAAAATAAAATATTAGTTTATCAAATTATATTAATAAAATCATTAACTAATATTTTATTTTTTCAAATAGACAAAAACAAATGAAAATATCAATAATTATACTATTTCACGTAGTGATATTTTTTATATAAATTTACAAAAATTAATAATAATTTGTTAAATATTTATTTTGTCTTTAAAAAAATTGAATTGACTTTTTTATGCTCCATGGAAGGTTCCAGCATATGCCCAATAAGTAGACTATAGTAATTCCTCATGTATTCATATACATATATTTTTTGTTGGCCTTAGCATTTGACGCTTCATTTGCTGCGGTCTGTTGCTGTGTGTGTCGCGTGTGTGTGTGTGGAGTGTGTGTGTATGTGTATTAGGCACTCTTCATTTAACCCGTCTACTTATAGTCAGCCCAACGGCCGGCTTAAACGCCCTTGTGCTCATTTTACACACACACACACACACACACATACACATACGCAGGCTGACAAAAGTTACTGCTCACACTTACGTTTATAAACTTTTTAAATACACTCTAAATACAGCGAGCCGACACACACACAGAGAGTCTCAACGGAGGCCAAACCTCCTTTTTAATGACGTCATAGGCGCTCGCTGCAAAAATTTTGGGGGCTGCTTGCTTCGATTCCATCGTTGCCCAGCTGCCCTTTAAACCTAGTTGGCGTGCATTGAACCATCTTCTGTCTCACTCTCTCTATTAATCTCTCTCTCCCTCTCTCTCTCGCTCTCTCTCATTCACATACATACGGCTGGCTGTGCGCAGCTGCCGTGCTCCTTGCGGCATTTACAGGCTGCAGCTGCAACGGGCAATGAACTGCCTGCCTGCCTGCAAGGACATTGCAGTCACACACACTTATACATACACACACATCCGCCGGCACACACATACACACACGCTTGCTTGACACTTTAGCCCATTTCTGCTACAACAATAAAATTGTTGCAGCCTCTTTGGCCACCCTCAACCCACCACCACCACCACAGCCGTCTGCAATTGCGCCTTATTGTCGCATTTGGCATTTAACTGCAGTTGAAGGATGCCCGGCTGCTGCGCGCATCTGGCCATTTGCTGGCTATCATCTAGCCGTTTACGCCTTTCCTTTCAAGGCTGACACAATACGTGGAGCCCAACGTGGACACATTGAAATTCGACTCGAAATTTCGATGCAGTTACAGCTTTTTCTTCTGGCTTGATTAGAGATAATTGATATTTTTATGTGTGGATAGGGGAGGTGGGGGAATTCTATGTGGTATATTATATATTTTATATAAAAATGAACATGATTTTATAATTATGATAGAATATATGTACAATATACAATATACAATATAAAATTTTAGAAAATTTTATTTTAGAAAAAAATAATCAAAAATATTTGAGTTTTGAAGGATTTTTATATCAAAAACTGTATATTTGTTATACAAATTTTATATGATTATGAAAAATATTGTAAAAAAATAGTTTAATTTTGAACAACATTTTATAATTTTGATACAAATTTTATAATTTTGAAGAAAAAAATTTGTAATATAATAAAATTTGGAAAAATTTCGTAATTTAAGAAAAAGTTTGAAAAATTTTGACAAAATTTCAAGTTTTGAGAAATTTTAAAATTTTTTAAAATTTTTTATAATTTCAACAAATGTTATATTATACTTAAAACTTTCATAATTTCGAAAAAATTTATATAATTAAAAAAAAAAATTATAATTAAAAAAAATTATAATTTGAAAAAAAAGAATAATAATTACAATTTTGAAAAATAATAATTAATATATTTTTTATTAATTTTTTTTTTCTAAAATAAGTAAATTATTTTTACTGCACAATCAACTGCGATTCGTTTCAGAAATTGAGCTTTAAAATTGATTCTATTTCCTACGAGTTACGTAAGTTTAAAGTTCCGGATTAGCTACCTGGCTGTCGGCTGGTGGCTCTGCCTAAATTTGAAGAAGATAACGGGAATTTGAGGCGCACTTTGTTAGCCTCCAGTCAGGCAAGGGCTATTAGCGTGCTCTTTACTTGATTTTATGGCTACGCTTTTGGTGACACGCCAGGCAGCGCGGGGTTACAGTTAAACTGACATTTCGCCATGACTCTGTGTGTGTGACGTCATTGGTGTATGCCGAGCCAGAGACAGAGACAGAGACCGGTAGAAGGTCAATCCGTACGACACACAGTGGCAAAAGCTGCTGTGATTTGCTGGCAACATATTTAGGTTAAGCCCAACTCTCGAGCGGAAATCTGTGGCGGGCTTAGTAGGTGCCGCTGATAAAAGAAGGCGCATTAATCAGCGCGGCGAGTGTTCGAGTTGCTGTTGTTGTCTTTATTGTTGGTGTTTTGGGTCAAGTGTGTGTTGTGGCTTGAGCTGGCTGTTTGACCTTTGTTGTTTTTGTTGTTGTTGTTGTCGCATCCTCTGGCCTCACTTTTGTTGCAATTGTTTCGTGTCCTATGGGACAAGGTTGCGAACCTCTCGCGATTTCACATTCAAATTAGTTGCATGCGCTATTTATAAGCAACACCAGCAGCAGCAGCAGCACCGGAGCGCGGGGGTGCAGCGTGTGCCGCATTATGCATGCCACGCGATGGTCGCGACCGCGTCCCAGCGTCGCCTTTTGTTTTCGGCGAGTTTATTAATAAATTGGCCACATTGGCCACAGGCAGGCAGGCAGGTGCCAAAGGATGTGCAACTAATGCATATATAAATAAATCAATCAACAGCGCCCGCCCGATCAATTATGGATGGGGCCAACGTGACGTATGCGCAATCTGGATATACATACATATATACAAATATATATTTAGTTTTTTAATTTGAAATTTGTTTAACCTGCCTTGTGACGTGGCACCAAGAGCTGCGGTGGTGCAGCAATGCAGTACGTCAACGAAGCCGACAACGACGATGTAGCGGACAGCCCTGACCCAGTTAGCAGCCTTTCGTTTGCTTCCGCCGACAACACACACACACATAGACACATTCATGATGCCATAGAACGACGTCACGTTGGGAGCCTTCGTCAATGTGGTCAACCTGTGGTCGAGCCTGCAGAGTCCAAAAACCGGCTATAAAAATCGTCGCGTCTTTGGCCACACGTCCAGCTGCTATCTGTCGCACGTAACACATTGCGTATACGCAATAAATGCTCTTTATCGCGTTATCGAGCAAATTCAATTTATGCTGCAGCCCGTCGGCATATCCTTGCACTTTATCTAATTGAAAGCGTGCGTCAGCGGCATTTCGTAGCTCCCTCGCCGGGTTCAATGTCCTGCTTTGCATGGCTGTTTGAGCTGCGCTGCGCTGCGCTGGGCTGGGCTGGGCTGGGCTGAGCTTCGGGCTCTTTTCAAGGAAGCTCACTGAGGCATGGCATAAAAAATGAAATGTATTTTTTGGGCCTGACTAGCTAAGAGATTGTATTAGAACATAGCTCTTGAGGCTGAATGATATTTTGAGTGGTTTTCTGTTTTGTCTTACGTTAGCTCAAAGATACCCTGTGTGGAGTTGGTTCTAGGCTGAGATTATAGCTGAGTTTCCCCATGCAGAGTAGAGAGCTGAGCTGACAGCTGCGTAGCGTAGGTAGAGCCATTGATGCTTCTAGCTTATAAAAAATGGTATATAGAATTAATAAGAAAAATAAAATAAATTTAAAAAATAAAATAAATTTAAAAAATAAAGCAATTGTAAATAATGTGAAATTTTATGTTTTTTTATAATGTATTATTTTTGGTATATATGTATATATTCTTAATTTTTGTTTTTTTTTAAATTTTTTTAGGTTTTATTTTTTTAAATTTATTTTTCATTTTAATTTTTTACATTATTTTTTTATTTTTGTTTGTTTTTTTTTTTAATTTATTTAGGTCTTATTTTTAAAATTTTTGTTAATTTTAATTTTTTTAATTATTTTTTTTATTAATGTTTTAAATTTAATTTTTTTAGTTTTTAGTTTTTATTCTTAGGCCGAACTCACATATTTTACTAAACTTTTTAAGCTGACCTCGCACTTGCACAAGTGCCCAACTAAGCAAATTCTACACGCGTTCTTAAGTACAGGGTATCTGATAAGTGTATGTAAAGATATATACTTAAACAGGCAATTTTGTGTATTATTTCCACAAGTGTTTCCATGTGTTTAATATATATTTTTATTTATTTATCTTCATATTCATGCCGAAATCTACCCGCCACGCCCCTCTGCTCTCAGCCTCAAGGACTGTCGTCTGCGCATACCTAGAATATTTGATAGCCAGACAAATTTGCGATAACAACTAGCCTTGAAAAGAGATCAAAAAGCCCAGCTTAATACGAGAGCACTCAAACGGGCTGACTTGGCCACGCCCACTTCAGTCAATTATAATGAGGCCTATTCAAAGTTTAGAGCTATGTGAGTGTTTTCTTTGGAAATTAAGCTTTAGAAGCTTTAGAAATACCGCAAATGCGAGCCTTGGCCAAGTCTGACCTAGTCCAATGCCCGGGCGACCAGTTGGCGGCATATGTCGCCTCACAGAGTTGACCTTGTCTGGGCGGCAGCCGGCCGAACGGGATGCAGCGGGAGCAGCTCTCTCTGGCTTCCCGCGGGATGGCTGCTGAATGGGGACGAGGTCGTTGTGGCTTTGGCTTTGGCTTCCGGCCAATTATGAATGAAATCCTTTAACGCGCCCGGTATGCGGCGAAGGCCAAACAATCGCTAGTCTGACGTATGACCCGATCAAGGATGCGCCGCAGCTCCTGGTACGTCATCGAGTTGTCCTCCAGGGCAAGCGTTAACCTTCGCCCGGCTGCATTTCGCTGGCTTTTCACTTTCATGAATGAAAAGCGGGTGAGGCTGAGCGGGTTAAGCAGAGACTCTCCTGCCAGGACTACAACTGTTTATAATTAATTAGAGGCCAGCCCAGTTTATATGGCCTAATCGTGTAATTGTGGCTTATATGCTGCTCGTGTCACTTGCCATCTTTATGGCCCACTTTCGCACCCGCACCCTCTGCCCGCGCCCTTTCGCCTCTCATTCGAAGTCACGTAGCTCCGCAACTCATTAAACGCAATGTCAGCTAATGTGTTCGCAGTGCTCGCAGCTCTGGTCAGTACGAGATGCCTAATAAATGCCAACTCATGCATGCGAGATGAGACAGGCATAAGAACGTTTTCGCTTCGCTTAGCTGAATACGAAATACCCTGGCGCACATATGTATGTGGAGGAGAGTAGCTACGACGAGGCTCTATTGATTGCCTTAAATATTAATATGAATGTATGGGTGGGTGTGGAGACTAGCGCAGAGAAAGAGGTGAATGGTTGCTGCTGGAATAGATGCAGATGTACTTGTGCCTAATTATTGTTTAATTGTGGGCTAGATGAAGTCAAGGTTGCTCTATTTAACGGTGGCATGAGGACTGCTACTAGACAACAAGATATGTAGCAATGAATATGGAAGAAAGAGAGAGAGAGAGATTAAAAATTAAATAGATAGATAGATAAATAGATAGATGGATAGATAGACAAATAGATATATTGATAGACAGATAGATAGACAGATATATTAAAAGAATACTAGATGGTCCAATTTATATGCCTATAATACATATGAATGGTTAGATAGAGATAGATACATATATACTCAAAGATCTACAGTGATCTAAGCTGTACTCACAGGTTTGAGTTGTAGCGATCAATGGAGAACTTGCGCTTATATGGACAAGCGGACGAAAAGCAAGCAAGCGAGCACTCTATGAGCTTATATATATTGCTGATCTGGTAATTCATATACTTAGTAAGGCAAGGCAAGGCTGTTGCCAACATATACAGATTATAGCAGTATATTGACTGAAGGCAATAGAAATGTTTGAATGCAGCTAGATATGATGGGGTTGATGGATAGATACAATCTTCAGTTCTTGAATACATGCATTTTTTCCAATGCAAAGATGTTTTCAAAATAGTTTCATATATTTATAAATATATATATATATATATATATATAATTATATAATTTTACAATAAATTTATAAAGGTAATGTCTTGTTTCATATTATAGAATCTTTCACAAAGTTTTCTTTTCTTAAGTTTGTATATTGGAATAAATTTATATATAATTTAATTTTTTAATTTAAAATAAATATTAAAAATTCCTTAAAATTACCTTTTATTTTGGTTATTTTCATGCTTATATTTCTTTAAAAAATTCCATTTTCTATAAAAAACATTGTTGTTCAAGCGAAAATTCTTTAAGAATTTCAAATGCTTCTTCGTTCAAAATCAAAAATGAATTCAATCTTCTTCTTCTGCCCGTTGTTGTATGCAAAAATTTGGTATATCAACCGCATTATAAATTTATCTGATTGAAAGCAATTTGCTGTAAGCAAAGACAGAGCGAAGCGAAGAGGCAGAGTCAGAGCCGGAGCCGGAGCCGGAGCCAGAGCCAGAGCAAACCGGCAATCAGAATTGAGATTGCACAAAGGCTCGCTGGATTGATATATTGAAAACAATCGGCTTTTGCCGCCTTCATTTGCTCTCCCACGAGCTTTGGCCATTCACGGTGAATATTTGCTTAGGTTTCAGGCGGGCCCGAAACGCAGACATTTTGTTTACGCATTGAGTTCAATTACCAACACATCGTGCATATTTTATGAGCTGCGGCGAAAAGGAAGCGAACGGAAGATGCGAGGAGCAGCTCGCAGCTCGCAGCTAGCTGGAATAATTTATTATTTACTTAGTTCGTGTCACACACTCTCTTGACTGAGGTGCTGAGTGGGCTCGTCCCTATCAGTCGCAGAGCACACGCATCTTGAAGAGGGCGCCATTGTCTGGTATTTGGGTCAAAGTGCGAATTAGCATGCAGGTTGTTGCTTCGCTTGTCTTTATCCGGCTAACAAGGCGTATACGTAACGCAGGCGTTTAGCCAATATATGGCTATCTGTCTATGTCGCGTTGCCGTATGAAGTGTCCTCAATGAGCGAAGATTTGATGCTAAAAATAGCCAAAGGTACAAAGGACAACAACAAACAGGAGACAGGAGGCAGCAGACAGGCAGCCGCAGTTGAAATATTCATTAAATGTTTGACTCGCAGCGCCTCAAAGTATGCAGCAATATTTTCAAAATGAAATTACAACCGAGTGCCATTAAAAGGCAACGGAAACTGCCGTTAAGATAACAAGCGGGAGAAAACCTCATAAAAAAATATGCCTCGCGCACAGAAGAAAAACAAAAAAAAACTGAGGCAACAGCAGAAGCTGGAGCAGCGCGGCGTAAGATGATAAAGGTAAACAATTTTAAGGTAAATATTGAAGCAAAGTGTGGCAGAGGGTGGGGTGGCAAGACATATAAAGACATGTGCCGGCAAATGCCGTAAATGGAATTATGCTCAGCGAGAAGTCATCGGAGAGAACGCAACAAGAATTTCACTCAATCTCTTAATACCCTGATCTGAGTATTTAGCTGCGGTGGCTCGCTACGCCCAGCACATGTGGGCCCAAAATAACATTTGTATTTACAACTGCCTTAGTTCGGTTAGTATTAGCAGCAGAAATAAAGTTATGGCCTGTTTGGCTAATGGGCCGACGGCATGCGCTGCTGCCATTAGCCGGACTTTGGCTTGCTGCAAGCACTAATTTATGTGCAACTGTAAACGGTTAATGGTTTGGTTTTCATGTGTACATATATATAGAGTGATTTTGTAGAGATATATATGATTTGTAAAAATAATATTTATAATGATAAAGCCATGTATATAATGTGTGTAAGATAAGTGTTTAAGGCATTCTCAGCTCTTAGTTTCATATTGGGAAAGACGCAGATATAGAAATAGATTCCATAGATTCCATAGATTCCATAGATTCCATAGATTCCATAGATTCCATGGATTCCACTGTCTACATAGATTCTCATGATTCCATTCCTTCCATAATGCTAAATTAGTTCAATTGTATAGTAATGTGTGTTTTTTTTTGGGAGACAAGCATTTGGAGTTGAAGTTGTAAGAGATCATCCCACTCCTACAACTTCAACTCCAAATGCTTCTCTCACAAAAAACTAACTACAAACTTATAGCTCTAGCTGTGCTTACTCTCCTTATGGTCGCTGTGCAGTTGCTCTTAACATAAGGTGTCCCAAAATTCACGCAAGTTATTAATTTTGCGCCGTTTGTGCTATTGGCGATTGGCGATTGACTTCGGCAGAAATTTTAGTTTCAAGTTTGCAGAGACGCTTAAACTTCATCATAAGCATTTCCTAGATCCTACATTAAGCTTAAGCTCTATGTGAGTATTTGAGTATTAAATCAAGCATCAAATCGGGCCTCGGTAGCGCAGTAGGTAGCGCGTAAGTCTCTTAACCCTAAGGTTGTGAGTTCGATCCTCACCCGCGGCAGCTAGATTTTTGGCAATATAAGTTTTGGGAAATATATATATATCTTTAGTATATGAAGAAGAATATATATTATGTATATTTATATAGTTTTTTTTTTTTTTTTTTTTTTTCATTTGATGATGTATATGTGAATTTATATATGTATATAGTACATAGGCATTCAAATTTTATCTATAGTACATTAAGGATATATTTAAGAAATATAAATCTCAAGCATTAGAAGAAGGTTCCTCACTGTCCACCTCTCTCTCTCTCTCTCTCTCTCTCTCTCTCTCTCTCTCTCTCTCTATCTCTCTGAATCTCTCAAGCAGCAGTCGATGAACTTTAGAAAGGCTGGAAATACTTTTAAGACTCAAAGCCTCTAAGAAAATGGACTACAAATAAGTTTTCTCATGTTCAAGGAAAACCCCTCTTATAAGCTCAGCAAAGTACAAAGAGACAAACCTTCCTCAGCTGTCAGTGGTGACTGGGGCCTTTCAGCTAAGGTATTTTTCCATTCGGCAGGCAGCAACAGCTGGCTGGCTCTAATTGTTTTTTTGGTTCACGCTGTTTGCCTTTTGGCTTGTGTGTTTTTTGGGGCGTGGTTATGAGCCAAAGAAGATTAATTATGCTGCTGTTTTGTTGGGCAGAAAGCCCACCCACACGCCCCACACTACCTACCCCTCCCTTCCACGCTCTTCTCGTGCCTCCCACTCGCTCCCACTCTGTTGCTCGCCACAACTCACACCAGCAATTGCTGAACGCGTGGGACAAATTAACGCGTCCCATCATAAAAATCCTTTTCGCTGCGGAAAGGGAGCTGGCTGGCTGGCCTGCCCGCCTCAGCCCATTTGCTGCCATTAGCTAAAAGCATAATGTGGCAGCAAAAAATGCAAAAGTTGCCCGAAAATTAGGCGAGTGTATTAATAAGGGAAGGGTGAATACAAAAATAGCGAATGGCCAAAAATAACTGAGTGAAGGGAAGAAAATAGAAAACGCAAACTTAATTAAATATGGACGAAGTCGAAGCGAGGGAACTTGAAAGGCAACAAGCAGCCTTGATGCTGGGCCTACGTGACTGCGGTTGCCTCTAGCAATGGGACTAGCTACACACACACACACACACATACTCAGACACACACACACACACACACACACATACTCAGACACACACTCGATTGTTATTTTCTATTTCAGTGGGCCAATGGCCATAAAAATCACTGCTCGAATGGGAAACTTATCATTGCGAATGCTAAGCATTTGTCGTCGTCTATCAGCAGGAAATTAGGTCACTGAATACGTATTTTTGGGCAATTCCATTATCAAATACACATATGACGCGCCCACAGGGCATGGCCAGAAATGGGCTTCGTCTTCTGACGTATTTCGTCAGCAGAGCACAATTTATGACTTGTCCGAGAGAAAAAAGAAACTGTTTTGATTGCCTGTCTGACACGCTAATTTGTTGCCTTGAGCGAGTATTGAATGCTTGAGTAGCGATGGGGGCGGACGGCCTGATAGCGACATATGTGTCGTATACGTTATATGGCTTGCATGGGCACATTTCTAGTGAATCACTAAACAGACTATTAAAAATAATGAGATCAACTTATTGAAGTTATTATTTAAGGCTAAAGGACTAGGCTGATGGCTAGGACATGATTTTAAGTGCATTTCACATTAGTTAACTGAGCCATAAAACTTATTCCATAACAATTCATTATGATTTCTCTGCCATGCAATTCATCATATCCTCAGCTAAAAATCATAGAATTTTTGAGCTGCTCATAAAAAATGTTTTAAAGTCCTGACTCCGAGTTTGTCATATTTATTAGGTAATTATTTCCATGCCAGTTCGTTTGCCAATTCAGTTGGAATAATGTTAATCAAATGGCTCCGGCTCAGACTCAGCCTCAGTCTCAGTCTCAGACTGTCTATGACAGGCTTGACTTGTTGTAAATTCAAACAAGGGACACGCATTTCGCACACATAAATTTCCATAAACATTTTATGGCGTTTGCCTGGCAACGATATCCATCAGAGTAATAAGTACTTTCTCCCTCTCTCTCTGGGTGGGTGGGTGTGTGTGAAAATATTGATGATGTTGCCTTACCAATCGCTGACCTACTTTGGCGCTAGTCGCTAGGCCCGGCCCGGTCGAGTGGGCATAAATGTAATCAGGCACGCCATACGCGGCGTATACGCAATGTGCGAAAAGGGCTTCTCGGCGAGGCTGTAATTAGCCTTGATTCATTGTAATTGTTATTTTTGGCAACCCCAACTGGGTCAACCCATCGCAGATATGGCCAAAGTTGGCCAATAAAAATTTATGCCTAAGCGACAAAAGAAAGCAGATAAAAAGATTTTTCTTTCTTTTTGGTGTAAATTATTTTCGCTCTTTTTATTGAATTTGCTGTGTGAATGAAATATTCATTTGTAGCTGCTGCTATATGCTGTTGTTGTTGTTGGTAAATAGTTAACTTATGATTAAGTAAATGTGTATATGTATGTATATATATAATTATAATCGGCTGTATATATGCATGTATAACTGTATTGCTTATGCTGTTTATCTCTGTTTATATCATATATATATAGTTGAGTTCTTAGATTGTTTGTTCATTATAAGTACATTACGGTAAAGTTGTGGTATATATTTATGTATATATCTTGTCTATATAATCAGTTTTGAATGCTTGTTCAACTAGTTGTGAAGCGTGCGAGACAAAAAATTAATTCATTTACGAGCAAAATCTTAACTATCGAATGAATTATATACTAATATATAGATATATATAAGAAAACTTAAATATTCACATATGTATATTTTAAGTTAGACTAGATATATATTTAACTGAGAAAATTTTGATCCCATTACAGCAACTAAAGGAGTACGCATAGAAGACGAATAGCTCGAATAATATAATTCTAATTCTAATTAAATATTTAAAATTAAAATTAAATTTAGTTTTTCGTTTTTTTTTGTTAATTTTGGTTTAAAGGCACGAATGTACAATAAATTTATTATAATTTTAATATTAAATATTTTTGTAGTTTAATTAAATTTTAATTAAGTTTTAGGTTTAAGCAATTTTCTTTGAACCATAGAAAACTTTCCCCTGGGACAGTCTTTTGTTCGGTCTGCTGCCGCGTGGAAAATTTGCGTTTTCAATTTGCTAAAGTCTTGGAAAATCTGTGAAATGAGCTGGGTGAACTGCTGTGGATATGAGAAGTTAATATTGTATCACAGTTTATCGAAATGAATGGGCGTGGCTGTTGGCACTACGTGAGCTGCGTGAACTACTTTCAACTATTGAACGATAGATAATGAACTATTTGCGAGTCTCTGGTCTCTAGCGCCTCGCATACTGGCAGCAGACGGAGCTGCGCGGCACGCGCTGTGTCGGCAGCCCGGACATGCCCTTCAGATATGTGTAGGAGACGGGCTGGCGCAGGATGCGCTGCGGCGGCGGCTTCGCCTTGCTGTGCTTCGCGGAGCTGGCGCTGGAGCTGCTCGCCGACTTGGTGGCCACTCTGTGCTGGCGCCGATGCAGCTCCACGTTCGAAGCCGATTTCAGCGCTGATTTCAATGGCAACGGCTGCGGCGGCTGCTGCTGCTGCTGCTGTGGGTGTGGCTGTGGGGGCGGCGAGGGACCGCTGCACGACATCGAGCGCGATGTGAGCGAGAGACTCTCAAAGGCGCGTCGCAGCGACGAGGTGGACCGGCGTTGCATTCGTGAGAAGCTCGTGCGAGTCAACGATTTGCGCTTATCCTGTGACTGCTGCTCCTGCTCCTCGATGTCTATGGTGCTGCTCGTCTCGCTGGAGGCGCAGGACATCAGCTCGAGCCGTGCTGCAGCCAAGCCACGGCTAGCCGACGAGTACGAGTCGGTCGATGAACTGTGCGCATCCTCTTCCTGTCCAGCAGCTGCATCAACTAGGTCAACGCTTGACCTCAGCCCAAAGCGTCGGCTCAGCAGCTGAAAGAAGCCCATGTTCCGCTCGTACCGCGGCGTCGGCGAGAGGCTGGGCGAGTGCTGCGGCGGCTGCAGCTCCAGTTCCAGCCAGTTTTTGCCATTGTGGTTGTTGTTGTTGTTGTTGTGTTGAGGCTGCTGCCCCTGCACCTGCCCCTGCCCCTGCTGCAGTTCGTCCGCAAAGCAGACGTGTGGCGTGCCCATTGCAGCGAGTGCTCACTGTAGTCTCAGAGGGCAGTAGAAAAGTTGTATGAAGAAAAGGCTGCGGCCAGAGTTTACTGTAGTCTTGTGGTAACAGCCTTTGCCGTGGTCTCTCTGCGAGTGTTTACTGTAGTATCTAATAGCGAGTGGTTACTGTAGAGCTGGTAGACTTTGCTGTTGTGAGTGCTTACTGTAGTCTCTATTAGCGAGTGCTTACTGTAGTCTCTATTAGCGAGTGTTTACTGTAGTCTCCAATAGCGAGTGCTTACTGTAGTCGTAACTAGAGCTGGCAGACTTTTCTGCAGTCTCCAATAGCGAGTGCTTACTGTAGTCTCTATTAGCGAGTGTTTACTGTAGACGTAACTAGATCTGTAAGACTTTGCTGTTCTTTCTTTGCGAGTGTTTACTGTAGTCTCCAATAGCGAGTGCTTACTGTAGTCTCTATTAGCGAGTGCGTACTGTAGTCTTCTATAGCCAGTTCCTTCTCTAGGCTCCAATAGCGAGTGTTTACTGTACTGTACGCAGTTTGAACTGCATCTACAAACTGTACTTCCTGGTCAGCGCTCACAGCGAGTGTCGACTGTAGCTTCAGCTGCACTTCCGCCTTGTCTTTCCTTTGTTGCGGCTGCACTTCCGCTTACGCTTTGTCTATGCCTTTGTTATTGCCGGTCACACACACATATACATACACTCTCTCTCTCTCTCTCTCACACACACACACATATACACTGTGTTTACTTTGTCGGCGTTTTGTTGGCGTGGAGCGCTTCGTGTGTACACACAGACGTTGTCCTTTCGCGTTTGAGTCGGCAAATCGTTTGCCGCTCGCTTTTATAGCCTCGCCCGGTGTGCAGACTGCGGTCGCTGCAAACAGCCGCTAGAGAGCGCGCGCTCTCTCTCTCTCTCTCTCGCTCTCTCTCTGTGTGTCTGTCTGCCCCTGCCTAAGCTTAACTGCGTTGTGCATTATTATGATTATTTGGCTGCTGCTGCTGCCTAATACATAATGCTGGCTAGCACTAGCAACATTTGAATTGTGTGGCATTTGTTTACCCATTGTTTGTGTTTTGTTGTTTGCTCTGCGTGCCGCCAGGTGGTGGCACTTGCCACATATTTGCCTTGTCGCCCGTGGTCGGTGGCCCGTGGCTCGCCTGCACTTTAATTGCTTTTTGCAGCGCAATTGCAAAATGTTTACGCATCGATTTGTCGCTGGCTTTAAAAATAAACTCGCTGCGGTTTATTTCCAAACTTTTAATTGCCGCACAGATGCCGTGGGTGGCTGGGCTGCAGGTGTCGCAGGCTGCTTTTAGCTCTTAGCTTTTAGCTGCGCGAAGATGTCGTCGCCAGGAAAATTCATAAGCCGCAATTAAGGCCGTCAAAAATAGATTACAGCTATTGTCCTCACGTTGTCCTCATCGCTATTGTTTTTTATTATTATTTAATTACGCACAAAATTGATTTTAATGCTCTATAAATAAAACGGACTGCCAATTTTACGCCTCGTTGCGGTTGGGCTTGAGCGAGGGGGCGCGCGGCGTATAGCGTGGGGCCATTGCTGGATATTTGTCTATGGCGATTTAATGAAATCCGTTGTTTTAATAGCATTGTCTGTGTGTGTGTGTGTGTGGGTCTGCTGTGCGTGCGTGCGGGGGAGACTGCGATAATTGTTCCTGTCGTGTTCTGCTGTTGTTTATCTTCTAATTAAAAGGCGTAATTCCTGCGCCCCTGACGTCAATCCCATTAACTGCCTTTTGTTCACTCGCTGGCCGGAGCAAGGCTCTAAATATAATTGACATCCAGCCAATTGCAAATATTTGTTAACTATCAATTTAAATACCGAATGCCAGTGGACAACCACCCACGCATCAAATCATCAACTCTTGTTGACAGCATTTTCATTAAACTCTTTTCTCTTTGCAGGTTTGTCGGCCGGGATATATACCGTATATATGTATGTATTAGTGGTAAGTCGCATTTACTTGATTTATTGTTTGGCTATTTTCGTACAGCCATAAGTTGTTTTACTTACTATTTTTAAGTTATTCTCCTAGCCTTTGCTTTGAAGCAAGTCTTATTTGGGGTCTAGTATATAATTTTGACAATTCAAGGAAGTGCTTACCACGCCTCCAATTGGCCTAGCTGCACAAGCTTGCCTACATATCAGAGAGTATATATTCATAGGCTAAAATATACAGCTTTGATACATAGTTTCTTTTGATTGAAGCAAGCATGCATAGAGGAAGAACAAATACAGACAAGCACATAGTTGACTTTTCTCGATGAGCCTCTATTTAAGATGGACTCTGCCATGCCAACATTCCAGTGATCATTGGTATGTCAATACATATACAGAATATGGCACGAAGCTTCTAGAAGCCACTCATGGGCACGCCCAGACCGCGCAGGCTTTATGCAACTGATAGATGTTCAGTATAGAATATGCACGTCAATCTAACAGAGCTCTCAATTTGTTCAAACGTGAACAGATAAAATTATTAATAATAAAAGCATGCCTCTCACGCACTTATCGACACTCATCGATAGAAATATTTGATGCGAGTTCCTTTGAGTGAATTCAAAGAAACATACCAATATATGTCGAAGTGATCGACTGTGCTCAACAACGAATTCCTCTTCTGGTTGTCTTTCGCCATTTGCCTATTCACTCTCTCCACTTCCAGTCGCGCTCTCATTGTCAAACGAAATCATAACTCTTCTGCCTAAGTAGCCATCTCGCTCACACTCAACAACCACGGGCCTTACGTTCAGCAACAGCTATCGTTGTCTCACTCTCTCCTGCTCATCTAATACGCAAACTCAATTCGATACAATTCTAATAAGAATTCTATGCAAGCGCTCAACTTCACACTAATACTAATGCAAGCCAACGACTGCAGCCAATCATAACGAAATTGAACATTATTATAAAGAGAGTGAGTGAGAGCGACTATGAAAGCAGGCTCTGTTAATGTCATATGGCAATTGCGAAGTTGTGTATACGAAAGGTGTCCCATAATTCACACAAGAAGTAATTTCGATAGAAAACACAGGTTAATAATCAAAAATTTTAAATATTTGATTGATTTATATAGTATACGCTGTTGCTTTGTGTAGCGTTCCAATTTTATTAGGCCTGAACTATCAGCTGTCATGTTTTCTATCAAAATTACTTCTTGCGTAAATTTTGGGACACCTTTAACATACATACATATATGAGATTTAATTGGAGATATCAGCAAAGCCCTATTTGCAGATTAGCTGTTCACTAAGTCCCAAAGTGACAATGGAGCTGTGTGTTAAGTTGCCTTCAAATTAATAATGCAGGCAGGCGGCTTAGCGGGCCTTTGCAATGCGTGCAACAGTAGCGGGCGATTAACGTCATCCATCGAGCTTGAATATGTAGACGACATGATATCGTATGTCAAAACTATAAGGTCGAGTCCTTCGGCCACTTGAAAATTGAGGACTTTACCTACATCAGCAAGCGCAAGGCGACACCAAAAACAAAACTGTACCCAGTCTGTGGCACTGTTCCCAGTCTAGCCAAGGCGCAGGCGCACACAAGAGCTTTAGCCAAAAGCTCTAGCCAAATAACCGTTAGCAATTTGAAATATTAATAAGAAATTGAAGATTTCAGAGGCTTTTTTTTTGTTTGTTTTAGATTGTTTTTTATTTATTGACAGCTAGACTTATGCTTAGGGTTATATGCTCTAAAAATATAGGGTATTTTTACTTATGCGCTAAACTTTTACTTTTTGGTATTTTTCTTCTGCTCAGTTTTCTGTGTTTAGTTCGGAAAAGAATAAAGTGTAAGTGGAAGTATGTTCGGAATTTATTATAATTAAATAAATAATAATATTGAAATTTCTTCAAGCTTTGTTTTTTTGTTTTGTACAATTTTGGAATATCTTAGATAAATTCGTAATTTTGTCTAGTCAAGTGCCCATTGAAATAAGTGCAAAGTATATTGGAAATAACAAACGTTTTTTCAAAGATTTTTCGCTTTTATTTTTTTGGTTTTTTGGTTTCTTTTGTTTTCATGTTGAGCCTAGCTCCGAAAAGTTGAGTTTAAAAACTACTTGGGAAGATATGTGTGTGTGTGTGTGTGTTGTGTGTGTGTGTGTGTGTGTTTGGGTAGGGTATATACTTATATATGTATTATTAACTAGATTTTCGCTACTGTGTAAACTAAAAGTCTCTAAATATCGAATAGCTTTGCACACATACATATGTTTTTCTTTCTTCCTTTCTTTTTGTTTTTTTTTTTTATAGTTTTCTTGCGTATTTCTGCTAGATATTTTGATCGTTCGACATATTTATAAAATATGCTGCGCTGCTGCATCTCCAATAGGCACTACATCACGTTTAACTCTTCACTATGAACTACCCACCCAGACGGCACTTTCGCTGCGCGTGGCCTTCACCCGGAAACAGCGCTGGGCAATGTCCTCGGCGCGATGACGTTTTCGCCGCTCTGCTCTGCTCAGCTCTGCTCAGCTCTGCCCTGTCTAATACATGTGATGGAGCGTGTAGGGGCAGCAGGCGGCGTAGCTGGGCACGCGGGAGTACAGCCCGGACATGCCCTTCATGTAGACATACTGCACTGGAGGTCGCAGGATGCTCTGCTGTTTCTTGTCCTTTTTGGCTGACTTTTTGGCTGAGCTGCTGTTGCTGCTGCTGTTGCTGCTGCAGCTGCTGCTGTGGCTGTGGCTGTTGTTGCTGTTGTGCGGCGTCAGCAGCTTCTTGGCCCGCATCAGCGAGGAGACGTCGCGCTGCCGCAGCGGCGTGCTGCTGCAGGACACGGAGCGCAGCGACGCCGTGGCCGTTGTGGCCGCCGATGTCGAAAAGTGCTGCAGCATGCGGCTGACGGACGAGGAGATGGAGATGCGACTCAGATGCAGCCCAGCCTTGTGGTTGCCCCCACTCGATGCCGATGAAGCGGAACGTGGCTGTGCCTTCAGCTGATCCAAATTCTCATTCTCATCATGCTGCTGCTGCTGCTGCTGCTGCTGCTGCTGCTCCTGCTCGTGCTCCAGTTCGTCTTCATGTTCGTGCTCGCTGCTGCTGCTGCTGCTGCTGCTGCTGCTGCTGTCGTCGTAGTGATGGGGATGCAGTTGCTCCATGGCGCTGCCGGGCCGATAGACAGTCTCCACGTAGATGTGGGCGTTGTTGTCGTAGAACTCCATGCCGGGCGAATACGAGGCCGAGGATGTGCGCGAGGTGTTCTCCAGGTCGAGGCTGGAGCCGCCGTTGAGCACCTCGAGGCACTCGTTGCGCGAGCCGCTCAAGCTGAACGAGTCCGTGGAGGAGCTGCGTATGTCGTCCTGGCTGCTGTAGACCGTGTCGTTCTGCTGATGATGGTGATGGTGCTGGAAGTGCCTGCCCAGGTGCCTGCTGAGCAGCTGCAGCAGGCTCCGGGATCGCGACAGCTTCTGGCCGCGCGAGCCGCGCTTCTGCTGCTTCGGCTGCTTCTCGCCCAGATCCATCGACGAGTTGGAGTTCGAGCTGGACTTGGAGCTCGACTTGGAGCAGTTACTGGTAGTTAGCGTATCCATCTCACGTTTATCAGTTTCCCAAAGAGTTCTTTTCTTTCAAAAGTTTGCTTAACAGTTTTTTTTTTATGCTTTTCACTTTCACTGGGAGTGCGTTTCGCGACGATTGCTGGCATCGACTGCTGGGGCAGGCGTTGCTGCTGTCGCTTTTATAGCCGCACTCAATGTCGACGGCTGCTCGAAAAGCTTCGCGCTTAACCTTCGTGAGCCGTGCACCGCCCCTCATACAGCCGCTCGCATATGCTGGCCACAGGACGAGGACACTTCGTGCGCTGGCACGTCGCCGTCGCCCAGCGCCGAGCCAGCAGTCACCCAGCAGCTGTCGTGGCAGCCACAACGTGAGCAGCAGCAGCAGCATTTCTGTTCTTGCTCCACTCGGGGATATTTTTACGCGTGGTTCGAGCTACCTGTTGCCTTTTTGGATTTCCTGCTTCCTGGCGTCAACGTGATTGTTGCTGCCTGCCTGCCTGCCTGCCTGCCTGTTGCCTGCTTGCCTTTCGCCCTCCATTGTTGCTCAAACGTTTTTGCACTTTTGAGCTTTTAGCCTTTGATTGACTGCGTGATGAAGAACGTGACCCTTGCGCGTCATACTCGAGCCACGGCTCGAACACCTTCAGCCATTAACAATTTCTAACTTTTAACTGACGTTGCCTGACGCCGACTTACACGTGAAGCACACCTGCCTGCAGCTAGGCTGGGCTCTGACTGAAAGCGTGTGGGAAGCCCCAAAAATTGTCAGAGCTCGAGCTGCGAGGGGAACACCTGAAACATGCCTTAAAATATTCCTAGAACTGGGTCATCCCTTGGACTTATCTAGAATCTACTTGATACCTCATATTGATATATGCCAAAAATATAGTTTAAAAATATTTTTTTTATATATATTTAAGCCAAGCAGATGTCTTTCTCTGTTCCCCTTGCTAAGCCCAAAAATTAGCCTTAACTCTTTTGTTAGCATTTTCTGTGTTGTCTCTGAATTCTGCGAATTTCTTTTGACTTGAACAGCTTTGTTGGTGTAATGTCAGATATAATTATATCTGCATTATGCCATATGCCATGTCCATATTTTAGAGATGAACTAAGCGAACTCACAGCTGAAGCAACTAATTTCTTCATTGTCAGTCGGAATTCGCAGAATTTGCAGTTAGTTGGCATCGCTATAATTGTGAATTAGCTTCAGAAATGTAATTCTTGCCTTATTTTTTGTGGTATATAGTGTAGATATACCAAACAATAAATAAAAAGAATTAATTTAAAAAAAATAATATAAATAAAAATAAAATAAATAAAAATATTTAATATTCTATAATTTTATATATTTGTTGCTGAATTTATGATTTTATGTATGTCATACATGATAATTTTAAAACTACTTTCAGTCGCTGGAAGGGTAAAGATATTTATTATCTACATATACACATATATGTACATATGTATAGCATGTTCATGCTTGCAACAATACTGCTACGCTTTAAAATTGAACATTTTCCAGAGTAATAAAATAGTAAATAATAAATATAATATGTCTTAAGTACGTATAATATGTCTTAGGTAAAGCATTTTCTTTGCTTAAGTATTTTATATATAAATATATAATTTATATATCATTTTCATATAATTTTATTTCAATTTCTCATATTATTTCTAAATTTCTATATCAATTAACTTTTTTGGTATTTAAAATAAAATTGTGCTCAAATGAGCTCTGTCTCCATCTGTGTTGAGAGGCCAAAAAAAGGCTGGCAAAAAGAGATTTCAGCTTAAAAAGCTGCTAAGGTCTGCCATTTCAATTGATTTCCATTAGTTGCACTGTGTTGAAGCATGAACATAAAAATACAAAGGAATTGACAGAGGACTTAACGACTAGAAGACATAAGGAGACCAACTGCATAGATAGGATAACTTTAAGTTTTGATGTATGCATGAGTCAGGCTATAAAGTAAGTGCATTCACACAGCTAAACCACCCGTTCGCTCATTTAATGTACATAGTCTCCTTCGCTTATTCTCCAGGTCTTCCACCAAAACAAGCCTTTGCCTTAGCCTTTGCCGGTTAAGTTCTTTAACTGAGAGCAATGTATTGAGCTACGAAAGTTTAAGTCAAATACTCGTAAAGCTACGTATCCAGATTGATAGATATGCATGCCGATGCAGTAGCTATGAATCTATATATCTATATAGAACTACATATATATACTTCCACAATTCCTTTCCATCTCTGACCGTCTCTGCTCTCCACTCCACCCACCTGGCTATCCAATTGCAGTTCAACCTGTGGGCGCTCTGCCCACGCGTTAGTCAACATCCGCTTAATCAAGTCAAATTAGTTGATCATATGCCGCTGCACAATTGGCTTTACATAAAGGCTCTATTAGCCAGCTGTGTGTGTGTCTGCCTGGGCCTGGACTGCCATTTGCTTGACTCGGCGCGCTGGCTCCAGTGGCGACTCGCACGTTGCTGGCACGCATCGCGGTTATGCATGCAGCATTTGCCAGGGCTGTGGGCTCTCGTGCTGCCACTGCTTCCGATAGGAATAGAATACCAGAGCTGCTATAAATAGGATGCACTCGATGTAATCAGTTTGCTACTTGACTAAATTTCAGTGCGTGCTGCTTACCTAAGTCCACAGTTTGTCCTCAGTTCCCGTTGAAGAAATATCCCTTAGCGCTGCATCCTGTCAAGGTCGTTCGCGTCCTGGCTGACAAATATATATGTATATAAGAAATGTATATAAGACAATGTCACGTAGCAGCGCTTTGGTCACCTGTTGTCACCTGGCAGCGATTGAAATTTCGTGTGCAGCTCCGCATCGCTTGGATTTGGAGTAACTCGACAGCCTTGGCCAAGCTACTTAGGCTGGCTCTTGCCTTGGGGCCAGCTATCTAATTCGCTACTGGGAAATAGTTCTGGGCTCCAGATGCTTGCTCAAGCTGTGCGCAATGCCCCCCCCCCCTCCCCCATTAGGCTGGGGAATCGCATGGCCGCAGATAATTGCGCATTTTCCTGTCTTGGATTTCTGTGGAAATCTTGATTGCAGCTGCCTCTGAGAGCCTATCTCACCTTGGGCCGCCTTGTGGTTCACTGGAAGTTCTCCAACTCCTCCCCTCTCTCTCTCTCTCTCTTTATCATCTTTTCTGTGAAACTTGTTTGGCTGGCAGCAGAAACTGATATCAACTAACAAATGGAATTAACAATTTCCCATTGCTTTGCATAAGGCTTGTGTCTGGACACCGGAGTCTGCTTGCATAAGCAAACATTGTGATTGGCACATCAAATTTTAGCAACCAGACGACTTGCTGATGCCCTAACTGAGTACGTCCACAAGTCTGTGGAGTGAAGTGCTGTACGTCTGTCCATCTGCCTGTCTCTCCGCAGAGTCACAGACTAGAGATGGAAATTTGGTACAGAAATTAGATTTGTTAGGCAAAGATCGGAATACATAGATATTTATCGAACTAGGCTGTACTCTCTCCATCTCTCTTTCACCTTCTGTCAATATGTTTCTCTCACTCTCTCAATACTCTTAGCTTGTATATATATATATAAATATATAACAGAATATTCATATATGTTATATACAAGTATATATACAATATTGGAATACTTTATTTATATACAAAATATCCTACATAGGAATATATCTATATAAATTCTCAACCTGTCTCAATCTGTCTCCAAATGCTTTCAGCACTCGTTCGCGCCTTTCGTCCATTGATTACTTTCGTTAGTGTATGAAAAGCAATCAAACATTAATTAATTTATGCGATTATTTTGTCCGGGTTCGGGTTGGGTTTTGCCGTACGGTTTTTGCGTGCGTATTGCGCGCCGGACACCCACATATCCATGTGACCAGCGACTGGTCACGTTTTTGGACGTGCTGAAAGCAAACGGCAAAAGTTTTCCATGTAAAATGCAAAATAAAATGGGCGTGCTTTAGCTCTACGCCGGATTTATTGCACTGCAATTGGTACGGCTTCCATGTGCAGTGCGGCGGCTGCTCTGACGTGCTCTGGACGATGCTTCCTATGGGATCAGCGATGATTTATTTTAAACGTCACATCGGAGGGGGCGGGGCTCAAGGTGTGACGGGCTAACATGATATGGCCAAAACTACGTAGCTATTGTCCTGATGGCTGGGCATGAATTGTTGACGCTTGTGCCGAGGCCAATAACTGAAAGTTCAATAGACCAGAGGGCAGACACTCTAGGTAGGGAAATTGTTTTGACGCATTGGCCTCAGACAATGTGAATACAATTTAGCACGCACAAAAAAAAAAAAAAAAAAACAAAACAAAAAGAGTACTTCGGGCTGATAAACTTTATTCAAATTTCACGCTTAATTATTTCCCCCTTTTTTCAGAAGAGATATTCATAGGTCAGTGGCTTGTAGTCGGCGCGATACTGCTGCTGATAGGAGTTGTCTGTCTCCACGCTGTGGTACACCTGCGATTGCAGAGCCGGCGAGATTAGGCGTCGGGTGTACGCCAGAGGCAGGGCGTAGGCCAGTCCAGGTGCGCTGTAGTAGCTATAGCTGGGAGTGTAGAGCAGCTCATGGCCCAGTGCGAGGCCCAGCAGGCAAGCAAACATAATTAGCTGAAAGACAATACATGTTGTGGTGCTACTATATATAAATATTATAATTAAATATGCAAGAGTTGGGTCCATTTGCATTTGTGCCTTTCATTCTAATATAATTATTTCATAACTTTGCTCAAATAAGAATTGTTGCTTCACCATTTGCATAACGACCCTGTCCGAGCGGCCTAAGTAGCTGTCTTACTCTCTCTGTCTCTCTCTCTCTCTCTCTTAGCAACATCAGGTGCTACGGCCAGCCTTAGCTATAGTTGTCTCTGTCTTTCGCGAGTAAAGCGCATACGCAATTGGAACTCTGTGCAAACTCAACGAAACTTCTCACTAATACAACTGCAGACGAACTACTGGAGCCAATCAGGACAGACTTTGCTATGCCTATAATATATGTGAGAACTTTTGCTTACATTTCTGTTTATAATACTCTAAACTGATTTATTGATTTATTTACACTGATAATTATGGCTAGCTAGGCTTTAGGCTAGCTTCCCTCCCTCTCTCTCTCTCTCTCTCTCTCTCTCTCTCTCCACGATTGCCTTAGCTTCATTTGTTAACTTTGTGAACACTTTTTGAGCCTATCTATTAGAACTTTAGCTCTATGTTTTTTTTTTTTTTAATTTCAAAAACTTCACTTTAACTAAAGTCTAGCTGTTTCTAGCTTCACTTGCCTAGCCCAGCCTAGCCTAGCCCAGCCTAGCATCACTTCACTTGTCCACGCTTCACTTACCAGCTTCATGGTCTTCTTCTGCAGACAAACTGAATGCTGGCTGCAACGCTTAGCTGCCTTTTATATGCTGCAGGCTGCGTGTCCGCGCCAAGGTCAAAGGCATTTGCGGCGGCAGCTCTGAAAGAAGCCCTTAACTCACTTTGAATGGAGCTGCAATTGCAAATGCACTTCGGAGATCGATTGACTGCAGTCCAAAGGAGACAAAGCTGACTCAAGAGGAGCTAGACTGCATGGGAAGTGTAGGGCAGGCAGTGAAATACCCTAGAATAACTGCAAAGTGAGTTGAGATGGGTATAAATTATGTGAAACTATCTCTACTGCCGACATCCCAGAGTTCTAAGTATGCACTCAGCTTACACCTCAACATCAACTCTCTAGCCTCACATACCCCTTCTGTTCCCGCTCATACTTACAGGGCATAAGGAGTTGAGCATGTTGTCCGTCTGCCCACTCCGATTGAGCGCTGATCGTCGTGCGCTTCCAGCCAGATAAAGGTTTTAAGAACTTGCCATGCCAATGCAGTCGCATTCAACTACTTATTCGCTTCCCCAATCAGAGCCAGAGTCTTCGGTTCGATTCCATTTCCATTTCCATTTCCCTTTCCTGGTCAGTTGCTTCACATGGCAATTGGTAAATATTTTCTGCTCTGGGCTGTTTACAATGTTTTTCGTTTGTTTTGCTTCATCACCAAATAAGGTGTGGTAAGGTGCAAGTGGGCGTGTTGCTGCGCATTGATGATGAATTTCAAGGTCAGCTACAGCTTCCGCCTCGGTAGGCGTATTTACACATCTGCCCTTGAAATTGTACGCAAATTGTGCGAAGTTTGCCAAGTGCGCAGCGCTTTGTTTTCCCAATTGCGGTTCCTGCCTGCCTTCAGCCGGCCCCCAATCAAAGGTAGATCCGAAAACAAACGCCCACGCATAACTCAATTAATGGCCATTGTATATAGTGTTTATTCTGCAATATATTTCGGCGTAGTATTTGCTGTTTTGGTCAGTTCCGGTCAGTTGTTGTTGCTGTTCATTGAAAGCAAATGCGCAGCTTCGATTGCCTCTGTGGGTGCCTATGAGCTGGTAATAGGTGTCCCAAAATTCAGGCAAGGTTTGAATTTAGCGCCATTTAAGCGGTAAAGTATTGTCAACTAAAAAACAAATAATACAGCGTGACAGCCGATGGTTCAGGGTTATTATTGATAACAACATGGCACATGGAAAATTTCAATAAAAGAGTACGAAGAGTAAAATTTCAATAAAAGAGTATGTGCCAGCAAAGTCGTAGCAGCCATTTACCCGATATGCTAATTCATACATAACCCTATGCTGTATACTATATAAATCAATAAAATATTTACCATTTTTAATTATAAGTCTGTGTTTTCTATCAAAATTACTTCTTGCGTGAGTTTTGGGACACTGTGTATAGTCGACAATCAAAGTAAACTTTTATCTTTGATTTATCCTCCAAAGATTAGACTATATATTTTGTTAAAGTAATATATTTATGAAAGAAAACCAATTCTGTGTTCGACTTAAAAAATTTGGTAACTGTGCTGGCCAAATTGAGCAAGATATTAACTATTGCAGTAGAACTATTGCGCTATCCTGATGACGGGACTTTGCCAAGCCTTTTTTGTACACTTTTTTTCCAAAAAAATTTAAAAATACTTCCTTAAATGATAGAGAACTCAATCTTCTTTTATTTCATGAAGAATAGAACAGAGTACCATAGAAAATAAATTTGACGACTCTAGCTCAAATAATATAGAAAACATTCAGTATTTAAGGGGAATGGGAAGGGTGCGCTATCCTGATGCCCATTTATGCAAGTGCATCTCACATTACATAGACTTTCCACAGCTTTAATAGTCGAAGCTACTATTAATCACTTGTTCAATACCCTCAATTGCTCCATTGTTGTCTTCGCTGCAATCATCTGGTCCATTCAATGCCCATGGCACACAAAATTCTACCCGCCGCTGAGTTTGTGGCAAGTTTTGGCCTGGCGGTTAAATAGTGTGTAAGCCGAGTCGAGTGAACTCGAGTCATTCACTTATGAAATGCGAGCTGCAGCCAAAAGCCAAACAAAGCTGGCTAAGATATCAGAGCACGAAGGTCGCGCATTGGGTTGCAGCTAGTCTAAAGCCCATCGCCCTCAGCGGCTGCTGCTGCTGCTGCTGCTGGCACTTGTTATATAAATGCTGCAGTCTGTGCAGCTAATCAACAAGTCTTCTGACAGCCACGCAACAAGTTTCTGCTCTGAGCTCTGATCACCAACCAAACGCCCTCAACATGTACAAGCTGGTGGGTAGCCGTTGGCTCAGTTTGGTTTATTTCATTTTTAATTTGCATTTGCATTTGCATTTGGCAGTTGGTTTTGCTGTCGCTGTGCGTGGCCATTGCCTGGGCGGCACCTGGACTGCTGCATGCCACGCCGATTCTGGGCAGCGCCTCGTACCATGGCTGGCCGGGACAGACGCTGCAGACGGTGCAGGTGGTGCGGCCCATTTGGCCCACACACAGCATTGTGCGGCCCATTGGCCATGGCTACGGCCATGGTTATAACTGGCTTTAAATGACCAGCCCTCGTCTAAGGCGAAAGGCCTGAAATGAAATGAAATAAATTCCTTGAGCTTGATTGGAAATTCTGCTAAATGCTTCTTCTCTTTGGGGACTCTGGGGGGCTATAAAAGTCGCGGCAGTAGCTGCCAGCTGCTGCAGTTAGCTTGGAGCCATCCAGGCGAAATGGCCGGGTCAGTAAGTAGGCGTCTTTTATTTCGGACACACATCTGTAGCTTCATCTTTGGCGCAGTTGCTGCGGATGCGGATGAGGATGCTCTGGATCTGTGTGACTGTGATGCTGCAACTGCAATACGCTGTGCCTCTACATCTGTACGTGCTCACGCCTACACTGCGCATGGCTCAACCCACTGGAAGTCAACTCCACTTCATGCCCCTCTCACCTGCAGCTGAGCGAGAGCTGCAGCTGAGAGTGGTGCAGGGCAGGGATCTATTGCAGGACGTTCAGCAGCTGATGAACAGTTTCCATCAGCTGCTGCGGTCAAATAATAATACCACCAAGAAAAAAAAGAGGCCACCGTTTCCCTTTCCATTCAGCTACAAGCCTTTGTTGGATCGATTGGCATTTGGTAATCTAACGCTTAACTTAGCATTCACATTTAATTTCATGAACACCAACAGCTTTGGTTTTGGTAATTGAGTGTAAAAGTAGCTCAAATATTAAATATAAATTTATTTATACTAATAAAGTGAAGAAAATTATTGCTCTTTACAATATTAAGCTTAGATAAGAGTACTTCATTCGGTCTCTCTCTGAATGAACTTCGCTTCATAGCACTCCACATGGAGTAGAACGAAACAGACGATGCAGCTGTGTTTATGCAAACACTCAAGCCCAATTTCTCATTGACAGCAACAACAAATAAACAGCAGGCAAGAAAAAGGAAGACCAGCACTATAACAATATTATTACTCACTCTCTCTGTCTCTCTCTCTCCACACACTGCCAAAACAAATCAATGGCAGAGCAGCTGCAGCGACTGTGCAATTCTAACGGAGCTTTTTTCGTGCTCTGCTTTGATCGTCTGGCGTGCGAGCTAAGGCATGCACGCATGCAAAGAAGAAAGGAACACACATGGCGACTAGCTGTTCTCTTCGCTCTCAAGTAGTCACATACTCTAAATGTGTTGAATTTAATGATGTTCGTTAATAACCAATGACAAATTCTATCGTCTGCACTGCGAGTGGCATATGTTATGAAAGAAAGAGATGAAAGCAGTTCAAATGCTTTAAATCGCGCTCACACTGCTGGTGTAAGCATATCACTGTGTCTGGAATTTAAATGGAGTTAGCTGAAAATGAGGGCTGATTATTGAATTGATTCACGAATATTCCCTATCTTGACTATTGTGTGTTTAAAATACTGCTATTCAAAATGGTGCTGCCTAAGGGTTAAGCTTGACGAAGATATTGTAGCTGACTTTTAGGCAGCTGTTAAATATAAATGCAAATATTCAAGTTGTGTGTTTCAACATTTTATTTGTGCCTTAAATTATGATCAAGTTTTCAGTTCCAGTGGGTGGGTGAGTGAGCGGTGCGTCTACTTCTTCAGCAGCAGAGGGGCTGCGTAGGGCGAAGCCACGTACGGAGAGGCGACGTATGGGGATGCGACATATGGAGATGCCACATAGGGCGATGCCACATATGGGGATGCCACATAGGGCGCTGCCACATAGGGCGCCGCGAATTTGCCATGGTATTCGGTGCTGTAGACGGCGGCGGCGGGTGCGGCAGCCACCACTGTGTGAGCTAGACCAGGCTTGGCGGCAACGCAGGCGACCAGAGCGAGGACCACAATAGCGATGAACTTGAACATGTTGAGTAGTTTTGCTGTGGATGAAACAAATGTAACTGATGCTCGAACAGGTGGCTAGCCATGGCTTATATACGCAAATTGGACTCGACCTTGGCCAATGTGCACGGTGTATTCTCTTGGCCAATTGCGCAGGCCTCGCACGTAGCCAGCCCAATTGGCAGTTAGTTATTCGGGTAAGTGGCTTAAACAATTTGTAAGTTGAGCTCCGCTTGGCTCATTAGCTGGGCCAGCACGCAGTCTGCGCCAAGGCTCTACCTGCTAGCTGGTGTATAAAAGCCATAGCTCAAGCAGCTGTCATCATCAGTTCCGTTCAACCGACAAACCAACCAACCAACCAACCAACCAACCAACCAGCTCAAGATGTTCAAGTCCATCATCCTCGCCGTCTTCGCTCTGATTGCCTGCGCTGCGGCCAAGCCAGGCATCGCCTACACCGCACCCTACGTGGCATCGCCCTACGTGGCATCGCCCTATGTGGCTTCGCCCTATGTGGCATCATCGTACGTGGCATCTCCCTATGTGGCGTCCCCCTATGTGGCATCCCCATACGTTGCATCGCCCTACGCTGCCGCCTACAGCGCAGCTCCTCTGCTGCTCAGGAAGTAGATAAAGACGACTCACAGATCTGCAAAAACTGAATACGAATAAACCAAACTGAAACTCGGAAACAAATTGTTTTTACTCATTTTATCTTTTATATACAATATATATATATGTATATATATAGAGAGAGAGAGAGAGAGCAGTCGGGGCTCTGCTCAAGGTCTTTGCCTGGCGCTTATCGCCAGTGCCAGCAGGAAGTTTGTGTCGAGGTCTTTTATCTTGCTCTTAAAGATTTCCTGGTCGAAGTCTTATCATATGCACACACACACACACACATATATAGGGATATATATTTCTGTATTTGTAAACTGTAGACTTAATTTGGATTTTGGCTATATGCTAGGCGTCCATCGTGCCGTTTGAGTGGAAGACAATGCTGCTGCGACTGTAGCGACCCGAGCGCTGAACCTTGCGCCAGCGCAGCACTATCAGAGCCACCAAGGCGACCAGGATGAGGGCACCCAGCACCTGGAAGAAGCACCTCATGTACTGCAGGTGGAGCTCCAGGTTCTGTGAATGGGCCTGGAGCAGTTTCAGCTGCTTGTGGAGTACCTGCACGGGCTCCTCCTGGATGGCGCCCTGCTTGGAGGCGGGTCCCATGGACGAGACACTGATGCAGGAGACATCGCGTATGTGAGGCGTCTCGTCGGTGCTGTTGTCCGGCTCGATGTGCAGGGCCACGGTCTCGGCGAGGTAGGGCGGTATCAGCAGGTGGTGCAGGTAGGAGCAGTTGAACCGATTCCGCGAGATGCCCAGTTTCTGGAGCAAGGGGAAGGCCTGGGCGAAGCTGCGATTGCCCTGCACCTCGCTGAGTAAATTGCCGTCGACGAAGAACTGCTTGAGGTTCGTCAGATAGGGCACGAACAGGTCCAGATTGAGGTGGGTCAGGTTGTTGAACGACAGATCGAGTATCTCGAGGAACTTCTGCTTGGAGAACATGCCGAACTGCAGCTCCCGCACGCCAGTCGAGCGGAGGTAGAGATTCCTCAGCCGTTTCAGCTGATCAAAGGTGCTCACGCTCAGCGAGCCAATCGGATTGTGGGAGAGATCCAGGTGGAGCAGAGCAGTTAGATTCGTTATGTTCGCTATGCTGGCCAGTCGATTGCCGCGCAGCTCCAACGTCTCCAGCTGCAGCGCCTGGTGCATGTGGATCGAGCTGATGTTGTTGTAGTTGGCGCGCACGAAGCGCGTCGCATTGATGGTGAGATTGGTCAGCTGGTTGTAGTCCAGGTGGAGTTGGTGGACGATGTTCTTGTTGGTCAGCTGGAAGGCCTGCAGCGAGTTGGTGGCCAGCAGCAGGCTCTCCAGGCTGGCGGCCTCCGTGAACGTGTCCGGGTGGATGCGGAGGAGCTTGTTGTTGGACAGATTCACCTCCTTGATGCGGCGCATGCGGCTGAAGACCTCCGGCTGGATGAAGGTCAGCAAGTTGCTCTCAAAGGACACCGACTCCAGATACTCGTTGTCCTTGAAGATGTCCCTGTGCAGATCGGTCAGGCGATTGCCCGTCAGCTGCAGCTTATTCAGATTGTGCAGCCCGCAGAACGCATTCTCGCTCAGCTGCGCAATGCGGTTGTACGACAAGTCGAGCCGCATCAGAGCGTTGGCTCCGATGAACACGGACGTCTGCACGGAGGTCAAGTTGTTGTAGCTCAGATTCAAGTAGGACAGATTGCTGGCGGCGCTGAAAGTGTTGCGGGTGAGCTCCAGGATGCTCGTGTACGACACGTCCAGCGTCTTCAGGTGGGTGAACGTCTCGAACAGATGGAACGGCACCGAGAGCAGCGTCGAGTCGTAGAACTTCATGAACTTCACCATATTTCCGGGCAGAAAGTTCTTCACCACGATGTTCTGACTGTGGGTCACCACGAACCCGGTCACGGTGCAGAACGCATCGCTGGCGTCCATGTACATATGCTGCTCGAACTCATCGCAGCTCATGTAGACATCGCCCGACCGAGCAGGATCGCCGTTTGCCAGGACCAACAGCAGGAGCAGACAAACGTTGCCTATGTGCATTGTGCAGTGAACCGCGCGCAGCGAACTCTTTCCGCAAACTGCAAGGGAGGCTGCGGACTGCGAGCTATTACAGAAATGCATACGCAGCGGAATTCGTGGCACGATGCTAAAAACAGCCGATTTGCATATGTATATATATTATATATATATATCTTATACATACAGAGAGAGATTGCAGTTGTTTTAATGCTCTGTTGAAGAGTTAGGAACGGGGTTTGATCGAGTTTCTTGAGGATTATGCATATTTGCTCATATCTAAAAATCTACATCCTGAATTTATGTATCTTAATCTTTTCCCAGCTAAAGGAACTGTTTAAGTATTTTAGTCATTTACTGCAGACTTTTTATATAGCTTAAGACATAAAGGGTGTCCCAAAATGCGCGCAAGTAGGAGCTGACAGTTCAGGCTTATTAAAAATGAAACGCTATAATAAAAGCAACGTATGCTATATAAATCAATAACATATTTGAAAAAATTTTAATTAAAAACCTGCGATTTCTATCAAAATTACTTCTTGCGTGACTTCTGGGACAAGCTTTAGTTAAGCAGCTCATGTCTTCGAATTCCCTTTGTTTACTTCAGCTGCTTAAGGGTTAACAATCTTAAGCATTTTACTCTAAATACTTTACATTATTAAACCATAAGCAGTTGAAATAAGGTAGGTAAAGCTACCTGCCTAATTAGTCTTAGAGGCAGACAGCTATAACTAGTTTTTAAAAGGTTTTTCTATTGTCTCAGCTGTGAATTCCAACTGCCTGTGCTGTCTCTGTTGACTCGAAAAATAATAGAGTCTTTGACACAGCGCTTCAATGAAATCTTAAAGCGAGTGCTCTCAATGCGAGATTCTTCTCGAAATAGAGTTTTCCATGTAAGTTCTTCCTAGAGATCCCCCAGCTTCTGCATGACAGCTCCCTTTAACAACTTCCTGACTCATATAAATGTATATAGATTATACTTATATATCTTAACAACTCTTCAAAACATAAGCTTAGTTATTAAGCTAACTTCACTCCATTTAAAATACCTCTTTAAATTTATGTATAATATGTGTAGTCCACATCTAAGTCTCACCCACAGGGCATCTCACAGTCTCGCCCACTCAGTCAGCGGCACTGATATTCAGTTTGAGTTACTTCTGCCAGCGCTTATGTGATAAGAAATGTCGGCCTGGGCTTTGTTTTCTTTTTGTTTTCGTTCTGTTGCGCGATTACGAGAAGTGCTGAGAGTGTTATGTGCCCAGAGTGAGGAGATCGCTGTAATGGGCTTAACGCCCACGTCGCGTCGCAGGCTCATGTTGCAATGCGCTGACTGCAGCCATCATCAGTGCTGCAACATGGATTAAAAGTGTATTGACTGAAGTCGATTGCATAAGCAAATTGCACAGTCAGCGCCTGACCTTGAAATAAATGCAATCCGATTAAGCCCACATGCCCCAAGCCAGAGGCCACAGGCCGCAGGCCGCAGGCCGCAAAGTCAGCCAAATGCTCCGTGGTCTGCCACAAGGGCAGGTCAGTTAACCGAACGCATAAATTTGAATCGGAACAGCTACTGTTTCGTACATACATATATGTATATAGATGTCCAACAATTGTTCGCCTTCAACACTTTTTATGGTCTCACATTTTGGGGACGTGCTCGACATACCCAAAGCAAAAGGCCTTTCCAGCCGCCGTTGGCTGGGCACGTATTATATTTAGCGCTGCTTCTAATTTGGTTCGTTTTGCGTAGAACCCCAGCCACATCGGCTATAAAACTGCAATCGTACTACTCTCCGGCATAGTCTACTTCGTTAGCTTCAACATGTTCAAACTGGTGCGTTCCTTGGCTGCTGACATTTGTTTTCGCTGATCTCTAATTGGTTTTCGTTTGCAGTCTGCTGCCCTTTTCGTGCTCTGCGCCGTGGCGGCTGCCTGCAGCCTGGTCGAGGCGAAGCCTGCGGTGCTCGTGGATGCGGCTCCTGCGGTTGTCACCGCCACCAGCTCGCAGTATGTGGCACGCAATTTCAACGGCATCGCTGCCGCGCCCATTGTCGCCGCCGCCGCCGCCGCTCCAGTTGCTGCTGCCTACACTGCTCCCATTGCCAGCGCCGCCTACACCGCGCCCCTCGCCTATCCCTACAGCTATCCCTACACCGCTGCCTACACCACGTACCTGTAAATGATGCAACCTGCGGTTCGACACGCCCTCCTTTTTTTTTTTTTTGGAATAAAAAACAATTGCTCAAAGGAATTATTTGGTATTTGAATTTATTTTTGGGGTATTTGGAGTGGGGCATGGACGGAAATACCTTTCTGGGGGAAAAATGAAAGAGTTGTTTAGTAGAGAGATTTATTTGTTATGTGTAGAAGGCTTATGCAAACTTTGGTATTCTATTTGAACATTACATGTTGCTTTATAGAATAACAGCTTTGCTAGCTAAGGGTAGACAGGCTATTCTACAAAATACTTTAGATGAGCAGCATGATTCATTGAAGACAATAATCAGCTAAGTTCCGGGTATGAGCCACACAGTGCACTTCTAGAATTTGTCACTGAAAGCCATAAAATGCAATTGCTTCTATCAATTTTGCAGCTCATAACAAAGCAAATTAGATATATAGATGAGATATACATATATAAAAATAAATATATATTTTAATTTAATCTACTTTCAATTCTAACGCTAATTTTATAGCTATCTCCCAGAAACAACTTCCGCATTGCGCTGCGTTCACCATTTGTTCGTCCATTGAAAGCACAACGGCCATGCTCGCAGGATCTCAGTAGTCGTCTCGCTCTTACGCAGCTGCGTTGAGCAATCGTTGCTCAGCAACAGCTATCGCTGTCTCGCTCTCTCTTTCTCAGAAGTGTGCAACGCACAACTGATACGCAAACTCAATTGGATAATAGTCTAATAAGAACTCCATGCTAGCCTCTGCCTCTCACTCTCACTCATACTAATGCAAGTCAACTACGAGAGCCAATCACAAAAAAATTGAACGGAATTAGGCAATTGTTAAGAGCAATGGCAGAGGTAGAGCTCTTAGCTTTACTTATTGAATAATAAGCCTTGTGACAATGTTATATAATTGGGCAGGAGAAACATTGAGTTTAAATTAAATATTATATATATATATATATATATATATATATATATTTATTATTTATAATAATATATAGAATATATTTTAAAATAGTATATATATTTATTTAAATATCATACATTTAATGATTATAAATTACACTTTTTAAATACATATCTATATATTATATAATATATTTTTAAATGCTTATAATTACTATTTAGATAAAATTTCGCTAATATTAACAACAACAACGCGTTTTGGCAACGATTTGCAATCGGTGCCTGGCTAAGGACTCCGAGGCTGGCAGCCACTGGCTGCCCGTTTGGCAGCAGCTGTGTTTGACTGTTTGCTGCTGGTGTTGTGGCTGCATGGCTGCTGTTGCAGCTTGCTGCAGAATGTTGCATTGCAGCGCGCGTATGGCGCCCACGCAGCTGGGCAGCACGAGCGTGGCGGTGCAGAGCTGGCAGAGCCTAGAGCGATTCTCACTCGACTTACAGCAGCAGCAGCAGCAAGTGGTGCAGCAAGTGGCGTCGGAGTTCCTTTCTTCAGCTGGCACCACCACAGCTCGCTGGCTGTTGGACTCCTCCGCATCGCTGACAATTTGCGCTTTATCCGGGTTGCGTTTGAAGCTTAGTAGTTTCTTATACATGATTGTGTTCTAAGCGCTTTCCACTGATCAAATGAAACAGCATGTGGGGCAGTCGCTTGGCTTTATAAATTCATTTATGGTTGTTTGATGCGACGGTGGTGCGAGTGGGTCACAAACCCAAGCGCATGCTTTGCATGCCCACCACGTGCCACTCGACGTTTCAGTTCGATTTGCTGCTGATCGACGTTTTATATATTTTTTTACTTTTTGCGTCACGTTTATAAATACTTATTGCGTCTGGCTGGCCAGCGACCCCGCCCCCCTCGCACCTCACCCACGCCCGCTGCCCACAGCCCCATAGCCCCATACGCTAATGAAACTAAAAGTAAAGTGCAAATTTGGTCGACGAGATTCTCCTTGGCGTGAATCGATACGACAAGCCGACGACTGAATTGGCAGGCAAGAGCATCCCAGACGCCGCGCCGTGCATAATAATTAATAATTTGATTAGCTTCGTTGTTTTTTTCATATGTTTCTTTGTGTCGTTTTGTCTTTTTGGGCCTCAAATCTTTTGTGCATTTCGGGTATATAAGTTCGAGCAAGCGCTGCAGTAGGCATCAGTCAAGTTCTTCAGAACAAGCAGCTCGCTACAATCAAATCAAATCAAATCAAATCAAATCAAACCAAACTCAAAATGTTCAAATTCGTAAGTGTCAAATACTCGAGGATCCTCCGAAATCTTCCTCTCTAACCCAATCCTTTATAGTTCGCTCTGTGCCTGCTCGCCGTTGTCGCCTGCGCCGCCGCCAAGCCCGCCATTGTGGCTGCACCACTGGCCTACAGCGCCTACACCGCTGCCGCACCAGTCGCCTATAGCGCGCCCTACACCGCCGCCTACACCGCTGCCGCTGCCTATCCCTACTCCGCTTATCCCTACGCTGCTGCCTACTCTGCCTATCCTTATGCCGCCTACTACCGCTAAGCAGGGATACTAATGATGCGACAACTCGATCTGGATCCTCGGCCCACGCAATTGATATTTCCTCGAGCAAGCCTTAGACTCTTCTTTTACCCGGTTTTTGTTTCATCTTTTCGGTTTTTCCCTTTGCTCTGAGTTTTTAGTATTATTTAAGGATGGTTAGAGTGGAAATATTATTGTTGGAATAAATGCATCTTGCGTAAAACGTAAACCTGTCAGTGACTCTTTTCATTGAAATTGTATTTTAATCATATTGCAGGCAACAATCAGCATCCTCTGGGAAGTCCTCATTTCTCTAAGAAGTTTATTCTGCTGTTTGCAGTCTTTGATCATCAGACGAATGTATCCTATAAATGGGCAAGTCTTCAAATTAAGTTTTTCTTCTGCTAGCAAATCATGCTACCTCGAGGAAGCTTTTCTTGCTCTATAAAATTCGGATTTCTCCAGCAAGTTTTCCACGTTCAGAAATGTTTCTATTCTCTATGAAGTCTCGATTTGCTTTAAGAATTTTTGCTTTATCAATAAAGTTCTCTTTCTTCCAGAAAGTTTTCTTTTCACTTCTCTACTCTATGCAGAAGTTCTCCTTTTCACAGCAAGTTTGGCTTGCTCTAGGAAAGCTTTTGTCTCTAAGAAGCTTGCCTTCTCTTGAGTATTTTCGCTCTCTAGACACTCTCTAGGTTTACTATATTTCTAAGATTCTAGAATGTCCTATGGCTGCCATACTTTTTCCTTCTCTTGTTTCCCTAGCTTAAGGCCCACTTGTAGATCCCCGTTGACCTCTGCAAGGACACTGGCTAGTGTCTGTTTTGTTTCACCTTGGGCGCACAGCTGTTTGGCAACCCTTCGCTGAGTCGTTTTCTATTTATAATTTGAATTACAATTAAAATGCGCAGTCCGCACAGTGGCTGATGGAATATGTGTACTTGCAACTGGGTTACGTTAAAATGACGGGCACGTAAACAGTACGTAGTCAACAGTCAGCAGTTTGTTGTGGCTGATCAGAGGATTGGTAAGCGTTAAATTATGATAATCGCATCCACAGAAGGCAGCTGACGCCAGCTCGAGACGGAAGTGACTAAGCTCTTGGGCTAGGAATGTGGATTATCGTGTAGTCTGGTTAGGATTTGCTGGCCTTGTTTAGTGCGTGTCTTAGCTCTTAGCCGTAAAACCCAACCAAAGTGGGCATTTGGCCCTGGTTTGCTAATATTTCAATTATTCAGCGCAGGTAGAGCCCGAGACTGAGGCTATTCGTCATAATCATGAGCAATTACAACTGCATGCCACACGTGCCGCACAGCGCCGAGTAAACAACATCCTGGAGCCCTGAAAACCCTGAACCCTAGCTGTGACTCTGCTAGAGCCTAGAGTTCATTGGCATCGGTGTTGACTTTGAAGCATTGCATAATCCTCAAGCGTTGCGCCCTATTCGCTGTTTACTATTTGTGAGCTGTCAGCAATGGCTCTAGAGTATACCCTGTAAAAGTGAAGTGGGGTTGAATGGAGGGATAATGTAAAGATAGCTTAGAGAACCACTTGATATTGATGAGCTATGGGCAATAGAAGTGAGATATGTGTAGATATATACTAGACTGAAATAATGAAGAAATTTATTTATGAACTCCATTTTGTATTGGAAAGACTTAAGACTAATTTAATCTATATTCTGTAACCTCTGACTAATCTAATCTATATTCTAATACAGATCAGTTTGAGCAACAATCCAAAGATAGACAAAGATCTCAACCAACGCGGGCATTCCACTCTCTCGCCTGTCTGAGATGCTCCACCTGTCATCTGTATAGGGTATGTCAATGTCTACTCCAGCTGCTTCATTCTTGACTCATTTTTAATTGAAACGTGCCCCGTTTGTTGCGTGTGGCAGCAACAGCTGCTGCAGAGCTTGCCGCATCTAGTTGGCGCTTTAATTAAAAGGCGCCACGGGGGGAAACAGACGCGACTCTCGAATCTCAGGCATCAGTTGAATGGGCCCGGCCACTCCTTGCGGCAAGTGCATTAATCATACGCCGCGTGGTGCCGACAACGTTCTTGCCCCCCCCTCCAACAAAATGCATTTCATTAAAATGTCTAAATGTCGAACGGATTGCAAATTAAATCAAATGCGATTTGGGCTTTTTGGCGAGTTCTTTGCATGAGTTTTGACGCCTACAAATCGGTTCTTTTTCTCTACGAACCGGGTGAAGCGCCACGCCCCCTGTGCAACGCCTTCATAATTGGCTTGGCCAAATGCTCATGGAGCAACTAATCGAGTGTTTCCCAGGCAACTCGTTTGCCATTTTAATCAGCTCCCCTCCCGCTGTTAGCTGCATTAGGCTTACAGTGCTCACTGCCAGTTGGCGCACACAGTGCCAGCAATTAGGCAACTGCCCAGCCAGCTGACACACTTCATTTGTGCCGACATCAATAAAGGTCGATCTTAATCGGCGCGCTGCTCGAGTGACAAAGTTTTAATTGAATTGCATTTTTTTAGCGCTCACTGTCTGAGGCCGCAAACCGGCCACAGTGTCTGCCTAGAAGAGCCTGCTCTACTGAGAGTCTACGCAAGTAGCCAAATAACAAAACGATCGATGAATGGGCTAGTTGTGAGTGATAGACTGGGAGATACGCTAGAGAACAGACTGAAGAGGATGTTGACTAGGTAGTAGAGGTAGCTAGAGTGCAGGGAAATGTCCTCGGGATGAGGTTGAGCTGGGAGTTCACTGGGTGATAGAGTATAGGAAAATACCCTAGAGAGGTTGGTGAGCTGGGAGTTCACTGCGTGGTTGAAGGTGTTAGAGTCCAGAGTCTTGAGTCTAGAGATGGCAGAGGGTGTTAAAGTCCAGGGAAATGCCCAAAAGAGGCTGTTGAGGTGGGAGTAGAGCAGTAGGCTGCTAGAGTCTCGAGTCTAGGGACTAGAGATGTCTGCGATGGGCTGGGCAGATTGGGTAGTAATACCCTCGAAATGAGGTTGGGCTGGGAGTTCACTGCGGGGTAGAAGGTGCTAAAGTACAGAGTCGGGTCTAGAGATGGCAGATTGGGTAGTAGAGGCTGCTAGAGATGAGGTCAGACTGGGAGTTTACAGGGTAGTAGAGGGTGAAGGAGGGTGCTAGAGTCTAGGGAAATACCCTAGACATAAGGTTGAGCTGGGAGTACAGCAGTAGGCTAAGTCTTAAGTCTAGGGACTAGAGATGCCTGAGATGGGCTGGACATGGCTTACCTCACCTCCCTCTCTCCTTCTGTCACATACCACACCGCCTAGCCTATATACCCCATCAGCTCTCACACCTCAGACTGGGTAGGCGTGCACATAAATGTGTCGCCCACTTGGCAAACGCATTTGTATGCAAATATTTTGCCTGGGCGTAAGTTACGCATAATCACAGCCCGCCGCAGTTGCCCAGAGGCTGGCCTGGCCTGGCCTGGCCTGGCGTGGTCTGCTCTGGCCATTGTCAGGCGGGCAGCCGCCTTTCCATTTGCCGAGGGGGCGCTAAGATTTACGCAGTCAATTTCGCATTGCAGCGCAGGGCGTTGCGGCGAGCGGCCACCACACGGTGGTGCAGGTGGCACAGGTAGCCCAGGCTGAGGCTGAAGCACTTTAAAAAGTTGGCCTTTTAAGTTTTACGTAAAGTCGGAGCTGATTTATGCGTGTGGGGCGGCGAGGTTCGCTGCAATTAGCTGTCAGCTGCAACAACAACTGCGACAACAACAACCACAATAAATATGCATATTAGAATTATTACAACAACAATTTGCATTGTGCTCGCAGTTGATGGCTATGAATTTATGATTGCATTTAAAGTCTCTGTGCGAGCAGCGGCTCAGTTGGCGGGGGCTTTGGGGCTAAGCCCCCTCTGGGACGACCTTGCGACGCCGCTGATAGCTGCAGCAGCCGCCAGGCTTGCAGCAATCATCAGTTATCGACAATTGCCCTAGATAAAGTTGATCTAGAAGTCCGGCTCAAGCAATCAGCAGAACAACGCGCATTATGACACGCGTACACTGAGCGAAATGTGCGAGAGTTGAGATTGGGAAATGGAGATTTGATGGAGAAGTGGGAAGGTAAAGAGTTGAGAGAAAGTTCGAGGACTGAAGTGATGGATGATTGAAGATTTGAGAGTTGGAGATAGGGAGAGAAATGAAGAGAAAGATAGAGTGAAAGAATGAAAGAGAGAAGGGAAGAGAGTGGGAAGAGAGTGGTAAGAGAGAGAGAGAGAGAATGAGAATGAGAGGAACAGACAAACAGAGAGAAGGAGACAGATACACAGAAACAGAAAGAGAGAGAGAGAGAGAGAGAGAGCGAGAGAGCGAGGGAGAGCGAGAGGGAAAGAGAGAGAGAGAGTGAAAGGTTGAGAGAAAGGTAAAGAGAGAGAAAGAGAGAGAAAAAGAGAGGGGAAGAAAGAGTGAGAGAGAAAGAACGAGAAAGAGCGAGAGAGAAAGAGCGAGGGAGAGAAAGAGCGATAGAGAAAAGGTGAGAGAGAAAGAGAGGGGGAGAAAGAGCAAAGGAGAGAGAAAGAGCGGAAGAGAGAAAGCGCGAGAGAGAAAGAGCGAGGCACAAAGAACGAGAAAGAGCGAGAGAGAACGAGCGAACTAGAGAAAGATCGAGAGAGAAAGATAGAGGGAGAAAAAAAGAGCATAAGGTAATCTCAGCTTACATTATACTCCTTTTGATATTGATATATGTATATATAACATACATATCATGTCTATGTAGGAACTACGCTCTAGTATTAGACAGTAAAATCAAGCTCTATAACTGGGTTATGCTCTTGAAACACTTTCTGTTCTCAAATAAGACCTGCAGAGGAAAATACTATGCTTTGATAGCTTTCAAAGTAACTTTTCTGAGTTATGAATCAAGATATACATATGGCTATTATATAAGATTCTTCTCGTAGCTCTACTCCCCTTTAAGTTCCACTGAAATAATTCCTGGTCAATTCTCAATCAGTTTTCCACTCATTTCCCTCACTCAAATCCCATTTCAAGTAATTTAAGTCCATTAAAAAATATATTTATAATTTTTCAGTATTTTTAAAATCATTTTTCAGTATCTTCTATCTCAAGTGTATGCCATAACTATTCTGGAGTTCTCTCACACATTCTGCAGCTCTATTATCCACATTCAATTAAGTTGGGGCTGTGGCTGATCAAGCGTTGTAATTAAGACTTAATCTTTGAAATCCTGCTAAATGACCAATTTACGCATTACGCGAACCACTCGCTCCCACTGATAAATATCGGAAAATATCAAGCGCAACACGCACCACCGGCGACCAGTTCTTAAATGTTTTTCTTTTCCGAAACTCGTTCTCACAGATCTCTTGATAAACTATATATATATGTATATATATATAAATATTGCGACTAAGTTGGCTTTGCCAAACATCCGCATTGGCCAGGGCGGGTCTCTGGCAGCGGCCGCCGCCGCCTGCACCACTTGCACCACCTTCACTGTCGTGCTGCAACCACGAGTTGCACTTTGCATGCGCACACGAAGTTTCGCAGCCTCCAACAAAAGTAAAAGTTCAGTTCTCGTTATTAAGATTTGAGTTTGGTTTTTGGGCCCGACGAATGGGCGACGCGAATTCGGCTATAAAAGCATTTGAGCCCAGTTAGCAGGCATTATTAAACGTTGTGTTCTCGCCTCGTCTAAAACTCCAACTCTGCAACATGTTCAAATATGTAAGTCTGCCGCCTGTCCACTGGCTGAGCCTGCTCCGAGTCAGAGTCTGATCCAAAACATCTTCCAGCTCCTGGTCGCCTTCTGCTGCTGCTTGGCCAGCGCCGCTGCCGCTCCTGGCTATTTGGGTGGCTTGGCTGCCGCTCCGCATCTGTCGCTGGCCGCTGCGCCGGCCATCTCCTATGGCCACGCCCTGGCCGCACCTTCGATTGCCTCGTACGGATTGGGTCCCAGGATTAGCTATGCTGCGCCCGCTCTGGCTCATGGCCCCGCCTTGTCCGCCTACGGCCTGGGTCACAGGATCAGCTATGCTTCGCCAGCGATTGCCCATGCTCCACTCGGCCTGGCTGCCGCTCCGCTTGGCCTGGCTTCGCCACTCGGTCTGGGCTACAGGTCGTACGCCGCTGGTCCTGCCCTGAGCCTGGGCCATGGCTGGTAGAGATCGCCGTCTGGAACTCGATATCGATAATCCTCACTGCTTCTCCTTTCGTTTGCACACTAAATTTCCGAGAGAAAGTGAATTTGAGTTTAGAATTAAACCACGTTTCGTATTGATCAAGATTAACTCGAACTGCTTTATTGGACTCTGCTTGGATTATAACTGTTAAGATATTGGAGACTCTCACACGCTCCGCCTGTGCTCACCAGCCATAGCCGTGGCCGTAGCCATAGCCCAGACCCAGGCCCAAGCCCAGGCCCAGGCCGTGTCCGTAGAGGCCATGTCCGTAGCCGCCCAGATAGCCGTGGCCCAGGCCATAGCCATAGCCGCCCAGATAGCTCTTGCCGATGATGGTCTTCGTGACGATGGGCGCCGCAATGGTCTTGATGATGGGCGCATGGTAGCCCAGGCCCAGCCCCAGCCCGTAGTGGCCGCCATAGTGTCCGCCTAGGCCCAGGCCCAGGCCGCCATAGCCCAGATGATAGTCGTGCCCGAAGCTGGGCGCTGGAGCTGGCGCCGGTGCGGGCTCCGGAGCTGGAGCAGGAGCTGGAGCTGGCTCTGGCGCCGGTGCAGCCAGGCAGCAGCTCAAGCAAAGCGCTGCCAGCAATAAAAGCTGCCGAGGATTGGGATTAGGATTTTGCTCTGGCTCTGCTTCTGAGGCTTCTACTTACTCCTTTGCACATTTTGTGATTAGCTGGTTAAAGGTGCCACGTGATTTACTCCAATAGCTGTGTGGTGCGTGTGCTGCTGCAGCTGCTCGCTGCGTGGGTCTTTTATATGTTGCAGGAACCGGCGACTCGGCGCGGCTGCCACCCAAATTGGGCTGTCGATGATCTAATGGGCGCTGCATTTGGCCACTGCTTCAGCTAATCTACTTGGTCGGTCTGCGTGCCTTTTTGTCTCTTTGTCTTTTTGGTCAAAGACATTTCACTCGTTTCGCGCGTTGCTCATACGCAATGTGGTCCGGCATGCGTTGGGTAAGTGTTTAATTTGCAACATGCCAGCAGGCGACAAAGTTTTGGGCGTGACTGCAATCGCATGGCGAGCACTGTTTTCCTGCTGCAACTTTGTAGATGGCTAGAATCGCTCGATCTCGGCTTAAACAAATACCAAAACCCAGTTCGAAATAAGGTCAATGTGCTCGCGATACTTGTATATATGTATATCTGTATCGTGAGCGTGAGCCAAGTGTGACGCAATAATTTATGTATAAAGAGCAGATCAACAAAGAGATCTGTAATCAATTCTCTATGCCCCGAAGTCTCGATCGTAAACAGATTGGGCAACCAGCAACACATTAAAGACAATGAGAGCCCAAACTAGACAATGGCTAACTAAAAAGCAGCTAAATGAGCAGCTGAGACTAACTAATGCCGAAGAAGATTTGGCTTGATCCGAGTGGGCGACTGTGAGATGCGCTCTAAATTGAATGGCAATTTTACATATATTTTAAAAAAATATATCAGAAAATACCAAGTGAACTAGAGTAAAATACTACATGAAGTTCCTTCTCTAACTGACAATAATACTAATTTTTTTATATTTTCATAATACATTTATTGCATTTTTTATTTTTTGTATATTTTTTATTCATACATATATTTTTTTAGTTATTTATTTTTGGTTTTATTTTTTATTTTTGTTTATTTATTTTAATTTTTTTTCTTAATTAAATTTTTTTTATTATTTTTTATTTATTTTTTTATTTACATTTATTTATTTTTTTTTATTAATATTTTTTTTATTTATTTTATTTATTTTTTTTTATTTTTATTTTTTTTTTTTCTTATATAAAATTTTTTATTTTTTTTATTTAATTTTAAATTTATACATTTTTTTTTAAATTTATTAATTTTTTGTTTTTATTTTTAATTTTTTTTTTATTTATTTTAATTTTTTCATATTCAAATTTTTTTTCATATTTTTTTTTATTTATTTTGATTTTAGTTTAAAATTAAAAAAATCTTTTTCTTGCCAGCCTCTGTCGCATTATCTTTCTTTCTTAAATGCTCCACATCGTACATATATTTTCACTTATGTTCCACCACTGCCAGTGGTTTCTGCGAATCAATTAAATAAACACTTAAGACTTCTTAAGTGTGTCAACCCGAAACTCTTCTATATATAGATAGCGCCGCTTTATAGGGTCGATTATGCTTTTATCTGTCCATATGCGAATAGGCTGAGTCAACTTTACGATTATGATACCCGGTCGTAGGCTAGTTTCTTGATTTTTAGGGTATATCATAAAATAAAATGAAAAGCAAAACTAAAATTACATTCATAAGCTCTACAAAAGAGTCACTGACACTTGGATAAACCACAACAACAACAACAACAACAACGAGCGATCAGCGACGTGTTTAAACTTGAACTTGAAAACGAGTTTTGGGAATTCGTGTGAGTGGAGATTGTTAACTGTGGCAGCAGCAGCAGCAAAGGCAGTGGCTGTGGCTGGAACTCTACGTTGTGGTGTTGCAACTGGTTCCCGATCTGAGAACTGAACTGCAGCCAGAAACCTGTTCGGAAGAAGCCTCCAGCAAGACTTCTAACTGTACATGGAGGCAGGCCCCAAGCAGCGAGTGGTTGAGTCAGCACCCAGCTTAGTCGAACTGCAGTCAGAAACTGGAACGCATCAGAGAGCTCTTCGCAATGCGTGCCTGCATCTTCTATACGATTCTGCTCCTCTTGGCGGTGCAGGAGGCTCGAGCTGCCACACTCGTCTACCACCAGCCCACGGCCGTGATTTATCATCATCCGGCCACTGGGGAGGTCCAGCAGCATCCGGGCTACACCATTGTCGCACCACTCACGAAGATCGCTCATGTCACCTACGACTCGGTGCCCATCTCGCACACGCCCTTCGAGCACGTGCCGCTCTTCCAGCGCATCGGCCACGTGAAGAACGTGCGGCTCGAGGATTTGCGGATTTAGTTAAAGAGCTCTTGAAATAAATTGATATACAAATATTTATTCGCCAAGCATTATGCTTACTAGTGTGTGTGTGTGTGTGTGTTTTGGTCTAAGGGGGCTAAGTCTAAGCTAGGATGGGACTGTGTCGGGATGGGTGGGTTTTGTCTAGAAGAAGTAGGGTGCGGGGGCTGGGAAGCGGGGTGCCACAGCGAGTGGTGCAGGCACGGGCGCAGCGAAGGGAGCGGGCAGTCCAAAGCGAGCGGGCGCCGCAAAGCCAAAGGGCGTGGCCAGGGGAGCGCCCAGAGGAGCAGCCACAGGAGCAGCCAGAGGAGCAGGCGCCAAGGCAGGTGCGGCAAAGGCAGGTGCTGCGAAAGCAGGCGCCGGAGCCAGGGCTGGAGCAGCAAACGCTACCTTGGGTGGTGCAGCGAAAGCCACTGGAGCTGGCACGGGAGCAGCCAGAGCCACTGGCGCAACTGGTGGTGCTACAGGGAAGGCGACGGCGTGGTTAATCCGGTGGGCGTTGAAGCTGGAGGCATAGGGCGCCACGACGCCGGCGGCAGCGAGTGGTGCAGGTGCAGCGGCAAAGGGCAGCAGACCCGCCTGGGCGCCAGCCACGCAGAGGGCAACGAGCTGTTGAGTGGAGCAGAATTGTAATCCAAGTCCTTCAAGCAGGAAATGCGTGGTTGACTTACCATAATTTTGGCGAACATTTTGCTTGGATTGTGGTTGGGTGGTTTGCTTGAGTGCTAGCTAAGCTTTGATGTTCAGTTGTCAAATGTTGGGCGTTTTTATAATTCTGCCAGTCAGTCAGCATTGATATTTGCGGGTGGTTGTGGTGGGGCATACCAAAACCCAAATTGCAAGACTTTCTACATAAGGCCGTGGTGCGAAGGGCGTTTACTGTACTTAATAATCAATTGGCCAGCTGTTACGTATTATCGACGCCCACTTTCATAATTGCACGCGCACCACCAGCGCCACTGGCTAGCCCACTGGCCGACATTCGGTTGAGCAAGTTTTCGTTTTATTTTGGTATTGTTTTTTGGTATTTTTTATATATTTTTGGTGGCATCGATATTCACCTACTAATGAGCCACATTTATCGTACGTGACACCTAATGTGGTGTCAACCACTCTCTTGCCCACTCTTTCTCTCCCTCTCTCTTGCTATCGCTTTGTCTTTTGATTAATATTCAATTTCTTCACTGCAATTGTCGCGTGTACAAAATGCTTTTCCCTCGCTGCACCACCGAGCCCCTCTTGGTAGCCCTCTTGCCTATGCCACTTCTATAGGCCTTGCCATAGACTTCCTCTCTGCCTCGCCTTCAGCTCTGTTCACTGTCACTTTCTGTGTTTTGAATTCCTGATTTGGCTTGCCTGCAACTTTTTGTCTGCATTTTACACTGTCCAACAAGAAAATTGATTTTAAATTCAAACAGATACAAAGGAAGAGAAATATATATAAAATATAAATGATCAGTTTGGGGGAATATAAAAAATATATAATAAGAAAAAGTCAGACTTTGTTAACAAATTTTTTATCTCTTCTCCTCTCTCTCCAAACCCCTTTTCCCTTCCTTTTCACGTTACATTTTCAGCACGTTTTTCACCACAAAAAAGTCAGAATTAAATCTTAAATTTTCGTTTCTCTATATAATATTTATATACATTTATTTAAATACATAATTTATAATATTTTTTGATAATTTTCTAAACGACTCAAAGCTTCTTTGGTTTCGTTCAATTATTACGATTAATATATATATAGAACTTCGATTCCCAGTCCCAGTTAAAATAGCGAATGATGATGATGATGATGAGCCAGCTTCAGGGGCAGAGCGCGCAGATGGGCGTGTGGTGCAGCGATGAGCTTGGGAAATGCGTAGCCAATGGAGACGCGGTGGGTCGTCTTCTTGGGTCCAGGAATCGCGCGATAGCTGTGGCTGTGGGCGAAAGGCACCGCCTCAAGTACTGGGGGCAGCACCTGGGTCACAGTGGGCAGATGCAGCTCAGCGGTTGGCAGCAGATGTGCGTGAGGCAGAAGTGGTGCAGGTGCAGGCAGCAGTGGTGCAGGCGCAGGCAGCAGTGGTGCAGGTGCGGGAACGGGCCAAACAGGTGCGGGAGCGGGCGCCAGTGGTGCTGACCAGAGTGGTGCTGGCGCCAATGGCGCAGGAGCGGGCCAAACTGGAGCTGGGGCCAGTGGAGCTGGAGCAGACCAGACTGGAGCTGGTGCGGGTGCAGGTACCGGTGCAGGCCATAGTGGTTCAGGAGCTAGTGGAGCAGGAGCAAGTGGGGCAGGCACCGGAGCTGGTAGATAAGTTTCCTGCAGCTGCAATGGTGCTGCATAATCCACATGTTCCGGCACCACATGTTCGTGCAGTGGCGCAAGGTGATCGAAATGATTAAAGTGGCTCAAACGATGGTCAAAATGATCAAAGTGGTGCGACGGCTTGGCCTCAATGCAGACCAAAGCTAAGGCCAAAATGAAAGACTGCAAGAGAAGGAAAAGAGTTAGTGAAGGTGGTGCTTGGAGCCACTGTGGTGCAGTATAGTCCTACCAATTTCAGCTGCCACATCTTGCTTGTGTTTTTTGAGAGTGGTGCGGGTGGTGCTGTCCTTGTGCTCAGTTGCTGTTGACCGCTCGAGTCGAAGACGCAGCTATCAATGCTTGACAATGGATCAGCTCAATTAATTTATAGCGCTTAAATCGTTTAAGCCTGGCCAAATCAATTGGCCAGTGGCCAAATTGCACGTGCACTTCTTCACTTTCGACTGAGCCACCACACAATGCACCACACCTCGCCGCCGCTTTATGGTCAAACGATTTGGTAACCGCGAATCGTGACTTTGTTGTCATCGCTTTAACATTTGTTTAGAAGGCGCCTTAGTCGGCGCTCCGTTTTGTTTCTGTTGGTGGTGCTGGCTGAAAGGGGGGCCAATAACTTCTTGCACCGCTCGATATTATATAAGTGGAGGGTTATTTGTGGGCAACCTCTAAATGGAAAACGATTATGACATTTTGTATAAAATATTGCCGAGCTTAGACAGACGACTGCAACGATTGAAAGTTGAACGTGAACAGGGCAATTTATGAGCTGCTCACTGAGAGGGTATAGAGCGGGTATATGGGGCTATTGAGCAATTGAATTTATGGCATATTATTGTCGAGTCTATAAAGAAAGACGAAATTGAATGAAGAAGCTTAAGCTGCATAGCTGACAATAGGTTAGGCAGTTGAGGTATTTCATTCAGCACAAAATATTTACTCGAATACTCAAAATAGGGTAGCTGGCAGTCGTTCTCATTCAATTGAAAATTCTATAATTGTTTTTAATTAAAAAATTCGATTTTATTATTGAAAATTCGCTAGATAAACATTTTCGTTCTTTAGGACACGTCTAAACCACAACTGGAGCGGGGGCGGCGAAGCTGTAGGGCGCGGCGTAGGGTGAGCCCAGGGTGTAGGGCGAGGCATAAGGAGCAGCCAGAGGAGCAGCATAGGGAGAGGCAGCCAGTGGGGCAGCCAGTGGTGCAGCGTAGGGAGAGGCAGCCAGTGGGGCAGCCAGAGGAGCAGCGTAGGGAGAGGCAGCCAGTGGGGCAGCCAGTGGGGCAGCCAGTGGTGCGGCGGCATAGGCAGCTGGAATGCCCGAGACATAGCGGCTGGAGTAGGGTGGTGTCAGCTCGAAGGGTGCGGTGGTGTAGGAGGACTGGGTGCCATCGTAGTTGTTGCGCACATCCACCTGGCTGCTGCCGCCAGCGGCATAGAGTGGTGCATTCGCATAAGCGACGGCAGCGGCGCCCAGTGGTGCAGCGACTGGTGCAGCGAGTGGTGCGACAACGCCTGGCTTGGCCACGGCGCAGGCAACGAGGGCGGCGATGATGACCTGTCGAAATTGAAGTGGTTTAAAAGTGGTTCAAGCGAAGGAGTCGCAGCGGCGGCTTACGAATTTGAACATGTTGGCGGTGGTTGTCAGGTGGTTAGAGCACTGGACTGATAATGTCTGCTAAAGGCGCTAACTGCGCTTTATATAGCCACTGCAGTATTCTGCTCGATATTCGTGCATATTTTGGTCGCTTCTTTGTGTGGGGTGGCACGTGCCTGGCCTCTGATAGTGACACCACCAACAACCACCATCAGTAGGAAGTCCAAATCGCAGTCGCAATCGCCGACGCATTGACAAATTTCGCAAAAAGCTCACGCATTTGTATGCAGACGGCGGCGTCGAGTGGGTCAATTGTGTGGTTGCCAATTACCGATTACCAATTGGCGGTTCCAGCGGCTCTTTTAGCCTCAATTTTCAATTTCAAACTAAGTTGGCCATAAAAACGCGTGTCACATTAGTGCCGCATTTAATGATCGGCCATAAAGTTTCAATCGAGCCGCTTCGCCGTCGCATCCTGGGTCGACCTTGAGCCTAACTCAACAGGGCCAACAACAGGATGCGATGTGGTCAAATCACAAAACAGTTTAAGCCCCACAGCCGCTGCCTCTTCGCTCATCTCTTCTTCTTCTTCTGCTTACGCTGCTGAAACCGGCTTGCGGACTTAATGAGCAATACGCTTGGATCTCGGCTGGTCACGTGCTGGCAGCGACGTCGTCATCAACTGGCTCGCCTCCTCGGCATGGTCTCACTCCCTCCCTCTCCCTCTCTCTCTCTCTCTCTCGCTATATCTTTCGCTCTCTTTTCATCTCTCTCTCTGGGTTTCGCATTGTTATTCGAGTTGAACTCAAGGCCTTGCTAGATGAGATGATCTGCTCAAGTGACCAGGGGCCAGTGGTCGATGCTACGTGGGGTATGTATGTATGTATGCATGTATGCATGTATGTATGTAACTGTATTCACATTTTTATACTCTCTGCATTTTTGTTGAAAGGCAACTGAGCATAGGAATGTTCAGCGAGCTTATCTGACAGTACGTAGAATCTATCTTAAATACTTTAAAGAATATAATTCCTGCTGTAAGCCTGTGCAACCTCTGTGAACTCGACTCCCCTTCAAATTTCACTTATGAAACTCAGTACACTTCCTTATTTTTAACTCAAATAAAATATAAATCAAAATCAAGCAAATCGTATTACTATATCATATGCCCCCCATTCATTATATAATAATATTGTTTAGGCTTAGCTTCAATGCTTTCGCATTGAATTCAATTTCAAGATTTTCTATAGCTATTTTACTGAATAATAGCCGCATATTAGCATATTGTCGCAATTGAAAGCAAGGGTATTCGGTGTTCGGCATTGTTGCAGCCACACAAAACTCTTGAGCAACTCGAGCCGACCTCTCACTTCGCTGGCGTGTAAGAGCAGATTCTAGACATCGAGCTCGGATCACGAGTTCTGCACCGGGTTAGTCAGTCATGTGATGGGTATACGGAAATTCGGAAACTCGAGATCTTCCGCTCACTTCCTCGACGCCCAGTCGCTCTCGTTTATGGCCATTTATGTAGACTATATATAAGATTCGAATCGAGTACCGTTTGTTTCGATTGTTTTCAAATTTGCGTTGCTGTTATTCCAGTTATGTTGGTTTCTCAAAGTCTGGAATCCAGATAACAGAGTTCCGTTTGTTGATTAATCGCACATCCGCTTGTCCGGTGGATCAGCAGCTGGCGAGCAGTGGGCGAGGGGGCGGGCGTAAGGCTTGCGGCTAGTAAATCAATGCCAAGTTTAAGGCCTTACGAGCTCGAGCTCCTCGAGCACTGAAATAGCACTTTAAGCGCTTGTATGCTAATGAGGTGCTCATATGAGCCACCGCACCACCACGGCGTAAACAAACATTGATCTTTTGACAAGTAGCAGCTCGCAGGTGAAAGGTGCGATCGACAGTCTGATGAAGACGTCTTCATCTTCAGCTTCTTCTTTTTCTCAGCGACCTTCGACTCTTGATATGCAAATGTGCACCACCGCAGTGGTTCGACGCTTTGTCCGATGGTCATGAACCTGTCATAAAAATGCGATCTTTCGATTTAAGAGAGCTTTAAATGGCAAGTAGCTTTTACTTTATTTAATAGCATATCTATATATTTCGTATATCTAACACTAAGTTAACTCACACACACACACACACACATATACACATGCACACTCACATACATTCACACTCTCAGTCACAGAGGTAGTAAAACAGTCAGTTGGCTCCGTGATGCAAAGTTAAATCAACTAAAATCGACGCTTATGAAATCTACTTTATAGATATCTGTAAATTGTTGCGGTTGCTGTTGTTGTGTGGTGCTCAGCGCCTTTGTATTTGCGCGGTGCCGTAGGAGGTCAGGCCGGTGGTGTGCGGCACTGTGGCATAGGAGGCGCCCGCCTGCAGCGGCAGGTTCGCCACGTTGAGCGGCATCAGGCCGAAGGGCACGGGCAGCTTCAGATTCAGGGAATTGCTGTCCGCATTGGTGGCTATGGCACGGCCCGTGGCAGCGGATGTCGCTGCTGTCAGTGGTGCAGCGACAGCGGCTGCATTACCACCGAAAACGTAGCCTCGGCTGGTCAGCACCTGCGTGAATGCCGCATGCTCCAGCGCGGGCTCCACAAACTGGCGCGCCACATGCTGCTGGGCGCGCAGTGGTGCAGGATAGTGGTAGGCGCCCAGCTGGGTGCTGGGTGAGAAGGAGTAGTCCAGGTGCGAGACATCCGCGCGCACCACACTCGACAGCTGCAGCGCCAGGCCGAAGAGGAGCAGCAGAACCACAGAGTTCTGAAAGAAACCGTTAGAGATTAGTCCAGATGCCAGGCAGAGTCAACACACCCACACCCACACACACACACACACACTCACACTCACACTCACTTTGTGAGACATTTTTTGGTGCCGTTAGTTTGATGTTTCACTGGAGCACGAGTATTCAATAAACTGGCTGAATGCGTTTCGTTTGCGGTTTCTGTTGTGGACGAGCGCAGCTTTTCGTGCTGATTAAAATTTGTGCGCGAGCTGAAGATGCTTTTTATAGCTCGGATACTGAGAGGCGGCGAGCCACAGCTGAGCCTCAGCTGAGTTCTGCCTGAGGACAGGTGGGCAGACGAACGCGGCGACCAGTCAAACATTCGCTATGACGACTCGACCAGTCCAAGAGCCAGCGCTCATAGCCAAACAAGCGAGAGCTGAGTGGAGTGCCGACTGAAAGATACCCTGTAATGTGGGGATGAGTAGGCTGTTTGGATGATGAGGCTGGAATGGGTAGCATTAACCGAAGGAGTATCGACTATCAAATACCCTATTATGCTACATTATGTTGTCTTGACAATGAAACAGGAGTAGGTATTAATATCAGGTGCTAGATATCCTAATTAACAAATTAATTAAATTAAAACAATACTAAGACTTCAATTTAATATTTAAATTTTAAGTTTATATATAAACAATTAAATCTAAAAAAATATATTTTTATATATTTTATTAACTTATATAATTTATACACTCATTTTTTGCCTCTATAAGCTTCATAAAATATTATTCAATTAATTTAATTTGACCAACTTTTCATTAATAACTAAATTCTCGCTTTTTCTACAAGCTCAACTCAACTCAAGCATACCCGTTTCCGCCATTTTGCTCACTGGGCATGCAAACAGAAATCAACATGCGTTTGTGCTTCTGCCGCTACCTGCTGTCTCTGCGCTGTCGCTGTCGACGTCGCTGCTGGCGGCACAAAATATTTTGACTACGAGTTTAGCTCATTGGCAGCGACGGCGGCGGCAGCGACAGAAACTCGCTCTCCGCTGGCTCAACTTATTTATTCTGCTTCTGTTTAACCGTTTGTTGTTGTTGTTGTCTCGCTCTGGCGCTCGCCGCTTGGCTCTCGCTCTCTTGCTTTTGTATTTCGGTTTAGTTTGCTGGCATCGTTCCACTGCAGCCGCAGCCACTGGCATTTACTGTTGTTCTTGTTGTTGCTTTTGCTGTTGCCGTTGTTTTTGTTGCTATCTTTTGGCTCTGTTTATATTTTCTGTGCTAAGTTGTTCGCATTTTGTATGGGCTGCTTTGCCATTTGTTGCTGCCTCAGCCTCTGCCAGCAGCGCAGCAGCGTCTATTGATAATATTTGGTTTGCCTTGCATATAAATCAATGTTGGTCACTTCGATTGGCATCCAAACTATGCAACAGGCCGCAGTCAGTCAGTCAGGGCCGTCGCCAAGGGGGTTATTAACTAGCTGCTAATGTCGAGTAGCTGTTAATCGATTGCTTAATATTCCAGCCAGAGAGACCTGACGTTAATTAACTCCCCAAGCTACTGGAAGTGTGCTTAGAATTGAATAAAATTAGGAAATCAGATTAAAAATGTATAAAAATAAATAAAAACCTATATTTAAGTCAGGGTAAATCCCAGTTTATTTTATCTTAATCGACAGAGCTCTATTAACACATTAATCGTCTCTCAAATTGTCTCCGAGCGAGTCATAAATAAGATATAAAATTTACGATAAATTTCTTAAATCAACATCGGCCTTTGGCTGGCCCCCTCTGCAGGCGCGCACCTGGGCTGCGTTTAGTGCCAAACAAATAAAATAACTACAACAGTTTCGACACCTTGCCAGCATGCTGAGCATTTGGACAGTGGAGGATTTGGGCTTATTAAACACAAAGCGACAGTCATGTGACATCAGCTACATCAGACGGTCAGCCAATTGGCTGGCACCACGACAGCGGCGTCGACTTCGACTGCGACGCGGGCAGAGACGGCGTCGCCGAGCAGCTAGTTGACTGGCTAATAGGTCTTTAGTTAATGCTGTTTGGGAACTTAATTAAGACGGCAACCCCGAACAACAAATTGATGGCAGCACGCCGAGACTGAAGACCCAAGCTCAAACGCGAGCTCAAAAAGCCAAAAGCAAATAGCCGAAAACTTGGGAATGAAGCTGAATGGATGTTAACGACTGCGCGATACTTGTTCGAGGTTTAAAAAGACGTAGATGTAGAATGGAGGAGTAGAATGGAGCAGCTGAATGGAACAGTAGAATTGAACAGTAGAATGGAACAGTAGAATGGAACAGTAGAATGGAACAGTAGACTGGAATAGTAGAATGGAACAGAAGAATGGAACAGTAGAATGGAACAGTAGAATAGAACAGTAGACTGCCACTGTCGAATGGAATAGTAGAATGGTATGATGGAATGGAACAATAAAATGGAAATGGAACGATAAGTGAAAAGTGAAGCTGAACAGTAGAACTGAACACTGGAATGGAACATTTAAGCCAAACAATGGAATAGAGCAGTTGAATAAGAACAGGCTCAACAGATGAATGACACTGTAACAGTGAAATGGAATTGTGGAATGAAACATTCATCGTTGACCCATCGAAATCTTAATAGTTTTATCTAACTTTAGTGCCCACTATTATATATGCATATTGTAGTTTCTGCAAACCAAAATACCCTCTATCCTTTGGCTGAGCGAGCATACAAAAGAGATTCGTGCAGTGGCTGACCTCCTCCGAAATGTATTCAGTTATAATTTGTGCTAATAAAATCGTTGTCTATGTTTATGCATGGATCGAATGCATATATATCTATATATATATACAGACCATATATATACATATCTATGGTTGACCCATTTGATGGATTTCGCTTTGCTTTACGCTGACAGCTTCAATGAATTTCGCATTGAGGTGGGTCAATCGAACGTCAGTTGGCTACGTTAATAATATTTTTATTTATTTACGGTATCTCTCACAGCAGGTGGTTGGTTGGCTGGGTTGCTCACACATATTTCGGTGGTGGTGGCGCTATCTTAAGCACCATCCGCCGCATAATTAGACACGCTGGCGTTCTCGACGGAGTCGTAAAAATTCCGCGGAAGATGTTTGTTATCATCGGATATTAATCGTAGACTTATAAATTCTCGCTTAATTAATTGCCGCTCGATTAGCATTGAAATTAACATGAGTATGGCTATATGGTGTGGTATGTCTGTGGTGGAGCTGCCTCACCAGGCGGTGGTGTCGCACGGTAGCTCAGCCGGAACTGGAGCGTGAGCCTCGTAGGTGACCACAGGCGGTGGGGCATGCACCGCCACGCGGGTATAGGTGGGATGTGCGTGGTATGTGATCGGCGGCGGTGGTGGTGGTGGTGGGGGAGCATAACGGGCTACAACGACAGCTGGCGGTGGAGGCGGTGGTGGAGCATAACGGGCTACTACAACTGCCGGTGGTTGTGGTGGTGGCGGTGGTGCTGCATAGTGTACAACGGGCGGTGGTGCTTGTGCAACATGTAGCACAGGCTGTGGCGGCGGTGCAGCTGCAGCAAATCCAGAGTAGGTGGTGGTTGTAGTGGTTACTGGTGGACCCAGCGAATACTTGATGACAGGAGCTGGCGCTGAGTATGCGCTAATGTGTGGTGTGGCGTATTTAAAGAATGATGGTGGTGGTGCGGAGTATGTAACGTGTTGTGGTGGTGCAGAATAAGTAATGTGCGCAGGCGGTGCAGCAGCATAAGTTAGCGTAGGTGGTGCGCTGTAAACGGCAGGCACGGCGACTGGTGCAGGTGGGCCATGGGAGAAGCTGGCGTGGGTGTGTGGGGAGAGACAGATGAGGAGGAGCGGAATGAGCTGAAAGAGGAAGGGAGAGTTGGAGTGAGGAGAAAGTGGAATGGAACATTGAACATGAAATGATGGCATGAAACAGTGGAATGCAAAATTGATATATTTTAATTGAATAGCATAACAAATGAAATGGAACAGTGGTATAAAACAGAGGTATGAGTTGGATACTAGATGAATAGATCACACTGCCTTTTAGCTCTATCGCCTTCTCAGATCCAAGAAGCTCCCCACTTTCGCTGTGATAGTTATGCAACACTTAAACACCAAAAAATACTCACAATCTTCCACATTTCGAAGCACGACAGTTGGCGGTTTGTAGACACGTTGATTTGTACGTTTGGACAATCAAAGACTTTCACATCAAATGAATTGTTTTGGTTAAACATCACAGGTTTTTATACTCTTACTCTAGCGATTACGCAGTGTGTGACAGAAACTCCATTACGGGAGCATTTCACGCAGCCAAGGCCCACGTCCCATCGACAAGCAAATCGTGATGCGAAATGCACGCGACACGTTTCGCAATCCCACTGCACTGGCCCCAGCGAGGGGGTCCAGCGAGAGACAGAGAGACAGCGGCAGGCGGAGAGCGAGCAATAAAATTGGTTTTAGAAGTTGGCTTAGGCTGGGTGGCTCTCAGTTCCAATTCCAGTTCCAGTTCCGAAGGGAATTGCAGGCACGTTTCGCGGCTCATGCCATATCGACTGTGATTGATGGCCGCGTCTGCCCATAAATGCCAAAATATCAACAAACCACTATAAGTAAGTGGGGGCAGAGACGGGAGTGCACGACTAGAAGATACTGTGAATGGGAAATGAGTAAGAGAATCTTAGAGACAGATAGACAAATGTAGTATACGACTTATGTAGCTTTATACTTATACTTATACTTATACTTATACTTATACTTATACTTATACTTATACTTATACTTATACTTATACTTATACTTATACTTATACTTATACTTATACTTATACTTATACTTATACTTATACTTATACTTATACTTATACTTATACTTATACTTATACTTATACTTATACTTATACTTATACTTATACTTATACTTATACTTATACTTATACTTATACTTATACTTATACTTATACTTATACTTATACTTATACTTATACTTATACTTATACTTATACTTATACTTATACTTATACTTATACTTATACTTATACTTATACTTATACTTATACTTATACTTATACTTATACTTATACTTATACTTATACTTATACTTATACTTATACTTATACTTATACTTATACTTATACTTATACTTATACTTATACTTATACTTATACTTATACTTATACTTATACTTATACTTATACTTATACTTATACTTATACTTATACTTATACTTATACTTATACTTATACTTATACTTATACTTATACTTATACTTATACTTATACTTATACTTATACTTATACTTATACTTATACTTATACTTATACTTATACTTATACTTATACTTATACTTATACTTATACTTATACTTATACTTATACTTATACTTATACTTATACTTATACTTATACTTATACTTATACTTATACTTATACTTATACTTATACTTATACTTATACTTATACTTATACTTATACTTATACTTATACTTATACTTATACTTATACTTATACTTATACTTATACTTATACTTATACTTATACTTATACTTATACTTATACTTATACTTATACTTATACTTATACTTATACTTATACTTATACTTATACTTATACTTATACTTATACTTATACTTATACTTATACTTATACTTATACTTATACTTATACTTATACTTATACTTATACTTATACTTATACTTATACTTATACTTATACTTATACTTATACTTATACTTATACTTATACTTATACTTATACTTATACTTATACTTATACTTATACTTATACTTATACTTATACTTATACTTATACTTATACTTATACTTATACTTATACTTATACTTATACTTAGACTTAGACTTATACTTATACTTATACTTATACTTATACTTATACTTATACTTATACTTATACTTATACTTATACTTATACTTATACTTATACTTATACTTATACTTATACTTATACTTATACTTATACTTATACTTATACTTATACTTATACTTATACTTATACTTATACTTATACTTATACTTATACTTATACTTATACTTATACTTATACTTATACTTATACTTATACTTATACTTATACTTATACTTATACTTATACTTATACTTATACTTATACTTATACTTATACTTATACTTATACTTATACTTATACTTATACTTATACTTATAGTTATACTTATACTTATATGTGCTTATACTTCTATCATACCCCACTTCATTATCTTCCCATACATCATTTAGTTGGCGCTTTTAAGCCGAGCGCCGCGAAGCAGTTTACGCCGAAAGACGTTAAGAGTGCCACTCGAAAGTATGCAATGAATACAGCTCGTAAAATTGGCCAATTAAACGGCTGCCAAATGCGCAACACGTGGCAGAGCCCAACAGAAAAATTGTCAACAGAAATTAGCATAACGAAGCGATTCGCAATCAGAAATCAATATGTTTAATGTATTCCAAGTGGAGCAGAGCTTTACTTCCATCTTCTCCATCTCTTTCTACACTCTCCGCCCTCTCTCGCACACACTTTCTTTGTCGTTCTCCTTTGAGTGGCGCACATGCCGTCGCCCTGAAGTGCCTTTGGCTCCGCAGTTGCCAACAGTGGCAAAGCGCTTTGAATTGAGCGCACGTGTGGTGCGGTGTGTGTGGCACTCGCGCTGTGCGCTCTACCTGTTTTGGCATCTTGCGGCACGCGTTGCACGTTGTTCACGCAGCGTAAAATTCCCTCACACACACACACGCGTATTGTTTTGCCTTTTGAAGTTTGGCAATTGCCCCCCAGTACACAGCATCCATGTGGGTGAGTGTGCCTGGCAAATGTTGCTCATACGCCGCGTGTGCCACGCTGGCATTGAACCCGCCTGAACACACTTGCCACATCGCGTGTTGCAGCTTAACGTGCAGCACATCCCAGAGCGTTAACTTAATCTACGTCTTAGTGTGCTGCACTTTAGCGCACTTCATCAGGCAGCTCTATAAATAGCAAGTGCGAAGCAGCTGCAGCACACCCAACACACCCCTTAGGCCAAACTCATGCAGGGTATAAGCAATAAAAACATGCCAAATGGGCGTGCTTCTGTCAGAGATTTTCCACTTGTATAAACATCATAGAAAAGCGCTCAAGCTCAATGGGAGTTGATATCGAATGAGTTGAAAATGAGAGAAGTGTATATATAGCAATATATATAGTAATTCCCAGATAACAGATGTGAAAGGATATTCAATAAATATTATAACTTTTATAATATTAGAGAGCGATAGATATTAAGATAGTAAGCTCTAAGTTTTAGTTGTTTGAGCTGGTGGAGTCTCTTCAAAACACCGCTTAGGCCATTGCCTGCAGGGTATAGGCAACAAAAGTGAGCCTTAGTTAATATCTAGCTAGTTATCTAGGTATCTAGTTATCTAAATATAGCTCAACATTCAATGCTTTGACATTAATATGCCCCTTTTGGAGTAGATTCCAGGGCATCGCCAGCAAAGTCAACGTACGGTTCAAGGTCACTGCAGAGGGGAGTGCTAACAGTAAGGGAGAGTGGGAGAGGGAGAGAACGAGCCACAGAGTGCGTGGGTGACGCGTGTTTGTTTGCATTTCCTAGGGCCAGACTCAGTTGGGCATCAGCACCACCAGCACCACAATATTGGTTGAGTGACCGATGCCACAACTGAGCGTAATTAAACTCGCCGCTTGTCATGAGGCATGTCCCACGTAAGCTGCGACTTTTCCTGCAGCTGCTGCAATTGAATGCGCTTTTAATTGCATATGTGACGCAGTCGCAAAGCCTTGTCCTGTTTGTCTTGTGGTCGGTCGAAGGTCCTTGCACTGCGGCCACTGGCAAATGCCATGCGGAGCACGTATCAGCATGAATAAGTGAATTGCATGTGGAATACTTTTAAGCTGGCGAACTTAACTCGAGCAGCGGAAAAGCCACTCAAAGAGCGAGAGAGAGGAAGAGAGAGAGAGAGAGAGAGAGAGACCGAGTTGCACTCAAAAGCTGCGAACAGGTGTCTCGCTGTGGCCTCGCAGTGTGGGAAATAGCAACGGGAGTTAACTGTGCCATGAGAGCACAACTCGCGACCACGCCCCTTGCCCCCTGGCCGGTGGCGTAAAGTGCATTTGCCGCAGAGACAAAATTGTTGCGCTTGGCTGAATATTCAATGCGCAAAAGCGCAAGTAGGAAGCGACCCACGAGCAGCGGCAGCAACTGCACCACCAGCTTGCTCTCTGAAGGTCGTTGCCAAATTGTGGTGCGGCGGCCTTAGCGGCGCGCTCAACGCTCGACTGGCCAACTGATCCAACAATCGACGGAATCGACGGGTGTCAACGTTTCGATTCGTCTCGTCTCGTCTCGTTTCGTTTCGTCTCAACTTCAGTAATAAAATTATAGTTTACGATCGCTCGGACATAATTTATGCCGATAATGCGCATTGTATATCTGAAAATCTGCAATTATTGTACATTTGAGGCAAAGGCCAGCCGAGCACCACCACAATGCTTGGCATTGTGGCCGAGTGCAGACAATAATCATATTGTTAATGCTTTTAGTTTGGGCTTAGTCTTCAGTCGCTTCTAGCTCGACTTGTTTCGCCTTTGGCTGGCTCCATTAAAGTTTAATAAGCCAACTCACTAACTTGGCCAACACAAATTATGTGACATATTTTGCGTTTGCTCGACTCTTTCGCCATTGCGAAAGCAACTCAAAAAAAAACTGGGCACATGAACGTTTGAACGGGCTATGAAATAAATAATTATTTCAATTGCTCCACTTGCAACGCACTTTCATTGCAGCCACACTCGCCACTTGCCACATCGACCCCGCCTACCGCCTATCGCCTGCCGACTCCTGGCCACCTTCTCGGCGCCCCCTTTTTGCTACTTTTCAACAGGCAGTCGGCATAATTGCGAGGCGTTGGCATTTGTAATGCGTTTTTGCCAAGCAAATTTCAACACATTGCGAACTACACTGAGCGAAAAGCTTGAGATGTATGTATAAAGTAATGAAGACTTGCAATGCAGTGAGAATTTGGTAATTTTGCAAGCGACACTGAGAGAAACAAAATTGATTGATATTAAATGAGAGGCAAGTGGAGAGACTAGAATTTTTTATTTAAAATTATTCCATTATTAAAAAAAAAGTTACATATTGTTTACCTGATGTATATCTTGCGCTGAGTTTCAGTTTCTATAAAAATTGTAATATTATACATAAGTATATAAGCCTACATACAAATTTTAATAGTCTGTAGAAGTATATACATACATACATTTACCTATGTATATCTCAGTTATCCATTTTATACTTACAGTTCTATGTAAATATCTAATATCTAAAAATATAAATATTTTTATATATATGTATATAATTTTTTTGATATATATATACATTTTTTTATATATATTTATTTTTTTTTATATATATATAAATTTTTTTATAAAAATATTTTTTTTTTTTGTATATAAATAATTTACAAATTTTATCTAAAAAATCTTTTCTTTTCTTCTTCTTATTTTTTTTTTTTCTATCAAATAAATGTTTTTCTCGAATTTTCTGAAACTTCCCGAACTATAATAAACTCATTGCCCACTTCTCACAGTGTATTTTACAGCTAACAGACTCCAATTATCAAAACATTCCTTACGAATTTCCCAGCTTTGTTTGCCTTTCTTGCAGTGTCCATTCTTTCAAAGCAATTCGCACCAATTTCCAATTACTACTGTAATTTTCTCAGTGTATTTTTCACCCAAAACCCAAATCACACGGCTGAAAAATGTTCTTAGCCTCTTGCACTTAGCAACAAAAGTTTTCACATAAATATAAGTCAGCACCCATGCAGGCCCACCCCCTTTTTCGCGCAGTGTATGCAGTAAAGAGTGATCTATTGTTTAACAGTTTTGAATCGTTTTTATTTACTTATAAGTCGAAACCACGAGCATTGCACAATAACAAAAAAAACTTATTTACAGCATAATAACTTGATCTCTCCTTCTCGCTCTCTCTTTCTCAATCTCTCTGTCTGTGTCTCTGTCTCTGTCTCTCACATGGGCGTGGAAAATGATGTTTGTTCTTGGCTTTGGCAGCGGCAAAGGCTCGAACATTGTACTGAGTGAACTCTCACAGAATCTCACGGGCTGAGCCGATCAGATGTTGCGAATGTTGTGTGGATGTTGCGTGGATGTTGCTTTTGTGGTCCTGTGCGTCGTCCTTCGTTGAGTGAGTGGGGCCAGAGTCGAGTCTTAGTGCAGATAGCCGTGTCCATAGCCAGCATAGCCCAGGCCGTAGCTGCCATAGCCGCCATAGCTGCCGTAGCCGCCATGGCCGTGGTAGGTGGAGGTGGTGTGCAGAGCAGGTGCAGCCACCACGGCGGGCGCGGCGTGGTAGATGGGCGCGGCATGCACCACGGGGTAGGCCTTGGTGGCCACCTTATAGGTGTTGGCATAGGACGTGGCCACTGGGTGGATGGTCTTCACAATCGGAGCGTGGACAATGGGCGCGGCGTAGCTCTTGATGATCGGGGCGTGCGAGATGACGGCCGGAGCGTAGGCGGGCGCCAGAGCCGAGCCGTAGCCGAGGCCATAGCCGTGGCTATAGGGCGAGATGACGCCAGCATTGGCGACGGCGCACAGGGCAGAGAGTACAGCGATCTGCAGGATAAGAGAGATTAGAGTCTGAAGTCGTGCCGCGTTGTCCCCCAGCTCGTATCCTTACCAGCTTGAACATGTTGCTCGGTTTGGTGGTTTGCTTGGGTTGCTTGCTTGTACTTGACTGAAGAGTTGAATGTGTTATGCTTAGACAGCGGCGCGACTGGGCATATTTATACCGAATCAAAAACTTGAGAAATATTCTGAAAACCACATAGACAATGCGACAACTACAACAGCAACAGCAACAGCAACAGCAACAATCAACGAGCGTGAACAGCGAATCAAAAGCGTGAACGCCCTGCCCTGTCCACTCGGCGGCTTCGTGGCGGCTTCGGCTTGCGAGTCGGCTGCCTGAGAATCGCATGCAGAGACTTGGCCAGTGTGAGATACGATCTCGATTCGAACTTGATGCAGTGCCACAGAAATCAGTCACGCGCCACCAACAACAACAACAACCACAACAACGACAAGTTGTTGCCACCATAGACTAGAAAACTCCGAGCGAAATCAATTAGTTGGCGGCTTCAGCTGAGTTGGTCTCCGGAAACCTTTTGCAGCCATTGTCTCTGCGGTTGCAGTTCTTGTGGTTTTCACTTAATTGTCTTACTTACAGCCATTTGCTGGCAATTAACTCTCATATGTGGTGCATTATGCAATTGGTGCGTAGTTCCCAGCTCTCAGCTCGCAGCTCCCACGGATTCCTTTCTAAATCTGCGCACGCACGTGATTATCAATCAGCCGCTTGGGCTGATTGACAGTCAACGCGAAAGATCTCGCCGTAGGTGTAGGAAAAGCCATTCACAGCTCCACTGACTGCACCACCCCCTCACACCTCCCAGCCACCACCGCCCGAATGCAAATGCACTAAACGAGCTCCGCTCTCTGATCACTCCAAATAGCGTATGAAAAATCGCACTCGCTAATAGCTGACAACAAATTGCGAATGGCCAGAGCAGCTGGCCACAGTTGTGGCATTTGTTGTTGTTGTTGTTGTTGTTGTTGTACGATTGTACATTAATTTTTTGTAAACTGATTTCTTATCGGCGGCGGCTGGGCGTACGCGCCGTATGCGTAACTCGCAACTAACTGCAAAATCAATTCGCATCGCAAATGCAAATAAATTACACAAAATAAACAACTTGCGGGTAGGTGTTTGGGGGGTGTTGACTGGCAAATACCCTGGAAATTGTGACATTTATAAATAATATGTTATATTTTCAATGATCATTTCTGACGTATACGTAATATAGCATTTACTATATGGCATGGCACACACTCTTACCTGGCTTTATGCGGCATATAGTGTATATAATTCATATCTACTTCAAGAAGTATTATTAAGTATCACAAAGGCTGACTTAAGCCTGAGCTTGTGCGGCGTATACCTAATATTCTCTCATGTTAGTCTGAGAGTACAGTAGATAGTCTCTGGAGTAGTTGTTATTCCTTCTATCGCCTTCTCTTTTACTTCTACCCATTACGTATTATCTAGTAACTCAGTAGTATGCAGCTTACCCTGCGTATACTTAATATCCCCTATATCCCTCCACAACCCACTCACACTCATCTCTTATAACGATTGCACTCTATTCCCCTCTCACTATCCTGCCCTGCCTCTGACATCACAACTCCCCGCTTTTTGCGTATTACAGGGTATTTTTGAAAAATCAAATGCAATCCATGCTCGAATCATATTTGAGCACTCGCTTTAATGGCCTGCCAGATTTCTTAATAGCCATTCTTAATATCTTGCAATCCTGTAGTTGGCCCCGCCCCAGCACCAGCACCAGCACCCGCTCCTCCTCTGGGCTCCAGCCCACTCCACTACTTTCCGGGCACGCCTCATCATTATCTGGGCTATAGATCTTGGCAATTCGGGTAGCTGCGGCTGCGCAGCATAATCAATGCGAATGCAAAGACTTTGTATGTTTCTCGATTTGTTGGATTTGTCTGCTTGTTGCTCACTCAGTTGTTGTTGGCGTTCAGATAAAAGGCGATTATACAATCGGGCGTAGGCCTCTTGTGTTGATGTTGTGCGCGCAGGCCTTGACTGGCAGCTGCTGAGAGTCTTGATTCTGTCCGCACAAAGCGCGCTTAAGCTTTATGGCGCATAAATCAATCCGAGAAACAAACAAGAGGTGGACAATTCTTTTGGCGGTTCAGCAAATCTGCATATTGACGGCAGCTCAACCCTTCACCGGACACCTCGAGCTGTGTCGCCGCTGGCTTTATCGCTATGCAAACGAGCAGTCGAATGATCGAGTGATTGAGTCGATCGATTGATTGGGGCAATAAAACAGGACGCGATTGGCGTGCGTGCGTGGCCAGCTAACCACCGAACCACCGAACCACCAAGCCACCCAGCCACCCACTCGCATGTGGTTGCAGCTCAAATTGCATTTTAATGTCTTTTGCGGCTGCTGCTGCTAGAGCATTCGTTCGTTTCTTGCATTGGGCAAGCGCTTGGCCACAGAGCGCAAATCAAACACAAATTTCAAATTAATCGACGTCAATTTTCTCGCTGCTGATTTATGACTGGAAATGCAATCGAAATTTCACAAGTGCACATCAAATATATTTCAAATTTACTCATTGTTTAATTAGCGCTGAGTTTTTGCATAATTATATATGTGTGTATGTATATATGTATGTATTTATGATATCTGGTGACGAGGGGCAGAGCAATGCGCCAATTAAGTATACCACACGGTGGACGCGGTCAAGGTCGAGCTGCCGCAATGTCGTGCACATTACAGCGACTACAGCAACTAATAATAATTATAATAACAGCAACTGAAAACTGTAACAATGGCAAGACAATTGAAAACGAGCGAAAAAATAAACTAACATTGCTAGAATGCCTTCAGTTCACAGCGACTGCGACTGCGACGAGCACATAAAACAAGAAACCGAATGAAAAGCAAACGCGAGTGAGTGACGAAGCGTGAATACTCTAACAGAGGAGAGGGAGAGAGATTAAGAGAGAGAGATAGAGAGAGATGGAGAGAGAGATGGAGACAGAGAGAGAGAGAGATAGAGATGATGGCAGAAAGAGAGGTGTATATGGAGAGATGGAGAGAGAGATGGAGAGAGATGGAGAGAGAGAGAGAGAGAGAAAGAGAGACAGAGAGAGGGAGAGTCAAAGAGAGAGAGAGAGAGAGAGAGAGAGAGAGAGAGAGAGAGAGGGAGAGACAGAGAGAGGGAGAGTCAAAGAGAGAGAGAGAGAGAGACAGAGAGAGAGAGAGAGAGAGAGGGAGAGTCAAAGAGAGAGAGAGAGAGAGAGAGAGAGAAAGAGAGACAGAGAGAGGGAGAGTCAAAGAGAGAGAGAGACAGAGAGATAAGAAGAAGAGAGATAGTAATAGAAAGTAATAGTAATAGTAGTTGTTGAGAAATAATAGTAGTAGTAATAGTAGTAATATGTAGCTAGTAGCAGATAGCAGTATTAGTAAAGAAAGGTAATAGTAGTAAAGATATGTAGTAGTAGTAGTATTAGAAGTAGTAGTAGTAGAATTGGTAGTAGTAGTAGTATAAAGAAATAGTAGTAGCAGCAGTAGTAGTTGTATAAAGAAATAATAGTAGTAGAAGTAGTAGTAAGCAGAAAGAGTAGTACATAGTAGTAGAAGCTGTAGTAGAATACAGAAATTGTAGTAGTAGTAGTAGTAATAGTAGTAACGAGAAATAGTAGTAGAGAGAAGTACTCAACGAAACAATGTACACAATTAGTAGTAATAGGAGAAGTTCTGGGGGAAAGTAGTATTTGTAGTTTCTCTCAATGAGAGTAATCTTTGTATTCGTCGTTTCACAAACAAGTCTAAACAGAATATAACTACTGAAGTCCCAGTTGAGTAGTAGATATCTCTTCACGCTTTTCCACCTGCCAAACATGCCAATAGACCCTCTGCTAGGGTATAATTATGCATATATCTTATATATAATGCCTTTTCATTAATGAAATTAAAAGCGGCCGCCAATTTGATTGGGCTACCGCCGCCGCTGCCGCCGCCGCTGCCGCCGCCGCTGCTGTTGAAGCTGCCTTCGGTTTATCCCAAGCTGCTGGGCTGACGCCTGCCTTTTGCCTCGCTTTTGGCCAATTAAAGTTCTTTAGGCCAACTTGTCGTTGGAGGACATTGCGCAATTTGCCCGCGCACTCACAACAAAGCACGTAGACTTAGTTGTTGTTGTTGTTGTTGTTGTTGTTACTACTACTGTTCTAGTTTTGTTGCTGTTGTTGTTGTTGTTGCTGCTGTTGTTGGACATGTTAGCTTTTGAGTCTGAGTCTCTGTGACAGCTTCAATGAGCCCGCCTGCTGGTTTCAATGCAAATTGCAGAATTGGCTTCATAATTAAGTAGTTTACCTGAGCGCACGCACACAGGCTGCAGCCACGCCCCTTTAGTTATGCTCGTAAATTAAATTCGCAAACACCCCAGCGGCAATAGTTGCTGCTGCTGTTGTTGTCGTTGTCTGTCAACCAAATTGTATGCAAATTGTTTTCAGCGCATTTTTCATGCACACATCGCCTCGTGTGATTTATGCGCGTTGCTCCGCAAGTCCCACAAGTCCCACACGTCCCAAGCTTCAGAGTCTGCGATTATTGCCTTTTAATTGAATCGAATTCGTTAACTTGCGCGAGTGGGCGCCACACCTCCCCCCACCAACTACCACCAGCTACCTACCCTCCCTCAGTTACTTTCACTTTTTGTTGCTATCTTCTAATTGCGATCGACATCGATCGAGCGACTCATTGGACTCTCCGCATTACTCACCCTGAACTTGAAACGCGACTTTTGCTGCTGCTCTCTGTGCACCTGCTCATTATTGTCTAATGCGCACACCTTAAAGACCTGCCCGCAGCCAACTTCACATGCCGTACCATAAATATGATGTGTACAAGCTGCTGATTTCCACAGCTCTAAAGCCGACAATTACGGCTAAAATTAGTCTGTGCATACACTGGGAAAATTATAATGAGACTTTATATAAATTTGAATATATATTATTTAAGCGAAATATTTGCCAATTGAATAATTTTATATATTTAAAATAAATACCATTATTCCTGCAACTTTTCTGTTATCTATTCTTTATTTCCTATTATTTCATATTCTGTATTTTTTTTATTTATTAGTAATTTATATGCAAGCTAGCAACAATTTTAATTTCCCTATTTTTTACTATTTCCCTGTATTATTTCCATTATATTATATAAAATTGCAGTTAATAAAGATTAAAATAAGAATTAAAAAATAAAATTCCCTTTATTTTTTGCAATAAACTTCCCATTATATTTTTTGAAATAATATTTCCCACTATTATTTTAAAATTTTTAAAAATCAATCTTACATTGTTTAGTGCAAACTCTAAGATATAAGTCTTCGACCTTTTCCCTTTATTCTCCCTCCGATGATTCACACATTGCTACGCTGCATGCCCTTCTTTCGCTCAGTGTAGCGTTTGTAATAACTGCCGAGCAAACAAAATAAATGCAAAGAAAAACATGAAATAAGAACACAAACGGCTATAAAAAATCAATTAGACTTAATGATAGCTTCGGCTAAACTACACATTAAATTTGTTTGGGACGCCGATTGAGTCAGTTGAGCCACAGAAATCGCCGGATCCGGTTTGCGGCACCGAAAATTCTGTAATCAAGGAAGTGGCTGAGACAAAAACATGGCCAACAAAGTTTTTCTTTCATGTTTCAGCTGCCGTTTATGTTTGGCAAGCGACAGGCCAGAGCCAGTTCCCAGTATTTCGTGTAATTCGGCCATTAAAATCAATCAGACAATCGATGTGACGCCCATCGCAGCAATCGAACAGTTCCAGAACTGTCCGAAAAAAATAAACCGAGTAAAATCCATTTACATTTAGCAAGGCAGGTGGTTATTAAATAAACGCTGAGACCTTATTACGCGGCGTATGAGTAATGCATATATGTATGTGTATATCTATATGGCTAAGACCGGCTAATAGACAGATAGACATGTCCGCTAAATATAATCGCATTTTGCGGCCAACAACGGCTTAGCACGACAGCCAACATATCGCATTGCTCGCAACCCAAAAACATGGCTATTACCAAAGCTAATTAAGCCGCTTGTTGCATTGACTTAAACTGCCCCACCATCCGCCAGCTGCCGTTGCCGTTGCTGCTTGCTGATGCTTGTAAGTCCCAGCGGGCGGCTGCTTGTTGCCAATTTCTATTAATTAAACTATTTAGTATACGCGCACTTCACCTGCCTGTCTGTCTGTCCATCACTGCGATACGCATTGCCCACAACTTATCAGCTGAGTCTTGATGTTGTCGCCAGAGCCGCAGCCAAAGCCTAAATTGCGCTCAATGCAATGCCTAGAAATAGCTTGAAGTTTAGGTATTTACACAACAGGTGCGCCCTAAACTAAAGAATTTGAAATTGAGAGCGATCTAAGCTTTGCAGCGATCAACAGTCGTGCTCAGCTCGAATATCGTAAGTTTCTATTTAACTTGAATATCGTAGATGTGATATTAAAGCGAAAACTTTTGATAGACTGTGCTGAAAGAGAAAATAAAAAAAAAATAAATATAATAAAATTTTGAATATCATTTTAATTTTTATTTATATTTAAAATTATATTTTATTTATTATTATATCAAAAATCATTTTTATTTTTATTTATTTGTTAAAATTATATTACAATTATTTTTTTTCTTTTTCTTTTAATAATTATAATAAAGATTTAAATATAATTTACCTTTTTTTATATATTTAACATTTTATTGTAGTTATTATCTGAAAATTTTCGCATCAAACCAGGCAAAAGAGATCGAATCAAAGCAAAATGCTTCGAATATCAGTTCAATTATTTCCCCTGACGTTTCGTGGCTTTAATAGCAATAGCCATATAGGGGACAAACTACGCAGCTATTTGGCCAAATTCTAAAAATAGTTAATTACTTCGTTGGACAAATGCAATTTAATTAGTAACCAACAGCGGGCAGTTTTCATCCCCGCGGCTCAGCAAGGGTTAAGTTGGCAGACAAAGCTTAAGCTGGGCTCGCAAAGCTTTCAAGCGAGCGACTTTTATGGCCAAAGCCTAAAGGTAGGCAGCATTTGTGGCTGCCATTAAATGAAAACTCATAGTGCAAAAGCTACAAAATCGTCTTAAGCACAATGCAAGTGGGTCAAGCATAGACTTCATATCATAGTCAATGGCCGAGTCCAATTAAATGACGCCCGAGCTAGTGGCGGTGCACCCACAGCTGGGCAGTTAAAGCGACGTCTGCTGGCCATTGTCTGGCCAGAGTGGGCCAGAGTGGGCCTCAAGTGCGAGCGTAATCCAACTGGAGCTGGCCGCAACTGCTGCACTAATTATGAATTTAATTGGCCGTCAGCGTGTCTTTATTTTTTGGCTATGACTTGGTCTTGCTTTCGGCATTTGCGTGTGTCTAATTGAATTAGACCTAAAGGTCGCGCTGAATGGGCTGGGAACTCAGCTGCCCAGCAGACGCAGAAAAGACGCAAACCAAAAACCGGCTAGAGCAGGCGACATATGTGGACAGAGAGCAGGGAGGAGTGCGTGAGTCGTGTCACGAGGTGTTTAGACAGAGGAAAGAAAAGCTAAGAGACGGCTAGAATCTACATATATATGATCTAAAGTATATCTAAGATATCATCTAAGCTATATATATAATCTAAAATACATTTTATACAATATCTAAACCGACTCCAAGCATCGAATGCCATCTCTACAAGCCAAATGAAAACGAGAGTAAAATTTTCTCCCAAATCACAGCTCCAACCAGCTCGCTCACGTCACATCTCTAGCAAGCAGTTAAGCACAGCGCTTTGGTCATAATTTGCGTTGGTGGTGCCAGCGAGTGGTGGCAGCCAGGAAAAGTTATTGTGCCATGGAATATTAGAAGAGGGAAATACGACAACACAAAGAGTTGGCATTATATGCTAATGCGAGTGGCGCTGACTTCATTGTGGAACGTGGAAGCGGTAAGTGGAGCGTGGTGCAGTGGCTCCTTGTATGGCACTCGCTCGCCAGGGCAATTGTGGAGCCAGCCAGTAGCCAGGCTGCTGCTGTTGCGGCTGATTTATGCTTGGAATTGGGGCATAGCTTGGCGCTGGGTGTGGGTGGGTCGGTGGCTCAACTGGCCACTGGCAGCAGGAGCCAAGCCAAAAAGTAAATTCAACAATCGCTGGCTCATAGCGAATTCGTCAAGGGTTGCCTTGAGCGAACCACTTAGTGGCTCAGTTACGCCCAAATGGGTCACTAATGAGCCGTCGAGCTTGGGAAAATCTGGCTGATGGCTCGATTGTCTGTGCCAATTCTAACGTAAAGAAACCACCGACGCTTTTCGGCTATAAAATTGTGGCGCATCTTCAGTTTTAGCCACAGTTCAACAAGTTGCGCCTCTCAGTGATCACAAAGCCCAAGAAAGATGTTCAAGACTGTGAGACTCTGTGGATACCCTCTTCTACAGCTCGGATAACTAATTAGCGAATTCTCTTGCAGCTGTTCGTGTTGTGCGTGGTTTGCGTGGCTCTCGGCCAGGCGCGGCCCAGCTACCTGCCCAGCTACGAGACGATCGAGTATGCGCCCACTGTGCTGGGCTACGAGCATTACGCGCTGCCTGCCGCCATCTCGCATCAGAGCTCGACGGTGGTGCACGAGAAGCGTCCGTACTTGCGACCCATCTACGAGCACCACCCAACCACTTATACGACCTATGCCGGCAGCCCGCTGAGCTACGGCAGCGAGTGGTACAATCCCGGCTGGAGCTCTGGCGCGCTCAGCTACCCCAGCATCTACCTCAAGTAGAGGGTATAAACGCCCTGTGCATCCCCTTTAATACCCTGTAATAAATAAGTCGGTTTGGATTCGGATTTGAGTTTTGTATTTAATCTTCTCTCGGTGGATCACAAGTCAACAACTTCTGTCAAACTCTTTCGTTCTCTCGCTCTTACCAGGCGCTGGCTGCGTAGGTCAGCGGTGCGTGGTGCAGCAGTGGTGCCGAGTAGCCCAAAGGTGCGGAGTAGGCCAGTGGTGCAGAGTAGGCCAGTGGCGACACGCTCTTCAGGTACGGTCCGTGGGCAGCGGCATAGGTGGTGGGCAGGGCCGAGTAGGTGGACACGGGGGCAACCGCTGGGTAGCTGGCGGCATAAGTGGCAACTGGAGCGGCGGCGGCGTAGGTGGTGACGGGGGCAGCATGCAGCGTGGTCTTCACAACGGGCGCAACCACATCCTCAACCACTGGAGTGCTGTGCACCTGGGTCACGCTCTGGTGGGAGACGGCGGTGGGCACACTCTTCACGACGGCGCCAACCTTGGCCAGGGCGGGCTCCTGGATGATGGCGGTGGGTGCGCTGTAGACCAGTGGTGCGCCAGCCAGATGACCGGGACGAGCGGCGGCGACGGCGAGCAGAGCGGCGAGAACGAACTGTTGATAGTTGAGAGTAAGAAAAGATAATTGAGTTTTGCACCACTGAGCGAACCACCCTGCGCCATGCTTACCAATTTGAACATTTTGAATAGCTGTGGTTATGCGAAGTTCTTTGACTTGTGTCGTAAGTTGGACTGTGCCCACTCATGAATTGTCGCTGGCTTTTATACTTGAACTTCACTTTCAAGGCGCACACACACACACACACATAGACAGAGACAGAGACACAGACACACGCATACAGTGAATACACAATAAGTAGTGATCTGTACGTTGTACGTGCCTGAACGGATTCTTGTCTCGCATAAACCAGATTATAATTCGCGGCCAATTTCAGCTACGCACCGCACTCAGGTAGTCAGCTCAGTCTCAGTCTCTGAGCGGAGCGACCCAACCCACTCTTATTTTCATTTACAAAGCGTGGCTCATTAGTCAAACTGTTTGGCCCCGGCCAAGTATTTGGCGTTTGTTGACTCTGTAAACGGAGCCGCGCGGTTTTTCCGTGGAATTCCGTGGCAAGTGCAGCTGAGATTTTCCAGCTAATGCAGCTGGCCAGCCGCCTGAGTGCGGCTCGGGGCTATAAAAGGCGAGTGAAATGCTTTCGTTCGGCTGCAGTTGGATTTTGAGTGAGTCGCAAGCATGAGGACTCTTCTGGCCAGCCTGGTAAGCGACATTTCGAAAGTAACAGAAAAGTTCTTTTCAAAAAGATACTCCCTCTATACACAGCTCGTAAGCCTTGTGCTGCTGCTGCCAGCGGGTGGTGCAGCTGATAATGAGTTTATAATGGGCGTTCGGAACAAGGTGCTCGCCATTATACCCAAGCAGGCGAAGACGTTCGTGGAGGATAACTCTCACTATCTGAATAAGCCTGTCAAATACGGGACCTTTGGCTTAGTCGATCTTAATATATCAGAAAAACATTGAGAAGTTTACATTCACTGTAAATATAAATTCTACAAATGTGCTGAAAATACATCATCAAGGCGGCTCAAACAGTTCTTTTTTCAAGATCAAGATCTGCACTTGAAGCAATGCTTAAACATTCAACTTCCCCTCTATTTTTTACAGTGTAGCCACTGCAGTTGATAGCTGTCACTCGGGATAGCTCCGTAGCTACAGCATGCGCTGCACTTTCTGTTTTACAATTGCGGGTTCATTGGCCAGCGGCGAATGGGCCTTGAACCCCAGCCGTGACAGGATACAACTATCACAATTTATATACCCGGCAGCAAATGAAAAACTATATATAGAGCAGGCTTCTTTCTGTAGTCACTCTAGTTCTACTAGTTGAAGGGCATCTGCTAGCTAGAGAATGTGATATGACAGCTAGAAGTGCGTTCGAGGTATTTCGTTGAGTTGAATTAGTATATACTAGCTAGAGTTGTAATAAGCCCTGTAGATAAGCCTAGCGTAAAAATGTAAAGAGCAGAAGTAGTGAATACGATTTAAATAGGCATAAATATAAAATACTAACCATAAATATAAAATACTAAAATAAAAATATGCAAACAATTTGATATGTATACATATATAAACTTATTACGGAGTGGGCTTAATTTGATCAGCTTCCATGCTAATTTAATAATTTTTTAGCTGCGTTGTCTTTCACCAAGTGCCTTTTCAAACTGTCCATCTCTAGCTGCATTCGCATCCTCCACTCACATCATAGCATAGCGCCCAGATAGCCATCTCGCTCTCACACAGCAACTCCAAGCATCATATTCTGCAACAGCTATTTTTGTCTCTTTCTCTCTCTCACTCTCATGCAACTAAAACGCAAACTCAAACGAATTACATTTTTAGCACTTTGCGAGCCTCTCACTCATACCAGTGCAACAGATAGAGCCAATCACAACAAAGTCGAGCAGAATTTGGAAACTGTAAATGACAATGGCAGAGGAAGATCTTCGCTATGGCTTAACGAACCAATAGCAATTGAGCTAGATATAATTGAAAAGAAATTCATATGAAATGTATTGAAAATTAAAACAAGATATATTATTAATAAGCAAAAGCTGATTAGCTAGAAAAAAAGCTAAGAATTTAACTGAATCCAATAAAACGTCGCGACTTTAATAGAAATTTGAGTACAAGTATTTCCTAGTTGGATCTGCAACAACTATTTATCGAGACTTGTTTACAGCTTGCGTCACGTATACGCCTCATTACTCATTGCTAGGAAGTGTAGGACAGAGTAAAGTGCCAAAGGCCAAGGAACTGCAGCAAGGACACAGTTAAGGGCGACACAATAATAGTGAATAAGACTCAATCGATATTCAAAGCAAAAACATGTATTTATTTATTCAAATTCGTATCACAAAACCGTCCAACAAAATGCGCGTCCCACTATCGGTGTTTGAGTGGTGCAGTGGTGCTTCCTTACCACACTCCGGTGGCGGTGTAGGTCAGAGGCGACGAAGCAGCAATGTGGGCAACTGGTGCAGCGGCATATGTTTGGTGCACCAGTGGAGCAGCAGCGGCATACGAGGTGTGCACCACTGGAGCAGCAGCAGCATAGGTGCTGTGCACCACCGGAGCAGCAGCGGCATACGAGGTGTGCACCACTGGAGCAGCGGCGGCGTAGCTGACCACAGGCGTTGACTTGACAACGGGCGCAACGACATCCTCAACCACATGAGCGGAGCTGTGCACCACCGACTGGCTCTGGTGGGAGACAGATGTGGGCACACTCTTCACGACGGCGCCGACCTTGGCCAGGACGGACTCCTGGACGACGGTGGCGGCGGGTGCGGCGTAAACCAACGGCGACTCGTACAGATGACCGGGACGAGCAGCAGCTACGGCGAGCAGAGCAGACAATACCACCAACTTGAACATGATTGAAGTGATTTTTTGGGTTTAAGTGTGGTCTGTATTGACTGTTGGGCTTGAGTTTCTAGCGAGAACTGTTTGTGGTATGCCAACTGCAGGCCGCGTTTATATAGCAGCAGCTGTTGGGCTGCTCCACGCACGGCCTTCATACACACGCACAGAGCCGCGGAGCATTAAAAGCAAAGCATATCAGATTCAATTCTCACAGACATTCAATAAGCAATTAGCGTCGGTGGACGGCTCAGCGCTGCTCAGCCACTCTCGCAACCACAACAATTGGCAAAGCTAGCCAACCAGTTTTTTCGGGCATTGGCCAACGCCACACCACCACCAGCTCCACTGGCCCTTCATTAGCTCCTGCCCTCAGTTGCATTACTTGCACTTTAAGTGCGTCTCAGTTCTTTCAGGGTCAGCGGCGCAAGGTTTGGACTACAATTTCAATTTCAATTACAGTTTCCATTTGGCTTTCAGCTACGTGCGCAGCGAGACGTTCAGCTAGAGCAGCCATAAACTGTCAAATTGTAAAGGGTATAATGCTATTATATTTCTGTTATTATAGTTAACGTACTTTATTGAGGTGCAGATGTTAAAACTTGAGACTGGGAATAGCTGTTGCCAGGCTACAGTCTGAGAATAGCTACTATCTAGTGAGGAAATGCTGCAGTGATGGTGCTAATGTTTGTGAAAATCGGATCAAGTCGAAAAGTGGACTATGTCTCGACTTTGACGGACTACAGCTAGCGTATTTCTTATTCGATTTTTGTACGGCATATCTTTCGAAGCGTATGGATTCTCTCTTTCGATCGTTATCCACAGATTTTTCGATGTTTTGGGAACTTTTCATGATATTCGATTGGGAATGAAAAAAGACCTCTGGAATGAAAAGAGACCTCTTGAAATTCGCATGACTCTAGCTCGGGTATTTTTTGCCCGATGTCAGAGTGGAATATCATTTTCGACTCGTTTGAAGAATGACTATCGATTGGCATTCAAAGTTTTAATATTTAAAATTTTGCCATTTTTGTAAAAAATGTGATGTAACCCCTTATCATTTTTGTAAAAATCGGGTCGAGTCGAAAAAGTGGACTATATCTCGACTTTGACGGACTACAGCTGGCGTATTTCTTATTCGATTTTTGTATGGCATATCTCCTTCGAAGCGTATGGATTCTCTCTTTCGATCGTTATCCACAGATTTTTCGATGTTTTGGGAACTTTTCATGATATTCGATTGGGAATGAAAAAAGACCTCTGGAATGAAAAGTGACCTCTTGAAATTCGCATGACTCTAGCTCGGGTATTTTTTGCCCGATGTCAGAGTGGAATGCCACTTTCGACTCGTTTGAAGAATGACTATCGATTGGCATTCAAAGTTTTAATATTTAAAATTTTGCCATTTTTGTAAAAAATGTGATGTAACCCCTTATCATTTTTGTGGAAATCGGGTCGAGTGGAATAAATGGACTATATCTCGACTTTGACGGACTACAGCTAGCGTATTTCTTATTCGATTTTTGTATGGCATATCTCTTTTGAAGCGTATGGATTCTATCTTTCGATCTGTATCCACATATTTTTCCATGTTTTGGGAACTTTTCATGATATTCGATTGGGAATGAAAAAAGACCTCTGGAATGAAAAGAGACCTCTTGAAATTCGCATGACTCTAGCTCGGGTATTTTTTGCCCGATGTCAGAGTGGAATATCATTTTCGACTCGTTTGAAGAATGACTATCGATTGGCATTCAAAGTTTTAATATTTAAAATTTTGCCATTTTTGTAAAAAATGTGATGTAACCCCTTATCATTTTTGTGAAAATCGGGTCGAGTCGAAAAAATGGACTATATCTCGACTTTGACGGACTACAGCTAGCGTATTTCTTATTCGATTTTTGTATGGTATATCTCTTTCGAAGCGTGTGGATTCTATCTTTCGATCTGCATCCACAGATTTTTCCATGTTTTTGTTACTTTTCATAATATTCGATTGGGAATGAAAAAGGACCTCTGGAAATTCACTCCGCCCGCACAGCTCACAGAAACAGCAACAGATTCGTTTATGAAATTATGGACTTTTATTTACATCAGTCGAAAGAGGGGATGGGAAGACACTAAGTAAAGTAGATAAGATAGAAATTGTCGAGTGACTGCAGCCAAGAGTTGCCTCCTCTGCTGCAGCAGCACTCCGATCAGAGCCGATTTGGGAGCTGTCTACCAGGACGAGGCCCAGCCGTGAGAGGCCCAGGAAGGCGACAGGATGCTGGTGTGCAGAGCTGGAGCGGCGTAGGTCTTGATGATGGGCGCGGCATAGGTCTTCACAATGGGCGTCACAATCGGCTGGACAATGTGCGCCGAGCTGTGCACCTGGCTGATGCTCTGGTGCGAGACGGCGGTCGGTATGGATTTGACGATGTGGCCAACGCTGGCCAGGGCGGGCTCGTGGATGATCGCTGGCGCGGCATAGCTGTGCAGCAGAGGACCTGCCTCCAAATAGCCAGGACGAGCAGCGGCCAGAGCGAGCAGAGCAGACAACACCACCTGAAAGCGAGCAGTGAAGGAGTTAACAGATTACGACAGTCCCCATCTTGGCTTAGACACAACTTACCAACTTGAACATTTTAGCTAATCCTGGGAGTTAGTTGCTTGGCTTAAGGAATGAACTGTGGGTCTGTGTTGACGCGTCGCTGGTTACTGTTGCTAGCTGTAAATCCGCTACAGCTTTTATACACAAAAACCGTCACACACACACACGCACACACACTCTTAGCTATGCTAGATCCAAATTCAAAACTCCAAAAGTGCAGAAAATACAATAATAATAATTTTTTTTGCATCGTTAAGAAAAGCCTGCCGTCGGCGACCCACCCGAATGTCCGAGTGTTGCAGGCGGGTTGACGGGCTGCTGCAGCTGATTCAACAGCCAGACAAACAGCAACAACAACAACCACATGGCTTTCGCTTACAGTTTTTCCGCTCAGCCCATTAAAAAACCAGTCAAAAGCGAATCGCTGGCGCGACGTCAGCTGTCGCCGCAGTTGGCCAGTTGGGCACTTGGCCAGTGGGTTGGCCATTTACCCAGCGTCTGCCACTTGCAACACACCCAACTACAGCAACAGCAACAGCAACAGCAACTACAACATTTGCAGTTTTGGCTTTGGCTGTGAGTTTTTCCTTCCAGCCAAGTTGACCGTGAAAATTGTTCGTGGTTCATGTTTGTCGAGTTGTCTGTCTGGCGGCACGCACCACCAGCCAACCACTACGCAATTGTCACTGCCACGCAACACGCAACAGTTACAACAAGTGGCTCAAGTTCAGTGCGTGGCGATGGTCAGTGCCAAATTGCCAAAGTTGTTTTTTTTATGACTTGTTGTCGCTCTGTGCGTGCGATTCGTTGTGGATTCCGGAGAAGAAACAGAAGATCGGAATTTGAAGTGTTCGAAGTATAAAGAAAGGTAATTGGCATAGAATTTGCTTTGGTGTTAGCTTGCTAAGCACGTAGAATGAGTAGATGATCGAAGAACAACAATATCGATAATTGAAAGTCTCCAGGCAACTAGATGTTGGAGCTCTTTGAAGTATAGTCTAATATAGAATATATTTAAAGGAAACCAGAAAAATATTATGCAAAAACTGACTTTTTCCTTATGATAGTATAACCATCTATTCAAATTTCATTTATACATATACAAGCTGCTGCTAAAAGAAGCATTTTTACCTCATTTCACAAAGAAACCAAGCAAGGCAGCTGAGTTCACATAGAACAGCTAGTGAAAAGTGAGGGTAAGTCACATAACTTAAAGATTTGCTGTAGTTATCAATTATTGTTATAACATATAATATTCTAAAACGTGTATTTTAGGAGATTCTATTTCAAAAATGTTGAAAAACAGAAGTATTTTCTACGGCAGAAATACTAAACCCATCCAGGCAATATTCATTTATATGTGAGCTGCTACAAAGACAAGCAGCTGTATCAAATTTCATAAAGAAACCAGCCAAGACAGCTGAGTTCACATAGAACACTGAGCTCTAAATGCACACAGCACAGCATTTAGTTATATCCCGCTCAGTTAACACATGAATTGCATGTAAACAGCTATTCAGCATGTCTCTAGGGTATTTAAGAAATAATAATGCCAAGTACATTTCGCATTAAAAGTGAGCATTATTGTAATTTCCTGTTATGTTAATCTGCAGAGCACCGCGGGCCGGGCCAGAGTCTGCCCACATAGACAATGCGCTGAACTGATCTTTTGCGCTGCTCTCACTCTCTATAGCTTTCAGCGTGTCTCGCTCTCTCTCTCTCCCTCTCTCTCTGTTTCGCTCTCGCTCTGTCTGTCTCTTTATCTCTGGCTGAGTTCCGCTTTTGTAATAATCATTGCGAACTGTTTGCCGCATACAACACCATTCTACCGACAGCGAGCTGTCGCCGTTATGACCATTTGTCAGCTATTTTGTGATTAATGAATAACCATTGCAAGCTGGCGACATATAATTCCAGTTTCTCTCTCTCTCTCTCTCTCTCTCTCTCTCTCTCATATTTTGTTTACAAATAATATTCTTGAGCCATGCCAAAAGTGCTTTTTAATAGATTTTCTTTGTTGTCGATTTCTATTTTGGAGCCAGACACTCACGACAATCGCCGTTCAGGTTTGCCCCAATGGAATTCCTTTGGCTCTAATATATCCGGGCTCTACTGGGGGTAATGTACGCCTTATGGCCAACCCACACAAGCGATCTCGGCTCGCGTTCCAGGCGACAGTCTTGCGACAATTCTGGTTAGCGCGCTCACCTGGCTTGCATAACAATGACCACACAGATATACATATCTATATAGATCGCTTGATCTGTGTGTTACAGCAACCAGTTGCTGCCTGTTTCCATTTATTTTTCTTTAACTTAAGTTGGCTTTTAATTAAAGCCAAGTGGAGCAATTACCGCTCGACGTCACCTTTCTGAGCATTTCGTATTTAACTCGCATGCGAATTGGCCAACGTTTTACTCTTTGTTTGTCATTTCGCTGGGGCTAATTGCCCCGAAGGTCGAGAATTATCTAGTAATTCTCACAACAAAATAATAAACGCCGACAAAATACGGAAATCAGCTCGGGGAGATAACGAAATAATCGAAGCATGTGGAAGTCATCCTGTCTATAAATATCTATAAAAACTGCTAATTGGAATTTAATTCGAATCTGTATATTGAAGTTATTATGCAATTAGAGCGGTGGCTCAGGTGGCGTGTGTTGGAAGTGGTGCTGTGTAGCTGAGCTTCGAGTCGTCCAAAATTTACTTAGAGCTTATAGTAATTGGCTAAGAGATAGAGATAATGATAGAGTGCTATAAACATCTATTGACCATGAAGACTATTTCTTAGACAGACAAAGATAGACAGACTATAGGCAGAGAGATGTAAATAAAATATACATTTTATTTGATATTTGAAGGATTACATATAGTTAATCATGTTGTCTACAGATAAGCAGATGAAGGAGCCGAACTATATCATTGCGATTTAAGTTAGATGTTGAAGCTTTAGTCTAATAACTATTCTTTTTTTCTGCAATCTGTAGACTACAGTAGATAAGAATGCCTTCTGGAATATCTCTAAGTTCCTTATCCAACATAATATTTCTGCTCACTTGCAATCCTTCTAAAGGGTATATACCCATGCAGCAGCAATCAATCTGCAACAGTCAACAACTCTCGAGCTCCAGCATAGCCTCGCCTAGAGCAGCAGCCATTTCGACTTACTTATTGCACATGCCAGCTGAAAATAATGAATACACATATCTGCTTAACTGACTATCAATCTTAGTGTCATATATACAAGTGTACATATTGTTCGAACATGCGGCTTGGCTAAATTTGTAAGCGCTATTCAGGCGGTGGCCAAACATGAAAACCGCCGCCCCACCACAACAATACAAATGGGAGCTGTCCTGACAGGCAACTCGAACAGTTCGCTCAGGTGTCAGTCAGACCGAGAGTCAAACAGTCAAACAGTCAGTCAGTCGTACAGCCAGTCAGTTAGTTAGTTATTTGGGCACTCTCAGGCAGACAAAAGTTGGCCAAAGAGTTTTGGGAAATTGCGCAAAAAAGCCAAAAAAAAACTGCAATGTGAAATGTGTTTATGCGCTATACCTAATGATAAAGTTGAAGAGGTGTGTATAGGCTAGGGATTAGATTAAGCTGTAAGCAACAAGCATATATAATAATAGAGCATATATATTTGTGCTTAGACTAAGCAGAACAAATTGTCTTCTTGATCTTATCATATTAGATTTGAAGTCTACCTTTTGAGCAGATCTCCAAAACTCACCAAATTTTATATACAGCTGCTGATAAGGCACAAAAGTACATGAAATATTTCCTTTGTTCAGTTTTCTATTTGCAGGGTATCATATAGTCACACATGCGCGCCTGTAGCCCTCTTACTTCGTTATATTTTTGGGGCCAGCAGCTGCCGTTGCTTAGTGAATTGCTCGCTTAGAGATAATATGAAAAGTGCATTTGGATATATTTGCAATTTCGAGTCGTTGCATTGACTCGCAGCACTCTGTCTCGGACACCACAGCGTATGCTTAATACAGCAATGGCAGCAACAGGTGGGCAAACTCTTTTTGTTCGTGCTGCCAGCCGGTAAGCTAAGGTCAGCTGTGTCCATCAACGACGACATTTTTCGCTGGCCAGCGGATGTGTGCAAATTGTTTTCGTAGCAATAGCATTGAAATTATTTAATTTTATTTTACATTTCGGCTGAGTGCTGCACCACTAACCCACTGAAACGAAAGCGAATGGCCCCGCCAGCAGCCAGATTGCAGCATGCGGCCAAAGCCTGTTTCGTTGCACATTCAGAGCGCAAAAGATGCAATATTTCCTGGTTGCGATAAAATGAGTTTCGGGTGTGTTCGCTGTGAGTCAAGCGAGTTGACCGGGCTTAAGTAAATTGTAAATTGTTGTGCAAATATTTTCATATTCAATTGTAGCCAGATTAATCTTAAAGTTAAAGACAGAGTGGGAGCTGTGGGGGGGGGGGGGGGACTGCCTCCATTTGACATTTGCCCACTCGAATCGCACTTGTCGCTTGTTGCCTGTCAATTGCAGCGGCATTCTAATGAGCCTCCCCTATCTAGCCCCTCCATCCATCGACCGGTGCACCTTGAATGTCGCGTTCGTGAACTTTTTGCAGCCAGTGCAGCTCCAGTTTGCCAAGCTAAATATCACAGCCAAATGCAGTCAATCCTCACAGCGTTGAGGGTACCAAAGCGGGCCTTGAGTGTCACAAATTTTTATGCACACCAGCTGAGAGTTAGTTAATGTGGCTAAAGGCTGCTCTGCAATAGGTATAGCTAGTGTACATATATATATATATATATATATATATATATATATATACTTAATTAGCAGCAACAATTGGCAGTCTATGTTCACATGGCTGTCTGTCTATGTCTCAATCTTGGTGCAATTTGTTCCATATAATGAAAGCTCAACTGAGCTGCAGGGCTACAGGCAATACCTAAAATATTATATTATAGTGTTAAATATTGTAGATAAAGAGATGAAAGATACGGGTACTCATATGGTATCTTTATATTATGTCTACTTACTACTTCTTATCTTCTATCTCTAATTTATAGCCACTAACCCAACGACTGGCATTCGTTGTTCATAGTTGCTCCTCAGCTTAGTCTTTAGCTGATGATCTCCTGCCTGATAAGAGTCTTTATTTCCTATATCTTTATACTCAATAGTTATATATATAAGGTGGGTGGTCAATAACTCTATGCTCTGCCGCAGTTCCCTCCAAGGCATCAGCATTGCAGATTAAGAAGTCGAATAAGGCTTAGCACCACAGTCAATGCCATATGCAAGCTTAAGCACATCTACTGCATATGGCAACTTAACTTTTGCCTTACATATATGATTTCTAAAAATTCCTCATAATATTTATAGTTACCATAAGAAATATCACTCCAGTTACTTGTGTTTACACATGCCTCTAACTGTCTCAGTTCATTCGCAGCGTATTCAGTCTTCAGACAAACTTCAGCTCGGCTCTTCTCTTGTTGTTAACAAAAGTTCAGCTAGTTTTTCAGCTGCTGCTGCAAGTGATACAAAATTCTCAGACATAATATGTAGTATATCTATTAAGATAACAAGAATTGCAACTTATTTCCACGGATAACAAAAAAACTGCACAATTAAATAAGCGAGTGTGAATTTCCGTTGCAAGTGCCAAAGCGCCAAAAGAAAAAAAAAATAAATAAAAGATTTCAGCAAAAAAAAAAAAAAATCAACAATTTGGCTGGCTGGTCAAGGTCGTTGCAGGCAAATGTAACACTGGCATAAATTATGCTTGCAGTAGCAGCAGCAGCAGCCGCTGCCAAGTGTTGCAAGCCAATTCAGCAACAACAGACATTAGTAACGGTATCTGCGATGAACCAAAGGCACAATTTGTGGCGCGACATGAGCAAAAGCAAAGGTACAAACTATGCATAGCTAGGCAAATGCTTTGGCAATTACGAGTGCCAATAGTTGTAGCCGACAACAACAGCCAACAACAACAACAACCGTCTTCAGTCACGCTTGATTGAGCTGTAGTCTGGGTGTTCAACATGCTGAGCTGTGATTGAAGAAACTGGGCAAAAAAATAAAGGCAGCTCAGGATAAACATGAGTTAGGATAGATCAGACTCTGTGATCGGAAAGCTTAGCTCGAAGAGTTCAATGGAAGAATCGTTAGATCGCAGCTAAACAGAAGTGGAAAAAACTACTACACTAGCCTACACAAGAGAACTTGCAAGAGATGAAGATAAAGGTAGAAATAGATACAGATATGGGAACAGATATGAGATGTGAAAGTGGATATGGGAACAGCCATGGGAACAGATATGGGAAAAGATATGTTTGAATAGATATGAAAACAATAGGAGAACAGCAATGTAAACAGATATAGATAAAGATATGGGAAGAGATATGAGCAATAGATATGGGAACAGATATGGGAGCAGATATGAGAATAGATATGAAAATATAAATGAGATCAGATATGGGAACAGATATAAAAATAGATGCAGATACAGATATGGAAACAGACATGAGCAACAGACATGGGAACAGTTATGGGAACAGATGTGGGAACAGATGTGGGAACAAATATGAACACCAGACATGGGAACAGATATGGGAACAGATACAGATACAGATATGAGAACAGATATGGGAACAGATATGAGCAATAGATATGGGAACAGTTATGGTAACAGTTATGGGAACAGATATGGGAACAGATTTATATGTATCTTATAAATCTAGCATTCCCATCTCCCACACTAACTCATCACGAATAGCACATAAAACCCAATCACTTGTAGGCCAGTGTTATCAAAGCCGCGAGCAAAAAGCAAAGCAATTACAGCGTCTGCTGCAAGAGCCAGCGGCAAAGGTAGCTGCAACTGCAACTGCAACTGCGGATGCAAGTGGCAGCCGGCAGCGCGGATATAGCAAAGTGGCTGCTGCCGGTGGTGGTGGGACTGCCACCGCTACTGCTGGCTGCTGTTTAGTGGGGGAGGTGGTGCTGCGGAAACGTTGCATTGAAAATCGCGACAAACAATGAGAGCATCTGCAGCTGTTGAGGCTGTCGAGCGGTGGCAGCTGCTGGCGCTGTAGCCACTGGCAACAGATGCAAGATGCCAAAAGTATAAAAGCCAGCGCGTGGTGTCATGGTGGCATCAGTTGCACGCTGCAAGCCACCGAGCACCCCACTCACAGATACAGATACAAACGAGGATAACAAGCACCCACAACATGCTCAAATTGGTAAGGGATAAGGCAAAGGATAATCGCTTCTCCAAGGTGTCTCACTTTTGTTGTCCTTTACAGCTGCTTTCGCTGCTCGCGCTGTGCGCCTTGGCCGCTGCTCGTCCTGGCTACCTGCATGGCCACCACCACCATTATCCGGAGTATCCGCTCTATCCCGCCCACCACCACATCGAGCCGCTGCATGTGGCCAAAATTGTGCATGTGCCTGCGGCCGTATCGCATCAGAGCTCCACGGTGGTGCACAGTGTGCCGCATCACATTATCAAGCCCGTGGTGCTGCCGACTGTGGTGAAAACTGTGGTGCACCCACCCATCATCAAGACCTACCATCCAGCTCCCATCATCAAGGCCTATCCCTACGATCCCTATCACTTCCATCATCATCACGACTATCACGATTATCATCTGCACTAAACTCTGACTGGCTGATCAACCACCAACCACCAACCACCACCCACCTTCATCACTCGCCCGCTTGCCCGCTGCTGACCAGCTGTTTATGTTTATGTGTGTGCAAATTGTTCAACAGCTACAACTCGATGTTATTATGTATTAGGGAAATTTTAAATAAAATTTACAAAAAAAAAAAAAAATATAAAAAATATGATTTATTTTTTATTTTCAAAATATTTTTTATTGTTTCAGTTGATATGCTGTGTCAGCTTGTGGCTTGCGTCGCATTTGATTTCGTATACGCCGCGTAATTGATATGCGAAGTGCCACGCTTCGTGACGTCAAGAAAGAAAACGCCGTAACTGATTATTTATCTGTGCGAGCTATGTGGGTGGGTGGATAGCTTATAGCATCTAATTGCCCCGCGTCGCGGCAGCTCTTTAGACAATTGAACTGGTTTCCATTTAGCCGGAACGTAACTCATCTCATCTCATCTCATCTCATCTCATATCTTTAGGCCCGCACGGGAAGCCAACGCATGTGGTTGGCTCTAGAGATGGGCGCGTGACGATCGTGACACGAACTTAATGACTTGAGTGATCAAATATAAATGAAAAATATATAAAATGAAAATTTGCAGGCCTTAAACTTAACTGAATATTAATTTTTAATATAACATAATGCAGATATGAAGACATCGAAATTTTAGTAAGTGCTTAAGAAATATATTTATTTATTTAAAAGATATTGACAGATGTGTACATATATTTGACTGATACTATTATTTTATAGCAGATAGATTAATATATGAAATTATGAAGTAATATAATTTTTATCTCCCTTAAATTTCCCTGTAAAAAACACACATTAATAGAAACTATCCCTAAGCATGGCATTCACGCGCTCGTCTCTCGGCTCATTGTGTGCGCCTGAATAATGGCCGAAAGCCAAGCGACGGCTAGGTGACATAATTAGCATGTAATCAGCGAGTTATCATATGACACCAGTGGCAGACAGCGTGAATCGCTGCGGAGCTGCTTCCCAAGCTTATGCGAGCTGACACGTTGCCCGGCGGCATGTGTGTGCGCGCGCGGCATCAAATGCAGTTTCTGTGTTATGCAAATGAGTGCATTAGAGTGCCGCAAATGGTGCTAAAGATAGACGGATAGAGGGATATGTAACGAAGCTCGAGATAGGCGATGCAGCTCAAAGAGCAGCCAGCTGTATGACGAAACACTGACCTCTTTCAGTTCTGCTCAAGTTCGCAGCGCCGTTTGCATAAGCTCGGGCGGGCAGCACGTTGCCCAAACGTATGCCAATTAAATGGGAGCAGCCATGAATCAAGTCCAAGTCACAGATATCGAGTTATTCACTCAGCTGCCAAAGCTGTCCGCCCCATAAGTGCAGGCAAATCATCGAGCGTTTAGCTAAATTGAGCTCATTAGCGTGGACAAAGCGGGGAACGACTTAAGACTTAAGCGAACAGCTCTGAGCAGTCAATTAAAATCAAATCAGGGCAGCGATGAACTTGACACTGGGAAAATTCGTTGAAGCGGGCTCGGAGTGGGTTGTTAGATAAGTGCAGGATTTAGCTGAATTGAATATTATATTATTGATAATGGATCAGCTAAGCAAGAGAGCTAAGCGTTTTTTGAACTGAGTTTTAATGAACTATTGGTTGTGTGAAATTCTGCCACCTTTTGGGCAACTTAATGCTATAGGAAACATAATTGGTTAAACTTTCATTAGAGCTAAATTATTAATAATATTTTTAACATATATAAAATATTATTATTATTCTTGTGATAAGAGTCAAGCCAATCTCTTCAAACTCAAGAACTATCACAGCTAGAGCAGACAAATTTCATATATGAATAGTTAATATCATTAGAAACTATAATTGATCTAAATTTAATGCTAAGTAGTGACCGCTTCCAGTCACAGGTTGGGCTAACAAAGCTGGCTTGTCGGCAATTTGATTGCTTTATTGCCTGGGCCCAGCTGACAGAGCTGAGCTAAGTGCATGATGTGCAACTGTTTGGTTATTACACAAGACAATCTGAGCGACAATTGTCTAGCAAAGCGAGCGCATTAATCAACAGTTGCCAGCGGCTGAAGTCTATGGCTTAAATTATGCAAGCCAAAAGTGCAAAGAGCAGGCCAACAAACACACACACACACACTCACACTCACACACTCAGCTAAGCTGAGGCGGCCTTTCTTTGAGTATGCACAACGATATCAAGCATACGCCGCGTTGCACGAGCGAGCGAGTGGGCAACGCCATGTCCATAACCTGTTGCGCCTAGTCAAGCAAGACATCGAGAACATTGCGAGCATTGAGAACCTGCCCCCGGAAGGGTTTGCGCGCTGCATCAAGTGTCGCATGTCGTCTGGTTCTGGTGTTTGTTGCCAGGCCAAATGGGGACTGCCGAGGCGTGGGACACACGCGCACACACACGTACAGTGTGCACTCGACTGATGCACTATAAATAGGCCAGCGATCGGTGCAATGGCATGTCAAATCGTTGCCAACTATCAACACAATAGAATGTTCAAGCTGGTAAGTAGCTCAGCGTTGGGATCAGGCTCTGCTCCAGTTCTAATCCTTGACTCACCGACTCACAGTGCGTTTTCGTTGCTCTGCTGAGCCTGGCGGCCGCTGCGCCCGCTCCTGCGCCTGTGCCGGCGCCTGCACCCTCGCCCAGCCTGTGGGGACCCGCTGTGGTGGGACCTAGCATCTGGGGACCTGTCGTCGCACCACCAGTCGTGGCTGGCCCCGTGGTTGCTGGTCCAGTTCTGGGACCACGCATCGTTCAGGTGGTGCCCGGCGCCGTGTCCCACGTCTCGGTCAGCCAGCTGCATCCTTCGCCGATTGTGGTCAAGAGCGTCTGGTAAAAGAGGAAGAGAGCTGCCAATAGCCATACAGACAGACAAACAGACAGACTCCGACTCACTCAGACACAGCCACACGCTCACGCACACGCACACGCACACTGACATACCGACATGTACCCCGTCCGGATATTGTTTCACCCACTGAAATTTCACGAGCCCTGTTTAAGCAACAACGAAAAATCACAAAAAAAAATGTTTTAGTTTCTATTTGTATGCAATAAAATGCCCTGACATAAATAATTCCTATAGCGAGCGAAGTTCAAGCCTTTTGATTTTAAGGAAATGCCTAAAAGTAGGCAATACTTTTTTAGCTTGCCGAAGACTGCAGCTGTATAAGACAGTTGGGTATAAGACAGTCAATACAATCTCATTTATATGAAACAAAAAGCTTTATTGAAAAATAAAAAATCATAAAATTCGTATCACAATCAAACACTGACACAAGTTGGCAATCTAATGATGCAGAGAGTAGGCCAGAGGAGCTGTGTGCAGCACAGACTTGACCAGAGGAGCGGAGTGAACGACTGGGACGACAGCGGGAGCAGCGTGCAGCAGAGGAGCGGAGTGAACGGTGTGCACCACTGGAGCAGCATGGACGGCGTGCACGGCATGGACAGCGGGAGCGGCATGGATGGTGGTCTTCACGACGGGAGCAACGACGTGCTGGATGACGGGCTTGCTGTGGACCTGAGTGATGCTCTGATGGGAGACGGCCGAAGGAGCGCTGTGCACAACGGTGCCCACCTTGGCGAGCACAGGCTCGTGGACAACATGGTGGGTCTCAATGAGACCAGCGCTGGCAGAGGCAACCAAAAGGGCAACAATGGCGACCTGTGGAAGGAGATGTAAATATGTTTAATATGAATCCAACTCAATGCAAAGCGTAAACTCACGTATTTGAACATTTTGTGTGTGTTGAGCTTGCTTGAACTTTAACTCGAGTAGCTTTGAATTGTGACTGATGATAATTTGGGAGTCGGCAGTCGTGTTTATATAGAACGAGGAGCACACGAAACACACAGAGCAATAGCCAAGCGTTGCTGCGGCCTTCACAGCGACTCAGCAATAAGCCAAAGCCGAATCCCCAGGCCAAAGCCGAGCTCAACTTGTTTGAGTTTATTTCCGACAACTGCAGCGCACGAAGCAAATGCAGGCACGACTCGAACTACAGCCTGAACTACAGCTACTGCCTTATCAGCATCAAGGTGATCGACTCCGCTGGCTGATAGCCAAGCCCTGAGCTATAAAAGCGTTTCACACAGAACCCAACAACATCAGTTAACCCCGTCATCTTCAGCGCAAGACAACAAACAGTCAAAAGAAACCCAAACTCAACATGTTCAAATACGTAAGCTTAAATACTATATACAAAGAGGGAACTGAGTTGTTGTAAAGCATATCCTTTGCCTTTCCTAGGTCGCCATTGTTGCTTTGCTGATTGCCTCTGCCAGCGCTGGTCTGATCGAGACCCACCATGTTGTCCACGAACCCGTTCTGGCCAAGGTGGGCACCGTTGTGCACAGCGCTCCTTCGGCCGTCTCCCACCAGAGCATCACTCAGGTCCACAGCAAGCCCGTCATCCAGCACGTCGTTGCTCCCGTCCTGAAGACCACCATCCATGCCGCTCCCGCTGTCCATGCCGTCCATGCTGCTCCAGTGGTGCACACCGTTCACTCCGCTCCTCTGCTGCACGCTGCTCCCGCTGTCGTCCCAGTCGTGCACTCCGCTCCTCTGGTCAAGTCTGTGCTGCACACAGCTCCTCTGGCCTACTCTCTGCACCATTAAGAAATTGTTGTGTAATGCTCATAAAAATATATGCAAAATAAATTAGATATTGAAAAGTATTATTGAAACATGAAATATTATAAAGTGATTTTTATTTTATATGAGAAAATATTATAGAAAAATATTTAAAATATTTTTCGTTGTAGAAAAAAGTGTAGAAGACTTAACAAAGTTCAGTTTTCTATCAATTTTTATAGATTTTTCTTTTGTTTCATAGACTATGGACTCCATTTTCCATCAAATTCTCGAATTTCCATTTAACCTTCAACATTTTCTTTTATTAGAATTAAAAAAATAAATAAAATATCAACAACAAATACAGAGCAATGGCAAATACTCTTAGCTTAGGCTAACTCGGCAGCTGCCAGCGTGGTTCCAATGGAATGCAGATGAAGTCTGTGATGTATCCAAATTCCAGTTAAGATCTTCGTTATAAAGACAACTCTGATTATTGGCCTGGTCAACCTCAGCTGCTCCAGGCAACCACACAGCTCCTCCAGCAACAAAGGCCAAGCAGGCAGCAAATGCCAAAGAGTAAAGCAGCTGTCAAAATGGAAAGAATATTTAAATATAATTCAAATAGAGTTTTCACCTCCTCGCTTACCGCTCTGTTCATATTGCTTCTGTCTGTTGAATTGGATTTAGTCTTAATTTGAATTGGCTAGCACCGAACTCCAGTAAGAACTCATGCCGCAGCGAGGCCTAAGAGGCGTTTATATACAGAAAATCGCGACAAATTTGTTTTGACCCAAAAAAATATCAAAGTGACAAAAGTTGACAATTGCCGATTCGTTGCGGTGGATTAACTGAAGGCCTAAAGACAACAGTTAGGCGACTGAATGGTCCAACTGGTTCGCAATCTAATGTCAATTAGGCAGATTCGCACAATCAATATGGCTTAAAGAGAGAGAGAGGCGAGAGAAAGAGAGAGAGAGAGAGAGAGATTGATTGATTTGGATGCATGATTGAGTTAGCTAAAGTTAACACAGAATTAAAGACTTTAAAGACATGGCCAAATAAAACTAGTATATTAGAAGTTTAGAATCTGATTCTACCTTCTGTCAAGATTCTCAAGAAACTCACAAATACTCTTATAGAGATGGTAATCAGGACTCAGACAAACCTACCCATAGCAGACCTCCTCTAGCCCTCCCTGACCGACTCAGCACACCAACTTAATTGAATCATTCCATTCATCCACACTCAACTCCAACCTACCTCAACTGCAGTTGACCAAGCAGAGCCGAAGGCACGCAGAGTGAAGAGTGAAGCGCGCCAACTCTTGTAAATTTGGCTGCGTATTTCATGAATTTTGAAGATATTTATCTTAAGTACGTGTAACTGTCACGGCGCGCGGCGCGACATTACAATAACATAAAAACAAAAATAAAATTAAAATTAAATAAAAAATCTTCAAAGATCTTGTCAGAAACTGAAAAAATTGTGGGTTAAGTACGCGTGGGGCTTGTCGTCCGTGGTTTAACCTTGACATAGGGCCTGAGACGGAGCCCCTTAAGTGGGCACTTAAGAGCGGCAGCTGCACTTGGCAGTATTTTTATGGCTATCAGCAACAACAACAACAACAGCAGCAGCAGCCGGCGCGTATGTGGGTCTGGCTTTTGGCCATGAATCACAGAGACAACAATCAACATCAACTGGATCTGTGCGTTGACCACGTTTACGCGTCTGTCGATGTTGCAATTTTGATTTAATTTGAATGTTGCAGCTCCAATTGCAATGTGTATAATTTATTTCGTATTGTTTCTCTGCTGACTCTGCACACGACTCCCATGCCCATGCCCATGCCCATGCCCGTGGCCCCTTCTCATAACTGTGAATGAATGAATAAGGGCAAGGCATGGCTTGCAGTCGTGTTCTGGATATCAACTCTGAAACTGGGTCAGCAACAAAGTTGAGTCCGAGCTCAAGATTTGAAAACAGAAACGAGGCTAATGTGCGTGACAAACAGAAATGGCATTGAAGAAATCTGTTATACTTAGAAATCATAATTATATCAAGCGAGGATCTTAAGCTGAGTTTATGACAGTTAACAAAAATAGACAGACGTTCGCTAGAAATTATATTTTAATTACGGGTGTTGTATAACAGTTATATTTTGAAATCACAATACAGTTAAATTCAGATCTTGAACAATTATACAAAAAAGGCTTACTCCAGTACTGTATAACAGTATGACAGTTACCAAAAACTGTTATACAGAAAAGTTATATTATATCAGCTAGGTCTACCTTTCAGTAGTGTAGGGCAACTATAAGCAAAAATCATTAAAGCAGATATACACTAGCCATTGTATAACAGTTCCCGAAATCTATCGAAGTCTAAGCTAAGATCTTGGCCTTGACATAATTGTTTAAAATAAATTAAATGTTTATTGAACCCTAAGGAAGTTTCGCACGTTTCAGAAATTTCCTAAAGGTAAATGACATTTCTTATAAACATAATTGATTAGAAGCCTATACAAACATGATTGACCTTCTGCGATGCTATTTAAACTACGTACTCGAAGCCGGAAATATGCCGCCTTAATGATTCTATCAATTAGACATATTGAAAAAGGTCGGCCAGGCGTTAGCTACTTTTGTTGTGGTTTCGACCATATGGGAGATATGTGGGGAAATAAAAATCTTAGAAGATTCGCTAATTGGGAAGCTATAGAATGCTGATACTTATTACTGTATCCATTTTCTTAATTGTTGTATAACAGTTTTTATTATTTGTCCAGCTGTGACGTATTAGAACAGATTCACAGAGCTCGTCTTTCATCAGTTCGTTCTTCTTGTGACACTTTTGATATTTTCTCTCGTAAGCTCGGTTGGGATGTCCTGATGCTCTGATGGGCTTGTCCTGTTGTGTTGCGCACCTATGGACGTGTTTCGTTCTCTCTTATGAAACAAATTCTTTCAATCTCGCTTATGACGTCTCTCTTTCATTAAGCTGCTTTCGCAAGAGACGCGACTTCAGGCAGTTGCAATTCGTATCGATTAGCAGACGTAACGTCACAGGCGAGCCACATAACTCAATTGATGGAACCACACACAAGAGTTAGACAAGATACACGCCCACACATGATGAAATGAATTGCAAGTTGTCAATGCGCAAGAGAAAGATTGCAACTCAATTAGGTCGTCGCAAATGCCAATGGAGATGGCATTGAAGCTAAAGATAAAAGCGAAATGCCAGCAGATGCACTTAAGATTAAGTCGGCCGCAGGATAGACCATACCCACCCACACACACACACACACACACACCCACACACACACACACATCTTAACAATTTGCGTAAGCGCAGCGCAAAGCCACAGCCAATTAGAGGTTCCATTGAAGCTGATTCAATTGTCAGCAGTAGCAGCTAGACTTATGGCACAATAAGTAAGTACTTAGCTTCCTATTACACACACACACACATGCACACACCCACGCTTTAGCGGTTTACAATGGCCAACCTAGGTCAGTTAATGAACTTCCCATTGGACATTTGTCAAAGCTTAGAAGCTGCGCTCTCAGCCAAACCGGTTGGCGGCTCAAGTTCAAGCCCAACCAGAATTGAAATTACCAAAAATAGTAAAGAGAAGAAAAAATCAGCTACAGTCCAGCTTCGTATAAAAGCACTCGTTCAATGCCCCAACCATCAGCAGTTGCAGTCGACTCACAACTCCAACCAAACCAAACCCAACCAAACTCCAAAATGTTCAAGCTCGTAAGTTTCCCCAGCTGAATTCAGTTGATCAACTGCTTTGGCTAAGTCCGTTTCTCGTCTTTGCAGATCGCCCTGTTTGCCTGCGTCGCTGTGGCTTCGGCTGCTCCTGGCCTGCTGGCCGCCACCCACTCCATTGTCCAGCCCGCCGTGCTGACCAAGACCGCCTACGTGGACACCAGCGCCTCCTCGGCCATCACCCACCAGAGCAATGTGAACCTGGTGCGCAAGGTGCCCGTCGTCCAGACCTATCATGCCGCTCCAGTCGTCCATGCTGCTCCTGTCGTCCATGCCGCTCCCTTGGTTCACTCCGTGCCCGTCGTTCATGCCGCTCCCGTTGTCAGCACCTATGCCGCTGCTCCAGTTGTGCACGCCGCCCCCCTGGTCCATTCCGTGCCCGTCGTGCACTCAGCGCCTCTGGTCAAGACTCTGGTCAGCGCGCCAGTCGCCTACACCGCCCTGCACAAGTAAACAGTTGTGACTTAACCTCAATATGAATAGCTCCATAGCCATATCCGACGAAATAAAGTGAAATTTGTAAACTAAAACGTATCAAACTTCTTCTATTCTGGGAGGAAAAGGAAGGAATGAAGAGAGATTATCTTTATCATTCACTTCGTAATACTCGAAGTTCCTTTGTGAGACATATCCGACAAAAATTGATAAGCAAAGGCAAGACCTTTCATCCAATTGGCTAAGCACCTGGGAAGACGAAAATAAACTAAAATATTTTTCTTGGGAATAAATTTCAATGGCATAGAAAATGAAACAATAAATTCTAAAGATTTTAACATGCAGGAAATAGATTCTAATAGAATAGAATTTTTATATAATATATATAAATAAAATAAAGGGAAAATAAAGAGGAAAAAACATAAGCAAAAGCAAAGGTAGTTGTATGCATATATAAATAAAATAAATAAATCAATTCATGGATAGAATGTGTGTATCTGTGAAAGTCTCATACAATCTATATCTATATGTAGATCAGTCATATATGTGCGTTAGATAACATAACTCATCAAGAGTTGAACTTCTACAAGCTCTCACGTTCGCCCTGAAGTATAATATAAATATATAGTGAGTATATATTTGATATATAGTAAATATGATCAATTTTAAAAGTCTTTAAATATAGAAGAATATTCATTATAAATTTTCTAATTTTTTAAGCAGATAAAAAACTTCTGAAGTTCGTTTAACAGAATTTCGGAATTTATTTGAAATAATCAACAAATCAATAGGAAAATGTTCTTAGTGATGGTAGGCGTGGGCGACGGGAGCATGGACGGCAACATGCTTAACCACTGGCACCACTGGAGTGGCGATGGTCTTCAGCACGGGAGCAACCACGGGGGTGATGATGGACTTCTGGTGGATCTGGGTGTGGCTCTGGTGGGAGACAGCATGAGGCAGAGTCTTCACAACGGAGACGGGCGCCACGTAGGTCTGGTGGTGGACAACGGGAGCCACATGCTTGACAACGGGCACCACTGGAGCGACATGGCTGACGACAGGAGCGACGTGGCTGACCACAGGCACAACGGGAGCCTCATGCTTGACAACGGGCACCACTGGAGCCACATGCTTGATCACGGGCGTAATGACGGCTTGGTTGTGGAACTGCGTGAAGCTCTGGTGGGAGGTGGCAACTGGTGCGCTGTGCACCACTGCGCCCACCTTGGCAACGACGGGTGCAGCCACCACATGATGCTGCTCGACGAAGCCAGGTGCAGCAGCAGCGATGGTGGCCAGGGCACAGATAGCGATCTAAACAGTTGAAACAGGATTAGCCAGGATACTCCAGGACCTTCAGCTCCTTCAGCTCCTTCAGCTACTTACGAAACGGAACATTTTTATAGAGTTGGGTTTTTGATTGGATTGCAGCGGACGAGTGACTGATGCTGTTGAAGCACCTGCTCCGGGCTTTTATATAGTCGAAAGTGTTTGCCCAAGTGTCCTTCAAGCAAACGCAAACAAACCCGAGTCAAACACAAAACCTACAAAAGCAAACGCAAAGCAAATTCGCAAACTTGTTTCCAGCTAAAATTGTTTATTATTTCATATTTTTCGCTGGGTCAGCATTGAACTTGAACTGGGGCATTGCATAAGCGGGCGGGGAGGGATCTCTCCTCAGCAAACAATGCTGAAGTTACGCTTTGTAGGCCTGTCAGTGATTGATGTGGGAATATCGATCATAGATCATTTCCTTAACTGAGCAACTATAAATTGAGAGAACAATATATAAAATAAATTATATATTTTTAATATATTCTTCAAAGAGTCTTGAGTGTGAACTGTGATTGGCAGATATTGAAGTCATACTCAATCCATATCCAAAGATATTTATAGCTTACAAAATATCATAAAAAAATTTACTTAAATTTATAACTTTATAAAGTCTGAGCTCTGCTGTGCTTTGGCTTTAAGCTTTACGGTATCCATAAGTCAGTCAATCAATCAATCACAGAAATAAAGGCAAAAACTGTAGAGAAACCAAATTTGGAAAGAATATGTAAATGAGAAACATACTTCAATAGATTTTCTCATCAATCATTCATCAATCAAAGCGTTTTTATTACTCCAATCAACTTCAATCAATCAAATCTTATGCCAAAGGTTGCCTACATTCATCAATCATAGCATTTTCATCAATAATGCCTACTTCAATCAGCCAAGCCTTGTGCCAAAAGTCTCTCAATCTTTCAAGCATTGCTTTAACTGTAAAATATGTAGCTTTCCTGCTCTTAAACATCAGTCAATCAATCAATCAATCGTGTACTAAGGCCTTATAGAGTTAACCAATTAGCATTTAAGTTTCTCCAAGATTTTTAAGTCGATCTCGTGTCACGTCATCAATCATTTGAGCTACTACAGTCGCTCCTAGCACAGCTCTTGGGCTTTGCCACCCACGTCAACTTAACATAAATATGCTAAAGCTCTAGAGGCTTGGCTTTTGAGACGAATTTCAATGAGAGAACCGCCTTTCGTGCGTGTTCGTGTCACGCGATATCAATCATGCGAGCACAAGCCCCAAAGCCTACTTCAAACAGGCAAAGCTCCGCTTGACACACAGAGCGAACAACCTTCGCGAAGGCTCAGAGGCAGCTAAGAGTAGGGCTAAGGCGCCGCTGAGCGAAGGCCGCACAGACTATGAGTATAAGATGAAATGCACATTTATTTCACAAAGAAATCTGTCAGTGGGAGTGAAAAAGACACGAGACAAAGACAAATATAAAAGTGCGGCGGAGTCCACTGGGGCGGATCAGTCGCTGGCCGACGGCCTTTCAGATGCGACAGCGTTTGACCAGACACGACCATCCTGCGATTGAGCAATAAGGAGAGAGAGAGAGAGAGAGAGAGAGAGAGAGAGAGATCAGATTCGAGACTCGATTTAAGGATTACTGTACAAGTCAGAAATTCGAATTTGGCGTGAAAGGCGAGGAGATCGGCACGAAATTCTCATAGTCCGAATCGATTTCCGGCAAATAGTCGACGAAGTCAGAAGCATCGTAGACGCTATAGGTTCTATTACCGTTCTGTTGATTCTCCGATTCCGTGTCGCCGTTCGTCGAAGACTTCTGTCGCTTGTTGCTCTTCACGGGCAGGAACTCGGTGCCGATGCCGAGCCGGGCCAGCGACGGGTTCGTGTACTGCGAGCGCCACGTCAGATTGCTCTTCTCATAGAAGTCCAGAGCGGACTCCTCGAGCGCCGCCTCCGAGGCCTGCACCAGCTTCAGCATCGCCCCAGGCGCCGGCAGTCGAGCATAACGACGAGCCAGCGACATGATCTCCTGCTCCTCTCTCGGGGGGTGTTGTTTTTGTAGTGGAAATTGCAAAACTTTTGTTTTTTTGTGAATAAGTTATGTAAAATTTTGGTTACTTCGGTATATTTCTGAGTGTGTTCGAGCCCCCTACAATATTTCTATCTGATTACGTATAATACACAGCCTAACTCAATGAATGACATTCGATAGCAAGTGCTCTTAGGGCACATAGACGGGCCGTATCTGGAGCACTTCGTGGCCGGCTAGGGCGTCGCTCGAGTGGAAGGTGCGATTCACATTGGTCGGCTCCACATAGCCCAGGGCACGACCCATGGGCGCGATGACGAAGCGCGTGTGCGTCTGCGAGGAGCCCTGGTAGGAGACGACCGAGGGAGCCGAGTCGATCAGCAGCATCTGCTGCGGCCTAGCCACTGCCAGCGCCAGCAGTCCCAGCAGCAACTGCAAAAGAATTCAAATATTCCTATATCGATATTTTATATAGTTCTCAATATCGTAAACTCACCAAGAGCCGCATTATCTTCGTCTGAGCTTGGTTGGGTTGGGGGTCCGCTTCTCGGCAGCCTCAATAGACACGAAAACGTAGCGAGTGGCTAAGTTAAACTGAATGGCAGTGTGAATTGCTGTGCCATGAAATCACAGTCGAGCAATTGCTGGCCCCAGCCAGTGGCTTAGTGGCTCCAGCGGGAAGGGGGGCCATCGAGGGTGTAGCCACTGAGACGACGCCTCTGGCTCCGAGTTGGTTTCTCTTGCAATTGTGGGAGTGTCTCAACTTGGACGTTTTACGTAAAGCAATAAAAACGAAAAACGAAAAAACACAACAGAATTGTATAAATAAATACGAGCGAATGCCGCAAATATTGTAGTAATAACAATAACAACAATTACTAACAACGACAGCAACAATGAGTGGTGTCGGTGGTGCGAGTGGCGCGAGTCGGCTAAGCTCGCTATGGCAACGCATGCGCAACCCGCTGAAGGTTGGTCGCCCCCCGCGCAGCTTGTAGATGCCCTGTAAATAAAGTGGGTGAGTGAGTGGTGTAGCTAGATTCATGTGGAGTTATATATTCTAATTTGGAAATAAATTTTAGCTAAGAGCAGGGGAAGCTTAGAATACCTAGCCATAGCTCCTAGCCTGATACTTAACATGAATTAAATATTAATATTAAAATAATAATTTGATCTTCAGGCTTCAGGCTATTGGCTACCCCAGCCTGCTTTGACTGCAGCCAATTACAGGGTATTTGACAGGCCTACACATCACATCAAGTTTGTAAGTTTGTTTCTTTGCTTTATAAGCAGCTGCTCTCCCTCTCTCTCTCTTTCCCAACTTCCCCTCTGCTTCCACCTTACCTATTAGCCAGCTTCAGCGATTAGCCCGAGGCGCGTAATTGAAGCTTTAAGTGCGTTTCAATTGAAACACTTTTTTTATTTGATTTGTGCTCTTGCTCTTTGACTACTTTGATTAATTAATTAAGCTTGCAGAAGGGTTCGGCTGTCGACCTTAGCTCCAGCAGCAGCAGCAGCAGTTCAAGAGTCTTTCAAGCCGATTAGCTATAAAAACGCTCCGGGCGCAGGTCGCTTGGCTTTATTTGCTGTGCGGACAAGAGCTATTCAGCATGCACAACGGCGCAGTGGGTCAGCGCTTCCAGCTGTTGCTAATCCTCATCGTTTCGATGATGTTCGAGTCCAGCGGTGCGGGTGCGGCGACCATCGTGCATACGTCAAAGGCTGGCCATCCGGCAGGCAGCGCCATCTCCCACCAGAGCTTTGTGCGGCTGTCGACACCACCGCAGCAGCAGCAGCCACAGCTAATCCTGGCCACGCCCACCGTGCGCATTGTCAATGCAAAGGTCAGCAGCGGCTTGGAGATGCAGGAAGTGCACCACAGCACACCTGCGCACCTCACCTATGCCGCCCATCCGGTGGTGCATCAGATGCTGCCCCGCATTAAGCCCGTGCGCAACATCAGCTACGGCTCGCTGAGGGCTCATCCCCACCCCGTCACACACACACTGGCACACACACTCCCATACACGCAGCTTAAGTTTGTTTAGTTGCAAAGAAATATTTTTTAATTAAGTAAACAATTTGAGAAACGTCTCGAAATTCAAGTGAGCTTTCAAACTTTTTACTGCGACTGCGACTGCGACTGTGACAGCGATCCGAACGAACGTTGCGAACACTGAAGGAAGAGGAGGTGGGCGCAGGATCCACGTGGCTCCGATGTACTTGCAGCAGCTACTCAAGCAACTGTCCAGCCACATCGTCTTCCGCAGCCTGCACTACGCATTCATTGCCGTCCAGCTGCGCGACGAACTGCGGCAGACCTCGGCCGGCCGCAGCAGCCAGAGGATGCGACCCTTCTCGCTCTGGCTCACCCACATCCTGATGAGCTACGCGGGCGACATCCTGGTCAACCTGCTGCTGGGCATCTTGCCACTGGAGGCACTCAGCAATGCCCAGGATGTGGCCATGTGCTCGGCCGCCTGGTACATCATCTTCTACAGCCCCTTCGACGTGGCCTACGCCGTGGCCCGCTCTCAGACCTGCCGCAGCCTGGTCGCTCCTATTGCGGCTATCAACCAGGTGCTGCACATCGAGCGAGGCATGGAGCTGGCGACCAAGGTCTATGGACGCAATGCCTCGCTGCCCATACTCGTAGTTGGCACTGTGATCGGCAGCGGCGCCGAGTTCCTGAAGCCCGTCGCGGCGCTGCTCATCAATCGATGCCAGCTGCAGCACGCCGCCCATGTGAAGCTGAGCACGTGAGTCTGAGCACGCTTGAACCGAACCCCTTGACGACCAACTACTCAACACAGGAACTCCAAGCTGGCGCTGATCGTTACCTGGCTCTACCTGCTCCACCTGAACTGCCAGCTGCGGCTGTACGTGCTGCTCGCCCTGACCATCTTCCGCTTACTTGACGTATTCTATCGCGTCGACCATGTGATCTGGCAGTGGGAGAATCGCTTGTGCTACGCCTTCTTCGGCGGCCTCAGTGCGGACTTGAACAAGTTTTTCAAACGAAAGCTTGCGCTGGCACCGCGCAAATCGTTTACAAAGCTTGATTGAGCCTGCATTGGTATGGATCGCATGCATCATATATCTGATATATGATACATGTGACATATGATGGGGAACGATGCGCATTCACTTGGCGGATGCTGCGCTTCATTTGCGTAGCCCCAGCGACGGCTCCGGTTACATAAGCTGCCACACGTGGCGCCATCTAGCGCTAAGCGGCTTAAAAGCCAGCGAGCAGGCATGGCGGGTGTATCGAACGGGTTTCCCTGCTGAGTGCCCCCAGATGCATATGTGTGTGTGCGTTCGGATTGATTGTAACAAAACAGCGAGAATTGTGTTTCAATACAAGAATACAAAATTTTAATTAAGCTCATTTCTTTGTACTTTATCTCTGGAAGATTTTAAGGGGTGTAAAAAGTATAAAAGTTTGCTTCTGCGAGGGTCAGTTGAAGAGCTTTGAGTTACTTCATAGAGAACATGAATTTTGGACCCACTCTCTATATGCTAACTATAGGTTATAGCATTCCGATCTAGCTGATTTTAGCACATCTAATGTATAGCAGCAAAAGCAATAACTGCGCAAACTTTCAGTTGAATTCTTCAAGGGAAGCCTGAGTTCCCATAGCACAGCCTCTCAAGTAGGCTGTGCTTCGGCCCCACCTTTAGCTCTGCCTTGAGCACAGGCATTGGAGAACACAGTAATATAAACAACTCAGTGAATTCAACTACAAATTTCTCTCCATTTCTATTTCCGATTATTCGTAAAATAATTCTAATTTCCCACAAAATGGCGGAGGCGCAGGAAAACTGTGATGATGTCGTCGCCAAGCCGAAGAGAAAATCCAGGAAGAATTGGGTCATGTGTTGCAAGAAGGACATGCCGCCGCCACCGAAGCCCAAGCCAGTGCAACCACCATCAGTAACCGTTGAATGCGACCCGATAGTGAAACCACCAAAGCCACCGAAAGTCGCCGAGAAACCAGTGTGTGACAGGCCCTTCTATCGGTCCGCCGAAGAGCAGCGCGCTTTTCTGGAGCGCGATATAGTGCCCATCCTGATGGATGGCATGGTGTCGCTGGCCCGTGAGCAGCCCAGGGATCCCATCACCTACCTAGAGAAGTTCTGGCTGGAGGAGAAGCACAAGTGCGACATACCCATGCCGCAGAACCTGCTCTAGATTGCCGGAGTATACGCTGTACACTAAGCACACTTATTCTCTCTCTCAACTCAAATTTCAAAATGTTAACAATAAAGGATTCAGGTTCAAAAAATGCCTTGGGTCTAAAGGAATGTGGGAATAACAATGAAAGGATCTATAGGAAAAATTCTTGTAAATTAAAAGGCCTTGGGAATGGTTCAACTAAGGCTATTGCTGTGCTGAGAGGCAACTGGAATAAAGCTTACAACCGCTTGGCAGGGTATATCCGATTCGTATACACCCAGTAATATCTATCACAATTTGATATTCTCTGTGCTTCACTGGGTCGCATCGTCTGCTGTATAAAAGCTGGCTTAAGTTCTGGCTGCAGCATCAGTCAATCAGCTGCCTTCGTCTAGTTTCCACTACAGATTCTCAGATCATGTTCAAGTTGGTGAGTTGCTCCACTGCCTCTGACCCACTCAAGCACCACTACTACAGCCCCCTTGCAGCGCCTGAGCCTTTTCGCCTTTGCGGTCATCTGTCTGACTGCAGCTGGAGCTGCTACGCTGGAGTGGCCCGCCAATCTGGTGGCTCTGAGCACCAGCAAATCCTCGTCGCAGCCTGTGCCGCTGCCCGCCAGCGAGGAGTCCGACGAGCTGGCCAACGAGAGCGGCGCCTCCTCTGCCGAGCCGGAGCTGGAGCAGGTGCTTGCTGAGTCGTCGGCAGGCAGTGCCATAGCCGAGGCTGCCGATGGTCGTCTGGTCTCGGCGGTGCCCGTTTCCGTGCCACTGCCACTCATCGTAGCCGCTCGCTCGGGCCTGCGCAGCGTATTGACCATCCAAGAGCCGACGCTGGCCAAGCTGGGCGAGCTGGTGGAGCATGTGCCCACAGCGGTCTCGCATCAGAGTCAGACCGTGGTGCACGATCATCGCCGCCTCGTCACGCCCATTGTGGGACCCGCTGTGCGCACCACCCAGCTGGTGCGCCAGCAGCAGCCCCTGATCTGGACCCTCTCCGCCGATCCTCGTGTGGTGCTGCTCCGGCACTAGATCGACTCAAACAGGCAACTAAACGGACAACAACATGAAACCAAAGAGAAAAAAACGTTGACAAAATTCAACTTCTTCTAGCTAACCACTTCTCTATCTATCTATATATCTATCTATCTATCTATATATCTATCTCTTTCTATCTATATTCTCTGCCTTTGACACTTTACCTGCCATTTTCAATGCTCTTTCTATCTGTCTGTCTCTTTACTTTTACATCTATTTACTATTTGTTTGGAATAAAGAATTCGCATTTGCAATCTGTTGAGCTTGTGCCTTTGATAGACCTGCCCCCTGCCCGCAGCCATTCAATAAACATCAACAGACGGCCGGCACCATTGTTGTCCAGGCAGACCTCTAATGAGCGAGCGAGGCGGGCTATGAATGGAAATGGAAGGGACTTGAGAATTCCCTGTTCGCAGACAAACAAACATTGTAGAGATGCAAAAGAAACATATGTACAATGCGCTAACAGCAGCAGGTCTGTTATCGATACTTATCGAATATGCGGCTTTAGATAAGCCAACGTTTGAAAGCCTTTTGAATGAAGGTTTTACGCATCTGAAATTGAACCCACGTTTGAAAGCCTTTTAGGTGGAGGTTTAATACATCTCGAATCTTAAGTCGATATCGATAATATGTATATCGCATATATTTATCGATGATATAAAAGCATATATGGAAGCTACCAGAAATTCTCTTTCATTTAAAACAATCTTGTGCTGAATTTGAGTATATGTGAATATACCTAAATTGTATAACCTAACGGGAATATTATAGAAAAAATACCCTTAAATTTCCATACCCATCAAATCTCTCTGCTAGATCTAAAGAGGCTTTACAACAGCTATTCTACAGCTACTCTTAAGTATACTATTAAAAAGACTTAAGTACAGATAACCAATATACCCCTTTCCTCTCCAAGTACAGTGTATAATCAATAAATAATGCAATCAGTGCTAACAGATCTGCACTAGAACCACTGCAGACATAGGAGCACACGCCTCAGCAACCTGGCTGGCGTCGTCTCATGCTCAAGGTGCCGCCTGCTCGCTGGACTTTGCTATAAAAGCTCCAAATCCTCTTTAAAGCGTCAACAGTCCAAGAATCGCACTCAACTGGAGCAGTAGAAGATGCAGCTGACATTGGTAAGTGGCAGTTAGCCAAGAAGGACGAAAGCTGTTAACTCTTCTGCTCTTTGCCTTTCAGATTTTTACTTTTCTCTTGAGTCTGTGGAGCCTGGCGCGGGCTGAGCTGCACTTGGCACAGGCTGGACTGGTCAAGTGGGCTGAGCTCGTGCAGCATGTGCCCAGCGCTGTTTCCCGTCAGAGCACCACTGTGGTGCAACACACTATGCCGCTGCTGGCACCACACGCCAGCTTTGTTGTGGCCCCGCTGAGCCCAGCCGCTGGCCTGGAGCTATCTCTATCCACATACTCGCCTCTCCACGCTCTATGCCCACTGATTTGACAGGCGAATAAACAAGCCCACGCTTTGAAATCCATTTCAATGTCTGCCTTTTTTTTGGTGGGGTGGGGTGGGGGGTTAGCTTCCATGTGCCTGACAGGCTGCAGGATTAATTCTGCTTGAAATCAATGCGAATGCCAATTTAATTTTTCGCTACATTTCACAGTGATTTAGGAGTCGAGGTGACGTCACCAGCAATAATCTGAGATGCTGATGAACCTTTGCCTCGCATCGCATTCTCGTGCCAGCAGACAGTGCCTTCACCCAACCGTCGAGTGTAGGTATGACAATAGGTAATATCTGTAGGCCGGCGCACAGTTGTCAATAACAAGCGCAAGAAGCCATGCAGCCGCCAGGTGTTTGGCCCGCCAGCGCTTGGAGTTTCGATTGGGATTCGTCTCGATGGCTGAAAAGTGAGAAGTACGCAGCGAAACACACAATGGCGGTGCAAATTCATGAAATTGTAAACCTTGAACTCTGCTCGAATGATAGCGATGCTCATGTGAGAGGTTAACAGGTTGGCAACATTTGACCAACCAGATGACCGCAGCGCTGGTCATATTGGGTCATATTGGGTCATATTGGGTCACATTATGCAATTGACCCAAGCTGTTAAAGTGCAAGAGTTACCTGAACTAGAATGACTTAAGGAGCAGAAATAGAGTAGGGCTGCTTGGGTGGGTCTAGCTATAGTAGAAGCCGAGATACTAGTCAGGTAGGGAGATGTTTGAGGAAGTCTACAGATGGTAGAGGTTGAGATACTAGTTGGGTAGAGAGATGTATAAGGAAGCCTTTAGATGGTAGAGAGAGGCTGAGTGACTAGACTAGTTAGGGTGTGCCTAAAACACAGTTGGATCAAAGCGTAGCTATATCTATATACATACTATATACCGACGGCTAATCATTCTTATATCGGCCCTTTTGTGTGCTACATAACTGCTGCCTGCAAATCAATTTGCAGCACTTGCCAACTGCAACCACAGGAAAACCATGCGCCGTGCCTGCCAGTGACAACAGCCGCTTATATGGTGTTTGGGATCAATTCCTGTTGTCGTCGCAGTCCTAGCCGTCGTCCCAGTCCTCCTAGTCGTAGCTCTGATATTATGTAAAATTGAAAGCGCACAAAGCACTCTGGCGTAGACAAAGGTCACAGCATTAGAAAGACAATTATTGGTGTTTATCGATTGAGTATTTCGCCATTGTCTGCACCGCCAGCCACCCAGCCAACCAACCACAAACCAATATCTATAGCTGTCATTTGCAGGTCTCCGATGCAATGATGCAATTCCCTCGAGCACAAAAGTATGCCAGCGTATTCAGCTGTATTTGCCACCACCGGCCGCTAGATGGCGCACGGTTTAAAGCGAGCGGCCAAAAGGCTGCAATGCGAAAGCTGCTTAAAGCCGAGAGAGAGCCGAGTTCATTGGATTCACTACGATTTCGACGGCGTAGCTAGAGCAAAGCCCACTGCTGCGCTGATTACACACACACAATTATCACAACGGGCAGCTGGTGGGTGGTGCTGGGCGGTGCTGGATCGTTGTCAGCTCACCGCTGCGTAATCGGTTTGTTTGTTTATCAATAGAGCGGAATTTGAATGCGTCGTTATGCTGTCATCGCAGAGACCGAGACTGAGACTCGGCTCAGCTCCGGTTCTGGGACTGGGTCTGGGTCTGGGCCGGCAGAGTGTTAAGGATGCCAACGGCAATGGTCATGGCCACGGCCATGGGTGGTCTCCCATACAAAGCACAGCGGCAACGGCGGCGCACAAAGGAAAGCAGAATCTAACAAGTTAACCAGAGCAGAAAACTGTGCGGAGTGGAGGCAGAACTTACTTACGGGCCAAACAAACTATTTGCCAGGGCAATCAGAGGGCCAAAGCACTTAGCCTAAGTGGCCAAAAGGCTAATAAGTTACGACCAGAACTGAGCAATTTGGCTACACTCGAGCACAAAGAGTGGGTGCAGAGGTGAACTAGGGGAGATGGATAAGACTTTAATATACAAATTGAGTAGTGCTTCGATTCAGGTAGACAAAAGATATGAAAAATTTAAATAATTTACGTAATCTCAGCGAACTGTGGCTCTGGCCCGAAATGATTAACAGCTGTGAACCTGCGCGGGGCTTTCACTGCGTGAAAAAAAGAAAAAAAAAACAAAAACAAAGGCAAGAAAAACAAATTTTTCTTGACGCCGGAAGTTGAGGCAGTTGAGGCAGTTGCGCCAGCTGAGTTGGGGCACAAAGGTGTTGCTCTTGCAACGTGTTGCTTCGCTGCTTGTTTCCTTATGCCCCACACCATTCCCGGTGAAAGGGCTAACAAATTAATAGACCATGCGGGCGTTACAATTCACCATTGCGAAAGAGCCGAGAGCCAAGAGTTGGCAATCTGAGAGCCAGGTCTGCATGAGTCAGCGCCATAGGCAAACCCTGGCTCAGGGCTTAGGCTGATAATTATGCTGCTCACACAATGTGGGTGGATGACCTTGAGGATTAACCAACTAATCAATACAACAGCAACGATAATAAACCTATCAACATTTATTACATGCAGTTTCGCAAAAGCAAAACAAACGCCGCAAAAAACGAAGCAAAAGTTGAAACTTTATTCAAATTCCAGCTGCGTGCGCAAAGCACAAAACACAAAACCCAAAAGCGCAAAACGAATCAAAACAAAATTCAATCAAAAACAATGGAGATTTAATAAGGAATGAATAGATGAATAGTAAATGCTCTTCAGTAGAGCTTGATAGAGGCAAAGATATGCTGGAAATGGGGTCGGGTTTGTAAGCCAAATATCTAGAGTATAAAAAAGGTTTTCAATAGAATTTTCAATATTATCATAGCTATATTTATAGCTAAATTTTGTATAAGATATAGTAGTTGACTATAGTTTACAATCCTAAATCAGCCTATATATATATATTGAGGGTAATCCTTATCGTGACTCTAACTTGATGAAAGCAAGTCAAGGAAAATCATTTTTCCATAGACTACAGCTTTCATAACTATAAGATATATATGATATACATCTGTGATTCCTATGTATATTGCTGTGAGGCGAGTTCATCTAGGAGATTGCAAGCTAGGCAAAGCTACATTAGCTCCGATCTTTGCCTATATCATAGCTCCATACATAATATATATATATATTTATGACTACATATATCAACACGTAGCTAAAACACCCGCCTTCAGTGTATGCTCAAACACATTTAGTGAATCATATGAATCACGGAGCGAACAATTCGCTCAGCTCGAATGCATCGCGTGCCGGCTGTGACTGCATTCGGCGCTGGGATTATGTAAGCCAAAGCCAAACAAAAAACATGAAAACAGCAAAAAGCCAAACTCAAACAGAGGCTGAGAGAGAGAGACGAAACAACAGTGTGCTTTAGCTTGCCACAAAACCCGAGCTGGGGTTTCCCCAAGGCCTGGCCAAGACTTAACGACCGGCTCGGAGCAATGAGAATTGGCTAGGCCAATTGCTAACTGAAGCTTGGCGTCGCCTGCAATTGCCTCTGTGCCGGGATTTTCCAAGATTTTTTGGGCAAATCCGTGGCACAGTTGCAACGAAGTGAAGTGAATGCGGCTGCAATTTGCAGTTGCAGCTGCAAACGAGCTTCCCTATAACTAAAGCTTAATTTTGGCGTCTGCTTTGCATGAGGAGATGCCAAAACGATGAGCTGTGTGTGGGAGCTGTTTGGCTATGGCTTATGAAGCAATTGACAGACAGACGACAAAGAAGTGACCTTCGGCTAGAGTAAAAGATGGGTGAATGAGCAAGAGAGAGAGAGAGAGAGAGAGAGAGAGAGGGTGAGAGAGGCTGAGTTAAGCAAAGAAACTAAAGCGGGCTGTGCAAATAAAAGCAGATTAACGAAATTTTGTTTAGCCTACAAAAGCTGTGATAAATTGTGTGCTAGCGAGAGATGGCATGGGAAAAATAACACAGGCCTACAAAATTGATGGGAATTGACTAAAATGGAAGAAGTTTATAGCATTGTGGTATATATAGTTAAATATTATAGCTGAGTTTAGTATTTACCTGCTGCAAGCTGTTATGCTCTCTCTCGCTGTTAGTTCTGCCTCTCTTTCAGCAAGTCTTCAGTGGCTTCAATCCCAGGGCAAAATCTAGAACTCTTAGTTACAACTAATATCTTTGTAGATGAATATAAATATCTTTATCTTATAATGCCTTAAGGAATACCCTGAGCTTAATCTACAAAAACTGATAGAGCTTCAATCGCTATAGTCTTCAGCTCAGCACAATTCACAGACTTTCATAGGAGTTAGAGTATACTTTGGTGACTAAATTCAGCTAATCTATGTAATCAAATAACTATAGATATATTAATCAATAAGCTGAGACTTACAGCTTTCATATATGGCTTTATTATCGCCTTTTCTTTTTAGCCTGAACCAATTGTTAATGGGAATTAGTTTTTGATTTCTGTAGAAAATTGTTTTGAATTTGGAATTGTTTATGTTCAAGTATATGTGCCTTTTATATCTATGCATATATGAATGGCTATATTTCAAATACATGTCTGTCGGTTTTCAGGATGTCTCCTAGTTGTGCACTTACAACTAAAGCTTAAGTTTGCTCACCAGTTTTACTCCCTCACAAGTCTAACTATATTTAGTAGAGTTAAGTATACATGCTTTCATAATAAGACTCGGAGATCTTTAGCAACAGCTACAAATACCTTTCATTAGTTTCCTCTGAACTAAACCCAGGGGATAGTTTTATGGGATAAATATAGCTTGAGGTCTTAAGCCATCTTACCTTCATGTTTGCTAGGCAAACATAAGGCCTAACATGCACCTAGATACGAGTCAAGCAATCTATCAATGTCTAGCATACACGTACATAATTAACCTTTATATAAATCCATTTTTAACCAGAGCTACCCAAACATACTGCTATTCACCTCATATAAAGTTGAGCTCTCAAAAGATTATATTTAAACTGCCCATAAAATCATTCGAATTGAATGTCAAGCGCACTGTATTTGACATATATCAACTTGAGAGCTGTTCGATTAGAGATTTGCAATTAAAAGATCAATCGAAGCCCTGAACCCGATTACCGAGCAGCAACAGCAGCGGGGCGCCAGGTGCAAGGTCAAGTTCAAGCCGCGGCTACTGGGAATTTACTTGGCAAATATTGAAACTAATTTCCAAAAACTTCGATCGGAAGTGAGACGGCTTCAAACATGGCCCACAACACCAAAAATCAAAATTAAAAAAACTTTTGCCTGAGTCAGGCAAAAAAACCCGATGGCCGAAGCTTTGCGATTGATAAAAACTAAGCGAACTGTTGAACTGGTGACTGGTGTTTGGCAAACACTTAATGCAATGCTGGCTGATGTAAGCAGGGTGACAGACGAGGTAATACCCTGTAGCATGCAGAGAGCTACATGATGAGGACTAGAGACTCTAGCCTAGAGTGAGGCAAAACTTATGCTTAAGCAAGTTGGTGAGAGAAGTTGCCTGCTGGCTTGGATTAGATATAAATTTTGGTATATATAAAAATTAGATTATACAAAACTAAACTAAACAAGCTTTACAAAAGGAACTACATAGTACAAAATATTTTAATATGTTTAGAAATATGATATAGTAACCAGAGAGATAGGTAAAGGACAGGCCACTAAAAGGCTTTCAGCTCTGGCTGCCTCTGCACTAGACTCGATTGAGTGGGCATATAAAATGTGTACCACATATGCCCATTTCATCCCGTCACTTACAGGGTATCTAGACAGAGTGAAATGCTTATGCTGATTAGCATAATTAACGCGGAGCAGCGGCCTGCTTACACATATTAACAGCTTTCTTGGAATTGTTAACTTCGAATGGCAGTTAAACGCTGCAAGGTCAATCACACACGCCGACTGACTGACTGATTGATTGACTGACTGTGGCTGCAAGTGATTGAAAGAGTCTGCATACTGATCGCTGATGGCTGATGGCTGATCGCTGCTCCCTGACCATACACAACAGCGTTTGGCACGCGCACGACTCACTGCCAGAGCCGCCTTTAAATATATTTCATTTTAATGAACTTCGGGTAAAACCGCTGGGCAGCAAATCATTTTTTGATTGAACGACTGAACGATTGAGCGACTGAGCGACTGAGCGTGAGTCTGTTTGCCCTGGCCGGCCCTGGGGTAAATACGAACAGTTGCTGAGTTTATTTTGGGGCCAGATCCGGTTTTCAGTGGCGTTGCCCTTTGAGGCTCGTCTTCGCGGCTGCTTAGTCAGCGGCCTGATCTTCGGGTCAGCTTTTGTTGTTGTTGTTATGCGATGCTGACCCAATTAATAATTGCAAATTTCATAAGCGCCCGCCTTATGCGGAAACTGTGGTGAAAATTTGTACATAAACATCTCGCCACATCGCGCTGCAGCCCACATCAAAATAAAAAGACGAAAACATGAAGCGCTAATTTGGGACGTAAGAGTTTTCAACATATATTTTTATTTTCAGCTGCTGCTGCGTGCCTTTTTAATGTGCCCTCTTTCAGTTGACGCGATTGCAACAAAACTTCGTTTGTGGCTGAGGTTTCCGCCTAGAGCCCATCTTAACCTTCGCAGATACGCAGAATGCAGTTGAGCCGAATGGAGAAAGAAAAAACCCAAAAATAAAACCGTTGACGTCATAGCCTGAAACTGTGAGCTCTCCGTTTTGTTTTGAGCCAACAATTCGCAAAGCCAACAGCAGCAGCAGCAGCAGCAGCAGCGGCGGCAGAGCCAGCGACTGCGACGTCGGCTTTGCGCATGCGCAACTTTTGTATAAAACGCAAGGCGCAGTCGAAAGCGAAATCAGTTAAGCAAACGTTAACAAACGAGACAGACACACAGAGTGGTGCAGTGGTGCAGTGATAGGATAAACCACTTACATAAGGATTACAAGCGACACATTGGAATATTTATACCACAAAAAGCGAAAGGTAAGAGTGAACCAGCAAGAGCTGAAGTGCAAAGTGTTGAAAGCAGAGTGAAATGGAAGAGGATGCAGATAGAAATCTTAAGTTGGAGATAAGTGAATATATGAAAAATATAAAATAAAAGACAAAATTCCAGTTGTGTAAAAGAAGTGAAGTAATGTCTGTCATATAAATTTATATAGATGCTGAGTTGACATTGTTATAGCAGTGATAGAGCCTCTTAGATAAGCTTTGAGTGAGAGATCTTAGTCACGTGCATAAGTTTTGAGAGTGACGGAAAGCATTACTAGTTGCTTCACTTAACAATTACTCAAAATAATATAATATAGTATTATTTTCCATACAAGGAAAGATTGCCAACCTCTAAGCCTAAAGCCTTCATATTGAGTCATAACAGCCAGTAAACGTTTAAGCTTCGTCTAAGGTAGTCTACTACATCATGACTTAGTCTTACTTAGCTAATACCATGCAAACCATAATCTATTCATATTCCAAGCTAATACATGCCCTCCTCTCCTCAGTCTAGTCTAGTCTCCCAGGCAACATCTAGCAGTTCATTAGCCTAATCAGCTACGCTTGTAAACTCCTTAACTTACCCACTTTAATAGTAATCTTTGCTAAACGCTTGCCACACCCACTAAGCAGCCAATATTCGATTGATATATATATATATATAAAGTCAACGACCCAAACCCTATAGCAAAAAACTTTCTCTGCAAATCTGAAGACAAGCTCCCAGCTGCACACAGATATAAATTAACTTTATTGCCCAGGCAAAAGAGCAAAAAAAGTAAAGTCGAGATCAATTTGCAATGCAACGTTGCACACGACTTCCGTTCGATGGGGGCGAAGCACACAGAGTGCGCTTTATGTAACCCAAAAGATCTCAGCAACGGCCCACGCTCCAGAAAGAAAAACACATTAAAAAGCGTAAATGACATAACGCGCAACAAGGCAAAGGCAGGTAAGGGCAGAGCCAGGTAAACAGTCGGGAGTTACGAAAATGCCGAACGGACGCTGCTGTCAAGGCAGAGATCAAGTTGAGCGATCAGTTTTGTTTTTTCTTTTTTGGGGCTTGCCAAATCCCGAGCCAGCTAAAATTACCTCACTCAGCTGGAGCGAGAGGGGAAGGCGGGGCGGGGGGCAGCAATCGTGCACGGTCTGCGACCTCGAACGAAAGTAAAAGTCTTTTTATCTTGTGAGTCAGCGCGAAGATTTGAGAAAGAAAAGACCGGTTTACGATTGCCACAGCGCGATGCCCGTGAAAGAGCGCGGGGCAGAGCGTGGTGTAAATTGGGACAATGACCAGTGGGTTATTGGTGTCACAGAGAGAGAGAGAGATTATGCAACTGACTTCAGTTATTGCCTTTCAGAATGCGACACAGTTTGGCCTGTTTGCTGGTGCTGGCCGCCAGCTCCGCTCTGGTGGCCGCCGACTCCAACTGGGGTAATGAGTGGGCGCCCATGGACTCGCCCGATTCCATGCTGAGCAGGCGCTCGGCGGACGCGCAGCCCGCCGCCGATGCCCAGGGACGCAACTACGCCGTGCACGAGAGCACGCAGAGCAATGCCACGGAGATTGACACCGTCATCGATCAGCTAATCAACTCGCGTCGCGAGGGCCGCAATCTGGGCGAATACGATGCCGTCTATGCCGATGGCAACATCGACCAGGCTTTGCAGGAGGGCAACGATCTCCAGGCGCGCAACCTCATCCGCGACAAGCTCTGCGGCCTGGGCCTGATGAGCTGCGACGTGGAGGAGAAGCGTCCCTTCTACTCGACCATCTACGCCCAGGGACCACCACCGCCATCCGGCTTTGGCGGCGGCCCCTACGGCCCAGCCAAGCCCATGCCACCCCCAAGCTACTTCAGCGGCCGTCCGCCCATGGGTCCGCCATCCAACTCGATCAACTCCTTCGGGCCACCGCGCAAGGTGGGCTATGAGGGCTCCTACAAGCCGCCGATGAGCAGCCTGTACAGACCCGGTGGCCAGTTCGGCGGTCCCTACCTGGAGCAGCCTCCATCCGGCATTGATGGCTCCGATGGCATCACCTACACCAAGCCCCCACCCGGCGCACTCATCTATGACAGCAAGCCACCCGGCCCACTCTACGCTGGCTCGCCCAACGGACCCGGCCCCGTCTACAACGGGCCCTCGAGCGGCGGACCTCCGTACAACTTTGAGAGTCCCGAGAAGATTCAGGGCGCCAGCTCCTCGCTGAACGGCTTCTACTCCCAGCAGTCCTCGTCCTCATCTTCGGCAGCCACCTCCTCCAGCACCAAGGTGGTCGTGGGTGCTCCCATCGATGCGGGTCTCCAGCAGCACGTCCACCATCACTTCCATCACGTGGATGGCGGCGAGGGTGCCAACATTCCAACTGTGCCCATTCCCATCGGCAGTGGCCAGACCATCAACACCGACTTCAGCGCCCTGGCCCAATCCTCCGCCACCTACACACCCCAGGCTCAGGCGAGCAGCTCAGGCTTCTCGCAGTCGAATGCCTTCACGGCTGGCTTCAATGGCGCCTCCCAGGGCGGTCTGCTCTCCCAGGGCTACCCCGCACAGAAGCCCAACGGAGACTCGTATAAGCCCTCATCCGGCCTGGGCAGCTTCGGCAGCAGCTCCGGCTCCAGCTTCGGCCAGAACGGCTTCAGCGGCTCACCCAGCGGCAGCTACCACAGCCAGAATCCCGACTACTACAAGAAGGAGCTGCAGGGCGGTGCCTCCAGCAGCTACAACGGCGTCGCCTCGGGCTACAATGGACAGGGCCAGGGTGGTCTCTACCAGGGCGCCGGCGGTGGCTACGACACATCCCGCCAACAAATCGTGGACTGCCAGTGCGTGCCCATCAACCAGTGCCCGGCCGCCGATCGCATCGGGCGCAAGGACGATCTGATTCTGGCCATCGATCCCAGAAATCTGGGCAAGGAGATCGAAGCGCTCAGCGATGATGCTGCGCCGAACAGCAATGCCACGGCCACAGCCACAGCCAAGGCTGACACCAAAGAGGAGAAGAAGGACGAGGAGGAGAAGAAGCGCACTCGCCGCCAGGCCGACACTGACAACAAGGAGAACGACACGGGCGACCTCTCGCTGGATGCCCAAGGGGTAAGTGCCAGCGTCCTTGTTAGTGCCCGACTAATGCCTTTGACACTTAGTATAATGCTCCCCCTAGTTGAGACTAATTGAGATCTAGTTCTCCCCCCCCCACACACACACACACACACTGAAACACACACACACACACACACGCATACATTTAAACACCACTCAACTGCACGCATTGATCAACGCTCCACGCTCAACTCAAACTCCGCCAAAGGTGAACCAAATAACCCCTGCTCGACGTCGTCTTGCCGCGCGGAATACTCGGATTCGTCACTAATCCAACTGCAACTAAAAAAAAAAAAACCAAGCTAACCACGCACGGGTTCCAACTGGGTGGCACGTCCACGTCCAACAGCTCTTTGACCAGGTGTGTCCTTCTTCCAGCAGCGTCTAGGCGCACTGGGCCCATCTCCGCTGGCATTGCCCGCCTTGCAAGCCATTCAGCTGATACAGCGCAAGGTGCTGCCCACGTATGGCGTTAGCTTCGGGCTGCCCTATCCCTCGGCTGGCTATCCGGGCGGCTATCCGGCCAATGTCCTGGGCGACTTCTATCCCGCTCAGAATCCCAACTTCGGCTCGCTGGGTCCTAACGGCCTCAACCTGGGCCTGGTCAATGTCAATCCCCTCGTCTCGCTGCAAGTGAGCAAGACGGACTACGGCGAGAAGGTGGTGAAGCCTCTGGTCAATCTCCACGTCACACCCAACGCGAATATCATTCAGAAAGTTGGCGACTTCTTCAAGAAGACCCCGAGCGAAGTTTACAGCACGCACTACCACCACCACGATCACTTCAGTGGCTACGAGCACGAGCATCATCCGCACCACTACAGTGAACCACCGCCATCGCACCACCATCACTCGTTCGAGAGTTCAGGCCCACACTTTGACGTGGAGATGGTGCACAGCTCGCCCATCTTCGAGTACCACAGTGGACCCTCGCTGCATGTGCCCAGTGCTCAGCATTATCATCACGCTGAGCACCACAGCGAGCACCACAGCGAGCACTATGGTGGTCACCACTCGGAGACTCCCTTTGAGCACTCCTACAATTCCATTTACCCCGAAACATCTCCTGGGGACTTTGGCTCCTCGGGCTATGGTAGCTATGGAGATTACTCCCAGCACTACGAGCGCAGCGTCAATGCCACTGACCCGGACTGGACGGCGGCCAGTCGTCGGGGCAAGCAGCTGAGCTTGGGGCAAGTCCACAACATACCCGCCCAAGCGCCGGGCGCTGCGGCGGGCAGTGATCATGTCACCTTTCCCCATGATCGCAGGCGGCGAAGCGTTCAAGAGTTTGAGTTGAGAGCGGAGCAGGTAACCAGTGCGGACAGCAAAACGAACCAGGACACATTTAGATCTAAGAGCAACAACTCTTAAACAGAGGCTAATCCTTACCATTCTCTTTTCCCGCAGCGCGCTTACTATGGCAACCGTCCCGTGGAGAAGACCTGCCGCATCAACGAGGTCTGCTGCCGTCGCCCACTGCGTCCCCAGGCGCCGCCCCAGCAGCAGCTGGGACGCTGTGGCGTGAGGAACGCTGCCGGCATCACTGGTCGCATCAAGAATCCCGTCTATGTCGATGGCGACAGCGAGTTCGGCGAGTATCCCTGGCACGTGGCCATCCTCAAGAAGGACCCCAAGGAGTCGATCTATGCCTGCGGCGGCACCCTCATCGACGCCCAGCACATCATCTCAGCGGCCCATTGCATTAAATCGTAAGTCGGAAAAGGACTAGCTTCCTCTGAAGTTGAAGACTGAATATCCTTCTCCCTCTGTAGTCAAAATGGTTTCGATCTGCGCGTGCGCCTGGGCGAATGGGACGTCAACCACGACGTCGAGTTCTTCCCCTACATTGAGCGCGACGTTGTCTCCGTGCACATCCATCCCGAGTACTATGCCGGCACTCTGGACAATGATCTGGCCATACTGAAGCTGGACCATCCCGTGGACTTCACCAAGAACCCACACATCAGTCCCGCCTGCCTGCCCGATCAGTACTCCGACTTCACCAACGCGCGCTGCTGGACCACCGGCTGGGGCAAGGATGCCTTCGGCGAGCACGGCAAGTACCAGAACATCCTCAAGGAGGTCGACGTGCCCATCCTGTCGCACCACCAGTGCGAGTCGCAGCTGCGCAACACGCGCCTCGGCTACAGCTACAAGCTGAATCCGGGCTTCATCTGCGCCGGCGGCGAGGAGGGCAAGGACGCCTGCAAGGGCGACGGCGGCGGTCCCTTGGTCTGCGAGCGCAACGGCGTCTGGAACGTGGTCGGCGTCGTGTCCTGGGGCATCGGCTGCGGCCAGGTGAACGTGCCCGGCGTCTACGTGAAGGTCTCCGCCTACCTGCCCTGGATCCAGCAGATCACGCAGAGCTACAAATGATGGATGGCGACAGTGCCCCGAGCGGGGGCCGCCGTCACCAGCGATGACGCCACCTCCGCCGATCAGTTCGTATTTCACTTGTGAGCAGCCATTTCCATTACGCAACGCACTCTTTGTTGGCCCACGCGAGTGGCTGCCGTCGCTGTTACCGCCGTGTTTAGGCCTTTTCCTTATTACCTTGTTATTATTATTATGCTTTGTTCCACTTTATGTTTACTTGTTGTTGAAACACTCTTTGTCACCCCACTCAGACTCGATTGTTGAAAAATAATGTAAGCGCGGGCCGAGTTAGCCGACTCGACTCGAATCGCTCTCCACTTTGAAGCTCCGATTCGTGCAGCGTGTATAATAGTTGTGTTTATATTAATTAATTTATTTTTTATACTTGTAATAAATTAAAAAACTATTTAAATAAATTAATTTATAAAAGAAATTCCAGATTTTTTATTATTATTAAATTGATTATTAAAATTTAATGAACAGGAGTGAAAGGCGAGAAGCTGAATGAATGAACTTAATGAAAATGTGAGAAAGTGTTGAGAAATGTAGTCAAAAATAAATTAAATTTAGTTAAATACTAAAATATTAGTCGACAGCAAAATATATATATGCAATTTGATATGGGCCTTAACGATGCGAGCAGTACGAGCTGATAGCAAATACTGACAAATGCTGGACCCACAGCAGGAGAGCAAAGGCTCATTGGCTGAGCGAGAGCAGCGATCTATGCTGCGCTCAGCTGAGTGAGCTTCAGCGAGGTATGCTCAACTGATAGTCAACCCGAAGAGTAACCACGTCTTTCATTTAAAACTCTTGTAATTGATAAATGATGTCTATTGCCCAAGTTTGCCATGTTTCGTATACGCCTGAACTCGATTGCTTTTAAGCTGGGAATGGTATAAAATTCCATTTAAATGCTTGAAAGCAGTAAGAAGGAGGCGTACTGAAAGTCTGAAGTAAACAGAAAACTGATAGAAGCAAAGAAGAGTCTGATGGATAGCCTCTGGAGAGCAAGGCTAACATAGGCTATCATTGCCTGAGGCCATGCTGGCAATGCTGCCTGACTAGACTAGCATCTCTCTATGAAGTACCCTTCTTATATACTATATATATATAGAAATAAAAGTATATTTTTATTTAATTTACTAACCCACCAAAATAACTATCTCTCATAGCAAATCTAGAAACCTAGTTAAATATTATATATACATATATTGCATGTATTATATATGTATATATCATATTTTTATATAACTCGACACACATTTTCCCCACTTTTCTCACATTTATAAAATATATAAAAAATATATATATATTTTTAATTAAATTTTAAAAGAAAGAGAAGCGTTTGATAATCATAAAAAATGCACTTAAAAAAAGTTGTGCTGAAATACTCTAAAAAGCAGCTTAGGATCAATTACAATTGGGTGCAACCCATTAAAATGCAAATTATAAGTTTTTGCTTTCGACAGTTTTGCACCACCCATGACTATAAAGCGAGCCACCGTGCTAAGAAAACATTAAGAGAGACGCCACCAAAGCGGGCAAAGCTATGAACTTCCTCGAGCGGGTGAGCGAGTGTGTGTGTGTAAGGGTGACTGCAGGTGTGTGTGTGTGAGTGTATGCTAGTGTGTGTGTGTGATATTCAAATATCATAACGTCTCACATGTTGAGTGCCCGTTAAACTCAAAAGCCGCAACAGACTTTCCGCACTACTAAAAAGACGAAAAATACAAAGTTTCTGCACCGCTGCCTGAGTCGCAGGTGTATAAAACCCACTGGAGCCGCTGCAGCTGAAGCTTAATACAATTTTAGCAACGAGATGCATAACAAGTGCTTCTTCCATTGCCTGCTGCTAGGTAAGTTGCAAGGATTACTCAGCGCAGCTCCCAGGCACTAATCACACTCAATCCATCAGCGCTGCTCTGCGCTCAGGTCTTGGGCCGGCTGCACAAGCGCCATGGCGGCTACTACTACAGGCAGCAGCCGCAGTCGCAGCATCAGCATGGCAGTGGGGGTGGGTACTATGAGCCCACGCTGACGGGACACGAGGAGGAGGTGGAGCAGCATCATCATCATCCACAGCAGCAGCAGCACCAACCCCAGCAGCACCACTCCAAGGGCCATCCCAGCGATGGCGGCAAGGCTGGCTATAGCATAGGCAGCGGGCTGCGCTCCATAGCTCAGGGCTCTGCAGATCAGGCCTATACGGCAGTCTCCAATCAGCACGCCGCCGCCAAGCAGGCGGCTTTCATAGCCAAGAACACCTTGGCACAGGCTGCCTCACAGGCAGCGGCCACAGCGCAGGCAGCGCTCGCTGGGAAGCAGGTGATACTCCAGGAGCTGGAGCAGCAGGCAGCCGAGGCACAGCGGGCGCTCTCGCGCGAACTGGAGCAGCTGAAGGCGGCCAAGATGTCCGCGAAGCTGGCGCAGCAAACGGCGCAGGCGGCGCACAATCACATCTCCGTGCTGACGGCGGCCATCAACAATGCCAAGTCCGTGGCCGAGCAGGCGGAGCAGACGGCCAGCGAGGTAGCCAATCAGTTGGCCTCGCAGGCCACCATGGTGGGTCAGGCCAAGAACCGGCTGGAGCAGGTGGAGGAGCAGCTGCAGCAGGCACGCGTCGACTTTGCGGCCACCAAGGAGTCGGCTCTGAAGGCGGCATCCTCTGCAGCGGCTGCTCAGGTCAACGCCTCCAAGGCGGCGGCACATGCCACCATTGGACTCCACGAGAGCGTCAATCAGCAGGAGCAGCACCACGAGGAGGAGGTGGAGACATATGACGAGCACCTGGACACCAGTGGAGTGGGTCACACAGCAAGCGACGCCGCTGAAGAGCACTCACACTCAGGCTAGTCGACAGAGTATTAGATTTCTAGTTAATATCAATATTTATGCAATTTATAAGCGAACCAAGCCAAAAAGCAACTCAGCAGATATACCTTAAACGTGTTAATACATATTTGATATAATAAATTTCATTTATTTAACTAAATTAACTTTTAAATCGATTTGAGAGCGCAAAGAAAGCTTTAATACAGCTCGCGTTGCCAGCCACTTCAATTTATCGCGCGCTTCTACTAAGAAACAAGTGGCAACGCTGGCAGGTGCACAGCTGTTTGCATAGCATGTGAATGGCATTCCGTCGCGAAGAAGAAGCAGCTCACACCGGAATAATAATAAAATAAAATTACTTTTACGCAATTTTGATTAATTAAAGACCAACTAAAATGAGTCAAAAAGTTATACAATACATTGGACGCAAAACAGACTTTCGCGGCAGCACCTTATGGGAAATCGTAGGCAATCTGCCCGACTGGGGCATCGGTCGCATGGTCATACGTAACATGTTTCAGCGCTACCCGGAGCCCTGCTACATGCGCATACTGAAAGTGCAGGCAGTGGACGAGCAGGTGAGTACGGGAAGAGTAAAGGCAATTAAAAATACAACTAACATTCATCTCCCCTTTACAGGCCGACAGCGAACGCAAGGTGCGCGTCACTGTGGAGAAGACCTGGCGCGGTATCACCCAGCCGAAGCCCGTGGAGATCTACAGCACCAGCTACAAGGCCGACTACGAGCTGGTGCCCGTTGACCAGGAGCACAAATATCTAGAGAATAAGAAAAAAGTAGCTGCCGTGGTGCTGCCTACAAAGATTGAGATGCCGCCGCTGCTGCGGGAATACATCAGAGACGAAACTGGCGAGCAAAATCCTTTGATCAACGTGCACTTCAAGAAGACGCACAACAAGCAGGCGCATCTGGCTAAAGAGGGCGAGCAGGCGACACTGCAGCTGTCCATGGATGTGGGCAAGCCGGCTAAGGTGAGCGCCAAGCTCTACGATGGCTTGATCTAGCGGATGGATGCAGTGCCTCAACTCCACACTTGTTGCATTATTAAATCTTTAATTTAAACTTAATCACAATGGAATTCAAATATCTATGGAATGGTGTCGTGGCCAGGCACTGGGCCTAGCTGTTGTTCAGCTCCTGCGAGCGCAGCTTGCGCGTCAGATTGTCCACCTCGAGGCCCAGCACGTCGAGATTCTCCTTGAGCGTTATATTCTTGAGCAGCGTGTCCTCCAGGACAGTCTGCAGCTTCTTATTGATCTCCAGCGAGAGCTCCAAGGACATGCCCTTGCTCTCGGTTCCCTTCATGCCTCCGTAGATGGCAGCCATCACTCCATTGCCATACTTGACCAGCTCGCTCTTGCTCTGGTCACTTTTGCTGGAGCTGAGCGCGCCGGCTGTCTGATCCCGCAGCATGTAATGCTGCACAACCTTGGATTTCTTCTGAACCTCGGAGACAAGCATGGCTGTGTGATTCTCCAGGAACTCAATGCGCTCTGTTTGTCGTGCCGAAGCCTGTTGCAGGCGCAGGATGCGCTCCACTAAGACTTTCTTGGAAGGTACTGCTTGTAGCTCTGGTACTGGAGTGGGTGCTGCGGGCTGCGCGTGTGGCACGGCCGTCAAGCTGCTTGCTACAGTCTCAGATTCTGATGACTCGCTGGCCCGGCTGCCCTGACTGCTGCTGCGACTGTGGGTGACGACCAGTTGCTGCTGCTGCTGCAGCTGCTCCTGGCTGAGCTCATTCATTGCCTGCTGACAGTTGCGACAGTATCCCGCTGGTTTGGCATCCACAATGCCCTTTTTGTACTTTTGCAGCTCCCGCTGGAGCTCCTTCACCTGCGTCGCATGCTTGTGATTCGTCGCCTCGAAGTGATTCTGCAGCTCCTCCAGCTTGGCATTGACCACTTCGTACATCTTTGTCTTCTCGGACAGATGCTTGGCCAGCAGCACACGCTCCTCGATCTTCTCCATGCCCTCCACATGCAGCTGCTCCTCCAGCTCCAAGTACTTGGCATCGTAGGCGAGCAGCTCCTGCTTTACCAGTTTATTCTCAGACTCAAATCCCAACGACTGGTTATAAATAGAAAAAAAGAATTTTATTATTAGCGACGCTTCCATCACAGGGCCTCGGTGGCGCAGTAGGCAGCGCGTAAGTCTCATAATCTTAAGGTCGTGAGTTCGAGCCTCACCCGGGGCAGCCAATTTTTTTTCAATTTATATTATAATCTTATCGGAAACTCACCTTGACTTCGGCCAGGTAAATATCATTCTGTAGTTTGACTATTAGCTCTGACATCTCTTTGTTAATACTAAGCAATTCCTGTTTGTTCGCCTGCAGCTGTGTTAAGTCTACTTCGTTGTCCTTTGCCAGGGATTCCAGTTCTTCTATCCGCGACTGCGCCTCAACCAACTTCTGCTCGTTGCTATTTGTGTGGTGAATATGATAAGTTAATTATTTTAATTAGAATTAGAGTTTTATTAACTAAAGCTGCTTACATTGTATTTTGTGTCCGCAGCAGCTGCAACTCAGCCAATTGACTGTGCAACTTGGCTGCATTTAACAGCTCGTCGCTGTAGGCGGCATCTATGAAGCTGTGCTGCGCCTGCAGCTCCTTGAACTCCTCTGTAAGCTGGTCATGCTGCAGAGCAAGGGAAAATTATTAATTATTCGTCTTATTATACAAATGGCGTAGTCTAAGAACATAGTCTGAGATATATCTGAGCTCACAATGAATATAATATAAATATATATTCAATTAAACAGTTTTTTTATCTCTACGTTAGGCTATACTCTTTATCAGACTATCATTCTCTTCTCTTTACCGCTTCTTTTAGCTGCTGCAGCTGCTGCTGCAATTCCTTATTCGCTTCGCATTGCTTTTGGTGCTCTTTGCTTAGCTTGTCCAGTGCATCAGTCTTGCTCTTGATCTCATGTTTCAGCAGTATTGTGTTGGCTTCAAACTCCATCTTCAGCTTCTCTGTAAGAGACAATCAAGTTATAGATATATTCTAAAGAAAGCTCTATATAAAACCCAACCATTGGCCTTCTCCTCCAGCTTATTTGGCGCATTGCGTTCCTCCTCCAGCTTGCGCTCCAAGCTCTATAAGACAGGAGAATATATATATGTATGACAGTATGTTATAAGCAACTTACTGCCTTGGCTTCCACTTCAATGTTTAGCTTATTGGCATGATACTTCAGCTTGGACTCCAAGTGTCCCATTTCTGTTTTCAACTTCTCGCATTCCCTTTGATATTTGCGCACTTCGTTGCACTGCAAAAGAAATAGATAATGAAATATGATTCTCTACAGACCTCTACAGCCTCACCTTCTCATCTATGATATAGGTCATTCGTGACTTTTCCTCGTGCACCGCCTGGAAGCGTATAGAAACGTTTTTCACCTCCTTCTTGGCATCTGCCAGCTGCTTCTCCACAGTCTCTTTTTCTTTTTTGGCATCGATGAGTAGCTTCTCCTTCATCGCGAACTTAATCACTGTCGTCTCCTTCTCCTTGTTGGCCAGATCCATTTCATTGCGAAATGCCAGCTTCTCCTTGTCTAAGATCGCATTCTCTCGCTGCAGCAGTGTCATCATATTATCCTTTTGCATGTTTGACGTGCGCAGCTGTTCCAGTTGGCGTTCATAGCTGCGACGCTGCTCCTCCAACTGCGCCAGGCAATGCACATGTGAGAGTATGTCCCGGCTTTCCTTGTTCTCCTTGCCTTCCTGCTCCTCCTGCGCTTTGAGTTCTGCATAGCTAATCCCTGTGGCTGGCTCGTGCTCCTCCCTCTCCTTCTCTTTAACCCCTTGCTCCACAACAGCTGCATGAATTTCAGTAGCTATAGCCGATTCGTTATTATCTTGTTCACTTTTATCTGCAGCTGCAGTTTTAATTGGGCTTTCTTTGCTTTGTACTCTATTTTCGCATTCCAGCTGCTGTTTATCTTCTAGAGCAATTTCTGCATCCACGTCGGCGTCATTTGCTAATTTTATTACAGCCTCATCGTTTGTGGAATCAATGTTGTTCTCAACATTTAAATTGCTGCACTCACTTTTTGGCTCTATAGCCGTCTCCATCTTTAAGTACTTTGTAAACATAGACTAAATATGAAAATAAAAAACAAACTTATTTGTTTTTACATTTTCTCCCCAACTGAAAAATACCATTCACAGCGAAACAGATTTATTATTACTATCGATAGGCAATGGGCTATCGGACAGCTGTTTATGAATAGAGATGAGCAGAAATTCGACAATGCAATCACGACAACAGAGAAGATGATCATGTAACGATAATCAAAATAATTGTTATTTTTGCAGAGGAGCTATAACAGACTAATACTTTACTTAGTACCTAATTTATAATCTGGACTTCGTAGTTGTTACTCAGTATATGCACTTGCTGTATGTCCCGCTCTAAGTCAATCACGCCGATGTGGTCTCGTGCATTTCAACTTTGCTCATCTCTAATACAAAAGTAAACAACGATGGTTTGCGCGCTGGGCATCGAGGGCAGCGCCAATAAAATTGGCATTGGTATTATAAACAATGGCAAAGTTTTGGCAAATGTGCGACGCACCTACATAACACCGCCCGGCGAAGGTATGTAAAATAAATTCGCTTAACTGTATATACTTAATCTAATATGCAACAGGTTTTCTGCCTAAGGAAACGGCCAAGCATCACCGCGAGGCGATTTTGGCCCTTGTGCAAGCCAGTTTGAAGGAGGCACAATTGAAGCCTTCTGATTTGGATGTCATCTGCTATACAAAAGGCCCCGGCATGGCGCCTCCACTTCTCGTTGGCGCCATTGTAGCACGCACGTTGTCGCTGCTCTGGGAAAAACCTTTGCTGGGCGTGAATCACTGCATCGGCCACATTGAAATGGGTCGCCTGATAACAGGTGCACAGAATCCAATTGTGCTGTACGTGAGTGGCGGCAACACCCAAGTGATTGCCTATTCCAATAAACGCTATCGCATCTTTGGTGAAACCATCGACATTGCCGTGGGCAACTGCTTGGATCGATTTGCGCGCATTATAAAGCTCTCTAACGATCCAAGTCCTGGCTATAACATAGAGCAGCTGGCGAAGCAGGGCAAACAGTATATCAAACTGCCTTATGTGGTAAAGGGAATGGACGTCAGCTTCTCTGGCATTCTGTCACACATCGAAGAGTTGGCAGATCCCGGCAAAAGACGTAACAAACGTAAAAAGCAGCAGGATGAGCCGGAGCCCGAGTATAGTCAAGCAGATCTGTGCTACTCGCTGCAGGAAACTATCTTCGCTATGCTGGTGGAGATAACAGAACGAGCCATGGCCCACTGCGAATCTAATGAAGTAAGAGATTGACTTATAGGTATATTTTCATATATATATATCTAACTATTTCATCCACAGGTGCTCATAGTCGGCGGCGTTGGCTGCAATGAGCGTCTGCAGCAGATGATGGGTATTATGTGCGAGGAACGCAGTGGCAAAGTCTTCGCCATCGACGAACGCTACTGCATTGACAATGGCTTGATGATAGCCCATGCTGGCGCAGAGATGTTTAGGGCTGGCGCACAAATGCCACTGGAAGATGCCTTCGTCACGCAACGCTATCGCACGGATGAGGTGCTGGTTAACTGGCGGAATGATTAACCGAAATACATTTTACTTGCTTGTTTATTAAAAACTACCCGCGACAATTGACTTGTACAAAGCGATTAATAATCATGTTCTTTTAGCTGTGTGCGTGTTCCCTTAGAGCGCCGGCTCCTTGCCCGTCCAGAGTGGCTTCATGTCCAGGGGTATGATGCGCTTGCCCTCAATCACATAGACAGCGCCGTTCTTCTCCTTCTCCAGTACATTGAGCATGCAGCGGGCAACGTCCGTGGCACTCTGTTTGCTTAGACGATCCAGAATCTTATACGTTTCATCGCTGGTCTCCGGGAAAATGATTTTCTCCGTAAAGTTGGTAAACATATCCGTCATGGTGGCACCCGGGCAGACCGTGGCAAACTTAATGCCCGAGCGTAGATAGAACTTCTCGTTCTGTGCGGAGGATTGGCATTAAATGTGGATCAGAAGAGTTTAGTTTGGCTACTTACGCCCAGGCAGCGAGTAAAGTTGATGATGCCCGCCTTGGTGGCGCCATAAACAGGTATGATAAACATCGGATCGAGGCCCACCACGGAGCTCATGTTGAGCACAAGCCCGCCATTGCCGCCGTTCTCCTTGCTCATGTAATGCAAAGCGCTCAGAGTAGAGTTGATGATGCCGCCCTGGAGAGACAGAGAGAGATTATTTATACTATCTTCCCATGCCTGCAGCTGCTCTTTTGCTTACCAGATTGACCAGAAGTGTGCGCTGGACATCCTTGTCATTGAATATGCCCGCCACATTGACCACAATGTCGATGTTGCCAAAGGTCTTCTTGATCTCCTCGTAGGTGGCCTCCACGCCCTTCTTGTTCGCCACATCCATTTTGATGATCATAACACTCTGCGTGGGATGCGCCGCGCGCAGCTTGACAAACTCCTCCAAATTGTCCTGTATATCAATGATGGCTAGTTTCTGCAAAGACGGACAGATATAGCTATAGTTGCATAGGTTAACTAACAGCCTGAACTTACTCCAACTCCTGCCACCAGCAGCTGCCTGGCCACCTGTAGACCTATGCCTCCGGCTCCACCCGTAACCACCGCATTTTTGCCTCGGAACGCCATGACTCCTTGTGTTTGCTCTGCTCTGATTGGGAAGCCTCTACAATCCAATCTCTGCGGCTGCCGTTGCTGCTCTGCTGCCTCCAGGGCTAACCGCGCCTCTTTTATAGCCCCATTGGCTCAGTGTTATAATAGTATAGCTGGGCCATATGATATCTCGTCTTATATCCGATCTGTGATTAGCACCGTTCGACTGGCTGCCGGCTGCAATTGATCGCTGGCTGCATTTATTATGCAAAAACCTATCCGATTTCCGATTTACACACTGGCTTAGTCTAGCGTTTGATCTGCTTCACAGTGCTCTGGTTTTCTCGCAGCGAGGTCGCTACTGTTGTCGTTCGTCTCTCTGGCGATCATCCCGCTCCCGATGTAGTGGCTATACTTTACATATATATATGACAAACAGCCTAAACAAACTGATCAGATTTATACTTAGGTTCATGGTGGTTCTTCTACACGAATTCGGTGTTCATATTGGAGTCTAATTGGAGTCTGATTACAATGGCATTTCTTATATTTAAATAATATAATTATATAATACAAAATATTGAAAAATTAAATACATAAAAATTTGAGTAAAACTCCATAGTTTCAAGGACTTTCTATGTATTTCACTTTATTCGGATTAAAAGTAAAGCATACACAATCTCAGCCACACAGGTGTACGTCTGCGTGTCTCCTGGTATATCTTTGGTATGTATACAATATTATTATTATTATTATTATTAAACTTTGTAAAGTGTATTATTAAAAGTTTTTGTGCTACGCTTGCAAAAATGTCAATTTCGTAAATCTATTCGTATGAGATATAAACTTGATTTGGATGTGTAAAGGTTTTATTTGATTCGATTTTGAACTTTTGGGCCGTTGCATATGTAAAAGTATTCAAAAAAACAAAAAACAAAAATGAAACCAATCAAAATTGTAAATTATACAAAAATGTTCATTAATTTATTTAAAAATTTAAAATTTACTTAAAACACAACTTATATTTTAGAGAAAGAATAAGGGGAGAGGCAGAGAGAACTCAGTGCCATCAGTAGAAACACAAAATAATAAGTTAGACAAAAGATCAGTTAAGAGTGTGAGTGAATGAGTAGAAGTGGAAAAGCTCGAAGGACTATTATTTAGTGGGCGCCATCGTAGGTGTCCTTGTGCTGATAGCCGCTGACATAGCCGGAGTCATCGACCAGATTGCGTCGGCCGGCAATGCCCTTGCCCTTGCCGGTGGCATCGAAGCGCTCCTTGTGCGAGCCCGTATACTTGCTGGGATCCGTCAAGCGATCCACAGCAGCAGCTGCCTTGCCAGCCTACGAGGTATATCAAACAAATATATGTATATATTATCTCTATTTAGTTATAGATTCAAGATGTATAGATACTTACGGACACCTGGAGCACACCTGGTGCGCCACAGCTGGCCATCTTTTGCTTGATCGTCGCCAGCTCCACCTTTTTCGTCTTGGCCAAGTCCTCGAGGAATTTAATGTAGTCCGGCAGCGTTATTTTCATGGCCTTGAATTTCTTGAAGTGTATGCCCGTATCGGTGGTCGTGATCTGCTTGTCGAACACCTTCGCCTGCTTCATCCATTTGTCGCTCTGCGAGAGCGTTATCTGCCTGCCATCGGATTTGGTATCGCCGAACTTGGAGAACGCCTTGAACTGATCCGAAAAGGTGACCTTCGGTGCGGTCTCCTCCAGCGCCAGCTGGCCGAGCTCCTCAACGGGCGCTGCGCTGCTGCCATTTGCTGTCTCCTCACTCATGCTGTTGGCTCTGCAAGAGTTAAGATTCGGTTTCAGTTTACAGATCTGGCAGATTATACGAATATATGTTATAGTATATTGTTGTTGCTGCGCAGTTGATCACCTGTGAGCCACGACGCTTATTAACATTTTGCTCTCTATATCGGCCTATAGCTTTATACAAATCAAAATCCGATGTGACATGCTCATATATAAATATATCTCTCTCCCTGCTTGATATAGAGATAGCTTATCAAACTACGCTGTTATTGTTCGTATATATATATTGTTCTTTATTCCGATGATATCATTCGAGCGCACAATAGCGCTGTGTGAGCTTTCGCAACTGCTGCTCGCTAATGAACTGCGGAAGGTTGCTCGCATCGCTTGGCCAAGAGCCGCTCTCGCAGCTCAAACACATTTGCTCATTAGCGACCATTTGAATTCTAATTGGAAGATCAAACGAAACATTTTTTGAAATGGCAATTTCCAAGTTCTTTACTAGTTTCAGACTAGCCTAACTTTATTTACTATTACTCACTGTATTGAGTATTCATTGTTAATCTTGGAGCTATTTGCTCTACATGTAGACCAGCTCTTAGAAATCTAAGGTAAACTATAGGTATGTATACATTATTTATACATCTAAGATACACTGGGAAGTCAGCTTCATATAGTTCTTAGCTAAGCTAGATTCCTCTGTGTATATAATCCAATATCTATAATATCTATAACTATCTATCATAGATCATATATAAACTAATCTCCCCTCTGCCATTTTCTACATTTCACATCTTATGATCATTTCAGCATTAGCTATCCACAATCCACCTTTACTTTTCGCCCAGTGTACAGCCCGTAGATAACGGCAACGCTACCTCCGCTATAGATATTCGCTTGGCAATCAATTAATTTAACCCACAGTAACACATACCGTTTCGCGCTGGGCCCCCAGGCCTCCAGTATAGACTTAAGCGCGCATAAATCGTTTAGATATTTTCAGAGCTGAGGCATAAATTGTCGTCATGTTTAACATGGATGTTAAAGAGCCCGCACAAATCGAACAATAAACAGTAAATAAAACGTGAGCGGCGCACATTAATTATTCGGGAATCTGCAGCTATATGGTAGCTATATGCACGCTCAGCCTACATAATTTAAATGAAGATAACGTCCCGGAAGGCAACCAGTCAAGAGAGAGGCAGAGACTGAACCATAACCAGATCCCATATCCAGATAATTGAATGCGATGAGCTGGCGATAAGATTGCCTGGGTCAAGGTTACAGCGCGGATCCATGGAGCGTAACAAATGTTGACTTTTGCATCGACAACTATATAAGCTATATACACAAACTATATACAACTGGCATATGCGTCGCAAGTGCACGTTTAATTGGGTGTAAGGGGGAAACTTTGTCTAAATCGCATGGCTTATGTCATCGACATTACGCGCCGCAATTACGTCGCTCGAGGTTTGTTTTTTGGGTGAGGCAAATTAGTAAATATGTATATATATGTATTTGTATATGTATTTGTGTCTATAGAGATGCAATTGTCAAATCATAGAAATGATTAGCAAGCTGAGATGATAAGCTAGCTACAGTGAGGCCTTAGGGCTGGCTATCTTCCAAGGCTCAATATATTTCCTAAATTATTGTTGATTAAAATCTTGTATTAAAATAGACAAATATTTATATACATAATACAAATTTATATATATATATTTTTTTATATTTTTTATATAAATATAATCCATCAATCATAAATCTTGCCTATAAAATTTTGACAGCAAACATCAAAGTTTATTTTGAGCACAAAATCGTTTGACTAGTTCCCATCTTCCCTGATTTCTTATAGACACGCATGCAGCTGTCATAGACACTTGAGCGGGCACTCACTGTATGCCCAAGTCTTGTGCTCCACTTTGCTGTTCAGTTTGCTCACCTAACACAGGTATGCGACTTGCTCAGCTCCACAAATGTCAAGTGTAAAAACTAATTACAGCGCTGCGTGTCTGCCACGCCCATTAATATGATTTGTTTCGTAGCCCTTTTGTGTGCCGGTAATTGGAAACCCATAAATACTTAAGGAAAACAACAACAGACGCGCAAAACATGACAAAAGGCGATTCGAACCAGCCCGGCAAATGGGCAAGAAAACGTGGCCAAGATACAATCGAGAAAAAGATACTTCATAATCCGCTTTGGCTGGCAAGACCATTAATATATAGAGAGGGGCAATGCATATAGAGGGCTATATACATATATATATATATATATATATAGCTATATATACATGACTATATAAACGATTTGGTTCATCTCGCATCAACATCCGCATCTCGCGCTGGCAGCGAGCGCGTGGCTATCCCAATATATTAATTAGGTTTAGCCAAAATTGGAGAACAATATGAATGCCAATTGATGTGTGTCCGGCACATAAGGCAAGCCGACGTAATAACTAAGCGATAGTCGAGGCAGACTGACTACAAGATACCCTGTAGACAGTAACTAGCAATAGTCGGGCATAATATGAACTTCGTTTACTTCCAGTGTTTCTTAAAACTCTTAAGAATGAACTATGACCATTTCGACTAGCAGATACCCTCTAAATAGTTATTTTAATAACATTGCTTGTTGTGTCCGTTTGATTAAACTAGCTTAGAACTCTATACAGATTGGAGTTGAGTCATGTAATGTGAAAGACTTAACTATTAGAGAAATTTTGACAAGAAGATACCCTGTACACGGAAAATTTGTTAAGAAAGGAAAAATTGAAATTTACAAGAGCTTTGAAGTCTTGTAAAAGCACCACAAATGACAGAAGAAAGATCTGCTAGAGGATACCCTGTAAATATTTATATTCACAGCAAGGTATAAGACGATAATACTGAACATTTCAACATTTTCAGGAAATAAAGATCACATTTACTCTAAGAAAGACTGCTTTGTTCTATATTGAATGGAAGCTATTTACCTCAGTTCAAATAATAATTTACCTCATTTTCTAGCTACAATTCATACGAAACCTATTGACTAATACTACATACTAAAAAGAGAATGACTTTATATTAATAAAGATTTAGTTCAGAATTTCTTAAAGTAGACTTCCACAATATTATGCGCTCTGTTCATTACACGCCATAAAAAGTGCGAGATTTTATAGGGCTGCAGATATAGTTTACAATGCGAACGACTGGCCCAATTTTTGAATACGATAAGTGTATAAATTATTGGGCGCTCCAATGCATATTTACGGAAAGCATGTGAAACGCAACGCATTTAAGCAGGAAACGCAATACATGATATGGCAGCGGAGGGGGAGAGCGGAGGGGGAGGGCAACTGAAGGTAGAGGGTTGGGGTAGGTGTCAAGGGTGTCATACACAAAACAATACGAAAAGCATTGAGCTGGGGGTCAGCTATGGCATAGCATAAGTGGAAGTAGAGGCAGCGCTGAATGCCTATGCAGAAGCAGAGGCAGCAGCAGCGACAGTAGCAGAGGCAGAGGCAGAGGCAGAGGCCTAGGCAGAAGCAGAGTCATAGACCTAGGCCTAGGCATAGGCATATTAATAATATATATATATATATATATATATATATATATATATATATATATATATATATATATATATATGCTTGCATGTCTGAGCAGCCCTTGGAGCGGTGCTTATGACTCTGCCTCTGCCTCCATCACAGCAGCAGCTTCTAGATGACATCACCACCTGCTCACAGTGCGAGTCCCTTCTGGAGCAGGAGCACAGGAACGCGCAAGCGCCGCATACACACAAACGGAAGCATACGAGAGGAGTCGGAGAGAGAGTGTGAGTGAGAGTCTGATTGAGAGGCGGGAAAAGGCGCCTAAAACGATGCTACGCATTGTTGTGTATATTAAAAAAAAATATGAGCCTCAGCTGCAGCAGCAGCAGCGAAAATTTCTATTTTGGAGCAGAGAAATATGGGTCATGCAGCACTTGAAAATTCCAACAAAGGGAAATGTTGTCATTGAAAGAGATTACAAAGCTGATGCTGTGTGTACTCATGTACAGATATTTGTATATAACTATATTTGTGTGTGTATATAAATGTCTCTGTGTACACATAACACTTGCACTTTACTACGCACTCAAAAACTTTCAATGGAAATATTCTATGAACACAATTTTCATGTCCTTTCCAACTTACTTTATTTTTAGTTTAAAAAATTTATAAAAATTTTCAAATTATTAAAAATTTGTTTTGGAATTTGTTTATAGTTTGCTTTGCGTTGCTGCGCGCGCGTTTGCCGTCGCTGTCGAGACTCAACTGTTTGGTCAAATTGCGCAGCCAGCGCCACGAAGGGGGCCAAGCGGCGTATGAGTGATATTTTGCGTGAATTGAGTGAGCTTTTTCCTCGCAAGAACTTGAAGCAAAACTGTTGAATTTGTCAGCTAGCATTCGGCGCATAAATCATGGCCAGCACACAGCCAGCTTTTCCCAGCCAAAACAAAGTTCCAGCCCACAGGCAACACTCGGCGTATACGTATTAAAATACATACAAACATAAATATAATTTGTATATTTTAATGCGATGACTTCATTTCACTAAAAGCAAATAGAATTTATAAATGCCAAAGAGTAGAGCGTGAAGAGACTGAAAATCATTTATCAAAAAGTGACGCCAGTTGCCTTATCAACGCCAACGAAATTTCACTCAAATTGCGTTTTGTTTTGAGTGAGAAATCGAGAGCTGAGAGAAGCGTGAGCTTTTGTAGCTATTGAGCGGGTCGATTTGTTGTGCGAGTCGAGAAATTAGAAAACGATGCGTGAAATTTGACAACCAACAAAAACAGAATAACAAATGAAAGAGCGCGAGAGAGAGAGAGGGAGGAGAGAGTCAGTCTCCACAAGTGCCTGACTAAATAGTATGAGCTCATGACTTGTGGAAAGATTAGCTATTCATTCGACAGTGGCTAATTGTATGTATTTTCATATGCAAATGACATCGTGTGAGATCCAATGATTACAACAGACCAAAAATAGTTCCGAGCGAGTTCTTTGAACTTGCCTGATCGGAAATGGGCTAGCTTTAAGTTGTGCTAAGTCAAAAACAAGCAGGAAAAGTTAATCAAACACCTAAAGCGTGTTTACCAACACAGCATTTTGTTTAGCTAATTCATTACAAAACCTAGCCCAATCCCTGCTGGCCATGATTTATGCGACCTGTCATTCACATTTTCGACCAGTTCTTTTACTTTATTTTGTTGGTCAAATGCCTCGGATGGCGTCATACAGAGTGAAGCACGAAAGGCTGTTAGACAAGAGAATGCGAGACAGCAGAACAAATAGTTGGCCAAGGCGTGTCACAACTTAGATGCTCTTACAGAATGTTTTCATTCAAATTTTGTTCAAATTGTTCCCATTGAACTCTGGTTATGGTGGACTGATATTGATGAGCTTTTGTTTAGGTTTAGGTAGCATTGTAAAGCACGTAATTTGGAGGTTTGGCTAAGATTGCTTGAGAAACAAAAACGTTGTATTAAGATATATACAATAAAATATTTTTGGCTGATTTCATACTTATCTGTTTATGAGACATCACTCCAATATACACAAATATTTTATGGCAATTATAATAGATATAGCTTCAGACTACAAGTACAGTTTTGTCAAAGTTTATTTATTTTTGTGGCTAGTTAATTATATCTTATCATGAAAGCAGATATTAAAAGGCGACTGTGGAAAAGTACACCGAAGACATGATTTCTTTCTTTAAATGGAATTTATACTATCTACATATATTATCTATAAATGTTATATAACAGTTAACAGTTTCTTCCTTCCATATGTGATTTACTCTTTATATATTTTGTATAAATATTTTGCAGCTGGAATAAAGACTTTAAATCGTAAAGATAACCTCAAGCAGTTCATGTGTTCACAAAGGCTTAAGTATAGATTTTCCCCCTACTTATCTGTATGATATATACTTAAACCATAGTTTGGCTTAAGATAAGACTGTTTGGGGATTTTTAAAAAATAAAAACCACTTTTTGATCAGCAACAAGTCAAAGAAATTATATATGCTTTTAAGCTATCAGATAGAGAATAATAATAAGCAAACAACTTCTCTTAGCCATAAACCATAAAGATACTTCACCTACATAGGCCATATACCATGACTAAACTGTAATACCATCAGTTGAAGTGTATCGAAAAAACAAAGTAAAGCAAACTTAAAGTTGAGCAAAGCAAACCTCAAGTTGAGTTAATCAAAGCAAAACCGGCTTGTCGAAGGTGTGTTCCAGGCAATAAGTAATTAGCTCCGGATTTCGCTTCGCCTAATGATGCACAAATCAGGACGACAGTCGCCAGGCGAGCCTCAGTTGTTGAGTGGAATTTGCTAAGCAAACAACAGCTGAACTGGAATTTAAAGTGATTTGGACAAGGGCCATAAAGACGTCCAAGCAAAAGCGCTCCAACTCGGGCTAACAAGATCATTAAGATGCTGCAACATTCTGGCAAATTATTGAATTGGAAGTGGCGCTGATTAAGAGCAAGTGCGAAAGCGGACAGGGGCTAAGCACGGCCATAGAACTAGACTGCACTAAACATTAAAATGCACTTATCAAAGCGGCCGAGAAAGAGAGTGAGCGAGAGCGAGAGAGAGATAGGTATATTTGGCCAACAAGCTATCAATCCTAATCAGAGCCTGAGAGCTTGCTGCTTGGCGATGCGCGGCCAGAGATATGCTAAAAATAAACCAAATGCAATGTTGGAATTGCGCTTGCCAAGACCTTGGTCGGTCGGTCCGTGGCTCTGGACAAATGTGGCCCTTGGCCTTCGCTCACCTTGAAATGCCGTTGGGAGCCATCCAATTGGAAAGAGGCAGAAAGATGCGTGCCGCATCTTAAATCAGTTACAGCCAGTCCAGTTGCAGTTGCAGTTGCAGTTGCAGTTAAAGACGGTTGTCTTGAATGAGCAGCAACAGCAACAGCAGCAAATGTAATTTAGTGAAGCAGTGCCAGACTAGCAGATACCCTAGGTGGAAAAGATTATGAAAATATATTAAAAAATTATTTTTAAATACATGTAAAACACATAAAAATAAAATTATCATAATAATAAAAAAATATAATAGAATATAAAAATATAAAAAATTTTAAAATATATGTATAATAAATATATATATTTTTTTTAATTTTTAAATTTTATAAAATACTTATACTTTAAGTATGTACTATAGCTAGCATGCCTTTCTTTTTCCATACTTAAAATACACTAAGAATTTTTTATATTTTTGTTTTCATGAATTTTCATAAAATATAATAATATTTATAGCTCTTTCCACTTAAAATGTTTTCATATTTTATGGTGATTTCTTTACACATTGTAGCAAGCTTATCATGCCCTACATCTACAGGGTATTACAATTGAATATCGCTTACATAGCCTCTGCTCTGCACAGTTGCAGCTCTCCAGCTCGTGGTCATGGCCTTGATCTCGCTGCCTCTCGCAATGGCCTCTTGGCTGCTGCGGCCAGCATGTGATAAGAAACTGTTTGGCTTAGCTCTGTAGAGCCTGTAGCCTGAGCCTGAGCCTTGCCACAATTAAGCCAAATTGACGCCTCTGTTGGGGCAGTTGCCGTTAACGATGACAGCGATGCAAGTGGACAGCCAGCTCGTTACAGCAAGACGCAGCCCAGAGGGCGAATGGTGGCGGCTAGAACCCAAGCGAGAACTAGAACCAGAACCTGTAGAACCGAACGGTTTGTGGTATAAAAGGATGTGCCTGCAGCTAGCCTAATGCAGTAAGAACTTCAGAGTTCTAGACGCAGCTTCAACTACCATTTCAGCATGCAATTCGTGTTGCTCTCCGTGCTGGCCTCCAGCTTGGCGCTGGCCCAGGGTCTGGCTGTCTACTCCACCTACCCATTGCTGTACACGGCTCAGGGCAATGCTGTGGTGACTCCTACCCAGCAGCAGTATCAGACGCAGGATGTCCTTGGTCAGTATGCCTATGGCTATGCTGAGCCACACTCCAGCAAACAGGAGTTCCGCAGTCTGGACGGGATCACCCGCGGCAGCTACAGCTATCGCGACGCAGCCGGCAAGCTGCAGACCGTGGACTACAGGGCCGATGACCAGGGCTTCCATGTGGCGGCCACGAATCTGCCGCAGCAGTTTCGGACGATCGGCACGCCAGGAGCTGACGTTTCCGCTGCAACTGCCGCAGCCGCTGCCAACAATCGTGCTGACACCGTCGAGGTTGCCGCCGCCACTGCGCGCCATTTGGCGGCTCATGAGACGGCTCGACTGCATCTGGCGCAGGCTCAACAGCCAGCCGGAGCAACCCAACCAGTCGCTCATTCAAATGTGGACTTGCCTCTTCCCGTCGCCGACACAGCCGAGGTAGCCGCCGCCAAGTCGATTCACCTGAAGCGCGTCGCTTCCGAGACTCTGCGCAACGAGCTCATCGGCGCTCGCTCCGTGCCACGCACCAGCTCCCACGTCATTCTGCCCGTGCAGTCTGTCTACAGCATTCCACGCTACTATAGCTCTGGATTCTATTACTAAGCTGAGAACTTGTCATGCTCCTGAAATGAGAAATAAAGAGATTTAAAGACTATGTTGAGTGTAGTTTGATTTGGGAGTTGAGATGAGTAGAGATGAGGAGAACATGATTTAATTGACTAAGCAGAAAGCTCTCTAGAGCTCGGGATCATAGCTTAAGACTAATATTTATATTTATATATAGTATTATAGAAGCTTCCTTTTCCCCACCTAACACCTAAGCTGAAATCTTTTTCGAGAGCTCTGCCTCAATCTCAACCTCAACCTCAGCCTTTTACCTCTGACTCTGCCTCTGCCTCTCCCTTTGAGCATATACTACCCAATCAATGAACTCTTAACTCTTGATATCAAACATGTCATAATAATTAAAATCATCAGTTATATACAAGCTTTACGATCCACTTCCAGCAATGTCAACCGAACGCATCAGTCAATGATCGAATCGAGTCGAATTGAATCGATCGAAGCAGGAATTCCGCTTGGGCTTGCCTCATTCACTTTTTCGGCTGCAGGCTGCAGCTGATCGGGCAACATTTCAAGCATATTCGTGTTGCATATTTTGATTTCAATTAAATTTAATAGCGGCATAAACAACATATATCAAAAGGTAGCTGTTGGTTCCTTGACCTTAGGGACGCGCAAAAGCTGGCCTGATTAAGTTCTTGGGTTCGCTTGTGGTGCCTCGGCCTGGCAGATGAAAACAAATTGCGGCTTTTGTGTACAAATTTATGCTCAACTTGTTGAAATCGACTAAATATTTATGTACAAACAGCAAGAGGAAGACCCACAACAACAATGAGGCCCGAAAAAAAAAACAAAACAAAACAAAACAGGGAATATGAAAGTAAACTGGACGACCTTCCCGAAGAACGCACGAATTGGCAAAGTTAGCTTCCTTTTTTTTTGTGTTTTTTGGTAAGTGTAAGGCGCCTATAAAAAGCAACCACTGCACCACTGACCCGCACAGAGTTCTCTAGAGCGAGTACTAGTCCACGACACTAGCAGCGCCTCTGCACAAACCCACCCAGAAAATTAGTAAGGAAAGCAAACCCGAATAAACGAAGATGCAACCACTGAACCTGAGCTTTTATCTGTGCCTGCTGCTTGCACCACTGCACGCTGCTCTGGGTGGCTCGCCGCTGGAGTATGGCGCTCCACCGCCAGCGGGCACCATCACCCAGTACCACAGCCAGGACGAGCATGGCCAGTACGCCTATGGCTATACGGCACCACTCTACTCCAAGCACGAGTCCCGCACCGCTGATGGCGTCACGCACGGCTCCTACAGCTACGTGGATGCCCGGGGAGAGCAGCAGACGGTGGACTATACAGCAGATGCGGCCGGCTTCCGCATCACCTCGAGCAGCCTGCAACAGCAGCCGAACCAGGAGACGCCAGAGGTGGCCCAGCTGCGCGCTCAGCATCTGGCTGCCCACGCAGAGGCCAAGCTGCGTCTGGCTGGCGGCTCGAGTCTGTCACCCGTGCAGGACACACCCGAGGTGGCGGCGGCCAAGGTGGCCTTCTTCAAGCGCTTCGAGGCGGAGAAGCTGCGCAATCAGCTAGCCAAGCCACTGACTAAAGCGGCTCCACAGCCCAGCTACAACATCGTATCCCAGCCTCTGTACGTCTATCGACCTGCCAGTGGCTACGTTTACAAGTACAATTCCCTGCTGAAGGCGGCACCAATCTCACGTGAATATCTGCCGGTGGCTTAAGCTGCAGCTCTTTGTCATCCTTTATACTCTTTTGTTTTGGTTTCTGTTAATAAATATTCAAATATTGCCAAATTCGGGATTGAGTTGGGGTATTTTGAGGGAGGATTAGGCCTGGGATACGGACTAAGTAAGGAAGTACTTAGAGATATTCCCTTTGGATGATCAATCAATCAGATCTCAGCTAGTCTGTTATAAATGAAAGGAATTCTCAATGGCTCTACAGCAAGGACATCCCAATCCTCCATCCCATCACAGAGCAGCCCCACTTCGCATCCCTCCTCAGACTCCCCTCCACCTCCCTTCCCATTCCACTCGACAACAATCATATGTGGGGCACTATGGTGCACAGAATGCATTTATTCTTAAGACTAACTTTAACTAAATTCCAAGTTCCACCAGGGTCACAACAAGTCCTCACACACGCTCATCCTAGTTCCGTTTGCTCAAGACCAGGCTGCGACTCAGGGCCACGGGTCGCAGGGCTCTCAGCTCGGTGGGCGTGGTCACGCTGTACTTGGCATCGGGCGAGACGTAGGAGTAGTAAGCGCTCACTGGCACACGCAGATCCTGGCGATCCTCGAGATCGCTCAGCTTCAGGTAGCTGCTGGAGCTGATGTCCGCCAGGCTGTAGACGGTGCGCAGGCGCTGCTCACGTGTGCGTGGCAGCGCTTGGGTCTGAGCGCGTTCCAGTTCCTGTTGTACCTTTCGCTCACGCTCCTGTTTCCTCTCCCGCTCCCGCTCCAGCTCCCTCTCCCGCTGCGTCTCTGCTTCCTCCTCCTCCTCCTCCTGTTCCTGCTGGTTGTCATCCCCATTAGCAGCTGTTGCCTCCTCCTTTTGGCTCTCCTGCTGCGCCTCGCCGCGCTGTCGCTCCGCCAGCATGGAAGTCAGCTCCGCACGCACTCGTTCCAGTATATCTGCATCCTCATCACTCAGTGGCTGCTCCTCGTTCTGCTGCTGTTGCTGCCTCTCCGCTGCCTTCTGCTGTGCCTCGCGTATAGCGCTGAGATGCGCCTCACGCGCCTGCTGAACCTCGGCCGTGTCGCTCACTGGCAACGGCGGCTTCTTGTCATCAACGGGTGCCTTGGGCAGATTGCTGGCCTCCGCCTTGAAGCCGTCCCGACCGCCCGCCGCGTACTTGACCGTCTGCAGCTCTCCATTGGCATCCACATAGGAATAGAAGCCACGCGAGGTGCCGTCCAGCGCGCTGTACTCCGCTCTGGCTGCGTTCTCGTCGCTGTAGCCGTAGGAGTAGAAGGCGCGCGCTGTGTCCTGCTCCTGGTAGCCACGCTGAATGGATGGTGCAGCAGTGCGCGAGATCGTGATGATGGGCCGAGCGGTGGCGCCCGCTGCACCACCAATGCTCCACAGAGCGGCGAAGACTGTGGCCAATAAGCAAATGAAGCGCTGCATCCTGTCGATCTAATCGAGTAGCTGATTGGGTTCGAACTGATGCTGCATTGACTAACGATGTGGCTTTTTATACCTAAGCAGCATTTGCACCACTTGCACCACCACGCTGGTAACCCAAGCCCCACATTGTCTGCGCAATGACCTTCCCAAATGGCACCTCCGAGCGATCGGCTTACAAACCGCCAGCTTCGATGTTGTAATAGTGAACTTAATATTGAGATTGCCTGCACATGGATACGGATACACCCGATCGCAGCAGCTCAGCGCTTGCGCAATTGGCCCACGCACTTGCAAACGGCATCATAGGGCTTCGCGATTTGTAGGCACTTAAGTTCCGGTGAGCAGCAAATCAGCTGAGGAAGCAGAGTGGGAGCGAGGGTGAGTGGGGGAGTGAGTGAATGAGTGAGAGAGCGAGGAAGTGAGTGAGAGGGATAGTAAGGGAGACAGTAGGAGAAAAAGAGAAGTAGATAGAAAGGCAGAAAGAGAGTGATGGAGAGAGAAAGAGAAATACAGAAAGAATTATCCAGAGTGTGATAGAGTGAGAGAGAGAGAGAGAGAGAGAGAGGAAAATATGGAGATGGAGAGATAAAGAGAAATGCAGGGAGGGAGAGAGCGAGAGAGACAGAGAGCGTGTGATAGAGAGAGGGAAAGAATGAGATAGAGAGAGAGAAAGAAAAGTACAGAAGAAGAGGGAGAGCGGATAAACAGGAAGACAACGAGAGAAAGAGAGAGAAATTGAGATAGAGAGACTTACAGATGGATATATAGAAATAGATATTTAGAGAGAGAGGAAGAGATCAAACAAATGCCAAATGAAACCGAATTAATCGTTCTTAATTGGTTTGGCTTATCTAAAGATTATCTAGTAAAGATTCTGATGAGCTAAATATACATACACGTGTATGTATGTATACATGGTAATTATATTATAATGTAGCCCCACCCATAGTTAAAAGTGATAGTGTTAGCTATCAGTCATTTGCCCACCGAGTGCTATACGTTAACTGCTTTATCAAAACTAACCTAATTTGCATATATATCTTGTTTTGGATTACTCCTGCAATAAGAATAGTTTTTTGTGCTTTATCTCACATAAAGTAGTTTTATGGCTTTCAAAATAGGTTCATAGTTTTATAGCTGAAAAGATAATATGTGATGTAGAGCAAAGTTCTGCGAGAGACTGACTGAGAATGGCCCGAAACTCTTAAATTTCCAGCTTCTGCTTCAATTGCTTGAGACATTGCATAAAACTTAAAAACTCGTTTCAGTCCATCAATGAGTCTAATAATATAAATTTCTGGCTTATATATTCTGCTCACTACTAAGCCAATTCCAAGTAAAGCTTTATGGCCCAGGTGCCGCTGTTCAAACAAAGCCTGATACAACGCTGCACTATGTAATCCTTATCAATAATAAAAATATTTATATATATTGTATATATTCACAACATAAATGCATTACTCTTCCGAGTGGAGGGTATCTGAACTCGAACTCAAACTGATAAACGTCAACGGCCAAAGTCTCCGTTCTACTTCTAGCGAACTATAGCCAACGACGATCAGTTGAGAGACAAACGTCGAGCCGAACGCAAGCTAAGCTGCATCAGACCAGCAATATATACATATTATATATATACAAATTTCGAAATTAAAGAGTGTTAATTGAGAATGAATTTGGATCGTAAATATGTGGTTTACCTCGGCGGCTTTGGGGGTATTGGCCAAAAAGTGTGCGCCCAGCTGCTCGAACGCGGAATCAAGGTGGGTTCAGCCAGCGACTGAGACAAGTTTTCCGATGCAACTCAACTCTTTTTGTGGCTTTTAGGCGTTGGCCATATTCGATCAGACGCCGAACGAGCAACTCGTGGACGAATGGAACACGAAATACCCAAAGGCATATACGTTCTTTCAAAAAGTGGACATCACTAAGAAGGCGGAGATCGAGGAGCCCTACAAAGTGGTGGCTGCGCGCTTCGAGCACATCGATGTGGTTGTCAATGGAATGGGCCTGATGAACGACAAGTTCGTGGAGCTGACCATTCAGGTCAATTTGGTGGGACAGTTTAGATCTCATATCGAGTATTCAAGCTAATGAACAGCTTAACTTTTCAGCTGGGCTTGATCCAAAGCTCTTTCATGGCCCTCGAGTATATGGATAAGACCAAGGGCGGCCGCGGTGGACTCGTGATCAATATCTCGTCTGTGGCTGGACTCGAGCCAACTTCACTCATGGCCGTCTACTCGGCGGCCAAGCATGGTGTGACGGCCTTCACACGTGGAATGGGGGTACGTATCAGCTGAGTTTACCTGCAACTAAGACTCATTCTCCCTCTCTCTCCCTCTCTTCCTCTGCCAGGATGCACGCTACTATGACAAAAATGGCGTTGGCTTCATCACCGTCTGTCCAGGCTTTACGAATACGCCTCTGCTCTTCGACATGGTGAACAAGATGACTTTCAAGCCTCCCACAGCCGTCGCCACACACAAGGTTCAATCGGCCGAGATCTGTGCCTCGAATATAGTCAAGGTCATTGAACAGGCCAAAAATGGTAGCGTCTGGCTTCTGGAGCTGGGCGAAATGAAAGAGCTCGACATGCCCGTCATGTGGAGGCCAACGCTGCAGGAATGAGCCAAGTCATGCATAGTCATCACAACTAAATTTTCCATACTTGCTAATTGTGCTAAACTCTCCCCATCAAGCTGAAATCTCACTCATAATCAACCACAAAAAAATCTATATGCAACAAAATCTAAACCACAAGAATCGAACGTAAGACAATGCTCGGATGACATTAGCTGAAATGTAAAATAATTCATGGAGGAATAGTATTTAATTAAAGTTGTTAACAAAAAAATAATAAATAATAATTTTCAATAAATTCTATATTTTTAATATTAAAATATTAAAAAGATTTATTAAGATCATAAAAACCTCCCTTTATAGTCCCATTTCTTCCCCTTATAAAATATTTTCCCATACTCAAAATTATAATTAAAATCTACCCCAAATTCTGCATCTTATCACTATCTTTATGATCTTGCCTAAAATGCTTACTTCTTCTATGTAATCTACCCAAATATCTACTCCATTCCCCCTTCATACACAATCCCAGTTTGGTCGCATCTTTTATTATTATTTAATAACTTTTATTGAGAATTCTCGCACACACACACATTAATTCGTTAATTTTTGTTCAATTTCTAATACATTTATATATTTTTGAGTTTTGAAGAAAATTCAGCACACCAAAAAAGTACACACAAATATATATATATAATTAATTGAGTTGATTTTTGAGATCAACGCCGGAACAATTACAAAAACAGGACAAAAGTATCTGTCAGATACAATATCTTGTAGTTGAAATATCAAATAATAATATATATATATATATATATATATATATATATATATATATATATATATATATATATATATATATATATATATATATACATATATATATATATATATATATATATACATATATTACTTGTAGCTAAGATCGGTTATGCTATGTTGTTACAATTAGTTAGTTAGGTTAAGATTATTTTTATAATAATAATTAGTACATATCTATGGAAATATAAAGACATTTGTTTGTTCTCCCATTAAACTGGGAGTAGTTCATATGTTAACTGTAAATTTCACATCATCACAATTTAAGAATCTCCAACTATAATAACACAAATCTATGCCTCATCGCTGAATATTCCATATATCATTTTTAGTATTATTATTAATATTATTATTATTATTTTTATTTATTTTTTTTTTATTTTTTTGTACATATATTCAAAGTGTGGACATTTCTTGGGGTTTCTGTTTGTTGAGAGAGCTGGCAAAATGTTTGTATATAGCATGAACTTCTGTTGGTATTTTCTTTTGTGAGTATTTTCGGTATTTTGGTATTGTCCGTGGCCCAACACATTTGATGCATCGGGTGGGAAGCGTATATATACTATATATGGATAGATAAGCTATTGTAAGTCACTTGGCCAATTGAAAAGAAGCGCACGGTTTTTGTGGTGAGAAGCACTTGAGTAGAGCGTAGATCAGCTTTCTATATACTATATAAACTGTATATGTATATATATATTCTATGACACTCAGATTGCAAAGTTTTGTATTCAGTTAATTTATGTTTGTTGAACTTCACTAACCCTAATCACAAGAGGAACAGAAGCGTCTATATCAAATAGGCAAATACATATATGTATATCCATATATACACATAATTAGTGTTAATATATATATATATATATATATATATATATATATATATATATATATATATATATATATATATATATAACTTTAGTTGAGAATTACGTCTCAGAACTTTGAATCGATTGTCCATAACTAGTTTACTGTTTACTCTTAATCTTAGTTAACTTCGGGTGGTATTTCGTTTTTTCTCAGTGGGTGGTGGTATCGTTTAAGTTTCTAAGTTTTCAATTAGCTAAATGTATAATCGGCTTGATATGTTGCACACACACACGTTCTATAACACATATATATTTATCTGACTTATGTCTTATATCAACTTAAAATTAAAATCAAAACCAAAAACTGAAATTCAATTGAAAAAATTTATTGGCAAAATAAAATAAATAAAAATCTTTTTTTTTTTTTTTTTGGGAGGGTTAACAGAAATCGAAATTGGCTTAAAATAATATTTAGTAATAATACAAAAATACGTGTATTAAATATAATACATATCATAATGTATAGCATATAGAAAATAGTTTCTTCTTTTGACGACTTGCACTTGGAACTGAAGCTTAAAATTCTTCCAAGGAAGATATATGTGTATATAGATCATATTCTTTATAAGATTACAAAACTTCAACAATGACAGTTATGAACCCATTGGGTTTAGACTTAAACTGCACCACGATTTTTCTTTACTACCAATTTTACAATTTGCGAGCGGTGTCTTTTAAGTACACAAAAGGTTTAAGGTTTCGGATGTGTGGCTTGGTTCGTCAATCGTTTCACAACACTTAACGAAAAAGTGCGGAACTCGAGACCATATTGATTTTGCAAACAAATTACAAATCTCATTCGTTTTCATATATATATATTTATATATATATATATATATATATATATATATATATATATATCGATCGCATTAAACCATTTCTTTGCTTATTACAGTATACACTATCCAATGAACATTCAGCAAATACATACATTCAATATCATTTTTCAATATATATAAAAAAAAACATAAATAAATATGTATGTATTGCTTGCATCAACCAAACAGAACAAAGCTCTGTTTTCGCATTAACAACTGAGAAAATTAAATATACATAGGATCGATTTGCCTTCTTTTAAATATATAAATATATATATAATTTTAACAACATATTCATTTCTAATGTAGATCAAATCAGGATCAGTATTTGTATCATTTTGTTTCGTTCGATCTCTGCCATATATTATGATAGGTAGGTATGATAGGTTCTTGACTTTTGCTTAAAATATATTTCATATTTCTATATATATATATATATATATATATATATATATATATAAATCCATTTTAGTTTAGCATTTAGAATCGAAAGTCTTTAAGCGAACAAAAAAAACTAATATTTGTTTATCGTTCTGATATTAATATATAATATTAATATATCAATTAAAAATATTAACGCATGTATTACACACGTAGTTAACTATAGTTTATATATATATATATATCAATTATATATAGTATTTTGTAGTTATTTTAATAGGGCTGCAAGTATACAGTTCAACGAGTACAACGTAAAAAGGACATGATTTTAATTTATTTTCAATAAATTTAATAATATAGTACAATAGTTAACAACATCGCACAATAGCGTTATTAAAATTTCTTTAAGAAATATAAACATTTATCCACGCATACTTATATAAATTATCAAACGTATGTGGGTCAATCCCCCCTTCCCCTACCCACAATCTAATCCCAACTCTCTAGTACACAAATATATATATGTATATATATAGATATACATATATACTTTTTAAATCCATTTTGCATTCAGTGTATATATAAAAATAGTGTTTCGATTTCACATAGTTAATAATTTAAAAGACAATTTAATAAACTCTAAAAAAATTAAATAAAAACAAACTAAACATTTTGTTTTTCTATTCGCTTTAAATGGAACAGTCACACCTATATATGATGCCCATATAAAAAATCACGAGCCGATCTCGGAGCTACACCCATCATATCAGGGATTATGTAGGTTGGCTTCAGCACTTTGGCATGCGATTCCAGTGCAAAGGTTCATAGGCTTGAGGTCGCGTTCACTCATAGATCTAGATCTAGAGCTCTTATAGCGGGACTCTACACATTTTCTTTTAAAACGGACGTTGCGAATAATGTTTCCTGCAGCTTGATTGGCTTTCATTCTTCAATTGTGTTTTTATATTGGGGTAGCAACTATCCAACCACCTATGGAAATGACGAATCATTATTTTGATAACAATTTGAATCTATAAACTAGAGCTATATATTATTGTTGTGCTAAAAGATCGTGGCTAGTTGTAGACATCAAGTATTCTAAGCACTATATGAATCAATTTTTAAACCCAAATTAACAATAATACGGACTTCAGTTCGATCAATCCGAACATCAGATAAATATAACATACATAGAGCTTGACAACACCTTTAAATAGACAATTACATAATTACATTTTAAAATTCTAATTTCCCCTACCCAAATTTGTTTTTTTTTTTTATGTATATATTTTGTTTTTTGTTTCGTCTTATGTTTCCTCATGGACCGATCGAATAATGATCAACCTTTAACTATTTGCTAGAGTTAGTTAGTGTTTGAAAAATTCTAGAATTCTTTAAGCTGTGCGGTATACAAACCTGTCGAAATGTCTCCTAAATGACATTTTGTAAAATGATTGCATTATGTTTCCACTCGCTCGAACAAACGAACGAACGAACGACGTTTTATTACATATATATATATATATATATATATATATATATATATATATATATATATATATATAATTTATATATATATATCCTTGGCTTAGTCCAGCTTTATGCCGCTGTCATCCGCATTTGACCCGACCTCCACAATGTCCACTAGATTCTTTTCCAGCTCGCTCATCATGCAGCTGTCGATGCCGCCCTCCATGCTATCCTCGGACATCAGCATTGGCTTCCTGTCGTGCTGCTTCAGTCTTTCCGCTGGCGCGTTGCTTGTGCTGCTGCTCCAATAATTGCTGGACGGGCTGCTGGCATTCGCATTCAGTTCGCTGTTCCAAATGTACACGCTATCACGTCCAGCGACGTTCTGTGAATGGAATCGATTAACTGGGAAACTTATCTAGAGCGTATGCTAAGAGGACTTTACCTTATTGGCATTGGTGTTGTCATTGTGCTCTGGTTTATAGCTTGGCTTGGACTCGAATCCTGCATAGCTTGTACCCTTCTCGCTGAGGAACTCGTTATTGTTTTTCGTCTCATTCTCCACGAGCCAATTGTTCCAATTGTTAGTCGCATTGCGTTTAGGACAGATGGGGCCGTAGCGACTGTTTATCGACGAGCCGGTGGGCACATCAAACGTGGACGCATCGTCATCCAATATGGAATCGGAACGCACAAAGTCCTTGTTGCTGTTATTCCAGAATATCAATGAGTTGTTGTTGTGGCTGCTGTTGCTGGTATTGTTGTTGGTGTTGCTGGGTCTAAACAATGGCATGGAGTCGACGTTCGATGAACTCTCGCCCAACGGCTCAATGTTAACATTACTCGGCGGTTTCTTTTCATAAAATGAGGTATCAGCTGTTGAGTGTGAAATTGTCGACAGGACTCGATTGGGATTTTTGCTGGACGGCGGCGGCGGCGGCACTAGCGTCGACATATATGCATGCTCCCATGGATTGTTGCCGCCTAGTTTTTGTGACATCTCGACGTTGCCTTTGGCATCGCTGCCAAAGTAGGGCGCATGATAAACATCCGCTGGAAGCATACTGCAGAAGCTCTTATTGTGATTATGTAGGTTATTGTTGTTGTTGTTGTGGTTGTTATTGCTGCTGCTGCTGGTGTTGGCGTTGCTGATGTAGTTCGGTGGGTTAATACGCGCTGCATTGCGTTGAGGTGGTGCAAAGTTAAAGCGTTGGTCGTATCGAATTGGAGGTGGTGCTGTTGGCACTAGCAATCCGTTGAGCGGCGCATGTGGTGGCTGCCGTCCAATGGGACTGTGGTGCGCATTTAGCATCTGTGGATGAGGATGTGGACGTACGCCACCAGGCGATAGATTGTGTGCCGCTGGGGGCATATTGCAATTGGGATCGAGAAAGCCACGACTATTCGGTGCTGGTGGCGGTGGCTGCATATAACGTATGGGCGATATCGGCAGCATGGCACCAGTGGGCACTTCGCTGCCCAATGGCAACGGCTTGTTGGCGCCCGGTGGCATATTGGGCATTGCCATGTTCATGGGTGACTTAATATGCTTTCCCCGATTGCGTGCTCGATAGCGTTCCACTTCCTCCTGCGAATGGGCAAACGTGCAGCTGGTTCCGCGTGGACAAACGCGTCGATGATTGAGATCGCGGCACAGACTGATTTTGTACTTGGTGTTGTTGTTGTTCGCAGACCCACCGGCCAGATTACTGTCCTGTTGCTTACGTATGCCATGGTGCTGCAAGTAGTAAACCAGCCCCATTACAGCGTTCCGTACAGCGTCCAAGGCTTTCGATACATCCTCCCAGGGCGCGACCTCTACGCACGGATCAATGCTGGCCAAATATTGCAGATGAGTGTGCAAGAGAGCCAGCTTGGCCGGGTCGCTGGTGCGCTGCAGCGCAATCACCAGCTCCTGCACGGACTGTCCAAAGGCTGAGGGCGTCTGCAGCTTGTCAATGATGCTCTGCATGTGGGATTTGTGTGCTATGTCGCCATACAGCAGCGACGACCATTGCTCGGGCGCAATGCGTAGGCCAGCCTCTGTCGCTATTTGTACAATCTGTGCATCGTGCTCGCGTCTCAGTGCGTCGTACGTGCGAAATTCCTCTTTGAGCTGCATCAGCGAAGAGTCTGCCTCGCGCTTGGACACCTTGAAGCAGCTGGCACGATAGAGCAGCTGCACCACATGCCCAATGCTTGTCTTCGAGGCTTGCGGGAAGTGCGGTTCCAATCGCTGCACCACAAACATGACCAACACCTTGCGTGAGAGCGCCGAGCCCTCTTCCAGGGCTAGCAGCACAAGCTTCAGTACCTCCTCTTGCATGGCAGGACCCAGGAACTGGCAGCCACGTGTGCGCACAGCCGCCCACAAATTCGAGCTGAGCTGCTGTGGATTCTGGTGCTGCAGTATTAGCTCGGTTACGGTACGTTCGCCCAAGGAGCGAGCGGCACGCAAGGCACGCACACGACCTTCCTCCTCCATCAGCTGGCAGTTGACAAGCGTAACCAGCTTGCGCTGCATGGGCCGGGTCAGTAAATTGCTGCTGTTCACATTTGAGAAGGATTTTAAATGGAGCGCCAGATCTTCGATGCATTTCTTTCCAAGCTTATAGCAATTGAGCTGTTCCGGCTGCAGCTTAAGCACACTTGGCGCCAAGTTTGCCAGCTCCGCCTCCTTATTGGGCACGCTTTTGCTAACAGCAGGTCCACTTCCACTCCCATTGCCATTACTATTTCCGTTTCCATTGCCCACCAGTTGCAGCAGCGCATAGTTAAAGGGTAAACTATCGATGTCCGTTACAATTAGAGTCTAAATTATATAAATAATCATTTTTTTTTATTTTTTAATTTGTCTATAAGTCTTACCTGATCGTAGGGGCATTGCCGATTGTTGAGTTTTGTCAGACAGGGCTTGCATATGGTGTGGCCGCAGCCGAGGCTGATCGGCACACGTTGGCTGGCTTCGAACTCATTGCAGCAGATGGGACAGTTGAGAAAGTCTGTCCATGAGGGCGCCTGAATCGGCATGCTATAAAACCAGAGGAAAACGTTCGATTTACTCACACATATATAATCCCATCTATTATGTCAATATATCTATCTATCTATATATATGTATATGTACATAGGAAGTACGTTGCGCTTTTTAACTTGTTTTACGATTACCGATACACCGCACCGATACCGTTTCGATACCCCCAACAACGTCAGCTGTCGTTCAACAGCACACACACGCACGCAGTGTATATACATAGCTGTACACATTTGCATGTATGCTGGTATTTATACAATATGCCTATGCATCTGTGTGCGTGCGTGTATGTGTGCTTGCCACATACCTATGTGGTATATGCAAGAATTTGGATACCCGAAGCACTTCCTTAACATTTTATGATCATTTAATTTCTTTTTATAAAAAAAAACTCACTCACACATTTGTATGTATTTTTATATATGCACAAGTCGTTTATATATTTATCACCTCGTATATGTAACTGAGGAGAAATTCGTACGTTGTTCAACGTCATCAGCTCACCGTCTGCTTTCTTTTTCCTTCAAACAAAGACACTTTTTTTGTCACCTGCAAGTCCCCCATCAACAGTCCTGTGATACAGCAAGAGTTCCGTATATACATATATAGATATATATCTCTATATACATATATAACAGACGGTCCTTGAGCCTACCAATAGGACTGTGCCCGAGCCCCCCTTTTCTTAAATGGATGACAAATGACAAACTGCAAGCTGGAGGCAGTGTTACGTTTCACTTTTCACGCGACTTTTCATTTGTTTTTTATCATATTTTGCACTACATTGATTAGTGTTCGTTAACTCACCTTCAAATTGCACATATTATTGCATTAAATTAAAGGTACGAAGTTTTTTTTAATTTTCATTTGGCGTTTTATAAAAATGGGGAGTAGAACTGGAAAACTATCGATATTTATGCTATTCGATGATTTTTCTACAGAGGTTGCAGTGGCAGCGCCAACTCAACTATCGATATTGTCATCCAATCGATAACAAATCAGCTGATGGTATCAAATTCGTTTTTATCCATTTAAAAAAAATAATATAAACTTGTTGAATTTATTTATTTAATTTTATTGCATTATTTTCAACGTTTTGTATGTCTAGTGTGCGACACCTTATCCATGTATTAATTCATTAAATTTATATCCAAACTGATAGCTCTGAACTCACTTATAGCCAAGAAAAAAACATAAATGGAGAGATAAGGACTGCCGATAAAACTTATCAAGCAAAAATCCACGATTAAAAGTTATTTGTGTATAGAGATATATAATTGTGAGATTATCAGCTTGGCTCATTGACTAAACACGCTCGTTAACAAACAACGAAACAATTTAATTGATTTGCATTCATACAAATTAATGTGCGCTCGCCTTTTTGTTCTGTGCACCGTAGCTGGAGGCTTTGCTAATTTGCGTTTTGTTAATGACCACGCCCATTAGCCAATAGACTGTAATGAGAAGAGAGAATGACATAATCAATAACTTCATTATCTACATATATATATATATGAATCGCTCCAATGCTTACAGATGCCCAGCAAAGAGAGCGCCGTAATCAGACCAGTCCAGTTCGTTGCCAACAGGGACGAGATGAGGTAGTAGAAGATGAAGGATAATGAGTAGGTGGCCCAGCCAGCAAAGTTGAGTAGGCTGCTGAGGCGTGGTCCGTATATTTTGAATGGAACCTCCTTAACGCCGGACTTCTCGAAGAAGCTGCCCGTCTCATGGAAGCTATCAATGATACGATCCTTCTCGACGTACAGCTTCTGCAGCCAATCCGCTGCCTCCTTCTCGCCCTCCGGCACTTGCTCAAGTGGAATGCGACGCATAAGCATATAGGGCTCGACGGCTTTGCCGTTCAGCAGGGAGAGCATGGTGGGCGGAACCTGCCGAGGAAGAGCAACTGAGTGAAGAGAGCAGCGCAGAGTGGGCGTGACTTAGTGACTCACCTTCTCGTCGCTTCTGAAGGCCAGGTTGATGTCATAGATGACCGGACAGATGCCACGCAACGTGGGCAGACTGGCAGTGAAGCCTTTTGTGCGTGGTATTAAATGGTGCTTCAGTGGCGTCATTCCCCGCTCCTGGGCGAACTTCACAGAAGCTTCGTGCTTGCCCGGCGTGAAGCGGGTGCCCTCCGCATTCAAGAGCAGCCAAGTGGGGTCCGGGTAGGAGAAGACAACCTTCAGCTGCTTGGCAATAATCTCCTTGTCCTTGTCGTAGTCACGATTCAGAAAGACGAACTCGGCTAGCCACCAGGCCCAGCCCATGCAGGGCACATATCGAATAGCCTTTTTCGCGTACGCCTTGCAGTTGCCCAGGACTCCGACCTTATCGCAGATCATCCAGCCAGCCAGCCAGTCGATTTCGTATTTGTGATTCATCAAGAGCAGCACATGCTCCTTGCCAGCATACCTCTTCTCATCCTCGGCGTCCATATACACGCGCATCTTGCAGCCCGCATACCAGTCGGCCACAAAAACAAGCTCTGTGAATCACACGGAATTATACTATATCCATATATATAGGGATCTGATTACTTACGGCAGTAGAAGGAGTAGCATAGATAGTACATTAATTTACGGAAGAGATATTTGTTGAAGGGCTTCAGGCAGATGTGGAGCAGGAGCTGGAGCAAGTTGACGGTCAGACCGCTGGTGAAGAAGGTTATAGCAATGCATAGATGGATCAGTCTCAACTTTTTTAGCTCCTGTAACGTAATCATGGTTACGCGCTATAAATAGATAATACAGAAATCGCAAGTTAATATTTATACATAAAGATATAGATATATATATATGTCTCTGGGTCGACTAGCAACTAGCTAAATTTTACGTAATATGTATGTATGCGCTGAGCTCGCGCTCTATACATAGTTAGCCACCTTTTTTCTCAGTATTTTCTGTATTTTATGACCCGCTCACTTTGAACTGCTCTACGAATCTGAGCAAAGTTCCAATCAATTAGCCAGCTGGCTATAAGCAGTAGCTAGCCTAACAAATATATTGTGTCGTCCATAGATATGTGCACCATATAATCAAGAAGTGCCTTTATCTGAACAATTCAGAGGACTGAAGAGATAAGGAGGCGCAGTGGGCAGGCGGGTGGTCCGATAAGGCCGACAGCGAATGCAATTCGTATAGATTATGATTGTTATTACTGAACAAAGTCCGTGCGGCCTTTAATTCTCGCTAAGTTAAGTCATAAGTGAAGCTTTGTACGTATTTTGTATCTTCCAGCCGATTTACATATATTACGTATGAAAGATACTTTTTTTCCCCCTGTGGCAAACAAAATGTGAACGCGCGCGCGCTTATGTATATCGATATATATACGTATGCATATATTTATATATTTATATACACACTGCACATACACATACATATGTGTGTTGTGTGTGTGCGTATTGACTGCGTATGAGTGTGTTTGTTTTTGCCAACGTGAGAATTTCATGCTCCAATTACTATTAGTAACACTTTTGTTGACTATTCAGTTCAATGATCTCGTGTAATTAATACATTATTCATATATTTAGCTGTTGACGTAGCCTATATAAATATATACTATATACACATATACGATTCACAATCAATTGACCAATCTATAGGTTGTTTGACACCAATTGACTTTTTATGCACCATCAAATTATGCATGTATTTGTACACGGCTTTCGTATGTATGAAGCGCGCACTTTACCTTTTGGCAACGTCTCTTGTGCGTTTGTTGATTTTCTTATTTATTTATTTAGCTATAGCTGTTTTCGTGTGCTTAGCGCTGAACGGCAATCGATGTAACTATCAGGCGGGCGCATAGCTGCAGCTATCGATCACTCGCAGCTGTTAGTGCCGCCCTGGCTTATGCCTATTTCGAATAACAGCTGTTGTGGCCATTGGCGCCAAAATTGAAAAAGCGTGAAAGCTAAATGTTTATTTCTGATTAGCTGTAATTGTTGTTATTTATTATTTGTTGTTGCAAAAGCTCTTTAAGGCGGCAAATATTTATTGGTAACTGATAAATGTGGTACTGGCAACAACATTATCGCCCTAAATGCTACCCAACTATGTACATTATGCCTTTTTTCGTTGCCTTCGAATATTTATAAACATTTATAAATTTTATCTAATCAGCTTGACTCATCGACTGCAGGTATTAAATAAACGAACAAGTCGATAAGCACTTCATGCCAAAGTTCAGAAATTGATATATACTAAGATATACTTTACTTTTCATTATTTTATTATCAAATTGTTTGTAAAAAATCGTTAACAAAATAATATACATTTAAGTGCATGTATGTAAGGCCTAAATCCCCGTTTAAAATAAACAAGTTTAAAGCTTAATTGGCTTTCGCCTTGGCATCGGCGCTGACGCCGTAGCTGGATCCTTTGCTGATCTGCGTTATGTTGTTCGCTCTCCTCAGCAGCGCCGAAACTGAAAGGATTCAAGGATATTCAAATAAATGTCTATAAAATTTTAAAAACCTAATGAGCTTACACAGCGCGAAGATAGAGGCCACAATGATGACTCCACCCCAGTTGGCAGTCAGCAAGGACACGATCAGATAGTAGATCAACGAACCGATGGAGGAGATGGATATGGCGCTGAAGCAGATCAGGCTGGTGAGGCGTGGCTCGAAGAGCACGCTGGGCACCTCCTTGATGCCCGAGTTCTTGAAGAAGCTGCCCGTCTCGTGGAAGCTGTCGATGATGCGATCCTTCTCCACGTAGAGATTCTGCAACCAGGCCGCGGCCTCCTTCTCGTCCGTGGGGATCGTCTCCACGGGGAAGCGACGCACCAAGATATACGGATCCAGTTTTTCGCCATTCAGCACGGAGTTTAGATTTATGGGCACGTCCGTGTCCCGCTTGAAGGCCAAGTTCATGTCGTAGATGGCCGGGCAGATGCCTCGCAGTGTGGGCAGGCTGGTCGTGAATCCTCTCGTGCGCGGGATCAAGTGGTGCTTGAGTGGCGTCATGCCCTTCTCTTTGGCGAACTTCAGGGAGACCTCGTGCTTGGCGGGCGTGAAGCGCGTGCCCTCCGCCGTGAGCAACAGACAGACGGGATCCGGATAGGAGTAGATGATCTTCAACTGCTTGGCAATGATCTGCTTATCCTTCTCGAAGTCGCGATTGAGGAATACAAACTCCGCCATCCACCAGGCCCAGCCGAGCACGGGCAAGTACCTGATGGGCTTCTTGGCGAAGGCTTTCGAGGTGCCCAGGATCTCCAGCTTGTCGAGGAGCATCCAGAGCACCAGCCAATCCACCTCGTAGGTGTGATTCATGAGGACAACGCCGTTCTCCTTTCCAAAGAGCTTCAGATCCTCGCTGTCCATGAAGATGCGCAGTCTGCCGCCGCCATACCATTCCGCCAGACAAACCATCTCTAGAAAATAAGGCATAAAAATAAAAATAATTATACCATTTGATATACATATACCGTTACTCACGTGAGTAGAAGGCGTACAGTGGATAGTACGTGAGCTTCCTGAACAGAGTCGGACTGAAGGGCTTCACAAATACCATCAGCAGACATTGCGCGATATTGCAGCCAAAGCCGCAGGAGAAGAATGTGATCGCAATCACCAGATGGGATAGCATGGTTTTTTTCAGATCCCTTATCGCCATGTTGCAAGCTAGAGATAAGAGATGTTGGAAAATTATATAAATTTAGTAGATTATATTATATATACTATATATATTGCAAATTTTTTATTGGTATAGATTAGTAATTAATAGACAATTTCAAGCTTCCGTAGAGCTTATCGTCTGCTAATCTTGCGTGTGACAAAAAAAAATACTAGTTCACTTGACAATTATACCAATTCAATTATACCAATTTGCCTGTCCAATTTGCCTGCTGCTTGTTCACACACTGAACTCCAATTGGTCTAAAGATTTAGTTCATTTCAAAATATGCACATCTGAGTTCCAGAACTGATTCACAAACCAAATCCTTTGCTCATGTAGCTCACTAGTTCACCTAGAGAACAGCTCCAAGCAGGACTGCGCCTATATTCAAATAACATTATCGCCTAACCTTGACGACCTTTACGTAACTGAACATGCATATATAACTGCACTGACTAAACAGTTGTAGCATATATCATATAGATAATGATATTTCGATCAAGATAATGAGCGCCTTTAAACTGGTTTTCCGATATGCAAGATCACCATTTCAATTATCATTAGCTAATGACACAACTCACCCGAGCTAAGCGCTAAATTGTTAGCTATCTGGAGACGCGCGACTTCCTTACTTACACAGCCAGCTGCCGTGCTCAACTAAATGCCGAAATGTGTTTAACTGTTTCTTCCAGTTGTAATTCCATTGACTGTGCGCTGATATTGGTGATTAAGAAACTAATCGCCCTTTACCGTTATCAATGGAAAGAGAGCGAGCAAATGTCGTCGCTGTCGCCGTTGTCGTTCGATGGGTTGTGTAGCCAAGATAGAGGAAATGAAACGTGCACGCCCACATATTTATACGTATGCATATATACATGGGTGTGCGTATGTGTGTGTAAATATTTTTATGACCCGGCAAGGTGGACATAGTTCATTCGAACGAATTCTGCTCATTACACGCTATTAATATCGGTATCACACACACACACACGCATAACCACCTGCAGTCACTTGTTTGCTTCTGTATGTGTGTGTGTGTGTGTGTTTGCGTTCTCTATATATTGTTCGTTCTGCGACAAATTATTGGTTCAAAATCTAATTAAAATGTTAATGAGCATTATGCATCTATTAAACAAATCGGACATATTTATGATACAGTCTAACTTTTGTTTTGTTTTTGCCCCGAGCATCGTTTCTATAAATAATTGTCTTAAACATGCTTCTAAGGCAGCATGCGCAAATTGTTGTTATTTAAATACTAGAGCTTTGATAACATATGCCTATCGTTATGTTGAATGTCGATAAGTTTACATAATCGATAGCTTGCTAATCCATGTTAAAAAACTGCTCCTCACCAGAACTGAAAATTTAAATTTGACTGTTAAAAAAAACATGCAACTGTTAACAGCTGCTGCGTTATATACATTTTTTTTTTTCAAGATAATATTTGTGCTTCTTTAGTCATTAAAATTGGTCATGCAACTATTTTAAATAATTCTCTCTCAGCGAATAACATTAGAGATGGCTGTTATTTAACATGCACATCAGCTGTTAATAGCTTCGTGTCTGTTAAGCCCACTGTTGTCAATAGCAGCAAAAACATTTCTTCTTCTTTTATTGCCATCCTCCACTATCCAGACACGAATAAAAGCCGTCGTCGCCGCGAATTTTTTTGCAATGCTATAAAATAATTAGAGAAAAGAAAAGTACTATTCCAATTGCCAAAAGGTAGAGTGTGTGCAGTCAAAGAAACTGAATTATACCCATAGAACAAGCGAAAAGTTAACATTTGACAACGAAAACAACGGACACAGCAAATCTGCCGGCAGACGCAGACGCTTTTCTCCTGCAAGAGCGAAAAAAAAAAAAATTGTGCAGCGTGTAAGTATGTCTAACATGCATAATTGCTTGATCAGGCTACATGTATTACAGATTACAGTTAATTGTGCGAGTGTGCTAAGCGGTTTTGAGCCATGTCGAACGTGGAAATTTACGATTCGTCCAATTCGCAACTGAGCAGCGATGAATACAGCCACGACGAGGACGACGATGGGCTAATGGACATGGCTGTCAGTAAACAGCAGACGACACCCGCCAAGTCGGCCAGCAAGTCGAGCGACACCTCACCGACCAAGTCGGACAGCACCGCTTCCACCACGCCACGCAAACTGTCCGAGGGCCTGGAGGCCACTGCCAGTGCAAGTGCCAGTGCCAGCGCTAGCGCCAGCAAACCGCCAGCTACTCGAGAGCATACGCAGCGGCAGATCAAGCAGATGCAGCGCGACAACAGAGCCAATTTGTATTTCAAGCGGCGCAGCATCAAATGGTATGCAGAATCGTTTAGCTATAACTATTCAGTGTATATTTATATATAAATTCGTTTGGGCTTATCAGGCGAATACTTTAGACCTTAAGTAAACCCAAGATTTTTTGTTGGAGACACTCATTGAACTCTAGAGAATGATATACATCTCTGTATTCCAACTTTCACTCTTTAAATATCAAAAATAATCTGTCATTGCTTGAGCTGCTGCTCTGTGCTTTAGTCTACTTAGTTTTACTATATTGCATCTGTCAACCCTGAATCTCTCATCTCTGTTGAGCAGTTCTATGAACCTGAAGTCTAAAGTTCCAAGTGTTTAAGTCACCCATTCATAGACTAGTCTAATCTGATGGAATTCATCTGCTCAGTTCAACTCCATTTTTCACACTTCAAATTTCCATCAAGTCATGTTTAATTCCAGTGTTCCACAACACTTGACTAAACCCCAGTGTTGTATAGCAACACTCTTCAAATCTGTCAATTTGCTGGGCAGCTGTCAATTCTCTCTAGACGGTTCGGTCGGTCGGTCGTCAGCAATCCTTTTTCTTCTCCGACATTTCAATTAAGCATCTCAAATATTCACATGTGAGAAGTCCTTAATATTTCTCAAGTATATATCATATTCCTTATTAAAGTTTATAGATTTCTTACCATTTTCCATGAACAGGCTAAATCAACGACTTAGCAATAAAACGGACTACATGAGTCAGCTGCAGCGTGCGTTGCCCAAGCACCAAGCCCAGGCGAAGCGCATCGCCGAGTACCAAAAAGCCAAGCGAGCCATTGAGGTGGAGCAGCAGGCGCGCCAATTGGAGCAGAGGCAGAAGCTGCAGCAGGTACTCCAGCAGCAGAAGCTGGAGCAGCAGTTCAGACAAGGCACTCCTAGTCGCAGTCGCAGCCGTAGTCGTACTCGCAGTCACACGGCCAGCCCAGAGCTGATCTGCCTCGATGATACCGAGAATGAGGACTCACCAGAGAAACCCAACGAGACGGCAGCAGGCAACTTGCCTCAGCAGCAGCAGCAGCAGCAGCAGAAACTGACTTCGAAGACGCCGCCGCCGCCGTTTGCCTTGCAGCTAGAAATCCAATCGGAGGCAGTGGCTATGCCTGCTGAAAATGGTTCCGTGCTGGATGAGTTCCTGACCATGAAGCCAGCCATCGCAGCAGAACCTGTCATCGAGCAGGCAGCAGGCTGTAATGACAATCAACAGCAGCAGCAGCCGCTGCAGGAGTTGGTGCCCGCACTGAAGCCTGACGCTGGCCTGGATATGGTTGTGGAGGAGGCCACACTCAAGCGCCGTCGTTCGCCCACACCACCCGCTGTGGAGGCGCAGAAGCGCACCAAGGCGTTGCCAACCGAAGACTTGGACGATGACGTGATAGAGTTTACTCCCTATACAGAGCCTGTGAAACGGTCCACACCAACTCCAACTCCCTTGAGTCTACAACAAGCTATGCCACCACCACCGACAACTCCGCTGCATAAACCAGTCATTAGAGCCAACACTGAGCCACTCAACGCATTCAAGGTGGGCTCGCCCTATTCGCTGTCTGCGTCCAGTGGCATGGAGTACTTTGCTCAGAAGAAGGCGCTCTGCCAGCAGCATCTGGCGCAGACACAGCCGGAGAACTTGGCCTCTATGTCGTTTAGCCTGGAGACGCCTTCGCCGTCCATCGAGCCTATGGAAATAGTCTATCCTAACCAGAAGCAGCCGGACGTGCAGAACGTAAAGACAAACGTGGCAGTTCTGGCTCAAAGTGTTGTACAACAACAGGAGCAGCAGCAGCAGCAGCCTGTGATTGACTTGAACACCTTTGTCGTGCCCTACGCTGTGCAGCAGCAGCCAACACAGTCTCAGCAGCTGCCTCCTCAGGCTCAGCAGCTGGCTTCACAGCTGCAACAACAGTTGCTACAGCAGCCACAGTCACAGCAGCAGCAGATGCAGCCCCCACAGCAACAGCCAGCTTCGGCATCAGGACGTCCCAAGCCGCGCGTGGCTGAGTCTAAGCAAACGCAAACTCACCCTGCTTCAAGCACTCGCAATAAGTCCTCAGTTGATCTGAACAACAGCAACAGCGATGCGGTGTTTCATCAGCGTGTCAAGGATCTCTACACCGAGCTGGACGAGATTATGTCGGACAAGGTGCGCGCCATGAAGCCAGAGCTCAAGTCCTATGGCGAGGAGAAAATGCGCATCGAAGCGGATCTCAAGACGTTGGACAGTTTGATACGCCAGAAGGAGGAGGAGCACAATCGTCTGTTGCATTTGCGCAGCATCAAGGAGGAGCTGTTGGCGCGCATCGAGCGCAAGGAGCGCATACTTATAATGAAGGAGATTCTGCCTTCCATACTAAACAAGAATTGCAGCACTTCGGAGCTGTACGAAATGCATTCGCTGCTGCTAAACGAACACAATGCTCCAATGCCGTCCAGATACGGCGCCAGCGCCATGGAGCAGATCATTAATAGAGTGGAGCATGGACTGGATGACATCAAGATATTGCGCGGGTATATATTAATGCTCCCTACTGATTATTAATTGTTGCTTATATAGATCTTCTCTCATATAGTGCCTTGGGTCTGCAGAGCAAGGCTCCTTCACGCGCTGAGTTTGCCATGCCGCCACCGCCACCTCAGCGCTATGAAACTCCCTCACAGCGTAGGCGTGACTCAATGCCCACTATGCGTTCGTCCCTGCAGGCTAATCGCTCACAGACTTATGTACGACCAGCTGGCACCCGTGACGATGAGAGGCTCGAACAGCTCGAGGAGCTAAGCAAGCGCAATAAGCCGCTATCTCGGTAGAGTCAGAATATTAATCTTAAATATATAGAAATTTCCTGAACCCCCTTCCATTTGCAGTTATCAGCAGCTGATCAATGAGTCGAAGAAGCTGACTGGTTCTACGTCCGATCTCGCTGCCGCCTCTTCATATCGCCAACAGCAAGCAATGGACACGCAGCAACGCAGCCAAACGCACACGCTGGACAACCATCATTTCGATAACGAGGTGCCGCTCAAGCCCTTGTTCAATAGCAGTCCACTGGTTGCCAGCCAGCAGCGCAAGAACAGCGATGCTAATACACAAGTGGGTGCACTGCAGACCAATTCAATGCCAAGCTCTTTAAAATATCGTACGTTTCGCTTAGCTAAACGATCTACATTCCATGTACCGCTCGGATCTGCTGCAGGGTCTCGATTCGCTGGATCGTGCTGTCAACCAAACCAATCGCAATAGCCTTAACAATCGTGGCAAACACACCAATGGGCCGGAAATGGAGGTGGACCGTCGCTGCCAATACTGTCAGCGCTACAAGGCCACCTACATGTGCGCCAGCTGCCAGAACCAATGGTACTGCAGTCGTGAGTGTCAGGTGAGCTCGGAGTGTCTATGGCATGTCCAACATACATATAGTTAACAATTTCAATTGCTTGCAGGTGCGCGCCTGGGATACACATTGGAAGTCGTGCCCCAATTAGGATATACTCGCTGTATCAGCATTACTACTACAATTAAATACATGCATACGCATATATATACCTACATATATATGCATAGTAAACACCTAAATCGAAACCCCCCTTTATTACATTCATATATATCATACACCAGTTCATAATCGTAAAGTTTCGCTATCGGAATTTATAATTGCAATGCATTAAAACTAAAAAACGTACATGTAATTACTTTACAAACACACGCAGATATAACACACACACACACACACACACATACATACATACCTACATACATACACACACATACATTCAGATTCAAGTATCGGTTAATTGCAATAGCTCAATATTCGTAAACACAATTAAAAAATTAAAAAATATATACTTATAAACATGCTATACTCAGTGTTAAATTAGTTATTTATATAGATGTACTTCAAATCTGGCAGCTCTAACTGCACTTGCCTGTCTCTTGATTGACTTTAGTTGATACGACCCCACAGCCGATCAGCTGTCTATATCTACGTCTACCTTGCACTCGCTAGCAATTCACTTCAATTAATTTTATAATTTATTACAAATTGCTGGCCCATTAAAAATCTTTGTTATCTCGAGGCTTTTATAATAACTGAAAGTTTCACGGAAATTCAACTCTTGCTCAAATTAAGTTTCATTTTGTATTGCATATTCTCCAGCACTTTCAATATATACTATATAGATGTCTATGACTATATCATATACATAGCTAAGATAGCAACAATCGAACAGCAATTGTGTTTCTGGTATAAAATCGATTTTTAAGCTTTTATTATTTTGTTTATTTCGCTCATGTGCAACATTTTAGATCTTCCATAAAAGCCTACGGATTTGTGGATTAGTTTTAAAGTTTATGATAAATCGGACGAATTTTCAGCACACTAAAGAACACTGTACTTATCAGTTTAATATTCGATTTCCAAGGATTTTAAAAGAGTTTCTCTATAGATATTATTAATTTAAAAATAAAAACTTTATTTATTTATTTACTTCTTTCTTTTTCTTTCTGTTCGGGAGAGCACTAAAATTAGAACCTATGCGCCAATTGACATTACCTTTAGAGCTGCAGCTAATTCCAATTAGCGAACGTAGACGTTGACCTACAAAAGTATACTACATAAAATATAGATGGTTGTATTTAAATAATATATATATATAAATTATAATTTAGTTGATGTAATTAAACTGTACATAGTTAGATCTGATTTTTCTATTGATATATGACATAAGTAGTTATCATAATCATAGCTTATGGGCAGATGTGTATATGATGACTTGGTATATATATAGTATATATGGTATATAACTCTTGTGCATAGATTTCTCTATGACGACTTCGGACAAGTTTTAGCCATGGATAGCCATATCTATCAGCCATAGATCTATATATCATCTCTATCTATCAACCATAGATCTATGTATATATCGTCTCCATCTATCATTCACAGATCTATCTATCAGCCATAGATCTATCACATATCTATCTATCTATTTATCATCTCTATTATCTATAGATGTATCTATTGTAAGACCCATAGATCTATACATAAGTTTAATGGATAAATCTATATATCTATGGTGGCGTAAGGGAAGTTTTATTCCGGTAACTTATAGTTAGAACTATGAATGCAAAAATCTTATTCTATGTAGATCTACGTGAATGTTAGACCATATAAGCCATATATACTATAAGCTTACATAGACACTTATGTATCCAAAACTCTTTCAGCACAGGTGTTGCCCAGCCTTGATATCTTCCATAGTAGACACATGTTCACAGGTGTTGGCTAACCTTGAGGCAGCCCATAAGGCGTATGGCTAACATAGATATACCCCAATATAGCCTTGGCAGACAATTCACCTTATAGGCTTCCACCCGCTCCTACTTGCCGTAGCCGCGCAGCTGGCACACGAGCTGAATGTCGGCAATGTGCAGGTGTAGCGGCTGCCTGTTCGACCAGCGCATGCGTCGCAGCTTCCGGATGCGTAGCTGCCGCTTGCAGTGCAGCTTGAACTTAAGATTGGGACTCCAGATGCTGTCGCTGCCCCGCCGGGTGACACACTTGAAGGCGTACTCCCACCAGAGGCGGCAATTCTGCTTGGCGCTGTGCTGCGAATTGAGGGCAACAAACAGAAAGAGAGAAAAACAGTTTCATTAGGCTGTTATATTGGCATAATAATTGATATTCGCTTTTGGCTTTACGAGCACTTACCATATAGACGGGCAAGACGTAGAAGCGCTGGCACTCGCGCCTCCTAAAGTTGAATGCGATCGGATGCCGCTGCGTGGCCGACACCTTTGTCAGGTGCGAACGTATGGCGCTCGAGTGGGTCGCGCGCTGATGTTGCAGTCGGCCCTATTGTAGTTGTCGTTGTCGTTGTTGTTGTGCGTTTGGTTAGCCAAATCGGTTTGGTTATGGAATTACAAAATGGGAAACGAGACAGGCGCGCACAGGTACGCGCAGCTAATTAATTCATTTTCTACCTTTTTTTATACATATATATATATATTTTTTTTTTGTTCAAACAATTGAACATATTTTCTAGCTAAAATATTTGAAATACCCTCACAGAGGGTACTATTGTTCGGCCGATGGAAATGTAACTGAATGTGATGAGAGCTTAATTAGATTTTATTGTTCTACGCGCACATTGTTCTGTGCGGCGCATTAATGGCAGATATATGCTTATTTATGCAAGAAGTCGCATTAGTAGCTGAGATCGTATGTACAGAAAGGCAGTGTACAACGAGTACGAAGTATGGGTAGTGTATAAAGTTTGTAGTTGAGAAATGGTAGCAGCACCAGAAAAGGTAGTAGGTGCTACAGAATAGACAGGTAGCATACCAGATAAAGTTACTACCTCAGAATAAATAGAAAAAGGAGCATACCAGAAAGGGCAGTATATCAGAAAGAGTAGTATATCAGAATAGGTAGTTTGTCAGTAAGAAGTAGTATGTCAGAAAAAGTAGTATATTAGAAAACGTAGTATACCAGAAAAAAGTAATATGTCAGATAAAGTAGTACATCAAAATAAATAGAAACGGCAGAATAGCATACCGGATATGGTAGTATATCAGAAAAAGTAGTATATCAGAAAAAGTAATATATTAAAATTAGTATATCAGAAAATGTTGTATAGAGTATGCCAGAAAGAAATTGGACATTAGAAAAAGTAGTATGTCAGTAAAAGGTAGTATGCCAGAAAGAAGTAGTATATCAGAAAGAGTAATGTATCAGAAAAAGTAGTATACTAGAAACAGAAGCAGTCAAAAAGTAGTACGTCAGTAAAAGGTAGTACGCCAGGAAGAAGTTGTATGTCAGAAGGAGTATCAGAAAAAGTTGCAGAAACAGTTGCAGTCAAATATTAGTAGTAAAACCCAACTATGCAAGGCAAGATGTGTATAATAGAAAACGTAGTATACATGAAAAAGTAGTATATAAGTCATAGAAACGTAGCAAAACTTCTTCTATACGAGGTCTGTTCGAGAAATGTCGCCTGAACACCAAAGTATATCAGTTATTCTACGAGAAATGTACCATATTCCGGAAAAATTTGTATATAAGAAAAACAAAGGTAGTCAGCATGTAGGAAATATTTATCAATTGGAAAACCCAGACCATATAAAACAATCTATTTTACGACTAGAGATAGTATATCATTGTATAGACCACTATAACAACTATGACTGTAGCATTCACATTGACAGTAAACAATGTGAGCTTTCAAGTTTTGTCTGCACTGCTATGAAGCTCGAATCAAGTACGAATACTACTTGATTCGAGCTTCATAGCAGTGCAGACTTCAGTTGCCAAATACTTGGAAAATACTCATCCAATGGAAAATGATGTTCAGTTGGAATACCTGGATGATGTCTCTGAGAGTTCAAGCTAGGTAAATATTTAATATATGAGGAATCAGTCATAGATAGATCATAATAACATAAGTATACATGTAACATGTTCTATCTAGAGCCCTTATCACTCCCACTCCCTCAGTAAGTGCATCTAATCTTCAGCTTGTGCCCCAGCTTTAGCTCTCAATGTTTGCTCAGTTATTTCAGACTTGGAAGAATTTCTGTTGTTGTTGTTGTTGGTGCTAAATTTGGATTGCAAATGATTCAAAGGCGAAATGCGCGAATGTTTACAGCCGCTTGATAAGTGGGACTCCATTGAGATGGCGTTGGATTATGATTGAATGCGGGTTCGGTTCGGCTCGCTTCGGTTGCGGTCTCTAACTCTCTGACTCTGACTCCAACTCGAGTCGAGTCGAGGCGTGAACCCGCGCGGCCTTGGCCCTGAGCTTGCTTATCAAGGCAGCAATGATTAACTATTCTTGGTTGTTGTTGTTGTTGTTGTTTACATAATTACTGTAAAAAATTACAGTTGTATAATCGCTGCTGTTAAACAAATGCGAACTGACAACTCGCCGCTGCAGTCGAGAGCAATTAAATGCGCTTATCAGAAAAGCCGTGGCTCCAATTAGAACGTGCTGCCCCCACCGATTGGACGGCCGTTGCGGCGGGTTTCTCAATCTGGGCTCGGCTGTTAGCTTTAGCTCTGACTCTGACTCTGACTCTGAGTCTGTATTGGTAAACCGTTTTTACAAGCCGCTAACGTTCGAAAATTGTTGCTAATTAGTCGAAAACGCGCACGCCGGCGCACCAGACCTTAAAAGCGCCCACGATAAGTCGCCCCCCACCCAAATGCTGGGCGTGGCTAGGTGCCAAGTGCGCGCTCTTTTCTGCCGTCCAATATAATTTCATATATGTGTATAGATTTGGAACGTCGTCAAAAGTCATTTGTGTGTCATGCAAAGGCTATCGGAAACGGGTTGAGCGATATGATTTATATGATATAGAGATATGATAGCCGTTAGACGATAGACGTTAGACGATGGGCGAGAGAAGCGCTGGAAAAAGCTGGCAGAATGGAACAACAACAAACTGAACTGAACTTAGTGACAGCTGCAGAAATTAGCTTAATAATAAATAATTAGCTGAAATTAGTTTAATGATATTTAACTAAGCATTTAGAAGCCCAGAGTCATGGAGCGGAAATTTCTTAGGAAATATGTATTAATTTTGAGACTTCTAAGAGGTGTTGTGTTGGGTATATATATTGTATATAGGAATATAAGCGAGTATGGATGGAGTTCTGGAATGGAAACTTGGCAGATTGTAAAATTGCTAAAGGAACTTAAGAGAAGCTTCTAAAGGGCATAAGAGGTGGACAAGAGGTGAAGAGAGAGAGAGGGAGAGAGACAGTGTGTGTATGAGAGAGAGAGAGAGAGAGAGAGAGTGTGTGTATGAGAGAGAGAGAGAGAGAGAGAGAGTATGAGAGAGAGAGAGAGAGAGAGAGAGAGAGTACGAGAGAGAGAGAGAGAGTATGAGAGAGAGCATGAGAGAGAGAGAGGGTGTTTGAGAGAGAAAGAGAGAATGTATGAGAGAGAGAGAGAGACAGATAGAGAGTGTATGAGAGGAAGACAGTGTGTGTGTATGAGAGAAAACGAGACTCTCTCGCTGTATATGAGAGAGACAATGAGAGAGTGTATCAGAGAAAGAAAGAGTGTCGTGAAAAGAAAGAGAAAGACAGTGTGTCGTAGAGAGATAGAGAGAGAGAGAGAGAGAGAGAGAGAGAGAGAGAGAAAGATAGATAGAAACATAATGAGATGGAAAGAGAGATACATAGACACACAGAGAAGGAGAGAGCAAGATAGATAGACAAAAATTGAGATGGAGAGACAGAGATAGGTAGACGAGAGAGAGAGAGAGAGAGCGAAGTAGCATACCTAAAAACATTGCTGGCTAGAAACTTAACATAAAATGTAAAAAACTCAAAGCTGAAAGAATCGCTTAAGAAACCAACAGCCATAAGCTGCCCGATAAGATGGAGCAAGGTCATTGCTGGCTTTGGATAAATATTGTAACTGAAATAGACTTGAAATAGTCACTCGAAACACTTGAAACTTTCCGATGTTTCTTATATATTATAACAATAATTATGAGTAAACCTCTCCATTGTTGTTTCCTTCCAGAAAAAACCGTTGCATATATATATATATCTCCGTCTCCCTCTCGCTATATGCTGGGAGAACAAAGTCTTTAACTGTTAAATGACTGCGCCTTCAGTACAATAAATGCTCTTGAAATTATGTTATTTACACATTCGAATGCTCACAGTTAACAGCATATTGTTAATAGATCAATGTAAATAACCCATACAAACGTCAACAAAAAGTCTTGATTTATTTAATTTAGATTTGAGAAGAGTTTCAAAAACAAAACAAAGCAAAACAAAACAAAACTGTGCAAATTAAATAGCAATTGAATTTGATGTGAAGACTTTCTAACTGATTTTATTATTCCACATTGTAAATTGACTGATAGACTTCAATTGACCCGCGCAGTATCCCGCCCGAACGCTCCACACGCACCTAGAAACTTTCTCGACTCTTATTGAAAGTGACTTTTAGCAATCCTTGAAAAGATATAGAGACATTCGGGTGTATCTGGAAATTGCTATAAATTAAGAAATCTTCCAATTTTATATCTTAACCAAGAATCTGTCAATATATGTATATATATGGCTATACTATATATGCTTATGACGCTACGCTTCGATTCCGAGCGATTTGTGTGCGCTTTTTCGTTAATATGCTTAATGTTGATCTATGTGCGTGCCTCTGCTCCATGTGTGTTCAGTGTGTGTTTAGCTTGTGTGTTTGCTGGGTTGTTACTATCTCTATCTGTCATTGCTTTGCCTATATGAATATATATATATGTGTGTATGTATGTATGTATATGTATGTGCGATCGTCGTGCCCGCTGCTATTATACCCTAGATGGGCATGCGCTCAAATTAGAGTATATTGCCACCGTGTGGAGGCATGTAACGGATAGGGAGAGGCATAGACAAACGAATGAGCCGTATCTAAGACATCAATTATAGTGGAAGCCACAAGGCTGTGTGCATGAGCTGATTCGAGGGACTGCAGAAGCTTGCATAAGATTTTAAACTAGTTTTGTGTTAAGATTCGATTTAGCTTTAGCTGAACAATTTCTCTTCTAGAATTTAGCTTATCATAGAGAATAGCTGCATTTTTTATAGCTTTCTTCATATTTTCATAAATAACTTTTTTGAAAAAGCAGAGCTAAGCTAAGCTTGTCAAATGTGTTAATCCTTTCAATTCCGCTAAGTTGACTTTTCCAGTCATAACTTCTTCTGCTCTACTCCCACATTTGTTGACTTATAGTCCGAGTTTTTTGGGCATATCTCGAAGACTATAAGAGCTGGAGCTATCAAATTTGATATATAGATTCAAATTTTGTATATGCACAATAAAGTATATAGGTTTTGGTATAGGTCTATATAATTTAATCTAAATTGACATAAGGGAATCCAAAGTGAAGGGATAAATGAAGCAAATTAATGAGAATTTAAAAAAATTAAAAAAAAAAAGAAGAAAATTCAACATTTTCATACGATTTCCCAAGTTTTCCACTGATAGATAGAGATTGGCAGCAGATCGTATCTGCTCATAGGGCATGCCCTAGTCGTTCTCTATCTATTCTAACACTCTCGTTTATTGCTATTGTTGTTGTTTGATTTGTGCATATATGAATCAGCCAGTCGGTACACAAAACAACTCCCACAACCAAACCAACACCACCAGCACCACCACCACCATCAGCTTTAGCGCCAATACCAAAAGCGAAGTCACCAGCACCACCACCACCACAATGAATGGCATTTGAGCATTTCAGTTCAGCACGAATGACAAGCCGAGTCGCGGCGAAACGATCCAAAAGCCCGAGCGAACTAGGCAACCGATCTATTCCGTTCCCGTTCGCCATATCAATTCGAATTTCGCATTCGTACGGTTCGGTTGGGAGCTGGAAAAGCAAAAACTTTTTTGATTTTGATTTCAGTTCATTTGATTCGATTCGATTTGATTTGATTTGATTTGATGTCATTGTTATTGCGGCGAGATTTCTTTCTCTTTTTCCCGTGGATCTGCGTAGCTAACCGTTCATGTTAATCAATGTTAATTTAAGCATTTTTCGTAAGAATCGAAAATCTGAGTTTTGAAACGAGATAGATAGAGTCGTGCATGGGTTGTCCCCTTTGAGTGCCATGGATCCCGATTTCGTGAATAAATACAATCAAGTGCTGAGTCGGTTGAAGCTCGTGGAGAACTTCGACGGCAGCGATGCGGGCAAATTGCCGCAGTTCCTGCAGAAGATCGAGGCGCTGATGCCAACGATCAACACCTTCGACGAGTACTACAAGGCGCAGCTGGTGGGTCACATCAAGAACAAGTGCACGGACCGGGCGCGGGATGCGGTCTTCAGTCGCCAGCTGAGCGCGCCGGCGGGCAGCGGGAATGGCCACGCGAATGGGGCCGTCAAGGCGGAGTCCTGGCACAAGCTGAAGGAGAACTTGCTGCACAGCTTCGCGGAGCGCGAGTCCAGCTACTCGCTGATACACAAGATCCGCAGCGCCGTGCTGGACTCGAACATCGAGCTCTACTACCAGAAGATGGCGAAGCTCAAGCAACGGCTGCTCAACCGCAAGCTGACACACAACGACACGCTGTACTCGCTGGAGGACATCGAGCGCATCACGCTGCAGGTGTTCCGCGACCACCTGCCGGAGCCGACGCATTCGATGATCCTGCGGCGCAACCCGAAGAGCATGGAGGAGGCCTATCGCTATATAGTGGAGGTGCAGCAACAGTTCTACACACAGAGCGGACCGCTGGGCGGCGAGCTGGGCGCCACCTTCAGCACCAGCCACAAGCAGACGTTTGGCGGAGGTGGCGTAGGCATAGGTGCGAGCACCGTGGGCTCTGGCGTGGGCATGGGCCTGGGCATCGCCTCCGTGGGGCTGGCCAGCACCGGGTTCTCCTACAACCGCCAGCTGTCGGAGAAGAGTGTGGCGGGGTCGGGCCAGGGCTACAACCAGCAGAGCAGCAACAAGAGCTACTACAATCAGTCGGCGCCGCTGGTGGGCGCCGGCAAGACGAGTCCCATGTTCAAGAGCAACGGCAATCCCTCCTTCAAGTCCAGCTTCAGCTACAACGGCAGCAGCAGCACCAGCATGGGCGGCTGGTCCAGCGGCAAGCCCAAGGACGCCAAGGGCTACCAGCAGGGCAAGACTGGCAATGTGAAGGCCAACAGCGGCAGCAGCTGGCGCAAATAGTCAACGATTCGAAGATTGGATTCAGTCATGGGCCAATGAGCTAAGCCAATGGCATGACCTAATCTCTTAACCCACTCTCTATCTCATCATTGTTGTTGTTGTTGTTGTTGATGTTGTTGTTGGTGTTGTTGTCGATGTAGTCGCTGTGACTAAGCCCTGGGAGCAATTGCAATTGCATGCCTCATGCTAATTACGATCCCCCCGCCCCTCCCAAATAGCCCCCTCCCCGACCAGGTGGATGCTGCGATGTCGCTGATGATTCTGTTGATGGCGCACGTTAATTATTAGATCATAAGTCTCAAATGTGTATATGTATATAAAGACCCATATCTACCCCCCCTCAGCCCCCCCACCCCTCCCTATCTCAAGTCCCCCTCCTCTCAAATGTCGTTGTTTACAATAAAGCGTAAAGTCTAACACCCCATGAATCCGGTCTATATGGACAGTTCAAGGTATAGCATAATTCACATATCTTATCACTCATATCCCACATCTCAATGGGTTCTACTAGGTCCGGCTATCAGTATTCTCGATCTGAAACTCTTTGAATTTTAATTTAATATTTCGATTTGTCTATTTCGAGAACTTTACGATCCATATCTTATGTCGTCTCAGGATACTGGCGTACACATATCCATACATATGTCGTATCTTATCTCCTATATCTCTCAATTGGTTTCTATTGGCTGTTTATAGCTTTATATCTGATCCCAGTCTGTAGAGTCAATTTTATGGGACCTTTTATCTCAAATACTTTTGATTTGATTAGCAGAAGGGGAATTCCAAGTATTAAGGTGCGATTTATATACTTTATATCCTGTCGTATACCGTAAATCGAATATCGTATATCGTAAATCGTATGTAGGATATATTATTGTGCATTGCGTAAAATTATTCGTCTATCGTAAGTCTTACATAGTATACCGTAAATCGAATATCGTAAATCATATATACGATATCTTATATTATGTATTATGCAAAATATGTTGTATATTGTATATAGTATATCGTAGCTCTTATATCGTAAGTCTTAAAAGGTACTAGGTATATTATGCCACATATCGTATATCGTATATAAACCTACAAACCTCAAAGACTATGCATGGCTTGTGCCGACTATAAGTATAGCTAGGCTAGCTAATATCATATATGAGAAACTTTAAGATTCATATTTTATATATTATATAGGCATGACTAAGGCTAACAAGAGCTATACGATACATATCTTATATCTTATCTCTCAGTGGCCAAAATATGCGCTATAAATCAAATGGGCTTTGCTTGCTCTCGCATATCTCTATGTAAGCTATCAATATCCGAACAAATTCTGAATATATTTATTTACGACAACTAAACTTGCCAAAGACAATTCGATCCCTATCTTATAAAGTCTGGAAGATATATGGTCTAGACTTGATAGATATGCATATGTACATATATACAATCCCAATAGCCATGGCAACCATGCGATCTATATCACATATCTTATCTGACATAAGCTTTAAGTGATTTCTGATTTGTCTACATTAAGATGAGCTCAGTCGACTTGAGTGACTCAATTACTAATTGAACTCTATTAGTACGATCTATAAATACGCGAAAGCGTGATTAACCGCAAAAGCATTGCCATTTGCGATAAGCAAACTTAAGTGTGGATTTATGACAGCTCTCCAAGTTTATAGCCCAAAAAATGGGAAAATAATGGGTTTGTTGCCTCACCTCAAAGGCAGTTCGCCTGGAAGGAATTTTAATCTATTTATGATTATGAATGAGAACTTTAGGCATAGCAGTACTGAACCCAGCCGAACCTTCTCTAAAGACTACATCATATATTTTCTTTACTCTATCTATGTACCTAAAGTACTGATATGAGACAGAAACAGAATCAAATCCTTTAGCTGAAATCCCAAAGTTTTCGAATATCATATACCGATATTAAGCATACATATATATATATATATTTATATATATATATATATATATATATATATATATATATATATATATATATATATATATATATATATATATATATCTATCACTCACCGCATGCTGTTGGCCGCTGCGTGAGCCCGCCGAGCAGCTATCGTAGTGGGCATCTGGTGACGTTGGCTCGTTGACTTCCTGCAGCTTGACACCACGCGTCCTGGTCTTATCCTTTTCCTGCTTGCCGAAGAGTCCGCGCCGCTCGGCCATGCGTATGAGATACTTTTCATTGAGCTGAGTCAGTGACTTGCGGCGTATGAGTGCGAGGTAGCTGCCCGTCGTCTGCTGCTCGATGCAGTTGTCCTGGTTGATGCAGATGTCGGGCACGATGTCCTGCACGAACTCATCGATGTCAGGTGTCACAATCAAATCGATGCTGTCCACGCGCGGCAGTTGGACAGTTGGAGCCGCTGGTTCGCCCGGCTTGGCGGCCAGCTCTGGCTGGGATTTGCGCTTGTCCTCGGCGCTGAGTTTCTCCTTTTTGCGTGGCGACTCCTTGGGCATTGCCGCAGCGGGTATATTGGCTGCCTCCGCCTCGGCGAGCGCTTCCAGTCGCTTCATCTCCCTGTAGGCCTGTCGATGTTTCTCCAGAGCCAGTTTATTGATCACCGTCAGCACGTGCTTCACCATGTCCTCATTCTCGGTGGCGACTATCGAGTGCGTCTGATAGAGCACGAACTGCACTTGGGGGCGCGACATGGACATGGTCAGGGTGAGCAGCTGCTCCTCCAGGATGCAGCCGACACGCGTTTTGCCCTCATCGCTGACCTCCGACTCGGTGAGCACTTCCAGCATGCTCAGATCTCCGCCACGCGAGCAAATCAAGTCGATGGGATCGGAGATGGCGCTGAAAGAGTTCGGGGGCGTGGCAAAGACTCCCACAACATTGCGAAAGCGATTCGATTCCATGGGAAAGGAGGTGAAGGCGTCGCCAAAGAGACGTATGTTGTTGACCTACATGGAGAGAGGTTTATAGCTAATAGGGAAAGGAAAGGATATATAGAACTTACGCCCAGAGTTTCCATATAGCGACGATAATCCTTCAGATTTGCGCCCGCTCCGTAGACATAAAAATTATTCACGCGATTCACGGAGTAAAAGAGCGCAGCGAGGTATGCTGTAGCACGAGGGGAATCCACATGGGTTTGCAGAATGTCACCTGGAATAAGAATATATATATACATATATAATTCATCTTCTGATCACACCAGCCTTACCATATAGCTCAAAGTAGTCCATCAGCTTGGACATTATAGCCGGGCCATAGGAAAAGTTTTTGTCCTACGGATAAACGGGCAAAATGTTAGGAAAACCTTTATCCTTAGCTTAGTCTTAGACCCCAGCCCACCTGCATGATAAAGTAATGCTTGGTCATCAGCTTGGACTTGGTAAACTCGCTGCGGTTCTTGGGTATAATGGAGATGACCAGCGGGCAGATGTTGTCCCATTTGCAGTGCTGCTCACGCAGAGGCTGCTCATCATCCGGGCCGTGGACCTTGAAGCCCATTTCTTTCAGTATCTTGTTGGCCTCCGTCTTGTTGCTGGGTTAAGGGAAAACAACTTCAGAGTTAGCTTTGAGCAGCTGCTGTCAGACTTACCGCAACAGAAAGGGATTGATCCAGCCGGTGACCACGGGATTGGCCGCTGCTATGGCCACCTTTTCGTTCTGCAGGTGAATGGGCAGCAGCTGGGAGAGACGCAGAGCGCCAACGCCGATGCGCATGCGGGAAATGGAGGCGTCCAGGCGTACGCGATGCTGCCAGAGCACATCGGCAATTTCTAGAGAGAGAAGGAGGTACTAGAGAAGGAAGGGGCAAGAGTGGAGATTTCCTACCCACCTGTTACATCAGCCTCTTTGTAGAGCTCCAGCTGCTCGACTTGGTACTCCGAGTTGCGATTCCTGAAATGGCGATCGTAGAGCTCGAAGAGCATCAGCCAAATGCGCTGCTCGTCGTTGATGTACTGAGGGAAGGCGAAGGGGGAAATCAGCCAGTCAATCAAGCCAATCAATCAGTCAATCACTCAGTCAATCATAAGTTCTCTCAGCTCCATCACTCACCTTCTTATAGCGTTCCTGCTCGAAGAAGCTGATGTCCGTCAGGGCGTTGCACAACACTGATTTATCTAAAATCTCAAAAAAGTGAGGTTATATTCGTGCTAAATTTGAGGTTATAATCTGCACGCACAGCGAAACACATCGTAGATCAGGGAGTAAGCCAGGCGCATCTCGTGCTCATTCTCGAAGACAACGGGCAGCGCGGGCTTCCGGAGCAGCTTCGCTGCATTCGCAATGGTCTTCAGGTTCCAGCGCGCGCTGGACTTCAGGCGAATCTTCACTGTGGTCGCATGACAGTACTTGAGCACGCGACTGCGACGGCCGTTCGGGCTGACGACGGGCGAGACGATCTTAGTGATGCGGTCCGGATCGAAGGCGGGCTTGTCGCGCTTGTCGATGTCCTTGAGCGAGATGTTCGCGTCGCAGGACTCGTTCACCTGGCGCTGGATCTCGAGCAGCATGAAGTACATCTTGTCCTGCCACTCCTCATCGCTGGGCAGATAGATTTGCTTGGTCCTGCGCAGCTGCTTGCTGCGCTCCTTGAAGATGGCCGGATATATCGAGAATATATCCGCGAGGCTGAGAAAAAACAATTGATTCGACATGTTCCGCACGCTTGCAGCGAATGGCAGCAACTGCTGCGGCAAGCGCCATGCTGCATGCTCCAGTGGCCCCCGCTCGGCCTGGGGACAACTCTGCCTGATTTCCATTTACCATTTTCCATTTCCTTTTCCATTTCCATATTGCCAATTCGCTCGGTTCGTGCTTAACACCAATTCAATGCTGTGAGCGAATCGACAACGACTGCCAGCTCCATGCAATACTTATCTATCTCGCTGTACTTTCCCTCCCCGCACTGCCCTACACTCAGAGAAATTTAGCGTGAGTTCGTGAGGTATGTTGAAGCTCATGTTGGCAGTTTTTGAAACATATTTTCTAAGCAGAAAACTTTATTGATAATAATAATTTTATAGGAAAATAAAAAAATTGTTCTTAAATTTTTAGATGCAAATTTTTGAATGAAAAAAAAAATAAAAAAATGTGTGACATTAAAAACTCATTAAAAAAATATATATTATTTTTTGTTCAAAATTTTTTATATATTTTTTATTATAATTTTTTTATTTAATATTTTTTACATTTTTATTAGATTAATTATAAATAAGATATATATTTTTTATTGTGTAAAATATTCAAAAAAATTTTATTTTAAATATTAAAAATTTAATTTAATTTTTTTATTATATTTTAACTTATTTTAAAAATGAAATTCCGAAAATTTATTCGGTATTTCCTTCTTAGTATTTTTATTAATATTTATTCATTTCACTCGGGCAGTCCTTACACTAATTATCCATAATTTTTGCTCAGTGTATTAGTTACCATGGGACGTGCACTGTGCACGCTATGCTGCTCACCACAAAGGACAAAGCGTTCGTCAGAGTTGGTTACGTTAGGTTTTTTCTTCCATATTTAAGTCAGACCTGAAAAGGAAGTGGAGTTATAGACAGGGGGCGGGGGCGGGAGTGGTGCAGCCTTTGACGGATCTGGCCGATATCACACTTACCTTTTAGTTTTTTATGCGCTCGGCACGCAGCCATAAAAATTCCGCTTGCCATATTAGATTCGGTTCGCATGATTTGCTCTGATTGGAAATCGTCTTCAATAAATTGCCAAATGTCACAATCCAACGCCCGTTGACAACCGAAGTGGGGGTGGGGGTGGGGGTGGTGGTGCTGGTGCTGGTGTGGGAGTGTGGGTGTGCCAGCCAATGGTAATTCTTGCAACGTGTTTGCATTGATTAGACTAAGGCAACTAGACTAGCCGCCCCTCAGGCATTTAGCCAGCCATCAAATTAGTCGTCGATTATCGACGAGGGGCTGAGGGTGAGGGTGAGGGTGAGGGGGTGGTCTTTGGAATTTGTTGCGATAGTCAGTCATTTCTATATTGGCCTAGGTCAAATATCGATTATCACCCGCCTGTGCCTATGATGGGGTCAGATGCGAATTGAATGTCAATTTGATTGGCATTTCTGGGTCACAAGCTGTTGCAGGCAAATGTCTAGTTATAGAAATAAATAAATATATAAGTGGATACATATAAATGGATATATACATTATAAAAGTTAAGCCAGTGGTGCAGTAGAAAACTTTTGCTGCCTGCACGAGTCTATACAGCAATGAGAGGCTAATGAGATTAGGAGTCCATATGATAGGGTGTCTCAAAAATCACGCAAGATTTGAATTTTACGCCATTTATGCAGCAAAACGTTCAGGATTATTCAAAATGAAGCGTTATACAAAGGAACAACGTATACTATATAAATCAGTAAAAAAAAAGTACAATTTTCAGTTAGAAACCTGTGTTTTCTATATAAATTACTTCTTGCGTGACTTTTGGGACATCCGTTACTTCTTGCGCGACTTGTAGGACACCCTACAGAGAGTCTGGCTTACTTCCCTAGACTATTTAATATGCTAGTAATACCTCATATATATATACTTCACTATTCATAGTGTATATATCTACTCTCAACAGATCTGTCAAGTATATAGTATACGAAACTCCTCTACTCTCTATCTGCTCTCCGTTGGAGCATCCAGTATTCGTCTATTCCCCACACACTTACCATATTCCCCTTTGTTGATCTATTTTATAGGGCAATCGAGTAACGAATCTAAGTTTTTACTAATCTGAACGCCAATTTGGACAATGGTCATGGGCGTGATAAAACAACAAGTATTTTATGATTCTCATATCTAGACCCGATCCGAGTTTATTTTTGGGGTTTTTTGCAGACCACAAACAAATAACGAATATACTGTTTACCGTTATATATACGACTACTAGCAGTAAGTGGGTCTGTATGGTTTATGTCGACACTTCTAGTACAGCTCTATAAAAAGTCTGTTTTGGCACCTGAACTTGAGCTGTCGCCCCCGTCGTGGCCTGCTATCGAAAGTAGAGATAATTTAATTATTCTAAGCATTAGAAAACCTGCAGCAACTTTTCGCAGGTTATCAGAAGGTATACGTCAAAGATAACTCGAGTATCATAATTAATTTCTTCAGTTCACTTTTTTTAATACCCGTCCACCTGACTGAAGTGGGCTTATTTGGCTTTGAGCCATGCACGTCTTGTGACCTGCAGCCTGATATTGCTAGCTAATGTGATAGGACTTCAGATATTTCCAGGGGAGTATCCAAAATGGAGGCGTGGCAGGTCTATGGTATAATATTTGGGTATATTTTGGTTGGAGTTCGACGGAAATACTAAAGACAGATCTATATCAGCTGAAGGGTATACTCCTTTATCTTATGTTAATGAAGCGACAGGTGTGATAGTTGAGTACGATATTAGATCTAGTTGTATACCGTCTATGTATAATATATATACCATTATCTTCAAGCTCTCTTCTTCTGTTAGAACTCTAAATTGCAAAAGCATAAGATATGCTGAGAGTAAGAATTATTCCGCCAAGATCCCTGTTGACCTAGTCTACAGATCAAGCTAAGATATATAAGCTTGTGGCTTAGGTAAGCAGAAAAATTGGTTCTACAATAATATACTACAGCTAGAACTATGCTTAAGTTAGCTAAGTTAGCTGAGCGCGCATCGTACAGTCAGTTACAGCCACTGGCAAGGTTTTCACTTGTTTTTTCCATGTACTTCTTTATTTTATTTTTTTGTAAGCCTTCCCGGCTTAGTTCTGCGTGTCTTCCTAAAATCCGCCGTCATAAATTAATTTTATTTATTTCACTTTTGTTTTTTTTTTTTTTGTTTTTATTAAGAAGCATATTTATTATATATAAGATGTATGTAATACAATAATTTTTGTTGTTGTCTGTCCGGTTGTGGGTTGTAATTTGTTTTTTTTTTCGGGTTTTTCTTTTGTTTTGTTTTTTTTTATATTCATTTTATATAATCATATAAAACACTGAGCAGCTACAATACAAATATTGTGATAAAAACTTACAACATAACCTTTAATACATAAAAATACTTGCATAGTCTACAAATCGTATCGTTTTATCGGAGATGCCCTGTTCTTCCACTTCCACTTCGTCCATCCTCCTCCTCCTGCTCTTCCATCATTCTGGAGCCGTTCTTCTGCTGCTCTTTCGATCTATCATCTCTCTTTCATCTCACAATTTGTTCTCATGTTTTACATTTTATTTTCATTTCTTCTTTACGCCTCATTGCGTTTTCTATTCGGTTGGTTTTTCTTTTAGTTTTCCGTTTGTTACCCTATTAAAAATTTGTTTCCTTTTTCTTTCATTCTCTTTGTTTTTTTTTTTTGACTTCTTCTATGCCACGTTTTCCGCTCGTTTTTTATTTTCACTCATTTTTTTTTGTTTTTTTCTTAGACTTCTCTATGTTTTTGTATCTTAGCTCGCGGCGTAGGCGGGTGTAGTTGGGTAGAACGTAGAACTGAGTGCATTTTGGATGGGACGGCAAACGAAAGAATAAGAAACAAAAGAGCTTCTCATCGACTGGCGCCATCTAGCGTTGAAAATGTTTGCATGAGTTTTTCGTGTTCAGTTTTTCGTTTATATGATTTGTTTCACAAGATTTTGCTACTATGTTTTATGAGTTTTGTTTTCGCAGCGTTAATTACAATAGAAATTATGTTTATATATATTTTGTATACATATATATATATTTGCGTAATTAAAATTAAATATTTATTGTATAAAACATATGTATATAAAAAAGTTTGGGACGCGACATAAAAATTCGAAAATTTAGACAACAAAAAAATAATTTTTGACTACAAATTTGATTTAGATTATTCGTTTTTTTTCCGAGTATTTCTTTTCTTTGATTTTTGGTTCGAATTCGTTTTAGAAAACATATAAAGCAAGGCCTAAGGGCGGGGCTCACGTGCAGCCCCGCCGGAAAATCATAAGAAACAATAATTAAACATAGAGTTTAACATACAATTTTTATGTTTTCTTTTCTTTTTTGTTTGTTTTTTTTTTTTTTGTTATTTTTAGCTTTTTGTTATTTTATACACATCTTTATGATAGGGGCGGGGGGCGTATATAATGTATGTATATATATATATATATGTATATATATAATTATAAGTAATAAATTTTCAATATTTTTGTTTTATTTAATTATTTGCACACATGAATAAAAAATTACTATTTGCAATCATATTTATATAAAAAATAAACTTAATTATCAGCAGCGGTCCCTCATTCTCTTGTCGTCACCTGGCCACAATCCTAAGCAACACCATACTACATATATCATGTCATATCATATTATATCATATGTATATATACGTATAATATATATATATATATATATATATATATATACATATATATATATATATATATATATATATATATATATATATATATATATCCGCCGCCATATATTCCTTTCATCTCATACTTTAAGCTTAATAAATTTTGGAAGAGTAAACAATACCATCGAGTTGCAATTGTTGCTGCATTATGCATTATGTCTGACTGTATGTGGGTTGGGTGTGGGTGTAGGTGTGTGAGTGTGCGAGTGTCGAGGCGAGTGTGTGTGTGTGTGTTTTTATATGGGGTGTATTATATAGATCGCTTGAATGAAAACTAATGGTTAATGCGTATTTTATGCGGTTCTACACCTCCTCTCACCCAAACTCTCTCCTCTACTCTACTCTCTTCCCTCTTCCTTCACTTCACTTTGATTTACTTTTCATTCGAGTTTCTTTAACTAATTTGTTTTTCATTATCATCTTATACGTATAAACTTTTATAATTTTATACTAAATGTTTTTACCGCTTTACTTTTCTTTCTCTCTTTTTTTTTTGTGATTTTTTCTTCTTCTTTTTACTTTGTATATATATAAAAAAAGATGTCCAAAGTTTTTTTTGTTTAAGTTACGTTATTGTATATACGTTTTTCTTTCTTTTTTTTTAGTTTTTTTAGAGTGGATCTTTTTTCTTAACTTGTTTTTTTTCTGCCTGTTTTGCTTTACAGTTGTCCTATGCTTTAAATGATTTTCTTTTTTGAATGTTTATATATGAGCGCAGTGCGCTAATCAGCGCGTTTACCATACACATATAAATATATATGTATATATATAGTATATATACATATACATATATACTATATAGATATAGTAATAGTATCGTACTATGTATATATGTGGGGGTGTGTTTTGTTTTGTTTTGTTTGCCTTCCGTCCTTTCGCTTGATCTTCATGTATATATATATATATATGGAGAGATATATATGTGGATGTTTACTTTGTTTCCTCCTTCTCTTTGTTCTCCTCGGTCGATTCCTTCTCGTTCGACTAGAGATAGAGGGATAAGGCATACATTAGTTTTGTGTATATAATAAGAATTTATTTGGACTTTACCTTGTCCTTCTCCAACTCCTTCTCGATCTTATCGCCCTCGGTGCCTTCCTGCTCATTCGATTTCTCCTGCTCGCCGCCTTCCTTGCCCTCCTTGGTCTCGGGCCTAAAGGGAGAAATACAGATTAGATTTATCAATTCTATAGAATTATATATATTTATATGATCTACTCACTCTGGCTTGGGAATGTGCGCATTGAGATCCAGCTTTGTGCAAATCTCATCCCAGTCGGGGAAGCACTTGTCCTTCATGCGCGAAACATGTCCAATCAAATTGGGACACTTCTCGGTCATATAGTCGCGCAATGGATACGTAATATCCTTGGATAGATAATGCAACTGCGACAACACAGCGAAGGCAACCACATCCAATGTGGTTGGCTCATCGCCGAAGAAGAAGGGCTTGCAGTCGAGCATCTCGCTGAGCACTTTAAGATCGTTCTTGCCGAACTCTTCGATCTCCTCGGCGCTATGGACACCAATGCCATGTGCCTTTAGCTTTTTCGTGCCCTGGAACCACTTGTTGTGTTGAATATTCGGTATTCGATTCATAGTTTTGTATTTTAAGTATAAATGCAAAATGCAAATTGGATGCACAACAACGGGAGGTTTTTTGTTTTGTTTTTGTTGTTAAGGGTAGTTACACATATATATTGTACATAGGTTGGTATATATGTATAACGCACACACACATAGAGATGTTAGCGGTAGTGGTGGAAGTAGTAGTAGTAGTAGTGGTAGTAGTAGAGGGTAAACCAACCATCGAACAAATCAACATATCAAAATATATAATAAAAGAAACGAAAAAAAGAGAAAAAACACCATGCAAGAGTTAGTGATAATGAATGAAATGGAATTTCGATAATAACTAAGTTGAAGATCTGATTTAATTGTATTTCATTATGATATGGTACGATTGCAGCATCTACGGCACGATAGAGTATATAGTTCTTGAGTTATCTTCTGTGGCTACCCAACCCATATTAATTATGTGATATATCCGTATCTATGTCTAGGAGTCTATTATGCATGTATCTATATAATATATACCTCATCTATATAATAGGTATCTATAATATATAATAAATATCTATATAATATATACTTCAAAGTGTTTACTTCTTTGTGATAATTTTATAATTTTGGATATCATTTATATAACTTTATCTATGAAGAAGTCGACCTTCTTTTGGTCTTCCTCTCCATTTTAACTTTGGATCTGTAGATAGATAATCTATACAGCCTATAGAAACTATTATAAGAGTTCTGAGAACAAGAGAGAGCTAAAATTGCTAGAGTAACTATAACATCTTATCAGAGTGTTATATAGTTCCTCTAATAATAATATAATTACTATGATTACTCATAATTCTATATTCATTTATATATTTCATTTCTACACTACGCACTATATAAAAAATCATATATAGAACTTATATATAAATTGCTACAATATTATGAATCAATTATTAAAATATATACATATATTTCCTATTGATATATATAGCTTTTAAATTTATATATAATATATATAGAAACTCGAGCATATATATAGCTTTCCTCAGATTGAAATACTATACTATATAGCTGGCTACTGACTAATATAGCTGATAAGCAAACAAATACTATATCATATAACTTCTTGGAATTGCTTTATCAACATGCTGGGAGCTCTGTACTCTATACTATGGTATTTTCCAGAAATTCCTGGATTTAATAATAAACATATTAACTATAGAGTGTACTATAAATATATCCATATATATATAACAGCTGCAAGGGTATTAGATATTCGGCCAGCCGAACAGAGCTATAGACGACAAGTGAAGTATTTCTTTTTGTTATTGTCAATCGTGGCATTTGTATATTTTTGTTTAATTGGGTTATATGAGAGGCTACGCTGAACATAAACAAAAAAGGAGCGCAGGCACCGTTAGCGTTCATGATAATGAAAGGGAATAATATATGTATATATACTATTATAAACAAAATATTTGTAACGATCGTGGCTTCTAATTCCGCTTATCTGATTCTGTCTCTGGGCTCAAGGTTTTTTTTTTTTTTTTTTTTGGTTTTTTTAGTTGGAGGTGCAACATAATACGTCGAGCGATTCCCGACTTCTGTTTATTTACACTAGCGTGGAAGAGAGAGAGAGGGTGTGAGGGAGGTCGCAGAAAATGCCAGAACCAGCCGGAAAACCCGAGTCGAATTCCCAAATAAACATTATGCCAAAAGTTATGTGAACACAAAACTGTTGTTCGATGCAATCTAAGTGCGCGTCGCATTCAAAGGAATATTTTAGGAAATTAACAAGTTTCTTCTAATTTGGCTACAATTGATTTGAATTTTGTATCAATTTTCGAACTAATTTTGGTTGCAAGTTACAAAACAACAATTTCTATATTGAGGATTTGCCAGTTTCTAGTCTAGTTTCTGTGGGGCAAAATTACCTTGCGACCGAACGTGATCTTGAAGAAAAAGTTCAAAATCGAGTTGGGCAAGCGCAGGCCGAGCGCGTGCTGCAAGTTCACTTTGTAGCCCTTGAGGACGTTGTCGGGATACTTGGCGCGCCAGTAGAAGATGATCCAGATCAAGTGGTTCTCCAACATGGCAATTGTGGCATACGAAACGTTCCGCTGCTCGGCAGTCAGGCCGGCATCCAAGTTCTTATCATATTTAGCCGACAGCTCCTTGATAATGATGGCCGAATCAGCAATTTCCTCGCCATTCAGCTCGATGAAAGGCAACTGACCCTTCTTGGAACGGAAGCGCATCTTATGGTCGACATTCTGGGAAGTACAAATAAAGCAAAATGATATTTATATATATACGGAAATAAATTGCACTATGAGTAAGCCCTGTTGTTGCTGACTGATATATGTATAAATATTTTTTTCATTCAAAATAAGTCTCTGCATATCTCGCATGCCAATTCATCAAGTATATATATATATATGCTTGAGTATATATATGTGTGTGTGTGTGGAGCATGACTAATGTGCTTGTAATGTAGTTCAATCTCTTGCTCCCACGCGACCCGGCACAGCCTTGTTTCAGCGTTCCGGCCGGTAGATGGCGCTCATGACATAAATACACACACACTTATGTATGTATGCCAAAGCGAGAGATGCTGCTGCTGCTGCTCTGCCTGCCGAAACAACCACTAGAAAAAGCTGTACCGAAAATTGAACCAACACCCAACTACCCCCACTGTGCGCGCACTCACTCACACACACACACACACGCACACACTGTCAAATTACACACGGACGAGCGCACACGGAGTTGGAAAATTTCCAATTGCCGCTTTTTGAATTTGGCATATTCCAGTGCCGCCGCCGCCGCCGGCGCTGGCGTCGCTGCTGCCGCCTTCCAGCATGTACACGTACAATATATGCATGCGCCGTTAACCGTTACACAAAAAGTGACAGTTATGTCCGGCACTGTATATGTGTGTGCATATAATTTCTAATTAGAAATTGTCCACAACAAAAGCGAACAATTCATAACGGGGCGTAGCATATTTCATGCTTTGGCGCGGAGGGTCAGGGTGTGGTTGCACACACACACACACACATATATACAGTAAGAGAGTGTGAGAGAGAGAGAGAGAGAGCGCACGCAAAAAGAGATTATACTTTCCAACAGCAGCAGTAGCAGCATCGTCGCTGCTGCCCAGGCTGAAAAGGGTGGAGTCCAAGTAATTCCAATGATCCACAAAAAGGCTATGGAAGCAGCTGCCACCACCCCACCCCACCCCAGCCCAGCACAACCTGCCAACTGTATAACTGTTGTTGCCGGCGACGCATTGTCGCCACACAATGCAAATGTTTATTTTTTATTAAATCATTATGCCAATTAAGCGGCGACGGAGCTCAATTTTGGCGCAGTGTAGAGTTTTTGCACTGCCAACAACAACAACAACAGCAGCAATTGGATGCATGCTAAAAAGACACGACAAAAGTGAACAAGAACAAGAACAGAGCAGCAGCAACAACAACAACAGGCGACCAACACGCCATGCAATTATGCAGTGTGTGCGTGTGCCTGTGTCTGTGTGTGTGTGTGTGTGAGTGAGTAAGTTGGAAATCCACACCCTGCTTAAAGCACACAAAGAGCGAAGTTTTAACAGCCAGAGAGAGAGAGAGAGAGAGTGAGAGTGAGAGAGCGTGCGAGTGCAAGCGAGTGAGCAACAACAAAAGGCAGTGACTGTCGCCGCCGCAGCCCGTTGCAGTTATTGCATATGTATGCGCGCTCTTTGTTTTAACGCAAATATGCGGCTATTAATTAAAATATAAAAAACAACAACAACAATAACAAGAGCGAGTAACGTTTGACTGCATTTGTCGCTATATAAAAGAAATACAACAACAACAACGACAACAGCAGCAGCAAATGCAAAACTTCACTTCCCCACGCACACACACACACACATATACAGTCGCACGTACAGTTTGTGCACGCAGAGTTGCCAGACCGTGCCGATGCGTCAACACTTTGTACTGGCAATATGGCAGGCGAGCGCGCGAACATTTGAATTGAAAATAGAAAGAAAGAAAAAAACGGATGTGTTGCGTTGCGGCTCTTTGCGGCGCAATTGAATTGAAAATGGAAATTTATGCACGCCGGCTGGCTGACTTTTATTTGTAATGCATATATAGTGAAAAAGTGAATTAATTGCACAATATACATGCATAAATGGCGGTCACATTGGAATGCCAATGGAATGCGCGCTGCTATGCGGGCGGCCAGCCGCGCCTACTTCGTGCTGTTGTTCTTGTTGTTGTTTTAGCTGGCGTTGTTAATGATTTCGACACGCTTGTGGTGTGAAAAAATATGCGTTTGGTTTATCACCCGTCTCCTGCTGCTGCCGATGCTGCTGCATTTGTTTATTTTTGGGCAAGGCCTGCGCCTCTTGAATGTATACAAAAATGCAGCAATGCGTTTACAATAACAACGACAACAACAACAACTACAACAGTGGATGGGGGTGTGGGTCTGCTGCTTACTCTGCGGCCCTTTTTCAACCGAAAATGTCAAAGGTCCAAGTTTCATTCCATTTCAGTTTGTTGAACTCTACACTTAAGCGCTTATCACAAAGCGGAACAAAATGGAAAGTGAGCTGCGACTGCGTACACATTGCACGCACGCACACAAACACACACACACACACACACACACACACACACACACACACACACACACACACACACACCCATACACACATGTATGACGCACTGTCAATCATAATTGCCTATGCGACGGCAGCTGCTTTCCTCCTCTCTGGCGATAAATCAATTCAATGAGCCGAGCCCCGGCAGTAGCAGCAGCAGCAGCATATGGCAAAAGCTGCTGGCGCATTAACAGCTTATGTTAAGGGAATTTCATCTCACTTGAGCATCAATTAACATTCTTACAGCTCACACACACACACATGCATGCATGCAGCGCCCGCTCACTCATTAAGCCATGTAATTAATAAGATTAAAAAATGAAAAAAGTCAACAATTGCGCCGTCGACGCTAGGGCCGCACCCATTTTTTTTAAAGGAAAATATATGCAAAACGCATCGCGCGCGCGCCTAAAGCTTTGAAACTTTTGGAGCGTCGCGGCGAGCGCTGTTAATGGACAGTGGAACAGACAGGCAAACTGACAGACGGACGGACAGCATGGACGCTGGACAGTGGGCACATTTATGTGCGCAGTAATAGCAGTGGAGAAGGGGGCTACAATAATTTTTTTTTTATTAAAAGCAATTACAAAACGGGCACAAAACGGGGCTTGGAATTTTTGTGCAAGGCAAAGACAGAAACCGAAAGAAAAAACTAAATGAAGCAAAGCGGCGCTGCAGCTGCAGTCAGCAAAGCAACAAAGACAAAGACCAGAGCATTAAAATGGGAGAGCAAGAGCAAGCAGAGAGAGAGCAAGAGTGAGAGCGAGAGAGCGAGCGAATGAGCTCGAGTGCCAAGTGCAAAATTTGAAGCACAACTTCGCATTAGGGCAGGGTGAGGGAGTGAGCAGTGTCTCCGCATGTGTATGAGTGTGTGTGTGTGAGTGGAGTATGAAGCACAACTTATGAGAGAGAGACGTTGACAACGAAACGGCAGCTAGGCAGAGGCCAGGCCGGGCCAGACCAGGCACAGCGCAGCGCAGCGGCGTCGGCGCACACACAAATTTTATGTATACGCTGTTTTATGTAGACGCACACACACACACCCATACACATGAACAGACAGGAATAAAATCCAGCAGCAGCAGCAACAACATAACGCCTGGCTCGCTACAGGTTCAAATATGAGCACACACACAAACACACACAAGCACGCATTGGAAGTCTGGCTGTGTGTGTGCTGCTCGCCGGGATAGAAAGAAAAGGCAATGCTAAATGTATCCCTTTTCAGCGTATGCTGGCCTATAGGGCGCGGTGCGCGGGCAGGTCACAGGCTTAGCACACAATCATGGCGGTTTTTATGTATGAGTGTGCGTGTGCCTGTGCCTGCATATCTCTCTCTCTCTCTCTGGGTATGTGTGTGTGTGTGTGGAAAAAATCTCTACCGCAAAAATACATATGTGAAAAAAAGAAGTTGATGAAAAACCCGCCAGGGAAATGGGAAAATCATGTAAAATTTAAAATCTGTTAGCATACATATATTATGTATATTATATATAGAAATGATGCTGGAATCAAGGGAATATGGGAAAGCGAACAACTTACCTCGTACTTGAGCGCCACCAGACGCAGCCAAGTCTCCACTTTTAGGCAGTACGGCGAGAGAGAGGGCAGCAGGGGCGTGCGTGAAAATTGATACAGATAGATGATGTCCTTCTCGAAGTTGGTCTTGTGCACATTGAACTTCTGTGCTGGCGCTTCGGATTTGGCTGGGGCAGCGACGGCGGCAGCATCGCCACCATCTTTCTTCGCATCGGCAGCGGCGGCTCCATCGGCAGCGGCGGCTGGCGACGCCTTTGCATCCTCTTTGTTGTTGTCTTGGGCGTTAGCGGCAGCAGCGTTCTCAGCGACGGCAGCGGCAGCGGCCACAGGCTCGGAAGCAGGTTTTTCCGCCTGCTCGCCAGCAGCGTTCTCTGTTGTTGCTGCTGCTGCGGCGGCGGCAACTGCAGGCGTTTCCTCAGCGGGTATTTGGGCTACTTCGGTTGCCATTTTTCTTTCTTTCTTTTTATTTAATCTTTAATTTGAAGTTGCGCTTTCTTTCAAAAATCTTCACACTTTTCCTTGTTCAAATGCACGCACACACATACACATTCACGGATACGGGGCACGAGCACACAGCACACCACAGGAGAGACAGAAAGAGAGAGACGAAGTCACAGTCGCAGAGTCAAACCACCACTACAGACAGTTTTTTCTTTTTTTTTTTCAAAAAATGCACCACACAATTTGCGCACAATTAAAAGGTACCGCACCAACCAGACGCAACCGCTCACAAAACAAAACTGAACGGTAAATTTCCATTTCAATATTTTCCAGCCATGGTAACATTTCTATGCAGTGTTGCTGCGACATAATAATCGACTTACTGCTGTTAGCTCAGCTAGCGCTGTTATTAACAGCACAAACTCCACACACTTTCCAACACTTGCTCACAGTTTTCACAAACAAAGCGCGTCAAGTGCGACTGTTCTCGACTTAAATTTATTATTGAAGTAATTTACGCTAACTAATTGGAGCTATCGACAATGGGTGCTGCATTGGGCCTTTGTTCAGCGGCGCAGGTGCGTATTTACCAAGAAATGTGATAAGTGCTTGGGCTGTGAAAACAAATTGCGCATATGCCAAACAACTGCAACAAAATCGATTGTCAGGGTTGGCAGCTGCTGCGGTTTTACGGCTAGAAATAGCGAAAGCTAAAAGTGAATCACAAATAGGCTAAAAATAGCAAAATCGATGAACAGTGCTGGCAGTTTAGCTGCTGAAAACGCTAAAAATTGCTAATGGGCTTAATTTTGCATCTCTTTACAGTGTGCGCTCTGCTGCACGGGCACGGCCGCCAGCATGTGCTGCTCCGCCTGCCCCACCTGCAAGAACTCCTCGTCTTCCCGTTTCATGTACGCCTTCATGCTGCTCGTGGGCACGATTCTGGGCGCCATTGCCCTCTCGCCGGGCCTGCAGGACACGCTGAAGAAGCTACCCTTTTGCGTCAACTCCACCTCGACCATCAGCTCCAAGACTATAGGCGCCCTATCGGGCGGATCTCTGCAATTGGACTGTGAATATGCGCTGGGTTATATGGCCGTCTATCGTCTCTGCTTCGGGCTCGCTTGCTTCTTCACTCTGATGGCCGTCATTATGCTGGGCGTAAAGAGCTCCCGGGATCCGCGTTCCCATATCCAAAATGAGTTTTGGCCCTTGAAGTTTTTGATCTGCTTCGGCGCCTCGATTGCGGCCATCTTTATACCGGACGGATCCTTCGGCCCGGCCATGATGTGGGTGGGCCTGATCGGCGGCTTGGCCTTCATACTCGTCCAGCTGGTCATCATCGTGGACTTTGCCCACAGCGTGGCCGAGAACTGGATTGGTGAGTGGACCACTCTGAGTGATTGATGATGGGAATCATACTCCTCCACTCTCTTCCATCAACCCTGACTAATCTCTGTCTCTCTCTATTCACAGAGAACGCAGAGAACAATCGCGGCTATTACTACGCATTGGCAGGCGTCACTCTACTCGGCTACATTGCCTCGCTCACAGGCATTACGCTGCTCTACATCTACTTTACCACTGTCTGTATAAGCTACCAATACTCGCTCTACATATACTATAATGTATCCTTTATCTCTTGTAGTCAACTGGCTGCGGCATCAACAAGTTCTTCATCTCCATCAATCTCATACTCTGTTTGGTCATCAGCATTTTGTCCGTGCTGCCGGCCGTGCAGGAACGCTTGCCGCATTCGGGCTTGCTGCAGAGCTCCTTGGTCACCCTGTATACCATCTACTTGACCTGGTCCGCTGTGGCCAATAATCCGGGTTTGTCCAATGTTTAAAGCAGTTCCCTCTTCAGCTCTTTAACTGTTGTCTCCTCTGCTTACAGAGAAGGCCTGCAATCCGGGCATGTTTGGCTTGATGGAGGATTTGCCCAACATAACCACCACTGTGGCACCTTCCAACCACAACTCAAAGGTCACCTTCGATACCACCAATATCATTGGCTTAGTGGTTTGGCTGCTCTGCATCCTCTACAATTGCTTCAGCTCGGCCGTGAAGGTCTCCAACATCAACAACGACAACAGCGAGAAACGTGGTATGTGCTGAGCAGCCATTGTGCCCTTGCGCAGGATATGACAGTTGATATATAGTGTATATAAACTGTGTGCTAACTGACATTGTTCAGATTTGTCTGTCTGCGTATTAGCTAAGAGATGCCCTAATCATTTGTTAACTTGTCTCTTGGTAACAGATTGTCCGCATCGTATATAGGGCAAGACATAAGACATACTGATATATGTATATAATCTAAGACATATCACTTTTATCATATAGTCATATCACTTATATCTGTATTATCCAACTTATCATATCCACTGTTTATCTGCCTGCAAGGGCATACGCAACTTCGGCTCCGGCCGTAGTTTAAGTGTTTCCTTCTCTGTCTCGCACATGGCACAGTTTCACAGTCGCTCCTGTCCTTCAGTTAATCATTAATCTCGCGCCCGATCCACAGCTTCATTCACCATTTCTCAATACCACATCTATTGCTGGCTAACGATTTTGACTAACACATTATTTTTCTCTCTATTTTCGATTATTTTTATTGAAACACTCTTATTTTCCTGTACATACGAATATATATATATCTCCCTCTCGATATATATATGTATATAAAACACTCCACTAACCAACGTTGATTTTGGGCCTTTTGGTTACGAAACTGTGCACCATATGCCGCGACAACCTCTATAACTAATATAGTTTTAACAGAAGCTCTATCAGACACAGAGACCGGCTCCGGTGGCGAGAAGCCCGCCACGGACAACGAGACGGAGTCCGTCAGCTACAGCTGGTCGGCCTTCCACACAGTGCTCGTGTGTGGTAAGTGTTCAGGAATAATATTTTTATATAGAATCTCTAATATATATATATATCTCGATTTATATACCCTCACAGCTTCCCTGTACGTCATGATGACCCTGACCAACTGGTATAAGCCCAACTCGGACATCGAGCTGATCAACGGCAACGAGGCCTCCATGTGGGTCAAGATCGTCTCCAGCTGGCTGGGCGTGCTCATCTACGGCTGGAGTCTCGTCGCACCCATTGTGCTCTCCAATCGCGACTTCAGCTAAACAGTATTACCCATATCTATATATCTATACTATATATATATATACATTATGTAGGCGTGGTCTATTAGGAAGTCTGGATAATGCCAAAACGGAGCGGTGCTTAAGCAGTTGGGTTTAAATGCTACGATTACTCATTAAATCTTAATCCTCAAATAAAACAATTACAATTAACTAGTCAAAGGCTAATGCTGTTGTTGTCTATTGCTGCAGGCTCTGCTGCAGTCGCTGCAGCACCACATCCTTGCCTAGAATCTCCATCATTTCCGCAACGCCAGGACCTTCCTGCAGGCCACTCAGAGCGCCGCGCAGGGTTTTCATGAGAACCGGAAATTTGATGGACGCTGCTTTGGCATGGCCTTTGAGCAGGACATTGAGCTGATCCTTGTGGAAGTTGGACTCGGCTTGCAGCTGCTGCAGCAGCTGCTCCCATTGTGCTGGGCTCAAATCCTTGGGCACAACTTGACTGGGCTTAACCCAAAGGAAACTCAGCTGGCTGCTGGTCAGGTCCTGCAGCAGCGTCAATCTCTGCGCCGACCAGTGAAGCACTGCCTCGATGTGGGACTCGGCGAGGTCCAAGTGGACGCTATAGGGATGAGCAGGATTGAATGAGGAATGGCCTTTCGTGGAGTTTCTCACTCACTGATCTGGATAGGCCTGCCGGACGAGCTGCTGCACGTGCGCCACTAGCTGGGCTCTCTTCAGGGGATCGGCTAGCCGGGCCTGCAGCTCCAGCTGATTGTAGTCATTGAGCAGCTCGGCGTTCAGGCGACTTGGATGCGCATTGACGCGCTCCAGCTGGAACTGCTCGGCCAGGCTGTCCATGGTGTAGAGCTGCGGCTTGCTGTGGCCTCTGTGCTCGAAGCCGCCACCCGCTGAGGTGATGTAGTTGAGCAGCGCAGTGGGAAAGTAGCCGCGATCCCGGAACTGCTTGATGCCAATGTCGCCCTGGCGCTTGCTCAGCTTGCTCCCATCCGCGTTGACCAGCAGCGGCAGATGACCGAACCGTGGAGGCTGCCAGTCGAAGGCCCTGAGGAAGAGGGTAAACTTGAGTAGGGACACACGAGTCATCCACGGATTGAAGCTCACTTGTAGAGCAGCAGATGCTTCGTCGTTGAGATTTGCCATTCGACGCCGCGCAGCACGTGCGTTATGCCCATCAGATGATCGTCGACCACGTTGGCCAAGTGGTACGTGGGATAGAGATCGCTCTTCATGATCACCGGATCCCCTTCCGTCTCGCTTACGTTGTGCTGCACGTTGCCGTAGATGAGATCCTGCAGGGGTTCCTCATGCGACGTCAGCTTGAAGCGTATGCAATGGGCTGTACCCTTGTCCAGGTGCTGCTGCACCTGCTCCGGCGTTAGGTGGCGACACTTGTTGTCGTAGCGCGGCACCTGGCGGGTGCGCAGCGCGTCCTTACGTAACAGATCTAAGCGGCGCTCCGTGCAGAAGCAGCGATACGCGCTGCCATTCGCCAGCAGGCGATCTACAGCTTGGCTATGTACAGAAACATATTCATCATATAATATGTATAAATCAATGAAGATCTCTCACCTGTACAGCTCCCTCCGCTGGCTCTGTATATAAGGTCCATGTGCGCCGTCAAATCCAGGTCCCTCGTCTATTTCTATGCCTGCCCATAGCAGATCTTCTATTAGGCGCTCCGTGGCGCCCGGCACCAGCCTCGTTTGATCCGTATCCTCGATGCGCAGCAGGAATTTGCCGCCGGAATGCCGCGCAAATAAATAATTGTAAAGCGCCGTGCGCAGCCCGCCCAGATGCAGGTAGCCCGTGGGACTTGGCGCGAAGCGTACGCGCACCTCGCTGTGGCAAAATCTGTGTGCTGTGCGGAGGCAGTGCCTCAGCATGTTTACACTGCGTAAACTAAACATTTTCAGTTAAAAGAAGCTACAACTAAAAGTGCAGCAGAAGTTTGTTTATATTTTAAGCGGCTAAACAGCTGATCGAGCTGCCAGATGTGGGGATTTATGCAAATTAGAGATGGGAGCGTGTAGTTTGATAAAATTATTAGCATAGGCGAAACACGAATTGAGTTCATTGCCTCTGAAGAATGTCGGCTAGAATTTTATTATTAAATAAAAAATAATTAGGAAGTGTATTTATAATCTGTTTCAAAATCGAATCGAATTTGCAGCAATCGCTTGTTTACATTTACGATCAACAGCTGTTAGCGCTGCCAGATATCGTGCTTTGCCAAGAAATAGGCCTAACAGTTTGTTTACCTATGCCAATTTGAGTTTTGCGCACTCGAAACAGCTGACAGCGTTGCCACATCGCCAGCAGTGACCACGCATGCATTTCTCTTCTTCTTTTCCGCAGATATTTCGCAAAGTGTGCAACAAAAGGCTAATAAATTAATTAAATTAAAATGGTTGGAACCACACTAAGTGCGGACGAGAAGAAACAGCTCATAACGCGCAATCTGCAAGAGACGCTCGGCGATGATAAGCTCACGAAAATACTGCAGGAGCGCGATCTGAAGATCTACTGGGGCACAGCGACGACGGGGAAGCCACATGTCGCCTACTTCGTGCCCATGTCCAAGATTGCGGACTTCCTGAAGGCCGGCTGTGAGGTGACCATACTGTTCGCCGACCTGCACGCCTACCTGGACAACATGAAGGCGCCGTGGCCGCTGCTCGAGCTGCGCACCAAATACTACGAGCAGGTGATCAAGGCTATGCTGCGCTCCATCGATGTGCCGCTGGACAAGCTGAAGTTTGTGAAGGGCAGCGACTACCAGCTGTCCAAGGAGTACACCCTCGATGTGTACAAGCTAAGCTCTCTGGTCACCATTCACGACGCCAAGAAAGCCGGCGCCGAGGTCGTCAAACAGGTCGAATTCCCGCTGCTCTCTTGCCTCTTGTATCCGGGTCTGCAGGGCCTGGACGAGGAGTACCTAAAGGTGGACGCACAGTTCGGCGGCGTGGATCAGCGCAAGATATTCACATTCTCCGAGAAGTATTTGCCGCAGCTGGGCTACGAGAAGCGCATACACTTTATGAACCCCATGGGTGAGCCGGAGGAGGAGGAATCATCCATAAAGGAATCTCTGACTTATTCAAGTTATCTTTACAGTGCCTGGCCTGGCTGGTGGCAAGATGTCCTCCTCCGAGGAGGACTCGAAGATTGACCTGCTCGACTCGCCCGCCAACGTGAAGAAGAAGCTGAAGAAGGCTTTCTGCGAGCCGGGCAACATCGCGGACAACGGACTGCTCTCCTTCGTCAAGCACGTGCTCTTCTCGCTCTTCAAGGAGGGCGAGGGCTTTGAGATCAATCGCGCCGCGGACAACGGCGGCGATATTACCTTCCATCAGTATGCGGAGCTGGAGCAGTACTATGCGGACAACAAGCTGCATCCGGGCGATCTGAAGGCCTCCGTGGAGAAGTACATCAATCGCTTGCTGGATCCCATACGCAAGACCTTTGAGGAGCCGGAGCTCAAGTGGGTGAATCACTAGAGATCAGTCTGATACAGTTTCTCATGTTTATATCCTATAGAAAACTAACCGCTGCCGCTTATCCGCCGCCGGCCAAGGTGAAGGCCAATGCTCCGGCTGCAGCTGCTGGCGGGGATGAGGATGCGCCCCATCGCCTGGACATACGCGTGGGCAAAGTCGTTGAGGTGGCGCGTCATCCCGACGCAGACACACTCTATGTGCTCAAAATAGACCTGGCGGAGGCACAGCCACGCACCATTATCAGCGGCCTGGTCAAGTTTGTGACTGTGGAGGAGCTGGAGCAGCGCCTGGTGGCGGTGCTATGCAACCTGAAGCCCTCCAAAATGCGTGGCATTCTGTCCGAGGGCATGGTGCTCTGCACATCCAAGTGAGCGAAGCTGAATAGCCTCTCCAGAGACCCACTATAAACTGTCTTATTACAGCGCCGATCACACAGTCGTGGAGCCCATCGTCCTGCCAGCGGGGGCTAAGCCCGGCAGTCGGCTCTCCTTTGAGGGCTACAGCGGCACGCCCGACGAGCAGCTGAATCCGAAGAAAAAGATTTGGGAGAAGCTCTCTGTTGACTTCAAGACCAATGCCGAAGGCGTTGCCGTCTGGAAGGACAATTTCCTGCTGACGACCGAAGGCGAGCAGCTGACCAGCAAATTGGCCAATTGCGCCATCAAGTGAACCCATCATCCAGCTTACCTGAGCCGTGTAATACTGTTAAATACACATAACTAAGCCGACAATTTACACACGAACACTATCGAAATGCATTTTGTAATCCGCTTTTATTGAGTTTTTAAATATATAATGCTTAAATAAAATTTAAAATTTCTTACATGGCGCCAATGCAAGAACAGCTGATAACATTTGTTCAGCTGCAGACAAGTACTCAGTCATGGTATCGATAACAAAAGCGAGTAATAAAGTATTTCACAACGAAAAGCAATTTGGTAAATAGCAAGCAATAAAAATGGCAAAGGATGGACATACTTAATTATTTAATTTGTCTAATTAAGTACATAATTAATTTATGTTAGTCATTAAAATCCTATTTGAATTTCAATATTAGTATTTTTGAGGCGCCACACGATGCCAATTGGCCAAACAGCTGTTAGAGCTTTTACAGTCGCGCCAATGTACTCGTTTCGCCTATCGCTGTTATCGATATTGCAAGCGTAGTTGTTTTAAAAAACGTAGTTCGGCAACAGGTAATTCTTATTTGGACGTAAAAATGCCCGTGGTGGACACCCAAGAGCTTGTGCTGCTCCAGAAACAACAGCAACAGGTGCGCAACATATGCATATTGGCGCACGTGGACCATGGCAAGACTACGCTGGCGGACTCCCTCGTGGCCAGCAATGGCATCATTTCACAACGCATGGCCGGTTTGTTTGTTGTTTTTGTTGTTGCCGTTCGTTTTGTATTTCCATTTCATGTGAAATTTTGAATCGTAGGCAAATTGCGTTATATGGACAGTCGACAGGATGAACAGGAGCGCGGCATCACCATGAAGAGCAGCAGCATATCCCTGTATTATCAGGACAATAGCAACAAGGATTATTTGATAAATCTCATCGATTCACCTGGCCATGTGGACTTCTCTAGCGAGGTGTCCACAGCTGTGCGTCTGTGCGATGGCGCCATAGTCGTGGTGGATGTGGTCGAGGGCGTCGGGCCACAGACACGCGCGTGCCTCAAGCAGATCTACGAGGAGCAGCTGAAGCCCGTTTTGCTGCTCAATAAGCTGGATCGTCTGATCCTGGAGAAGCAAATGACGCCACTCGATGCATACTTCCATCTGACTCAGGTGCTGGAGCAGGTGAACGCTGTGCTGGGCAGCATCTTCGCCTCCGACGTGCTGGCCAAGGAGGACATGACGGATAAGGACAACTACGAATCGGCGCTGGAGAATGTGGACGACTCGGAGCTGTATTTCTCGCCAGCGGCGGGCAATGTGGTCTTCTGCTCCGCCTACGATGGCTGGGCCTTTGCCGTCTCCGACTTCGCAGTCACCTATGCAGATCGGCTGGAAGTGCCACGTGCGGAGCTGGAGGAGAAGCTCTGGGGCGACTTCTACTACAATAGCAAGAGGAAGTGTGTGCTGGCCGGCGCCCAGGAGAAGGCCAAGAAGCCCATGTTTGTGCAGTTTGTGCTGGAGAACATCTGGAGTCTGTACGAGATCATAGCCGTCCGCAAGGACAAGGAGAAGCTCCCGCTGATAGCCGAGAAACTGGGCCTGAAGCTGGCGGCGCGGGATCTGCGCCTGACCGACGCCAAGCTGCAGATCAAAACTGTGCTGGGCCAGTGGCTGCCCATAGATCGGAGCGTACTCCAGATGGTGGTGCGCCATGTGCCCGCGCCGCACTGCATCAGCGAGGAGCGGGCCCAGCGGCTGCTCTACCCGGCCAATATGGAGCTGAGCTCGCTGCCCGCCCAGACGCTGGCCCTCAAAGAGAGCTTCAGGAGCTGCGATGCGCAGAGCGCGGATGTGATTGCCTTTGTGTCCAAGATGATGCCCGTGCCGGTGGCGCAGCTGCCGCAGAATCGGCCCAAGCGCCTGACGGATCAGGAGCTGCAGCAGCGCCGGGATGAGGTGCGTCGACGCATCGAGGAGCGCAAGCAGCTGAGCGAACAGACACAGCTGGAGCAGCTCACGGCGGGCGTGGAGCAGCTGAACACGCAGCCAGCTGCTGAAGAGGATGTGGCCGAGGAGGAGCCGGAGCGCAAGGCCTTTGAATTTGTGGCCTTCGCGCGGATCTTCAGCGGCACCTTGAGGCGTGGCATGCAGCTCTATAACCTAACGCCCAAGCATGACCCAAGGCAGGCAGCGCATCGTGATCCCGACCAGGCGCCCTTTGCCACGCAGGTGACAGTCGGAGATCTCTACATGTTCATGGGCGGCGAGCTGCAGCTGCTCGAGGAGGTGCCGGCGGGCAACATAGTGGGCATCGGTGGCCTGGAGGCACACATAGTCAAGACGGCCACCCTCAGCAGCACCTTGGACTGCACCTCATTCAGTGAGCTGAGCATCATGGCCACGCCCATACTGCGGGTGGCCATTGAGCCAGTGCAGCCGCAGGACATGCCGAAGCTGGTCAAAGGACTGAAGCTGCTCAACCAGGCCGATGCCTGCGTCCAGGTCTCTGTGGCGCCAACGGGGGAGCACGTGATCACCACCCTGGGCGAGGTGCACGTGGAGAAGTGCGTGCACGATCTGGAGCAGAGCTATGCCAAGATCAAGGTGAACGTCTCCAAGCCAATTGTTTCTTTTAGAGAAACGATTGTGCCCGATGCCACCGTGGACATGGTCAACGAGGCTATAGTGAAGACGGCGGACGACAAGGACATCAGCAGGAAGATCGCCACGCAGCAGACTCTGAACAAGCTGGGCACACTCAGGGTCATAGCAGTGCCGCTGCCCGCCGCTGCAGTCCAGCTGCTGGAACAGCACGGCAATGTCTTCAAGGTGGGTCGGAGGTGCTTCAACCTAATCCCAATAGAGAGCTAATCCCTTTTCCTCTTCCAGGAGCTGGCTGCCACGCCACGCAATGCGCTGCTCTCGGAGAAGTTCTCAGCTCTCCTGGCCTCAATCAGGAGTCAACTAATCGCCGCCTTCGCGGAACTGCAGCTGCACGGCTTCAGCTCGCTGTCGCCCGCGGAGCTGGTGCAGCGCATCTGGTCGCTGGGCCCTAGGAATTGTGGCTCCAATATTCTGCTCAATCTCAGCGACTACGAGCAGCCCGACTTCTGGAACACACAGTCCAAGAGCGATGCAGACCTGACCGATGCGCGGCGAGACTTCAATAGCTCCTTGGTGAATGGCTTCCAGCTGACGACGGGCGCGGGTCCGCTGTGCGAGGAGCCCATGCAAGGCGTTTGCTTTGCGGTGCTCGAGTGGTCCGTGCAGTCAGCGGGCGAGGATCTGAATGCGCGCGGCTTTGGGCCCTTCTCGGGTGAGTCTCTGTTATGGTGCATTTACATGAGCTTTGTTTAACATACTACTGCTAACTGTCAACAGGTCAAGTGTTAACAGCTGCCAAGGAGGTTTGTCGCCAGGCCTTTCAGAATCAACCTCAGCGGCTAGTCACGCCCATGTACAGCTGTAATATTGTCGTCAATGCAGAAATGTTGGGTGAGTCTGTCGATTTTTATATATTATTTGAAATTTTAAAAGCTTTTTTGTGTACATTTGTCTGCATTAACATGCGCGGCTGCTTAACATTGAAATGTTAAATGAGCTGCAAGCTTTTAAGCTACGCTGTTGTAGTAGCTGCTGATAACAGTGATCTGTTGCTGTTTAGCAGCTTTAGCCTATAACAGTGCTCTGTTGTATTTAACATTGCATTGTCTACAACATTGAGTAGCTATGTTAAAGTAGACTTCGCTTGCTCTGTTATCAACTATGACAACTGTTAATAACATTGTCATATGCTGTTATGCCCTCGCCCGTCCCTCAATTAAATGCATTTTCCTTTATTTATTTAACTAAAATGTATAAATAATTTATTACATATGCAAATTCATTCGAAATCGTTTACATAGATAATTTTAATTGTCGTCTTTTAATTTTACTACTAGTAAATGCAGCTTAGATCTAACATAAATAGGCAACTAAATGTATTTTTCTCTTTTTCGTTTCTTTATGATTTAAATGATTTCATTAAGATATTTATATATGTTTAAATATGTTAAATAAGTTATTTAAAAAATGGAATTGATGCCATATTTTGGGTTTTCGATATGCAAAACAAATTAATTAAACAATTAGTTCGGGCGTGGGCGTGGGCGCGTAATTGTTTAATTAATTCGTAATTGTTTTTGTGTCTCTCATTTAAATAAATACAAAATACGAGTATTTGTTATAAATTAAGGAAGGTTTGCTAGGCGATCAGCTTAAGATCGAAAAAATGCCATTTCAAATGCTTAAACTTAAGTGCTTAACATCTAATTGTAAATACGTTACGTAACGTGTTACGTGTTACGTTACGTAAAACCGCCTCGCTGTCACGTAGTTGTTGAACCCATCTCTCTCTCTATCTCGCTCTATCTATCTATCTCTGGGAACAATCAAGTTGATCGCGATCCTCGTTTAGCTTCAGTCACAGTAGGTTGCAGAGTATTCCGGAAAAAGTTCCATTTTAAAATTGTTTTACTACTTAAGCTTCAGCTTAGATTTTGCTTCTAGTCCCAGACGATGGTCTGTTGGAACTCGAGCACGCGGTCCCAGGGAAACTCGGGCTCGAAGTCATCTAGTGTATCGAGCGATCGCTTGGCACGGCTCGTCGGGTCCGGCTGTGTCGTCAGTTCCGCCGTAGTTGCTTCGCTCTGCTCCGCTTGGAGCGTGGTCCGTGCCTCTGCCTCGTCGCTCGACTGCGTGCTGCTGCTGCTGCCGCTGGGCATTTGGTCGCGTTCCTCGGCCGCTGCCTCGATGGGCGGCGCCTCGCCACGTCGCTCATTGTTGCGTCCGTAATTGCTGCCCGGGAAACCGTTGAGCGAGAATTGATCGGGCCGGAAGTTGGGCGAGCTGCTGTGCGTGTGCTGTGTGCTCTCGGGTCGATTCAGATACTGATACGAGCTGCTGCCGCCATTCTGGAAGCTTTGATCCTGCGGCTGGTAGTTGGCGCTGATGGCCGAGCTGCCCAACTGCCCGCCGGATAGACCGCCGTAAATGGGTCTGCCATAGCTGTCCTTTTGTACCCCACTGTTGCTGCCGCCGCCGCCGCCGCCTGAGCTGGGACGATAGAAGGGCTTCTGCAGCTGATAGCGTTTGGGCGGCTGTGCGCTGGGTTTGCGCACGGAGTAGCCTGGCTTCACGCACATCATGCCAAAGACACGGATTCCGGGCACGCTCGCATAGGTGGGCTGGTCATGAGCCATGGGTCCCTCTGTGAAGGTGGAGAGAGGGGGAGTTTGTTAGCAGAGCTTGGGAAGGAGTTAAAGGAAGCTTAAGCTAAGTTTCAGCTAAGGATGTAGTCCTGAGCAAGAAACGCCTTATTTGACTAAGGATTTAACCCTTATAAAGGAGAGCCTTAGTAGTCCTTAGACAGGAAATCCTTAGTTAGAACTCGACCTAAGCTTGCTCTTTTATAAGCCTTAGCTTTGAGTCTGGGTAAGCCTAGGCAACCTAGACTAAACGCTTAATTGCTTGTACTAGACAAGTCTCTAGTCAGCGTCTGGTCGCTGTTGTTACTCACCCATTTTGAAGTGATCGGGGCAGCGGCATATGACAAGATAGTGCGATTTGCCAGTGCGTGTGTTTTGCAGCGCCAGCAGGGACCAATCCTTGGGTGAGCGGCATTCGCGCATCTCAGTGGTTGCCTCGCACGTTTTGGCCAACGTAATTGCCTGAGAGAGAAAGGGAGAGAGAGAGTGTGTGAGAGAGAGACAGAGAGAGGAAGAGTTTTGATTAGTGCGATGAATACCGTTGGCAGTCTGTCTAGACATGGCTAATAGCTGGCTAAAAGGAGTCTCTGGGCATGAGTGCTGCAATTAGACATTCACTTGGCGGCGTCTGTCTTAGATTGGCTGGCCCACAGGGCTGGCCGAAGAAAGTTGCTGTGCAAGCAGCCCAAACCGCTCCCTATTGATATTCACTGATCGTGGCTCAAATTGAAAGTTAACATGCAACCCAAAGGCTGCCTCTGCGCCAAGTGCAAAACTGTATCTCCGGCCTAAGCAGCCACCGTTGCTGAGCCCAGGGCGTTGGCTGGTGGTGGGGTATCTCAGCTGTTGCTGCTTGCGCCACATTAGCTACACAGCTTGTCCAAAATTGCAAAAGCCAATTGCTTTGGCAGTTGATCTCTCATGCAATGCTTCGAACTCCCAGTCAATTGACTGCCATTGCCATGGCCATGATTGTCCTTTTAACAGATTTTCCGTGTTACAAGTGGGCTACTGCTGTGCTTGTTGTTAGTGTTCGGATACCCATTATAAATTGTTGGAGTATGGGGTATATTGGTTTATAGATTATAGAGAGAATCGTGTTAGACTAAGCGGATCTGGGGATTCATTTTGGCATAACTCAGGGAGTATAGCAGCTAGAGCTATCAAATTTGGTGTGTGGTTTCCTATAATGTCTGGCTAGATTATAGGTAAAACCTTTTCCTAATACCTGCTACATCAATCTGTCAATATCATTCGCAAATCTATAATCTGCTTCTCTCACTTATACATCCACTTCTAAGTCTTAGTCAGGGTAACTTTTGGTCAGGCACTGCTTGCCTCTCTCTCGAGGCATAACTCGAGAACTATAGCAGCTAGAGCTATCAAATTTGGAATGTGGCTTCCTATAATGTCTGGCTAGATTATAGTGCAGACTTTTTCTTAATAGCTGCTACATCAAGCTAGATCCTTTCCCCTATACACCCACTTCCAAGTCCTGGTCAGGGTATCTTTTGGTCAGGCACTGCCTGCTAGATCACTCTTACTAGCTGTTTTCTGTTTGCTGTCAATAATTTGATTGACTTGGGGCGCTCTTTGCATGCTGCTGGCTGGCTGGCTGGCTGGCATTTCCTTTCGCCCGCTCCATTGGCTGCCAATTGGCTGCCATTCAGGTTAATGTGGGCTGCGAGTAACTGGCCGCTAGTTGTGCCAGTTTTTCTAGCTAAGCTTCTGCCTGGTCGCTGTTCGTTGTCCGCTGTCAGCTTTTTAAACGCATTTTCATAATTTTGCTAGTGGTACAGTTCCGGCAAGGCATGCACCGCAGCAAGTGTGGCATTTAACGGTACTCGGCCGCACACAATTAGCGCCGACCACAGCCCACATCGGCGATCCCGCTCATTAAACTATTAAAAACTTTTTACTATTATTACATTTATGGCAAATTTATTGTGGCAATTCACAGCGGCAAGAGCAGCATTTATAACTCAATTATGCACCGCTGCACCACGCACACACACACACACACACAGTTGCAGCGGGTGGTGGCTGGCGTGTGGGAAACTGGTAACTTGTTAACCAAATCGCAGATCCTTCCAGCAAATCTCCAAACAACAATCTATAGAAGCAGTGCCAGTCGTGCCCAGCCACATGATCTATCATTGATACCAATTACTTATGCGAATTGCCATGCACTGAGCGAAATATCTGATCGCTGATCTGGCTAATATAATTATGGCCGAGGAGTTGGCTAAAGCTAATATTTGAACTCTGACTCTGAGAACTTAAAAAGCCATAAAAATTAGCTAAGAATGCAGATGCACAGATAAAACAGAGCTGAGATCATTAGCGAAATTATGCAGCTTAAAGAAATTGCTAGGTATTTGGTTTGGGGAATATACGACTTGAACTTAATAAAGGACTTTCAAATTTAATTTATTTAGATTTCAGATTTCTCTTGGAGTATCTATCACTCAGCTCAATTTGCTTCTACAATCCTTAACTATCTCAATTTTCAAGTGATTACAAGCTCGCCACTTTTCGCTCAGTGTATGTTGCGAGCTTGGCTCACTCCCCCAAAAACTTACCTTCTTCTTATTATCACCGACCAATTTGGTGGTGTGCTGATCATCTTCGTTGAGGCTGGCCGAGCAGGGATCACGATATCTACAAAAAAATAGCAGGCAAGCAAAAAGACAGATTGGGCTTAGTGTTTAGCAGCTGTCTGTCTAGCAATGCCCCAAGTTCCCAATAGCAACTCGAACTCGAACGCCAGCTGAGCTAGCTTGGGGGGCATTACGGTTGGTTAGCCATGGGTTGGGCTTCTCTTTTTTTTCTGTAGTTCGCTTACCTTGATGGACAGGCGCAGAGCGGCTGGGTGTAGTTGAGACGGACGTAGACCGCATTGCAGACCTGCTGGATGGCGCATTCGGGCAGCAGATAGATGTGTTGATTGTGTGGATAATAATGATATTTGGTGGGCTTCGCTGTCGCTGTCTTCTGCAAATAGAGTTAGAAGGGAAATAAATGAAAAGGCGTTGAGCTGGGCAGCTATTTATATACATATATAGTGGACGCTGTAGGGCCTAGGAAATTGTCAGAGAGCAGTTCTGCCTGTTTTCTTTCACTATATGCAGAATAAATTAATTTTAAAAATTATTTTTAAAGAAAATAGTAAATTTTTCGCTTGACTTGACTGAGGTTCGAACCCTGAACTTCATGCATAGGTGCCTAAGGATCTCTAAGATTATATATTTATTGCAGTTAACAGAATGTTAAATGTTAATCAATAAATGTTAAGCAATATTGTAATGCATACAATAATGAATTAAGCAAAATTCACACAATACACAGCTGCCTTATGCTTTTACCCATCAGTCAGTCTGTCAATCAGTCCGTCTGTCATATATAGTCAGTCACTCTTTTGTGTGCAAACAGATAATCTGTTGTGGCCAAAAGACTAACTAATTAAACCGCAGTTGCAATGCGCTTAGTTAGAGATTCGAGATGCGAGCGTGGGCTTGTCTGCGTTTCACTCTGCTTGTCAGCTGCAAATATTTGCTTGGCTTGCAGCTTGTTTGGCTCGTTGAATTGCCATGAGGCAACACCAAGCTAAGGTTGTATTTGTGTGTGTGTGAAATTGACGCAAACAGTTTTTTAATAACAGCAGACAAGGTCCAAGCTTAAATTGAAAACGGTTAAATAAAGAAGAAGAAGAACAAGAAGTAGAAAATAAGCAACTCAAGATGCTATGCCAATCTTCAACTGGACTCGGACTCGGACTCGTAGTCGGACTGTGTGGCACTTCTGCATATAAAATAGCTGCACCACAGCGGGTTAATGGCAAACGAGACCCTCACATAATGCCACAAATTGCTTGAGTGCAACATGGGGCGCTCCCCTCCCCTTGCCTCAGCAACTGCCAAGCGGAAGCAGCGAGAAAAAAAAATGAAAAGTTATTAAGAAATTGATGCAGTCGACGGGGGAAAATAGGTACGCGCTGCCCTTGGTAACTGCAAAACGCACCTCGGCTTCGTATTTACTTGGTAATTTGTGCTCAGAACTAAGAACTCAGAACTGAGAGCGGAGAACTGGGAGCTGAGCGCTGAGAGCTGCTGCTTTGAGTTCAAGCCCCGTCACTTCCTTTCCATAAATGCCAGCCATTTCCCTGTGCCAACTTTTCCATGTTGAAAACTTTCTAAATATATATATGTATATATATATATATATATATGTATATATTCTCGCATAAGAGTTGGGGGAGGGGACATTTCATTCCATTTCCATATGACTTTTGTTTGGCCATTCAAATGCTTTTTCCGAACTACTTTCGCATATTGTTTTAGCACAATTTCTGCATCAAGTTCTGCATCGAATGGCTCCCCTCCTCATATATATTTTCCCTTTCTGTTTAAACACTAACTAAATACAATAATTATGCCTGGTAGAATGTTGAGCTGAATTCTTGTTCAATTGTGGCTTGATTGCAGCAAGGTCTTGCCATGATGTAGAAAAGTAAAAAGATTCACTTCCTACGGATGGGCAAGAAAATATTTAATGAAGTTCCAGCGAAAAAGTTTCGCTATAGAAGTTACAGAAAGTAAGGCGAACTACAGCAAAAATAAACGTGACTCAAGTTTTTAGACTCTGCAAATAGTTTTTGTTAGCTAATTGATTGATTGATTGATGGATACCGAGCAACGGCAGCTAGAAAAGTGAGTTTTGATTCGCTGTTTTCATTTTTAATAGAGATTGCTGAATGATAAATATATATAAAAGAGAGTTCTCTGAATGTTTGATTGATTGATTGATGGATTAAGGGATTGACTGTTAAAGGTTTGGCTTACACCTGGCGCTTCTTTTTCATTCCTAAAACCATATTTGAAAATATTAGCATATAGTGATTGACTGATTGATGATTGATCATTAAAGGTGAGCACGAAGTCGGACAGCTGGACAGCTGCATTCGCAGAGCATGCTCTCTTTGCCTTCCTAAAGCTGAAATTAATTAGATGGACTTATTTGTCTGATTGATTGATTGACTGATTGATGGCAGTTAAAAAACTGCAAAGTCTGACAGCTAGAAAACTTGGCCTTGTTTCTTTTAGCATACAAAATATGAGTATATACTCGTATATATCTATATTTTGTGCTTGATTGACTGATTGATGAGCATTCCATCCACAGATCCAATTCCTGACAGCTAGACAGCTCAAAAAGGCAAAAAATGATTCCTTTATTAGAGAAAATATTGCTCAAAATGAGTTAATTATTGCTTCAATCTTCGCGTCTTTCATCGGCTTCAGCAATTTCTTTCTTTGTAGCATCTTCCTCCGACAAAGACATCTGCAGCGCGCTTGTTAAACAAATCAAGCTGTGCTCAGCGCGGCTCGCATGACTCATACGCCATGTTGGCTGTCATTGTCATCCGAGATTGGTTTACAAGTCGAAGCTCAACTCTCACTCGGAGTTTGTTAGCAATTTTCCTAACTAATTGCAACTTGTAGTTGCTGTTGCAGTTGTTGTTGTTGTGGGTTGTTGTTGTTACTGGCTCCTTGCTACTTAGCACATAATTGAGCTTAACTTCTTTTTAGCTTAGTCGCCTCTTTAGCTCTCTTGAAATTGCGCTTCCCATGCCAATCATTTGCATTTGGCCTGAAGCCTCGAAACATTTGAGTCCCTTCTCTTCACTTCGCGCTGGCTAACTGGCTAAGCATTATTGAGTCTTGCAGTTGCTGTTGTTGTTGTTGTTGATGTTACTGCAGTCAGCTGTTTGTCACATCTGTCGCCTCAACGCTCGCTCGCTCGCTTGCCTCATTGTTGTTGCAGGGCCCTGGCTCTGGCTCTAACTCTGGCTTGTTGCCTGTCTCGTTGGCTGCCTGGCTGCCTGCCTGTCTCTTTCACTTTGGCCTAAGTACATTTTTAAATATTTACCATGTTGTTTTGGACAAGCAACTGGCAACTGGGCAGGCAGGCAGCTGGCAACAGGTGGGGATTGCGGAGCCTCTTTCAGCTAAAGAATTTTCCACGAAATGCAAATTAAAGCGTCGCTTGGCTTGTGTTGTTTTGCTTTTTTTTTTCTGGTTGTAGTTTAATTTTTATTGGCACACGGGTTAAAGTTCAGAGTGTACCAAAAACACCCGCATACTCTCCCTCCCTCTCCACTCTCTCGAAAATCGTGTTTCGTTTTTGTTTTCCTGCCTCGCGTCGAGTGCTGCGCGCTCGCGCCTCATGAAGTGGCACGACCTTTTGTAGCATTTTCGCCGTTGATGCATTTCGAGTGGCATGAATTGCGTTTTGATTGAAAAGAAAGTGACATTTCCGCTGATTTCTTTTGCTGCTGTTGATTTTACTTTTCTGCCGCACCGAGTGGACCAGCTGGGGGGCAGCGGGCAGTGGGTTACAGGTGTCACAGGTGCCAGCTCGGCTGCAACCTTTAACCGTTTCTGTTTTTGTTTCTCTTTTTGGTCAATGTTTGCTTAGTTTTTGCTGCAGTCGTCAATTAAGCGCCGAAACTGTTTGCCAAAACTAAACTTTGACAGCTAATTTATCGACTGGGTGCAACGCGGCGTATGTGTGATATCAGATATTTGCAGCGAGTAAACAGCAGCAGCGAAAGTTCTTTAATTACTGATTGAACTAAGCTCTATGTGTGCTGTTTTTGTTGTTTATAAAAGCAACTGCAACTGCAGTGGGTGTTGGCTGTTGGCAAGACTTAGGCTCACTTTGTTATCGATTAATCGATAGTTGTTCAGCTATGATATATGTTTTACATATTTTTAGGTAGTTTGTTCGTTGCATATATATTGATCATATATATTCATTATTATATATAAAGGGTTCATTCTAAATATTATATTAAACTCTAATTTATTGTAATCGATAAGAAAATATCGATAGCCCTGTGAGTTTCTTCTTAGGCCTTCCATTCCTATTTTCGTCTACGAATTTTGTAGCCATAGCGGTTCATAAACTGTACTCAGAGCTAAGCTACGCCTTTTGATAGCAAAAATATCGATACATTTTGAAATATCGACTATTCACTATTAGCAATACTTTCGCAACAATAGTAAATAGTCATATATCACACAACACCTATCTTCATAAATAGAAATGGCTTTCCAGCTAGGCTCATAAATATTTTCGATGGCAAATCTATCGATATTTCTCCATAATTCATTAGCTTAAAAGCTAATGCACTTAGTCAATTGCTGATGAATTTATGCCTCAAGTCCAAGTCCTAAACGTCAGCCTAGCGCATATTTTCCACTTTCCTTAAGATTTTCTTTTCTTTTCTACTTGATTTATGCCAGCAGCAGGAAATTTACTTTTAATGAGCGACAGCAGTTGGTGTGTGGTGCTGGTCGTGGTGGTGCTGGTGGTGGTGGTGCTTGAGCTAATGCTAAGCGCATGTAGCTGACAGCTTGTAGCTACAATATCTTCGGGTTTTTTTCGCAATGGGCAGGGGTGGCGAGAGGGAAAGTATCTTTGTATCTGCTCTCAGATGCAAATCACTTGCTATTATTCAAATGCGCCCTGAAAGCCAAAAGCTGTTCGGATTCGAATGCAAATGCTATATAGTTGTGGAGTCGCTGCTCTGCCACGCCCACTTGCCCACTTGGCCGTAACTGAAGTGACTTTCTGTGTAGCTGGTGCGCAATTAATAAATATTTTCATTTCATTTTCATTTGAGATTTGATTTAATTACGTGAAAGTCACAGGCGCTTACAAGTCAGGCACACGCCCACCCAACATCCGCTCTCCACTTCCCGTCTGCCCCCCTGCTGTGTTGTGTATATTGTGGGTTGTTTATGGTGTAAAAGAACAGAAAATTAGTTGCCATTATGTGTGTGTGTAAGAGAGGGAGAGGGAGAGAGAGAGAGAGAGTGTGTTTGTCGTTGTGTCATTTCTTGTACCCTAAACTGAAATGTGGAGTGCAAGCTGGAAGGGTATTATGTTTTTTGTGAGAATATCAGCAAGAAGTAGTAGGGATTGACAGACTTTTAGATGTCTAATAGATATGAGTCTATTGTATCTAATTTCCTAGAGAATTCTATATATGTTAAGGTATAATAATCCATAATGCACAAATTAACGCAGAAGTTTACTCAATGCTAGACGAGCCTAATAACTTGTTGAGCTTGAGTAAGAATATAAAATAAAAATAGAAATTTGGAAAATTCAAAAATAAATTTAATATATTTTTTTCAGTTAGGGTATTTGCCAGTCGTGCTTGCCCGCCTAGAGCACTCTTACTTATAATGTATATATTTTTTCTTGGCTTCGCTTTCGAGGGCTTTTTATTTGTTATTTAATTTGATGCGTTAAGTGAAAATGAAATTTTGTTGTAAATAGTGTGTGAGAGAGCGAGTGTGTGTGTGTATGTTGTGGATGCTTTATTTAATTGCTGCTTGCAGGTTCTTGTCAGCTTATTGTTGTTGTTATTTAAAGAGCGTGAAATTTCAAGTGGATTGTCGGCTCACGATGTTGCCGCCGGCTATTGTTGCTGTTGCTGCCATTGCTGTTGTTGGGCCAAAAGCTACCGAAAATCTGAAGATTTGACTACTGTCAGTTGCTGCTGCTGTTGCTGTTGTTGTTGTTGTTGTTAAACACAAACATTTCACTTGAGCTTGCAGTTGTTGTTTGGCTGTTATGTTGTTAACTGTAGTTTCTCATGCAAATCCACGCAATTCATTTGTTTGTTTATTTGCCTTCAATGTTGTGGCTGTTGCTGATGTTGCTGCTGCTGTGGCTGCTTCTGCTGCTGCTGCTGCTGCCGTTGTTTGCTGAACGCTTTTTCCGGTTTGCTGGCCATTGATAGCCATCTGCCAGCGGAGCCAGCATCAAACAGCATCCATAGCGCTTAGCTTATGAACAACAAAAAAAAGTATTTTTTCTTGAACTCCGCTCGAAACTCGAAAAAATTGCTTTTGCCCGCGGGGCGTAATTACAAAGAAGGTTCAATAAATTTGCCAGCTGATGGCCAGCATTTGTTGCATCCGTTACAATACCATAAAGTTCAGAGTTGAAAGCTGTAGCTGGGCTAGCTGGGCTAGCGAGACTAGCACGGCTCAAAGATACCGCGCAGTGTCAGCTGCTGCTCAGAAGGAATTCGCGTCTCCGCTCCATCAAGTCTTTACACGATCTTCTAGTATATATTGCAGATATATCTATACTTGCTCTATACCAGCCTCGGCTGATTCAGCTGAAGTCTTGGCTCTGCTTTGCTTGTTGGCTTCGGCTTTAAAGGCTCAGCCCATATGCTCCATTTATGCCCATTGGCAACAGAGTGGCTTATAAAAAATAGAGAACACGACATCAGCGTCATCAGGGACAGCAGCGAGTGTGTCTGCGCCGCTCATGCAACACAGCCATCTTTAGTTGCAGCAGGCGCTGTCGCTGTCGCTGTCTTTGCGCATGCGTAACTGATATCCATCTTGGGCGGCGTTACATTTTCTCCATATATATATATATAACTATATATAACGATTTTTTGTGCTGCGCATAACTTGTCAAACAACAAACAAAGCCGGATGGGCCGACGCACCGGCGAGAGGCCATGGCCAAGTCAACTCGCCATCCTGGCCATGTTGCTGCCGCAACAGCAGCAATAGCAGCAACAATTTTCTATGATATAAGTGTAACGCGTCTCATAAAAAAAAACTCGCCCAATGTTTGCTTCGTAAGCGTCGTAGATTGCATCAAAGCGTTGCAGTTGCTGGCGCGCACAGGTGTAAAAGGAGGGAGGTGGGGGCTCGGGAGGTGGGGCACATGCACAGCAATTACATTATTTTACAGGCGGCGTTGGCAACAAAAATTGAATAATCCCACATGTGGCAGCAGCAGCAGCAGCAACGACAGCAACATTCCATGCAACTCGTGTTCATAATTGTTGCAGGCCAAAATAAGAGGAAGAAACTTGGCAAGCGTTTAATGTGTCAAATACGAGTGCAACATGTTGCTGTTGCTGTTGCTGCTGCTGCAATTGTTGCTAGAGTTGCTGTTGCTGTTGCTGTGCACCACATTCATTCACTCTAATTTGTTTCTAATGCTCGTCTCTGAAATGCTGTTGCTGTCGCTGCTGATATGCTTGATGTTGCTGCTGTGCTGGTAATGTTGCTGGTGTGGGCTGTTGCTGTTGCTTTACTCACTCTAATTTGCTTCTAATGCTCGTCTCTGAAATGTTAGTGTTGTTGCTGTTGTTATGGCTGCTGTTGCTACTACCATTGCTGCTGTTATTGAGAAGTTGCTAGTGTGAGAGCAACTGTTGTTGGGGTATTTGACTACATTATATTGGCGGAATTTGTTGCTCAAGCCTGCCTTTCAGAGCTCTTTTCGGCTAGTTTTCATAAATGTTGCTGTGGCTGTATGTTGCATTGCTCCTTTATGTTGCTACCGTTGCATTAGCAATTCAGCAACTCTAATATGTTCTAATTTGCCATGCCAATGCTGGTCTCCCAGAGTTATGTTGTTGGCCTTTTATACATGTTGCTGCTGCTGCTGCTGTTGTTGTTACAGCAGTTGTTGCTTGTCCAACTACAATCAGTTGCTGTTACATTTGGCAACATTGAATGCCTATAATTTGCAAATGCTTGTCTTTCATAAGTTGCTGCTGTTGCTGCTGCTGTCTTAGCCACTAACATATGTTGCTGTTGAGCCTAAGAATTCAAATTGGCTTTAATTGTATACTAATTCCACTCTCTCAGAGCTATTTTGGATACTTGTCATAAATGTTGCTTCTGCTGCTGTTGTTGCAATGTTGCCAGCAACTGTTGCTGCTGCTGCAGCAGCAGCAGCATTCTATACTAATTTGTTCTAATTTGTTTCTAATGCCTGTCTCTCAGAGCTATTTTTGTGACTTGTCATAAGCTCTTAATTGTTGTTGCCGTTGTTGCTGATGCTGCTATTGCTATTGCTCTTGTTGCTGTCGTTGTTGCTGTTGTTATTGCTGTTGTCCGAGCTGCTTTCGTGTTTAATGCGCGGTGCCGTAATATTTTTCTTTATGCTTAGTACTTATTACTTATTGCTGTTGCTGTTGCTGTTGTTGGTGCTATTGCTGTTGCTGTTGCCGCTGGCCGAGTTTATTGTTCTAGTTTAGACCTCCCATTTCCCCTGCTCTCGCCCGCTGCCCCTCCCGGCCTTGGGCTCTATTAACAGTTGTTTCGGCTGCTCAGCTGAGTTTGTTGAACTTTTAATGAGTTTATATGGGCGCGCATTATATGATCTTTAACGAGCAATGCATTTGTTTGCTGGGTCAACTTTTCGAAGACAGATCTACGACCAGCAGCTGGCCCCTGGAACGGATGCGCCTTTTAATGAGCAGCTTAATTATTTTAGCTGCGGGCAGTTCAGTTGAGAGTTCGAGAGTGCACAAATCGATTGCAATCAATGCTGTTTTGTTTACTTTTCTCAATTAAGACATTCATTCTATTATCTCCTCAATTAATTGTAAGGAATCTGTTATCTTTCGCTTCATTTACCAACTAATTGCAGTTCCATTGCAATGAATTATGCTGCAATCGCTGATAGTAATAGAAAGGTGTTAAGGATAATTGATTGAGTTTTTAGAGCTCTTGCTGTTATTGATAATCTGGCGCTTTAAATAATATTAGCTCGTTAGTTATCGAATGGTATAGCAGCTTAATTGATCGATAAATCATGTTATCGAAATGATTGTTGAGTGAAGCCGTCAACGGCTTTCTTTCATTAGACACTCTTTTATTTATATATTAGAGGAAAAGCTTAAGAAAGTGTAATTCTGCATTATTTGTCATCGAAATGTTATCGATAAATATTACGATCAGATCTGTGAAAGCCTACGATTTATTTTTACTGGCCACTCGCTTAGCTCTTTACATAATTAGCATTTCCGACAGCTGTCAGCTACTAAAGTCTGTCGCTCTGTTATCTGTTGTCGATATATGATCGATAACACTGAAATTCTTGCTCATTTCTTGACTACCTTTTGCTGCTACACATTTTATTGAGACAGATAAGAGATCGGCTATATGATCGATGATAGATTATCGATTAATCGATAGTCATGTTATGAACTATTTTAAATCTATCGTCTATTCAACTTACTTAAAGTCCACGCGCACACAAACTCTTCCATTTCGAAATTACTTTCGAGTTCTTGTGGCTTCTCGATTGAAAGTTTTTTGTTTATTTCCCTTTTGGCTGGAAATCAGCTCTTGTTTCGCAATCAAACAACTCATAATTTGAAAGACCAAATTCACTTAAGTGCTGGCTATGTTGGGCTAACTGTTCGCTTACCTGGTCGTTTACCTCAGAGCACAAACAGTTGTGACCGCACCAACCCAACCCACCCCACCCCGACGCCGCCTAACCGCAGCTGGTCAAAATGTTTACATTTTGTGTTGTTCCTCAACACTAATACGCACAACAAACATTGCGTGGCCGGTGCCCAGTTGAGATTTGTAAAGATTTGTTAGAAATCTTTTGAAATGTCTACTCACGTACGGCGCTTGCGGTCAATGGATGCGCTGGGGGCGTGTCTTACCTGCAAATGTAAAAGAAAGCGAAATTAGTTTGGCCAGAAGTTTATGGAGGGGGGCAGGAAAATTGTAAATAATAATGATAATAATAGCAAGAAATTCCAGCGAACGAAAAATCAGTTAATACAACTGCCAATTCGCATTCAAATAAGCCATCAAAACTTTCTACGTGTTGCATGAATCCATCTGATCTGCGGCAGAATTCAATTAAGCTCGACTGCAGCAGCGTCGCGTCGCTGCCTTTAATTTGTTGCGCCTAATTATTGCAGTTGTCGGTTGTCGGTTGGCTCTTGTCTTTTGTCTTTTTGGCATCTACTGAGCTATGCCTGGCATTATAATATGTAGTTCTTCTGTTCAAGGGGGCCTTCGGGGCCAACACTTTCTTTATTGGACTTTCTTTAGATTTATCTTCTTTTGCAGCTTTGCTGTGTAGCGCCTGTGGCATTTGCTTGCCGACTTCTTTTGTTTTTGTTTTTTTTTTTTTGTTCGCTTGTTGCGCTTCACTGTTTTTCGCATGGCTTTTCCTAACCAAAGACCAAGCTGAAGACGAAGAAGAAGCAGGGGCGGAGGCAGAGGCAGTGGCAGCAGCGGCTGAAAGTCGCTGCAAAATTCCAACATTATGCAGTGCGTTAATTATGGGAGAGCCTGCGGTGCTAATGTCTATATCATTGGCTGCGCACCCTATTAAAGAGAGTGCCTACAACTAGAGAAAAATACTAAAAAAAAAAACTAAAAAAAAAAACTGAAGTTAAAATAAAAAGTTGGCTTTATGAAATGCCGACCTCGAAAGCTATGTTAGCCGCCTAGTTACTAGCCAGCTACACTGAACGAAAACTGAAATGGGCAAAGCATGAACTTACGAGAGGAGAAGTGCAGGCTGAGTAGAGCTAAAACTTAGCTATAAATTTTAGATAAGCTGTATTGAAGAATTGCTAAAGAGCAATTGGAGTTTGTATCAAAGTTTAAGTATCTGGCAAGATTTGACTATAGCCATATCAATTTCCAACAATATAGAGTTCTATATAGACTTGGACGTTTCTTCTGACTGAGAGATGCTCTCTTGAAGCATATCCTTTTAGTTTTTTTCTGCCAGTGTAGTCGTCGTCGTCTAGAAAACATCGAAACTGTAGTTCAACGATTTCGTCACAGTCCTTTGTCTCAGTCGTGACCGCCGACTGTGGCGAATGATGATGGTCTTGTTCTGCTTCTCTCATTTGGCACAGGGGTCAGGCGCTGCACCAAACTGCAATTTGCGACAAATTCGGTGTAACAACAAAAAATTTCACTTGGCAGCAGCAACAGCAGCAGCAGCAGAGAGAAGTTTTCAACCATTTGTGGGCATTTTGTCGATAGTTTGTAACCTCAATTTGCATTTGAAGCCAGCGACAAATATGGCGAAAACAAATTTGGTATTGGTATTGGGTAGTTCTGATTGCCGTTTGGCTGTTTTGATTGCTATATAAGACGCATACAGAGTTGGAGTTGGGTTAACAGTAAATCAATTGGCAGCAGAACGTATCTAATCGACACAGAGACACACACACACACACACACTGACTGGCTGAGCCATTGGCCAAGATATACATCATCAGCATTTACAGCTATCAATCATAATTAAGTGAATGATAATCAAAATGGTCAGCATTATAGACGGACTTGACTCGAGCCTTTGTTCTCTCCCCTCTCCCCTCTCTCTCTCTCTCTCTCTCTCTCTCTCTCTCTCTCTCTCTCTATCGGCCGCTCGGCCGTATTATTAGAGGTAATGATAAAGAGCCGCAGCTCGAGCGAATCGAAATGCTGCGCCAACTCTAGCCACAGCACCGTTATGCAGCTTAGCATAACTCCCAGGCACAAGAGCAAGAGCAGCGGCAGCTTCTTCTCTCATTGTCTCGACCTCATCTCGTATGCAAACGCAAAGAAAACTCACTTTGAGCTACAAATACAGATGCGAGTGCGAATTGTAGCTGTTGCTGCCGTTGTTGCTAGCTAGCATTGACATGCTGGCAACTGGCTGGCAAATTTAGCACGCTAGGCAAAGCCAGTCAGCTCCCAGGCGTAGCTTTCATTTTAGACCAGGTGACAGCCAGCTATGAGCTGCTGTTGCTGCCACAAGCTCAGACGCTGCCACATTAATTTATTAGTCGCACTTGCAATTGCTGTTGCTGTTGCTGTTGAGTAAAAGATACGCACACGCTGCGAGCTACATTCTGCCAGCAACAGCCAACAGTTGGCCTCTGGTTGTCGCCTATCAAATTACGTTGCTGGGATGCCAAAACCCAACAACATTTCAAATCTCTGGCATTTTTTTTTCTTCTTGCGCTGCATAGGTAACTTTAGCTGCAGCTTGTTAGTGCGGCGTGAGAGTGAGAGGGAGCGAGGTAGAGTGAGAGTGAGATAGCAGCCTGTAAAATGAGTAATGCCAAATGCGGTTTATGCAGTGTGCGCTTATCATGCATTTGCAGCTTAAGAAAAGTAAGATTTCGAATGGGTTATTATTTTAACTTTTACTGAAAGCAAGATGGGAATATATAAAATTGGGAAGATATCAGTACAGTTTCTATATCCAGATCAAACTTTATATCATGATAGGTCTAAAAAACACTAAGACTATCTATCACTTAGGGCAGCTCAGTTCTTATAGGCCTTATGTATGCCTATTGATTTCTTTTTTAAGGTATACATATATCTATTTGTGGACTATGTAAATCTTTTCTGCATATCATGAACTATTTTCATATCATGATAAGTATCTTTTTCCTATCTTTCCTATCTCTTTTGATATGATGTTTGCTAATATATGTATATAGAGCTGTTTATGCATGATTATGGAAATCTAGTTTTATATCATGAATTATATTTTCATAGCATGATAAGCACATAATCTTCTCTTCCCATTCTCATGGCATTAGCATCTAAGCAAATTGATTTGTTATGCTTTTTGCTAATCTTGTAAAGAGTTTCGCTGCTGGCTTAAACCAATTAATCCACAGCGTGTAAACCTGCTTGGACTCTTTTTGCTACTTCTATCTGGATTTTGTTCCGCCTGCCCATCAAACTGTGCACATGTATTTGTATATCTATATAGATGGACACATGTGTGTGTGTGTGTGTGTGTGTTTGTATTTATCTGTGTCCAGTGTAAAATTCGCTCATTAATTTTCGCGTTCCTTCACTGACATTGATTGAAGATGCGGTCGTGTTATGGATGCATGGGAACCACATCAACTATGTAACTAAACTAAACTAAAGCCAGCTTACACACAGCTTCTACAGCCACTTCTGATGATTAATCTGGGCCGGCAGGCAATTGTCTGGTTCCCTTTAATCTAGCTTCGTGCTTTCCTTTTCCATTTCCATTTTCCATTTTTTTTCTTCTCTTTACCATATGTGATCCTCTTGAACCCAATTAGAGTTGAACTCTTTTCTCTCGCTTCCTCTCTGCTGTCAAATGACACAGATTTTCATTTCTAGCTGTGGGTGTGGCCACGCCCATTGCACACGCTTTTGGCCCAAAAGAAAAACTTTTGCTTTTATGATGCGCGTGCTGATAAACTTCGATGACTTTATAGATATTTCGCAAGCTCGTCTGCTGCTTCTTCTGCTCTCTGTGCAGTTAGAAAGCGCATTTCTTGCTCACTTTTTGGCCAGTTGTGGCCATAATTGCGCGCTGTTGTTGTTGCTGTTGTTGTTGTACCCTTTTTGCACCATTTTGTTGTGGGCTGCACGGCAAGTTAGCTTGTGGCTGGCATCGGCATCGTCAGCTCCTCGCTGCATTTGTGGCTTTGTCCATTTTTGTTTTGGGCGCTGCGTTTCGTGCGCAATTTGTTATTTTAATGATTTCAATGGAATCTTCCCAAAGCTGAGCTCCATCTTGGACTCCTCCGCTACTACCCCGCACATAGTTGTGCGGGTGTTGTTGCTGTTGCTATTGCTGACTTCTGTTTTGGGGCTTGGCGAGAAAGTCGCATTGCATTCAAATGCAGCTCAACGAGTCGACGCCAAGTCAAATGTTAAAGTGTTTACACGCCTCTCTGACAATACCCACAGACACACAAACACACACACACAACATGCACAACACACACAACACACACAACACACACACAAATAAATCTGACAAATGGCCAGACAATAGCAACAGCAACAACACTCACAACAATAAGAACTAGCAAGAGTGCTTAAGCTCAAGAGTGCCGGACTATGAGATGCCCTGTAGACAGTTAGATATGGCTTGAAGACGGTTTTGAGAATATATGCAGACCATACATACACTCATACACACACATTTATCACACACACACACAGACATGTCCAGAGGCATGCACATTCTAAGCATTCCAGTCAATTTTGACTGGCTTTTCCCAGCTTTTCCTCTGATATATTCGTTGCTTTATAACTTTTGTCTACATTTTGTTTACAATATAAAATGTGAATGGCTGACAAAGCTCTCTTTTAGTAAACAGTTGGGGATTATATACCAATAAAACTATAATATATTATTGGGGTAAGCTAGAGAAACAATTAAAGGTAGTTTCTAAAGTTATTCCTTGAAGAAAAGACCACAAACCGTCATCTATGAACAATACCAATTAGTTTACTTTCAAACGATAGTTATTGATTATCTGTCAGCCGATAATTATCGATGTGTTCGTGTTATATCATCTATAAAACATAATTAGGCATAATAGAGTACCTACAAATGATCTCTTAGATATACGATGATATAATAATATGCTTAGCCAACGATGGGCTGTAATTATCAGTAAACGATAATTATCGATAGTCTGTAAAATATTCATAAATCTGCCAAGCATAGGTCTATTACCGAAAATATGCTAAAAATGCTTTTTTTTTTTAATTATAATTATCGATTCCCAGAAAAGCTTTTACATAATAGAAAGTTGGTGATTTGTAAATAACACTTAGTGTTTTATTGTTTAGCTGTTAAACTCCTAAGTCTGTCTGATTAATGAGAAAATGCTCTTTCCGATGATATAATTAATGGGAACTAGATTTGCATATTTTATATATTTTCCCTAAGCATTTGGAGTCGATTATTGACTCCCCCCGATAGTCTGATGGACGATTAATTATCGATTGAAGATAAATAAAAGGTGTTCCTCAGCAAATTAAACTTGTTTAAAGTGTGATGCACGAGTATACGGTGTGTGGTGTATGGTTACAGCTAAGCCTCTTAACTCTACTTCATTAACTCTTAAGCTACTGCAATCGTTAAAGTCAACTTAGCACGACTTTATGATCGACTTCACATGCGAAGACTGTGTGCTCTGGGCATAGGGTATAACAACAAAGAGCAATGGCTTACAAATTGCTGGTGACGTTCAGCACAGTAGTTGACAACATCAGCAACAACTAACGACAACGGACAGCAGACAGACAGATAGCCAACAACAATGTGGGTATTTGTGGTGCCGGCAAACATTATTATGGCCATACTCAACGGCTGTTGAAGTGAAGTTCGTCTTTGGACTCGGCATTGTAATCATCGATATATGCGTCTAACCACACTCCAGCCTCACTCGTCTGGCTCTTCACAATGCTATATCAATATTTGCCCATGCCATTAGACGCTGGCTGCATTTAACTGCTTGTAATATTTCATTTTTCAAATATTATAGCTAGGGCTAGAAGTCAACTGAAGGCCTTCTATTTGTCTGGCCGGCATGGAAATTGACACTTTTGCTCGGCCTGCCTCCATGTCTATCGACACTTGGCGAAAAATTGTGTCAAGTTGTCAACGGCACCGGCAACAGCAGCAACGGCAGCGCCAGCAATCAGCTGTCAGTGTGTCAGTTGTTTGGCCTAAAAACTGACCACACTTGCTTCAATGTGAGTTGATGAAGACAGCTATGCAATCGATACATGTGGCACAGCAATTGAAATTGAAAACGAATCAAGCACACGACGAGTCGAAAATCTAGTGAAAATTGGGTTTTAATGAAGAGTTATTATATTGAGTGGCAAACAGGTTGAGTGAAAGAGGAATTTAGATGTGACTACAAATGGAAGTCGTCTAAGCCAGCTAACTGTGGCTTATCGCATATTTTAGTATTTATTAGAAATGTTTAGGAAGCAGATATTGATTAGAGTACAAGTTGAGCAGGTTTTGTGGACCTTGAAGTGTTATCGATAAATGGTGGACTATGAATTATCGACGGATAACGCAATCCATATCAGCAGATCCAGATATGGATATCTATCTGCAATTGATATTGGCATATTGAATTTGAAAGTTTATCGATAGCCTAATGGTCACACATACTAGATAATAGTTATCGATAAATCGATTAATATAATGGAAAACATAGCAAAAAGTAATGAAGTAGTAATCTAAGTGCATAACAAATATCGATAAGCGATAAATGTATACTATTTATATAATCGATAAATGCATAAAGCCTGCTCTGATGGCAGCTAAATCATAGTAGTTCATTGAAAAACGATCAGCCCAGACTTGAGCTATAAAAATCAACTTAATAGCAACTCTCAGCGATTGTCTTGCCCGCAACTTCAACTTCCGCAGCAGCAGCAGAAGTCTCTCCGACTTTGACTTATGCATTTTAATGTCCGCTCATAAAGGCAGAAAACTTGTATATCTCTATGCATTTATGTAGGCTGTGTGTCTTTGTCTCTCTCTCTCTATCTGTATCTGACGTACATCTCAGCTAGTACAACAAATTATGCGCCTCGTCCAAGTTTCATAAAAGTTTTTGTGCATTTTAAATGGGCAACTGGACGCTGGGCTCCAGGTGGAGTTTACAATGTTTCCTGATGCAGGGCAGCAAGAGCGAATCGCGTTGAAACGAGCAACGACAAATTAGCAATTTAAATTTCCGACAACAAACAATAAACATATATAAAATATGTGAGCTGTGCAATTGGCAATTGCAGTCGAGCGACAGTGGCAGTGGCAGCAGCAGTTGCCCCAACTTGCCACAGAGAATTGTGTCAAATGTGCCACGCCCACTGGCTGGCACTTTCTTTTGCATTAGACATAAATTTGATGACGCCTTTATTAGTGCGAATGGCTGCCGTCGCCGTCGCCGCCGCCTGTTGCTCTCAATGCCACACTTGCCACAAGCACAGTAAAAGTTGTAGCGCCACAAATAATGAAGCCGACTATAAAAGCAAACGACTGGGCAATACTCTCTCAGGTCAAGTTATAATGGAGCTATAAAGTGGGCTTTTCGCATGCGAAAACAAACAAATTTGTTGGGAGCGGAGATTGGAAGGTATAGAGTAATGATCTGAAAGATTGGAGTATATATTTATTTAGTTTTTGATCTGTCAGACATCATATATCTTATCTTATGAAATCTCAAACTGCATTTCCCGCCTCTAGTAACTACAAAACTAATAAACTCCTTTCACCTCGCAGGCGAGCACTGAAATAAAAGCAAAAATTGTCGAAAACATAATAAATGTTTTACATTTAAGTTTTTTGCAATTGCGAAAACAAAAATAAATGCAGTCTGAAGCATTATTTTTCTACGTTGATTGCATTCACCTGATGTGAGTTGTGTGTTGTGAGTATTTGTCTCTGGGTTAAATATTGCATGTCTCTGCGACGTCTCCCTGTCTCTCACTCTCTCTGGCCACAACGATTTGGTGGAAAGTTTGATAGATGCATATCTTTTCAATGGCCACGTTAATTGCAGCTGAGCCATAGAAATTGCTGTATTAAACTTGCCCCCGGGGCCAAAAAGCCAATGGTTCAGGCTGGCCGAAAGAGCAGCCACAACGGTGTGCCTCATGGAAGTCGATCTGTATTGTGATCTGTGTCGATTGAACCTTTGCGAATTTACTTTGTTACATTAACGCTCAATGAATTTGTCATAGAGAATGCAATGAAAGAGTAGCTTGAAGAGGGCACACACATTGACTGACTGAATTTAGCATAGCTCGAGAAGTTTCAGAGCTACTAACTTGAGGCTTGGAATATGAGCTCTTCTTGAGAATATTTCAGTTTTTGCAGACTTTGTTTATAGTTTATCTATAGCTCAAGCATTCTACTCAATCTAGCTTGTATATCATTTTGAAGCTATACTCTCAATTCATAGACACACTTCATCTATTATAAAGCCACTTATCAAATTATAGCATAGTAATCTCGCTCGCATCTCCGTTAGGGTATTTACTTTTTTGACCACTCGAAAACCTAACGCTTCTTTATTATTTTTAATAATTTGTTGATTATTTATTTCGTTGTTTCTTTTTTTCTGCTTCTTCGTTTGTTTTTTGTTTTAGAAAGTACAATAAATTTATAGACCATAAAAAGTCGGAATAGCGGCACTCGCACAGTTCTGGCCGCCTTATAAATAATTTATCAATTTTAGAAATATTTTTTTTTTTTCGCTTGCCAGATTTTATTTCTATTCTTTGCGCAGCAATTGAATTAGCCATAGACAATGCCAGCCAAAGCTGAGATTGGCAACAACAAAACGAATTGTGATTTAAATGCAATTGGTTTTTGTTTTTCTATTTGAGTGTGTGTGTGTGAGTGTGCTCTATGCACAATTACACGACCTAGAAAGCCAAAGCAGCAGAAAGTTACAAGAAGAAAGCCAAAAGCCAAAGTCAAAGACAAACTCGAAGCAAAAATGCAAAGGATGAGAGTGGGCTGAAGAGGGGGTGGCTGAATGGTCAAAAGAGGCTTGAGTTGAGAGGTCAATCAAGGGGAGGCAGCAGATAGGGGAGGTCTGAAGAGTCTTGAGAAGAGGCTAGAGTGGGGTCTTGAGAGGGGTCTAGTGAGGACTATAGAGTGGTTTATAGAAGCATCTAGAGAGGGTCATAGCAGGCATGCTAATGCAAATAGTGGGAAGACATTTACAATTAGTTGGCAAATGCTGTGAGATCTTAATTTGGTCGTGGACTCGTGAGGCGTCTACCCAGATGAAGCGGGCAGGAGGGGAGCCTGTTGGGCACTGTCTGGCAGCTTTTGACGTAGTTTGTTTTAGTGTGGCCGCAACTCTCACTTAATGGAAAGTGGCTCGTCCGGCGCCCAAGGCTCTCATTAGAGCATCAAAGTCGAAAGATCTGCGCGGCACGATTGGCACAGCCCCAAACCTATTTTTGGCCCACGCATTCGGTCAAATCGTAGGTCGGTAGTAGCCAAGTCATGGCCGCAAATGAAGCCAAAATCAAAGAGTCTGGAGTCTCCGTAGTCTGGCAGCCACTTGAGAAGGGTCGGCATTATAATTGAAGTTTCACTTTTACTACATTTCGCATAAGTTGCGCTATTTTTATCGCTAATGAGCGCCAGTTTTATTTATAAATTATTGTAATTAGTTATTCTTTAATTGCAAGTAAAAGTTGGAAGTCTTAATAAATCAAGAAGCTGCAAGCTGGTAATGCAAAACCCTTTCCCCAAAACAAAAAGAAATAGTTAGAAAGCCAAGCTAGCTAGACCTAGTTCAAGAGCTCACAGCCAGACTAAGATGGAGATAGATAAAAGAGCGAGTGAGTGAGAGAGCAAGGGAGCGAGGGAGAGAGAGAGAGAGAGATCGCTGCGCTTTTCTCAGCTTTCTTCGGCGGCGCATTGTTCGATTTTTCCTAATCATATGAATAATGTTAGGCTCTTTCCCTTGAGCTCTTGTCCGCCTCGGGCTTTCTGCTTGAATGCTTTCATTTGCATTTAGCTTAGCAGCTTCCGCCAAGTGCTCGAACCCCGCTAGGTAATTGCTTTCGGTGGGCTCTCTTTGATTAGCATAAGTTTTCGGCTCTAACGGGGGCTCTCTCTCTCTCTCTCTCTCTATCTCTGCTGCTGCTTTCTGTTAACAAGCCTCTGTCTGATAAGACCTGGGTCGGTTCTTTTTTTTGGTCTAAGAAGTCATGACAACTATTTCATGGTCAGACGATTTGTAGGCAATTCCATGCTTCATTTCGCTGAACTTTCCATCAACCTCTATCGGTATCAGTCTCAGTCTATAAGAAATTGGCAGCTGCAAATATTTCACACTTTCATGGCAAGGTTCCGGTTTCTAAGGCCAATTCAAATATGGTTTTCTTTGTTTTTGTTGATTTTTTGATGAACTTAACTGCAATTCACTTTTCTCTTGCCTGTCGGTCGGTCGCAACCCTATGATTATCTGCTCTATGCGTTGTAAAATTGTTGGTGTCATTGTTATGAGGCACGCGGCCAAGTCGAGTTTGCGGAGAGCTGAGGTTGGGCTAGGGCGGCATATCTACTCAGTGAAACTTCTTAGTCGGAGCTTTTTCAGCGTAATAATGCAAATGGAAAAACTATAATTAATTGCCAGCTACGAGCAACGGGCGAGGGCGTGGTCATTGAGGCACTCAGCTGAGCTGATCTGAGCTTTGGCGTCAGGCACAAGCCACTGCTGCGCCAGTGGGCAGCTGGAATACCCTGTAAAGTGAGTAGGGTGAGCTGATAGACAGCTGGGCTGGCATGTAATACTATTAAAGAACTAAAAGGCAATTGAATCGTTCGCTTGATCTATAAGCTATACAAGCAACTATATCTATAGCTAGAATCTCTCAGTCAAACACTAAACAAAACTAAGCTGAAAGTTTCATTTAAATCAGTTTATAATAGAAACAATCTGGCTCTACGGTATCTTCTAGTCACTCTGTGGTCTGTCTAGCAACTTTAAACATGCATTTTGTTGCCTTGCGCTGCCCACTAATTAAATGAGTTGAGAGCGTGAAAAAGTCGCATGTTGCATCATTCGAAGATGAAGACGAAGCTAACTGCAACTCATGGCATCAACAGCAGCAGCAGCGCCATGACATAGGCATTGTGCTGGCATGTGGCATGTGGCATGTGGTATTGAAATGCTAACTAACGGTGCATTAGCTTCATCATTAAGACCAAAGCACGTTTATATAAAACGTATCCATTATGTGCTCTTTCAGTATATTGAAAATTTATTTGGCATTTGGTCTTGATTTGTGTCCCATTAGCACCTTTCGATTTAAACTTGGGTTCTAAATTCTCTTTATTTATTTATTGTTTTTTTTTTTTTTTTCTTTTGGGGGGGAAAGACTTAGAAAGCGTGTAAATTAAGTGCCAGCGAAAGTTGATTTTTTCTCCCGAAAACTCTGTTTCTGTTTCCATTTCTTTTGTTATTATTATTTCTATGCAAATTAGCTGAAGAGCTCTTAATTTTTGTGTCGCAATCCGCGAGACAATAATGAGTTACCAGAAAATATTTCTCTTCTCTGCTCGTGCTCACAGAAATATATTTTAACAATGTGTTAATTACACAAGAATAGAGAAACAAACCGTAGGAACAAATCTGTGCTTAATCGTTAATTTATGATATTCGTAGCGGTAAACGACATGAAGCAATCAGCCTGAATGCTGATTCTTGGCTTCGTCTTTCGGCTTAATGCTTCGCTGATCATCAGCCGCAGCAGCAAGAACTGGAAGAAGCTCTCGGCCTCACGGGTAGCTCATAAAGTTGGCTTAATGTGCATATTTATTGTTTGGGAGTTGCAATAAATTCGGCATTCATTTGATTTGAACACTCGAGTCTAGTGTTAAATTTAATTGAATGCATGTACAGCTGTTCAGCATTCAAGTCTGTTTTCAGTAGCTGAGCAGTTGCTTATGTGATTATAATGAAATTTGGTATATGGGAAGAGGGAACGTTGGATTGCCTAAATACCAAAAACTGAAGAGGGAACTGCTAGACTTTTTGAGTTATCGACTCTTCTTCAGTCCTAGCTAAAGTCTGTTAATATCATTTATAACTAACATTTCTTTAACATTTTACGAGTCTTGCTCGCTGTTAACCAACTCCTCTGTTTTATTTTAATATGCTTAATAACCCTGCTTATTGAATGCGCAATTTTGCTGTCATATTAAGGAGAAAGGCTCTGGCTCTGGCTCTGGCAGCGCATCCACTATGATTGGCACCCAATCCCGCTTGGCTTTGTGGCAATCAAAATGCCGAAGCTGCCAATCGAATTGGCGTAAGTCGCGTAATTCTCTCCTGTCCATAAATCCAAGTTTCGAGACATTTAGCACATTTCAAAGGCTTTAAACGGCCAAGCGCGCGCATTGCATCGATTCGATTATCGGCGGAGAACAATTAAGCGACTTCATTAGGCCACAGCTGGTAGCCTATTTAGTTGCGGATACCTTTCTATCTATGCGACTATCAATTCAATTAAGCACAGCCATGGGATGCGCTGTGCATTTCATAGAGATGTTGCTGAAGCTTCCCATATCGTGCTTAATACGAAACGAATCTGCTGCGTCTCTGAATCGAAACAGCGTTTTATGCACAATCATTTCTTATCTTGATTGAGTTCAGTTTTGTTGTGTTTTTATATAGTTTGGTAATATATTTAAGTTTTAGCTATAGTTTTTGGTTATATTTAGCATATGCAGTAGAAATTTCTTTCAATTTATCTGTAATCGATAATTATCGATTATTAACATTCTCTTTCATAAGAGACGAGCTTGGGCAATCTGTTAGCTCGAGTCTTCTTGGAGAAGAGATGAAAAATATGACTCCTTTGATAAGGGCAGATGAATTTTACATCTAAGGATTCTTTTCCTTTCACAAAATCGATAAATATCGATTAACTTGTGCATTATGTCAGTCTTATACTCTTTTAGAGTACAGGCATAGCCTGTCAAGCTCTACAGCAGTTAAAGTCGAACTATGCCACTGTATTTTATGGCTAATCTGCTTAGCTTTAAGAAAATGCCACACGCGCTCATCTCTAGTGGATAATTAGACTGGTGAAGGTACTGTGCAGACCTAAGCCCAAATTGAATGCAGCCAGCGGGCAGATAGCTAACGCATTTTTTCTTGATGCAACCTGTTGCTGCTTTAGTGTGGAATATGTGGATTATGTGTTTGTGTGTCACGTCGAGCGTGCAACGCGGTACGTGCAACTCGCTCAACCTGTCGATAGTCGGCCAGATATATATATATATATACGTATATATGCAACGCCAATTGGCCCCGGCTAGCGGCCCAATGTGTGTCGTCTCCATCATCAACTACGGAACGCCAATTCCCATCTACGAGCATCTTGCGAATTGCCAATTGGCAATGGCCAATCGAAGCTATAAATTATGTCGTTGTTGTAGCTGGAGTTGGAGACTCGAAAAGTCGCCTCCGAATGATCATCATCATCGTCGTCGACGTCGTCGTCGTCATACGTACATATATGTAAGCCTAGGCGCACATCAAAAATTTATAGGTCAGTGGTGGCAACAAATTGCCAAGCTTTTCCGATTTTTCCAACTCCTTTTTGTTTTTTTGGTGTGTGTGGGCTGTGTATGGATGATGGAATGTGAGAAGCTGCCCTCAGACATGACCGTGATCTGGACATGTGCATTGAATTGTGCCTTCCCCAGCGCGCCCCAACCTGCTTCATCCACAATGACAGCTTGTCTTTTGTCTATGTTTTTTTTCGGCTGTTTTTTCTGCTGCCAAAACTGACCCACTCAGCAGCAAAAGGAAGTTTTCATCGATTGTCCCAGGCACTGCGCCGCAGCAACTGTTGCTGTCGGTTGTTGTTGTCGTTGCCAACATTATGACAATCGATTTGCAATGGAAAGCCATTGCCTGAAGGCGCTCCATTTATAACAAGTGGCCACATTGAGTGCCAGGCCAGCCTCTACTCTGGCCATGGATAACTTTATACGCTCCAATCTTGAGTTTGTTTCTTCTCAAATACCCTTATATGGGATGGGGGCATATGGGATATGCAGGCAAATATGTTGGAGCGAGTAGAGCAGGATGAAGTTTTATAGATACTTTTTGCATATATTAATATCTATGTCAGATATAACTATCTATCTAAGCAGCTGTTTATAGCGGCCCGGTTATGCCTGAAGATATCATGCTGAAAATTAATGTAGTTGTAGGTTTGTCTAAGGCTACACTGTGTAAGATATTCATTAGCATTGTCTGTTTTCAGAATTGCACTATTTATAGCTAACTTTACCTATCCAGCTCTCACTTTGTTCCATGTGAACTCTGTTGTAATTGAAGTTATCTTGCTGAAATTTGGTTTATACACTGCTTTGAGGCATAGTTGGCATATAAAATGAAAGGTTTCAGGATGCTTAGAAAGGATTCTTTTCACCCAGCTGATTTCAAGTTGAATTGTCACATCTTTGGCTTATCTTATAGATACTGGACCAAAGGATATCTGTGGATATATCAGTGGCATGATTGATCCTATAGATGAAAGATGATAACTATAGTATCTATAGTAATACATATTATAAATGATATTATATCCTATAAAAAACCCATGTTATATATCCTACACAAAACATAACCTATATATATAAGCTCAAAGATCTAATTCGAATTTTTTTTCCTATTCTTTATCGACGGTTGCCTAAAATGCTCTCACACTAGGTCAGCTAGAGTATTTGAACCTTGGCTAGCCTTGTCATTGTCGTTCCTATTGCTCTTTTGCTGTTGTTGCAGTTGTCGTCGTTTGCTGTTGTCGCTGTCAGCAGTTGTTGTTGTAGCTGCTTAGTCTCTGCTGCTGCTGGTCGCTTGTTGCTGGTTGCTGGTTGCTGCCCCAGGTTGCAGCTTTCAAAGTCAAGTTGTACCAATAATTCTGCATTTGACATTCAACTTCTGCTGTTTTTCTTTTTTTTTTTTGGTTTCTGTGCCATTTTCGGCCAAAAACGGTTTCTTAAGCTCGCCCCGCCCGCCCCCTCAGCGGCCTCTAATATATATTTATATACAGCTGCATTGTCTTTTTGGCCAAACTCCAAGCTAATTAAGCGGAAAATGTCAAAGGCAATTGCTTTATGGCTGGCTTTTACCAAATTTGGTTGGCTCATTAAAGTCGCTGACTTACCTTATTATCCTTGTTGTTGTTGTTGCTGTTGTTGTTGTTGCTGTTGAGTTTTTGCTGATAGTATTCCTCGCGCGCATGCGTATTGAGACTGTCTATCAATGCGGAGGCATTCACATGCGCATCATAGACCATGGCATCAGCAGAAGAGGAGGAGGAGGCAGAAGAGGCTGCAGCTGCCGCTGCTGCTGCTGCTGCTGCTGAGGAGGAGCTGGCTGCAGCAAGCGGTATATTAGCTTGTGGCGTGCGCGTGTACAGCTGCTCAATGGGCAGCGCAGGCGCAGGTGAGTTGGCAGTTGTCAATGTGGCCGGATTGGTGGAGCCAGCGGGCGTTACCTTCTGCTGCTGCTGCTGTGGCTTGGTCGACAGCTTCTGATAGCTGTTGGTGCTGCCGCCCAACTTCTGCTTATTTGGCGGCCTTGACTGGGCGGCTGCATTGGCGGCCGCGGCACTCACGCTGCTGGGTCGCTGCTGTGGGCCGCGTTTCAGCGCCGCCGTCACCTTGTGGCCAAAGGGTCGCTTGGTGGGTCGCAGCTTGTGCTTGCCCATGGTGCTCAGCGTGCGTTGGTTGCCCGCACTCGAGGTGGTGCTCGTGTTCGGCTCCGGATCGGCGGCTGTAATCGCAGCGATATTGTTATTCGAGCGTGCGGCCACAAACTGATCATCCGGATCGGTGGCATCGGTCAGGGCATCGTCGCTCGTCGTCGACTGCTCCAGTTCCTCTTGCTGCTCCAGTTGCTCGGTGGATTGGGTTTCCTCGCCGCTGCCACCCAAAGTGGTGGCCGTCGTCTCGCTCACGTCGGTCGTCGTGGGCAGCTCCTTCATGAGCATTGTCTGGGCCGTGACCTCGGCCTGCAGCGCTGCCTGCTCGTTCATCGTATTCTGCAGCTCCAGCAACGTCGTCTCGTCCAGCAGCAGTGTGGGATCCGTCTCGGCCTCAGTGTAGCCGGTGGTTGGCAACGTGCTGACCTCGGCTTCCTCCGTGGACAGCTGCTGCGAGCTGCTCCTGCTGCTGCTGCTGCTGTTGCTGCTGTTGCTGCTGCCACTGTTGCTCCTCGCCGAGGTTGCTTCCTGTTGGATCAGCTGCTGCTCCTCAATGTCCAGCGTTTCCTTGAGCCTGGCCACACGCTCCACAATCCTGGCCAGCATATCCTTCTGCGGCTCTGGCAGATTCTTCGTATCCAACTCCAGCAGTCGATCGTATTTCTTCATGTTGCGCTTAACGGTTTCGATGTCGGCGCGTGTCTTCGAGGCGGGCGGCGTTAAGGTGGGGTAGCTGGGACTCTCCATGAAGTGGGTGCGCGCACGCCTATTGCTATAACCCACCAGCTCGATGACACCTGGATATTCCGCCTGCGTGGCGGCGGGCAGAGCGCAAAGCGTTGCGAGCAGCGCCAAGGCGCAGCTCCAGGCTGCACTGAGCGCCATCTCTCTCTACGTACAGAACGGGGGATAGGTGGTGCAGGTGGTTTAGCTGCTATTAACACTCACACACACACACACACACACTCACGCACTTTTGGGTGGGCTAAGGCCAAAAAAGTGGAACTCGCGCTATGTCTTTTACTTTTATTTGATATCCAGTTTTATGTAGAATTTATTCTCATATAAAATACTTTTTTTTTATATTTTTTACTTTTTGTTCAACTCGTATTAGTGTCAACTAACTGTAACTGGCTGCACGGCACACGACTTTGTGGTGGATTCAAGTCCAAGCTGGTCAGGAGTCAGCAGAAGCACTTGTCTCTCCACACGTATACATGCATGTATATATATATACTATATATATATATTTATATCTTTTTTATTATTTATTGAACTTCTTCTTTTTGTTTGCCTTCGCGCTCCGATCGCAGTTGCGTTGCCTTCTAACGTCTTGGTACAAATGTTTCTGGCCGCGTTGCGGCAGCGTCTTTTAAAAATTTTCAACCGGAAAACGCTGCCGCCGCTGCAGTCGGCGTCGGCGGCGATGTCGCCGTCGCCGTTTGCTGTCTCGCGGCAGACTTTTCTCCCAGCTTTTGCGAACCGGTTTGACTCGCTGTAGAAAGATACAAATATCTAACAGTTGCAAGGCCTGCAGAAGTTCTACTTAAATATTGTTGAATTTTTAACATTTTTCGAAATTTATTATTGAATTATTTATTAATTTCAAAATCTTTAATAAATATTTGTTTTTTTCAGCCTTTTTTGAGCCAAGATTTCGCGCTGTAGACCCATTTTCCAGCTTAGCTGTTAAGTTAACAGTCGCTGTTAGCTGCGCTGTTAGGCTTCAAACATGTTGCATTGTTGAAGCGTTGAAACGTTGTTGAACTGCCACAATTTTCGGGGTCTTCGCTTTCGAGTTAATGTGCAATATGCTGAGTTCGTTTGACAGCTGATCAAGTTGTTGTCGATGGTTTAGGCAGAGCTCCCGCTCCATAGGGGGGCTCGCTCCATTCAATTAGTCATTCCACGCACACACATGAGCTGCTGCTGTTCGACTAGATTCTTTGCATTTTGGCCTGGTTCTTGGCTTTCGCTTCAATGTCAACGCCGCATCGTTTAGCCTGTCATCGATGTGCTCTATAAAATGATAGAAAATGTTGAACTGTTTTGTATGACGATCACGTAATACTCTTGCCTGGATTTGCTTATGTATGTTTACGGCTTGAGACTTAACCAATTTTACTTTTATGTTGTGCAGATTGAGAGCTGAGCGCTGGCTGATTGAGATGAACGTCCGATAGGAAAGTATTTGCAGTTCTTATAAGAAAATAATTTGATATAGTTGCAACATTTAGTCTGACTACCTATATATGTATTGTGTTCTATATTCTATTCCCAATCCCCACTCAAACAAACACAGCAACAAATTCTATATACCCTACGCCTAGCCAACTCTCAACTGGTCAAACCTGACGCCCAGAGACACCCTAGTCGGGCGCTCGCCTGCTCTAGCTGACTCGGTTTCAATTTAGCTTAAATGACAACATTTATAATACATATAATTTGTCGCGTGTGCTCTCACTCCAAGTTAATTGAAGTCTCCGGCTCCCTCGCGGCTCCCTCTATGCGCTTCTCAATTCTCACTTTGATCAAACACAAGGCGGCCCTGCGGATCGTACGTGTTGCGGCTGCTAATGATCTTCATAGATTTCCATTTCCAGCGGCCTTTCCCATAAATATACATACATATGTGTATAGACTATCTATAGACTAGATATAGTCGAGTGTTTGCCATTGAAAATTTCCAGCATGGGAACGCCATAAAACAATAACAAATGGCACCCAGGTCGTTGGCTGCTCTCCGTTGTCTGCCTAGCGGTGGGCTCCCACTGGGTCCATGTCCAATAAAAGAAACCGAGCGTTAATTAAAAAAATGGCCATAGATCAATGCACCTGATAGATGAGCCAGCTGCAGCAGATGTTGCTGCTGTTGCTGTTGCTGTTGCCTGCGGCTTGCCTCGGACTGCAAAAGTTGTCCATAATTTAAGGGGCCCAAAGTTTTGCGACCCTAATTGTGGCACGCCCCTGTTTTGGCATGCGTTTGACAAGTCCTTAGGCGGTTCATTAGGCAAATGGAAGACACGTTCTGATCGCATTGACATACATGCAAATCGTGGGTGCCAGTTGCCGTTGTGAGTGGGTGCTGCCGCTGCGTGGCTAGCTGCAACTGTTGTTGCTGTCGAAAAAAAAAAAGAAGAAAAACGAAAAATAGTTGCAACCGGGCAACTTTCTTCGGCTTATCTTTATGCATATGCAACGCAATGGCGGCGTCTGCATTCTTTTGTGGCAAGACGGCATAAAATATGCGAGCGACGCGACGTGGCGCGATCATCTGCCACAGCAGCAGCAGCAGCAGCGGCAGCAACAACAGCGGCAGCAACATTGGCATTGGCAACTGCAACTCTTGAACTTTACCAGCAATGAAAAGCTCGGCTGTGGCCCTTTTAGCCAGCGACTGTTTAGCATTTGCAGCCAAGAGCATAGACATAGAGACAAAGAGAGAGACAAAGAGAGAGAGAGCGAGTTGGAGAGCGTGTGAGAGCGAGAGAAAGGCTGAGGGAGTGTTAGAGAGCGAGCGAAAGAGATGCTGCACGATGTTGCCGCCGCTGCTGCTGCTGCTGCAGCTCAAGTGCCAATGGCAATCTGCTTTTTATACCAAATACCCACTGCAAATGCTGCCTGCGGGGTATAATGAAATTGAGCTACATGTGGAGAATCTTATGTAAAAGTTATAGAATTATTTTATACAATATGCTCGTATATATAAGTGGTTAGACTAGGCAATAATTACCATTTGTGAAAGTTATTTTAATTATTAATGATTAATCGATAGTTATCGATAGATACATTGGCAAGACTTTCAGTTTCTTTGTGCAGGGTATCTGCTAGCAGGGCAGACTCATTTTGAGGCACTCTTACTTGTTGTTATTGTGGTTCTGGTTGCTGCTGCTGCTGTTGGCGTAAGTTGTTGTTGCAGAAGCAACTGCTTTTTCTTGTGTTGCTGTTGTTGCTGCTGCTATTGCTGCTGTTGTTGCTGTTGTTGCTGCTGTTGTTGTTTATTTCCCTGCAGTTTGATCTTTTGGTCTTTGGCGGTAATTTTTGTTGCCGCAGCGGCGTCTGCGCCTTTTCCTTAGCAATTGTTGCTGCTGCAAACGCTCTATTGGCTTTCAGTTGCTGCTGCTGCGGCTGCTGCTGCTGTTGCTGTTTCTGTTCTTCACTGTGCCTGCCTTTTGCATTGCAATTCTTATTTCTATTTTCGCTTTATCTGCAAGTTTTGTCTTCATTTTTATTTTAATAGTGCAAATGATTCCGCTCTTTTGCAAATTGCTGCTGATTTTTTAGCTGGCGATAAAATGCACGACGGCAACATCTTGCTGTTGCTGCCGTTCGCCTTGTGCCTTGCGCCTTCTCTTTAACACATAATGATTTCAAATAGTTGCCACTTCGGAGCTGGGTGCGAAATTAATTTGAATTATTACTATTATTAGATGTTATTTGTGTAATGCGGCGTCCGATAGCGCTCGCCCAGGTACAGTTAGGGCGCAGATGTTGCTGCCGTGCATTATGCAAGATAGCCAGACGCTGCTCTTATCCGCGGCGAATGCGGCACAGTAAGAGCTGCAACAAATTTCAGTGATAAGCCAAAGCAGACGGGCCAGCAGTTGGCGCTGCAGCAGCAACAGCAACAGCAACAATTGCTGCTGCATAACTTGTGCCTGCTTCAATTACCAATTGTTGTTGCCGTTTAAATGATTGTATTGTTGGCCACATTTAAATTTATTAAAACTGCGCAGCTTCTAACGGGCAGCGACTTGGAATGTTGCTGCTTGCTACCGATGCTGTCGCTGCTGCTGCTGCTGCTGCCGTTCATTGACCGTGCAACACTTGGCCTTGCGCTCGCCGGCAACACACGCTGTTCGATAGTCGATTCTCAGCAATAGTTTTTTTTTCTACTCTTCAGCTTCTTCTGCATTCTGCATTTTGCATGCAATTTAATGTCATTTGTCATTTGCTTAATTGTGACCAAGTGCTTGTTGCATTTCCTGCAACAACTAAATGCCGTTTTGTAATTGTTGCAAGGCACGCAGCTGCCAATGATGTTGCTGCTGCTGCTGCTGCTGGTGGTGGTTGCTGTTGCTGGCACAGCATCTGCTCGCCAGTTCGCTTCAGTTCTGCCGCTGGGCCATTTAGTTTCAATTAATCAAGTTGTCGCTGCACGCGTCTATTAGCTGTTTATGATGTCTGCCACACGGTGCCCCCCTCAGGGGGCGCGAGTCCAGTTGCTCCACTCATTAGCGGCGCCCCCAAGTTGCAACAGTTGTTGTTGTTGTTGTTGTTGTTGTTGTTGTTAGTGTTGCTCTTGCTGTTATTAAATACTCCCGTGGCAGTTGCCGCTACTGCCTCACGGTGCTGTCTTGACCACATTTAGTCCATGTTTTTTACTTAATGCTCGCCCACGCAATGAATGCGGGCATATGAGCTTTCTGTGCCTTGTGGCTCTGCTGCTTCTACTTGCGGTTCTTCTCCTCACATATTATATGATCTATTCTGGTCTTCGCTCCTCTCCTAAGCTCTATTATGTTCCTCTTCCATTCTTTTATTCCTTATCCTTCTGTCTGCTCTCTTCTGGCTTCTCTCTTTTGTCTTTTCTCTTCTGTCTTCTCCCTTTAGTCTTCTCTCTTTTGTCTTTTAGTTTCTCTCTTCCGTCTTCTCTCTTCAATCTTCTGTTTTTTGTCTCTTCTCTTTCTCTTCCTCTCCCTTTTCCTCTCATTTCTCTTCTCTTCTCTTCTCTTCTCTTCTCTTCTCTTCTCTTCTCTTCTCTTCTCTTCTCTTCTCTCTTCTCTCTTCTCTTCTCTTCTCTTCTCTTCTCTTCTCTTCTCTTCTCTTCTCTTCTCTTCTCTTCTCTTCTCTTCTCTTCTCTTCTCTTCTTCTTCTCTTCTCTTCTCTTCTCTTCTCTTCTCTTCTCTTCTCTTCTCTTCTCTTCTCTTCTTCTTCTCTTCTCTTCTCTTCTCTTCTCTTCTCTTCTCTTCTCTTCTCTTCTCTTCTCTTCTCTTCTCTTCTCTTCTCTTCTCTTCTCTTCTCTTCTCTTCTCTTCTCTTCTCTTCTCTTCTCTTCTCTTCTCTTCTCTTCTCTTCTCTTCTCTTCTCTTCTCTCCTCTTCTGTCTTCTCTCCTTTTTGGCTTTTGTCGCTTCTCCTCTGCTCTTCTCCCACTTAATTAAATTTGAGCCCTGAGCGAGTATCTCGCAGTCGTTTTTTCATTTCATACAATTCTGTTATTTTTTTGGGCCTCTTTTGTAACATGTGAAGTTCTTTCGCCTGCTCTATTTGTCCGCTTGGGTTTTTATATACTTTGGTACCGTTGCAGGCGGCAGCGGCGTCGTCGCAACTTTTGGCGGTGCGGCTCGGCCCCCCGCCTAAATGATGGACAGCATTTTGCGCCCAGCTGTCAGCTGCGGAGGTTCGTTGACTCGGCCACCAGTTGGCCGAACAGTTGGTGTTGAAACAATCAGGTCCAACCAGTGGCCATTTGATGAGCCTAGCTCATTGCATAATGCTCCGCGCAGACAAACGGATCAAGTCGCTGACTTCGTAATTGCCCAGACTGCAAATTGAATTTATGTTAAGTCTAACTGGCAATTTTTCTGCTTTGTTTTTGTTTTTCTTTCGTTTTTTTTCGGGAGTTCTTGGAGTTTAAAGAGGCTACAAGTTCATTTGCCTCAGCTGCAAGTTTATAGCCCAGGCTTACCAGTGCCACAAAGAGAATTAAGCTTGTTATATGACAACGTTTTGAATAACAGCATTATGTAAATTAGTTGTGAATGCGAATGCATGGCAAACTTGAAGCCAAAGACTAAGAGTTGAAAAGAACTTTAGCTGTGGTTGGTCGTGGCTATCTTTCATTGATTTTCCTTAACTTACATGACCTTAACATGCCTCTTAACATTAACATACTCAGGTTAACATTGACTTAACATAAAACATAAGAGTAAAATCGAATAATTCAACTCTTCCGCTTAAACTAAAAACTAAGTAACATAACCATTGAAACTTTAACATGATTCGAGCATTAACATACTCAGCTTAACATGCGGCTAACTAGAAACCTAAATAATAATTTATGGCTTAGCAAATTTTACTAATTGGTTGCCATTGCAGAAATCTCGAGTGAAAATATCTGGGATTCAATCGTTACGATTTTCATATTTGTTTTATTTATTGTATGTACGATGCGCTCTGCTGGCCGGTTTATCTTGATAAATTTTTAAATAGATAGCCCCCAGATAAAACCAGTTGCCAGTCGGCCAAACAGATGCACCAGCAGCAGCAGCACAAGGTAGGCAAGCAACCAGTCAGGAGTTAAAGGAAAAAGATTGCGGCACACCCCCCACGACTAATTGTGCTCATTTCCATTTATCAGAGCTGGGGCAAGCCAAATGAATTACAGCACTAAAAGCAAATTAAAATCGTGCCAAAGTGTTTCCAGAATAAACATTTCACAAGACACCAATGAATGGGCCCGCGCAGCTAGAGTAGCGAGAGATCTGGAGCTCTAGAGGCTGGCTGCATTAAGCATTTAATTTAGTGCCTAGGCAGCAATTTTCATGCGTTGGCAATTGTCTCGCAGAATTGGAATTCGCGTGTTGCTGCTCTTTTATTTTTATTTTTTTTTTTTATTTTTAGAGCTGCATCAGAGACACTTGCTGTGCTGCTGCTCGTTTGCCAAATGCAATTAAATGTGTGTCGCTGGCGCTGCGTGGCGTGCTGCAGCCAGCGCTCGACGGCAACTGTGCCGCATAATTGTGCCAAATGAATTTGTAATTATGTGTGCGCCATGAACTTCAAATGGCCAACTAGCCGGTTTTGGCCATGTGAGTGACATCACATGCGAGCTGACTCTGGCTGCCACAATACACTTCGAATTCTCTCTGTCTCTCTGTCCGTCTTAGACATGGCTAGCATGACACTACACAAAAATCAAGCCAAAACAAAAATTTAATTAAAGCGCATGACGCAAAAATTCTTGCTGTTTAAATCAACAGCAGCAACAATAGCCACAACAGCAGCAGCAGCATCAGCAAGCGGCAGCAACTGCAAAGTCACTAAAGAACAAGAACTTCGAACACCGAAAGAGTTAACGATGCCACGATACACTGTTTGCGATCGATGAGAGCGTAGAAGTATAGAGCATGGAATGGGAATAACAATCATGAGAATTGCAAAGAAAGGCGATATTGACTAGTTAATTTGATGTGTGTTGTGCGATGCGATGAAGAACTTAAAATCAACTTAAAATACATATGCCTAGATGTAGATAGCAAAAGAAAATAATAATTAAATAAATTTTTTATAATATGATACCTATATCTAAAGCCTTGTATGGTAAATGAACTGTGGAAAGCAATAGACTTACCTATTTCTCAGACTTATCTAAACAAAACAATTCTCAAATTCAATATTATCAATCAACTATACTACAAGCTAATATACTCCACCAAAATGTAGTTTGAACAGTGCATAAAGACCAAAGATGACTTAAAAACTCACGCAGCATTTTGGACACGGCCCAAAGTGTCAAAGTCATGTGAAGTGCGCGAGCGAGAGCGCGACATATTTGGCAAGAATCGTACGGCGACGGCCGTGTTGCCGCCTTCCAGGCCAATTAAATGGCGACACTTTATGCCAGATGATGAGGCTGAGGCGCAAAGAACCAGAAGCAGAGCTACAGCTACAGCATCATCATCAATCCCCAGTGGCTGACTGTGAGCGCTCGTAAATAGGTCAATGATGGCTTAAATTGTGCGGCTTTGTTAAATGGTGCACGCGGTCTCTGGTTAGCGGTCTGAAAAGGTCTCAGGCCCTGACATCTGATCGCACCTCTGACTTCAACTCCAATTCTGTGACGATTGACTGATGGCTTGTATATATATATATATAAAGCTATATATATCTTTGCTTTGCCTTGCGGTTGCTGACAGCCCCACGCTGGCTTTAGCCATATTCAATTTATGAACTGCAGCTCAGTCTCAGCATTGCATTTAGCATTTGGCATTGCGTTATTGAGTTGTTGCCTCTTTTTTTTTTATTTTTGTTGCTGCTGCAACAATTTGTCTAATGTGCCAATTTGGTCGCATCTACCGCCTTGGCTGGCGTATCGTTAGCTCAATGCTTGATCATGTTGATTTCTTTCTTTCGTGCACTTTTCTTGCGGCCTATCAATGACAAGGCAACAAGAGACGTTAGATCTCCCCCACCCACTCCGTACCACCAACATTGACTTTTGCCTCTTCGGCTTTGACTTTGGCTTCGAGTTGAACCCGCTTCGTGCTTTACATAGCGTGACACGAGTTAGCTTGATATGCGTGTCCGCATTGAATGCGATAGAAACTGGCATGAGTGCGACTGGGTGAAACTAGGCGAGCTTCTAAAGTGTGTAGACTGCGCAGAGAGTTCTTACGAGACTTAGACATGGCTATGTATATAGGAAGGCTGTTAGTATCAAATAAGATAAGACTGAATGCGATAGAGCACGATAGAGACACGAGTTGAGCTCGTTTGGGTTAGAGCTGAAGATAGAGAGCAGAGCAGGCTACATATACTAAAATATGACTAAATGAATAATATGAATACAAATGAATAATATGAATCTGAATGAATAGCTGCCTTGACTGCCTTTTGCTCACGCTGCCATCTCTAGCAGCTGGCTATTGCTTCTAGAGCCCTATAATTTCCACACCAGTCGCTATTTTTTTTCGACCTTTTCTGATGGCGATGCGCTCACTTGTCCCATTTATTTATTTTGTATTTCTGCTGTTTAAATTTAATTCACGATCTGCCATCAAGTCGAGTCGAGTCGCGTCGCGTCGCGTCGAGTTGAGCTGCGTTGAGTTGAGTTGAATTGAGTCGGAACAAAAGGCAGCTACGAAAATTCCCTCGACGCTTGCCAATTGCAATGGCAACAGCAACAACTCTTCTTCAATCTGCTTCTTCTTCTAACAAGGGGACTTTTCTTTTGCTTACTTTCCGATTTTTAGCTGCAGTCGGAAAAATCTTTTCGTTCGCGTACTTAACCGCAATAATTTTGCTCATTTGAGTGTCGTGGAAATGAGTTAAAGCAGTTGCCTGCCACTTGGCGGCAACAACAGCAACAGCAACGGCTGCCGCTAATGTAATGTGAGCATTACTTATTTCCATTTTTTTCCTTCGTTTTATTTTTATTTTTTTCTTCTTACCGCCAGGCCAGAGCGAGTCTCTCTCTCTTAATTCATTAATTTCCCACAGGCTGCTGCTGCTGCTGCAGCCCGCCTCTGGGTCGCAGCCAATTTCCAACGTGAAACCGTTGAAAGTTATCACCCACAGCCCACAAGCGAATGTGTCAAAGCAGCGAATGCAGTCAGCTTATTTTTTTACTGCTTATTTTGGGCACTCGTACAACCACAACAACCAGATTACACGCATTGTCTCAGTGACTGTCTCTCTGTCTCTGTCTCCTACCATCTCTCTCTCTCTCTCTCACACTCTCACATCCTCTTGACAGCTCAGCTGCAGCACAATAAAGTTGTTAGCGGGTGTTGCAATGCCAATTGCTGTTATCAGTTACTATCTAGACAAACATAATACACTGAGAGAAAAGAAGAGGATGGGAGATGGAAGCTGAGAGATAGAGGATAGATAGTAGATAGTAGATAGTAGATAGTAGATAGTAGATAGTAGATAGTAGATAGTAGATAGTAGATAGTAGATAGTAGATAGTAGATAGTAGATAGTAGATAGTAGATAGTAGATAGTAGATAGTAGATAGTAGATAGTAGATAGTAGATAGTAGATAGTAGATAGTAGATAGTAGATAGAAGATACTGGATACTGGATACTAGATACTAGATAATAGATACTAGACAGTAGATAGTAAATGGTAGATACTAGATACTAGATACTATATAGTAGATAGTAGATAATAGATAGATCTTCTACTTCTACTTCTTTTCAAGTTCTTCTACATAGTTTCTCTCAGTGCATTAGCTTCGCATGCTTTGCCTCATATTCCTGCAAATGTGCCATGATTTTTGCTACATTACACATACGCACAGTTAGCCCATATGACAGCTGCATATGAAACCCACATGTAAAATAATGTTCTCAGGCAAATGACGCCAGCTGACAGGCAAGTAGAACACACACTAATCGTATTATTTGATTATGTAAAGTTATATATGTGAATATAAATATATATAGTGAGTCAATGCAGTGCTATGGACTCTTTTTCTTTACCATTTGTGGGTCAGTTCTGTGTGTTGGACAGTTATGCATACAGCTACGAAAGGGTGTCAAACAAACACTCTGACTATGACCTACAGCTAACCATGGACAACAGCAGCAGCAACAACAACAACAACAATAGCTGACAACTGTGCCTTTTGTCTGGTCTAGTCTAATCTCTGTTGTTCAGCAAACGCATTTGCATTTTTTGTAACTGTGCTTAGACTTCAAGCTCTTACACTCTCCCTCTCTCTCTCTCTCTGTCTCTCTCTGTTTGTCTCTCTGTCTGCCTGTCTCGTTTATATGCTAATTAAATCATATAATATTCAATCTCAATCTGTCTTGTCATATTGCTCGATTTCAGTTCAGGCTGCATTCTTATGCTAAAACGTAAATTACTTTATGGATTCCTCTGTTTGGTCTCCGGCTGGATGAAAGTGTTTTTCTGACCCCAATTCTCAGGCCGTGTGTCTGTTGTGTCGCCGTTGCCATTGAAATCGGTTGAGCTTGAGGCATGTTTCACATATTTCATGATTTTACTTTTCCTACTTGTTTCGTTTTTTGTTTTTTTTTTGTTTTTCCTTTTTTTCTTTTCCTACAAGATTTTTGCATTTTCTGCGCATATTTCTCGAAGTGCTGCTCGACGCGGTTTTTCGTCATCCCACGCTCTTAATTACCCACAGCGAGTGGCATCCTCTCGGGGCAGAGCTGCCTGAGCTGCTGTGCCAATTATACCCTGCTAGATCTGTACTAGGCGTAAAGCAATAAAATTTGTTCTACTAAGTTTTTTTTTTCATATATTTAAAATATTCTCACTAGTAAGTCTCTAAATTCCAGCTATTCAATCAAGCAGCCAGAACTGAAAGCTTGACTGGAGCCACAGGCTATCTCTTTGATAATAGAATTCTCTAAGTCTTCTAGTTGTCAGGCATATATCCTCATAGGCTAAGCCTTCAGTGACTCATTACAGAGCATCTCACAAGTCGACGTCGTCAACCCCTTCGACACTTTTTGTCTCGCCATTTTTAGCGTGTTTTTTACTCGTGTTTGCTTTGCTTTGGCATTTTAATAACCAACGAAAATAGCTCGAGCAATTCATGAGTTCGAATTTATGCATATTTAAAGACAGGCAGTCCAGTCGAGCTGTTGTTGATTTAATTTTGGAGCATTTAAAAAGCTATTTGCATAAATTGCCCAAATCAATTACAGTTAAGTGGAAGCTAATTAATTGTGCGGAATTAATGTTGATTAGGGTGGACCTGCAGCCAAAGGGGGGCGGCCAAGGCAATGCATATATATATATATATATATATATATATCTAAGCTCACATGCAATTGGCAGCTGCTGCACATGGCACCTGCTCGGTTGTCATTTCTTATGACTTCATTAAAAATGCATTTCAAATTTGTATATTATTCATGAAGTGTTTGTCGTTGACTGGAGCGCAGGTGAGTGTCGGGTCTCAGGTGCCGCTGATGTATCTCTGTTATAGACAGCGCATTAAGTTGCCTGGCAACTGCTGCTGCTGCTGCTGCATTGTTAACAGCTAAAAGCGTAGCACAGCTTCATTAGATGCACTCGCAGCAGAGCCAGCTATCTAACGCCCACTACTCTATCTTCCTGCAGCAGCGCCGCAGCTCTCCCTCCCGCTCTGAGTTCCTTTTGTTATGCCTTGGTTTGAAAGGGGGCATGCTGCTTATGATGAGACTAGGAGAGGATGATATAGGATAACAGATAGTAGACTTGCCAGGGTTAGGGTATCGGCTAGCTGTTCACTCTCGCTTAAATTAATCTTGGCTGGCTTCAGGCCAACCCTCCCACTCAACGGGCACGCCTCACCCAGCTTGGCCATCCAAGCTGTTGATAATGTCATGGCGACTGGCTCGTCGAGCTTCCAGCTCGCAGGTTTTAAGTTTCCAACTTCAAAGTTGATGGGCTGCCAAGGCGCATATATCATCATCATTTCTGTCAGTTCGTTAAGTTGCAAAACAAAAAAACAAAAAAATGAAAAGAAGAAACAAAAAGCCGAAAATACCTTGTAGAGGATGCGCTTGATTTTCTCTGCACCTAAATTAGATTTTTGCCATCTTTTTATTTTTATTTCGTTGTTTTTTTCTCGCGCCTGCCAGCGTCAGAGTCAAGCTGCGCTTGAGTTCACCTGAAATGGAAAGTTGTCTCTGTGTGTGTGTGTGTGTGGAAGGTGTTTAGCAAATTTTTATTTACTCGCATTGGCTAAACAATTATTATAAACAGGATATGAACACATTTGGCTCACAAATTGTTGCGCTTTGCTGTTTTTCTGTTTATTCAGCTAATAAGCGACGAAAGTTTGCCCGAAAGTTTTAACGAGCCACACACAAAAAATGTAAAGAAGCCGGAATAGATTAGCTAGAGATGAGCGTAGAGCTAGTGATGGGCTGAGAGAGCAAAACAATTAGCTAGAGATGGGAGAGCAAAGTAAATTGAGCTAAGATTAGAGATGAGCTGAGAAGACGAAGCATTTGGCTAGAGATGATCTAAGGAGGAATACATATTAGTACGAGATATGCGGAGAAGTTAAATCAGTGAGAGACGGGCTAGAGATCAGCTCTAGTGATGAGATGAGCAGTTGAAGCAATAAGATTGAGTTGAGTAAGGCAGCAATATACATATATTAATTAAAGAAGAGATGAGTTGCAGAGCTAGAAATTAGAGGCTCTTATGCTACTCCAGACATATATCATAAGTTATCTTCATCTAGTGATGTCTGCCTGACACCCCATTGCCCATCTCGAACAGGATGGAATTTAATTTGATGCGTTGCTTGTCATTAATTACTCAGCGGGTCACTTGAGCACGCGGATTTTGATCAGACCCTAATCCCGGTCTAAGTTGGGGCTGGGAGCCGCCGCGGGATGCTGGGCTAAGCCAAGCTTTACTTTCTTTGGCTAACTGAACTCGAAATTGGCAATGGACTTGGCACTTGGTCATCGCCGTTTGTTTTCCCATGATCGTTTGTCTAGCCAAACCCCGGTTTGGTATCATTTCTTTGGCCAGACGAGGAAGAAGTAGAAAAACAATCAACGCGCCTTTAAATGCGAATTCGCTCGGCAGCGACAACAAAGAGAGAATTCGTGCGAGATTTAAAGTTTATTTGGCTTTTAGCTTTTGCTTTGTTCGCTTGTCTCGCTGTTGGCCAAGTAAATACTTAAATATAGCACAGTTAAACAGTTTGTTGATATTGTTGTAGCGAAAGTGAAACTCGAATCTAACTGGGATGGGGGCTGTCTCTAATGAGAGTTAATTACAACATCAAAGCCATGATCTCTCTCTCTCTCTCTCTCTCTCTCTCTCTCTGTGAGTATATACGGGCATATCTGAGGCGTATCTGCATTGCGAGGTAATTCTTCTGGCCAGATTGGGCACAAGTTTCGATTAGGCGCGGCCACAAAGGCGAGCCAACTAATGCAAATAAGCACGAAGACGACATAGAACAGAGGTTGGCAGTATGACGAACGTGAGATGCTCTAGAATGTGGTATTTGAGAGTTTAACCATAGATCAGTCTACATATAGAGTCTAGTATCGTTATATATAGATATCATTCTATATAGAACAGAGGTTGAGTGTATGATGAACCTTAGATACTCTAGAATGTTTATTATCAAGCTGATCAATCTTTATCGATAAGCCAATATCAGTCTATATATATCCAGTCATCTATCCATATATCTATTTCAGATATGTGTATATATTTATAAATTTCTTTGCATCGAAACTCTTACCCTAAACACAGCTGTTTTCCTTTCCATAGGACTATCTATATAGAGTTCTATGAGACAACTTTACTTATATGCAACTCCAATATTCTTCCCTCTCTTCTAATCGTTGCTACCCCCACTGGTTAGGGTATTGAAAACTTAAATTGTAATAAGAAGCAGAAAACGGCGAGTGGAAAAACCGCGTTTACCAGCTAAACTCTAAGTAGAGAAAGTACACGCGGCGCACATGTAAAAGTTACCAAAAAACAAAAAAAAAAGCCAAAAAAAAACAGCTGAAAAAAAGATGCGAATCTTCGCCTTTGCCTTTAGCTTCAGCTTTGGCTTTTTGGATGTGGATTTTGGATACGACTTCAGTTTTCTTTGAGGTCAAATCGCGCGCTTTTACCGCTCGCTTTCGATCGGCGTCTGGGGCCCGCCTACGAGTATCAGAAGATGTTGTCTAGTAAATATTACAACATAACTGTATTTGTTGTTGCTATAACTATTGTTATTACCATTGTAACCAGATGGTGCTGTTGCTGTGTTGTTTGCCCTGTCATTTGCATACTTAACACCTTTCGTCTGCAGCTTGTCTCGTCTTCGAATTTCGGGATAAACAAAAAAAAAACAGACTTTTCTTCACTTGAGCCGGCGACAGATTGAACTGAGTTGGGCCGCAGAGTCGAGGAGTGCTTTGGAGTGCTACGAGCATTGCCTTTTGTAATTAGAAAATAATCGACTGCAATGCGTTGGTGAAGTGGCAGGCGACTCAGGCAGTCAGCGCAGTCAGTCGCCGTAGTCTCGGCGCAATCTTACTTTCAATTTCATCTGCATGTGCGCAGCCGCAGTCGGGGTTAGATGAATGCATGCAAACGCATCTGGAGATCTTTGTTGGCTTTTTTTTTTGTGGTTGTTTTGTTATGCATGATTTGTAAGTCTGTAGCTTTCTTTGCGCAGCGCTGATGACTCGGCACTGCACTATAAGATTACTATGATTACGCTACCCTGTAATCAGCAAAGTGCGTAGATGGGGCGTGATAGCGAGTCGTTAGTAGACATTCAAAGTCATTTGTATGCGTTGATAGCTCCATATGGCTGCCAGTGTCTTCATTGTCAGCTGAGTCAGTTTAGCTAAGTGAGTCTGTCCATCTATCTAAATGACCTATGTGAACTGATTTGCCTTTAAAGCTAAATGGCTGAAATTTGACACAGCCTTTTCTTATTGTTGTAGCTAGATAATACATTAAATATCTGTGATATTTTATATGATAACAACTCCAAGTTATATTCCAGGGTATCTCAGTTGTCTGCCCTCATTTTTTGGTTTCCTGCATTATTATTATTGTTATTGTTATTGCTTTATTGTTGCAATTTATTGCCAGTGGGCAATCAACAGATTCGTTATCGCTGTTGCACGCTAAGAAATCCATTAAATTTTTTTATGTTTACTGATATATAGATAGATTTTTATATATATGCCGATTTTCGCATATGATACTCTTAACAGTCTCGTTCGATTACACTTTCACTCTCGGTCGCTCGCTCGCCCTTGCCCCATTTGGTTGGCATTAAAAAGACATTAGGCTTGCAGCCGATTGTGGCAAGTATTCGCGCAGTTCGATTATCAATTTGAATCAATAACGAAATGAATCACAATTTAGTCGAGGCCCTCTAAAAGCATTCATTGATTAATTGCTGATCAGCTGCCCAGCAGCTGAGAGGGTTCCCACTGCCACTGCGACTGCGCCGGGCCGGGGGGCGGAAGGCGTGGTGGCAAATTACAAACGCCGTTAAAATTTCACTTTCTAAGGCAAAAACAAACCCATAAAAAAAGAGTTGGCAGGTGAAATCTTTCTCCCAGCTTCCTGTGTCAGCGTCGATGAGGAAGAGGCGCCGCCAGAAGAGGAAAACATCTTGAGACCGAGAGCTTGCAGCAAAAGAAATGTATTAAGAATAATTATGCCAGGGAAAATTGATAAGGCCTCGACGTAATGTTCTGCAATTAAATTCATAAGCGCCTCAACCTGTGGGGCACCCTAATTTTTTTTATATTTTGGATGTAGCTTGCATGTCAGCGCCACAAAACGTGGCTAATTAGTGGAGTAAAAGCTGGCCAACGAGAAGAAATGAAGAAATTTACGTAGAACAAAATGAAAAGTGCAGGGAAGTTGACTGCGCGATGCTCGCTCAAAGTGGAGATAAGGTGGGATGAAGATAGTGATAAGAGTGGAGAGTGTAGAGTGGAGAGTGTAGAGTGTAGAGTAGAGAGTGTAGAGTGTAGAGTGGAGAGTGTAAAGTGGAGAGAAGAGAGGAGAGATTGGAGTGTAAAGTGTAGAGTGTAGAGAGTAGTGAGTAGAGAGTAGAGTATAGAGTGTAGAGTATGGAGTGTAGAGTGGAGAGTAGAGAGTAGAGTGTATAGTGGAGAGCGTAGAGTGGAGAGTGGAGAGTATACAGCAAACATAATATACTCCCATTTGACCATCATATGGCGGGCATTAAGAAGCAGACATGCAATGCTAGCTTTGGCTGGTTTGGCGCTCATCAGTCGATTCTACAAAGCGGATACTATTAGCTGGACTTTTGTCATGTTGTTGTCTAATTTGTTTTTGTTGTCGTCTTTGGTCATTTTTAATGATGTGAAAGAAAGTTATGAGCCGTATTTTCTAATGACAGCCCGCGCACCACCCAAAACTCTGTCGAGTGGGGCTATTGTCAGCGCTCTATCAGACAGAATTCTGCTGAATTCAAATTGGAAAATTCCGCTTCGAAATTCGAAACTCTCGCTGTGGCTGCCTCACTCTGGCCAATGCAAATCTCAGCCAGAGGCCATGGAGCTGGCTAATCAATCAATGTGCTGGCTGAGCACAGTAGCTAATAGCCAGCCATACCGGGTTAGAGGGGGCGAGAGTCAAGAGTCAACTGGAGTTGCTGCAGTCATAAATATACATATATATATATATTTACATGTGAACGTAGACACCTCAACATGCGATAAATAATTAGCCAACGAAATTTGTTGTTGTTGAACAAAATGTGCAACAGAAGCTGCTAAGACAAGGTATGATTTGGCGAAAAATGAAAAACTTTCGCCACAACACATAAATAATGAATGGAGTGTATTGACAGCCCAACAGCGGGTGGGAAATTGCAGCCGAAGTCCAAGGGAGTTGGCTCTGATGAAAATCGAAAAGTTGGCAAATAAGTGCCGATCAGGAACTAATCAATTGTTAAATAAATTGTGATAGATTAATACATAGTTGGTATAAATTTAGAGTTAGTTTATATATTAGCGATGCTGCTTTAGCTTTTTCAGAGTTCAGCTCGTTTTTTCTAGACTTGGAACTTTACTTGAGGCATATCTCACTGATGTTTCGGTTACTAATCTTAACTTATGTCTGTTCGAAAAGGTCTAAAATTCTTTGAAGATCAGTTATCAGTGCAATGATAGCTACAGTTAGTTTCTATATCTATATACATATAATTTTCGCTTAGAAAATATGATCAGAAGACCAGCGCTTGTTCAGCTCTCTAATTAATCCTCTATAATTTTCAACGAGTCTCCTGTTGCAAACATTTTCACACAGCCATTACGCCCAGCTTAACCAATTGCAGTGGGTTCAGGGTATATATAAAATAATAAAAACAGAAAAAAAACTGTTGCTCGTTGAGGCTTAAACTCTAATTAACGCCTCATCTGCAGCGTCCCCCCACTTGGCTGGCTTATGGAGGAAGAGTGAGAGAGATTGTGGCTGGTGGCTGTTGGCTGGTTGCCCAGCGAAATGCCGCGAACTGTCTTAGCGCTGTGCCCATTCTGTCTGCCTGCCTGCCTGAGAACCTGAGCAGCGGCGCAGTAGGTGGAGCTCATTTCGGCGCTGGGCCTGAAGCAAAAATCTTTTACGGTATTTCCACAGCTCACGTCGCCCAATTAGACGCACTTTAATGGGTCATTAAATGTGGATATACATATATATATTTGTGTGTGTGATTTTATTATTATTAATAATTTCGCGTTTTATGCACTTCTAAGACCATATATGCCCACTGTAATTGCAGTCGAGCCCGGGTTCAAATCTCTCAAATCTTCGAGTGTCCGCTAACTGTGCGACGGGGCGTGTTGGCTTCGAATACCCTGGGAATGAGCCATATGTAGGCAATGCACAGTAGTAGAGTGCTCAGTATATGCTTTGAGCTAGAGGCAATGAGCTCAATTGAATTGATTTCTTAGGATATAAAGTGGACATAGCTAAGATTTGATATATAATTTCTCATCTATCATATGCTGAACTGTTTCTTGATTTGTTATAATAATTCATGATTTTTGTAGTATTTAAAAAATTGATTTTCCCGCTTCACCTATTAAAGTTAGAGCCAATAAATGAAAAGCTTCTCCGAGTCCTCTCTTTGGTTATCTCAACATTTACTCTAGAAACTGCAGATATTTTGGAGACCCACTCTCAACATTCCCAAAGAATATAAATATATATTAGAGCCATGCTTTGTAGGGTATCTTTAAGTCCATGACACCCATCTCTAGCACTCCTATTTGCGCTTGCTGCTGCTGCTGGCTCTGCTGCAGTTGCTTCGAGTCAAGTTTTTAACGCGCTCAGCTTCCGGTTGGCGTCATAAAAAAGCAACAACCAAAAAACAAAACTGAAATGAAAAAACTGCTCCTCTTTCTTCTATGGCTATGTTAGCACTTGTTGTTGCTTGGCTTTTACGATATACTTTTTTCTTCTCCAGTGTTTTGTTTTGTTTTGTTTTTTGTGAGTTTTCGCCACGCTGTTTTTACACCTCGTTTTTTACACTCGAAACTTTTTTATATGCTTGTTTCTTGATAATTTTTGCCTCTCGCCACTCTTTCACTCTCAGTTGCTTAGCTTTTTTTATGTTTTCATTTCTGGGCATCGTCGCGCGTTAATTGAATTTGCGGCATGGCCAAGCGCCTGCCCAGATGCCACGCCCCAATCTCCAATCCCGTTGCCTGCCAGATCCAGCCGCGCATCCAGTCTATTTGCTGTGCTATTTATTTAATTATATTGCCGCTCAATGACGCCGTCCGCCACTCGGTTTATCTGCTTCAGTTGGCTTTCTAGCCAGCTATTTACCTTCTCTTCTTCAGTGGGTTTTACACTAATCATTTGCATTTTTCAGCTGTTGACTCTTTATACTTCCATAAACTTAATTGTCTTTCTTTTTAACTTGACTATTTTTGTTTTTTGTACTTTGACCAGGAAGTCAAGTTTTTGCTTGAATAAACATTGCATTGCTTTTGTTTGCTTGATTTATTCTATTTGATTTTTATACTTTTTAGTGTAGTTCTATGCAAATTCTTTTCGATTGCTGCTAGTTAGTCAAGTTTCAAACCAAAACAGTTGGGTTTGAAAAAATTTATTGCATACTTTTAGGCGGCGTGTGAAAAAGACTTGGCTTGAGTTGAGTTTTGTTTAAAGTAGTTTTCTCGATAATGAAATAATTTATATATTTTAATATTTTTGAATATTGTACAATGCAATATTTTGAAAATATATAAAAATGTCTACACTCTTTATATTGGAAGAAAAAGTATATAAAACTCTTGAGTTTTTAATAAAAATATTGTATATATTCACATATTAATATAGATATATAAATAATATATATTATATATAAAATAAAACAATTCAGCAAATATTTTTCCTTCCATATACATAATTAATTTTATTTTATTTTATTTTTGCTCGTTTTGGTCTTTATACAAAAGAAATATATATTTATATATTTATTATAAAATAATATGCCTAATACTTAAATAGCCAAAATACTTGAAATGGGAATTTCATTAAAATTTGATTTTTTGAGGCGAATTTTACAGTTTTTGGAAGAATTTAATTTTTAGAGTATTTATATATAGATAGATTCTTTAGTTATATATAAATATTTTCGTAAAAATATTAAAGCAAACATATTGACGTTTTCTTCTGCAGTTTCAAACTGTTTTTGAATATTTGTATTTCTTGTTCTTCTTCGTCTTTGTCCTCTTCATCTGCTGCTAGTTTGGCACTCAAGGGATTTATACGAAGTTGGAATTGAAGTGTTAAGCGCAATTATTTATATTTAAAGTTAAATACAAATTTCGTACAAATATATACAGTTAATATTAGAGTTAGAGAGGGTGTTGGAGAGTGGGTTATATAGAGTAAGGATAACGCTCTTTATAAATATTCATTACAAATGATTTGTATAACAAAACTGCGTCTTAGAACTAATTAAATATTCGTATGCATATCGATATTATTGTTTATATGTGAACAACAAAAAAACCTTTACACACAACACACACACATACACATAAACACACACTCATACTCACACACATATATATTAGTCGTAGTTTGTATAGTTTTCTTGTTCAGTTTAATTGTTAACTTGGCGAGACTCAATTGGCTCAGTCGACTTATATGCATAGTGCTAGCTAAACCTATAAACCCACGTAGATATAGATAGCCATATCTAGATTCAATCGTTGGCCATGCAGTAGCCGGAATAGGTTTGTATATTATCCTCGAGAAAGCTTTCGCCCGCTATAACGCTCGACTGCGTGTGATGGCTGGGACAGCGATGACCCTTGGGGCATTGGCACAACGAATTGATATTGACCTCATCCAGAAACTCCTGACGCTTGCGCACTGTGAACAGCTTGCAGGGCTGCTTGCGCTGACAGCGCAGACGCTAAGGGAAGAAGGAGAGAGTTAGAGCTAGGCTGGCGAGGATTAGACTATTTTACTCACTGTCAGCGGCGAGCAGGCGAACAGATAGCGATAGGCTGTTGGACTATTGGGCGCCGGCTCACGTTTGGTTAGATAAGTGACCGAGTTCTTGGGGCAGCGGCAATGCACTATTTGCTCAGTGACGTTCAGCTCCAAGGCCGTGGTCAGCGTCCAGGTGTAGTCACGGAAGTGTCTGCAAAGGAAATAAGAGTTAGCTTCAGTCTTTCAACTCGATTGCCTCTCAACTCACTTGCAGACAGGCAGCTTGTGCACGGGCTGGCATAGCTTGTAGTGCCTGGTCTTGTCCGCTATGGTGTGGCCGTCCTCCACGCCCAGGCTGCTCGGACAGCCGCCTATGAAGCTGGTCGCCTCCTTTTGGCCACGATGGCCCGAGTGGCGCATGTGTGTGCCACCACGAGCGGGCAGATGCGGCAACTCATTGTCCGACACCTGCTCGTAGCTCGGTGGCAGCGCTTCGTTGTAGTCCGGCGAGCGTTCCACATAGTCGCTCGACTGCAGCTGCAGCTCGTCCTCGTAGACAGCGCCCAGCTTTTGCATCAGCTTCTTCAAATGCAAGCTCTCGTAGCGCTTGTCCTGGTAGAGTCCTTCGCCTAAAAGCAAACGCTTGTGCTGCAGCATTTTCTCCTTCTCGTAGTAGTTGCGATGCTTCTGGGCCTCTGGCAGGCCGTGGCTGTGCTCGTGATGGTGCACGATCACATTGTTGGGCATGCGATTCGATTCGGGGCAGCGGCATTGTCGCTCTATCCAGGGCGTCTCGTACAGGTCGATCTTGGAGCAGACCGCATTCGGTGCACAGACCGGCAAGTCGGCCTCGGAGTCCTGCAAGGAACGGTAGAAAAGGAAACGAGAAAACTTAGTTTTGTGACAATTTTATTTCAGTTTCATTCATCCCCGCTTGTGCCACATTTGCATAGCCAAGTGGCTAGCACGTCCTCGAATCTGAACAAGCCTTTAGAATAATTTCATTCATTGAATTGCCAACGATTGGCCGCTGGTTGAGCTGAAGTGGGCGAGCCCGAGAGGTGAGCATTGAGTTTGCCTTAAGTTTGAAGAGACCCTTTATAGGCCATTCAAGGAAATGGCAGCGAGGACGAAGGGCAGTCAATTGAGAGGGAGAGCATAAAGGGGAACAGAAGTAGAAGGAAAAGAACAGTTAACGAGTGTGGGATACTCTTAGGGAGCAGGAACGGAAATCAAGCTGAAAGAGTACAAAGTAGATGATAGGACATATAGAAGGGATTTCTTGAATATAACTTAAGATGGATAAGAGATATTCAAGGAAATCAATACGATGAAATGCATAAGGGATCTCTCGGAAAAAGTATCTATGGCTTAAAGATCCCTCGCAATCCTTAAGATTTTTAGGATTTCCTTGACATGATTTAGATCAAACGCCTCTAACACTTGATTTGCAGTCCAGAAGATATAACCATCTACCATTTAATCAGTTCTTAATGGCCTTTTAATCTATCTCAGTCTGGTTCTGTCTTCGCCTAAGCAACCCTTCCAACTACGCCAAGACTCCACTCTAGTTAACCTTTAGCCCACATATACTCAATTTCCCCTAGTGGCAACAGCATGTCGCAAGACAAGACCCCAAGTTCTTTGGGGTAAACAGCTGCTTGATTAACATATGTGTCTGTCCCAACGATGTCTAATGCCCTGCCCCTATCTATCTACATGTTTGTTTGGGACTCCGTGGAGTCCATTCGGTAAACATCCTAAGCAGATACTTTTCGTTTAATTGAATTCCTAACGCTTCTCATATTGTTGTCCGTTGTCCTTGCACCTTGTTTACTTAATCCTAGTTCACTCCTTGCTCTCTTGGTTCACATAAAAGCTTATGTTGTGTCCTTGGCCAGCTCTGCGCTATAAACATAAAATCCAACTAGCAACTGCGGACTTTTAGTTTTTGTTTTCGTTTCGCTCGCTTTTTATGAGCTGTGCCCCTGCCCCTGCCCCTGCACCCGCGCCACAGACGCTTCATCGACTCGACTGTCATTTATCCCGCTCATTTGATTTTATTGTACGGCCCTCTGGCGACACACAACAACGCACTCATATGAGCTACAACAACGGCCAGAGTGGCGACAACAACAACACGTTTCCAATGAAATTATCGAAAGCAATCAATTTTTTAAGTGGAACTTCTTTCAACTGGTACCTTTTTGACATCTCTCCCTCTCTCTCTTTTTCTCTCTGTTGATGATGGTGTTGTTGTCGCCGTTTTTGGGTCCTTGCTTTTTAGGCTGGGCACTGTTTGATACCCTGTAGGCTAGTAAAGAAGGGGGGTATAATGGCGAAGTGAATGGAGGAGAAGTGCTCAAGACTGGCTGCCTTGGCAGTGTGGAGATCTGAGTGAAAGGGAAGGATAACGCCTTAACACTAACTGTCCAGAGAAAGAAAGAATAGGATAGCTCCTTAGCACTATCTATACAGAGACTCTAAGAATTAAATGAGTTAGAAGCGGAATACCTCCGAACTATATACAGAACTTCAAATTAATTTTATGCTTTCAATTTTCCTACACAGTTCCAACGACTTCTAGGGTATTTTATAGTCTAGCCTTGCCCCCATCACACCAACTTAATTTGCTTCATTTTGTTGTTTTGATCTTTTGTTTGGTTTCGATTTCAATTTGATTTTCCGTGTGCTGTGTGCATAGCTTCGCCTGGCCCCTCTCTCTCTCTCTCTCCCTATGTCGTTTCTTTCTGATTTGTATTCAAATTATTTTTATAATGAAATCAATAGGCTGTCTGCAGGCGACGATTGTCGAGAGAGTGAGTTGCACCTGCCCCTGAGGTACAGCTACCTGAGCGTCCTGCTGTCGCTCTGTCTCCCTCTCATTCTCTCGCTCTGACTTTGGCTCTACTACTTAGCGCGTCCGTGACGAACCGGAAGTCCGGAAGTGATTTAGTGCAGGCGACCGCCTGGCGGAAGTAAATAAATATGTAAGTGCAGCACACACACGCACACTCAGGCACACAGACACTCGCTCAGCGATACACACACACGCACGTGTGTGTGCTCTTTAAAAAGGGATTAGCTCTGGCACCGGAAGCAGAGCAAAGCCAAAGCCAAAGCCAAACAGGTTGCCTATCTGACCTTTTACCTTTGGCTCTATGGGTTTGCCAGTGCCCAACTCTCGTTCCCTATCTCTCTCTCTCCCTCACTCTCCCCTCTCTCTCTCTCTCTCTCTCTCTCTCTCTCTCTCTTTCTCTGTTGCGGAAGTTGTCCTTCTGCCTTGCTTTATTAGTTTTATTTACTTCCGCTCACAATTTACTTCCGCATTTGCTTCAATAAATTCCGAAACAGGCAAATCGCGCGCGTTTCCCACGCGTTTTTGACCTACATTCGGTAGGCGTCACCTGGCCCCGCCTGCCAGCTGCAGCCACTGCCACTGCCACTGCCACTGCCAGTTGCTGCCCCTTAACCCTTTTGCTGTTGACAAATTTTTCAAACATTTTCTTCATATGCCCAAAGCTTTGTTTCACGTAAGCAAGACTTCTGAGCACTCGAGGGAAACCTTTGTCGTGCTATCTGACAGGATATGTATATATATAAATCTCTCTCTCTCTCTCTATATATATATATATATATATATATGTATATGCATTATTAAGGGAGCTGTCTGTCTGCTGTAAGCAGCGTGGGAAATTCTTTGAAATTCGAGCATGTATATCGATGGCCCCCTCTCGTCAGACTTCTTCAGCTTCAGCTGAGGGTAGTTCCAAGTGGCTCTTCGCAGAAACCGTTATGTACACCCGCTCAAACATATTGATAAGCAAATAGGCGAGTGTGAGTATGTGTGTGTGTATATGTGTGTGTTCCTTCAATATAAAGCAAACATGTCGTATCTCCCCCTTGTCTCATCTGCTAACCAAAATCAGTGTCAGAGATAAACAAGCTGCCGACTCGACAAGAAAGTTTACGTTGCTGCGAAAAGCAAAAAAAAAAAAAAAAAAGAAAGAAGATAGAAAACAAAACTTCAAGCGGATATCCGGTTTAAGGCGAGCAAAAAAACTCCAAAAAAAAGGGTGGGCCCAGCACACGTGGAGCAGGTAACGTGCCAGCTCCAGCTCCAGCTCCAGCCCCACTCTGCTGCCCCGCAGGGCCTCGACTCGACGACACTTTATAATTTGCTCGCAGCAGCACGCGCGCGCGCGCTCCACAAACAATTAGCTTCATGTGTGTCAAAGGGCAAGGGGAGAAGGCGGAGTAGGTGGGGCAGGAGGTGGAGTGGGCAAAAGCCAAACGGCAAAGGGCGCAGCGGAAGTCCAGAGAGAGAGAGAGAGAGAGAGAGAGAGAGAGTGTGTGATGACAAATGAAAGGCAACCATGCAACGTGATGCGGCAAGCGCTGTGCAACTTTTGAAGCCCAATGGCTGCTGTCCGGCAGCTAAGCTGAGCTTCGACTGCCGATGGTGTTTTCGGCTAGCTGCTTTAAGAGCTGTCAAAGGGTTTTACGCACGCTCGTTTAATTGAATCAAATTAACCCGCACAACCCCACCGAAGACCCAAGATGAAACAGCAAACAGCAGCCGCAGCTGGAGCTGGAGCTGGAGCTGAGGCTGGGACTGGGGCTGGGGCAGCGACTGCTGCTTGTCATGGCTCATGTGGCTGGGGGCATGCTTGGAATTCTGCGCCACAAGAGCTGAGCACCGGAAGCTGCCGCTGCCACAAAGATGACAATGACTCTTACAATATTTTGTATACCCTGTAGGAATGGGGAGAGTGCTGAAAGGTAGAGAGTTGGAGAAATGTGGCTTATTATGAGGGAGTGCCCAAAAGAGGTTTAAAGTGATATAAAAGGTATATGTGACAGAGCATAGGGCACACATATCATAATTTATCACACAGAATCAATTTACTGTCTAATGGAACTCAGAAACTATAGAAACTAGCGCTGTCAAATTTGGTAGGTGACTTACTGTAACAATCTAAATGAACTCGGAGACTATAAGCGCTAGAGTTAGTAAATTTGGTGTATGGAACATATAACTTAAAACTAAACTAAATCTGTAATATCTGAGATACTTCTAGTCTAATCTTCGTAGTATCTGAGACATTTCGAGTCCAATCCCTGTAATATCTGAGATACTTCTAGTCTAATCTTCGTAATATGTGAGATATTTCTAGTCCAAACTCTGTAATATCAGTGATATTTGTAGCTATATACATCTGTCATACATATCTGTAATATCTGAGATATATCTAGTCTAATTTTCGTAATATCTGAGATATATCTAATTTTCGTAATATCTGAGATATTTCTAGTCATGTACATCTGCCATACGTAGTCATAGACATCTGCAGTCTCTGTCATATCTGAGATACTTCTTACCAAGAGCAAAAGAAAAGTCAACTTATACAGGGTATCTCCCAACACATCATCTAACTCGTCTATCAGACATTCCATTGGCCGCTGCTGCTGCAAGTGAGGAGTGTGCGGTGCAAACGTAATTTAGTCAGCTGCATAACTGGCATGCCAATGCATCGCTTTAGCTTTTGTCTGGACTCTGGCCCAGACCCTAAGCACCCTCCCCCCCCTGCCCCGCTGTCCCTTTGCTTGACTGCTCACTCATTACTGGGGGGAAGCCTTTGATTGTCGCTTAGCGGCGACAGCGTAATTTGAGCTTGCAGAGCTAACTGACTGGCTGAGTGACTGACTGGCTGAGTGACTGACTGGCTGACTGCCTGTGGCGCTGTTAGGCAGTGTGCACTGTAGACGTAGCGCTGAGCGCTGGCTGGCTGCACCTGCTGCTATCAATAACCCAAACGGCTTGACATGACGCGCGCAAAATGCCAACAAAAGGACTTGCCACAAAAGGATCGACCTGCCACATGTGTGTGTGCGAGTGTGTGTGTGTGTGTGTGTGTGTGTGTGTGTGTGTATTGCCAATCAGTGACATAAATTTCTCGAATGCCGGAAGAGCTCTGCCCAAAGAAATGCAACGGCTGGGCAGGGATCGGTGTTTGGTTCCCATGAGGGCGTTGACGGCGAGAGCGGATGACGTGGGACGAACGCCGGCTGCTGCACATGCGCCTTGCCGCATAGCCGTTAGACACTTGTGCCAGGCGGCTGCCGCTGCTGCCGCTGCCGCTGCAGGTAGTTTGGCCCATGCAACAGGCGTTCGCTGTTATCTTTTGTCTGTGCGTTAATGATTTTTCTATACATTTCCTTTTGCTTAGACGCTTTGTTGTTGTATTTCCACATTTTCCCCTCATGCGCAAGAATTATGCAATCTGGCAGCACATGTGGCAGCAGAGGGACGGAGAGAGAGAGAGAGAGTGAGAGAGATGCGCAGAGGAAGTGGTGTTTGGTCAGCTCACGCTGTTTACACGAAAATTCAATTAAAATTGGAAATTGTTTCTTGGGAGCGAGCGGAAGTGACCGAAGAAGCTTCTTCTAACGGAAGTCACACGGAAGTCGTTTGGCCCCAGCTTCCAGACACAAGCTTCCACTTAATCTGCAGCTCATCTCTGCCACTCTTTGTTGTTTCGCTCACAAATTCCAATGAAAAACACTAAAACGACGCACAAAACTGGGATGGACTGGGCTGGACGGTGGGCCGAGCCGGAAGTAAACTGATTCTCAACTCCTCTCGTCTTTGGTTCTTAACATATTTTGCATAGCCCAGAGACGTGGCCCGCGTCTCGAATCTGGTCTTGCTTTGACTTCCAGCTTAAATCTGAGGCAGAGCAGAGACGTTGGCGGCAGCAGATGAGGAGGTTTGGCTTACTGGGAACTGGCCGTGCCACTTTGGCGCGCCTTAACGGAAACATGCCAACCTCAACGGCAAAACAAGTAAGAGTGCTAGAGATGGGCTTGAACGACCAGCGGATGCGCTGTAAGTTGAGGCTCGCATAGCTAGAGTAATGGGGAAATTAAGGATGTTATTATATATGGAAAAAAAAGGCAATCGATATATATATCGATTTATCATGAAGTTATCGAGAGATATATAAAATATTGATACATAGGAATGCTTACATATTTCAAAAACTCACTTCATGCTTCTAGCTTCTCTAGACAACGAGCTAAGCTTAACTGATCAAAGCTACATATCGATATATATCGGTTTTGGTTGGCCGCATGCAGCTATAAAGAAAATGAACACTAGATATGCTATACTAGACTCTAGTGTAGAGTGCCTTACCAATTTGTCAGCAGATGTGACCATCAGCCAAAGATCTGCTTATCGGTATATATCGATTTATAGAGTAGAAACTAGAGCTGTGCTAGTAAGATCATATAAATAAACATATTGCATATAAGACCATGGCCAATCTCAAGCCCACACATCATACCCTTCGCCCAACCATTGCTATAGGGTATGGCCAGAAAAATTTCATTCATAAAAGCGCAAAAATGCCAAAAGGAAGCAACCGCAACAACAACAACAACAACAAGAAGAAAACGGTTACTGGACTTTGTTGTCTTTCAGTTCAGTTCACAGTGCGAAGGGGTTGCTGCTGGCTTTGGTTGAGCGGAGGGGGATTTTGGTTTATGGATTGGTTAGGAACGCTGAGGAACTGGTTTGCCCGTTTCGACGGGCCAATTGCAGCTGAAGTGGGCCTGGGACATGTTGCTGCTGTCCATTGTTATTGCTGGCTGCTGTTTTGCTGTGGATTTTGCGTAGCTTGTTGATCGTCACAATTAATGAACGAACGAACGGACGACGAGCGAACGTCTACGCACACGGACATCCACAGCAAACCACATCCACAGTCGCAGCCACAGCCGCAGCCAGAGCCACATTCAGTTGCACATCCTCAGCTGCAGCGACGGAAAAAAGCAATTCATTCATTCACTCAAAAAATGGGGAGACAACAACAACAACAACAACAACAACAACAACAGCATCAGTAGCAGCAGCAGCAACGTGGCATAGTTGTTGCCTTTGTAATTGTTGCTTTGGCCAAACCACAAAATGTTGCTGCTGTTGGCCTGTAAACATGTTGCTGACGGTAGCTGTTGCTGCTGCTGCTGCGGCTGCTGCTGTTGCCTGTTGCCCGTTGTCTCCTTTTACGCTTAGCTAAATAAATCAATCTTGGCTTCATTGTTGCTGTTGTTGCTGTTGCTTGCAGCATTTTTATGAATGAAAAGTTGTTGCTGCTGGTTGTTGTTGTTGCTGCTGTGTGTGCGTATTACTGCTGCTGCTGCTCGTTGCTGTTTTGCACAATTTTTATTGAATGACAGCTACCAAGCAGCAACAGCAACAATTGCTCGTAGCTTTGTTGTTGTTTTGTGGATCGTCTGTTAATTACGATCGAGTTGCAGTTGCTGCTGCCCCAAACACGATTGTTGTTTTGTTTAATGAACACATGCGCAGTTGCCGTTGCTGCTGCTGCTGCTGCTGCTGCGCGCACGCGGTTTTTATGAATGAATGAATCAACAACAACGGCAGCAGCAATACGCGCCCCGTTTGCGTATTTATAGTTATTTATTTTTGCTGCCGTCGCCAGACGCTGTAAACAATGCGCCTTTGGCACGTAATTAGCACACTTACAGATAGCAGCAGCAACAACAACAGCAACGACAACAGCAACAACAGCAGCCAAATTGGAACGTGTCCGTCAATAACTGTAACAAGATCTTGACTGAAACGGAAACTGTGCTACTGCAGCAGCAGCCACATTTCCGCTAGCTCTTTTCCACAATATATGTATGTATTGCTGCCGTTGCTGCTGCTGCTGCTGCTGTTGCTGCTGCTGGCAGCAACATGTCCCAATAGCAATCGCATACGCATATGTATTTACGTTTTTCTTCTTTTGCTTTATCAAAAATTGTTACAAGTATAAAAAAGACAAAAAAAAAAAAAGTTGACTTGGCGCGCGCGCCAGTTCCAAAACTTGAGCTGATTGCCTCGAGAAACACGACAGCAGCAACAACAACAGCAATAGGTGCAACAACAACATATACAAAAGTGGGCAAACTAGTTTTATGGTATCCAAGCATCCGTTGGCTCAGGTTGTAGCAGCTCTGGCTTTTAAGCATTTTATTTTTTCTGAATGGAGCCCCACTGTAAAAATTGTGAGCTGGAATTTTCTGTAAGTTGTTGTTGTTGTTGTTGTTCTTGTTGTTCAACGTGAATAATTGTGCTATGTTGTAGCCGTTGCTGTTGTTGTTGTTGTCGTCATTGATGTTGCTGTTGTGCGTTTTATGCTAATGCGTTGGGCTTTATTAAAAATATGTTTGCTCATAAGTACACTGCGAGAAAATTGACAATTGCTTAATTAAAAAAATATATGTATATATATTTTTTTGTTAGCATTTTTGCACAGTGTATAATATGAAGCAAAGGATGCCAAGACTATTAAAGCTCTAATATGTTGTACAGATTTTTTTTGTCACATTTTATTTAACACTTAAACTATTTTTTGGTCAGTGTACGATGTAGCCTAGGCAGCTAATTATTATTTTTATTTTATTTTTAATTTTTAAATTGTAGAAAAAATTCGATTTTTATTTCAAGTTAAGCTTTAGCTACTCTTTCATATAAGAAATATAAATTTTAAATATTTTCGCCCAGTGTATATATAAGATTTTAAAGTTTTCACTTGGATTTCTGTGATTATGGCAAAATTCCCAAAAATCTCTTCACTTTTCTTTATAAATTTAGTTTATCTCGTGTCACATATGATATCTGCTTTCTCATGCTAATTTTTCGCTCAGTGTATGATTTATGCCAACCACAATCGCTGCTGTTGTTGTTATTATTGTCTACTCTCTTCATTCATTCATTCATTCATATTTTTTCTTTTTATTATTTTCTTGTTTTCGCTTTGAATCACATTGAATAATTTCTAAATTTAGCATAAAAAAACATTCCCCGACGTGAAAGGCGAAGAGAGAGAGAGAGAGAAAAACTAATAAGAAAAATTATGAAAGAATGCAAAAAAAGTTTAAGTCGTAATACGAGAGCTAACGCTAATGCTTGGAGCTAGGCATGCGCTGTAAGTCGTGATCAAAATCGTGATCGCGTCGTGATCGTATCGTGATTGTGGCCCAACGTGACTTCCACATCGAAGATGATTTGGCCGCAAATCAAATATCGTACGACGACCTTCAGGCGGGCCTAAACAACAACAACAAGCAACAACACACCCAGTGGGCCCTGCCTGTGGCTGTCATAAATTCAGTTTTATTGTGAATGAAATTTACATATTAAATATGTTCAATGTAAAGAAGATAGCGAAATGACAGTTGCGGCTATTGTTGTTTTCAAATGTAGGGCGTGGCGCGCTGTTCGATAAACAACTGTAGATCACGCATTGCGCATACGCACAGTCGGCCGGCGCGACATAAGAAATGCCGTTTTCACACCTCGCTGGCCCCAACAACAGTAACAATAAAAGCACCCACGTGGCCGTCTCGCCGTCGCTCTATCTGTCTGTCTGACCCTCTCTCCCTCTGCCTCTCCCTCTCTCCGTCTGTCAGTTGAGCCATGTTTATGCTTGATTTGTTTATGCATTTCTCAGTCAATTGAAATTCTTTGAAGACTTTTGCTATCGCTTGGCCAAGAATTTAACAGCTTGTCATTGATGTTGGCAGCAGCAGCAGCAGCAGCAGCAGCAGCAGCCAGACGCTTTTAGCCATGCCACGCGCACTGCGACGAAACTCTGTCAGTTGTTTAAGCCAAATATGCGTAGCTGATCTGCTTGTATATGGCTAACAAATCAGTTGTGTTGTTGTTGCTGTTGTTGTTGTTGTTGTTGTTGCTGTTGTCCATTCAAACATTTGGACGCTCTGTCGCTTTGCCATTCATTCATAGATTGACTTGCTCAGCGAAGCGAAACGCAGTCACTGTCAGCGTCGTCGTCGGCGTCGCAGTCGCCATTGCCGTTGCCGTTGCCGTTGCCGTCATTTTACGTTTTCATTCATACGTCTCCGCCCCGTCGCTCGCTCCTGCTCACTCCCATTGCGCTGGAGCGTCGCAGTTCTCGCTCATTCCATTTGCCCGCTCCGTCGTCGTATTTCATTCATGAATTTTCTTTCATTCAGCTTTGCTCGTCGCCCCTCTCCACAGCACCACAACCTCTCTCCACGCACACACACACACACAGAGACTAGCATCTCCCTGTTGCTGCTGCTGCGCTTCTCATTCCTGTCTCTTCTTCTGGCTCTGGCTCTGGCTCTGGCTCTTGTTGTTGTTATTGTTGAAATCATTTTTAAATACCGGAACTGAATGTTTAGCGCTTTTAAGCATGGGAACTTTTTGTTTTCTTCTGCATTGAGTGAAAAAAACAACAACAACAACTTGAGCTTGCTGTCTCTCTCCCTCTCTCACGCTTCTCTTACTATTTCCAGCGCTTGTGTTTTTGTTCTTCGAACAGGAATTTTTTTTTGGCTTTTTTTCTATTTTAGGTGTTGTTCTTATGCCTTTTGCTTTGGGTTGTTGTTTTTTATGCCCGTTCAAAATTTATTGCAGACATACGGATTTGGAAATTTATGGGACAGCCGTAGCGGGAGCTGTGCGTGTTGCCTGCCGCTGCTGTTGCTGTTGCTGCTTTTTATACTATTTCACGTAGTGATATAGTATATTGGTTTTGTGCAATGTCCGTCATGCTGTCCGTCCGTCTGTCCGTCTGTCCGTCTGTCCGTCTGTCCGTCCGTCCGTCTGTCCGTCTGTCCGTCTGTCCGTATGAACGCAAACCATTTCGACGCTATTGAAGCTAGAGACTTGAAATTTGAAATATATACTCGTGTATACCCTCGTCTGATAAAGTGTCAAGATTTTCTCGATACGCCCACTAGGGGCGTGGCAAATCGGAAAATGCATTTTCCTGTATCTCAGAAACACTACTTCTAGAAGGGCTAGAGAGTTGGGATTTTAACTGAACACTCATGTCGACATCCCAAAATCAAAAAGCTATGGCGGATATATCTACGCCCATTGGGGGCGTGGCAAATCGGGTCAAACTGTATCTTCTACAGTTTTAAAGCTAGAACGCCCAAATTTGGCACGTGGGTTACTGTTACGATCCTATAAAGATCGCCCAAAAAATTTTATGGCCACGCCTACTAGGGGCGTGGCAAATCGGATCTGAATATATAGTGATTTTACTAGTTTCGTTATATTTTGAGCACTATTGATGCTAGAGACTTGAGACTTGGTATATATACTCGGGTTAACATCCCACGACCGATAAGCTATGGCGGATATATCTACGCCTTCAGGGGGCGTGGCAACAAATATCAGCTTATATCTCCCACAGTTTTAGTGCTAGAAGCTTCAAAATTGGATGTTAGGTTACTGAGGGCCTCCTCTATCGATTCCCCAAAAATTATTGTTACGCCCCAAAAGGGGCGTAACATACAGAAAAATACCCTGTAATTTTCGCATTTTTCGAATGTAAGCATCCAAACTTTACAGTTATATTCTTAAACGCCCACTCTATGCACATGCCAAAAATTATTTGTCTACGGCCACTGGGGGCGTGGCAAATCAAAACTGAAACATCTGCAGCTTCTGAGCCAATAACGCGCCACATAATGACTTTGTGACCTTTGACCTTATCTTTTGATTTGCCAAATTATATATATGTGTTTGAAAAGAATATTTTATTAATACAAAATAACTAAATAAAGAAAATGTAACAAAAATATCAACATGACCGCACCGGGGTTCGATGCCACACCTCGCCAACGAACTTATGTATATCACACTTTCTGAGTTTCCACCTCTCTCATTTTGGGAGTTGCCACCTCTCTTATTTGGAGAGATGCCACATCTCTCGATTTAGGTGCGTGTTCTTGCTAAGGTAAGACAATCGAGATTAATCGAGAGAGGTGGCATCTCTAAGCTTCGATTCTAATTGAAACTGTCTGGCTACCTCCAATGAAAAGTTTTACTCTGCAGCTAATTTGTGCGGCGACAGTGGGGATTTAAGGTTAAATTTAAAAAAATGTAATATGATAGATGCCCCTGTGAGCAGTTGGGGCGTGAAATAGTATTTCGCTGTGGGTTGCGTCCGACAGCAACGTTCTTACTTGTTTAGGTGTTGCGGTCTGGCTGAAAGTCTGTGAGATGTGTGTCAGGGCAACCAGAGAGTTATGATCGATCTTGGAGTTCGATTGGGTTTACGACCTCTACAAGTTGAGTTCGCTTGCTGAACGAGTCTGAGCAGTCTATACTCCTGAGATGATATTATATTATATATTATATACATTATATAAGTCCCATCTGCCGTAGAAAAGCCTTGATGTTGATGGTCTCTTTGTAGCTAAGAGAGATCGCTAAGAATCATATTGTGGAACTATAGAAGAAACTTCAGGAAAATTTCTAGAAATCTTACTTCGAGCTATATAATAAGATACTCCCTTTTTCGCTCAGTGATATTTAGATAATGTATATATAGACAGGTAGATAGCATAGATAGTTGTCATATCATATCATATTTTAGATAGAAGAGGCAAGGAATAGAAGAGCTTATTCATCAATATGCCCCTCTTTTCGCTCAGTGCATTGCCAGTCTCTCACTATCTATCTCTCTCCCTCTCTCTCTCTTGTTTATGGTGTCAATATTATCGTGCCGATTGCTGTTGATATTTCACGCCTCATGACAACTAGGGAGTGTTTTGTACAATATTTCTCAATGGATTGGCCATATGATCTAAGTATCCACAGTGAAACAATTGTCGTTGTGCTGTTGTCGCTGTCGTTGCATGTTTCGCTGGAAAGATTCGTATCTGAGCTGCGGCTTGGGGCGCAACTTGGCTTAGTCATAGTCATTCGTGCCGCATATTGAACTCTTGACCCGCAGCGCTAATTGGTCTATAAGGTATCGCAATTGCTCAACTGAGCTGAGTTTAATTGATCAAATGTGACGACAACAGCAGCAGCAGCAGCAGCAACAACATTGACAATATGCGAAGCAACAAACAACTTTCATTTTTCATATAAAGCGATGTTGCTGCTGTAGATGTTGCTGCTGCAGCTGCAATTAAGTGTCTGCCCCGTTTTGGTGGGTGTCAAGTGTAATGGCTTTTAAAGAACGTCAATCTCTATAGGGCGGCAGCTAAATATAGACAGCAGCCCAGAGCCAGTTATGGCCACGAAACCTGCTGCTGTTGGCGGCGTTTCTAATGCTTCTGCTTACAGCGGTTGCTCGCGTGGGCTAAGCGCAGCCAGTTACACATGGCAATAGCAACATGGGCAACTGGCTAAAGCAGGTGTTGCTGCTGCCGCTGTGGCTGCATTATGCAATCGCAGCAGCAACTGTTGCTGATGTGCAATTAGCTAGCTCTCCCTCTCCCTCTCTGTCTTTATCTCTTTTTTGCCTTCTACTTACCCCAACTTGATAGAGTATGCGCAGATCCTTGACGCTGTGCGCATGCTTATTGCTGCTGCTGCTGCTGCTGGTGGTGGTGGTGGCTCGATGTTGCTGCTGCTGGAGCATTTGGCGCGCGCGTCTACCCATAGCTGGCTCCAGCTCGGGCTGCTGCTGCTCCGCCGAGATACTGACCACATCTACAGTTAGCGGCTTTTCGCTGCTTGGCCTCGCCGTGCTGCTGGTTGTAGTTGTTGTTGCTGCTGTCTTGGCACCTGCCGTTGTTGTTGCTGTTGCTGTTGCAGTTGCTGTTGTGTCTTTGGCATCGTAGATAGTATATTCCAGGCTCTTGTGCTTAGCCGCGCTCTCGGCGCCGCTGGCCGTTGGCGTCAGCTCGTAAACCTCGAGCGGCAGTCGCGTGCCCTGTGCGCCGCCGCCTGACACCAGCAGCAACAGCACTGGCAGCAGCAGCGACGGCAGCAACATAAGCCGCAGCAGCAACAGCAGCGACTGCGCGCGTATGCTGGCCATTGCCATTGTGTATGTGTGTGTGTGTGTTTGGGTGTGTGCGTGTTTGGGTGTGTTGCTGCGGTTGCTTGTAATTGACACTTTTTTTTTTGTGGGCAACAGCAATAGTTGTTGTCGTTGTTGTCGTTGTTGTTGTTGGCAAATCGAAACGTTGATTGTTTTTCTATATGTATGTATACAGATATAGATATGTATTGGTTGTATCTGTTTGTGCTTTGGCTACGGTTGCAATTGGCTTTGCTAGTTTCGAATTAGCCTTGGTCAGCAGCAGCAACAGTTGCAGCAGCAGCGGCGGCAACAACTGCCTGGCTCACTGGCTGCCAACATGACACAACACAGCAAACAATGTACAGGGTATATGCACTATTGATATATATGTATATATATATATACTATAGATTATTTGTGATGTATTCAAGTAGAGAACACGCGCTTCGAAACTCTCGAACTTTGGAACGTGTTGTTGCTGTGGCACGCGGTCGCGTCTGCTCGTCGCAAACTCACAATTCGAACTGATCAAACAGCCAAGCGAGCGACAGCAACTTCAACTGCCGCTGAGCGTAGCCCGAGAGCGAGTGAGTGTGTATGTGTGTGTGTGTGTGAGTGAGAGAGTGTGTATCTGTGTGGCCAAGACTTGAATGAACGCACACACACTCACACACACACACACACACACACACTCTGGCAGCCGCAGCAGCGGTGACTGCGACGCCATGAATGAATGAATGCGGCTGGGCAGCGCAGCATCCCTTGCCCAAGTGTGTGTGTATTGCTTGCATGTCCCTCTCTCTCTCTCTCTCTCTCTCTCTCTCTCTAACCCTCTCTCTCTCTCTCTCTCTCTGTCTCTCCCTGTGTGTGTTTGTATCTATGTGCCTGCAGCCGGCTCGCGTGCTGCGCGCTTGCCGCTTGTTCGACTGGACGCTTTGGCTGCATCCTTTCGACCGTTTTTGCTGCTTGTTGATTTTATTTATATTTATTTTCATTTGCTGTGTCTGTTTTTTTCTTCTTCTGCGTTTTGTTTTTGTCATTTTTACTACGACCGGAAACTAATTCCTGCCCAGCGACATTGTCTGGCTGCGTGTTGCTGTTGCTGTTGCTGTTGTGCGTTTTTTTTTGCCGCAGTTTCGCGCGCATGCCAAAAAATAAGCCAGCTTCAGCAGCAGCAGCAACAGCTTCAGCTTAAGTGGCCAACACACACACACACACACGCACAGTTCAAGCGAAAAGCGCGCGCTTCTGCAGAAAGCCCGCCAATTTTTTATGGTTCTAGCGACAAGATTTCATTTTAGTTAGCATTTCCACTTGGGCCAAGCTCAGCTTGAGCTGGCTAAAGCAGAACTTGGCCCAAAAAAAAAAAACAGACAAATATTTCAAAAATATCAGCAACCCCTAATGAAAGAGGGGTATATCAGTTTTTAAGTTTCTTATATTGCCCGAGTCATAAAATTCTATATTTATGCACACTATTTATATAGTTTCTAAATTTAACTCTTCTTCTCTCACTCTTGATTGCTTGCAGGTAAGATGTACGCCGTGATTGGCAGACGCCACGGCAAAATCCTATCGGGCGACCTGACCCAGGGCAGCGGCAACTTCTCGGTGACCTGCCTGCTGCCGGTGATCGAATCGTTCAACTTTGCGCAGGAGATGCGCAAACAGACATCTGGCCTGGCCTGTCCGCAGCTAATGTTCAGCCACTGGGAGGTAAGTGCGCAATCAGAGCAGCTGTTGCTGCTGCTGGTAGTTGCAGTTGCCTGATATTTTTTGGGCGCAAGTCACAAAAGTTCCCCCTCTCAGAACAAAACTAAAAAAACATATGGCATCTGTGCGTGCTTTTTGCTCTTGCGGTCTGTCTTTGGTCAGCTAAAATCTCAGTTTACCTTGCTGCTGTTGCCTTCTGCTGAAGTCTTATAAGCTAAACCACAGCAGCAGCAGCGACAGCAGCAACAGTTGCTCTGAAAGTTATATGGTCCATTTGAGCTGCTGTTGCAGCTGTGTGCAATATTTTATTGCTGGCAGTTGCCAGTTGCTGAAGCAATGCCAAGTGCTCGGCCTTTCCCCTGACCTTGTGCAGTGCCCAAAGTTGATCTCAATGCCCACTTGGCCGAGCGGATGGCGGATGGCGGACGGCGGCTGGGCCCAAACAGCGGATGGGCTCGCTCAAAAAATGATTAATATATACGGAGAGGCGCAGCAGCAGCAGCAGCACACGTGCACACCACACAAAGGCGTCAATTACGTTTTCAGCACAGGTGTTGACTAGCAAGTGATGTGCACATAGATACCCTGCACTAAATGCAATTCGACTCTCTGTCTCTCCTCTGGCAAGCGAATGATGTGAAGTATCAAGCAGCAGATACCTTAAATTATATATGTTCCTGATCGGTAGGATAAGCTGAGTCGATATACCCATGGCCGTGGCCACATCTGTCTGAGTAGCTTCTAAGCCGTTTCATTTGTCGGCTGTGCAGCAAACTCCAAGTACAAACGCTTCTATAGAGGTATTAGCTATATGTCTTTAGATATACATATATAGGTATATCTAGGTATGTGTGTGTGTGTGATAGTGTGTGTGTGTGTTTGTTGTATATCGCCCAACCAATCGATAACAACAAGTTTTTGTATAATGACTTCCGGTGATTTTCTATTTCTCAGCTGAAGTTTTGCCGGCAACGTTGTCTACGTCGCTTTTGTTGCTGCTGCTGCTGTTGTTGTTGTTGGTGTCTTTTTGCTGCTTTCGTATAATTTCATACGCATTTCCAGCGTCCGTCCGTAAAGGGAGGGACAGCAGCACATTTGTAACTTTCCGTGGCGTCGCGTCGTGTAGAAATCTAAACGGAAACTAGTTTGGCCAGCAGCACAAATAAGTGCATTATTATTAAGACAATGGGAAAGCTAAAAAGCAGCAGCGACGTCAGCTTGTTGTTGTTGTTGTTGCTGTTGTTGTTGTCGTTTGCTGCCATCAATTAGAATGCGACAACAACAACGACAGCAATCGCCGTGATGTGTGTCACCTGGCGATTGTGTTTGTTCGTTTCATATCAACAAGAAAAGAGCTTGCTGACATTTTAACACAATTAAAGGCAGTTACGCCCACCTCCACCTACACACACACACTCAGGTATGTCCAAGACTGACCGCGTGGGCGTGGGCGTGCTTTGTGGGCGCAGTTGTCACGTGCCCGTAATAACGAGCGGTGGGCGGAGCTGGCAGCGCATTTGAATGCTGTTGCCACAATGATGCGGCCTACAAAGAATTTGTTAACAACGGCAACGGCAACGGCAACAATAACAGCAGCAGCAACAACAACAACATTTGAGCTGTTGCATTGACAGCTAAGCCACTGCATCTCTCTCTCTCTGTCTCTCTTTTTCTTTCCCTATCTCTCTGTCTCTTTTCGTCTCTATCTCTTACAGGCTCTCTCTCTCTCTCTCTATCACACTGACCCCTCTGGTCGACCTTTCTACTCGAGTCTCAACAGCAACAGCAACGAAAACTAATTTTCAGTTTTCATAAAAGTCTTCATACTTTTTACTCACGTAAGGCATTAAAGTCTCAAGCAGAAGAAGCATATATATATATATATATTTTATATATAGTATATATCTAGCATATATATATATATCGTATCAAGACTCTACTTGTTGCTGCTGCAACGATTGCTGCTGTCTTACTCATTTTTGTCATTATTTGAATTTGCAATACCCTGCAAAAAGCATGCCAGCAAGCGAGTATAGCCTGTATAAAGCATGAGAGCAGTAGAGTATACTCAAGTCTTAAGTTAGCTAAGATTCAAGTCAATAATCAAGTCTTTAGTTAGCTAAGCTAAAGGCTTCATTCAGTCAAGTCAAAGTTTGCCTTAGCGCAGGGCTGATAGGGTGATAGCTAATATACTCTATAAGCAATGTGATAACGAAGAGTTTTCGACTACAAACTGTGCAGCTAAAACTGTATTCGATGTTCTTTGGATAAGCCTCTGGCTGACATCGTACAATCTCCTATAGTTAATATAGGGAATAGCCCTAATGTAAACTATGTCATATATAACAATAGCTAGTTTAGTCTAATATAGTCACTTAAAGCGTGCTTAAGTATGTCTTCAACGAAATCTAGTTTACTTAACTCAGTTCTACATCTTTCTATATATCATTCTGTACATAATTCTATATCATTCTATATAACGTATCACATACGAAACTTCTCTTAAGTATTCTTTTCCTCTCATAATTTCTCCCATTATTACGCAATCAGTACACGATTTTCTTAGCTGCACGCTCAAGGCCTTCTTTGTCCCATTCCAAATTAGAAGAGAGAGAGAGAGAAAGGGAGAGAGAGAGAGAGAAAAGAAAACACGTAAATAAATAAAATCCCCTCCTAAAATTCCCTTTCAGCGCGGCTTTGGCGTTGGCTACTGGTCTTACTTGGATTCTTATTGGAGTTTCAAATGAGCAGCGGCCAGTGGCAGCAGGCGGAGGATGAGGGGCAGCTCGCAGCTCGCAGCTCGCTTGTGCCTTTCATTTGTTCAGCTTGTTGTTGTTGTTGTTCTTGTTTGGAGTGTTTATCATTAACGCGTCGCATATGATTGTTATTATTATTGTTGCTGCTGTTGTTGTGCTTTGCATAACTCGAAAACTACTTGAAGTGAAAAAAAAAATAAAACAGAGCAGAGCAGCGCAGAGTGAGCCCAAAAGAACACAGCAGAGCCAGATCCAGAGCCAGAGCCAGAGCAGAGCTGAGCGGAGGGCCCAGACAAATAACAAATAATCTGATAACTCGTTTTGTACCTGCAAGAGACAGCCGAGACCCCCAGCCTCCAGCTAGCGAGACTCTATCGGCCCAGCTCCAAAGGGAAAGTCTTCAATGGAGGCGAGGAATATGGAATATGTTGTTGCCCAGTGCCGAGACTTGAGGTTGAGGTTGAGGTTGAGGCCGTGGCAGTGCCCTAAAGTCTGCGCTGCATATGGCACACACACACACACACTCACACTCACACACACACACACACACACACACACCTGTATTTGTGTATATGTTCAAGTTGCGGTCCGAGCCGGCAAGTGCTTATCCAAGTGGCTGTGGCAATCCTTTAGGCAGTTGCTGTTGTTGTTGTTGCGCTTAAGTGGAACGTGGTTTGCATTGTGCGCGCTGTCAAAATGACGCTCGTCGAGGCTCGAGGCTCGAGCTCGACTTTGCAGCGCATGCGCAACGGACGTTCCATTTGTGCTGCTGCTGCTGCTGCTGCTCGTGGTCACAGCTCGCACTCTGGCTGCCGCTGCCTCGGTCTCTGTGGCTCTGTTTCTGGCGCGCGATAATAATCTCAACTGCGGGCCGCGCTTTGCTTACATATATATATATATATATACATATATATATACTTCTATATATATATAATTTTTTTTTAAACTCTGTTGCCCCTTCCGCTGCCGCTCTGCCTCGTTCCCAGTTCTGTTCAGAGCTGCGCGTATTTCGGTAGCTGCCGCGTAAATTACCTGCATGTGGACAGGTAAACACACTCGTACACACACACACAAACATACACACAGACACACACACGTACGTACGTACGTACGCTTATACAAACAATCAGTCGAGAGTATCCGACTCACGCGTCTCTCGCGTGTTTCGTCTTTCAAGAGAAGTATCAAGTCACATATGATATATGTACATATATATATATATACGACTTCTGTATTATAATACAAACTGTTCTTAGTATAGGAAACTAACAGATATGGAATAACATATATCGAAGCAGATATAATGCACCTGGGCATAGCTGAACTTAATTGTTGGAAAATTTTAACTGAGCGAGAGACAGACTGAGGGAATTCTCTTGTGTATAAGATTTCTGATAAATATCATAAAATTTTAATATATATTCCATATATATTTATTATGTATAAGATTTCTGATAAATATATTCTATATATATTTTTATCAATTTTTGAACTTTTCACTCTTTCTAAACTCTTTTATCTTCACTTTAGGTTGGGGAAGCTTTAAGATCTCTCGTCTTGGGCATAGTATTGTCCGCTTACTATGTTTTCCCAATATTCTTCCATATTCTTCCATATTCTTCGTTTCATCACTCGAAGAACTCTTATATATCTCTATCTTTCCTATCTTAAGCTGTTGCTGCTTAAGGAACTTTGAGTCTCTCCTATTCGCTGTTAAGACACTGAGCGAATTACTATGACCATATACAGCACTTCATACATCATATATTTAAAAAAAATATATTTTTTAGATTTTGTATTCCCATTATTTTATAGATTTTATTTCCATTCTAGAACTTGGCCTCTCTAGCTCTCTTCGCACCCCATTCAACTTCTCATTCACTTAATTTCTCTCAGTGTATGCAGCCGTTTCGCTGCTCATTTGTCTGGACCGGCTCAGACGCAAGCTTTGCGCACTTTTGGAGCACTTCAGCTGCCAAAGGGCTCGAATTGTTTTGTGTTGTTCAACTTGACGAACCGTTGTGCGTCGTTGGGGAAAGCAGCCCAGCCCGTTCCTCTCCACGACTCTTGTGCGCATGTGCAAAAGGATAGCAAACACACACACACACACACACAGCGAGAGCTTAAGCTGTAGCTGGGGATTGCCCGTGTCTTGGCCTGGACCGCGTGTCGTCTTTGCAGCTTATGTTGGCTACTGCTGCAGCCTCAGCTTCGGCCGCTGCCTTGGCCCCTGCCTTGGCCTTGTTCGCTGTTGTTAAACAAGCGAAACGTTGTGCCCGATAATCATCTACATTTGGGGCTCTGGGAGCACAGTTTAGCGTAGTGCGAACAGATGCTGCCAGAGGAGAACAAGTAAAAGTGCTCCAATTCGAGTATGCTCGACTATTAAATATCCTGTAAAGGATAGAAGCTGGAGAAGAGGTGTATGAATGGATAGAGACATAGATCAGCGAAGTAATGTAGCTGAAAGATCTAGGCAAAGAGTTAGACAGGCAGCATCGTTATTGAGTATAATAAAGCTGCCTTCCAGCTGTCGCATACTTCTGCCAATATACCCCCTTTCAGTCAGTCAGGCTATGCAGGGCATAGTTAACAAAAGTTTCTTTGCGCACGAACTGAAACCAAATCCTGTTGCAACTCTTCACTCGCAAGCTATTCACAAAAGCCGAAGTTCCTGGCATTGAGCTGGCTTTTCGTTAGGGGCCAGCCTTTCTGCAGAAGCAACACAAACAACAAGCAGCAAACAACAAGGTTCGACACCCGCCTGCTGAGCTCAACAAAAACACAACCAGGCTGGTTGCTGGTTGCCCTTTGCTGTTGCCTGTTGCTGGTTGGCAATCATCAATCACTGGCAAATACTTCACGCCATTCACTAAAATTCTGCGTATCCTGGCGTGCCTTATCACGCAATGGACGCCTTTGTGTCCTTTCTGTCCCACTTGGTATTGAAAAAGTCATTAAGGATGCGCAACAGCCATTTGAATGTCTTTCCAGACGGGACACTCGAGGCACTCGAGCGCAACAATGAAGATGTGAAAATGCACGCTTTCCCTGATTGCCAGCACACACACACGCACACACACACACAGACAGACACTCGCACACTCGTAAAATATCACGTAAAGCAGACGCAGGCGCAGGCGCATAGACCCAGCGACGCCGTCGCATTTACCCTATTGTCCTCGCTCAAGTGGCCCGCCTTCGATTCCGTTTTGTGCCCAAATGAATTCCTGGAAAACTTACTCAAAACAGATCTCAGTGTGTCTTCTCCTTCTGCTTCTTCCACTTCTTGGCAGGTGATTGATATTGATCCCTTCTGGCTGCCCACAACCGAGGAGGAACTAATGCACTTCGGCGAGAAGGCCGACTCGGCCAATCGAGCCAAGCTCTACATGGACAGCGTCCGCCGGCGCAAGGGACTCTTCGTCGACGAACAGGTGGTGGAGCATGCCGAGAAACAGCGCACGCTCTCCAAGAATAAGTAAAGGAAATAGAAAGCCCGAAGGTAAGTTGGTTTTTGGTTTATTTAAGATAAGTTGAGTAGTTGAACTTAATATGTAATCCTGTGGAGGAACTAGCTATCAGCAAACCAGAAGCTAGAGGGATATCAGAATAGAAATATATAGGAAAACAGATATATCTAGGAGAATTGGTATACATATATAGGAGAATAGATATGTATATACTGTAGCTGGCAAAGTTAAAGTCGGAGTTTTTCCGACAGATCCTCTGAGCTGCAACCAACACACGCGAGGGTCAAGGATAAACCCAAGTCAAAGCCACGTTTGAAAATATAAAAATACGTATGTCTTTTATTAGCTTAGAACACAGTTTTCGTTGTCTCATCGCTCAATGAGTCTGCTGCTCCGCATTGTTGCTGGGCGTCTGCACAGTCTCATTGCTGATCAGTCCGCTCTCCTTCTCGGGCACCTCGGGCACGGCCAGTGAGCTCCTGCCCAGCACAATGTGAATGCAGCTGCGAAGGCAAAGCTTTAGTAGAGCTCGATTAGTCAGTCGATGGGTTAAACTTACAGCACAAGCGCGAAGACCAGCAGCTGCGTGGCTATGGTCAGGATGAAGACCACGCCGCCGTGGTTCACTTTGAGTGTCGCCCGGTAGATCTGGGAGTAGCAGACGCCGCTGATCAGGGGCACCGCGTTGTCGCAGACGGAGAGCAGGGCAAAGATCTTGCCGCGCTCCGACTGTGGCACTATCTTGGACGTCATCGAGCGTATCATTGGGCCGACTACAGGGCCCAGGCTGCAGACGACGGCGCCGACGTACAGCAGCGTTGGACTCGGTGCGAAATAGAAGAACAGACGGGCGATGGCGTGCGCCCAGGTGCCGATGAAGATGATGGTCTGAAAAGCGAGTCAGTAGAGCGGGGAGTTGAGAGGAGAGAGAGAGAGAGAGAGAGAGAGAGCGGCACCCACCGTATCGCGCCAGCCGAGGAGCTTGTTCATCAGCGGCACGGCCAGCAGCATGGCGATGACAAAGGCCGAGGACTTGAAGGTCTTGAAGGTGCTGTAGGAGCTGACCTGCCAGCTGAACTTGTCGAGCGTGTACGTGTACAGGTAGGGGCCCTCGTCGCGCTGGAAGGTGTACAGCGCCATGCTGATGAGCAGGATGTAGAGGAAGCAGCGCCTGTGGCCACGCCGCGGCTTGATGAGCACCATAAAGGAGTCCTTCACGTGCTGCCGGTCAAAGAAGTCGCACCAGAAGCCACAGCAGCCCAGTTCGCGCAGCGAGCGCTGATTGGAGGTCGTTTGCCACTGCAGGAGAGAAGAGTTGCAGTGGGAACTTCTCTGGAATCAGCCAGAGAACTCACCTTCAGAGCCAAGAGCGTGTAGACGATGGCCAGCAGCAGCAGCGAGGTGTTCACGGCGAACATGTCCGCATAGGACTCGTTGAATACGTCGTAGAAGAGATACGAGCCGAGGGCCACGCCGGTGGGCATCGCAGTCAGGTAGACCACGTCCAGTATGGTCACCCTGATGGTGCGCTGCTGCAGCGTCGTTATGTCGGATATGTAGGCAAAGCAGGAGGCGAATATGGCCACGTCGGCGCCAGTGATGGCCGATGGCAGGATGGCCGTATAGATTATATTTTCCACCGGCCACGTGGTCATCTTGGCATTGACCACAATCATCGCGGAGTAGATGAACTTGCCCACCAGACCCATCAGCAGCGGCAGCTTGCGGCCGCGACGATCCGAGAAGGAGCCCAGAAATAGTGCTAAAATAATGGGAAAAACATGGCCAGAGATGTTCTCCCACTGGTGGAACCAGGCGGTGGTGTCCAGCACCTGCTTCTTGTACTCCTCGTTCTCCTTCTTGTTGATGTTCGAGCAGATCTCGTCGCTCAGCCCGTTGTTGACGCGGCACGCCTTCTGCAGAAAGAAGTCCTGCTCCACCACGGAGGTGATCATGAAGGCGAACATGTACAGGAACATGGTCGGCTCCACAGAAATGTTTCTGATGACGTTCATCAGCCACTGGCAGAGGGTGCGTCGCTGCGGCGCAACGGCGATGGCATTGCTGACGCCGCTGCTCCCAGAGCTGCTCGCAATGCTTGGGCGGCGAGCATTTTCTGAGTAGCCCTAAAAGTAGGCAACAATTAACGAGTGAATGAGGCAGAGGGAGAGAGAGATAGAGAGAGAGAGAGCGCGCGCCTGTTGTGTGCTTAACCGATTAAGAGAGAGAGAGAGAGAGAGAGAGAGAGAGAGAGAGAGCTTTTACTGAGCACGCGAGGGCTGCGCTCTTAGTGCTAGACTATCCAATTGAGCTGTTAGCATGCAAATTGAGACCGGTATCGGTGTGCTGCGAGAGCTGACCTTCAGCTTGTAGGAATTGTCTAACAACTAATGATTATTTCCATCTGTTGAGAAGGAAAATACGTACTAAATGTGTGTGTATGCATGTAAAGTGTACTTTTTGACTTAATATAATTATTTAATGTTTTTGGATATAGTTATTTTTTATATATTTTTTAAATAGTTAATTCATATTTTTACCCTTTTTTTATATATAGATAATTTATATTTGCAAATTTTTTTTATATATTTAATACGTATTTTTGACTATTTTTTATGTAGTTAATTCGTATTTACTTACTATTTTTATGTAGTTAATTCATATTTTTAGACTATTTTTTATAAATATTTTTTTATTTAGTTAATACGTATTTTTTACTATTTTTTATATAGTTCATAAATATTTTGTGTCTATTTTTGATGTAGGTAATATTTCATATTTTGTACTATTTTATACATAGTTAATATTTTTTTAGTTAATTAATAATTTTGATTTATATTTTATAATTGTTATTTGTAGTTTCACAATATTTATGGCGGCCCTCGCATCAATATTATTCCTTACGAAAGCAAAGCTCACAAATGTATTAGTCAGGCTTACGGCTTCAATTTCGCATAAATTTATCAATTCACAAAGAACACACACACACAAACATCTCAATAGTTTATACACACACACACACACACACACATGCGAGTGCTCTTGCTGCTCGTTTAGTTCAGAGCAAATGCTACACGCATCAGCAGCAGCAGCAGCGGCGGCAACAGCAGATGTTGCGAGAGGGCTCAGCACACGTAATCACATACATAACTGTACACGCGCAGTTGCCAGCGGTTAGGTTCGATACGCGATTCGGTTTGGATTTGTATTCACTTTAGCACTTAAATTCGTTTGGCACCTCGCTTAAGTTTAGCAACACAACAACAACAAAAAACACGTGCAAAAACAAACAACAAAATACCGCTCAACAACGGAACAACGGAACTCACCTCCGCGGCGCTCATTTCGGCTGAGCGACGTTTACTGCTCTGCGAGCTCTCAGCCGCGTGCCGTTTGTTGTTGTTAGTTTGCGCGATGGGCTACGTTGTTGTTGTTCTTGTTTGTTTCCCGTCTTTCTCTTCGCCTGTTCGTGTTTTTTTTTTGTTCCTGTGGGCAAGGTCAATGCTTAAGCATAAAAGCTTTCGCTCTCACTGCGTGCGCAAAGCTTTTCGAGCCGTTAGCAGTTTGAATTGTCGCGCGCTAAGTCAACAGAGCGAGATTACTGCTGTGCATTTTTAGTATGTGTACTAATTAGCTATATATGCACGTTGCTGAAAGCTGGTTTAGAGCAAACTAATTTCGTTTAACGCGCGTTTACCCGGTGCTTTATTAACGTTTATTGCTCGGCTAATCGGCTCGGCCATAATCTGCTTATCTAAGCCATAATTTGCTTATCTTTTCCTTTTCTGCAGTTCGGTCGGTCGTCTAGACGATAAGCCAAGAGGCTAAAGCATTGAAAAACCTACATTTAGGATACCACAAAGTCTAACAGTATCTTTATGATAACGATAAATGTTTCCTTTAGCTCCAGCTGAGATTTCTGCTATGACACTTTAGCCTTTCAATCGGACAATTCGAGTACTGGGAAAACATATGTATAGAAATTACAATCGAAACACGTCATGTTAAGCCGCTGCGCCTGCTAAAGGTATATTAACTTGAAATACCCATACCAAGCACTGATTAGATCGGAGGTAATTTAGATTACGCTCGGATTATGCAATTGGACATAGAATTCAAGTTGGATAGGTCATATTCACAGTTAGTGCAACTGCGAACTGTGAGTCCAGGGTATTTAATCTTCGGCTTGCCGTAAGTAGTCGAGTCAGTTGATTAATTTGCCGCACAGATTTCGTGATATTGCATTTCATGGGTTGTTTATACATTCCGAGCGGGCCCTGGGGCCAGACTTGCCGGTGCTATATTATCACATGGACGGACGGGAACGCTCCGCGCGACTAAAACGCTCTCAAACAACTGAAAGTGCGCGAAGCTAGAGTATGCGTCTTATGCTCAATATACTCTACTTATCAGTTTATAGAGCGAGTTGCAGGCACTTATCAGCTTAACGAAATACAAACATATATATGTATTTATATTTGTCTCTCTGTCTGTGTAAACAGAGCGCATTTGTCGAGAATTATTGACATTTTCGAGTTTTAAGTTTCAGCAGCTGCAATGGAAGCGTATTTATAGTCGAAACTTAACTTAATACTACTGATTTAATTCAATCAAATCATGCTGATTCCATTAAAAATAAATATAGTACATGAACAATATAATTATAGTATACGAACAATTATATTTGTTAATTCACAATTCTGAGATTGGGCTTGTTTGTTGTGAGTAAACATGCGAGAGATGACAATGCTCACACACATAAATACATGCATGCCACATTAACAGGCAACAAAATAAAGGCTATGCAACTGCAACTCTGCAAAACGTAACATGAGCTTTAAACTTAGCAGAGTTCAATCTTAACAGTGGGCAGATAAATACTTAACAGAGCCGAAGGTCGGCTGCGGCTGCGCTGTTAACTCAGCTGTACATGGGGAGAGAAGTGAGACCAAGAGAGCAGAGCAACGCAGATAACGACTGAAAACAGCAGTACTAAAGCCCATAGAAATTCTTAAATTATTATATTAGGCTATCATTACTTTAGTACGAAATTAATCAATTTAATTACTCTTATACTTCCAGAAGCAGCAGCAGCACCAAGACGTCAAGATAATTGCCAGTTGCCCGTGGTACTACAACAGTTATCATTCCTGGCACAAAATTGAAAAACATAAAATTTATATATTTTTCTAGTTAAGTTTGTAGTAAAATTAAATAAATAAATGCTTTTTGTTAGCTCTTAAAGCTGTCCTCTGCAAAAATCGCTCAATTGCGTGCATTTCCGTTTTGTATTTGATTTAATTGAGCAGCATAGAGGCTATTAAATTTTGCAGCATAGTTTTGGGCTGCTGCAGTTATTAATAATTTGCATCATTTCAGTGTGGCATACTTTTGTGCGGTAGTTGAAAATGGACTGCGTATAATAATTTACACAGCATACTTTTAGGCATACACTGATAATTAGTGAGATGCCATTTTTCGCATTTTAGGCTGGACCCAAAAAGTGCACAATTAGCGCAGCTTAAAAATGCAGTTTTTGTGAATGCGTTCAGCAGAGGGTGATTTAGTAAGATGAAATTTAGCGATTTTAAGGGTGAACACCAAAAATTAGTCATTTGATGAAAATTTAAAGTTTAATTTTTGTGGATGTGTTCAGCAGAGTGTGTTAAAATTTTTTTGAACTTTAGGTTGGACCCAAAGAGGGCATAATTGATGTGTCTTAAAAATTTAAGTTTTGTGGATGCGTTCAGCAAATTTTTAGGTTGGACCTTAAAACTTTGCAATTGATGCAGCTAAAAAAATCAAATTCATTTTTTTAAAGTGAAAAGCAATTATATAGTTGATTTTTCTCAGTGTACAGTAAAACAATTTATTGAAATTTTCTTTAATTTTTCTGCAATTTTCGCTGCATTTGCTTTGCGTGGTTTCTTCTCCTCCCTTTGCTGGTTGAGCGCTTGTCTGGATGGCGGCTTGTTGGGCTTCCCAAGGCCTGGAGGTAACCCGAGCTGGAGCTTATTTTGTTGTTGGTACTGCCACGCCCAACCGCGTAATCGCCCTAACCCTGACAAAGATCAAATGCGGCTAGCCACACTAACGAGTGCAGACTGTAGGCGCAACTGCTAGACCACTCGCTCTGGCTGGTTGAGTTTAGTTGAGAAGCAGCTGTCGAACGATTCACCTCGTGGGCTGCGGACGCTGTTAAGAATAAGAGAAAAACGAGATAAAAGATGTCAGATACGGACAGCAGGCAGCAGGAGCAGCACGAGCTGCAGGTGGTGCGCATCGGGCCAGGCAATGCCAGCTCCAGCGATAATCCCAGTCTGGACACCACGCCGAAGCTGTCCAAGCGCAACAGCTCAGAGCGCAGCCTGCCGCTGCGCAGCTACAGCAAATGGTCGCCCGTGGAGCAAGGGGCGACGCTCGTCTGGCGGGATTTGTGCGTCTACACGAACGTGGGCTCGGGGCGTGGCATGAAGCGCATAATCAACAACTCAACGGGCGCGGTGCAGCCCGGCTCGCTGATGGCTCTGATGGGCGCCAGGTGAGACGATTGCAAGCTACGCTTCGGCGCACCTAACAGTAATCGATATACGCAAGTTGCGGTAGCGCAGCGTAGAGCAGAGTAGAGACAGCAAAAATTCCTCTAACTGGGTTATGGCTAGCTGCCTAATCTTTGACTGATAAGCGCGGGGCTTAGCGGCCACAAAATAGTTTTATTTTCGCGCCACATCTAATGACATCCCAACTCAACTCATCTCGCCTCATCCCATCTCTCGACTCTCATTCACAGTGGCTCGGGCAAGACGACGCTAATGTCAACACTGGGCTACAGGCAGCCAGGTGAGTTATCTACCCAGATAAGATAAGGGCTCCCAAGATCTCGCTGCTTGAACTATTTCCCTTCAGCTGGCACGGTGGTTCAAGGTGATATACTAATCAATGGACGGCGCGTCGGACCCTTCATGCACCGCATCAGCGGCTATGTCTATCAGGATGATCTCTTCATAGGCGCGCTCACAGTGCTGGAGCACCTCAACTTTATGGTTGATATCTCTATCTTAAGGAATACCTTTGAGCCACTCATAACTTCTCTTCTCCTAACCGCAGGCCCACCTGCGCTTGGATCGTCGCGTCTCCAGCGAGGAGCGTCGCCTCATCATCAAAGAGCTGCTGGAGCGCACGGGTCTGCTCTCCGCCTCGCACACGCGCATTGGCAGCGGCGATGATGAGAAAGTGTTGTCCGGCGGCGAGCGCAAGCGCCTGGCCTTTGCCGTGGAGCTGCTCAATAATCCGGTCATTCTCTTCTGCGATGAGCCCACCACGGGACTCGATTCGTACAGTGCTCAACAGCTGGTAGCTACGCTGCATGAGCTGGCACAAAAGGGCACCACCATCCTATGCACCATTCATCAGGTCAGATCAGTTGCCTGCTCCACTCTCTCTCATCTCTGACTCCCATGCCCATTTCCATTGCAGCCCAGCTCTCAGCTCTTTGATAACTTCAATAATGTGATGCTGCTGGCGGATGGCCGCGTCGCCTTCACAGGATCGCCGCAGCATGCGCTGAGCTTCTTCGCAGATCATGGCTACTACTGCCCGGAGTCCTACAATCCGGCGGATTTCCTGGTTGGCATTCTGGCCACAGATCCCGGCTATGAGCAGGCCTCCCAGCGCTCCGCGCAGCATCTCTGCGACCAGTTCGCCGTCAGCTCGGCGGCCAAGCAGCGGGATATGTTGGTCAACTTGGAGATTCACATGGCGCAGTCCGGCAACTTTCCCTACGATACGGAACTGGACTCCTTCAGGGGCGTCGGCTGGTACAAGCGTTTCCATGTTGTCTGGCTGCGTGCCACGTTGACGCTGTTGCGCGACCCGACCATACAATGGATGCGCTTTCTGCAAAAGATGGCCATGGCCTTCATCATAGGCGCCTGCTTTGCGGGCACCACGGAGCTCACACAGCTGGGCGTGCAGGCGGTGCAGGTGGGTCTCAGTCTCCTCCCCTTTCAGTTGCATTAACTCTCCACTTGCAGGGCACCATCTTCATCATGATATCGGAGAACACCTACCATCCTATGTACTCCGTGCTGAACATCTTCCCGCAGGGCTTTCCGCTCTTCATGCGTGAAACGCGCTCCGGCCTATACTCCACGGTTCAGTACTACGTCGCCAACATTTTGGCCATGGTGAGTAGGAGTCGGCACTAAGCCATACTCATCCTCTCATCCGCTTCCGCTTTGTTTGCAGTTGCCTGGGATGATTATCGAGCCGCTGCTGTTCGTCGTCATCTGCTACTGGCTAACAGGTTTGCGTGCCACGTTCTACGCCTTCGGCATTACGGCCATTTGCGTTGTCCTGGTGATGAATGTGGCCACCGCCTGCGGCTGCTTCTTCTCCACGGCCTTCAACTCGGTGCCGCTGGCGATGGCGTATCTGGTGCCACTTGATTACATTATCATGATTACGTCGGGCATCTTCATCAAAATTAGGTGAGGCGAAGCATTCCGAGCGGAGACCTTTTTGCAAACCTTTTTGAGGGCAATCGTATCATATTTTTTTGCGAGTGTAATGAGGGAAGTGGCTTCGATATAATTGACTGTTTATATATGTTTATAATGAAGCGCAGTCCTGTTTGGGTATGAAGTCACGTTTGTGTGTTTGCTGTACGTCCGTCAAAGCAGCTACGAGGCGTATACTTAATGAGGATAATGAGTGAAGTGGTTATGGCGTGATCTACCTCAATCAAAGTATTACCGGGTATACTCCAGTCAGTCTTACTCACAGTTTACTTTTATCCTTTCACAGTTCGCTTCCTGTGGCATTCTATTGGACGCAGTTTCTATCCTGGATGCTCTACGCGAACGAGGCCATGACAATTGCCCAATGGTCAGGCGTGCAGAACATAAGTGAGTGCGGAGGGAGCACCTTCATCCGATCACAGCTAAGCTAACCCACTCTCTCTCTCTCTCTCTCTCGCTCTCTCTCCCAGCCTGCTTTGGCGAGAGCGCCGACCTGCCCTGCTTCCACACCGGCCAGGATGTGCTGGATAAGTACAGCTTCATTGAAGCGAATCTCTATCGCAATCTCCTGGCCATAGTCGCCATCTACATTGGCTTCCACGTGCTGGGCTGCTACTTCCTCTGGCGACGCGCGCGCAAGATCTAGGCAGAAGTTTCTTATTCTCGCTGTAAATATATATATGTTTTGGAATTTGCATAATAAATGTTAAATGATAATTTGTTTATTAACAACAATTTTATTGCGACACACATTGACAGTAATTAACATTGAATTTGAATTTGAATTTGAATCTTGGATTTGCGTTTGAGTTTGAATTGAAAATGAATCAAACTGCGAACTACACACGTTAAACATTGAACATTTCCACTTAAATTGACACGAATTGTACTTTGATATATGTTGCTTAATCGTATATATATATATATATATATCTCTTTGGTATGTATACATATATATATAGTAGAACAGCTTTGTAGAAAAACTTAGTTAAATTATAGTTTCAAGTCGAGGAAAAATCTTTTTCTCAAATTACAATTTCGAACTCGTTTTTTTTTTTAAGCTAAAACTATGTAACACAAGTCTATAAAATAATCTATACATTTATAATAGAAATCACAGCGAGAATTGATTTTTTGTTTTTATCTCCGTTTTATCTCTTTGGTTTAGTTTAGTTTTAGTTTTAGGTATTCGTTCATATAATACACAGAGTTAAGTTTTATTTTAAAATTTAGTGTTGTTCTTTCAGCAACATTGAGACGCACGCACACACGCACACACTCACACACACACACACTCACACACACATATAAGTCTAACGTACACATAAAGCGCTTTAACAATTTGAGCTTTGGTTAGTATATAGTTTGTTTTTTTGTTGTTTAAATAAGTTCTATTTCCAATTAACATTTCCTTCTCATATACCCTCTAATCCTACCATGAAACACACTTTCTGATTTCTATATATATATGTATATATATCTTCCACATCTTCCCTTACCTCCTCTCCTCATCAGCTCACAAATTGACTCGAGTCACATTTATCTATAAAGTTTCGATACATTTGATGGTAACAAAGCTTAGAAATTGCTGCATTTGTATACCCTGTAAATTGAGTACAGTTGCTCTACCAACAACTACGAATAGTATACATACATATTTATATTCACACATATATGTATATATATATTTAGGAACCTGGACATAGTGCTCCCCTTAGTCAACTATACATAACTTTAGCCTATGGCAACAGCTTTCTTCGGTTCGAAATTCGTTTTTTTGCTGTGATATGCAGGGTAGCTAGCCTAGTCGGCTGCTCAAAGGAACAAACAACAAACAACAAATGCGAGATCAAAGTAGTTGGGGACGCGCGGGGGTTCAAAACTCACACACAACTATAAGCCTGACTATCTGGCAACGCCGTCTAGTCTAGTCGGATATGCCCTTGTATTGTATTGTTAGGGTGCTCGAGGGCAAAAATGCTGCTGGAGCATGCATTAGCTCTTAATATCTTAACTATGTAATCTGCTTGCTAACTGTTTTAGCTGCCTGACGATCTGGCAACGCTGTTGCTTTACAATCGACTGTCTGCCTAGTCGTATAGGCCTGAGGAGCATCCTATTAAGCAGCTCTTTTAGATCTCTTAGCTCTTTACTCTTCTGGCAGCTCAGCGATCTGGCAACGCTGCCTCTCCCTCTCTGCCTTTTATACATATTTACATTCAGTTTGGCCATCAACCACCAACACCACCACTTGGGTTATTTACGTGCTAACCTGCTGCAGTAGCCCTGGGCGCGGACTGCTGCCTCCTCCTGCCGCTAGTCCTCCGACGCCTGCTCCTGGGCTGCTGCCAGTGCTGCTGCTGCTGATGAGGATCATGCTGCGGCTGTTGGGCAGCACAAACACCTCGGTGGCCAGGCCAATGGGACTCATCGATTGCGATGTCTTGATGGGACTGCGATTCGGCTCGAGGGTCGCTGTGCGCGGCTGCCAGTCCAGCGATTGCCCTGGGGCTGCATCTGCATCTGCTCCAGCTCCGGCTGCCTCGCCGCTCTCCAGCGTGCCAGGCGCTGTGTGGGCGGAGCTCTGGCTCTCATTGGACAGCAGCCGCGTGGTGATGGTGCTGCTGCAGCTGGTGGTGCAGCTGGCGGCCATGGTGCTCACCGAGCGGCGCTTGCGCTGCTGCTGCTGCTGCTGCATGTACGACGCAGTCGTGGTCAGCGTCTCGGTCACGTGGAAGCTAACGATGGTGTCTCGCTTGCGCAGCGTCGTCGTCGCTGAGCTGCAGCAGCTGCCCTCGCTGCGCAGATTCTGCTGCTGCTTATTGCTCAGATCTGACAAACTGATGTTGTTCTTCAGCAGTATCTCCAGGTTCTCAATGGAGTCCTTCAGTGCGCTCTTCTCGTCCCGCGCGATCTCCTCCTTGAGGTCAGCCACCAAAGTTCTAGGCGCTGTGGGCGTGGCACAGCTGTCGGCATTCGCCTGATTCGCATTGCGCAGCAGCACAGGCAAGGCGCCAATGGTCACCACGCTGGAGCTGTTCGAGATGCTGGGCGTGATGCCCGTGGAGCTGACGTTGGTGCCGAACGAGGAGGAGATGTTGTGCTGCCGGCACAGACTCTTGCGCCGCTGCGCCGTCAAGCTGTGCATGTTGGAATTCAGGTCGATGTCGTCCTCCTCGTCATCCTCGTCCACATCCGCCTCGTCGGGCGGCTCGACTGTGGCCGCCGCAACGCTCTCAATTGCTGGCGTCTTGTCTGCTTCCGCCGCTGGCAGCTTCTGGTCGGCTGCCAACGCCATCGTCTCCACGGGCTCCAGGGCGGGCGTGGGCGTGGGCGTGGGCGTGGGCTGCTGCGCTTTGCCTTTCAGGAAATAGGTTATCATGGAGCCCTTGCCCTTGACGTTGACGCTGCCGCGGCAGGTGAGCTCGTAGCCGCGGCACTCCAGCAGCTGCTGCATCTCCTGGGTCACCTGGACGCAGGTGTTGATTTCATTTGGGAGTCCAGACGTGCAGCGGCAAATAAACGAAAAGAGGGAGAGAGGAGAGAGAGGGGGAAATTTGAAGAGAGATAATAAAATAAATTCCAAGTGACAAGTTCATTGGCAAAGCGTGCAGCAGCAGCAGCAGCAGCAGCTCAGCATTTGCTTCATTCTCTCACCCACACACGCACACACACACACACACACACACAATCAGTGGCGCAACCTGTGCTCAATATTTCATGCTAACACTCAGATAGCCGTCCTCCCTCACCCCCTTGTCTGTCCATCTCCTAGCATCTTATCTTATCCCTTGTCCCGCTTAATAATTTATTTCTCTTTGCAAATTTTCGTGCGCTTCGCTTTTATCGACGACGCACGGCAAATAAAATCAAATACGGCTGCTGTGCGTGGGTGTGTGAGTGAGTGACTGTGTGTGTGTGTGTGTGTATATTTACTTAGGCTAGTGTGTGTGTGTTTAAGTTACAGTGCGTGGGCACTTTCTAATTCCCATGAAAATTGTATGAGCCGCACATGGCGTATACGCAATTTGTGTCCTAGTGTGTGTGAGTGTGTGTGTGTGAGGGTGAGTGTGTGTGTGTGTTTGTGTGTGTGTGTGTGTGTCTGGAGCAGCCTGTTGCCCATTTTGGCAAACTGTTAGCCAGCTATTGATTGGAGCGGTCTGGCAGCACCTACCCAGCACTAAAGCAGCCATTGACAAGCTCTGCTCCGCATACCCTATGCCTTTGGTAGCTAAAGGGACTATAATTGAGTGGATACGGTATTCTTCAAAGTCTATAAGAATAATTAATAGATCGTATCCAAGACTTTGTCAACTCGAAGCGGTGTAATTCACCCAATGAACTTAAAACTTATCTAAGCCTTAAGTGCTCGCCTCTCACTATAATCTTAAGTTGCCAACAAATTACAGGGTATTCTCTTAGCTGATCAGTCTAGTTACAGTGCTGGGCTCATTTATTTAAAGTGACATTTGGCTGGCTAAGAAACTCGCCACAAAAAAGCGATGAAAGATGGCCGTCTGTCCTTAAAACGTCCCCCGACTCACGACTCCTGACAGCCATAACTCAAGAACAATAAGAGATATTAACTTGAATTTCGGTAAACACGCAGTTTTTAATGCTTAGCTAAAGCCACACAAATTTCATAATAATCACATAACAAATACTTGAGTTATTTGAGAATTGAATCTTAAAGACCCTTACAGGTCATCTACCTAGTCGCAACAGTCTTATATATTTCCTTTAAGTGACATTTGAAATGTCCAGAAATCTGATAAAGCGAAAAGCGAGTTCAGGTGAAGGATGACCTTTCGTTAGTTGAATCCACACAAACGTATGCGACCCACTCAATCACCCCACATTAAATACAGTAAATTTAAGGCATAAAGACTGAAATCGTATTGAGATGCTAACTGCTAGCAGTTGACAGCTTTTAACAATTGGGATAATATGAAGTTATGATTGCCATTTAGCTAAGCATCTGCAGGGTCTACTCCAGTCTCGTCTCGGCCCGTGCTCATTTATTTTGAGTGACATTTGTCTGGCTGTAAACTGACAAAGTGACAGCAAAAGAAGGAGGTTCGTTCAACTCACCTGTATGTGATCGACCAGACCCGTCGAGTCCATGCGGGAGGCCACGTTCACGGCGTTGCCCCAAATGTCGTATTGCGGCTTGCAGGCGCCAATCACGCCAGCCACCACGGGTCCAATGTTAATGCCTGCGATAAAGGCGGAGAAATTAAAGCAGATAAAGTTTTAGCCATTCCCGTTAATGCGTGTGTCTGTCTCCGTCTCCGTCTCTGTCTCACCTATGCGCATGCGAAAGTTGTTGAACGAGTGCATGTTGACCTCCTCAATCTTGTCGAAGAGCTGCAGCGCGTAGTCGGCCATTGCGGTGACATGGCTGAAGTTCACCTGGTCGCAGGTGTTGGCCGTCAGCCCAGAGGCGGCCATGTAGGTGGCGCCGGTGCTCTTGATTTTCTCTATGCAACTGCAAAGCGACAAACCATGTTAGTTGCTTTGCTCGTCCTCAACTGCAGCCTGCAGGATGCCTTTCACTCACCGGAAACGCTCCTCGCTCAGCAGCTCATCAAAGTCCGCAATTATTTCGTTCAGCAGACGCAGACACTCGACGCCCTCGTTGTTGCCCTCCAGCTCCACGTAGAACTCGGAGAAATTCGGTATGCTGGCGAAGAGTATGCACACCGAATCGCATTGCTCATGGTACAAATCCTGCGCAGCGGAAGTGAGGTGAGAGCGATATGTATATTAAATTGATGTAAGCCTGCTACGAGTGTTTGCACTACATTTTGTTGCTTAAAGCTCAGTTGCAGTATTATTTTCATATACTTTATATTAAATATTTGCATCTCTGGCCACATCGCCTTTCTATCAGCTTCTCAGCTTGCAGTAGATAGAATATCAGCTATCGTTTGCTTATATTCCCGTGGATCAATCGAGGTTGACCTTTGCTTTATGACAGTTCGCTGGCATTCAAGATTTGATTTGATTTGATTTTTTCAATATTTTTATTTTTATATATTATTTTTTTTGGCTTTTTCTATTGCTCTTTAAACTCACAGCGCATAATTGCCCTAATTTCTATATAAATTTGCATTGAAGTGTTCTTAAAGCGAACGTAAATGCGTAGGCGTTAAGCCTGTGCGCCAGCCTTGAAGCGGCAAATGTGAAAGAACGCACGAAACGCGGTCAACTTTGGTCCAGAGCTCACACACACACAGAGAGAGAGAAAGCCAGAAGCTGTAGACCACACGTCGGCGGTTCCAAAATGTGTGGCTGCTCATGTGATTTGGTTAAAAGTTGTTGATTGCACACTTAAAGTGGCAAGTAGGTCCACTGCCGATGCGTGTGCCCGTTACGCATTGAAGCGTTGCAAGCCGCAACATTTATATATAATATATGTATGCATATGTGGCAGGAGAAGGTGCAGATAAGCAAGGCGATTGAGGCAGAGCTGGATGCTGGCATGCTTAACAAACGTCCACCTGCCAGCGCTGCTCGACTCGGCTCTGAGCTCTGCTCTGCAGTTGCCCCCTTGTTACTAGGCACAAAAGTTTTCAAGCTTTTTAAATACGTTGCAAATTGCCAGCAACCAAACACACACACACATACACACACACATGTAGCTCACACACACCACTCTTATATTTACAGTAACACAAAGAATTCTCATATAGATATATAAAATGCTTTAATACTCACATCGAGATGCTTCTCGCGGCTCAGAAAGTGCTCGGCGACATGCACGGGCAAAATATTTTCGAGCAGTTTCCGATTATAAGCCTGCAAATGCTCCATGTCCTCTTTCTCCTCTGCGTTCCACAAATGAACAAAAATGAATGAGGGAAAAAACAAACAAAAAACATAAAGAGAAATAAGAAAGCGGCAAAACGGGAACCGGAGAAGAGCAGAAAAAAACAGGAGCGTGAAATTGAAATATCAGTTTATCAGTTAACCGAAGCGTAAAGCGAACAGCTAAGAAATGAGAAAAAATAAATGCTCCAAGCAGTCGGCAGGGCGCGACTAGCAAATACCCTGAACTACAGTAGACGAGGAGTTGTCAAGGGAATTGTGGGGTTAGATTAGGAAGAAAGGAAGCGCTAAGGTCTGGGAAGATTTTAGAAGGTATGAAACTAAGGGCAAGAAATAGCTATTCTATAAGCTCTATTATAATATCAAACCGAATATGTATATATACATATTTATGAATTCCTATACTAACTTTCTCTACTCCATCTACTTCACTCTAAGCTAGGAAATTCTTCGAGTAGTCTGCATACGACCTCTCTAAAGTTACTTACCTAACCTTAATACTCATCTCTAAGCAAAGTTATAAAATATCTCTGGCAACCATCCTACATATCTACTGCCTAGCCCAATATGCCAAATTTCCCTCATATATTTAACAAACAGAGCAACAAAACGAGAAGCGTAAAAAAGCGCTGCATAAGCTCCGGCGTCAGTCAAACACGAGTGTGATTGTTCAAGTGTATTAGGCTGCGTGTGTGGGTGCTCCAGTGTGTGTGTGTATTCGTGTGTGTATGTGTGTGTGTGTGTGTGCACTAATACTAATGAAAAGCTTGTTGAACAACAGCGCAAATGGAAACGCAAAAGATGAGCAGCAAAGCGTTGGCATCAGCGAATCTCATCGAGAATTATTGTGGGGGCCAGGGACAGACAGACAGACAGGCAGACAGACAGAAGGTCGGACAGTTCGTCAGTCAGTGAGTCGTATTTGATATATATATATATATAACTTGGCACACTTATTTGCTAATTAGTTGCTAACCAAAATTAGAAATAAGTGGCGAAGCTCCAATGAGTTATGCATAAACAAGTTGGAATCAAACTTTGATAATGATTTATTGCAAGGGATTTAAAGGTGAGAAGGAGTCTACAAGGATTCTAAAGATTATATAAGGTATTCTATTGTCAGGATTACGGCAGATTATCAGATTATCAGTGAGACTACAAGGCCTTTAAGCCTTTCACAATCTAATATCAAACTAAAGGATATATCCTTTATACTAAGTTGACTGAGGCTCTTACTCCCTCAAGTCCTAGCAGACTTTCTTTCATATCTGTCTATTCCAATCTATCACACTAAAGTGTTCTCTAACTCACCCGTTGCCTGCAGCTTCCAGATAAAGTCCAAGCGATAGGTGGCCTCCGTCTGATGGCTGTGGAAGATCAGGGCGAGCATAAATGCAAATAGGAAGATTGAGTCAATTATATAGCGCAGCAGGGCTTCCTCATTGCTGTTCATTTATACAATTGCAGAAGGCCGACAGCAGTCAGCGGCAGTAGACCAAGTTATTCCAGTCCATTAAAGCGTAATGCCAAGACGAAGCCGACGAAAAAGGGAAATAAGAAAGAGAGAATGTTGTTAATGCAGTTGCGAATGCCAAGTGGCAGCAGCTGGCATTCGGTTGCCCTGATAAATGAAGCCAAGTGCTAAATACAATTTTAATGCAGTTTGCGGCTGCTGCCACGATGCACTTGCGTCCACATTGCAGCAGGGGCCAAGGGGCAACTTTGCGCCAAATTGCATTACAGCATAATTCGCTTTTAGCAACAGAAAAGAGCGGGCTACAGGGGGAGTGAGCGAGAAAGAGAGTGAGAGTGAAGGGCATACTTACGCCAAGTCAGCGCTGATTTGCCTGCTGCTCACATATAAATACGAGGAGCAGGCCATGTAGCTGCCAGCGGCCAGGAGCAGCAGCAGCAGCTTTAACACTATGCGCAGCACTTGGTACGTGGCGCAGCACATCATCGAGAGCAGCGTTAGCAGCAGGAATGTCTGTCAAGAAGGGGTTGGAACAAAAGTCAGTTTATCTTTATATGTTTGAAAGTATGAGTGGGCAAGGGAAAAGCTAAGTTGTGAGGATGAGGGTACAAATTGCGCCCGCTGATATCTTAAGAAATGTCTTAGGGCAGTCTTTGATTAGCTATTTGCCACAAATATGCATATACTGGACCTGTATATAGAACCATTATAGGTATATCCATATACTAAGCTTCTAGCTGTTTAACTCTCCTAGACAAAATTGATATTAAGATTAATAAACAATATAAAGCTAATTGTATTAGATGGACTCTGATCCTCAGAAGCAATTGTATTCTACAGTAAAAGTCATTTCTTTCCCTAATCTTGCTATTTGGTTGATCAACATCATATCTAACTATATCTATTTCCTATTGTAATATATTTTCCCTGTCTTTATAGTCTCTCTCGTTATATGTCTTCCCTGTCCTTATCTACATATATTTATCCTTCAGTAACATCAATTTCTGCCTTTGTCTATACTATATATCAGATCATGTCATCATATATCATATCATCATCTATCATATATATCCATGCTCCTTATTTAGTTCCAGTCGTTCCCTAACCTTTTCCTCATTTCCTATTTATATACCTCACATCTTAAGAGTTCACTCAGGTCTACATCAATTTAGCTCTCTCTAATACATACCCAACTATCATTGCCTACTTCATCGCCTCTTCCACAACTTTACGCTCAATCACTTGACAGCCCATTCACAGGGTCTTCTCCACTTACATTATACGCGAAGTAGAAGTCACACTTTCCCCTAGGCAGCAGCTGCAGCTCCTGCTCCTGCTCCAGCTCCAATTCCATTTGCTCCACCTGGCTGCTGCTGTGGTTCGAGTTCAGAAAGATCCATTCGTTGTGCAGCAGCTCCAATTGACGCATTGATTCCTGCAACTGAAACGAAAACAACAGAAAAGCGTTTACAATTGAAAGCTAATTAGCAGCGAGAGCAGCTATAACGAGTGCTGCTTCAGTTTAACGAGGCGCCTAACACGCACTCTCAGCCAATGGCTATAAAAATAAAAACGTGGCTAAATGAATAGCGAATGCGGCTCCAAAGTGCCATTAAACGTGGCGAGAGAGACGGGGAGATAGGGATTGGGAGGGCGGCAGAGGTTGACAACTAAATGTCAAAATGCTGGCGGCTGGCTTTGAGCCCAGACACAAGTCGGAGTTGCCTCCGCCTGGGGGCCTCGTGGCAGGTAACAAGTAGCACATAAATGGCCGCACACAAACACACACACACACACACACACACAGCAGACTTCATGTATGAAACGTGGCTGGCATTTTTTGTTAACCTACGCTACCACGCACCCGCACCCACCGCCCATTGTTGCCTGTCGTGTTGTCTGCACAACTTTAATGGAAAAACTTTTGTTTTGTCGCGTCCCAAAGACAGCAGCAACAACAACAACAACAGCTTGGGGAGCTCACAGGGCAAACGCCCTCAAAAATTCGTAAATTTCATTTTTATTATTTTGAAGTTCACTTAAATGTCCGAAGAGAACAACGAGAACAACAACATCTCTCACAGATCTGCACGCAATTTGTAGCGCGCACAAATTATGCATAACAAACAAGAACGAAACGAAAGGAAACCCACAGTATTTGCCATTTGTGGGATTTGGACATTGTTTATGTTATTAGAAGTAAAGAGCGCAACTTAAGTGCTTCAATTCGTTACTTACCATGGCCAGCAAGGTGGTCAAGACAATCAGCGAGACGGTGGCGAACGCAAAGAACTGCGACAAGGTGCGATTGCTGTGAATGCGCACCGAGAAGCGCTTCATCAACAGCGGAAGCTGCAGCACGAAAAGAAAACAAAATGTGAAGTTATAATATAAATATAAATAAATAACACTGATCGGATTAGCTATGAGTGAAGCAATCTTAGTCTGCTTATGCAATGTAGGGCAGCTGCTAGGCGACTAACCTTCACATTGATTTCATGACAGGCCACCAGGAAGACCAGCACGAGCAGCAACAGCAGGGCCAGCATGGAGAGCAGGAAGCCGAGCGGGGAGCTGGAGAGGCAGATAAAATAGCCATAAATAAATGGACAGGTATTTACATATTTATATCTATGGCGCTATATATAAATACATTTCTATATATAAATCATAAAGCACTCACGTGTCAAAAACCACAAAGCGCATAAACGTGGTGCCCAGCAGCACCAGCAGACTGCAATAGAAGTAGACGCAGAGCATGCGGTCCGGCTCGCTGGCATACTAGAGTTGCGTGTGGCATAAAGACAGGATTAACGCCAAGTTGAAGTTTATAACTGGATATTAAGCACTTACCTTGCGCTCCAACGTGTCGTTCTTGAAGCACAGCAACAGGGACTGGCAATGCTCGGCGCGCAGATGATCGATGCTGCGTGCATCGATGGCGCGCATCAAGTACTCATTGACCTCGTCCTCGGGATCCTTGTGACTCTCGGAGCTGTCGCCGAAACCAAATCTGAGGAGGAAATGAAGAGATGTGATATCATAACTATGTGAAATACAAGTCAGTCAGTTTACACGGCTTTAGGCTCTGTAGCTGCCTGCTCAGATAATATAATACTGAAGGGTATCCTTAGTTATATCTGCTTCAAGCATACTTGATGATAGAGGAAGTAAATAAACTAAGTTGAAGCTTAAGGTTTATCCGTGCATATGTCTAGCAATCTGCATAACTAAAGGAAGGCAGACAGTTCTCTGTAGAGTATGCGAAGCAAACTCCAGCGTTCTTCACAATCTCCAGATTCCTTGCAGCACATTCCTCTATCAAAGTCTATTATATCCTGCTTAGCCAAAGCTGCCTCAAGCTCTACTCCCAACAGTTTGCGCTCCCCTTCAGTCACTCTTACTCCTTTGCTTGCCCTGCCCTCACCGCAACTTACTTGGATGTGTGCTTCTGTGCCGTGCCATGGCCCATCATGCGCAGCTCCTTGGATATGTTGCCATTAACCTGCAGGCGATTGCGCGATTTCTTGTGCTGCAGAAACAAAGCAGAGTTGAGAGTATAGAGTATATAGTATATATATATATAGTGTTCCAACACTTACCGGCCTGTAGATGTCGCCTGGCACTATGAGATATGTTTCAATCTGATGATCCTTGAGATAGGAGTTCCTGTCAGCGCCCTTGCCCTCTTCCACCTCGTAATCGCCATCCAAACACTTGAGAGTTTCCTTGGTGATGTGCACGCGACTAAAAGCAGACAGAGGCAGAGATAAATATATATATATAAAGAGAAAGAGAGAACGAGAGGGAGCTGACGCAGAACATGATTTGTGTAGTGTAAAGGGGCGGAGGGCAGGGCCAAGAGCAACATTGTCAACATGTGGCTCTGTTTTTTGGTTGCCATAACCACAGCGATTGGGTCTGTCGCAGCCATTACGTGGCATGTGGCATTACATGCTGCAGCTGCCACGCCTCCTCAGCCAACCAACCAACCCAACCCAGTTGATGCTGTTCAGTAAATACTTTTTAATGTATTTTTATAGCCGCCGCAGTGGGGCGCTCTCAGCTGAGCAGCTTTATTATATTATCGTTATGCAGTGCCTGCGGCATGCGGCATGCGGCATGTGGGTACGTTGCATGCGCGCCGCGGGGCATAGAATAAAGAGAAGCATCGTGGCCACAATAGAAGCCAACTGCAGCCCCGTTGTTGACTCTATTGATAATTACATGGCGCTTTTGTTATGGATGACCGCAGCTGCCTCTCCTGCTGCCCCTACTTCTCTTCCTTTTCCTTTAGCTACTGCTGCTGCTGCTGCTGAAGTCAAATTGCCGCTTATCAGGGCTGAGGGAATTCGCATACAACCTGCCTCGCGGCCAACTGCAGCTATTTGCTTTTAATTTCGCTCAAGACAGGACTAACAAATGAGCTGCCGTCGCTGCCGCCGTCGCTGCCGCCGTCGCAGCTGACCCACATTGAACGCAAAGTCGTGCCGAAACAAATTGCTCAAGTGTTGTTGAAAGTGAAGCAACTGAATCAACAGCAGCAGCAGCAGCAGCAGCAGCAGCAACAAAGGCATTAAGTGCTGGCCAGTTAACCTGGCTGTGCTGAGGGCAGGGGCCAGGAGGCGTGGCATGCAACAACTGCATAATCGATTCGACGATTGGCTCTCGCACGTGTGAGGCCGAAGTTCGAGTCACTTGACTTGCCAATAACTTGGCACCCGCACAAGCCACACAACACACCCACAAGGCACACACGCACACACACACACACTAACACTCGACATACACATTGCGGCTGAGTATGCAAATTTGTAGAACGTACTCGATACGAGTACAACAAAAATTACAGCTATTACAGCCATTACAGCCACACATTGCAATCGCTTCAACGGCAGCGACACTTGGCCAAGTGTTGAGAGTCGAAACGGCTGCTTACAAACCAGGAGCGGAGTCAGCTAGCAAGAGGGAAGCTTAAGGAAACTAAAAGAAGCATTGAGTATAGTAGAAATTTCGGTTTATAGCAAAGCTTATCATTGAGATAAAAGATGTGAGCACGGGAGCGGGTTTAAGGAGCAAAGGGGCGTCTGTTTATAGCTAATTATAGCTATATATATATATATATATATATATATATATATATATATATATATATATATATATATATATATATATATATGGCTATATTAGGAGCGGAAACATTCAGCAACTCTTAAGAAAACTGGAAATTAATTTCACCTAAATCAATTTATTTTCTGAACAGACCCGCCCAAGACCAAGTCCGCTCCTGTTTCAAGGCAACAAACTAATATATATTCAGTGGTTAAACTAAAGTCAATTGTGAATGACATATGCAATTCCAATTAAGCCAATTACAGCTCCGCTCCTGCTTAAATTTATACTGAACTGTTGAAAGTGAATTTAAATAATTGCTTGAAAAACAATCAGAAATGCATTACCAATTACGCCCCAAGTAAACAGAGCCGCTTTAAGCTGAGCTCCGCTCCTGCTTAAAGCTGACGAGTTGCGCAGAAGAGAAGTCTGTGGCCCAAAAGTTGGCTTTAATTGCACGACACTCACATAGAGCTCGAAAGATGGGCGAGGCTGAGGGGGCGACTGGCCGGGGTGGTGGGGTCTGTCAAAACGGAAATGAGACAAACTTGTCAGCGGCTTTTGCGGTTAGCTGGTTGCTGGCTGCTTGCAAGTTTAAGTTGGTTTTGGCCCAGGCAATGGATTGCGGATGGATTGTGGGCGTATAACCACACGATAAGGACTCGAACTGCTTTTCATTGCATACTTGTCGGCGCGCAAACATATCAAAGCGGGTCAAAAACATAATTCTCAGCTGTCGCAAAGTGGAGCACACAGCGACCACAAAAACCATCGAACAACAAACAGCGAGCAGTGACCAGGGCTAGGGATTTCACTCCTTGACTTGGCTAAAAGAAAATAATCAAACGAAATGTGTGTGTGTTTGGGCCAAAAGACAAAAGCCAAGACATGGATTTAATGACGGCTCAAAGGACAAAAACCAGAGCTTTGAAGTGACCAGACCAGGCCCTATTGTCCACTAAGTAATTAACAGACTATATATGGGAGCAGAGTGTGAATTAGTTGATTATGTGGTCATAATCCTAGTAAGAGGTAACTGCATATAGCTGACAGTAGTAGGCGTGGCCAGCAGCTTTAAATTATATACATGTGTGTATTGACTTAAGCAAAGAATAGCGAACGATCCTCACACAATTTTTTAGTTTTAAAATAATAAAAAATATTAAAAAAATAAAACAGCTAATATTTAATAAGTTAAAACATTAGACTACCAACTGGCATTTAAATTTTGTGTATATCTCTTTTTGTTTAGATTTTATAGCTCAATATATCAGCTCAAATCCAACCAATTATTCAGCATATTTTCCAGTTGGTTAGCAGCGCTTAGCTTAACTTGTTTGCTTACCCAGGTATGCCGCCGCTCTCCATGTGATTGGCCAGAGTCACGTCGTTGGACCAGACATCAAATTGCCATTTGACCAGGCCCAAAACGCCGCAGTGCACGCGTCCCGTGTGAATGCCCACACGCATGTTCACATTCACGGCCATTACCTCGCGCACCAGGCTGTACAAAAGGAGAGTGAGTGAGAGAGAGAGAGAGGGAGGGAATACAAAGAAGAGTTTACAGTTGCACCACACACACACACACACACAAAACATTCTGGTGCTATACTCACGCTATGGCGTCTATCATATCGAGTCCCATTTCAACAGCGCAGTGGGCATGATCCGGCCTCGGCTCTGGCAAACCGGAGACGCAGTAATAACAGTCGCCCAGCAGTTTTATGCGCAGACAATGATGCTCTGCGGCCAATCGATCAAAGCTGCACAAAATACGTAACAAGAGTCCAAGATAGAGATTAGTTGGTAGAAACTAGTTAAGAGTATGAAATTATGCTTTAAATCACTTAAGTCCCAGGCTTAAACTTGTTGCGCAGCCATTTCAGCGTTTCAGTGTGGCCAGTTGACGCCGAGGGAAGAATAACTCAAGTTTATTAATTAAAATACTAAACAGCCACACAGGCAGTCGCATAGCGTGAGCACTTCTCAGCACTGCACCTTTAAATTATGCAATTAAAAACTTTACAAAAGCTAAGTACGCAGCATCAAAAGTTTCCCCAGCAGCTGAAACTTATAATTAGTATAGTAATAAAATTTACTATACCTTTGTGAATTCAAGTGTTAATAAATTGCTGCTTGAAACTGCTGCCGACAAGTGCAGCAGCTTAGCTTAAACGGATTTATCGATATTTTCTTTTGGTATTAAATAACACTTTTTCGAGCAGCTACTCAATAAGGCCGAAATTGAATGGCCCGGTCGTATCACACGATACGAATCAATAAAGTGCCTAACAAACAACGGTGCCAAAATTTGGTAGCCTAAGCTGCTGATGCTGCTACTGCTGCTGCTGTTGGCTAGGCACTCGAATGTGCAATTAATTTGTGCCTCTGTTTCAACCAGTATCACCATTTGTTACACTGTTTGACATGGCCCCAGGCCAAAGGCAACATCAAGAGAGAGAGAGAGAGGGAGAACAAAAATAAAAGTTCGTACAAACACACAGACACACAGGTCGGTCATGTCATTAAGTATGCCTACGAACTGGCTGGCCATGGACTTGGGCTGTGGACTGTGGACTGAGGACTCACCGTGCAAATAGCTCGTTCAGCAGGCGCACCAGCTCCTCGGCAGTGCACTGATCCGACAGGCTGGTGAAACCGCAAATGTCTGCAAACAGGATGCTAGAACAAAAAAGAGAAATACCAGAAGGAAAATAAAAAAAGAGTGCCCAGAGTTCATATAAAGTGCAAATATTATAGTTCTTGTTGGAGTCAAACTGAGTTTATAGCTGTATGTGTGTGTGTGTGTTGCGCCTGAGGAATTCTTTAATATATGCCAACTAGTTTCCATTTAAAGCCCAGTCAAGTTAGACTTTTATGGCAAATTTGTTTGGCAACTCCTTTCGCCGAGCTCTGTGCGAGCTTCTTAGCCGGCTCAGCGCGTAATTTAATACAACGAAATGCGGAATAAAAGCAAACAGGTGCGCCCTGAAGTATGCTGAGTGTAACTGCGTGTGTATGAGTGTGTACGTGTGTGTATCTGTAATTGTGTGTGTGTGACAGTTGGTAATGTGCAGTTGTTACATGATAAGTGTACAGTAAAGACTTGAGATAGTGAACAGCTTGTGGGGAATTTAAAAAAAAAAATAATGAAAAAAAAATAACAATTATAATAGGAATATTAATTTAAATTTAAAAATTTAATAACAATTTAATAAATAATAATAAATAAAATCATAATAATAATAATAATAATAATAATAATTATAGTAATAATAATAATAATATTTAAATTTTAAAAATTAATTAAATAATTATTTGTATTGATAAAATTATAAAAAAAAATAAATTTTTTAAATTACACAAAAACTTTATTTAAGAAATATTGCTTAAATAAATAATATCAATTTAATAATTATGTATTATGTATTTTTTATAAAGAATTTTCAATTAAAAATAAAAAATATAACAAAATTCAGCTAAAATAAATAATTTATTTAATTAATTAAAAAGTTTCAAGTTTGTTTTTCAACTTTTTTGTTTACTTTTGTCAAGTCAACAGCGTGCTGCCTTTTTAGCTAGAATTCACTGTACATACAAATTCAATGTGTAGGGTTATGCACAAATTCCCACACACCCACACACAGTCACACACGCACACACACACACACATGCGAGCCTTAAGCATATTTATTGACTTTGCATGCAAATAAATTTATATACGAAGCGTAAGAGACACTCGCTCTAGAGAGAGAGAGAGAGAGAGAGAGAGAGAGAGGGGGTGGGAGGGAGAGATACGCACTAGCTAGAGCTACGCACTCACCTGACATTCTCATGTCGCTGTATGTAAATCTTATGAAATTGTGTGTCACGTGGCTGGCCCGCAATATCGTCCTTCATCTCCATGGCAACATGTCGCGGCAGCACCGAAAGCAGCAAGCGCTCCTGTGGGAGAGGGAGAGGGAGAGAAAGAGGAAGAGAGGGAGAGAGTGATGTTGGGGCTAAACAGTCAAAAGGTTATGCCAAATGCTGATGCTGCTAAGGCAGCTGGGCGTAAGCAATCAGGCAACAAGTTCTTGCCACGCCCCAGTGCCCACATACACATGTGTGTGTGGCCAGGTGTAACTCACCTGCTGCTGGTTTTCGCGCTGCGTACGCAAACGCGCCTCGATGCACTGACGCGTCTCTATGAACGCCTTGCGCTGTGCCTTCTCCTTGGGCCAGTGCGTGTAAATACCTGTCAGATTCGCCAGCAACAGGGCAATGCAGGTGCACAGTAGCTGGAGAGAGATGGAAGTGAGAGTGAGAGGGGGAGAGTGAAAGAGAGGGAGGAAGTTACTTGTGTAATGGCACTAAAGGCATTAGTATCCATTTCATTGCCAGTGAACAAGCACAATAAAAGCCCAGTTACGGAACAAGGCACACAAGAGGGAGACAGAGAGAGAGAGAGTGAGAGAGAAAGAGATAGCGCGCTACGCAATTTTATTCAATTTTGCGGCAATTTAATTTCATTTATTTGTGTTTTTTCACCTGTACCTTTTCACTCTCTCTCTCTCTCTCTCCCTCTCTCTCTCTCTCTCTCTCTTTCTCTCTCTGCCTCTCTGTGTGTGTGTGGTATAAATGGCGCGTGCATTTTATGCGAATTTATTGTCACGTGCGCTGCCATAGCTACGCACGCCTGACTTTTCAGGCCATTAAAGCGCTCGCTTTAACAACGCTTTACAGTCCATTGTCACGCCCACACACACACAGAGAGAGAGAGAGAGAGAGAGCCACCTGCCGCCCACATGCATTTGCGGCTTTCTGTCGTCGCTGCGCCGTTGATGGATATGCCTGGCCATTTGATTTGTGGCAGCCACAAACAGTTGCAACAGCGCGGCTGCGATTTACCTCCTGCCAGGACAGATGCTTTTCCATTTGCTCCCGCTGCTCCAGCTCCACCTCCAGATCCAGCTCCAGCTCCATCGACTGCTGCTGCTGCTGCTGCTTATCCATCGTGTATTGTGTACGCAGACAGGTGTACAGATGCGTGCCACTGAGCAGCATGCCACCGATGAGCGACTCACGCAACCGCAGCGGCAACATCGTATATGTCATGTAGATGAGCACAATGCAACAGGCGCTGCCATTAAACGATTTGCTGCAAGAGATTTTGGCAACAGAGCTTTTCATTTGGCTAAAAGGCAAAGCAAATAACTCGAATGGCCATGGACTGGCAGAAGGTATTTGAGTGGAGATTTTCGCTTAACTGTTTGGTATTGTTGACCAGGCTCAAAGCTGCTTCAAATCGAGCAAGAGTCTTAAATATGGCTAAAAAGCAGAGCAACTAACTCTGCTGGCCACAACGTGATTATCTGGTTTCTTTTAGACTTCTTTGGCTAACTGTTTGGTAATGTTGACTAGACTCAAAGCTGATTGGAATTGAGAGAGAGAGTTTTAAGTATGGTTCAAAGGCAATTTCATTCAAGCAGAGGGAAAAGCCTTTAACAATGATCTAGATCTAGAGTAAGCTAGGGCTAGCAAGCAGAGCTTGGCTTGATTACATTTAAAGCCAACCTTCTATATACTCTTGAGATTGTTCAGTTTGTCGACTGATATTACAGAGTAAGCCGATATCACTTATACTTTCAATCTGTCCAATGGGAGAATGCTTGCCCCACCTCCTACAACTCATCAACAGGATTCCCTTACCCTGTCCACCAAGCTTGCCTACTCTAGATTGCTTAGCTGCTACAGCCCAGAGAGATCTATAACGAACAAGCTATAAAACAGAACTTGGCTTGATTGCATTTAAAGCCTTCTTTCGATTCCAATTATATTTGCAATCTATAATTCCAATCTCAAGTGTTCCCTTTTCCTTTATAGCTATATTCTAGCATAGTCTACCTTGCTAAGCAGACCTAAGCTCCTGCAGCCCATTTGAAGCTCTCCTGACTCTAACTAATATATCTTAATTGCTTACCAAACTTCCATCACTTAAACAACTCATAAATAAATAATTATAGCAACAATCTGTCATATATGCACAGCTCTCTCTCTCTCTCTATATATATATATATATATATATACACCAGCCGCATCGGCGCTTTGTCTTTGCTAAATGTTTCAACTTATTGTTTGTCTAATGTATTTGCTGTTTCTGCTGCCTGGGCTGACAGCCTGATGTTTGGCTTTGTTCTCATCTAATTTTGGTAGGCGCTACGGAACGCAATTAGCGTGTCGCAGCTGATGATGGCTGATGATTAATACTTGGCCTGCCCATGGCAGCAGCTGTGAGCTGGCCAGCTCGCTCGTTACCAACCTTGGCCGCAGGACATAGCTGACGGCGACTTCAATGGCCAGAAACGTGCCCAATATGACATAGGAGACGAGCACCAGAAATATTTCATTCATTGCCGGCTTTGACAAGATGCAGAGCAGAACTAAAAGAAAGAGAGTGAGAGAGAGAGAGAGAGAGAGAGGGAGAGCGCAACAATTAATATAGAATTGGGAGCAATTTGTGGGAGAAAAAACACTCACATGCATAGACGATGGCACAGATTAGCATGACAATGAGAAAGACGAGCACAGACTCGTCGATTTGCACGACCATCGAGTAGAAGACATGCGTGAAATCCAATGAACTCTCCAAATTATCAGTTAAGCCAAATATTTCAGTTTCCATCGGTTCCAGTTGCTCCACCTCCTTCTCTGTGGCATTCGCGCCATCCTCAAGCGGCGTCGATTTGAACACTTCAGCACGTGCCTGGCGGCTGCCGAAGGACGAATGCTGACGTTTGTTATCATTGTTGTCGCGCGGCCTCATAAAGCGCTTAATGCCATCACTATTATCATCAGCGGCAACATCATCATCATCATCATCATCAACGGCAGCAGCAACTTTGGTGTTAGCTGAAGCACTTGCTCCATTCGCTTGGTCAATCAGTTTTTGCTGCTGCTGCTGCACGCCTCGTTTGTATCTGAAAGGTAGGCGTAGTGTGTGGGCGTGGCACAGGTGTAATAGGAATAAAAGGCATATGCATTAGAAGTAGAGTATGTTCAACTGCTTAATACTCGCTAGAAGTTAACTAAGTTTGGTTGACAAAATGTTTAAATTTGTAGAGTCTATGAAAGGATAAAGCTATATATATAGATAGTACTATATGTATATGTATATGTATATATAATATATATAAACTCTTAACTTGATCTAAAGAGAAGGTCTTCAGAACAATAACAGAGCAAAAAGTTCACAAGTAGCATAAAGCTCACCTTACCCCAAAGAGACCCTATTATATTCTTTCCACATTCAATCAGCTATATATGATGAGCATATATACCATCAAAATAAGTCTTTAACTTTCACTCAGGCAAACAAACAGACAAAGTCCACTTTCACACGCATAAAAAAAACAATTTCTCTACGCATATCAATAAGTCTGGCATTAGCCTGTCCCAACTCAGGCAAACACTATCCATCTTGATGGCATGAATAAATATATATATACATATATATATGTATATACAAATATAAATCGAATAACGAAATCGAAATGGAAATTCCTTAGCTCGTGTATGTGTGTGTGTGTGTGGTCCAAGTTACGCGCATTTTCATTGATGTATTTGTTGACTTTGTTTATTGCTTTACAAATATTTTTTACGTGGCTTTTGTTGTTGTTTGTTTGTTCGCTTTGTTTGTTGTTTGCTGTTTGCTTTATTGCTGGCAATTTCTTGTCTCGGCTGCGATTTGTTATTGAAAATTGGTCTGATTCTAAATTTAACATCACAGAGAGAGAGAGAGAGAGAGAGAGAGAGAGAGAGAGAGAGAGAGAGAGAGAGAGAGAGAGAGAGAGAGAGAGGGAGAGAGAGAGAGAGAGAGAGGGGGAGAGAAAGGCGTAAAGAGTGGAGCGAGCGTAGCACACTTTTCTGGGCGCAGATTGAATTTGGCGGCCTGTCGGGTCAAAGAGGCGTATGCGTAATGCGCGTCTCGACAGGTAACTAGAGGCCTACCTGCCTGCCTCCGGGCAGCTGCTGCAGGCAATTGGCAGTTGGCAGTTGGCAGTTGGCAGTTGTTTGCATAACGCGCCTGTCAAAATGCCAAAGCCAACCGCTAACTGAGTAAAGCGCCGCGGCACTTCCTGTTGCCACTTGCCAGTTAGCCAGCTGCGAGGCCTCCTGCAATTGATGGTAGCCAGTGTTGGCGAACGTTCGATAAGCTTTTAAGTAAGCAAATTGATAGAAACTGGTGGAAACATATCTGTATACAAACTGAAGACTGCTCTGAGTCTGAATAGCAATTTTCTTTAACAAGGTGGCAACACTAAGCCAATTTCCCTTCATAAGGTGGCAACTGTATTTCTCATCAATAGTTGACCCTCCTAAGAACTCTAGATACTGTAGCCCTAGTAGCACTCCGCTCACTAATAAACCTGCCAAATCTGATTGCCAATTTCCTTTAGCTGGGTGGCAACTCTACTGTCCTATTTCTCACAATCACAATCATAGATAGCTGACTAAGGACTCTAGATGCTATACTCTCAGTACCATTCCGCTCACTAATAAACCTACCAAATCTGATTGCCAATTTCCTTTAACAGGGTGGCAACTCTACTGTCCTATTTCTCACAATCACATTCATCAAGAACATCTAGATGCTATTCTCTCACTCATAAACCTGCCAAATCTGATTAGCAATTAACAAGGTGGCAACTCTGCTGCCCACTCACCTGGCACGATGCTGATGCTGCTTGTAGCGATGCTTGTGTAGGCGTCGATAGTGCTTACGCTTCTGCCGACGTCCCAGCCACTGATGGCTCCGCCTGCCGGCAACTGCGCTCCGTTGTGCCGCATTAGCGTTGCGGCGAATGCCATTTGGAATTTGAGCAGTGTGCAGCGTTGCCAGACTGTCAATGGCAACCAAATGCTGATGATGGCTCATTTGCTTTGCACGTTGCGGCGCTGGTGGCGTTGGTGGTGGTGGTGCAGCTGTTGCTGTGGTCGTCATCAAGTGCGTAACATTTTCGCCTGCCGTGGCATTCGCGTCGAGCGACTGAGCCGCCAATCGAATCGTTGCGGACGTAAGCCCAGTGGCCGGGTGGCCGGGGGCGTAGCCGCGACGCAGCTGCAACGTGGTGTAGACCAGCTGGGTGCAGGATAATGCCAAAATCAGTGTTAGCAACAGGCCCAAAACGTGCGTCGTATTACTCTGATTCATTCGCAGAAAATAACGCTGATAAAGCATTTCCACCTGCCGAACAGACGAACAGACGGAATTTAAGCTCCTTCCAGCGCAAATGTAAATTGAGCGAGCCTCGCTTCGGTTCGCAATTGAGTTGCCAATTTCCATTTGATAGCTCGGTCAAATATATATTTGGCGAGTAAGCTGCTTACCTGCAGATTCTTGAACTGATGCGTCGAGCAGAGACGCAGAATGATGCGATTCAAACGATACCAGAACGAGATGCTTGGGCTGCCCGCCTGAATGCCAGTGGTGCTTGGATTGTTCGCCTCCACATTGCTGCGGCCATCAGCTGCATCGGCTGAGAGAATTGAAGATAATGAGAGAAAGAGAGGGAGAGGGAGAGAGAGAGACAGGGAGAGTGTTGGTTATTAAGAGTCCGAGCTGTTGCAAGTGGTTCAAGTGAACCAGTGTTGAGAACTGTTTTCAATTATCTAGAAGCGGTTCAAGTCAACCAGTGTTGAGAACTGTTTTCAATTATCTAGAAGCGGTTCAAGTGAACCAGTGTTGAGATATGCTCTTAAATTATCTAGGAGCTGTCATAAGCGGTTCAAGTGAACTAGAACTGAGAATTATTGTTTCATTTAATAGAGATATACAGATAAGTTTACAGTTGGCATTTCCAATGAACTCAAGTTGAAAATTCCGGCTGTTTTCACTTACAGTTCAGAGCTCTCAACTAATCGCTCATAGTTTACTAGCTCACTAGTTCATTAAGATGTTGCTCCTAGGAAACCTGGTTCAATTAGATGAACAACTTAAGCAGATAATCTGAGAGTTATGAGATAATCACTCAAATTCAGCATTAGTTCAATTGTTATCCAATTATTATTATGAATATACAAAATTCTTAATTTTTTGTTTAAATAAAAAAAAAAATTATTAAATTTTTTCTTAATTTTTTTTTCATTAAAAATATATTGAATTTTTTTCTTAAATATCTATTTTAATTGAAAAATTTTCAATTTATTTATTTATTTTTTAATTTTTTTTCTTTTTTATTTTTAAGAAGCTTGCATATTTATAATTCAGACTTAAACCACATTCGCTTTGCATATTTCAAATTTATTCCAAGCTTCTTAAATGATTTTCCACACAATTGCAAATCAAAGCCACAGCCAGACTTTCACAGCTATCTTTAGCCAAGTTAACATTCAACTTCATGCAGTATTTGCAGCTAATAGCATTAATTCTCAAGAATAATAAGCATTAGAGCTGCAGTCATGTGTTAAATATTCATGAAAAGCAAAATTGAAAGGAAATATTTGCAATTTCTATTTTGGCTAACAAACAAAAAGATAACAAGCTAAACTGATAAAGCAGACAAAGCAGCAATAAATACATAAATACATGTATACATATATACATACTTATATATAAAATATATTTGTTTTCACAAAGGTTTTATTGCTTGACTTGTGACCTGACTGCAATTCGGACTACAAATTGAAAATTTCCGTATTGCATTCTGATGAGATTCTCGATTTCAGCACATTCACAGTTAATAATATTTTACAGCTGAACGATAGCTGCGTTTGGCATTATGTATATATAAATATGAGTTTTGGTATATGGTTATTACAGCTGGCAACTTGCAACTTGCGGCTGCAACACAATACTTTGATCCTGACATGCGCTGGCAAAATGGATTCGCTTATCGTCCTTTTGCCTTTGCACATTGTTGTTGCTCTCGTTCCGAATGCATTGCACAATGCCATAAAATGTTGTAAAATCGTTTCAACTGACCCCCATAAAACCGAGCACACACACACACACACACACACACACACACACACACACCACACACACGCACGCACGCACAACAATGCGTATACTTTCTTATATGGTTTGTTGTTGTATGTACATTCTCATGCATCAATAAATAAATGCCAAACGTGATTATGTAAATTTCTATAGAAATCTCTCTATATATACAGATATATTTATACATATATATACACGAGTTTACCATATCAAAAACATGAGCCACGTTCTTCGCCCGTTTTGCGCCCTATACAATATGCCACTGTGGCCGCTTCATAGAAAATAAATGAGAGTCTGGCTGCGAACGGGTGTTAACGACCGTGGAATACGTGCTTGCATTTCAAATAGAGTGTGAGGCATTTGCCGTTTTAGCAAGACTAACTAAATATTTAAAGCAAAACTTCTAAAGAACTTACTTGATATTAATCAAATATGGTCACCCTATATAGCTTACCATATATAGCATATATTCTAGCATGTCTTATTCAAATGCATGCACCCTAAAAGCTGCTGAATTGCCTATGCTCTCAACATACATAATTTAAGAGCTAAGCTTATCCCTTCAAAGTCTTTTTTAGTCAAAATTTGGTCACTCTAGAACTCTAGGAACTATAGAGTTAAGTCCATGTGAGAGTTATACTAACTAAACTAGATGAATGTATTTATAAGTGTATATCCAGAAAAACAAAAGTCAAAAACCTATATACCCGTTTTACTTTATGTTCCTTTATAATAGAGTAAACGAGGAAGAGACTAAGACATATAAAACTGGCTGACAAGGCCACCTACCAAGCAGCCAAGTCAAGCCAAACAGCTCAGCTGCCTCAGCCCGCAGAAGGGCAGGCTGGCTAAATATTGGATAACTGAAGCTGAGAAGCTGTCTCGTCAAATTCTATACGACGACAATGACAATCAAGTTGTGAGATTCGAGTCAGCTATTCGATCAGGCAACGCCCGCATATGCGTTGGCATTTTGATTAGCCATGTCCAGGGTATCCCATTACACGCTTAGCACAAGCGACGTTTTCTTATTCTAGAGCTACTCACATTGTTGCTGCAGCAGCTGTGCCTCGTCCCGTTGATAGATCATCGGGCTGTGGCAGGTGGAGCTCGAATTGGTTGAATCAATCGACTCGTCAATGTTGCAGCGCGTGATGCCAGCCTGCAAGAGAGAGATATATAAAAGATAGTTGTGGCCATAAAAAGAGTAATAAATACATTACATATATATAGATATATATAGAGCTAACTGCTTGTATAACAAATATTAAGTATACGCCCCATGCATTCCATTTAAACTTCAGCTTGTGCTAAGCTGCTTCGCTGTGTTTTTCCTTAACGTTTATTCCACGCGGCATCTTTAAACAAATTGCCGCCCATTTGGCATGCCACGCCCACACAAAACACTCTCTCAATTGCTGTCGCTTTACGCTGCTTTGCGCCATAAACATTTTCAATTGACTCTCGACAGCGCTGGCGAACAGTGCAAGTACAGTGAGAGCTCGATACAGGGACAGGGGGTAGCTGATTCAGTTAATACTCAATTCCCTATCTATCTATCTCTCCACTATCAACAATATATCTATCTACTATTTATATCTATAAATCTATCTACTATCTATTCCATATCTATCTATCTATCTACTAACTATCTATCTGCTATCTATCTATCTACTTTCTATGAACCATATATCTATTTATCAACTGTCAATCTATCTCACTATGATCCATCTATTTATCTACTATCCACCTAACTATCTACTATCTATCTATCTTTCTATCTACCTAACTATCTACTATCTATCTATCTATCTATCTATCTATCTATCTACCTAACTATCTACTATTCATCATTTGTTAGTTCCTGCACGAATATCCGACTAACATATACCTATACCTCAAGATTTTTCACACTTTATCTCCGATCGATACCCCACGTTCGTCTAAGCTACTCTCCACTGTAGACACCGCACACATGCTCAATATTGTAAAGTGGGCCCTTGTGCATGCAGACAATATTCCACTTTCTATGTGAGTTTTGATGTGTGCGTGTATGTGTGTGCAGTCTTGTTAGCCTCAGCCAAAGGTGTTAACTTTTTCTCAAGTGTTGTTAAGCAGGACAACAACAGAAGCAGCTTCAAAGCTGCCTTTAACAAAGCATAAACTTTTAGCATAAATGTTGCAACTCAATACAAATCCCTAGCCGACATTTACAGACGCAGCTCTTTAACTTACTCCTTCACTCTCCCTGGCTCACTTAGCTCTCGCCCTTTTGCCAATGAAATTGTATTTTAATTTGTCTTATGGCCAAATCGAATTAAATATTTAAATCGTAGAGTCAGTTGGGTCTTGCCTGTCCATTAGGCGGGCAAATTAATTGATGCCAAAGCCAGTAAGAAACATACTCTTCTTGCTCCCTCTGCCCCTCTCGTTGCTCCCACTCTCAATCCAATGTGCTTACCGCAATCAGGCTGCTGCTAACCATTGCTTTGCCTCCCTTGGCGCTGGTATTGAAATGTTCGATCACCTCCCAATTGGATTTCTTTGGCGTCGATGGCTGTGTCAGTGGATGCGCGAGTCCAGATGGTGAGCCAGCTGCGGACGAGTGCCCAGGTACATGCAATTCCATCGAGGCTTGCGTGCTGCCGCCGCTGCTGCCCGCCTGCTTCAGCGATGCGGAGCGACTAAAGAACTTGCGATGTTTGCCCGCACCACCGATGGCCCCACCCACTCCGGCCGTTTCCTGCAATTGGAATAGCTGGCGGCTATAGATTGTGGTTTTCGTGGCTGTCCACTTGCTTACCTCCTTGCTGGAAGCCAGGCTGCCAGCGCCTGCTCCAGCGCCATGTCGCATGCCCCGCAATGAGAGACGCTTCGACCATTCCCGCTTCTGGCTCTCCGATGACAGCGAGCGAAAAATGTGCGTTGATGCTGGATTGGTGGTGGCGGTGGTGCCAGTAGATGTGGTGCCACTGCTGCTGGTGGCGGTGGTATTGACGGTGCTGGTGCCATTGCCACTGGCGCTCATGCTGCAAGCGAATATAGAGAAAACGATTATAAGTATTTGTATATAGAGCGGGTACACTTAAGAACATATTCGAGTATTTAGTAAATTTTCTTAAAGTGAAGATAAAATTATTAGGATAAGTTGAGAAAATCAAAAAGTTCAGAATTCTTTCATATCATATCCATTCTCCTTCATTTTTTTAGAACATTCCAAAACTTTAGAGCTTTATTAATCTATTATAAATTGATAATATTCATGCTTCCTCTCTCTCTCTCTCTCTCTTATATTTTTGGCAAGTGTATAGAGCTTTGCTCTTTATGGGAAATTGATTTTCATTTTTCATGCTAAAGAAGCGCGCTAATTTCCAAGCAAATTGCCAATTTTTGTTATTTTTTATGTGGGATTCGCAGCAGCTACTGAAATGGCATTAAAACAATAAATTCGATTTTGGCCCAAAAGTGACAAGAAGTAAAGGAGGCAAGAGCAACAACTAAGCAAACAAACAACAACCAACGCCCACGCCCGACACAATATATTGCAACGCACTCTAACGTCACGTAACGCCAACTAACGTAACGTAAGCCTAACGTAACGTATCTACATTTGAGGCCGGCCCACTTAAGTCTTCACGAAATGCGCGCCAAACACGCGAGGCACAAGATATTGAGGAGACGAGCGCACGGCGCAGGGGCGGCAGAACTGTTTGATTGGGTTTTCACTGAGAATGAAGAGAAAGAGAGAGAGAGAGAGGAGGGTGGAGGGTGGGGGGCAGGGGCTTAGAGGAGCTCAGCTCAATGGAAAAACTCGACAGGTTAGGGCGTTCAGTTTCCAGTTTACAGTTTTTCAGCTAGGGCTTTAAGAGGGCAACAACAAAGGCACACAATATAACAACGTCGGCTAAGTGAAATTTCGTATAGCCTATAAAAAAGCAAATCTGAAGCAGCCATAAACATAAAGACGAAAATTAAGCTTGAGAACTTTAATATGTAAATTTAATAGAAGCAGCTAATAAATACAATTAATATGGCTATAGCTCAAGGTAAGGACAATATAGTTGAAGAAATCTTTAGAGCAGCTACCCGCTCTCCTATTTACATCTAACCAAGCGCTAGACACTGCTGCTGCCTCAGTCTCTAGCTCCCATCTAAATCCAATTTATTTAGTTACCCAATTAAGTTTCCTAATTAGAAACTATTTGAAAGCGAAATATTATCCCAAGTAATGAACTCAAGTGCACCTTAGACTTCAGTGAACTAAATCTCCAAGCTTCACTCCCTCCTATTTCAGTTAATTTACTTCACCTAGACGCTATAGACAGCAATTAAAGTCGCTAAATTGAGATTTGCCGCCGTGCTCAACATATGGGCATATGCACATCTATAAGCCTTAAGCCGCGACTCTCTCGCGTTTTATGGACGCCTAAGTCTGAGCACTTTTCCATAACGACTTTCTTGAAGCGCATAACAGTAAACTGTGCCACAGACAACAACAGCAACAACCCACAACAAACAAACAATGCAAAGGCAAAGAAGCACAAGTTTTTCCTCCTTTTTTTCCATTTTCTTTTACTTTTCGGCCGCATTATTGGGGCAGAGTTTGAAGTCTCAGCACAGTTCGCTTACCTTTTGTTTTTAGCTACTCTACACAGATATATATAAAGGTATATAAATATGTATATGTTGGTAGTAAGTGGGGGCTTCGTGTATGCTCAAGTGCCGGCCGCCGGCATAAATATGTCAAAAACAACGAGCTATAAACAAATTGTTTTGTTGCCAAAAAGCGAGAAAAACAAGTGCAAATTGAATGAGAAAATCGAAAAAAACGAAAAAGCAAAAGAAATATCGAAAAAGCAAAAAAAAGAGCAGGTAAGTTAATAGGTGTGTGATTGACTGCATAATGCTCGCTCATGTGCCAAAATTAGACGAAATTGCCGAGATACATTGATGAATGGGAAATAATATTAGAGGTCAAAAATGTAAATTACATTATCTCTCTCTATACATATACATATATACAAACTATTCAATCTGTATGTATATCTACCCATTACACATCCAGAAGCTAATATACTCTTTATCGCTTACTAAACGAGTATTGTAAACCAAAAACAGGCAGCCAAGTAGCTATTATATTACGGGCTCTGGCACAATTTTCCTCATTTTCCGTCGACATTTCGTGGAAACTCAAGATTAGTCACTGAACGTAGCGCTTTGCAACACTTTCGCTGCTCGACCAATTGGAATGCCATTCAAAGTATTTTCCCATTGTGGAATAACTCATGCCACCCACTGCGCCAGTTTTCTACACCTCCCCAGCCTACCACACCTCAACCACCAGCCCCAAATATATATTTATGTAATTAAAATTGAAAGTGCCCCAAAAATGCGCCCAATATACAAACGAATAGACTTGGGTTCAATGGAAAATATACTTGGGCAAAAGAATATTCATACGCCAAGGTCAAAGTTCATAGATACGCAATTAAATTTAACAACGCTACATACATATATATACGTATTTATGTATTCATTTCATGAAACAATTTAACAAATACAAAAGAAAACTTTCAATTAAAATATGCCAAGAGCTGAGCAAAGCTGAGCGAAAGTATGCTGGGTGGACAGAGACGACTAAAGTACACTCTGTTTGTTGATTTTGGACTTGAAAGATGTTTTCTATTTCCCCACAAATTATCTAGCTGGAATAGAGTCTTATTCTCAGAGTCTTACAGATTGATGATTGATGTATATGATATTCCTATTTCAGTTTTCTTAGAGTCAATAGATCTAAGCTTCCCATATCATGTCACATTTAAGAACTCAAAGTTTTCATATCTTAAGCTGCTTCCATTGCAAGTTCATGCTTTAAGTCTCCATATTGAATAGGTTATTCAAAAATATACCCTTTCAAACTGTCGACAAGTCAGATGAATATGAAAATCACAAAAAAAAAAGCTAACACTCGACATAAATATTAAATTCTGTCATATGAAATATGCAAAAGTTGAAGCTTGAATGCTCGACTTTGCAGCAGCACCTTTTGAGCCACGTTATTTTTACGAGCTAGTTTGGAGAGTGAGACTGAGTGAGAGAGAAGGTGAAAGAGAGAGGCAAAGACAGAACTTTTCAAGTGTGCATGGAGGAGCTCAGTCAAAGATTTTCAGTTCTTTAGCGTATGCTAAATTGGCAGCAACTGCTTTTAGAACATATCTTTTATGGCTTGTTGTAGTTGCCAGTTGCCAGTCGGGATTTGTCTGCTGCCTGTTGCCTGTTGCCCGTTGCTAGGCATCAGCATTGTCATCTGCAGTTGAAGAAACCAAAACTCTTGTGAGCTTTTTAGCATAATCGCAACATAAGCCCCCAAGAAGCGCCAACAATCACGAAATCAAGCAACTGATTTAATTAGCCAAGGAAAGGCCGGAATTAACAAGGAATTGAAGTGCTTCAAGTATTAGACAAGCAGATATCCTATATTGCTATGATGATGTATTAGTATTAGTGTTAATTCATTAGCATTAGCTTTAGCATTAGCATTAGCATTAGCATTAGAATTAGCATTAGTATTAGCATTAGCATTAGCATTAGCATTGGCATTAGCATATTTTCATTGACCATGTATCTTGACTGATAGATATAGCATTCCAGAAGCTCAGTATATAGGATTGATGTCGAGTGGATATAGCTTCTTGGTCAACACTGCAACTGCGCCAAGCTTGACAGGAATTCATGCAACATTGTTGAATCTTATTGCCACTTAAGCTGTGATTAATATTTAATCTATGCAAGATCCTGGCTCTCAATGTTGCTACAAATAATCTCCAGTTTCAACTCTTGCATTTCGAATGATCATTAAGAATATTCTTATTGTTATTATTGTTATATTAGTTCCTTGCTTTATTCTATTTTCGGCATTGTAAACTCTCTCCCGCCTCAAGAGCAGTCCACCTCAGCCCATCTCTGCTGACTGGGAAACTTTCTAGGCAATTTAAAGTTACAGGGTATGGCTTTAGGACGCATTAAAGGCTTAGCCAGACAAATCGCAGTTTATACAGGCCCAACTTCCAGCTTGTTAATCAATGTCAGGCGCGCAGCGCACATTGAAAAAGGCAAGGTATTGAAAACATTCTTGGGCATTAGAGTTCAATAGCAATTCATTAGAATAATGGCGCTAATGGCCTGGTAAATATTGTGGCTGTAACAACATTTACAAAAGCAAAAGCAAAAAACAAAAAACTTTCGCACACAGCAACAGCAACAAAGAGCAGAAGACGAAGAAGAAGAAGAAGAGGACGAGGAAGAGGAAAGAAAATTAATAAAATAGCAAAACAAATTTGATAAGCGGCAGAAACTAATGAGGCCAGCAGCGGTAGCTGTAACTGGAGTAGCTCTAGCTACTGTTGCCAGTATCAGCCCCCATTTGCGAACCCCTAACAGACAACTCCCACCCCCAAGCCCAACCCCACTAAAAGGCAGCGAATACAGATCTCATGCATATTCAATCATTAACTGGGCAAGAGCAGCTGTTGGCATTAGGCAGACACTCACACAGACGGAGTCACGCCCACACACGCACACACAGACACTCTCCATATCTCTCCGTCAGTCTCTCTCTCTCTATATATATATATAGATATAGTTTCTATATTTGTAACAGTTGTTGCTTTTGTGCTATTTATGCTGCCATGTGTGTTTGGTCTTGTTTACGCGTCGTCATCTTTGTGTTTGGTTTTTCGACGCTTTCGCTATTTGGTTTTCGCTGTTTGTTTGCATTTCATTGACGCAGAGGTGTTTGCCCGGACACCGAAACATAAATTTGCATTGGAAATTAATTCATATGCTGAGCGCGTAAAGCCCTTGACAGTGGCTGTGCCGATGCCATCTATCATTAAGTATGCTTTGTCCCACGGGCCGTATGCGTAATATACTAAAAACTATGTTTTGAGTAGGGTTATGCCCGGGCTGGGGGACCTAGTGAATGTCTCTAGCTAAAAGCTTTAAGCAGCGAAGCGCAACGCCAAGACCACTATAGTATATAACTCACATAAGTCACATTACTCATACGCCAGATCGCACAGCAGCTGGCAAATAATATGCCATGTTTACAGGTTGCACGTTAACAATAAATATTTATGTTTATTTGAGTGCTTGCTAGAGAGAGGGAGGGAGAGAGAGAGAGAGAGAGAGAGCTGGGCGTGGTCTATGCTCTGTCTGAAGCATTTCGTTTCCACATAAACAAATGCACTTCAAGACTTTGAGCCTGATTGATTGAATTGTTAGTTAACTTGGCCTCGACGAGCAAAGCTTTTAATTTGTTTTGCATCGAACTTGCATTGATTTAGCTGAAAACTTTACTCAATCTGAGTTATTGGCCATTCAATCTCTGAGCGATTGGTACTCAAAAGTAATTTGATAATCGAATTAAGAGCGTAACAGGATGGTTCGAGGTATGTGCCAGTCAGGCACTCCCCTTAAGAAACGCTCTTACTTGCTTGCCTTGTAGCTTATATTAATGATAGTAAGAAAATACCTTTTGACTAATCGCTGGCCTTCTCTGCTGGCTCACCTCTTCCTTCCCAACTGCTCCTCTTCAGTTCCCCAAGGCCTAATTCGTTAGGAATATTTCTACTTTACCTTTGCCTTTGCCTTATCCAATTTCCTTCCACGAAAAATCTTCAAATTACTTCAATAAAAGCTCAAATTTACAAACAAATGAATCACATTTGGCTAGGAATAAAGGTAAAGTTGCGCAACAGTAGCGGAAGTCATAATACAACTCACACACCACACACACACACACACACATTACTCATTGATTGATTAAATTAAATGGGAATCATAAACAAAAACTGTTGTGCTTGGGTTAGCCAAGAGAGAAAACCAGAAGTAAAAACGTTCATAATTAATTGCAGCAACAGCGCGAAATGCTTGTTTAAATTTTGGCTAAAATGAAATCAAGCCAAGAGATAAAGCGAATATATACATAAATATACAATATGTACGCACACACACAAGAGATATGAGAGCAATAAAAAAAGGTAAACATATTCGACAGCCAAACACACATTTATGAGTCTAATAAAAGCCAAACAAACAGCAGCAGAAGCGAGCAGCAGGCAGCAAGCAGGAAGCCAGAGCTAAGCAGCTTAAAGGCAGCTAGCAAAAGGGGGGGCAGGAAGGCAGGGGAGCGAGAGAGCAGCTGCTGCTTTGACTTACTAATTTCTGATATGATCAAGCTAAGCAAAGCAAATGACAAACGAGCGGAGCATGCAGACCCGGAGATGTTTAACCAAGCAGCTGCTTGTGTAGAGATGCATCAATAGCTGCAGCAACAGCATTATCAGCAACAGCAGCTCTTTTCTCTCTCTCTCTCCCTTCATAGTCCTGGCCCTTGGGCAGGACTTAACCTCACCTGGCTCTGACAGCGCTGGCATTGTTGTACTTATGAATGCATTGTGCAAAAAGCTGCAAAAAACAGCTAAAACAAACACAACAGCATTTCTTTCTTTTTAAATACCCTGTACACTAAGCGGAGATGGCAGGGGGAAGACAGGACTATAAAGCTAAGATGTTGGCAAACTTTCCTTTATGAGCTAGTTAGAATAACTTGTTGAATATTAAACTCAGAGCTCAGAAACTCAACAAGTTTGATTGGAGAAGTGTATGATGTGATTGCTCATAGTTTTACATTTATTACAGGGTATTTAGCCAGAGCTCTCTCTCGCCTTTTATAATTTAATTGATATTCTGTAAAAATATTAACTTTCATCTTACTCAAAACTTATTCCCCTTTCAACCTCAACCTCGACCGTCCTCCTACTTCTATGAGTTCCTAGAAATTATAAAAACTCTTTACGAGGTATTTCTCAGCGCTGCACTTGAAGCCTTGTCAGCTCTGGCTGTTTGTTGTGGCTGTTGCTGCGCTCCGGGCCCTGGTTTTGGCTCTTTTCATTGTTTTCCTACTTCGGTTGCATCGGTTTCTGCTTTCGCATTGTTAGAGCCTCGCCCCGAAGTCCATTATCCTTCATATGTTCCATATGCGAGAAGGACCAGGAGCTGCTGTTGTTTTTTTTTTTTTTGTCCAGTCCTATTGCCTGACGGCAATTTGCATATGACTCTGGTTTGAGTTTAAATTCTCGAGTCGCTCGAGCTGTAAGTGAGCCAGCTAAGAAGCAGAGAACGTTTATGTTGCTACAACAACTGCAGCATTTAATTAAAATTAGGTAGAGGTCCTTAGGCTGGCCTACAGGCCACCCCACAATGCAATGCACTTAAGTGCACACACGGCGTCTGTCAATGACTGTGCCTGGGCCTGGTGGCTGGTGCCTTGTGCCTTATGCCTTATGCCCGAGAGCAAGGTCTGCGGTCCGAGGCCTGAGCCAGCGCCTCTGGCCCCGTTAAGTGCCCGATTTGGCAGTCGGCCAGCACAGGCGCCAGTTCCAAGTTGAAGGCAGCTGCCTCGTCATTGATTTGTGTAAATGTCGACAGTTTTTACTTATGCCTTAAAGATAAGTCCGAGAGTGAGAGAGGGTCTTACAATATGTTTATGAGCAATGACTACAGGGATTATCATAGAGGGAAATATATATTTTCTTGATGTAACCTAGATTTACTTTCTTGATATATCTCTACTCAAGATTCTCCTTAAACTGAGAACTCATAGGCTTACCAGAAGAAGATATATGATAGTTCTCTGAATCAATCTGATGAGAATGAAGTCGAAATATAGATCATCCTAGAACTGCTCAAAGTCAAACCTTCTTCAGGATATAGAGTATGATAAACCATACTTATCATATATTATAGGGTATTCCATCATCTATCTACTCCCCTTTACTACTCCCTCTTGCACTTGATTTATTTCTCTTTACCTTGTGCCTTGCCTCGCACACAATTTTGCCAATTTTCCGCGCTCGGCACATTTTCGCATTGCATTGCATTCTCAATCAACGTCTCGCTGGTCAACTGAGCCACCAAACCAAACCAAACCACTGATCCACTGACTGACAGGCAATCCGGAACAGTTTCAATTGCCGTCTGCCTGCTGCTTATTTGTATGCATGCCAAAAATTTTCCAAAGTAAACAAACAGCGAAATTATTTTCGGTTAATTTTTGTGGCTGTTTGTTTAATTTCGTGCGGGTTTTATGAACTGCTGCAGTTGCCACAGACTGTGGCCAATGCATTTTGCATTTACTTAGCTGCATACATACGTGTGTGTGTATATGCATGTGTGTGTGTGTGTGTATGTGTGTCTAAATTAAAGAACATCACGTACGTTGAAAAGTTCAAGGACATTTGACCGTGGGGCTGCTGCACGTGGCGACAATGTCAAAGACATGAAAAAGGAATTAAGACTGTAGCTCGGATTAGCTTAAGAAATGCCAAAAACGTATAAGAACTGATGCAGTCAGGTGAAGTCGGCTGGATAATGCTCGCTAGGTGGCAGAGGGTCAATTAGAATCGAACTTTATCTGTATCTGTATCTGTATCTGCATTTATCTCTGCTTCTGTATGCTATATGCTGTATCCTATTATCCCGTATCATATATCCTACATCCTACATCCTGTATCTTATATACTATATCCTATATCCTATATCCTATATCCTATATCCTATATTCTATATCCTATATCCTACATCCTACATCCTACATCCTACATCCTACATCCTACATCCTACATCCTACATCCTACATCCTACATCCTACATCCTACATCCTACATCCTACATCCTACATCCTACATCCTACATCCTACATCCTACATCCTACATCCTACATCCTACATCCTACATCCTACATCCTACATCCTACATCCTACATCCTACATTCTACATCCTACATCCTACATCCTACATCCTACATCCTACATCCTACATCCTACATCCTACATCCTACATCCTACATCCTACATCCTACATCCTACATCCTACATCCTACATCCTACATCCTACATCCTACATCCTACATCCTACATCCTACATCCTACATCCTACATCCTACATCCTACATCCTACATCCTACATCCTACATCCTACATCCTACATCCTACATCCTACATCCTACATCCTACATCCTACATCCTACATCCTACATCCTACATCCTACATCCTACATCCTATATCCTATATCCTTTTATCCTATTATCCTGTATCCTATACCCTACAACCTATGTCTGTATCTCCCACATGACACCCACTAATATACTCTTCTCAGTTCTCTGAACGAGTATAAGCATATTGGCCAAGCAAAGCATAAATGTATTTAGCAGCAAGTGTCTTTCACATTTGTGCGTGTCCTGCGTAACAAACTACACTACACTGCACAGCACAACACTCTACTCGGATTCCCCTCGCCCTCTCTTTCTCCCTCTCTAATTTAGCCTGAATCGAGATCTGCAGGAAAATCTAATGAATAAATTAACGCACTCAGCGCTCGATTGGGTTTTTTTGTGGGGGGGAAGCGCCCTTTAAACGCACATTGAATACAACATTATTCAATTATTAATTATAGAAATGAATGGCAAAAATGAATTGTCTAACCTTTATCAATGAGTAATTACTGTAGCTGCCACAGAGAACAACATGCCGCAAGAGCAGCAGCAGCAGCCTACTAATTAGCGGCGTGTTCTCTCCAATTAGCCACAGATTAAATTCAATGTGGCTTTGTTTAGTTTGGGGCTTAATATTGAATTGAATAATTAAGCAGCTGATGGACGATGAGATACCCTGTGTTCAGTATAAGTTGATAGAAGGGACAGCTACAAGATATGATGTGGTAATTCGACTCTGTTAGCTCTGTTATGATTTATGATAGCATATGATGGACTGGTAGATACCCTAGATTGTGCTAAGCATGATTTGACTGACATAACATTTTAATTGTTATCTAGTTTAGGCAGATAAGTCAGCAATGTGTTTCGAGCAACTGTTAAACTGATAATGATTTGAATATGTGGACAAGTGATTGACTGAAAGATACCCTAGATTATGATAAACATCAACTGATAACCAAGAGTGCTTCTAATGAATATTTATCATAATTTTGCTTGTCTGTAAGCCTAATAGCTTATCAGTTGATGAACTAGAAGATACCCTAGCTTTAAACAATTTAATTAAATTTATATAGTTGCTCATTTTATGTTGTATGCTATGCAATTATAGACTAAAAGATACCTTAGATTAAGCTTAACATGATTATATATAAATGTAGTCTGATTCAAACTGACCTCTTCTAGGCTGCATTTCATTTGAGCAACTGCTCACTTTTAGGGTATAAAAAGTTGCCTTTGCCTTCATTTCCTTTTGATTCTTTTTGTTTTATTTATTGTTCAAGTAAATGCTTTGTTACCAATTCCTACAGCATGTTAATATCAAGAGCTTTGCCAACTCGTAGCCGCATTGATGTAAATTAAGTTTGGCCCAACTTTGGGCGCTACTTGTCACAAGGGCAACAGTCAGAATTCACATGGTCGACACACAAATCGCATAAACCTGTGTGCCCAAGTCAGCAACATAAACTTTGTGCTTAACTAATTGCTGCTGCAGACCGCCGAGTTGCTACCTAGAAATCCTCAACTGAGCTCCTGCTCATGGCACCTGTCCGTGCTGTTAAGCCGCAGCTAAAAGCGAAACTTGTGCGAATGCATTTTAATGTTCGCCCATATGCTTGGAGAGAGGGTATGCTAGGTGTGTGAGGGTTATATAAATACCTGATTAGTGATCAAAAAATAAGATCTTATTTAAGAGTTATATTATCATATCATCTCTGCATCTGCTTGATCGGTTTAATATACACCACATTAACTATGGATAGAGTTATCTTCATTCCAGGGTATTCAATCTTCGACTTGTTGATTATAGTTTCTGTTTTGCATTTTTGTAAAAATTCCCCAAATAATTTAGTAGCTCATTACGTATACTTAATAATTTATAGATTTCATATTAAGCATACGCAAAGCTAGCCGCAACACTGAAACATAGTTCAAAGCACAAGCACACACACACACACACACACACACACGCATCCGCACCACAGCTGACATGAACAATGGCAGACAGTGAACCGCAACAGCAACCGCCGAAAGAAAAAACTGACTAAAATCCACGTAAAAGCCAGTCAAATGTGTGGCAGGAGGCGGGGGCGAGGCGGGGCGCATGTGCGGCAACTGGTGGCAAATGAGGCGTATGCAGCATGCAACAAAACTAAATAATTAAACGCTTTGCTGCGAAAGCAGAAGCTGCAGCACACGAATTAACTAAGTCCGAGCACAGTACAAAAAGACAAAGCCAAAGCCAAGCTATGGCCAAGTCCAGAGCAGCTGACCCGCTGCTCAAATTAAGTAAGATTATGGAAATGGAATGTGATGGACTAAGATATATATAGTCTGAGAAGCAACAAAGGAATTCTGTAAGGAACAGTCAGACACATAAATAGCATGGCAGACACACAGATGGAAGGAGATAATGGCGGAGGATAGGGGGAAGAAGAAATTCAGATACAAAGATATTTAAGGGCATATGAATATGGAAGAGCAGACAGGCAGAATAGATTTATAGGCAGATAATAGCATTGAGAAATATGTATAAAGAGATATTGGCGGAGACATGAAAGTCTATACTGATATAGCGTGTGGCTCCTCTGAATAGGGATTGAACTAGAGTACCTTAGAGTATCAGGAAAATCTGAGAAACAGAGTATCTGAGAGTATCTCAAAGTATCTTAGAGTATCTTAGAGCATCTCAGAGTATCTCAGAGTAGCTCAGGGTAGCTCAGAGTATCTGAGAGTATCTTTGAGGATATTAGAGTACCTTAAAGAGAGACAGAGAAGAGAGAGAGAGAGAGAGAGAGAGAGAGAGAGAGAGTAAAAGAGGAAGAGCGTAGGGGTAGGAGACAAATAGACAGGTACAGATAACTACTGATGTTGAAATAACTGATTGAGCTTTGATAGACAGATAGATAAGCGAACAATTGAATAGATGGGAGTTGCTCTATACTGTCATATTCAATGAACAATATTTTCATATCGCACTCCATGCGGACATTTATAGGGTATAATCGGAACATCAGAATTTATATACTTATCTATAAAAGCAATTAATAGAATAATAATTTAAAAGAGAATCATAATAATATAGATTTCGCCTTCTCTATCAGTTCTACTCATATTCCCATGCAGGATATACCCCACTCGGACATTCTCCGTCCATGTTTACAGGGCATTATCAGAGAATGAGAATTAATGTGTGGCTTTTGCATACCTGTCTAATGGGCCTGTTGTTGCGGCAGGTGCCGGCACGTCTGATGCCACTAAGTATGCAGCGTTATCTGCTGTGTCGCTGCTCGTGACTGCTACTGTTCACGTTTCACTTTTACGTTCCCCTTCTTCTTCTTCTTCGTCTTCTCTTTTGTTTATGCTTTTTTTTTTATAATTTATTTTTACATTTTACAACATTTGTTGTTTCTCAGCTTTTGGTGGCCGCAAATGAAATGCGCGTTTAAATGAAAAATATCCCAAATAATTATAATAAATACTTTTTTAGCCGCGCCTCCGTCGTTGGCTGTCGAGTGTTTTTTGTTCGCCTTATTTCGTTTCTTTGCTGTTTGTTTTGGGTCGACGCAAAAGAAGGTCTTGTCTTAACAGAGAAAAAATATATATAACTTCCCTTTTCACACACACATACACACACGCACACACACTTTTTGTGTTTGCTTGAAAAAAAGGGAAAATTTAAATTAAACTGATTTGTTGCTGTTGTCGCTTCAATTTTTACTGCTGCTGCTGCTGCTTGACAGCTTTTTTATGCCTTTTTGTGGTTGGCTCTTTCTCTCGTTTTTTTTTTTTGCATTTTAAATTACAAATGACAGCTGCAAAAAAAGAAACAACAGTTAACACTTATTTAAATGCGAATGCAAGCCGTTTTCAGTCAAGGTTTTTTGCATATTAATCATACGCCGCGAGGTCCCTGCTTCAGTCTCTCCCTTTCGCTCTTCCTCTGCTTTGTCTCTTAAAAGGCATCACAATTATGCAAATCAAATTAATTTGTTGCTTATTAGTTTGACCCACTGTTCAGCTGCAATTAGGGGCGTCTGCGCTGTGGGGGCGTGCCTCAGACACTGAGCACAAAAAGAAAAACATTTGCTGCAATTTGCATGCGAAATGTTTCATGCAATAACATAAAGACAGACAGACAGAGAGACAGTCGGACGGACGGACGGCGCAAGTAAATGAATGTTGTGTTGGCTCATAAACACGCCATAAACCCATCAATATGAGGCCACGCCCACACAGCAGCAACCCCGCGCGCAGACCAATAGGCCAATAGGCAATCAGGCGCCAAAGTAAAATCAACGCAAATTGAAGTCAGAAAAAAAATTAAAAATGCAAAAATCGAAATCAAAAACCAAAGAGAATGAGAATGAGAGGGAGAGAATCAGGAGGTTCAAATGAAGCGCCAAATTAGAAAATAATGCAAAAGAAAATTGAAAGCGAAACAGAGAAAACAACAACAACAAAAATTGATAAATATTATGAAACAATTTTGCTGTTGTTGTTGTTGTTGTTGCTGCCACTTGAGGCGGAAGTGCGCCGCAGCTAACAACAAAAGCCGCAGGAGCTGACTAAGGATGCAGCAGTAGCAGCAGCAACAGCAGCAGCCGGATAAACCAAAGCAAAAGGCATTGATAGCGAGGGAGAGCGAGGGAGAGCGAGAGAGAGTGGGAAGGCACGAGCACTTGCTTGAGCTGGCATTGTTATGACTGCTGTAATACGCTTTGCGAGGAGATTACAATGTCTGATTACTTTGTTATTAATAAATACAAAAGCGTGCCACACACACACACACACAGACACACCTAAGCGCACACACACACACACACGCACACACACACACATGCAGACACGTTGTGGCAGCCGCGGGCAACGGCGCGTATGCGCGATTTTCATTATCTGTTCTATGTGGCTGTGGCTTTGTATGCCAAACGTTTAATAATAAACCAGCCTCTGTGTGCGTGTGTGTGTGTGTGTAACAATACAACAGCGACAACATCAACAACAACAGCGACGATCCACAGGTAAATGCAGTTTGTATAATAAACAAAATGCGAAAACTATATTCAATTTCTGAGCCATCAATTTGTTTATTTACTGCTCTTGTCATTGAGCCAAAATAACTAACTGTAAATATATATATAAATATATATATGTATATACATTTATGCACATATATTCAGGTGTGTGTTTAATATAAGATTTAATTTGATTTGTGCACAATTTAATTGCATTTTAATTGCAAATGTTGCGAAAGTTCGATTTAATTGAGCGTTAAATTATTTTTAGTCTCTGCCTTTTTTTTGCGTCTTTCAAAATCGATTTATATACATTATGCATTTATATATTTTTAATTCAATTATATTACAGTTATGTTACATTTTAATCTAATTATAACAGCGCTTTATGCCGCTTGCTTGAATTTTTTTGTTTATTTGGTTTCTTTTTATGCATTTAATTAAAAATCCCTTTTGGCGTTTTTGTTTCATGATTTTTATTTGGGTTTTTCGTCTGCACTTTTCTTTATTTTGTTTATTGTTTATTTATACATTTATGTATTTATTTTGTTCTTTTGCATAAACTTTGAGTGGCACAGTAAAAATTGTTTTCTTTTTATTTAGCTTGTGTTTTATTTCTAATATCATTTGTTTGGCAATTTATTTTGCCTTCCATATTTATACACTGCTCATAAAGTGGAAAGGGCGTATTGGCTTTGTGGAATGTTCGTCTGGCTGTAACTAGAGAATTCTCTACAGATCATTGATAGACAAACAAATAGTCTATAAACAGTATGAATTGTAGAAAATTCTCTAGTTACAGACTTGAGATTTGAGACATTGACTCGAATGGCAGCTCGCCTGTTGCCACAGAAAGCCTGGCTAACAGACTTTTAAAATATTTTCTATAGGCTCAATAGTAAATATTTAAATGTAACTTAATCATTCGAAATTTGATGTTTATACTCATATCATATACAGCTATAAACTATCCATAAGCTACGATCAGCTAGCTTTGCTGTCTGCTCACTCTTTACCTTTATCTACAGATTCACCTAATTGTCACCTGGGTAATAGGAAAACGTTCATTTTTATAGCCCATCGGTTTGGTTTAAGTGCATATAACAGGCATTAGTAGGCGTGTCATTAGCCATAAACATGTACAACAGGCTCAAATCAAGTTGACTTTTAAAGCAGATTTACGCATTGGATTGTAGCTGACTGAAATTTATTTCATTATGAATATACTCTGCCACGCATAACAAAGATTTTTATTATATTATTATTATTAAAATTATTTTATATTTTTTATATATTTTTTTAATACTTATTTTCTCAATTGTATTTTATAGTAGTTTGTATACCCGACTTTTCACATCTTTCGTTGCAAAAGTTAACTTAATCAGTTTTTAATTTCATTTTTAATTTTTATATTTATTTTTTAGCTTATTTTGGACAAGATATTTGTTTTGCCTTGTTTCTGGCAAAGTTGTTATTAAATATATTTTTTTACCACTTTAAATTGTTTATTAATTTCATTAAAATTTTCTAATAATTTAAAAAAATATTTTTTTTGCATTTATTTATAGTTTATTTTACCTTTATTTTAAATATTTACTTAGTCTCTCTTTAAGCTGTCAAATATGTATATTTGTCCACTTTTATTTCATATGAAAATTGAAAAAACTTTTAAAAATCTGGAACATCTTCAGCAAACTTTAAAGTCACGTTAATTGTTTATTAAATATATTTTGATTATTAAATTTTGCTAATAATTTTGTCATTTTGTAGCAGCACTTTGGCTACCCTATTTGTTTGTAGCTATTGCCAGTTGAATGATTTTCTTGGGGACTTTCTTCGGCTTGGCTACCTGCTTTCGAAACGCCAACGTCTGTCTCACTTTTCACATATATTTTTCCGTACGTTTCGGCTGGTTTGGCAGCTCGCATTCGCTTTCGGGCACGTTGAAACCGCAACTGAGTTGAATTTTCCGATGTGCCTGCCTTTTATGCGCTTTTCCTGTCGGCTTCGTTCAATGTTGAAGCGAACATAACGAAGCTTTTTCGTCTAAAGCTTTTCCACATTCAATTTCCATTCAATCGCGCCGCCACTGGCTACTGTTTACAGGTGTTTGTTTTGGCCTGCCCCGAACAAAGACCAACGAAAAGAAACTCCTTTGGGCCAAGTGTCGTGAAAGCTGTTTTTTGCTCTTTAAATTTTCGTCAGAGTTTTTCGCTTTCCTCTTCTTTTTTTTTGGGGGAGGGCTACGCTTCGCTAACCGCAACATTTTGTTGCTGGCCTGTTGCAGGCAACAACTGTGCGCCACTTGTTGCACGCTGACAAATTTGTCAGGCAATTTACAAACTTTGATTCCCGATGCTTGGCCACAATTTATTAATAATTCAACAAGGCAAAGCACGAAATATCCATTTAGATTTATGCTCATGTTTATGTTTTTTCTCTCAAGCGCAATAAAACTCAGGCAATGAGTTTGCTGCACGATTTATGGGTCGGCTGAATACCCTATAAATTGAGGGAGATCTTTAAGTGTCTAGCTGGAGTCCAGCTGAGCTTAGGCGAGGCTAAATTGGGAAACCTCGAAGACCTTTGGGAGAGCAGAAACTGCTTACCTTCTGAATGAACTAGAGTTTGCTAAGTCTGCTCTCTCCCTCTGTGAAATAGAACCAAGCCTAGCTAATCATGTCAAACTGCACAGCAAAATCAATCTACCCGCTGAAAGCCATGCAAACAGCCAACGACAACACTTAAAAACAGCTGAAGACTTAATCAAACAATTGGAAAATTGCTGAATTATTGAGAGAAAGAAAGAGAAAGAGACAAGAACAGAGAGAGGAGGAAAACTTTAAACTTGCCTAATCAAAGTATGTGGGAGACGGTGGGACGAGTAAAGAAAACAAAAAGGGACTCCATGGCACACAGCCCAACACACAGCCCGACATACATCCTGTGACAGCGCAAGGATTGTGAAGCGACAACAAATCAATTGTGAAGCCACACGAGAGAAAAAGGACAACGGAAATGATGAGACACGATGTGGGGAAGACTAAAGCGAAAGCTGATGACGATGATGAGCTTGATGTGCGTGATGATGATGAGGAGTGAGGCGTGGGCAGTGAGCTGTGTGGAGTGAGCTACAGTCAGCTGTGGCAAACAGAATGAAAACATTTTTCTAATTTCCTGTCATCAATATCAAATGAAATGTTATGGCGCACACATCAAATATCCTTGCGCCACCGCGCGCCGCCTGCACCGACACATCTAATTGAGTTGTGTGCGAATGTCGCGTATTTATAGACAATTCCTTTTATTGCAAGTAAACCGTATTCGCATATAACATATAACAATTGCTGGTTAATATACATATATATATATATCCTTAGAGCCTGAGTCGTCTGATCGCACGATAATGATAGCCATCATCCAGCAGCGCCGCGGACTCGTCCCCGCTCTGTGGCACCGGCTCGACGGCCACCGCATTGTCCTCGAGTGGCGGCAGATAGGCTTCGACGGTGGGCGTCAGATCGGGTATGATGTCGGGCGTGGCATAGTGATAGCCATCGGCCTGCAGCAAGCCCGCTGGCTCCACAATATCCTCAATAATATCCTCATGGGTTGGCGCCTCCGTTTCCTCCACAGCTGGCTGCTCTGTGGTCGTGATGGCAGCTGCCTCCATTGTGGCCACCTCGCTTGTTGTTGTTGTTGCGGCTGCTGGTTCGCTTGTTGTTGTTTCAGCTGGCGGCAAGTACTCGTTGGTGGGCGGCAAGTAATCACGCGGCGGCGTCAAGACATGCGACAAGCTAGCCGCATGCTGTTCAACGGGTGGCAAATAATTGCGACTGGGCAGCGGTGGCAACACCACAGGTGGCAAATACTCCAAAGGCAAATGTGAGACATCGCGACGCGGCCGCACGGCCTTAGCCGACGCCGACGCCGACGCCACCAGCACCGCCAGCAAGAGCAGCACGTTCACACTTTGCTTCATCTTCAACTGTAAAATTTAACCTTGATCTAGCTGCACAGCTCCACTTATATCCGAATCTAACACTTACCATACTCACAATATATAGGTCTGGGCTGGGTGTGTGCGTGTGGCTGCTTGGGATGTTGCGTTATGCTCTGTCTTTCTGAAATCACTTTGGCTATTTATATGAAAAATTAGCAAGGGTTTGCCAAAGACTCGACGCGTTCGAACCGAACAGAGCAAACAGAGCGAACAGAAGAGCGAGGTAAGAAGAGCAAAGAGCTTACAGCGAACATGAGGTATCGAACCGGAATCTTAATTAAACATGCGTTTCAATTGTTGTTGCTGTTGTTGTTGTTGTTGCTGTTGTTGCGTTTGATTGCATCAAAAACATTTAGCGTCGCCGCGAAGACACCTTCCGCAAGCCAAACTGTTGGTTTAGCTTGTTTATGGCTTATAATTATGGGAAGAGGCTTAAAAGGGATTTATATTTGAAATGAAAATATGAATCATTTTGTATAAGCTATTAAAATATGTCTGCAGAGTCTAGAGGAAAGTCAAGAACTAAATGAAGCTTTAGTAGAGGGAAACTAGCCAGCTAGAAACTACTTTTCGAGTGCAGCAAGAGCTTTTAGAACAGATCTTTGGAATAGCCTGCTGCATATGAGCTATAGACTTTAGAGTATTTACTACAATGATATATTATAGGGTAGGAGATATCAGATTATGTGATAATCAAGAAAGCAGTCCGAAATCAGCCATAAAAAAACTAAATTTGTAATTATAGTAATATTAAAAAATAATAATATTTTACACACATTTATTTTATATATTAAACTTATATAATGAGAATATATTATAAAAATTATAATTTTATAATAGTATAAAATAACTTACTTAAATCAAATATATTTAAGATTTTATTCAATTTTTCGCTGAATTTTTCAATCAATTTAGCGTTTTTAGCCTTTTTTCCCAATCTTACTTAAAATTTCTTAAAAATGTTTGTCATTTTAACTTTAGCTATTTATCTATCATATCAATCAGTAGCTAAACTTTAATGGCATTTAGCTTTTTTTATCATCAAAGCAATTTTAGCCTTTTCTTACTGCTAAATTGAATATTTATTTAGCCATTTATGACCATCTCTAGCACATTTTACAAATATGTATCTATTTTAGGCAACTTTCGAGTAGTATTTGTTATATGTATCTATTAATTATCTATCTACTTAATTTATAGACCGTTTATGGCTAGCTAAGCTCACTATTAGCTAGCTAGCTTTGGCTTCAAATTTTTCGCATAATTTCTAGTTTATTATATATTTGTTTAGCTTCTCTTTTAACTCTACTTGTAGCTCTTTAGCTACTGCATTTAAGTTCTCGATCAATTTATCCCATTTAAGCTACTATTTAGCACATTTCTAGCCAACATTCAATTCCATTTAGCTTTAATTTAATTGGCATATCAATTTAGCCATTCCATGCTCTCTCTCTCTCTCTCTCTCTCTCTCTCTCTCTCTCTCTCTCTCTCTCTCTCTCTCTCTGTCTGTCTCTACTTCTTCTATAGCCAACACAGTTCCTCCATGGTCTAGGCGCCAGCTTCGAACCTGTTCGATCGAGCCGATCGGTTTGTTTGACGTTCGTCTCGGCATGGTCAACGATGGCATGGTCATTGGCATTAGTTTTTTGAACCAGCGATCACTTCTTAAGTGTTGCCAACAACTGTTTATCTATTTGAGTTAAGCGGCGCTTGTTTGCCGAAGAATATTTCGCACTCAATTTAAAAATCTGTCAATATTTTCAATCGTTTTGTTTCTCTTAGCCACATTCTACAAACATCAGTTTGGAGAAGCGTAACCGAAACTGAAACCGAAACTGAAATGCTTATAAATAATTTCAATGTCCCGCAAACAAAACGAATTCAATGTCAAATGTAAGTTTTTTTTTGTGTTTGTTTTCTACCTGCGCAAGGCCCTCTAATTACAAGTTCAAGATGATGCAGCACTTTGCGCCGTCTGTGGGTCAGAGAACTGTCACGATCTTCTGCTACATCAGTTGCATCATGACGCGGCAATTAGGAAATTTATCACACTTGTGCGGCACGTTGACGTCGAGCTATAAGCGGCTTATGGACATAGAAAAAACCAACTGAAAAGTCAAAGCACAAGAAAAGGCTGAGAGGGAGAGGGAAGGGCCGGGTGGGTGCGCCAGTTGGCGCACAGACAATGCACACAATTTCAATCAAATGCATTAAACCAAGCTAAGCTGTCACAAAATCCATCAAAAAATATTATTTCTATATCAGCTAAGCACACACACACATACTCACCCACTCATACATATATACATCTATAAAACGCCTTTATCTTTCTCCGATTTCCGCAATTTTCAGCGCGTGGCAGACAAACAAAGCAGAAAAAATTCAAGCAAAAAGTTGTAAAATAAAAACCAAAAATGAAATCAAAAGCAAGCTTTTTTTTGCAGTGTGCCGCTCCCAGCTCAACGCATACACAAATTCAATGTAATTTCTTTCTTTTTCTACTATTTTGTGTGTGAGTGTGAGTGAGAGTTGTGCAGGATTAGCAGAAATTGAAAACGTTAGCAACGCCGAGTCCTGCCCAGCTGGCACCTGCTCACCTGCCCCAACTGCCGCTTAAGTGTGCTTAATAGAAAAGGTATATATATGTAGACATATATATATATATATATAGTTAAAATATTTAAACTCAATAACAGGCAGCACAGGTCGTCCTGTGCCACAGCCTGATTCGTCAGTGAAAACTTTCGCTGCCAAATTGAAAATAAATTCCACGGCCCGAAACACAAAAAGCAGGGGCAAAAACTGTTTGCTCAATTGAATCTGTGACCACGCGAACAGCAGCAAAGATAAATCAAAAATGTATATATATATATATATTTCTGATTCATGCATATATAGATGCAGATTGAAAGCGTGTGCAGTGCTGCCAACGCTGACATGTGAAATGCCTGCACTACAAAGGACAAGCCTGCGAGTCACTAGACAGCCACAAAAATACGTTTATATATATATATATGCATATATGATCTGTATGTTCAACTACATGTATATATACATATCTGCATATCTGTAGTCATCGCTCGGCAATATACTAGCTGCGTATAGCTATAGCAAAAGAGTGCTTTGCCATAAAGCGTAACAAGCTGTAAGCCAATCAAGGCATCACAATGTTTACCTGTAAGCCGCTCCAATTTATGCAGCATTTTATATTTCTGTAGAGTAAACTGAAACAATTTTCAAGTGAAAATATACCAAATCTGAAATAGACCATGAGACTAGTAAAAAATGCTAAACTGAAGTAAGCAGAGCAATTAGGTTTATCATAGGAAACTATTCAATTATGCAACGAGTCTCAATCTAAAAGTCTGAATCTTCTGCCAGATATCAGACATTATCATATTTACATGAAAATACCTTTTGAATTTCATAAATAAACAGTTGCCTCACATAATTCTCAAGTTGTTCAAGCACTTTGCCAACTCAAATACAATTTCCTTTGCCATTTTCCAAGCGTGAATCACAGTCTAGACTTCTGCTGCTCACAGTTATATATTAAATTTAAGAAATGTGTGTGAAATGCTTCGCATTTTTGAAGAGCCTCATAAGAGATTCAACGACAATTTATTATTACATTTTGGGCACAATTTGCTTGGGCTCTCGAAAGAGTTGTCGCTTGATTTGCATGCGCGGCCCGTGCGCAGCTGCACAGATAGCATATCCTTATGTAGTCTGTGTCCATAGAGAGACCGAGTGAGAGGGTGAGAAATGTAATCACTTCATAAAATATGCAACAGTTGTGGGGCGCAAACGTGGGGCAGCAGCAAACAAACAGCCAGCAAATTAGAGGCAGCTCACGTGACTCCAACTTTAACACATTACGCTCCAATTACGCGCGTGGCAAGCTGGGGCGAGCCAGTTTGTTATAGGCGTGGCATGTGAGTGAGTGTGTGTGCGCTTTGCTTTCTGCATAATAAAATCAGTCGCAGCTTGTCGCCTGGCTCCGCCTTAAGCTGCCACAAAGCAACTGCAAATGCAATGCATACTAAACAGCAGCAAGCACTTGTGTTCACTTATGCAACAGGCTCACTTGCAACATGCGGCACCAGCTGCCAAGCATACACACTCGTGTGTGGTTGCGCCGGGCTTATGCAAAGCAATTTGCAATGGCAAAAAGTCAAAGGCAAAGCGCGCTGCGAAAATTTAATTACAACTTGAAGGCTTTCCAAATTCCCTAAATATGAGCAGAGAGCTATACAGACGGGTGTATACGACTAAGCAAATACTCTATCTGTAGAGCACTAAGACAAAGTAAGAGCATAAATATTATATCTTCCGATTATATCTGCTCATGTATAGTAGCAGCTGCCTGTAGATAGTTAGCATTGAGTCAGAAGCTCTCTCAGTATAGCCTGGGCATATCTTGATTTGGTCTAGGGGTAGCATATGGAACAGCTATACATATATTCAAGTAAAGAGAGCTATAGGAGCTTTAGTTTAGTTCATTTATGAAATATGTATCAAGCCAATATACCCTTCTTCCTTACCTAACTCTGAGCTGTTACATATTCAAGCTTATATCATCATTACATATTCTTGATTAGAAAATGTCAAGCTGACAGTGAAGCTCAAACAACAACTGCTGTAAATATGCATAACACATATGCCTTTAATTAACTTATGAACAGAGTATATATATATATATATATATATATATATGAGAGAGAGAGAGAGAGAGAGAGAGAGATGGTCATCACAGCTCAATTCCACAACTCTCCAACATTCAAGCCAATATGCCCCGCATATCCCCAGCGACAGTGCATGTGAAAAGGGCCTCACATTTATGCGCTAGCTCCTCGGATTATTTATTATATTTCAGTTGCTGCTGATTTGCTGCGTTTTTGCTTTCTGGAAGCCTTCGTCCATTGTCAAAGTCAATTTAATTGTCTCAATTAAGCGCTAAACGCTGTCGACAACTCCGAGCCGTGAACCCGGCCAGGAACCCGCGCAACCCAAATCAAGCCAAGGTCAACGCCGAAGACAAATGGGACTGGGGACTGAGAGAGGACTGAGAGTGGGTCTGTTCTGCCAGGGTCTCGACTGTCGTCGTCGTCGTCTTCATTGTGGCATTCCGGGCAGCTACCGCTGCTGCGACTTAATAATCAAGTGACTTACTAAAAAGTTAACGCAATTTTGTGGCAACTTCAAAAGTTTGCCGCAACTCTTTGGGGCCAGGCTATTGTTGTGCGCGCCAAAACACCCTCAGAGCCCCCACCCCCCTCCCCTCGCTGCCCAAATCTCAAGTTCGCGTCGAGCACATTTTCACGCACAGTTGAATGCACTTTTTGTGCTGAAATGTTTGGCGTGAAATTGCGCAGGTGTTGCGCTGAGCAGACTCAAGGTGGGCACACTGTGGGCGTGGCTTATAATAGAGAACAGTTTAGGTGGAGACATGAATGGGGTCTTATGAATTTATGGCATTAGCGGGCTGTGGCACAGGGTGGCCTGGCGGACAGATAGTATAATAGACTTCGTTGCTATGTATAAACACCCTGTGCACAGGGCGACAAGTTCTCGTATAGAATTTAAATTACTGATAGCCAAGTGACGCCCTGTGCACAGAGCAACATTTGAGCTCTTGGCTGCTGTGACACGTGACGTATACGTAATTTGCTTGTAAAATAATTAAAAAGCAACAGACAAACACAAACAGACGCGCGCAACCACACAAACATTTGCCCACACTCGACGCCCTGTCATTTTGATAATTTTACACTTATTTGCGCATAATTTTGCCAACGCTAGATAATCAGAAAAATAAAAGGGGAAAATTGCGCGCTGAAACCCCAAAAATTGAGCAGCGCATGTAAATTTTCGCGACAGAGAGAGAGAGAGAGAGAGAGAGAGAAAGAGTGGGGGAGAGCAGGCAGTGTGGGGATGGCATGGCTGGTCAGTCAACAACATATTTTGATGTGCAAATATGAGGAAATTGTACAAATATTAAACGGATATAGCCTGCGGCGTTGACTACCCGATTTGATGGCTGCAAAGAGGATGATGATTCGTGACCAAAAACCGCGTGGGCTGATGCGATGCGATGGCATAGCCTAAAACTTTAATGCCAGTTGGAGGCAGATTGATGTGGGTGGAAAGAGAGTATATATACATATATATATATATATATATGCTTGGCTGAAGTGTATGTGAAGTATGAGTAGAGCAGTTGGCCACAGAATTTGCTCATTTTGCGCCTTTAAGCTGCTAAAGCTACGGGCCAGGGTCAGATGTGGTATGTATGTGTGTGCGTGTATGTGTATTCTCTCTCTCTCTCTCTCTCTCTCTCTCTCTCTGTGCTAATGCCAGCGGTTGACGTTTATAATTTTACACCGAAACTAATTATATTAACTTGAGAGGCAATGCCAGCTCAACCGAATCAGTTTACGTAATGCATATGTAAGTGCGCTCAACGTGTGTGGGCTACCTCAGCCTGTGTGTGTGAGAGTGTGTGTGTGTGTGTGTGTGTGTGTGTATGTGTAATGTTACAACATAATAACAAGAATGGCACTTGGATTGTAATTTCCAATTAAGCTCAATTTAATGCCCAGCAAGGCGAACAACTGTAAGCACAATGAACGGCAACTGGAAACTGGACACGGAGTCCAGGCAGACTACAAAACACAGGACATAGTACAGGAGGACAACGAGCAACAGCCATAAGGAGTGCTAGCAATTGCCATTTCCATTGCCAATGCCAATGCCAATGTCATTTATCTATACTATATAAGTATTTATTATATTGTTTTCGCTCTCTCTCTCTCTCTCTCTCTCTCTCTCTCTCGCTCTCTGTGTTTGTGTGCGGTAAAACTTAATTACACTGCCCGAAATAGGACACAACTATAACTGAAGGCCAAAAGGCGCGCAGCTAGGGGGTGGTAAAGTTTAGTTGAAACACTGTGTGCCTACTCAAATGATACTGCCTTGCTAAAAGGCTAGAGATATTGTTCTGAATAGTTGTAGAGAGTGAAATGTGCAGTGAATCACCCTGTGATTGTAGCCATAGCTACTCTGGCTCAAATACAAATGGCAGGAGAAGTCATGGATAAATCAGTATGTAGACTGTAAGCCATTAACTAGTTTAGCTAGTGCACCCTGTGTAGTTTATCTCATAAGTATATAACCCTATGCCACCCTGTGGCTGCCTCTGCTGCGGCTATATTATTCTACTCTACCCTGTGGCCAATCAATACCCTCAGCCTACTGCTTGCCTTAAAGCATTACTTTAAAGTAGATTCCCCATAGCACTTTTGTCCAACTGCCACACACCCTGTGCTCCAGCACACACACGCACACACACACACACACCCTGTGGGCGGCCATTTATAAGCATACGTCAGTTTGCAAACTAATTAAATCGACAACTGCTGCTAGGATACAATTTTAATTGAAAGCCATTTGGCATCCAACAACTACAACAAGAGCGACAGACAAACAAATAAACAGAGTCGCGCTCCTTCGAGCTGCTCTCGAGAGCACTCGCCAAATGTCCTACTCTGTCTATGTGTGTAAGTGTCTTCGATGTCCTTCTGTCCGCTGGGCACACAAATTGAATTCGAGTCAACACCGTACGAAACTCATTTAAGCGACACGACAATTGTTGTTGGCTCTGTAGTGGAACAATTATTTCAAATTATGCATTAAAAAGTTGCGCTCGAAATTGATGTTGAGCAAAGAGATGATGAGCTAGCGAATACCCTGTACCTATTGCTACACTCTATTCTGATATATCTATGCACACAAATGAGACAGATAAACCAATTCGTGCACTCTACTATAATTTTGCCTCTTTTTCAATATTTTAATCGATATTTATCGATTTTAGTAGATAGTCGATATACTTTATCAGTTGAAGCTCAGCAGAATCTGCAAATTTCAATATGATTTTTATGCATTTTCGAATGCTAAATTGATAAATCAGAAAAAGCAATTGCACCAGCTAGAAAAACATATCGAAAGTAATCGATTTATCGATAATCCTTTTAATCAAAATGGAGTTAGTAATCGGGTGACGACTATCTCGTTTCTACCTCTCATACTCAGCCCAACAAAAATACCTTTCGGACTCCGTGCTCTCCGCTCATTACCTGCCTCCTCCTGCCCCATTACACGCTTTGTGGATACAGGGCATCAGAATGAAAACAAATGGCGAATAATTAAAAGTAATTGGAGATGAAATAAAAGTGAAACTCGAGATGAATTCGACGCCGATTTCACGAAATGAAAACCTAATTAAAAAGCATAAATCGTACGAATTCCCCAAAGCGAGTCGCCTCAGTTCAGCTGGCCCAGCTCAGCTTGTTTAGCCGCTCAGCGGTTGTTCTAATTGAAAATGGAGTCATTATCCTGTCTGTGCGCTGTTCAATGAACCCGCAACGAGGCAAATAAAACTTTTTGCTGCACTTGCAGCGCAAGCAATGAAAATTTCAATGTAAATTAAATAGCCACAGCTGAGTTTACACCCGCGTTTAGCCAGGGCCGAACAGCTCACACAGGACACAGGACACAGGACACGGGACACGGGAAATACAGAGCAAACAAACAAACAAACAAATAAACAGACAAGCAAACAACAAACGGCCAAGCAAACAGAAATCAAATTGTTATTGTTGCTGCGCGTTGCTCCTCGTTGTTGACCCTCGTTGTCCTGCGACCGGCTTTGATGCCCCGACTCGGGTTTTTATAAATTTATTTATTTTCATTTTCATTTCTGCTTGCCAAGAAAGTTGCAGCCTGAACGATAAAACAACGCACTGCAAGGTGTCTGGGGAAATTAGGTGAGCCTCAGGTGAGAGACCCACAGACTGCTCCCTCTCACCTCAGCACGCTCCGCTGTTCGCTCTGCATCCTTTTACATCCTGCATACTTGTTGATTTTTAATGAAATATGACTTTGTTTGAGTCGTGGCCGGCCATCAAAGTCAACCGCAATACGAATATTGCGCATACGCCACGCTGAGCAGCTTGAAGCCAGACATCCGAGTTAATTATTACAACTGAGTGCGCAGCTAATTGGACTAATGCTCAAAAGGTAAAAAGGATACAACCTCCAGCCGTTGGCACACGCACACAAAAATCCTTTGTGATTTTTGCTCTCTCATCGCTTTTCTAAGAACGCTCTCTATAAATAGCTATATATTAATGTATCGCAGATATTGTGAGAGATTACAGTTAATTATGGGACAGAATATTTGAATCGCTGCGTGTCCTTTGGCCATTATTATTGCTATCATTCGATATTTCGTTTCCGTTTTCCTTATTTTCTTTGCTTTTTTTTTTGTTTTTTGTTTATTTAACACGCATTTTCCGGCTGCGTGCATTTAAATTGAATTTTAAATATGCATAGAGCACAGTTCGCCACACTCGGGCGACAGGTGGCGCTGAGGCCTAGCAGGTGTTTTTGAAGGTGGGCGTGGCAGCGGCTCACACTCAAAAGCCACCTAAGCAGCGGCATCGATTTTTTATGGCTCTTCGACTCATTGCGGCTCTTTAAGGTTTATAAATATTTATGCTCATATTTCGAACAGTTCGAACAGATCTGAGAGGGGAATATTAGGAATAGGGGGAGGGGAGTGGGCTATAACTGCATCATAAATGTTGCAGTTGACCTGAAAATGTTATAAATGACGATTGTGATTGGCAAAATATGCACGTAACCGAAGGTTTCCTAAAGTTGAACTTGGTCAAATTTAAAGCAAAAGTATTATGTTAGCCAAGTTGAAACTCACACGTATTGCTGCTTGGCCATTTATCAGGCAAACGAATGATAAATATACATAAATGCTGTAAAAAGGGACAGATATACAGCGTGGGGTAGAGTAAATTAACTTAGGGCGAGCGAGAGATAGTGAAAATGTTACCCAAATAAATTTAGCTGAAAATACGAGCTAGATAAAGAGAGTGCACGACTTCAGGCCAAGTCTCTAGTTTAGCTTCGTGCTATACAATATCTATCTTTAGCTTGAATCAAACTTTCCCTAAGTTCATACTGCTTGAACAAATCTATCTCTATTTTGAACACAATCGGAAAGCCTTCCTCTCAACTGATTGCGTGTTATTTCAGCAGACACAAAATCAAAAGCTATGACAATTTACATAAATCTTCCCAGCGAGAGAGAGAGAGAGAGAGAGAGACAGCCGGAAACATTTCTGGTTCAATGACATTTTTACTTTCCCAATCACATTTTGTTCGCATATATATCTTGGCTGACAGCCACTCAAGGCGCCCCCTCGAATGCTCAGGAATTTATGTGTTATGATGTCAATCTACATTATCATTGCTCATGCCGGGAGCTCATCAAATTTTCAATAGCTCTGTCAGGCTTAAGTGAGTGCTTCTTGCATTAGCTGTCACCTGCTTGAGGGCTCCCGTGTTAACAAGCCATGGCTTAATTAGACGCCACACGGAGCTAACGTATTCTGCTCGCTAGCTATGTGATTTTAAGCTTGGATCAGCGCATTTAAATGTGACTGTCAAGTCTATAATTTATCGTCCAATTAAGTGAAGGAGGAGCGACGCAGGCGACGCTGCGTATGCGCAATAAATTGATTGATGGCAAATTCGTGTCCTTGTCGCAGCAATTTGTTAAACCCCGAAAAAAGGATTCTCATGTCCTGCCAGCAGCTGTAAAGAAGCAATTTAAATTTCGTAAATAGATTTGCCAAATCGATACGCCGAAGGACCCTTTTTGCGGCCTGCTCCTGCTGCTACTGCTGCTCCTTTTTTCCTCGTTTGCCTATTTAAAATATATAAATATTTTAAGTTAATAAATGCGGCATCAAGCCGACTGGCGCCTGCGGTCGCTATCTACAAGTTGGACAAGTGCTGAACACACACACACACACAGACGAACACACACACACACACAGACGAACACACACACACACAGAGAGAGAGAGAGGCATCGACATTTGCATAAACCGTGCCTTGGCCCCGGATTTTTGTTTGCCTTGTTTGCCAAAGCTGCCCTTTTCCAACATTATCCGCCCGCGGCCAGGCTCTAGCTTCAGCTTCAGCTCGAGTTTGTTAAAGAGTTCGCCCCGAACAGCAACAGCGGCAGCTCAGGTTAACTTTAGAGCCGGCTAATGGTCGATGAGCCGCTGGGAGCTCCTTTAAGCTGTTGCCTTTTATCGCTACAACAACAAACAGCAACACCAGCAGTACAAAGGCAGCAGTTGTGGCACATGTAAATCGAACCTCAACTGACACACAAGAAAGCAGCAAAATGCCAAGAAAAATAGACATAAAAATCGTATTTTAAATAAAATCACAAGTCGAGAGCAGCACGAAAATCAATGAGGCGAACACAATTTATAGCGCAACTTGTACGTTTCATGTTGCTCTTTATTTGATACCCTATACGGAGAGAGAGGTAGACAAGGGAGCGTAATAGAAAGTATAAGTATAAGTAAAATATAAGTTCAAAGGGAAAGAAATACCCTAAGGCAAAGCCAAGTTCACTTTACAGAGTATTTCTTGGTCGTTCACTCAACTTTCAAGGACTTCAGCTTATTTTTTCCCAGTAACTAGTGCCATAAATTATGCTCCACACACACCTAAGACATACATCCACCCACTCCTCCAGCCTAGGCACATAAAATATTGCACATGAGTGGCTTTTAGCCAAGAAGAAGCAAATGAAATAGGCAAAAAAAAAGTTCTAGTTCTAGCAACAAGTCGGGGCTAATCCCAGCCATATATTCCCCATAGCCGATTTTCAGGCCCAACTGCGCGTATCGAATGAAAAGTTGTTGCCGCCTTTTAGGCAGACAAACAGCCACGGAAATGATTTACTTTGCAAGCTAAGCAGATTCCCCGGCTTATCTAGGCTGGGAAATACACAAGAAGTTAAGGCGCTTACAGATCTCGGTATTTGTTCTAGCTGGATTACGTGGAGTCTCTCTCGCTCTAGCTGATTCTCAGCTCATTTGCATGCGTGAGAGCCATAAATGTTAATGACACGTGCCAGCTGGCCACGCCCAACGCCCAACGCCCACACACATCCAATAACAGTTCATTAACAATGCCATAAAAAAGCAGAGAAAAAATGTAGATAGTTCGATTTAATTTTACAAACGTTTCCAGTTCAATTTGTAATTTGTAAAATACATGAGTGTGCGTATGTGTGTGTGTGTGTGTGTGTTTTGTTATTTTTTTAATTATATTTATGATTATTTAATGAGTTTTTGCTCGGTATTTAAATTCAGATTTTGGACAGCCGACAGCAAATGCCTTTTTTGCGTCACAATGAATTTTAATCAATAAATAATTTCCGCAACAAGTCTCTGATTGCATTTTGATCGGCAGGACTCGACGCGACTCGGCAGCCCACGCGCTGCCAATGCATATTTAAAATATATATTCTTTTTAATTTATTTCAATTACAAATGAGACATTTGTTGGCAGCCCCACCAAGCGCCCACTTCAACTGTTTTTTTTTTTTTTTGGTGAAGCTCTTCAATGGCTCCCAGCTGCGAGGCCTATAAATAAACGTAGTACTTCCGCAGTGCTTGAGCACCCAGCAAATTAACACCTCAACAAAAAAAAGCTGAACTACTTAAGGTGTGTAGCCAAAAAAAGCTGAGAAGTTCAAGACATATGATGGACTAAGAGTTATTCTCTTTAGGCAAAGAAAAGCTTAGAATTTAATGAAAAATATGAAAGGCTGAGCTATCACGACTGCCAGATACCCTATTTAAACAATAGCAAATATGATTTTAGACTAATATCTAAAAGAAGTTTCTATCTCTATATATTATGCAAGCTCAAAGTAAACCGACTATGAGATACCCTGTATTAATCATACAACATCACAATATAGTACACCAATTTGATAACTTTCGAATATACCCTATATCTAAATCTGCTTAAAAATAAAGAATATAGAATTTATTACAGCATATATTGCAACGACTGTAAGATACCCTGTAAACATGAAACTCAATTTATAGACAATGCAAAAAATAACTGTCTAATTTAGTCCATTTATATGTACATATATCATATATACTTTTATAGTCCAACATACCCTGTACACCCAAAACTACCAGCGCATGCCCAGCTAGAAAGGTCAAGCACACTGACGTCCACCACTTGACATTGCAGGCAATTGGGGAAAAAAACTAAAGCAAGGCAAAGGCCGCAGATATTGAAGCGCTGAAGATGACGACCCAAGACGATGTTGAAGCTGAAACTGAAGCTGAAGCTGAAACTGAAACTGAAGAGAGACTCAAGTGGCGCACTTCAAGCCAAAGGCAACAAAAATAAGCACAGCAAAAGAGACGACAACCAAAAACGATTTTTTTTTGAAGATTTTTAATTAAGTTGAAGCGAAGCGAACTCAGCTGAACTGGAGCTGGAGGCTGGCTGGAACTGGAACTCTAGCTGGAACTGGAGCTGAGGCCAAGACTAAGGCGAAGGCTGATGCTGAAGCTGAAGCTGAAGCTGAGGCTGAGGCTGAATTGCCTCGAAACTTTTTTGCTATAAATGCGACGGTCGACTAGAGCCAAGCCATCAAACAGCCCAAGCAACTTTTAATTGCCAGACGCCGTTAACCCTCAAAAAAAAAAAAACCGTAAAAACAAGAAAATGGTAAAACAAGGAATACAGCATATACTCTCACAGGATAACTTCCACCTTTGCTATTTTTTGTTGCTTGCAGAAATTCTTCTCGCTTGGATCCGTGCTCACCCTCTCCGCCGTGGCCAGCGCTGCCTTGGCTGCCCCTCAGGGCGCGGGTCGTCTACGCCGCGATGTCTCCGAGCTGGTGGATGCTGCAGCCATGGAATACGTGCCACCGGCAACGGAGTATCTGCCCGCTGATGCCACCGAGGAGCCGAGTGCGGTGCGCGGCGAGGAAGGCTATGAATACCGCACGGTGCGACGCCTCAAGCTGCGCCATCGCAATCGCCGTGACGTTTCCCATCTGCCGGGCCAGCAGTATCTGCCGCCTCCGAGCAACAGGTATCTGCCACCTGCTGTGGTGCCAACAGCCGCGCCTGCACCTCCAGCTGATGACACCGAGGAGGTCGTCTCCGCTGCTTTGCCCAAGGTGGCCAACGAATATCTGCCGCCAGCCGTCGAGGAGCAGCCAGCCAGCACTGAGGCGCCCGCTGTGGAGACGGAGGCGCCAGCACCCGAGGCACAGCCCGAGGTTGAGGATCAAATCGTGGTCGATGTGCCCACAGCTGAGCTGCGTGACGATGGCTATCACTACAAGCAGCCCGAGGAGATGCCCGCTGAGCTGAAGGAAGCGGCAAAGGAGTACTTGCCGCCGCTCGACGATGCCGTCGTTGTCGAGGGCCCACCCGATGGCGAGAGCGCTGTCCTCACCAAGGATGGCTATCAATACCGCGCCATTCGTCGTTACCGATTCTAGATGCGCTCTTTGAATTTGCATTTTCGTTTTTTATTTGTGAATTTATCAATCAATTTTTGTGTTTTGGGAGTTTTTGTTTATGTTTTTTGTCTTTTGAATAAAGTGAATCTTTGATTGCAGCTCAAAAGTTTTTATTTATAATATAAAATACTATGAAGATGAGATATGGAATATAAGGTAAGCAACTAAGAATACTTTTGTCGGGCGTGCCTAACTGAGGTATACCCTGACCTCTGAGCAGAGCTTTCAAGACAATCTCACGCAGTTAGGCAGAGGATCCGGCCAGGTCTCCTTCTGCCTGTTATATACATACATGCATATATCTTCCCAAGACTATTCAAGTTTTAACAAAAGACAGACTCAAGCTAAAGCAGAAAACGTAAAGAAGTTTTGTTTAAGTTTTGGCCCAGTTAAGTCTAAGGAAGTTAGCCACTTACGCTTTATACCCGACTCAACTGCTTCACTTTGCTCATCTATGTAAATGCCCGTAGCTCATATAATACATATATACATATACATATATCTTCCATCAAAGCCGCTTTTGCAATTTCCATCCGCAGCAAATTTCATTATCTTGCCTTTCTCTATTAACGATTCACACGGCGTACAAAGCGTGCGCCGCTCTGCTCTGCTCTGCGCTTTTATCTTTACCCTTTTACGCTGCGTATACGCAATGTTCGCTCTATGCCAGAGCTAACGCCCACTTGTTGGTTAGTTTAGCTGCGGTTAACCAGTTATTGCCGCTGAAATTAGTGTCGATAAAAAGGCTCTTTATTGGAGCACCAATTAGCGCAAAAAGTTATGTGAGGGTAAAGGAAAAAATAAAAGAGGAGCAGGGAGAAGGGAGAAAGGAGAAAAACCCTGCAGAAACTCGATATGAAAATCATAGCAAGGGTATATATATATGTATGTATCTAAGCATAAACATGCGTTGCCTTGGCTGCCTTTAGGGTTTAATTAATGCACTTGGGCGTTAATCTGACAGTAACAACAACAACAACAACAACAACACCATGAAACATTAAGGGCGCACTCAAGATAAATTATCTTAGCTTGTTGCCATTGCATATTCCCTCTACTTCTGCCACTCCTTTATATCCCCCTCCTCTTCCCTCTCTGGCTGCATAGCAATTGCAGCTAATGGAGCTGGCTTAACATTGTCCCTCCTCCCCCTTCATTGATTTTCGCTCACTTGATTGCCACGCCCACTTTTTTTTCATTATGAAATCAATTGCATGCAAATTAAATTAAAATCGAATCGTATCAAAGCGAACAACTCAATTAGGGCAACAAGTTGCAGTTGAATTATGCGGGGCGGGGAAAAAAAGGCTAACAAAAAGGAAATTTGAAGCGGATTGCTCGAGTGTTCATTTAAGTACCAGTTCCGTTATGAACATTTATTGAGTTGGAGTTCTATTTTGATTAAGAGAGAGATTGGGAATGAGAGAGACTGAGAAAGATAGATAGAGAGAGAGAGAGGGAGTGAGAGACAGAGAGACAGAGAGATAGAGACAGAGATAGAGACAGAGATAGACAGAGAGAGAGAGAGAGAGAGACAAAGAGAGAGAGAGAGGGATTGAGAGACAGAGAGACAGAGAGTTAGAGACAGAGATAGAGACAAAGAGAGACAGAGAGAGAGAGAAATAGATAGAGAGAGTAAGAGACAGAGGCAAAGCCTCTTACGAAGTCTTTCAATCAACTATATTTATGAAAACTCTGGTTCAATTTAATGAACAAGTTCATTTTCCAATAGTTCTGCAAGCCAATGGAAACAGTCAATAGGATGCGATGAGGAGGCTCTCGCAAGTGGTGCCACATAAGCACAACTCGAAATACTGGTTCCATTTGCTGAACAAATTCAATAGTTCATTGAAAAGTCTTCAGTTTAAACTATCCATGAACGAAGCGCAATTCGTCTTGATTCACCAATCACTGGTTCAATCAACCATGCTTAATTGAACAAATGAACATGAATAAGTGAATAAGTGAATAACTCAGCAAGCGATGCTCATGAATAATGAGCACATCCATCCTGCAGCTCATTTGAATCAATCATAAGTTCAGTGATTCTTTTCGATATGACGCATTAAGTCAAACTTGTGCTGAACAAGAGGACACAAGTCTATATATATATATATTGGTATAAAGACATAAAGAGAGAGAGAGAGAGAGAGAGAGAGTGTAAGGGACCGAGATGGAATGCGGTTGAAAGAGTGTCTCTGACAGCCCGCTTATTGCATATTAAATTGCGTGTTACGCATAATGTCAGACAACGGCAGAAATCAAAGCAACAGCAACAACAAACTAGCCGGAAGGACATTGAGAAAAAGGACAACAGTCAGTTTATGTATATGTGTATGCGCGCGTGTGTGTGTGTGTGTGCATGGAATGTATTATTTTAAGTGCCTGACATACATATAACAAAAAATAAAAGTGAAATAAAATTTAATAAAATCTTTGGCTCAACTCAAAATGTGAGCAAAAGACACGTCTCAGCCCGTTCCGCAAATGAATTTCAACTTGAAATTGGGAAAGCTTCAAATTTGACAGTAAATTGCCAACAGAATTAAGTTCGCATTAAGCTCATCTTCAGTTGAAATCCTTTGAGAGCTCTTGCAAAACTGTTCTGTGGAACGCTCAAGCGCTTTGCCTTTGTCTTTGACAGCTTCCATCCGAAATGTTATTAAACTTGTGCATATTTATGAATTTAATTTCTGCATTACAGCCACCGCATGTCACATATACGAGCAGCACACGCACAAGGAGCGAGATGCTTATGCAGCCTTTGAAATGAGCGAAAATTACTGCAGGCAATCTGTGTGCCTGTGTGTGTGTGTCTGAGGATATATATGTATATGTGTGTGTGCGTGTATATGCAACTGCTCGTTATTCCCAACATGCTTCAATTCATATTTGTATACCCTAACATGAAGCTTCAACAATTTGTAGAGAGATTTACGGACAGGTAAATGCCTTGAAGGCAGCTCTAGCAGTAGCTGTTCTATATGAACTCGGGTAACTTGGCTGCGTTTACTATGAAAATTGGTATAGCATGGGTTTAAGCTGTAAATAACTCATGTACTAAGTTTGAGCTAGATTGGGTTAGTATTACCTCTGGAAATCATAGATGTGTCACAAGACTGCGCTTGTATATGGTCTTTAACTAACTATACTCATTCACAAAATGAAAAGGAGTATATTGGTTTTGTTTTATGTTCATTCACCTGTTTCTATGAAAGCAAAATCTTTCGCCGTACTAAAGCTAGAGAGGAAAAAAACTATATACATATATATAACTAAGGAATACTCTTACAAATGTAAGATAGCTAAGTTACTTCAGACTGCTCTTGAAATTTATCTTTATCAAAAGTTGTTTTTTTGCTCTGAACGCTTATTATGCAGCTTGTGCTACCCTAACACCTACCACCTTTAGCTACTAGTAGTAGTTACCCTAATAGTTTCCTCTCAATCAACATCTTAATAGACATTCACATATTTATATTAACTTATAAAACTTATAGCTAAGTATTCACACCCAAAGTGTATATCGATTTTCAGGCAACACCTCTCCTGCTCCCTTCCTCTCCTCTTCTCCTTCTTCTTCTTCTACTTCCCGTGTTATTTTTTTTCGTGCTTCACTTTATGTGCTGGCATATGTGGTCGCTTTAGAGCTCTATAAGCCATACATAAATGACGCCCTGAACAAGGTTTGCGCTTTAAAATGCGTTTACGAGAGACACTTGAGCGTCGCCTTTTGATGGCTTCTCCTTTAATCAGTGGCAATGCAAGCGAGTCCTTTGCCACGCTCGAAACAGGAAATGCCCCAGCTCCTCAGCTTACTCCTGCCCCCTGACTCTCTCCAATGACAGCCTGCTAATTGAGCGCTAAAAATAGCAGCAAACCCAGGCACAGCCCATGCCCAGTCCCAGCTCCTGCTCCTGCTCCTGCTCCTGCTCCTGCCCCGCTCTTGCCCCATAAACATTCGTATTTCGCTTTATTTTTGTGGTTTTTCGATGAACATCTTTGTTTGCTTTTCATTCTGCTGCATGAAATGTCAACATTAAGCGCCTTAAATTGTCGCATTCTGAGTGCAAAGATCAGATTTTGCTTAAAGCTAGCACTAAAATCTGCAAATGGCTCAGATTAAGCGCGCATTAAATGAGAAATCGAAGCCAGTTGCTGGCAAAATAAAGCCCATACAGTCTCTAGGAAATAAAGATGGCAAGAAATGTGTTTAAATCAGAGCAGGAAATGTTTTTCGAACAGGAAAAGTAGCAAGGGTGATAGGGATAGAGAGAGAGAGAGAGAGAGAGAGAGAGAGAGAGAGAGAGAGAGAGAGAAATCTAAAGAGATAGGGAGAATGAGATAGAGATATAGAGGTAGAGACTAAGGTGATAGCTCCATTTTGATTTAAATGGAATAGAGAGGAAGAGAGATAAGAGAGGGAAAATCAAATAGAAAAAAAAAACTAAATTACTATTTCTATTTTGCCTTAAAGTACACTGTTTATATTATATTTATATTATATTACATTTTTATAATATTCTTTTAAATATTTTATGTTCTTCAGTCCAACCGCTGCCCACTTGCAGTATCCTAACAGAACTCGCTTCTACCATCTCAACATGTCTTCAAACAACTCATATCAAAAGCACACATATTTCATATAAAAATACATTTTCCATGCTTCAATTTTCAATTTTTCCATTCTGAATTAAAGCTTGCCTCATCAACATCAAAATGTCCTTTATAAAGTGCAAACTCAGGCTCAGCTCTCCGCCTTCAGTCCTCAGCCCAAGGCCAACTATAACATGACAAATATGTTATTGTTAGCTGCTGAATATGAACAAAATGTGTTAACTTAATTAAAAAGAGAAACAAGAGCAAGAAAATTGAAACAAAAAAAGATATATAGAAAAATATCAACAGAAAGGGACTTACAAATTGGCCAACTAGCACAAGCCTGGCCAGGTTGTTGTTGTTGTTGTAGTGCTACAAGTACATAGCCTAAATCCAACCTGAATTACACACTTTTGTGGCCAGTGAAAAACTCTGCAAACATCGCCCTCCCTTTCTCTCCCTCCCTCTCTCACTCTCTCTCACTCTCTCTCATGGCCAAAACTCTAGCTAAATGATAAATGGTTTGTGTGCGAGCGAGAGAGTGAATGAAAAATATGATTCGTGCTCACTCTTGGCCACATAATGAAAAAAAAAATGCTAAATTGAAATGCAAAGCGCAATAGCTGAGGCAGCAAATGAAAAGCCTGCCAAAAATTTCCATGAAAAATCACCTTTGCACAGGTAGAAAATCAAAATTTTACCTCAATTTATGTTAGTTAACTGGATTTCTGCTGCAGCAGCAGCAGCAGCAGAATGCAATTCACATTTGTGCAGCTCATAAAATGGTTAACAATGGAGATTGGCCATAGAGTTGACCTGGCCAACGAAGCTGGGGCAATAATTAACCAATTAGCAGGGAGAAAATTGGAGAATAGGACAGAAGAGGGTAGAAGAGTGTAGAAGAGGGTAGGAGAGGGGAGGAGAGGGTATAAGAGGATAGAAGAGGTTAGAAGAGGGTAGAAGAGGGTAGAAGAGGGTAGAAGAGGATAGAAGAGGGTAGAAGACAGGAGAACGACCAGAAGAGAGGTCAAGGGTAGAGGAGATGTGAAAGGGTAGAAGAGGAGAGTATGAGAAGAAAGTCCAGCAAAGATAGAAGAGAGATGAAAGGGTAGCAGAAGGAAGCACAGCAATGGCAGCCTGAGTCTTGCAGCCTTTTGGGCCCAACTCCAGCTCCTACCTTTTTGGGCCCACCTTGACCTAGGCTGGCACAAATTGGCGCTGGTCTAAAGGTTTTAGCCTGAAGTTATGCAGCTTCATTCGCAGCTGGGCCAAAATATTTGGCTAAAGCTGGCCCAAATGAGCTGGCTGTTAACACAATCATATTATGAGTATATATATCTAAGATTGCATATATATATATACACATATTCCATATCCATATCCCCCCACAGACTCTCTCTCTCTCTCTTTCTGTTGCCCATTTCAACAGTCTATACACTTGGGCATTGTAAAGTTTCTAAATATTTGCGCGGCATGCCTCTGTCTGCCTCTCCGTCCCCATTCCTCCACCCCCCGCCACGCCCACATCAAAACGTAGTCTGATTTATATACACTCGCTTCAACTCTAGCTGGGCTAATGAAAACTGTGCCGAAAAATGGGACCGAAGATAAACTTGCCTTGTTTTTTGGCCACATAAACAGAGGCCCAGCCACGCCCACGCCTACAGCCAAGCCCCACTTCCACATACACTCTACATCACGTCTAAGTAACTATAAAGCACTTTGGATTGCCCCAACACACACAGACGCACACACATTGTTGGGGCCGTTAGACTGCCTCACGTGGATCTGAGCTTAGGGCATGTGAACCTTTGTTAAAGAGCCCCACTGGGTGGACACTGGGCTAGGCTGGTTGCCCTGGACGACTGACTACACTAGCCAACTAAGATGGGAAATAAAAAACGCATATTGCTCAAAATTGGCCCATGTCCAATTGCCAAAATCCCAATACCTGGCCGCCAGTCAGGTGCGTGTGCTCCCACTTATGAGTGGCTTTTAGTCTGGTCTAATACGCATCATTAGAACATTTAACAGGAAGCACGTGACGGCTCAACGTGGAGGCGGCGCAGTTTGCGAGGCGTCCCAAACCAAAAAACAGACAAAAAAGGATTTCTCAGGTGAGCTTTTACCTTGTGATTTTTTTGTGTTCATGATTTAATTTTTGAGGCACAAGAAAAGTGCAGGAAAATGTTTAATTAGCAAATAAAATTTAAATAAATAAAAATGTATTTAATATGAATCAAAATATTTATAAATTTTAATAGAATATTGCATTTATTTATATATTTTTTATTTATATATATATTTTTTAATACTTAGTAAATTTTTAGTTAAATTTAGCAAACAAATTTTCTTTCCCTTTGAGTTAAGTTTTAAATAAACGCGCCAAGCATTAAACAGCGCTGCCACCCAATGCGCCCTGCTGCCATACTTTCCGCTGTATAATGTGACATTCACAGCGAACTCGTGCATGCGATAGTCAGCTATCGATAGATACGCGGCATAGAATATCAATTTTAAAAAATATACAGTTATGAGAACTGAGCAAGAGCAGAACTTCAAAGAGAGCTACCATTTGTAGCACACTCAATAAAATAAATAACTGTAATATTTATGTATGTATGTATGTAAAGGCACGCTTACCCGCTTACAGCTTACGCCTCCATAATACTCTCTCCTTCTTTCGTACTCCGGTGTCTCTAAGTTCTGCACAGAATCTGTCTCACTCTCACTTTTACATGCGCTCGCTTTAAAACTAGCTGAGTATTGTGTTGCAAAATGCGCAAATTGAAGAAAAAAATGATAAATTTGCCATTAGATTTGATTAATCTGCAGAAATGCACACCAGCTGAACGCAGCATAGATATTCTACACTTAACAAAAAGATAAAATGCACTAACTGAATGCATTTAACACCATTTAATTTCACCAGCTCTATTTAAACTAAAAAAAAAATTTATTTGCGTGCGGAATGAAAACGAAAAACACGACCGATCAACAGGAGCGAGTGGCACACACTAAATGGCTCCCCACTAGGTGAGCGCGAGGCGGCTTAGCCCTCGCAAATGCACTAATACAATGGCAGCAAAGAGAGCCACGAGCGAGCGCTCTCACACAATATGTCAATGCTTCTAAGACAACGGTACTTAAAGCCCTGCGACCAATGCTAGCAAAGGCAGCAGCCATTGGAATTGCTCTGCTCTCTTTGGCTGCCAATCTTAACAGTGCTGGCAAAAATGATCATACATGTTCTCTTAAAATCGTTTTATTACATATTTTATAAAGCTATTTAATCGTTAACATTTGTATTTAGTTGTCACAAGCAGAGTTTAATAATTAATTTAAAAAAGCTATTTATGTGTGTGTGTGTGTGTCTGTGTGTGTCTAATTGCTGTGTAAATTGTGTGTTTCGTTAAAAGTAGAAAATTTACATTAATTGAAAAAATACTTTGAATGCCTGCAGCGCACCATGCGATGTTTTTTCTTCGCTCTCTTTTGTTTTTGGTACGAATTTTGTACATTACATATTAGAAACTAAACTAAGATGGATCGTTGAAGGATCTGTGTTGGGAGTTGCCAGATCTGTGAGAAAGTTGGTTAAGAGAGTTGCCAGATCTGAACTGAAACAAGATATAGTCCGAGAATCGACTGATCCTGGCCCGGTCCTTGACATCCTTGACTTGGGATCCTTGATCGATTCTGGATCGGACACACCAGATCTCATCCCAATCCAACCCATCTCCGACTCCTCCCGATCCTTGCCAGCTTCTAATGCATTAAGTAGACAATGGCAGCGATCAATCCGGTGACCAGCATCGAGGCGCGTCCCACCGATGCAGCGGATCGGCAGTAATACTCATCACAGTTGGCCTCCAGGATGGTTTTGTACTGCTCGAGGACGTCCGACCAGTTGCAGAGGCCCACCTTGCACCAGTCCAGCTGGACGGCGTTCTGGTTGAGGAAGAAGACGACCTTCTCCTTCTCCAGCTCGGCGGGGCAGTTGTACTTGACGCCCACGAAGTTGCCCGCGAAGGGGCCCAGCTGGCTGACCTTCCAGCGGCGGCTGGCCATCGAGTCGTAGTTGTCCGCCCGCAGCATGATGTCGTCCTTGTTGACGCCCAGCGCCGTGAGCAGCGTCTGCAGACCCGTCGAGTGGGCGAAGTAGGCCACGACGTGCGGCGACACAGGACTGCTCAGGCGGGCGACCATGTCCTGGACGGCACGGCAGTTGAAGCGCTTGTTCTCCTCGAAGCCGTAGCCTGAGCCGTAGTAGTACTTCAGATCCTCGGCGTACTCCAGCACGGTGACCTGCTCCGGCAGGAAGGCGCCGCACCAGACGCTCGTGCGATCCACCTGCCAGGCCTGCTCATAGCGGCACATGTCGAACATCAGCTTGATGTCGTCCTCGGCGAGGAAAGTGAAGCTAAGCGCGGGGAGAAAGGGAAAAAGGACATTAGCAATCAGAGTGGGTTTGGGATTTCCCAACACTCACCCCAGTCGCTTGGTAATGTCCGCCATGGTGCGATTCCATATGGCGCTGTTGCGATACTTCTGATACTCGGAGCCCTCGCCCTTGTAGTTCTTGTCCTTGAAGTCCGAGCAGTAGTCGTAGGGACGCAGCAGCAAGTCCTTTTCGGGTATGTCCGCAGCACTGGCCACAGTCGCATCGCCAAAGAGGCCCTCGGCAAAGCCCTTGAAGCTCTCCGTGGTGCGCTGCGTGTCCGTGTGACGGAACTGTGGAGGGGGCAATGGGAGAGAAAGGGATGATGAGTGGGTGAAATGGGAGAGTATCGAAGGACCTTAATACTATGTCTTCATGCTCTAAACTATATCATATTGAGAACTTAAAATGAAACTAGGAGGAGGCAGCTGATCCTGGAATATCATTTGGGATCTCTGGTCCTTATAGATCATACATCTCTAGTGTTTATAGATCATATATCTCTACTCCTTATAGATCATATATCTCTAGTCCTTATAGATCATATATCTCAAGTGCTTATAGACCATATATCCCTACTCCTTATAGAACATATGTCTCTAGTCCTTATAGATCAAATTCCCAAGTTCTTCTCCAGATCTTACCAGATAGTAGCTATCATTGTATTTGTTGGGCAGCACAGTGGGATAGTAGCGCTGGTAGGTCTTGGCTGTGCCGCGCAGGTCCTCGTAGCCCTGGCTGGTCAGGTGCTCCTCAATGTCGACCGTGATGCTCGCGTTCCACTTCCACATCTGGATGGCAGTGAGATCGATGAGGCACAATGCGTTCTCATCGGGCTTGGTGCGCAGCACGCGATAGTTCTTGATAATATTATCGCGAATCTGGAAAGGAATTATGTCTAGATTAGATGGGTGTTCAGCTAGGAGTAGGGCTGCGGACGCACCTCCTCCAGCCTGGGCGCCTCCTTGATGGTGTTGGGCGTGGGCAGACGCGTGCCGTGCCTGTGGAAGATCCACATTTTCTTGGGCTCGCAGCCGGGCACCTGGTACTGCTTGTCCATGTTGGTGCCCTTGACAATCTGGTAGGCCGTCTTCGAGCTGAACTGGCGCGTCTGTGGCCGCTCCGTGTCCTTGCCGAAACAATAGTCCTGCTGCGCATAGGCCACGCACGCCAACGCCAGGAACAAAAGCAGACGCATGACTGCAATGAGATTGAGGAAAGTGTGGAAATTGTTGAAAATTGTGGAAATTGTGAAAATTGTTGGTGGAAAATTGTGGAAATTGTTGAAAGTGTGGAAACGGAAATTGTGGAAACCTGTGGAAATTGTTGAAAATGGTTGAAATTGTGGAAATGGGGGAAATGGGGGAAATGGGGGAAATCGTGGAAAATGTGGAAATTGTGGAAATTGTTAGAAATGGTTTAAACTGTTGGAAATTATTGAAAATGGTGGAAATTGTTGAAATTGTGGAAAATTTTGGAAAATGTGGAAATTGTTGAAATTGTGGAAAATTGTGAAAATGTGTGGAAAATTGTGGAAATGTGTGGAAAATTGTGGAAATTGTGGAAATTGTAGAAAATCTGGAAACTGTGGAAGTTGTAAAAATTGTGGAAGTTGTGAAAATTGTTGGTGTAAAAATTTAAATGAAATTTAAGTGGGCCCAGCCCTGCAGGATTTGTGGCGAATATCCTTGAACTGTCGTCCAGATGTCATATGTGCGGACAGAGACAACTGAACAGCTGAACAGGTGTGTGTATGTGTGTGTGTGTGTGTAGAGGTGGAAGGCGGCCACAAGGTGTGGCATTTAAATTGCTTTGCTCTGCGCGTCTGCCAAGGAGTTGACTTGAGTTGAGTCAAGACAATAAAGGGCAGGGCCCCAATACGAAATTTCCTTTTTTTTTCAGCCACAAGAAAATTCTAGCACACACGCATATACACACACACACACTCACACACACTCTCTCATATACCTGGAAAATTAGGCTAATGATTTTGCGACTGACAAATTGCTGCAGTTTTTCGCAGCTCGAGCCAACCTTAGTCATCATAAAACCCCCTTTTGATTCGTCTTTTCTCTCTGCGAAGTTGTTTGTGCCATAAAAATGAAGCCATGTAATGTTTCAATTTGTAGCTCAGGCTGTTTACATGGAGCGTTACCCGCATCTAAATTGATTTACCATCGATGAGGCAGACTCACGCCTCGAGCTATTCGCCTTGCCCTCCTTCCTCGATTCGCTCTTTAATGAGTAAACAATCTAAACTTGATTAACACAATTTATATTCGATATTTTATACAATCGCAGAGGCTCAGTAGATGGAATACCTCTCTCCCTCTCTCTCTCTCTCATACCCTCGCTCTAGACCCTTTTTTGCACCCATCCATTACATGCCGTCTCCCACCCTTGCTTAGACATTGTCCACGTTATATTAGATATTTTATACAATTGCATAGGCTCTCTCTTTCTCTTTCTCTTTCTCTATCTCTCTCTCCCTCTTCTCCTTTTATCTCCCTTTTCTGCACCCATCTATGACATTTCCACCTCCCGCCCTTCTCTCGACTCCCTCCATAGGCATTTCCCACATGCTTTGTTAGTTTTCAGTCTTCAAGCCCCTACCTAAGCTTGTCACTCTGGTCCGCTCTCAGCACCCCTTCCAAGCACCCTCTTTAATGATGACACAATACAATCATAATTAATACACATTTTATTTGCTGTTTTAATCAACTGCAGAAGGTCTTGAAAGCATAAATATTAGAGTGTTCCCAAGTCTCATTCACTGAGCTCTGTGGCACTGTGGGTGCTCCAGTGTGGAGCCCATTTATGACTTTTTTCTAGACCCTATATGGCCTTTCTCTATCCTTCCCTGTCCTTCCTAGACTCCTGTCTGTAACACTTTCTATCCAGAGCCCAGCTCAGGCTTCTCTCAAGACCCGCCCCAAGAGCCCTCCCCTCTCTTCCTAGCTTACTTTTTCTATCTCACTTTTTATATCTATTTGGCCCCTAGACTCAATCCATGTCCCTTTCCTAAAATCCTTTTTAAGTCTCGCCTTATACCTTGTCTTAAATTCTCCGAAAACTAGACCCTTCGTAAATGTCTTCTCTAAGCCACTCCTTAGACCCCATATACTTTCCTCTATACTTCCCTCTGAACTCTTCTCTAAACTTCCCCCTAAACCAACTCAAGACTCCCCTCTAGACTTCCCCCCTAGACACCCCTAGACTCTCCTCTAGACACCCCTCCAGACTCCCCTTCCTCAACCTATCCTAGACTTCTCTATACACTTCCATCACACGCCTCTCCATACACCTCTCTAATCATCTACCTAGTCAGATGTAGTAGGCTTTGCTCTATAACTATCCGATTGTTCCGTGAGAACTTAAAAATTTATTATACGCACTTTCAATTTACTGCGAAAAGTCATCAAAATGAGTATCAAGAAGTTGTTAGAGAAACTCAAGCCCACCAAGGCACAGAAGACGATGCTCACGGCCTTGTAAGTAGAGTCTAATGATAGTTTACCGATTCATGTCTATAGCTCTTGCCACGCCCACAGCGTACCGTCCGCTGCCACCTTTGGCGCGGCTGCTGGCCTGGCCGTCATCTACTTCACCGACTGGCGCCTTATCACCAACTATATACCGCTCTACAATACCAAATATCCCAAGGACCCATCTAAGGAATGATGTGAATACCCTGTAAACGATGTTGCATCTGGGGTCGTTCAGCTATTTATTTCTTATGCTTTCTTGTTATGGAAAATTCAACATATTCAGACGAAGGTCTTTCGCTTAGTTCAATAAACAGTCGAATTGGAAAGTTATATATACATATATAGATATAGATATATGTATATTAGTGTGGCTGTGGGGTGTATGCATTTCGTGCTTGTGTTGCCACAATGCAAAAGTAAATAAATTGATGCCAATCAAAATAAACACACAAAAATCAAAACTGTGAAACGAAAACTATTAAATCGGAAAGACAACAATAAACTTTTGGTTTTTAAAAGCCCAAAAATAGATCGAACAGAAGTGGCTGAAATATGGAATTTAGTTGATAGATACCCTCTGTGCTTATGGCTACTAGAAAGTTAATAGTTATTTTAATTAATTAATTTAATATATGTATATATAAATATGTATATTAATTCATTAAATAATCTGAGATATATAATATTTAAAAATAATAAAAAAATATATTTAAAAAAATTTTAAATATTTTAAATTCCAATTTTATAGACTTTTTTATACTTCCTCTCTATAACAACAATTTTTAAATATATTAAATTTTTAATTTGTTTAAAATTTATTTCAAATATTTTCAAAATTTATCTTTAAATTTTGTTTTCTTTATTTTTTAATATTTTTTCCAATTTTGTTTTAAAGTTTCCCTAATTGCTTATCGAAATTCCCAAGAGGGACTTTCTTACAAAATTTGTACAGCCCCAAGACTTAATTCCCATGACAGCTATAAAATATACATAAACCATAATCTTACTATAAATAAGCCAATAAAAACGAGACTGAAGATCAAGAGAAAAATGGTTGACATGGATATGACTTGCTGCAAGCTAAGTCGAATGCATCAAGAGCAGAGAGCAGTAATCATAATACCTCAAATTTGCTGTCATAAAGCTATCAAGAGACAACAGAGTTAAGAATTATCAGCTTCAAACACCCAGCTCTATTTATCATGTTAAGATCATTCTAGTTGAAAGTCTTCTCCCATACAACTAGCTATCCCGTGCGTAGGTACAATTACAGGGTATCTTAAGTTGAGATATCATACTAATTACAGGGTATATAAGGCATAAAGCTGTGCCTTCTGCTATCTTCTATCTTTTTCTGAACAGCTTAAAGCCTGCTTCTATATAATAGTAACTCTCACTCTCTCTTTGAAGCCACCCCATGCCTCCTTTTACAGGGTATGTGCGAGATGAACGCACATCTGCGCTCATTGTTTACAACAGCATTTGGAGCAGGCGCTGCCCTAATGCAATTGTGCAACAGCTCGCGTCACATTCATGACGTCAGCTGGAGGGGGGAGTGGCAGGCTGGAGGAGGTAGGCCACAAGTGAAGTTGAACTAAGTGCTGCCAGTCGCAATTTTCCGATTTCAATTAGACAAACAACGCGAGCCCAAAACAGAAAACTATTTCCGAAGGCCAGCTGTGCAGATAGAAGATCGAAGATCGGAATGGAAACTGAGATGCAAAGCAAAACAGTATTGATACTCTAGTTCATGAAGTCCAAGGGGGTATATTGGTTTTGACTGTATGAGCAAGAGATAGAATTACTGTACTATACTGCTATACGACTGTAGGCAATTCCATACCAAAAAGATATAGTATCTATATCTAAGCCCAATCGGTGTAGGTATTATGCAGTCGATCATGCCCGTCAGCAATATTCCTACTCAACTTTTTACAATTTCAAGACCGTCTTAGCGATTAATTGCACATTGAATGGCGCTGGAGGTTTGGGGCTTGGGGTGGGCTATATATGTATATATGTAGCTGCGGCTACCCTCTAATTGCCAATGTAATATTCCCACCCACTCCCAAGCGTGCCGCCTCTCGAGCGAGGCCCGTTTGATTCGTGCAATTGAATGCGTCGCCTTTGTTTTCTCAATGCGAAATTAAAATTCCAATTTGAACGGCGCGCATCTGCTTAGATCACTGCGAGAGCACTATCTGTACGGTACACATATAGTCTATATAAATATATATATATATATATATATATATATATATATATATATATATATATATATATATATATATATATATTTATATATGTGTGTACATTATGTCTATATCTGTATAGCTACTGTTAACAATCCAAGCCGTATAGCCCCGCTAGTCTACGGCCGCCTACAACGCATCTATAAATCGCGTTTATGTGTTTTAAAATAGCCATTGAAATCGCTTTATTGTATTCCTTATATATACCCTTGCCTTGTGGGGTACTATGATATGTATAAGGCATTGTGACAGGCAACTTTGAAATCGGCAAGAACGCACATATAGCCAGTCATGCATATATATTCCTGATAAGACTGAGTGGGCTCTATCTCAAGTAGACAGTGCTTCAGATTTTCAAAACAAAAGGTTGGATCGCTTGAAGAGATTATAGAGTTTTTATAGTAATGAAAATAATTTAACTAAATATAAAAACAAAATCTTTAAAAATGCATGTTATAGTGGCAGATTTGTATAAATCTACCCAAGACTATATATTCCGAACTTAAACTTAGTTTGCAGACTAACAGACGAAATGACACACAAAACCAATATGCTCTCTTCACTAAGTGAACGAGTATTATTTATTTTACACTACGAAACAGGCTAATGAAATCTTCTACAATAT